>CM054123.1:41925282-43322979 GCA_028751855.1 Ambrosia trifida | reverse complement strand
ATTTTATGTCCTTTCTGACTAACTTGGTTAGATTTCTCAGTTAACCTCAAAATCATTAGGGGTATTTGTGACACCCCCGGCATGTCGGGTTTGTCTGGGATGTCCGGTTAACGTTCAAACACACTTTTAAACATACAGAGTCAAGATCTGGACAATCGGGGACTAGTTAACCTTCGGGTTAGTAGTCATTACACTTATGTAAACTCATTAATAGGTCATTAGGTTGTCATTAGTCGGGAGTATCATACACGGGTTGGATCTCTAGTTATCAAGAAGACGCACTCTAAGGTGAGTTTCACGGCCCCACTCTTTTACTGGTTTTCCATTTTCGGGGGAGAAAACATGTTGTGTTCTTTAAACGTGTGTCAAATGTGTTTTCATAAAAGGCGTGCCAACTATGTTTTGGGTATTCATGTATTCACTATGTGTTTGGGAGTATTCATTATGATTGGGCGTGTTCAATTGGGTTCAAGGTAGTCATGTATGTTCAGTATTATATGTGGCCACGCCGTGGCAGTTCATTAGCCACGTTGTGGCAGTTCGTTAGCCACGGGGTAGCAGTTCGTTAGTCGCGATGCGGTAGTTCATTAACCACTAGGTGGTAGTTCATTAGCTATGATATAGCAGTTCATTGGCCATGGGATGGCAGTTCATTAATCGCGGTGGGCGATAGTTCATTTGGGAGTTTCGTTATGGAGTTCAAATGTTTAACAAGTGTTTTCATCGGTCGGCAGTATCATGATAGTCTTTCAAAAGGTTCATGAAACGTTTTACTTCAAAACCTGTGAACTCACCGGCATTATTTGCTGACGTTCTTTAGCATGTTTGTCTCAGGTCGCTAAGGTAGCAATTATCGATAGGCGCACGGAGTCTCACGGCGTCTAGGAATCATAAGCGTGTTTTGTTAAACATTTCAGACTTTAAATTTCATTTTGAGTTGTAATAACATATTATGCTTCCGCTGTGTTGGAACGATTTTGAAACTTAAATGGGCAGTTTACGTTGTTTTCATATCATATAGTTGTCGTTCGTTGTGACCGTTGACTTGGGTCCTGGTGTGTCACACGCCTCGCGGTAAAACTCCGCAAGTGGAAATTTGAGGGTGTGACAGTATTTTTGTCCATTCACTTTTATACTAAAATTTCCCTCTTATATAGATTGAAAACATCAGATTGAAGAACCCTAACACCCAAATTGAAGCCCTGCCCTAGATTAAAACCTCAGATTGAAACCCCAAACACCTAAACAATTGAAGCCCTAATCGATCAAAATGGTGCAATGTTGGTGTGGTAGGGAGGCTGTAATTCGCACCTCATGGACCCCTAAAAATCCAGGTCGTCGATTCTTTGGTTGCAACTCAAAGGTAAGTTAGGGTTCGTAATTTAGGGTTCTTCATCTAAAGTCGTTTTTTGTGACATTAGGGTTCCAGATGTGGTTTTTTCATGTGGGTTGAATCAAGAAGGTGTCAAACATGTGGGGAAATCATACCATGTTTGCTGGAGTGCAAGAACAAGGTAGAAGAAAGATTGAAAGTCAGTGAAAATGCAAGAAGACATGCTGAATCTAAGTCAAGGCGTTTGAAGATTTACCTGATTCTAAGCTGGATTCTGTTTGGGTTAACTTATATTTGCAGTAGGTAGATGAAATGCATCAGAACTGTATGGGTCTTCTATGTGTATTAGTTGTATGGATGAAATGTATGTACCAAGTTATGTTTGGATGAAATGCAAGTTATGTTTGATGAAATGCATCAGAAATTTATGGCTCCTGTTTGTGTATCTTAATGCATATACCAAGTAGTCAAAACATGAACAACATACAATAGTCAAAATTGATTGTCAAACATACAATTAAGCCAACATTGATAGTAATACAGAATGAAACATTGATACTTGTTTGACTTAAACATAAGTTAAACATACAATTAAACATACACATTCTTAAACAATCAAAACAAAACATAGATACTTGTTTGACTTAAACATAAGTCAAACTGGGCAATAAAGCCAACATTGATACTTAAAGTAAACATACAAACATAAAATCCAAGACTTAAACATAAGTTGACCTAAACATAGACTACTTAAACTAGTGTTTGACTTCAACACAACTTAACCAAAACACAAAATACTTAATAACTTCATGTCTAAATTCAAGCATTCTTCTGGCAGGTCCTGCTAGTGTGTCCAGCCCCCTTGCATTTCTTACAAAACTTGGAACCACCCTTTTTAGGCTTCACTTGACCCTACTTGGTTGTCCCAACAACAGCTTTCTTACCATCCTTCTTAGCAGGCTTTGTAGTCTTCACACCACCTTTCTTAGCCTTGCTTGACCCTGACTCTTCATGTGTATGAACACTTATCATATAATTCAAGCACCTCTTCATGTGTCAGGTTCTTACAAACCCTAAATCCTAGTCGTCGAGTCTCTTCGTCGTCCATAATACTGATGATTACACTTAGGGTTTTTGTGGAAGTTAACGTGGAAGAAGAAGGGTATGTTTTGGGGGAGACGATTCGTGTAAGGGTTTTGAATTTATCAGGATACAAAGGGGGGGGGGGGTATAACAATTAAAAGTGAATGGACAAAAATACCCCTGATGGTTTTGAGGTTAACTGAGAAATCTAACCAAGTTAGTCAGAAAGGACATAAAATGCAATGAAAAAGCAAATTTTGGACATAAAATGCAAAAAAAAGGGCATGTTTCATTATTTCAGTAATAAATAAAGGGCACAAAGTGTATTTTGTCTAGCTTTTATTAAAGAGTTGTTAACGATTACGATGATGTGTGTGCATGCTCTTCATTGATTTGCAATCGTTTAATGTTCCATAAGAGTCTTAGTGGATGTCTTTGATGTCTTCCATGTTTCGACACTTATTAGGATTATTTGCTTTGTGCTTATAGTTTATTTTCTCATTTTGGTACCAAATTTCATAGGAACATTGATTAGGAGTTTAGAGGTTTAGAGTGTTCTTCCTATTCTATGGCAAAGAAATCCGGTAGGTAGTCAGATTTGTCTTAGCTATAAGGAGTTTAGGTTTTAATGATGAGAAATCGGGTTTTCCTAGGTTTACCTTTATTCTATTGGTTATCTGAGTCATGGTAAGAATTAGTAATTTACTCCCTGCACTTTAGGGTGTATTGAGATTGGGGAGTGAGAAATCTAAGTCAATCTAACTATCCAGTGAGCTTTTACACCTTTATGTTTCTTTGTAGGCCTGGCCAATAACTCGAGGGTTTATTAGGTATTTGAGGTAGAATATCTTTAGATGATGGTTCCAACATAGTTTTCATAGCGAAGTCAGTTCCAGCTTTAGCAGCATGATTCGATGCCTAGTTAGTTGCCTTTCCCATCATAATATATGTCTTGGTGATCCTTAGCTTCCTATTTATTTAAGTCATACTTTTATTTATCCAAACCTTTAAAAATCCATATTTGTTAGAGTCCTAGTCGAGTCTAGTTTTATTTTTGATTAGTTTCATGCGGGTTCGATACTTAGACTTACTTAGTCTGTACTGCTAGATATGTACACTTGCTTGTCGTGTGGTCTACTATAGTTAAGTTTGTTTTATATTACCAAGCGTCTAGGTTAGGTAGTTATATATAGACCATATTTCGCACATCAACGAGATATCTAGGGAAAAATAATAATCACGTTAACTTAGAGACCAATCTTATCATACGCTTAGGGTGTGAATTTCTGACACGACATGAACCTAACACAACCTTTGCAAGTTTAGGTTTAGTCTACAGGGTTCGAGTTTGTTTCAAGTTGAACTTGTGAACCCATTTAGCTAAACAGGATCAGGTTCGTTTCAAACAGGGTTGGTTGGTCTGTTTAACCTATGTGTGTGTGTGTGTGTGTGTATATATATATAGGTAGATGATCATATAGAAAAATTGTTTTATGTGAGAAGTGTGAGAAGGATTAAGAATTGACATGTAGCCATCATGTTTTTTTATTTTGGAATGATGTTTTGGTTGTTTTGGCTTGAAAAACACAACAATATACAAAAATTTAAAAAACAATCCAATGTATTATAGTCATTAAATTTAAATTACAGATAAAACACCATAGTAGTTACTTAAAACACTCTACTTAAATGTTCTTGACATAGTGTTTTAAGTTTTAAGCCTAAAATACATTGTTTTCGGTTATTAATTGTTATGTTTGGTGCTTTTCTAAGCAAAACAATCCAAAACATCATGAATACGTCAAAAAAAATGATGTATACATATCAATTTTTAATCATTCTCACAATTCTCACACAAACCAATTTTCTACAGGAATCCTACCCTATATATATATATATATATATAAGATATAGATATAGATATATATATATATATATATATATATAGGGAATGGTTCTAGAGAAAACCCTCCTTATTTGGTAAACTCT
Source organism: Ambrosia trifida (assembly GCA_028751855.1). Lineage (NCBI taxonomy): Eukaryota > Viridiplantae > Streptophyta > Magnoliopsida > Asterales > Asteraceae > Ambrosia > Ambrosia trifida. The sequence goes on along the minus strand of CM054123.1, from coordinate 43,318,574 downwards.
GGAAACTCTGACTTCCCAATATTTTTTTTTTTTGAAAAAAACAGGGCAAGTAATATACATGATTTTAAGCATTTTGGGCCAAAAAAATTAAAAAAGCGCCGAGTTTTTTTTTTTTTTTTTTAAAAAATAAATTTTTGACTAACACATGTTAAGCGCTAATAACAGGTGTTAACAATGTGTTAACTATATGTAAACAGTAGACGTTTTTTATTTAAAAAAAAAAAACCGTTCGGCGCTTTTTCGATTTTTTTGGCTCGAAATGCTTAAAAAAATGTATATTACATACCCTATTTTTTTCAAAAAAAAAAATGTTGGGAAGTCAGAGTTTCCAGAGTTTACCAAATAAGGAGGGTTTCCTCCATATACTTTACCTATATATATATATATATATATATATATATATATATATATATATATATATATATATATATATATATAGGGTCAAGATCGTGTACAAAGTGGTTTTTTTGTGAGAAGTGTGAGAAGTATTAAAAATTGATACTTAGGCATCATTTTTTGAACTTAGTCGTGATGTTTTGGATTGTTTTGCCTATAAAAACACCAAACATAACAATTAAAAACCGAAAACAATGTATTTTAGGCTTAAAACTTAAAACACCATGCTAAGAACATTAGCAGTGTGTTTTAAGCGTTAAGTAGTGTGTTTTAGCTGTTTTTTTAAATTTAATTACTATAATACATTGTATTGTGTTTTAGATTGTTGTGTTTGGTGTTTTTCAAGTTAAAACAACCTAAAAAATCATTCCTAAATCCAAAACATGATGTCTACATGTCAATTCTTAGACCTTCTCACATTTCTCACGAAAAATGTACTTTGTACATGATCATATATATATATATATAGGGAAAGTATAAATTGAAAACCCACTCGAGTTAAGAAAACCCGTCAAAAAACCATCTAAAAAAGTTTTTTTTTTGAAAAAAATACACAAGGTAACATACATGTTTTTTAGCGTTTTGGGCCAAAAAAATAAAAAAAGCGCCGAACGAATATTTTAAAAAAAAATAAACAAAAGTTTGCGTTGTTACACATGTAACAGAGCTGTTACATACGTAACAGTATGTAATAGAGCTGTTACATATGTAACAGCGCAAACTTTATTTATTTTTTTTTAAAAATATTTCTTCGGCGCTTTTTTTTTATTTTTTTGTCCCAAAACGCTTAAAAACATGTATGTTACCTTGTGTATTTTTTTCAAAAAAAAAAAAAACCTTTTTTAGATGGTTTTTTGGCGGGTTTTCAGGGTTTTCTTAACTCGAGTGGGTTTTCAGAATATCCACCCCCTATATATATATATATATATATATATATATATATATATATATATATATATATATATATATATATATAATGGGGAGTTCAAATGAGAAGAACAAAATTTGTAAGAAGAAAAAAAACAAATATTAACTAATAGAAATCTTTCATATATTAATTGTATTTAATGTTAAATAAATTATTTATTTTTTATAACCCCTCTAAAGTAGTTTAATAAATAAAACTCATAATTAATTTTTAATTTATATACTTCAAAGCAAACTTAATTAAAGTGAAGAAGAATTTCGATATGTGTAGGATATGCCTCCTCCTTGTACCCGGCCATCACTGGGCGGTCCTTCACCCTCTCGCGCTCCGCCAAAATCTTCCAGGGCATCACAACTGGTATAACCCCTCTCTTCACAAAGAATTTTTTTTCCTTCCAGTTGTGAAGGGATTTGGGGACGGAGGACGCAAGAGGCGTCACCTTCGGCTGCGGCTTAAAAGTGAACCATGTCTCATCCTTTGCCATATAATAGAAGACATTGAACCGGTCAACAGGAGTGTTATTCATAAGTTTCTTCTCTTTTAATTTCTCTTGTACAACTGGTTGCTTCGGGTTTTGCTCCGACGAATGAGAACCAGAAACCGAAGCTTCAAACATTTTAAAGTAAAGAAAATGAACGGGAAAGGAAAGGGGAAACTTAGGGTGGAATTTGGAAAAACTGGTCGAAATCCTTGAAGATACGCCGGAAAAGATGAATACTGCTCGGAAAAGATGAAGACTCGCCGGAATATTTGAAGATTGCTCGGAAAACTTGAAGGTGGTGGGGAGAATTTTTGAAAAAGTGAGGAAAAAGGAGAAGGATCAACCATTTATACCCATTGCATTAATGGCGATGGGTCCCACCAGGAGAAAAGCAACCGTCCCTCTTCTCATCTGGACGCAGTGACACGTGCCCCACTCACCAAAAAGAAGTTACACTCATGCGCGTGGCTGTCCACGTGCCTTCCATGCATAACCTGGACACGACAAGTGTCACACATATGGACGATGCCAGCGGCTTCCAAGCGCGTGGTTACACATGCTCCTGATACCCCACATGGTAATCACTACGTGGCACACCACGCGCCTGACACCAGACGAATTTTTTGTCTGCCACATGTCAAATGTTACAGACATCATGATGACGCTCCACTCTGCCGTCTGACACAGCAGACTCCTCGGTTTCCACCAAGCCTTCCCTGCGAAGTTATAGCACCTTTTCAAATTCTCGGCGCATTTACTTCAAATCATTGGGAACATATTTAATTTCAATCATTCCCGTATTTAATACAATATTGGCAACGCATTATCTGCGTTGACAAGAAAGACACGTCATCCACTTCCATTAATTTCAGCCAACTCCGCCGCCATAGCGCAAGCGCTGGTTTTACGTTAACAAACGAAGACGTTCTCCACCCGAATTCTTTCCCGGATCAGGCGTTCCATGTCATCTTCAGCGGACAGTTGACGTAAATCTCAAAAGACGTTCTCCGCCTGAATCCTCCCCAGGACCAGGCGTTCAACGTCATCCTCGGCGGATGGTTGACGTAACTTTCAAAAGACGTTCTCTGCCTGATTTCTTTTCAGGATCAGGCGCACCACGTCACCATTGGCGGATAACTGACGTAACTGTCAAAAGACGTTCTCCGCCTGATTTCTTTTCAGGATCAAGCGAACCACGTCACCCTTGTCGGACAGCTGACGTAACTGTCAAAAGACGTTCTCCGCCTTATTTCTTTTCAGGATCAGGCGCACCACGTCACCTTTGGCGGACAGTTGACGTAAATTTCAAAAGACGTTCTCCGCCTGAATTCTCCTCAGACTTAGGTGTGCCACGTCACTCTTGGCACAAATTTTACATCACCTCACCAAAGATTTTCATAACACTCCCTTCTCAACGGCGCAAATCGGATGAGTTGTTATCCGCGATTAATAACTAATATAGTCTTGTACTTAGGGCTGGCATAACAGGTTACCTGAACCTGTTAAGACACGAACCTGTTAAGACACGAACACGAAACATGTAAACACGAACACGACACGAAATCTAATCGTGTCATTTTTTTCAAACACAAACACGAACCTGTGTATAACAGGTTAACACGATAAGACACGACAAGACACGATAAGGAACACCTAGTAAAATAAGTTAACACGACAAGACACGATAAGACACGACAAGACACGATAAGACACGACAAGACATGATAAGAAACACGATAAGACACGATAGGACCTGTTAAGACACGTACACGACAAGACACGAACACGAAACATGTAAACACGAACACGACACGAAAATAAACAGGTCTTAACGTGTCGACCTATTATAGACACGAAACCTGTTAAGGCCAAACATGAAACCTGTTAAAATCGTGTAGGTTCGTGTCAGGTTATCGTGTTCATGTCTAAATTGCCAGCCCTACTTGTACTCCAGCTGCTCTTCATCAAGACCAGGAGAAGCATTAGTTTGGGAGGACTTGAAGGGATAGGGTACCTGATCCCGCCGCGGATAGCGTCCCTATCCCAAAAATACCTTCCATGAAGACCTCGCGGCAACCTAATCTGCGGAAAGATGCCTCCGCATGATAGCTGGTCAGATTACCTCGGAACCAATCTCGCGCATGGTAACCAGCTCATGCGGGAGATGACTTCAGCTCTATGATGTCACCAATGAAAGGGAATCTCCGCGCGTGTATATACGCGCGGAATATTCGCCCAACCTCAGCTTTTGGTACGAGGTACAGACGATCAAGAATCAAGAAGATTTGGTCAAATCTGAACATGTCCTGCACCACTCAGATAACAACACGTGTCTGGAGTGGTCCAACGACCACTGACAGGTAATAATGACTTGACTGCTCCCATGCTTCCATCATGCTGCGGCAAACAGTGCTGGTCAGAGCACTGTATAAGCATGTCTGTCTGCTGCTAGACGTCATGTCAGACGCCAACAGGTGGTCAACCATGTTGTGTCAGTAGGAAGCGTCGTCTGCACCTAATCAGAAGGGGCCACATTGATTTTCTGCAGACCAAGTCATACCTTCTCTCATATCAACATTAATGGCCACCTGTTCCTGCCATTTTTCTTGGCCGAAGACATCCGGGCCTGAACAAAGGCCCAGATCGGTGACTCCTCTCTTGGACCAAATCGATTGCCCATGCTTTTCCCTATAAAAAGGAGACTTCCTCTCCCTTTACAAAGCATCGATCATTCCATGAAAGTAAAAGCTTAGAGAGAAAATACTTGTAAGCATCTTGTACGATTTCCTTGCAATAATATTGTTGGATCAGTAATGCTCTTGATGTGTTGCTTGCTAGTGAACAATTATGTGTTTAGCAAGTTCAATCAGATTTGCACAGCGGAATGATAAGTAAAGTTACACTATCAACATGAGTTATTACTCCTCATGGATGTTTGAAAACTATAGATAAGTTTAATGAGAATCTAAGTAATGAATGTGAATGATAATAAATACTCAAACAGATTCTCAATAAATGAAATGGAAAGAACAATAATAAGCTTAGAAGGATTTCTGTATTAATCAAAATCAATGTCTAAAACAGAGGGGATGAACCCATCTATTTATAGACTTTTACATATACATGAACCTTGTCAAAAAGTAAGTCTGTAACAAGTAGCAACAAGTTGCATTCGTGGAACTTGTACAAACAGATAAAGTAATATTAAACTAATAAACTACTGAAACATAAGTCGGTAAAAAAGATTTTTGAACAAGAGCTGATTAATGACAAACTACTGATGAGTAGTTTGTCTTCAGTAGTTCTTCAGTGAACTGTCTGGTTTAGACTTCAGAACTTCTGATACTTCTTCTTCAGTACTTGTTGAATCCTTCTTCAGTACTTTAGTCTTCTTTCTTCAGTAGTTCTATACTTAGGATATTTTGCAGAAGTGAATTAGACTAAGGTTTACAAAAGTGGTTTCACCAATCCTTTTTATCCTAACAAATATTATCTCTCTTTACAGTGGACGTAGGTCGCTCTAAACCGAACCACTTATATTCTCGTGTATTTACTTTCACCACACACGTACACTCATTCTTATCTCCTAGGGTTTCGATTTCGTCATTAGTGTGAGCGAAGGATTATACTTTGAGCGAACACGAGTATCGAACCAAACCTATCCACTTTCCGGAGAGGTTATACCCGTTGTTTCTTCAAAGATAATAAACTATAACATAGTTTTATATTTTCTAAAGTAAGAAACTTTAATTTCCATAATTTAGTACAACTATTGTAAGGTGTAATGGTTTGGATCAAATACACAGTGAAAATAAAATACGAAGTCTTATGAATGGTATCAAACGGTGTCTGATTGAAGTGATTGAACTCATTTAAGCAGTATTAGAGTCGTCTTGTTAGGACAAAAAGGATTGGTGAAACCACTTTTGCAAACCTTAGTCTAATTCACTTCTGTCAAAATATTCTAAGTATACTCCTCACATGAATCAGATGCAGATTACTCAAGCACAATCAAATCAAAACCCGATTGTGTTAGAGACCTCGAATTTTAACAATGTGACTGTTGAAATTGCTCAACAGCATGTTGCTCTAGTATCTGCTATGGTTGCTTCTTACAACGGTTTGGTTGCGAGTCAAATTGGAAATAACAATCTCACCAATGAGGACTACGCTCAAATCGACAAAGAGGAGATGGAGCTTATGGACATTCAGTGGGCTTTTGCAAGCATAATGAGGAGAGCCACTGACTTTATTCAGAAGACTGGCAGAACTAACCTCTCAACTTCTCCCAACACCACATACGGATTCAACAAAGCAAAAGTTACATGCTTCAACTGTGGTGAGAAGGGTCACTTTAAAAGAGAGTGCACACAGCCAGCACAGCAAGGTAATCGAAACCCATTCAATTCAACATACCAAAACAGACAAAATCAAAACCAAAATCAAGTTTCATACAACAGTCCCAACATCTCAAGCTTTCAACCCCAAAACAATTATCAGAACCGTCAACAAAATACCAACACTAGACAATCCACAACTCAAAACCAACCTCAACAAAATCCAAACCGAACTATTGTTCCTATCTCTACACCTAACACACAAAACCAAAACCAAACTGACAATCAAAACCAAGAACTTGTAGATTTGAGTTTATGCTTTGAATGCTCTCAAGGGGGAGGTCATGCCCAACCTCCCCCGGCCCCGAGATAGATGTTTATCCTACTGATGACAGTGTCTGTAACCGTTTCTGAATTAATAAGATTCTGTGATGACTTTGTTATCGTATATTTCTGTCTCGTCTCGAATCTCCCGTCTGAAACCGAGTTGTTTTCGCGTAATCGATCCATGAATTCGGTTTTTTATCGGATTCTCAACTGGTATCAGAGCCCAGGTACCGATTTGAACGATCTAACAGTCGTTTGAATCAATCACAGCTCGTTTTCATGATTTCAGACGTTAAAGTTCAGTTTTTGATTGAAAGGTTGAAACCCTAGAAATCCTAGATTCTTAATTGAACCCAAAATCATGTGATTTCACCATGTTTTTGTGAATTCGAGGGTTAGGTTTTCATTTCCGCACCTTTCTGTAAAAGTTTCATCATCAAATTCGAACAATCAGAGTGTTTATGGGCTGATTTGCAGAAAATATTAAACAAGAACACGTTTTTCTGCACATTCGCACCTTTCAGAAAAACGGGTGGGCGAATGTAGACTTCACCTGGGCGAATGTAGAATTTGGGGGACGAACGTGGAATGTAAATGGACGAATGTAGAACTTTTAGGGCGAAAGTGAAAATTTTCTACATTCGTACCTTACTACTGGGCGAATGTGGGATTTCAACCAATCATGGTACATTCGACCTTACTAAACGGTCGAACGTAGCTTTATTTCCACCTTCGCCCCTTCGACATTGAAAATGAAAAATTGGTATTTTAAGGGGTAAAAAATTTCGATTGGGTAAGGCAATTTTTGAAGATTTTTGGGAGAATGGTGATGATGTCTTCACAAATTGTTGAAGAAATTATGATGATGAAACTTTTTATTGTGGGGTAGTCATGAGAATCAACAGTATGATAATCAGATTCAAATGACTATTATGGGCCAGAAATAGACAGATTTTATTCCGCATGATGAGAACAGTTAACCCAGTTCCTGTGTGTTTGAAGGAATTTGTTCTAAAGAGTTGTTATGAAGAAGGAAATCAAGTTTGAGATTTCAATGTTCTGAAAGTAATGAGGTATCCTAGTAGGAGTCATGTGGCACGTAGGTTCAACGAAAGTTTCAAGATCACAGTCCTGAAGAATTTCAAGAGCTATTGGTAGATATTGTTGGCCCCACCGAAAACTTCAGTTTCTGAAGCATTTCAAGTCCTCATTTAGTATTGGTAGTTCCCGCCGAAAACTTCTGATTGCTTGATCCACTCGTCTACGGCTTGTATTCTGTCGAACAGATGAAGTTACTCAAGAACATGATTGATTTATCATACGAGATCTCAGAGAAACTTGGTGAAGCATCAGTCAAGGGGGAGATTGTTGATGTAACAATGTGTCTGATACTTCAACAATAACTGACTGAAGATGCTAGGTGTGTTTAGGATTCGCCAGCAACGTCCAAGGGGGAGATTGTTGATGCACTTTCTGTGGACGTCACTGTCGAATAGACTAGGGTTGAGTCGTGTATTGTATTACATGAGATTGTGGTGATCCATAAGGGCATTATATGGATCTGATACATTTGTAAAGATATAGGACAATACACAAAGTTCAGGTTCGACCTGATGTAAAGGGCGAATGTGGAAACATTCCACATTCGACCTATACATTGGGGCGAAGGTGGACTTTGGTCTAGATTCGACCTTATAAGAAGGGGCGAATGTGGAAAATCTCCACATTCGACCACCTCATAGGGGCGAAGGTGGAACTTGTGTGTTGGACTATAAATAGCAATCTCATGTGTTGGTTTATTTTTGTAGATTTGAGTTTATGCTTTGAATGCTCTCAAGGGGGAGGTCATGCCCAACCTCCCCCGGCCCCGAGATAGATGTTTATCCTACTGATGACAGTGTCTGTAACCGTTTCTGAATTAATAAGAATCTGTGATGACTTTGTTATCGTATATTTCTGTCTCGTCTCGAATCTCCCGTCTGAAACCGAGTTGTTTTCGCGTAATCGATCCATGAATTCGGTTTTTTATTGGATTCTCATTTCAGAAGTTAGTATCCATGCTAGGGATGCTAAATTTGTAAGTGTTTCTCTTTACTTTTCTGCACAAATTTTTATTTTTCACTTACATCTGTTTTCAAAAATTGAAAAACTTCTGAAAAACAAACTGAGAGAAACTACTGATGAACAAAACATCATTATGGGGGACATTTTCTGAAAAGTGATTAACTTCTGATAAAACAACCTTCAAAAGTTATGAATAAAGTATTTATAAAGTATTTCTCATCAGTTGTTCAAAACTACTGAAGAGAAAGTGGGAACTACTGATGAAAATAATTCTTCATCAGCAGTTTAGTCAAAAAGGGCAAATCAGACTTTTCCCACATCAGAAGTTTGACCTAGGCGGTTTAAAACTTCTGATAAAGAAGTTCCAAGCGGTTTAAAACTTCTGATAAATATCTTTTTTCAACACTTATCCATTCAAAACAAAAATTCCCTCCTTCTTTCTCAAGAAAGCTCTTAAACCCTGAACCTGCAAAAACACTGTTCGATTCAAAACACACACAAACCACATGGCTTTAGTTCTTAAACAGGGACACAATCTCAGAGCCTACTTAGAAAAACAGAAGGCTGGTCCCAATACGATGAGATCATTGATCTCGTCGTCAAATCCCAATATTTCACCGCTCTCACAATAGACCCACCAATACATCCTGAAACTCTCAATGAGTTCTGGGCTAATGCTGAGACAGTGATGGTGGATGATGAAGTTATCTCTCTCAACTCAACAATTAAAGGGAGACAAATGGTCATCACATAGGCCATACTTGCAAACAGACTGGGGTTGAATGATGTGAATGCCCCTGAAAAGTTTGACAACTCTGCAATCCACCTAACCATGACTGAGTGTGGTTATCAAGGTACTCTCTCACAAGCTACCATCTTTAAAAAGTATTTTGAACCAAAATACAAACTTTTGTTTCATTATATAATTATGTGTTTGAGTCCTAAAACAGGGTCCTATGACCAAATGCCCTCAACCTTTCAACCAATTTTTCATTCCATTGTGAATGAAACAAATTTCAGGGCATCAAAACTTTTCTTTAATGAGTTGGTGTTACATCATAATAACACTAAAACGAAGTTTTTGTTATATCCAAGGTTCATTATGCAATGCATAATAAAAGAACTGGGTGATGAGGTGCTTGTGGGTAAAACTGAAATTTTAAAACCCTTAACCTCACAAGCATACTCAAGGCACAACAAACAGGCTGCCTGGCTAGAAGATGACCAAGGGGAACCAGAACCAGTCCCCATGGAACCCTCATCTTCCAAACCTACACCCCCAAAGGCCAAGAAACCCAAGGTACAAAAACAAAAACCCACCAAACCTAAAAGAAAAGCTGTTCAGGAGGTTGAGATGCCTGAACAACCTATTGTGCAATCTGCACTTCTTAAAGATGTGACTGAAACATCCTCTCAGTCTCATCCATCTCAAACCCCACCAAGAGCACCAATCACAATTCTTTTCAAAAGAAAAAGACTTAAGAAAACTAATCCTATTGATTCTTCTTTTGAAACTGCTGAACCCACTGCCCAAACTACTGAAACAGCACCCCAACTTTCTGAACCAGATATTGAAATAGCCAAACTTCTCTCTGGGCTAAAAGAGAAAGTCCCATCCACACATGTCAGTCCCCAACAACTACATCAAACAGGGGACATAACTTCAGAATTTGACATGGATGTCGACACTCAAAGCCCTAACCAAAGAGATGAGGATGAACCAGGGTCTCTAAGCCCAAACTTAGAAACTTTTGGTACTTTTGAGGCTGCTACTACTCATTTACCACCCAGTGGTGGACCTGAGGATAGAAGTAACATAGCTAAGACCTCAACTGTGGCAACTACTGATGAAGGCTTAATGCCTGAGGTAGGAAATCCTCTGAACCAAGAAAAAGAGGTACATGAGACAACTGAGTTGGGCTCAGCTCATGATGTAACTGATACAGTCCTCATTGAGGATGTAATCAGGGATTCAGATGATTCCATTGACTTGGATGATGTTTCAAAACACCAAACTACTGAATTAACGGCTACAAGTGAAGGTCCTGCACCTGGTGTATCTAAGCTCAAGAAGCTAGTCACACCAGATCAGGTTAAAGCCCACTTAATCCCTGATTCCCCTAGAGTGGCATCTTCTGTACAACAAGAAGATCAACCAAAAACACACCCCTCACTACAAATGCCTACCCAATTCCCTGGGCAAACAAGCATAAACATGAACCAGCTATGCAGCCCAGGTGGTCCCTTATACCACATGATGAATACCCTCATCAAGAATCACTTCCAAACATACACAACTAACTTGGAGCTGTCCATAAAGAACCAATTTGGAGTGATACAGACAAAGATGAATGATCTGTCCAACAAGATTGACTTCAACAGCAAACAGATTGCTAATCTTACAGGTCAGTTCTCCCAAGCTTCAACTTCAAAAACTGATGAAGCCAAAAAGGGGGAGAAAGTTAAGGAACCTATGGATACACTTGAAGCCAGGAAAAAGGCAAGAGTGGCTATCCTAGAAAGAGATCAAAGTGATCAAGCCAGAAAAGAAAAACTGGCCCAACAGTTTGGTGTCTCTATTCAAGAAGTAGAAGATGCTGAAAAGACTGATGAATCCCAAGGGCACACTGAAGAAACCTCTGATGGACAAACTTCTGATGAAGAATCAGAAAGTATTGAAGACAATCCTTCAGTAGTTGACAAACCTTCAGTTGTTGTCAACCCATCAGAAGTTAACACTTCCAAAACTCAAAATGCTGAGCCTTCCACATCAACTGCTCCTATTCAACCAACTCCTGTTCCTCCTAGGCCTATTACAACTATGACTGTACTAAACCCTTCTCCAATCTCTCAATCAGCAGAACTACTTGAGAAGAGTTTAGTGGCAGCCCAAAAGAAGGCCAGAGAAGATCAGATTTGGAAAACTCTGGAAGAAAGGGATGACTTAGACTTAAGCTTGGATGAAAAGCTACAGGCTTATGAAGCTGATCTCTAAAGGCAGGCTAGCCTAGACAAGATTGCTGAGGAAGATAAAAGACATCAACTGATGTCTTACATTACGAAGAACAGCAAAAGCAAAGCCCACACATTGAAGAGACTCTCCATGGAAGAGCTGACAAGAAGAGCTCAACTTATTGCAGACAAACTTGCAACAAGTAAAGATACAAAAGCTAAGAGAGCTCAGATGATAGAAGAGTTAGTAGCAAATGGTTATGGTTCAAAAGCCTCTGTGTCCAAATGGAAAGAAGAAAGATTAGTGGACACTTATAGAAAATATAAGGCTGCAAGGGCTGCAAATCCAGAGAAGTTTCAAACCGCTGAAGTATCAACTTCAGTAGTTAGAACTTCTGGTGTTCAAAGAAGACCAGCTACTCAGAAGAAGAAATCAGAGGAAAATGTGAAGACTGATTTCAGAATGGTACTACTAGAAGGTAGTATAGTAGTCCATTCTGACATTGACATAGAAGAAAAACCTCTGATCACACAATTCAGGGATCCTTCCACCTTTGCCTATCAAATCCAGAAGACCATCAAAGACAAACTGCACACTAAGGTAGTAACTGAACATCATTTGCCAACATTTCAGATACCTAATGTGATGCAACAAGAACAAGGAAGTGAATCCCACCTGAGAGTCACTGAAGTTGAAAATATACAACACCCAGGAACAACCCAGGGTACCACCATGGTTCCCTACACTTTAGACTTTGACAAGTCTAAGGTACCAATCATCAGATGGTCCTTTACTGATAACAACTCAGTACTTGTGACAAGAAGAGATCAGACAAGCAGAGCCTATAGGTCGATGAATGATCTGAAGAAGCAATCAACTCAAGACCTGCTTACAATCCAACATCTGGAACCACAGAAAGGGTCTCTCACTGATGAACAGCTGAACCAGCTGAAAAAGTCCATGTTCAAAGGAATATGGAAAATTGTGAAGGACAGAAGAGAACAATAAGGAATTAGTAAGGTTTTGGCTTCATCAATCCAGGGGGAGATTGTTAGGACAAAAAGGATTGGTGAAACCACTTTTGCAAACCTTAGTCTAATTCACTTCTGTCAAAATATTCTAAGTATAGAACTGCTTAAGAAGAGATTCCATAAGTGCTGAAGAAGAAAAGTCATCAGAAGTTCTGAAGTTCAAACCAGACACTTCTACTGAAGAACTGCTGAAGACAAACTACTCATCAGTAGTTTGTCATTCATCAGCACTTATGTGAAGATCTTTTCCACCGCCTTTTTGGATCAGTAGTTTATTACTTTAGTATTACTTTTGCTTTATGTACAAGTTCCAATGCTGCAACTTGTTGCAACTTGTTTCTGAACTTGCTTTTTGGCAAGGTTCATGTATTTGTAAAGTCTATAAATAGAAGGGTTCATCCCTCTGTTTTAGACATTGATTTTAATACAGAAATCCTTCAACACATATTATTGTTATTTCCATTTCATATTTATTGAGAATCTGTCGAAGTGTTTCATTCTCATTCAATACTTAGATTCTCAATAAATACTTATCATTTATTAGTTTTTCAATCCTGGGGGAGTTACAACTCCTGTTGATAAGTGTAGCTTTAAACTTATAACATTCCGCTGTGCTATCACTGATCAAGAACTTGCTAAACACTTAAGTGTTCACTAGCAAGTTCATATAAAAGAGCAATACTGATCCAACACGTCTCATTGAACCCTACGATCTTGGTGTTTAGGTTTTCGATTTTGTGGATTTTTAGCTTATGGGTTTTAGAATTTGTGTTACATTAGGTGGGGTTCACTTCTATCTTCCTTTTGCATCACATTAGGTAGTTTGAAAGTGGGTAAATGATGTTTAGTAACTACCTTAGTGTGCAGTCTGTCTGTGATAGTCTTCTGGATTTGGTAAGGAAATGTTGAAGGATCCCTAAATTGAGTTATCAGAGGCTTCTCTTCAATATCAAAGTCTCCTTGAACAACTGTGTTGCCTTCCAGCAACACCATCTTGAAGTCAGTCTTTGTATTGTCCTCTGGTTTCTTCTTGGTAGCTGGTCTTTTAACACTAGAAGTTCTAACTACTGAAGTTGATACTTCAGAAGTTTTGAACTTCTCTGGATTAGCAGCTTTGGCAGCCTTGTACTTCTTGTATGTGTCTAGTAGTCTTTCTTCTTTCCATCTTGACACAGAGGTTTTTGAACCATAGTTATTTGCTACCAGTTCTTCAATCATCTCAGCTCTCTTGGCTTTTCCATCTTTATTTGTTACAAGTTTGTCAGCAACAAGTTGAGCTCTTTTAGTTAGCTCATCCATTGAGAGCCCTTTGAGTGAATAAGCTTTTGTTTTGCTGTTTTTTGTTATAAAAGACATCAGTTGTTGTCTTTTGTCTTCTTCAGCAACTCTCTCTGTTTCAGCTTGCCTATTCAACTCTGCTTCATATGCTTGTAACTTTTCATTGAGGCTTAAGTCTTCCCTTGCTTCCAAAGCATTCCAGATCTCATCTTCCTTAGCCTTTCTTTGGGCTGCAATCAAACTTTTCTCAAGTAGTTCTTTGGACATTGATAGTGGAGAAGGGTTCAGCACAGTCATTGTTGTAGTTGTTGTAGGCCTTGGAATAGGAGTTGGTTGTTGTTGTTCAGTTGGTTTGGAAGGCTCTTCTGTTGGTTGTATGTTGGAAGTGTTAACTTCTGATGTGTTGACGGGAGTGTCAATTACTGAAGGATTGTCTTCAGTATTTTCTGAATCATCAGAAGTTTCATCAGAAGTTTCTTCAATATGGCCTTGGGAAGTTTCAGCTTCAACTTCAGTTCCAAAGATAAGCCTTTGTTGATCTTCTCTTTGTTTTCTGGCTTTCTTTTGGAGTTCTCTTTCTTGTAGAGCCACTCTTGCCTTTGTTCTGGCTTCCAGTGACTCCCTTGGTTCCTTAATCTTCTCCCCCTTTTTGGCTTCATCCACTTCTGGAAGCCTAGAAGGTAGAGAAGTTCTACCAGTGAGCTTGGCAATCTGTCTTGAGTTGTGGTCAATTTTGTTGGACAGATCATTCATCTTGGTTTTGATCACCTCAAATTGGTTTTTAGTTGACAGCTCCAAAGCAACTGTGAAAGTTTTGAGGTGATTGACAATAAGCTTGTTCATCATCTGGTATAGGGGACCATCTGGGCTGCATAGTTGGTTCAGATCTATGCTTGTTGACCCAGGGAATTGTGTAGGCATATTTAGTGAGGGGTGTGTTTTGGGTTGATCTTCATGTTGTACAGAAGATGCCACTTCATGGGAATCAGGGATCAAGTGGTCTTTAACCTGATCTGGTGTGACCAGCTCTTTGAGCTTAGAGACACCAGGTGCAGGACCTTCACTAGCAGCCGTCAATTCATGTTTAGTGGAGTGTGAATCATCATCCAAATCAATGGAATCATCTGAATCCCTGCTTACTTCCTCAATGAGGACAGTATCAGTTACATCATGAGCTGAGCCCAACTCAGTTGTCTCATGTACCTCTTTTTCTTGGTTCAGAGGATTTCCTACCTCAGGCATTAAGCCTTCATCAGTAGTTGCCACAAGTGAGGTCTTAGCTATGTTACTTCTTTCCTCAAATCCACCACTGGGTGGTATATGAGTAGTAGCAGCCTCAAATGTACCTAGAGTTTCTAAGTTTGGGCTTAGAGACCTGGTTCATCCTCATCTCTTGGGTTAGGGCTAGGGATATCCACATCCATGTCAAGTGCTGAAGGTATGTCCCCTGTTTGATGTGGTTGTTGGGGACTGACATGTTCTGATGGGATGTTTTCTTTCAGCCCATAGAGAAGTTTGGCAATTTCAAGGGCTTCAGGTTCAGAAATTTGTGGTGCTGGTTCAGTAGTTTGGTCTATGGGTTCAGCAGTTTCAAAAGAAGAGTCTATAGGGATTGTTTTCTTAAATTTCTTTCTTTTGAATAAAATGGTTATTGGTGCTCTTGTGGGGGTTTTGAGATTGATGAGACTGAGAGGATGTTTCAGTCACATCTTTATCAAGTGCAGATTGCACATTAGCAAGTTCAGGCATCTCAACCTCCTGAACTGCCTTTCTTTTCAGGCTCGTGGGTTTTTGTTTTTGTTGTTTGGGTTTCTTGGCCTTTTTGGGTGAAGGTTTGGAAGATGAGGGTTCCCTGGGGACTGTTTTGTGTTCCCCTTGGTCATCTTCTGGCCAGGTGGCCGGTTTATTATGCCTAGAGTATGCTTGTGAGGTTAAAGGGTTTAAAACAGTTGTTTGACCCACAAGCACCTCTTATCCAAGCTCCTTTATTATGCATTGCATAATAAATCTTGGATACAACAAAAACTTCTTTTTAGAATTGAGATGATGTAACACCAACTCATTAAAGAAAAGTGCTGATGCCCTGAATTTTGTTTCATTCATAATGGAATGAAAAATAGGTTGAAAAGTAGAGGGCATCTGATCATATGATCCAGTTTTTGGACTCAAACACATAATTATATAGTGAAACAAAAGTTTGTACTTAGGTTCAAAATATTTCTTAAAAATAGTAGCATGTGAGAGAGTACCTTGGTAACCACACTCTGTCATGGTTAAATGAATTTTAGAGTTTGGAAATTGATCTGGGGCACCCACATCATCCAGACCCAGTCTAATTCCCAAAGTTTCGGGTGTGATTGCCATTCTTCTCCCTTGGAAGGTTGAATTGAGGGAGATCACCATATCATTTACTGTCACCGTCTCCGCATTTGCCTAGAACTCATTAAGAGTCTCAGTGTGGATTGGAGGATCAATGGTGAGGGCAGTAAAGTATTGGGATTTAACGACTAAATCAATGATTTCGTCGTATTGGGACCAGGCTTCATGTTTTTCGAAGTAGCCTCTTTGATTGTGTCCCTGTTTCAGAGTTAGAGCCATGTGGTTTGTGTTTGTGTGGATCGAACAGTTTTTTTGCAGGTTCAGGGGTTTGAGAGCTTTTTGAGGGAGAAGGAGGGAATTTTTGCTTTTTGAATGGATAAGTGTTGGAAAATGTGTTTATCAGAAGTTTGTAACCGCCCTAGGTCAAACTTCTAAAGTGGGAAATGTCTGATTTGCCTTTAATGACAAAATTGCTGATGAAGAACAATTGTCATCAGTAGTTCCCATTTTCTCTTTAGTAGTTTGTTAACAACTGATGAGAATGTTTATAAACACTTTATTCATAACTTCTGAAGATTATTTTATCAGAAGTTAATCATTTTTCAGAAAATATTCCCATATTGATGTTTTTGTTCATCAGTAGTTTATCTTTGTTTGTTTTTCAGAAGTTTTTGGTTTAAAAACAGATGTAAGTGAAAAATAAAATATGTGCAGGAAAAGTAAAAGAACACTTACAAATTTAGCATCCCAAGCATGGATACTAACTTCTGAAATGTTGATGTGTCAAGGGGTTTTGTGAATATGTCAGCTATCTGATTAGCTGTTGTGACATGCTTCACTTCAATCTTGCCTTTTTCATAGCAATCCCTTATGAAATGATACCTGATTCCAATGTGTTTAGTTTTTGAGAACTGAACAGGATTTTGAATGATGCTAATGGCAGATTTGCTGTCTACAAGCAAAGGTGTCTTGGTTTCTTTGATTCCATAATCAAGAAGTTGATATTGGAGCCATTGTATCTGTGATGTACAACTTGCAGCTGCAATGTATTCAGCTTCAGCAGTTGAAGTTGCAACAGATGTTTGCTTCTTTGATTGCCAGGACACTAGACAGTTTCCCAAGAATTGACAACCACCAGATGTTGATTTTCTTGACATTTTGCACCCTGCATAGTCACTATCTGAAAAAGCTGATAACTTGGTATTGCCAGAAGCAGGATACCAAATTCCAAGTGTAGGAGTTCCTTTCAGATATCTGAAGATTCTTTTGACTGCAATGAGGTGTGATTCCCTAGGAGCTGATTGATATCTAGCACAGACACATGTTGAAAACATAATATCTGGTCTAGAAGCAGTTAGATACAAAAGGGAACCTATCATACATCTATACATGGTTTGATCAACCTGTTTTCCTTGATCATCTGGTTCAACTTGTGTGGTAGGTGTCATGGGAGTGGAACATGATTTACAGTCTTGTAAAGAAAATTTGTTCAATAATTCTTTAACATATTTTGATTGATGTATAAAAGTTCCATTAGTTTGTTGTTTAATCTGCAGTCCTAAAAAGTACTGCAGTTCTCCCATTGTACTCATCTCAAATTTTGATTGCATGAGTTTCTTAAATTCATCAGACAATTTTGTGTTTGTTGAACCAAATATGATATTATCAACATAAATTTGAACAAGTAAGACATGATTTCCAACATTTTTAATGAAAAGTGTTTTATCAATGGAGCCTCTTGTGAAGTTATCTTTGAGTAAAAAGTTGGAAAGTGTTTCATACCAGGCTCTTGGAGCCTGTTGAGCCCATAAAGAGCTTTGTCAAGTTTGTACACCCACTCAGGATGAGAAGGATCCTCAAACCCAGGTGGCTGACAAACATACACTTCCTCTTTAATCTTTCCATACGAAAATGCACTCTTGACATCCATTTGAAAAACTTTAATTTGTTGGAAATGGCATAGGCCAGAAATAACCTGATAGCTTCAAGCCTTGCAACTGGAGCAAAGGTCTCATCATAATCAATTCCCTCTTCTTGAGAGTAACCTTGTACTACCAGTCTTGCCTTGTTCTTTATAATCATACCAGCTTCATCTTGTTTGTTCCTAAAAACCCATCTTGTGCCAATTGGTAGCTTGTTTGGTGGTAAGGGATAGATTTCCCAAACATGTTGCTTCTTGAACTGAAGCAACTCATCTTGCATAGCTTCTACCCAATTGTTGTCTTTGAGGGCTTCTTGGTACTTCTTAGGTTCCAACTGAGAAATGAATGCTGAGAAGAAGCAAAAGTTGGAAAGCTGGTTTCTTGTGAGAACACCTGATGCAATATCACCCATGATTTGTTCAAGTGGATGATCTTTGTGTTCAATCAGTTGTTGTAAACCACTGACAGGTGTAGGTGGCTCTTGTACTTCATCAAACAAACCACTGAGGTTAATAATATCTGGTTCAGCTGTTTGAACATCTTCAGTAGTTGTAGGAGCTGAAGCAGATGTTTAAGCTTGTACATCAGCAGTTGTTGAATCAGAAGTTTGTGAAACTTCTGATGGTTTGAAAGTTGACTTAATGACTGTATTAGGAGTCCATGGTGCTGGATCCTCATCATCAAACCTCTGATCACCATAATAAGTAGGTTTAGATGAAGTAACAGTCTTTTCAGGTCCAAAATGGAATCTGTCAAGGTCAAAGAGTTCAGCAGGATGTGCTGGAATAGGAGTGTGTTTTGACTCATTAAACTTGACATTCAGTGTTTCTTCTACTATCTTGGTTCTTGAGTTAAAAACCTTGTAGGCTTTTCTAGTGGAAGAGTAACCAAGAAAGTAACCTGAATCAACTTTAGCAACAAACTTTGAAATAGAGTCTTTAATGTTTAGAATGAAACATTAACATCCAAAAGCCCTGAAAAAGAAGATAAGGGGCTTTATGCCATGAAGAACTTCATAGGCAGTCTTGGAGTGTCTCTTGTTGACAAGGACTCTATTTTGAAAATAACATGCGGTGTTAACTGCTTCAGCCCAAAAATACAATGGTAGGCCTGAATCAGCTAACATGGTTCTTGCTGCTTCAATCAGTGTTCTGTTCTTCCTTTCTACCACACCATTTTGTTCAGGAGTTCTGGGAACACTGAATGGTCTAATAATCCCTTTAAACAAACAGAATTCATCCAGAGTTTTGTTCCTGAACTCTGTCCCATTATCACTTCTAATGGCTTTGATAGATAGAGAATATTGTTTCTCTACTTGTAGAATGAAGAACTTGATGATTTCAGCTGCCTCATCCTTGGAGAATAAGAAGAATACCTATGTGAATCTTGAATAGTCATCAATGATGACCAAGCAATACTTCTTCTTATCAAGGCTCATGATTTTTACAGGCCCAAATAAGTCCATATGGAGTAGTTGAAGACATGCAGTTGTTTTTGATTCTTCAATAGACTTATAGGAGGACTTATGCTGTTTTCCCTTCAAACAGGATACACAGTGTTCTTGACACGGGTATACTTTCAAAGGTAGACCTCTGACCAAGCCCATTTTTGTGACTTTATTTATGGTTTTAAAGTTCACATGGCCAAGTCTCCTGTGCCAGAGATCAGTATCTGAAGTTGATGCCTTTGAGAAGAAACAGGCAGTGTTGTTCAGTACTTTGTCCTTTTCAATGTCCACTGCATAGACATTGCAACATCTTTTGGCTATCAACAAAGTATGATCTTCAATGATCTTCTCTATCAACTTCTGGTCTTCTGGTGATATGATATTGCATGTTGTCTTTGTGAAAAAGGAAGAATATCCTTTATCACACATTTGAGACACACTTAGCAAGTTGTACTCAAGGTTTTCAACCAGATTGACCTTGTCAAACTGTATTTTGCCAGAGGATACATTGCCATGTCCTAGCACATATCCCTTGGCATTGTTCCCAAAGGATACAGATCCTTCCCTTTGACTGATAAAATTGTTTATCAAGTATCTGCATCCTGTCATGTGCATTGAGCCTCCACTGTCCACATACCAAATGCTATTTAAGCCTCTAGAGACCCTCTGCACAAAGTAGCAAATTAGTTAGATTTAGGAACCCAAGCCAGTTTGGCTTTGGGTTTGCTCTTAAGAACATTAATAGTTTTTTCTTGACCAGGTTGAGGAATCCATGTCTTTTTGGCAATGGATTTTTCATTAAGAGCAATGGTGGTGTCTTTTTGAGGACCACCATCAACTCTGGTCATCAATAGTTGTATCATGTTCATGAGATCCTTTATCTCAGCAGTTTGTGAAACTGCTGATGATGTAGGTCTAACTACTGAAAGAGAATTTTGAGAAAAAGACCTTTGTTGAGATTTAATCTTTTTCTGAGAAAAGGTGTTTGCTGGTTGTTGTTTCTTGGGAGAAAAAGTCTCTTTAAAATCATTTTTGATTTGTTTTCCCACAACCAGTTGTGAAATTTTCTTGTTGTACTAAATTCCTTTTCTATATCTACAAAATTCTGTTTTGTGGTTGAACATGCCACAAATTTCACATTCTTTTGCCTTTTCCTTTTCATTCAAAGGCAAATTTCTGACAGTTTTGATTGGTTTTAGGTCATCAGTAGTTTTCAGGTTCTCAACTCCTGATGTAGATGAAACTACTGATGGCTTAAAGTCAGATTTTATCAGTACTTCTGAAGAACTTTCTTTGTGAGTTTTTAGAAACTTTTCATGGAAAGATGTGCATTCTTTCTCTTCAGAAGTTTCACCTGAAACAATTTTTCTCCCATCTTCAGAAGTTTTGGGGGAAAAATCTGTTGGTGTTTCAGTGTGATTGTACCCTATGCCAAACCTAACATTTGAAGCACTTTGTTTGTTTAGCAGCAGTTGATACCCCTTACAAGATTCTACCCATTTTTCACAAGTGACCTTGGTGTCAGCAAGCTCTTTTCTGACATTTCCTAGGTCATCTATCATTATTTTAAGTTGTGCTTGGGTTTCAATAGCATTGTTAGTTAATTTAGAATTTTCTTTTGCCTTTGCAGCAAGTTTTCTTTCCAAATCACATTTCATCTGAGTGAATTTTCTCTCAGAGTCATTTGCTTTGCCTTGTAAGTGCACATTGGTCTCTCTTATGAGAGCAAAATATTCTTTACATGAAGTTGAACAAAGTTTTGTTAAAGATTCTTTTGATACCTAAGACAGGGCAGATTTTGAGGTGGAGCATTCAAATGCCATTAAGGCAAAATTCTTTCTGCCATTGTCAGGTTCTCCCCAGTTGATGTCAAACATTTTGTTGTCTGCATCAGGATTGAACTCTGTGGTGTCAAAAGGAAGACTGCTCCAGTCAACATACCCTGAGGTGAACAAGCTTTGTTGTGAGGGTTGCTGAGTCTGTGGAGGTTGTTGAGCAGCTGGAATGGGAGGGATTGATTGTTGGCTCTGCATCTGTTGAGCAGGCATCTGTACATATTGTACTTGTGGCACATATTGAATTTGTGGAGCTTGTGCCTGTACAAAATGTGCACTCCCCTGTGTTCCATTATTCCTATTATAACTAGGGTTATACAGATTTCCAAACTGAGATTGGTTGTAGCTAGAGCTTCTACACTCTCTAGCAAAGTGTCCCAACTTCTAACACTTGTGACATCTAAGTTTAGATTTGTCAAAACCATTTTTTGTAGAACTGTTAAGTCCTGGAAATTTCCTTCCTGATCTTTTGTAAAATTTGTTTGTTTTGATACTTAACATGGCCAGTTGGTGTAAAATGTCCATTTCTTCTAAGTCATCATTGCTGAAAATTTTTAAATCATCCATGATAAAACACATGTTATCAGCAGTTTGACTGTATTCCTCATTGTCATAACCTGGGAATGATCTTTCTGATGAGATCCCAGCAGTTATGTCAATGTGGTCAAAAGATCCAAAACTATTTGAACAAGTAGGTGAATCTTGTCCCAATTGTGCTGTACTACTTGGTAGATAGTCATCAGTAGTTTTACCAGAACTTTGCAACTTTTTCTTTTGATCAATTTCTCTTTCAAAAGTTAATAATCTCCCATGTAATTTTGTAAGAGTGAGGGAGCTAAAGTCTGGTGAGGATCTTAGGACTCTAGAGTATGTTTCCCATTTTTTAGATAAAGACCTTAAAAATTTATGAAGCATAGATACAGTTGTGTAGGTCTGACCATTTAATTTTAGCTCGAATATTAATGAGGAGAATCTTTCAAATTGTTGAGTTAAAGTTTCCCCATTTATGTGAGCAAAAGTTTCATATTGTTGAGCCAGGATTTCTCTGGTGTTGGCAATCACCTCTTCAGTTCCTCCAAACTGTTCTTTGAGGCAGTCCCAAAGCTCTTTGGCACTATCACAATGTAATAGGCCAGAGTAGATTTCATTTGGGAGTTCCGTTCCCAACATAGAGAAAGCTTTAGCATCAAGCTCAAGTTTTAGGAAATCATCATCTGTATAGTCTTTTGGGTCTTTTGTTATTTCTTCTTTAGTTTCAAGATTGATATTTACTGGTTTGTGAGGACCATATATCACAGATTTCCAGCAACCAGTGTTGGTCTGTGATAATGTATGTGCCATTCTCCTTTGCCAGATGTTGTATTCATTTCTTACTAGCATAGCAGGTTTATTGGCAGAACCAGTATTGTGAGGGTCCATTTTAAAGAGTATTGATTTGTCAAATATCTCTTAAAGTGATGGATGTTGATAAAAGTGAACTTTTAATCCTTTATTGAATATCAATAAGAGCTTGTGTCTGATTCTCAATGTGTTAGATTGATATGTGATCAGATAAACCAGATGCTCTGATACCAATTGTTGGATCAGTAATGCTCTTGATGTGTTGCTTGCTAGTGAACACTTATGTGTTTAGCAAGTTCAATCAGATTTGCACAGCGGAATGATAAGTAAAGTTACACTATCAACATGAGTTATTACTCCCCATGGATGTTTGAAAACTATAGATAAGTTTAATGAGAATCTAAGTAATGAATGTGAATGATAATAAATACTCAAACAGATTCTCAATAAATGAAATGGAAAGAACAATAATAAGCTTAGAAGGATTTCCGTATTAATCAAAATCAATGTCTAAAACAGAGGGGATGAACCCATCTATTTATAGACTTTTACATATACATGAACCTTGTCAAAAAGTAAGTCTGTAACAAGTAGCAACAAGTTGCATTCGTGGAACTTGTACAAACAGATAAAGTAATATTAAACTAATAAACTACTGAAACATAAGTCGGTAAAAAAGATTTTTGAACAAGAGCTGATTAATGACAAACTACTGATGAGTAGTTTGTCTTCAGTAGTTCTTCAGTGAACTGTCTGGTTTAGACTTCAGAACTTCTGATACTTCTTCTTCAGTACTTGTTGAATCCTTCTTCAGTACTTTAGTCTTCTTTCTTCAGTAGTTCTATACTTAGGATATTTTGCAGAAGTGAATTAGACTAAGGTTTACAAAAGTGGTTTCACCAATCCTTTTTATCCTAACAAATATTATCTCTCTTTACAGTGGACGTAGGTCGCTCTAAACCGAACCACTTATATTCTCGTGTATTTACTTTCACCACACACGTACACTCATTCTTATCTCCTAGGGTTTCGATTTCGTCATTAGTGTGAGCGAAGGATTATACTTTGAGCGAACACGAGTATCGAACCAAACCTATCCACTTTCCGGAGAGGTTATACCCGTTGTTTCTTCAAAGATAATAAACTATAACATAGTTTTATATTTTCTAAAGTAAGAAACTTTAATTTCCATAATTTAGTACAACTATTGTAAGGTGTAATGGTTTGGATCAAATACACAGTGAAAATAAAATACGAAGTCTTATGAATGGTATCAAACGGTGTCTGATTGAAGTGATTGAACTCATTCAAGCAGTATTAGAGTCGTCTCATTGAACCCTACGATCTTGGTGTTTAGGTTTTCGATTTTGCGGATTTTTAGCTTGTGGGTTTTAGAATTTGTGTTATATCACTGTGTCTTTTATGTTGCATTGTGTCTTTTCTTTATTTTCGTCATTGTGTTATTTTTATGATTAATTGTGCCTTTTTTCTTTGGCATTATGTTATATTTATTGCTATTGTGTTTTTTGTATCATCCTCACCCTTTTAATTTTTTATACCTAGCATAGGATAACTTGGCACACAGTTGTAAATGCTTATTAACTATACTAGTGGAAATATCCGTGCATTGCGGCGGGTGTCTCGAGTTACATCTGTGATACCCCGCAATTTCAAGTTCTCACTTTTTATTAAACTCTAGTTACATTCCTTGCATTCTACTTAACTAGGGTTAGCGAGATAGGACACACGTTGCACAGTTATAGGTTAATAACTGCATGAAGTGGTAATTCGGGGAATTACCAGATTGTCTACATGATTAGTGAACCTCGGACGTTGGTGAACAATGAAGTTAAATAAGTGTGAATTAATTGATTGAGACTGATTGCAATTACGTGCTTCTGTGATACTCTGTGAAACTATGTGCAAACTACATGTGATTATGTGAACTTAAACCGAATACGTTAATAAAAATTGTCGAAGGTGGACCATTAGGATGATTGGGGTCTTAACACATGGGGTTACACTTATTACGGTCCGAAATAGCGAAAACATCGAAGGAAAACACGTCGGGTGATGAACCAGGCCACCCACGCGGGCCGAAGCCCTGTGAGCGGCCGCTCACAGGGACCGAGCGGCCGCGCGCGAGTGTCTGTCATCACCAAACCGACTTAAACACCTATTTAAGCAACCCTAAGCCTCTTGTGTCACTTAAACTCAAACCCTAATCGCCCCCACTGCCCTACTTACAAAATATTAACCCCTAAACACCTGCTAAGGCTCAAGAACATCGATCGGGAAACTTGGAGAGCATTCGGTTGATTGTTTTGAAAGGCTTGCGGTATAACCTTCAATCTCTTGTGTTTTAATCTTTCTTAATATGTTATAAAAAACTATAACTAAGTTTATCCAGGTCTGAAACCTTTTTATAAAGATTAAAACTTGAAGTTTATAAAGATTGAATGGGTTAAACATAATCCTATGCGATTAGAAATTGATATATTGCATGATTATGCATGTTTTTGATGTTTTAGACTCCTAGGGTTTATGAATGATGATGTTTATGATGTATCATTAGGGTTTTGATCAGATGTGACTCTTATTGATGTTGTGTGATGATTATTAGGTGTTATTGATTGATAATATGCAACTAGGGTTTGATATAATTGATAATATTGCATGATTAGAATCTGGACAGAATCTGAATGTCGATTTGTAGGGTCTTTTACGCGACATTAAAGTGTTGATTTTGTTCGATTCTCTGCATGAATGGATTGTAAATGGTCTTAGCTTTTTAGAATGGGCAAATTCATCTGATTTGGATGTCGCTTGATATGTTTTTGGAATTTTCTTTGATTAAAGGTCATATCAGATTTTCGGATTAACAAAATGGGTCAACTTTAAACAATCATAACTCGAGTTTTACAAGGAATTAAGTTATGAAATTTGGACAGTAGGTTAACATTAGAATAACTTGGCTTTTCCAAGTGGATTCATCCCGTTTGGATGAATACACGAGTTTTGGAAATTTTTCTACTAACCTGACCTGCTGTAGAAACTTTCTGGACATATCTGTGATGTACGATTTTTCATAATTTTTGTGTTTGGTTTTGAGACAAAACAAAAATATGGGTTATCAAATGACTCCCAAATAATCTTTAGTAAAAATTTGGGAGTTTAAGTCGTTTTTTAAGTATTTTAAACAGATTAGTTTTCATGACGCATAATCTGTCCTAAAAACGCAGATTGTGTATTATGTGTTTATGTGACCATTTGGAGTCCTATGTGGTATGTTATTGACATGAACTTGAATGGACACTTATATAAAATGCATAGGAAGTGTACAACTGATGGTAACCAACATATTCACCAACGGGTCCGTAGGGTTTACTTATGCATGTAGAACCACTAGGCGTCACTTATACGATTTTGAACAATTAAACGTCTTGGACAAACGGGTTATATGGTGTAATGGTATTACACATATACTCACTTAGTGACACATGTAATAGGGAGTCGGTAGCACACCCTACTGTGGATTTTGGATTTATTTGCTTGCATACTAAGGTGAGTTTCACTACTTTTTCTCAAAAGCATGTGTCTCGGGTTTGAGACAACTTACAAAACTTTTTCTAGTCCGGTTTGGGGCTACTTTTATATCTCGGATTTTGAGATGTTTTGACTCCTTGTGTGGGTCGGGTTTTGACTCCTTGTGTGGGTCGGGTTTAACTCCTTGTGTGGGTCGGGTTTACGATTCCTTGTGTGGATCGGGTTTTTGATCAGTTTAAAACTTATTGGTCCTTTGTGAACTAAACACTCTATCATTTGGAAAGTCCTTGCATATTATTGGGTTAATCGCTGGAGGCGAACGGGGTATTAGTTGATAGCGCTATTAGGTTGTGCAACAACCTCATGCCTGAGGTGCTTGAGGCACGTGCATGAACTTCTGAACACATTTGAGAACTAGTGTTGATAGACACTAGTTATTGAGGCAAATTATTACGTTACTGAAGGTGTTCCAATAATTCTGTTTAGTTGCAATGAGTGGGTTAGCTACCCCTGACGCGCTTAAACTGACGACACTTGAATATTTTGGTCTGGAGGACCTACGCTTTTACTTGGTTATGTGGTTTTGGAAACCAGCGCATTTACTTACTCATTTTCTTTACTTAGTGAACTCATCAAATTGTTTGTTGACCCACGATATACATGCTTTTGCAGGTAGTTAGCTTCTGGTGCCACGATTAGAAAACACTGCACACTTCACTGCATTTGGGGTCTTGGGCATACACTTAAATTATATATCATACTTTTACATTTTCTTTCGTATGGTTATAATTTGGGCGCGTTGTTTTGCGCATGGTTTTAAAAGGTTTAAATTTGGTTTACGCTTCCGCAGCTTAAGTAAACTTGGTTTTTGAAAACGAACTAAATGGTTTGGGCATTTAGCGTTCGTTCATATGACTTATGGATATGGGATCCTGGTATGTCATGCGCCTCGCGGTATAAACCCCGCAGTGGAAATTTGAGGGTGTGACAACATCAGAGTCAATTATGATTCCTATTATGAAGCGCAACTCATTCCACGTTTTTAACAATTTATCCCATTTAAAAATTGACATAGAAGTTTTCATTCCGTAGAAAACCCATACAATGATGTAGCAAAGACAATTTATAACGTGGCACATGCAAATAACCATGCTCATTCTTATTTCTAACAACTATCATATTTTATGCTAATGCCTTTTGACCGATATCATACCAGGTGATCATATAAAAAAAGCAAACACATAGTCATATAATATTCATACATAGATAGCTTGCAAACCTTGAATATACCAATAACCCACTTGATGAATCAAACACCATTAGAAAACATATCAGCATGATATTTTTTTACGAATTGTTGACATATATGATTTCAATTTTTTATCAAACACTTTGGAAAGAATATATATGTTCAGTAAATTATATTTTTTAAAGTTTTCATTTGCATAGCAAATAAGCGTTATCAAAAGTTGATTTACGTTTTGATTTTTAAGTCAAACATAGGATTTTTAAACCTGAATGTAACAACCGGCAAAAATAAGGTAATTCCGTACAGATTAATTAATATATGATTAACGTAATTAAACGCAATTATGTGTGATTTAATTATCAAGGCCTAAAGAGATAGCAATTCCCAAATAGTGCATAGGAATGCATACGTTTAATGGTAAAACATGATTGGATCATGTGCGAATAAGCTATCCGGTATGGACGTTGCCAGTTACCCGGTAATAATTAAATAAACGAAACGGATCCCGGACACCCAGGATATAAAATAAAGGGTATTTTCATAAGATATAATGAGTTTTGGAACTCCAAAACCATAAATGAAAACGTCTTGTACAAATCTCCCGGTAACGAATAAAATGCGCGTATCGCACCCGATACGCGTATAACTCATAATTTCACCCGGCAAAGGCCTAAATAACCAATCAACGCTTAAATTAGACCATATTTAAGGGTTATTAAAGGTATTTTTAATGTCCGAATAACGCGCGGTTAAAACCCGAAAAATACCCGAATGGCACCCGAACGACGGGGGATTAAACATAACAAATATTGGGTAAATATTTGGAGTTGTGGACCCCACCTAAGCCCCCCTAAGAACCGGCCTAAACCACCTTTGTATAATCTTTTCATTTGCTTTTTGGTTTTGTCTAGTAATCTACTTTTGTACCAAAAGTAATCATGGATGTTTAGGCATGCATGGATGAATCTTAATGAAAGATTAAGTTGTACAAAAGAGATCACTAGGCCTTGCTTTCTTGCTCCCTATTTTCGGCCATATGCACAAGAAAACAATCCACTTGAAGATCACCAAGTACAAAGGAAAGCATGCTACCAAAGATCACATATCCTACTAGATCATAAGTGAGATTATGTGATATCTTTGCAAAGATTATAATCTTCTCCTTCTTCTCATAACCCCACGGCCAAACACCCTTAAAATCCATCCAAGATCACCTTTTGTACTAACTAAATCTCTTGAAATCTTGGAAAGATTATATGAAGATTATAAGTGATTACAAAGATTTAGCAAGATTTGCAAGCAACCATCCATTCATACATACAAACTCACGGCCATCCTCCCATCCAAAATACTTTCCAAAGATTTCCATGGTACTTCACAATCCTTGCAAATCCTTGAAAGATTAAGTGTGATCTTGGGAGATATTATAAGGATAGTATAAAGATATTAACATGCACACTTGAAAGCAAAACAACTCTTCTTCTTTTCTCCATCTTGGCCGTAAGATTCACCTCACCCACACACATCATTCTTTCAAGTTTAACACATCCAAATCACTTAAAACAATCCATCATCCAAACCCCTATTGTGTGTTTCAAGAGCTTGGAGCTAAACCACTTGGAAGAACACACTAAACCCCTCTCAAATCCAAGGTTTTGTCTTCCCTAGCCTTGTGCTAGTAGTAAGCTTCTTAATCTTGTTTTTGATTGTTATTATTCATGTATGTGTTCTTAGAAGCAAGTTGTACATGAAGGGTTTAAAAGGTGGTTTTGAACATAATCCTTAATAGGTTTTACATGTGTAAAATGGAAGATTAAAGATATGAAAATAAACCATGGATTTGTGGATGATGATGTATTAATCTTGAAAATATGTAAAGCTTGCATTTAAAACTAAGTAGGATGATGTTTTGGTTAAATTGTGGAATGAACTTGAATGTGTTAAAAGTAACTTTAAATCATCTTATTATGATCATACATGGTGTAATATGTGGTAAAACATGTTAGAAGTTCATGAATGAAGAAGATGGAAAATCTAAGTTAGCTTACTTAGATGAATGATATTTTGTTAAAATGGACAAATACATAAAACACACACATAAGTAGTCTTCCACATGAAATACAAGGCTAGCATAAGTGTTTTGATACAAAAATAACTTACCAATAAAAAGTTGAATCTTCAAAGTTTACTATTTTGAGTGAAAAATGTTAACTTTGGAAGTTAGAGTGAAAAAATGCAACATTTGGAAGTTAAGGGACTAATATTGTAACTTTGAAAGTTAGAGGACTAAAATGGATATTTTAGAAACTATTAGTCCAAAGAGGCAATAATGGAAAGTTTGGTGTCAAAAGTATAAGTAATAATTTTCCAAGGATAATTTGGGTAAATACTAGTAGGCACACTTGGGTATTTTGGTATAAAAAGTATATTTTTATAAAAGTGAAAGTTATAAAAATATGGATTGTATTAACGTAAACATTTTTATAAAATAGAGATTTTATAAAAATGTTAAGCAAACTTGAGAAACTTATACAAAAATGAATACTTTTATATAAATGGGAATATAAAAGTATTGGAAGCATTTTTGTATCTAAGTTAACAAGTTGGGCTAAAATACAAACCCTCCAAGTAACATGGGTTAGAAATGTGGATAATATTTCTATAAAACACATGTTGGGAAAGACTTGGAAAATTGACTAATCAAACTAAGATATCGAACTAAGGCGCGTTAACGAAACGTACGCGGACAAAACATGAGAAAAATGCCATTGCGGCAAGATGAGAAAATATATATTTTTAGGAAGTAAAATATATATATACATGGGTGAAAACTAACAAACACTTTCCTAAGTGTTAAGGGAATTATTCGTGGGAGAAAAGTATAACATAAACAAATAAGACGTTAGGCAAACGTATATACTTAACAAGAAAAACTACACATTTATATATATGTACGCTCGTCTCGGCAAAATTCTAGTATATCTACTTAATGGGAAAGTAGATATGAGGGAAGGAAAACGAGACGAGTAGACGAGGATATATATATGTGTATGCCGTACCAACAAGAACCTGGTATATTTATTTGAATGGGAAAATAAATATACGGTATGGTGAGTTGAATCGGGTGTTAAGAATATACAATCGAACGACAAGATCTTAGCATATTTGTTTAAATGGGAAAACAAATGTGCGGCAAAGTGAGTCGGGTCGAGTGTTGAAATATATATTATATCGAGCGATGCGATCTTAAGTATAATTATTTAAATGGGAAAATAATTATATGTTAAGTGAAGTCGAGTCGATGATAATAAAGTACAAGTTAAGGAAATATTAACAAGAGTAATATATAACTTGTAACACAAAGGGTAATCTAACGCCAACGAAACCTAGGATACGCGCTTAATTAAACGGGATTTGGAATGACTTGTGGTCGGGAGTTGGGTGTACAACTTGCCAAGGCACATGCACTATAGGAATAGTGACTTATACGTCTAGGACGTTTGTAGGTGCGAGACCCTCTATGCTATCTACCTAGTGAGCCAGACAGTGATTCAGGTGAGTTTCACGGCCCCATTTTACTGTTTTAACTGGGGGAAAGATATGTTTGCCAAACGTTGTCACATGTTGAAATGTTTTCAAAGGTTAAAATGTGATAAGTGGTATGATGAGTACTTGAGCAGTGATCGCCACTCGGGGTTGAGTCCTCTCTTCCGTAATCATTAATTCAGGGAAATGAAACCGAAAGAATATTTGGATAGTACTATTGGTGCCTGACAAGGCCCACCCCTAATCGATAGCGTCGATTATGCATTAGGTTATGCCTGGGGTGCATATATTCTGAACTTAAGTCGTGGGAAAACCGAGTAACGACTTGGAGCGGGGCATTATTATTAGTCTTGGTCTGGTTATGGGGCTCAAGGGATTGCTCATCATTATAGTTTGTAGGAGCTAGCTACTCCTTACAAAGGCCACAAGTTGTGCAGGTTTCGCACATGTTGTAAAAAAACGGAATATCGATCGACAAGATCCTAGTATAATTACTTAAAGGGAATGTAATTATACGGTAAAGTGAGTCGAGTCGATGGTTGTGAAAATGTTGCTGTTATGAAACTAAAACCTGTGAACTCACCAATATTTTATATATTGACGTCTTTTTAACATATCTTTCAGGTAACTAAGTGCTGAATAGATATGGGGCTAGTGCGGTGGAAATTCGGGATGTCGGATACTGGTCGGGATTTCATTCACTGTTACCTTCGGGTTGGAACATAAACGGAAATACCCACATTGAAACTTAATGTTCCTCGTTTAAGTAATGCCTGGTGCAACATTGTAACGAGATACTCATTCCTGACATTCTAATAAATTGATCTTTTCTAATTAAATATAGTTTGTGTTAATCTTGACTTTGATATACTTTCGAGCGTTGCGCCACGTGTTTCCGCCATTGGCGTGGTGTGACAGAAGTGGTATCAGAGCCAAGGTTGTAGCGAACTAGCATTTTTGAAAAATCTAGACTATAACCGGTTTTGGCTCGAAAACGAAGTTTTCAAAAATAAAACACAACAAAATATTTTTAGAAAAGAAAGAAATGTGTACATGGGATGTACAAGGGGAAATTCCGACCGACTAGCCATGTGTGTCAATATATGAAGTATTAGAAAATGCGGATAAGATGCTTATAGTAGGAATCCGATTTTCTAAGATTAAGTTAATACATATACGTAGTACGGATATTTTGCCAGTAAGGTTGTTGTGTCACGCTTCACAATAGTCCGCGCTCTTGCATCGATCACCGGTACCAGCAAGCGGGAAGAATGTTGTGGTCTACGATGAGCTCACTTGCTTGCCTGTAGACGGGATGATCGGAAGGACTAATCTCTATCGCATTATTGAATGTCGCCACGTTGTTTATGATTTAGAGGCGAAACTAGATCAAGACTTTGTTGTATGAACTCTCGGTTTTGGATCAGGAAGCTCGGAACTAGCGGGCAACAAGATTACCTGGCAACACAAATTATCATTACGGGTGCACACGTAATAATAGTTTGGGGTGCACGGTAACCTTGGTGGGCGCTAGGGCCGGGATTGGTGATCCCTCCTTGTCTTAGTTGTTCTTGTTCTTTAGATTCAGTCTTAGTTTTGATTGGCCAATGGGTTAAATGAGAGGTCTCGCCGATGTTCCTTGATTTCGATCCTAGCAAACCTAATGAGCTTTCTTCGACATTACCTTTAAGGTACGAACACGGAGGAGCTCGGACGTCTATTCATATGAGAAATTTGACGTAAATCTTCGCATCGGATAGAGACGGGAGACGAAAACTTCCTTGCATAGGAGTTAAATGCCTGGAACGATGCGAGGAATGCTAAACTTGGAACCCAGTGAAGACTTAGGGTGCATCCCTGCTAGACTAGTGCGTCTAGAGAACGGGACCCTGCGTGGATTAAATATAAGACTCGTGGCCGTGTGCTGCTGTGTTATCATGGTGAATAAGTCATGTTCGATCTAACGCATGCCTAGGTTGTCTTCAAGGGTCGAGTATTTTTTTCTTCTCCAGTAGGAAGACAGAATCGAAGTTACGGGATTAGGAAGCTTGATCATCGTTATTCTGAAGGCTCGATAGCCTCGGTTGAACCAACAGTATTGGTTGCTTCCAGGCAGTCATTGACGGACAGTGAAATCGGCATGTCGCCTCACACATCCGCGAGTCATAGTGCTTTGCTAAACTTTGATGATGTCAGAATTTCGACCACTAATCATGACTGCGATATGGTTTGCCAGTGATAGGATGACGGCGTGTAGTAGAACAGCAAGCCCCAGTCGGCGTTTGGCAATGGACTCACTCGGAAGTGCATACGATTAACTCGTGGGAAGCCACTACTCGGTGTATTGAGTATTCAAGTATGGATTGACAACCTTTGCAATAGCGCTGGATCATGTTCGGAAGATGAATTGTGATGGACTCGGCACGTTGGTACTTATGTCATACTACCTTCCTGAGGTGCAAAGGTCATCATAAGATTCCTCTATCTACCTCGTGTTCGTTTTTCAAGGATTGCTGGTAGTCTCGCTTCAGTCAAGGAACGCCAGAGTAGACTCGTTACATGTACTGTGCCTGAATCCGTCATAAATCCTAGAAAATGGAACCACACTTTGGGAACCGTAACCGTAAGAGTGTTCTGTGATTGTCAGAATGTTGCAAGACGCTTTTCGCTGACATTAAAATCCCCCTCGAAAACCGAATGACGGACTACTGGAAGTGGTCACGTTTATCTGGTAAACTTACCCAAGGGACGGAAATCCCATTGCTCTTGTGGCAATAACGTTCGTCACCCTCGTCATGACGACGAGACTAGTAATCTATTAGGGGCGGCAAATGACGAGAAGTGTTTTCCATCAATCCCCATAGATATTGAGGCGTTGCGTCCCCTCGTTACGGTGATTTATAAACTAAGGTTGCAAGATCCATTCGTTGTGGACACGGTGACCTGTCTAATCTCTTGCCGTATTTCGATACTCTCACGGCATGGCCTATCAGGAAGAAAATTCACCGGCCTCGCTTGAGTGACAGTGAGGCATTCCAGCTAATTACTATCGGTGCTAAATAGCATGTAAGGAGACCCTAATGAGAAGAATGACTCGGCTGGTTTGCCAGAGTCGGTATCGTTTCCCTTTTATCGTGGTGTATCGATAAATCGTGATTCTTCTACCGCTACTTGCTATGCTCGTTGTGACCACTACCCTTGTATCGGGAAAGATGTAGGTTGGTTTCCAGGTCCTATGGATACCAGTCACCATACGTATAAAAGCTACGACGAGTCTAAGGCTCCAGTCGAGCCTGACGTTGCTGCTCCTATTATTATCCTATGGCTCAAGCGAATCCTGTTGACGCTATTAAGTGTAGCTCTCGCTGAGTTTGTTGTTGTCAGTGGTTCGATAGCACTTATCGAGCTTGATGTCATCGTTTCTATGTTTGTTGTTGAGTTCATTGTTGTCGTTGTCTGTACAGTCCATGTTGGGCTTGATGATGTTGTTCCATGGCTCTGCTCGGGTTGACGTTGTTGATCTATTTGAGGCTCCTGCAGAAGTGAATGATATTAACGAAGACGTCTCTATGACCCTTTCCAGGCCGCTATGACCATCTATGTGTCTTTGTGGAGTTTGTTGTTATTAATTCCATTCTCTTTGAGGCTTTCATTAAACTACTAGTTATCATTTCTTGGGCTCTTAGGAAGCCTAACATTGTCAATGGTTCTCAGGCCTCAGTGGAAACTGTCGATGTTTCTGTTGCCATTGTTTGAGTGACTCATAACAAGCCTATGGTCGTTCTCTCTATGAACAATATCGGCTTTAGAAGCCAGCTAAATTATGTGGAACCCGTCGTTCCCATTCATGTTATGACGATTGATGCGCCGGCCAACCCAACCATTCCTACCATTGGGCCTATGGAGGATAGACTCGAGGCTGAAGGTACGAATGCAAATCCCACCTCCACAAGTGATCTGAGACGCACGGGGATGCGTGCTCACCATAACAGAGCTTTATGGTAGTGTGGACTATGGGTTCTC
This sequence comes from Ambrosia trifida, assembly GCA_028751855.1. Taxonomy (NCBI): domain Eukaryota; kingdom Viridiplantae; phylum Streptophyta; class Magnoliopsida; order Asterales; family Asteraceae; genus Ambrosia; species Ambrosia trifida. The sequence continues at coordinate 43,283,551 of CM054123.1, read as the reverse complement.
CATGTTGAGCGTCATATTGTCGCGTGCATTCGTGCTACTGTGTTACCCCCCAGCCATTGTGCATGCTTGCAGTTGCATTATTTTTGCTAGTTGCGTATCCAGGTGGTTACGCTGCATTGTCAATGATGCATTCCTGTTGTTTACTGCTCCTGCAGTAGTGTAGCCTTGCCATCGTATTTCTCTGTGTCGTACGGTTCCTATTGCGGCGTTGCCTTGTCGTCATACTTCTCTGTTGTCATGTTGCTCCTGTGTGGTGTTCCCTAGTTGATGTGCTTCGTGGATATGTTGCTGGCATTGCCATGTTGTTTCTACTGTCGTGTTGCTCAGAGGGCGTATTGCTACAGCTGTTGGATTACCTCGATGACGTGATGATTTGTCGTTTGCATCGCTCTTGTTTCTCTCGGAATGGAGACATCACCTAAACCCCTCGTGCCGTCATTGTTCTATTTGTTTGATTGTGTAGTGCCGACATTGATTATGTAGGATTTCAGGTGTCCAACGAACTTTCTAAAAGTCGTGCTTAGACACTCTAGCCTTAGTGGTTACATGTGTATTCCCCTAAAAGTCTGAATCTCGTGGTCGTCTGAGTAGGTGACCGAACCATGTGTCGACCCCTGTATATGCTCACGCATTTCGCGAACGGTACATCTTCGGAATCTGAGGCACCAGTGACGTTATGTCCATCCCTAACCTTTCACGTACAGTTTGGTCGCCCAACGATCGGTTATGCAAATCAATGTCGGGAAGAAACCCTGTGATCTGCACGTGACAAGGCGAGACTTGCCTTTGGGATAAGGGATTTCGAATACGTCTCGAACCTGAAGGTATCGAGAATTTATGAGCGATATTATGATCTATACCTTTGGGACTAGCAAGAGTTGAAAGGTTCAAATCATTTATTGCTCGCACCAGTGGATTCATTTGGAGTCATACGTACCATACTGATGGTTATGGGAATACCGTCGTGGACCCACCCATGGGCATGCATTGGTGAAGTCCCTGGTACATGATTAAGAGGTTTTATGAACCCTGAATCCAGAAGGGCGTGCAGCATTATCTACTCTTTAGAGGTGCCACACTACTGGGTTGAGATGGTTGATCGTCTCGACCCATCGATTAATGTTGTTATTCCTTTGATGGAAGGTTTATCCTACCTTGGTGTCGTGGCGTAGATTCTAGGAACAATGGAATACAATGTCGACCTTGAGTCGATAATGGTGTTCCCAGTCATCTTTAAGTAGCATTGCTCACACTAGAGCAAAGCCCCTTGTCCTTGATGGACGCTGTTAGAGACACCATAGTAATGTGAGCTGCCAGGGCAGGGCGTATGGCATCGGACTAATCAGAACGAGCTTGAAGGCTTACATATTCCGCCCATATGTGTGACTACTGAGGCATTGAATGGGATGCCTTATGGGAAGGCTCAGGACTATTACCTGTGGTGCGATATCAGTCGCTCGCTTGTTTAAGTAACGACTTGAGCGCATGAAGCCGTCAAGCCAGACGTGAAATCTATGCTAAGTGCATGCATCTATGACCCGATTTCACCATTTACATAAAAAGATTCCGAAAGGATGGAACCTTCGATGAATGAGGGTTTTGGTTTCAGGACTCCTTTCACTCAGATCTCTGCATAAGATCTGAAGGCCAATGTAAGGGCATGTGGCCTGTACTATTCGGAATTGATTTACTAGGTTGCTATTGACGATAGAACACTAGTGCCCATGAAGCACATATAACAGAACTGGTACTGGATACCCATGGTTTGGGTGGCTACTGGTGTTCTGTATACTTGTCGCACTGGGGGCCAACGTGTTGATATGTCATAATAAACCTTATACGCCGTTCATGGAGACAACAATTTATGATGTTTCATATATCTCTTTTCGGTATAGACCTATGTGCTGGAAGCATCTTGTCGCTGGTGATGAGTCGACTCGTACTACTCGAGGATTGTGGAATTGTACGGCCCGGGCGTCAGGTATGCACTGCTTAATGTTAGGGAACTGAGGGATGAAAGCGACGCAAAAACTTTCGACCTCCATCAGTCCATACTAAGCGTCCTAGTACCATTAACCACAATTACTCAGGAGGAAAGCAGCAATTCAGTACCTAGAGGATTCCACGGAAATAAAGTCCCATTTTGAATGTGGTTGTTCGGTCGACAAGAACCTAGTATATTTATCTTAATGGGGAGGTAAATATACGGTAAAGTGAGTCGAGCCGAAGGATAAATAAAATGGAATACCCGACGAGGTTTCCAAGGGACATTTATGTGGTGCGGTAAGATCACCTGTTTGACATCACCATGACACCCGAGGTGTCCCGGGGTCGGATGTGACCCAAGTAATGATTGATTGTTGTTTGGAGCCCTCTCATTCCTTACTCACCTATAGCTCTGAGATGAGGCATTTGGATAGCTACCTATACTCTCGGAGAGTCGTGGCCAGGCACCGAATTGCCAACTTACATTATATCGGATTGTAGTGGTCACTCTACCTCAAGTTCGACAAACTTTGTACACAAGCATGGGATACTCAATATGAGACGAGTATGGTTTGTCATTCCCGGACAAATTGAATGTACTTGACGGAATTGTTCCGTGTTGACACGATTGATGTTCGTGGCAGATCAAACCCATGAGCTTCCTCACCAAACTTTCCTATGTGATAGGAATTAGCATCCCAGTGTTCGGGGTGTACTACTCAAAGCCCTTGGAGGGCATACGTGTAAATCTCCAGTGCGTCGAATGACAGACGGAGATAGATACATAACCTGGTTTATGTTATTCGGGAGATGTCCAGTAGATCTTGCAGTTAGAGGCTGCTCGGATGAGATGCGAACCTAATAAGAAGTCATACGAGCAAGGCGTAGACCTTAAGGACTTCGAACTATGTAATGGGTTACACTGAGAATCACACTCTGGGAGAGTGTTAGTAATCATAGAAATTATAATAGGCCAAATTCGTGAAACTCCAGTGACACGGAGGTATCGATCAAAATTGGCCTCGTGATGAATAAGCTTGAATTGTCGCAAGAGCTTAGTGGGACTCTTAATGAATCCCGCAAGTCTGGCCTGAGGAAGTTTTGGTCAATTCCTCGACCGACGGAAGTTCGGTTGACAATAAACTCTACGATTTCGGGAAAACCGATAGATGTGTCAAGGTGGGATGACCAAGAGCTTAGTCGTAGTTGAACTATGACATTGTGTTTGATAGAGCACTAAGCGTGAGCCGAGCATGAATCTGGGCTCACTAGGAAAGAGGAGATCTCATGAAGCGCAAACACCCTGCCCTGTTCAAGGATACTATTGTGATGGGTAACTTGAATCGAATTCCGGGACGGAATTCTCTTAACGGGGGGAGAATGTAACAACCGGCAAAAATAAGGTAATTCCGTACAGATTAATTAATATATGATTAACGTAATTAAACGCAATTATGTGTGATTTAATTATCAAGGCCTAAAGAGATAGCAATTTCCAAATAGTGCATAGGAATGCATACGTTTAATGGTAAAACATGATTGGATCATGTGCGAATAAGCTATCCGGTATGGACGTTGCCAGTTACCCGGTAATAATTAAATAAACGAAACGGATCCCGGACACCCAGGATATAAAATAAAGGGTATTTTCATAAGATATAATGAGTTTTGGAACTCCAAAACCATAAATGAAAACGTCTTGTACAAATCTCCCGGTAACGAATAAAATGCGCGTATCGCACCCGATACGCGTATAACTCATAATTTCACCCGGCAAAGGCCTAAATAACCAATCAACGCTTAAATTAGACCATATTTAAGGGTTATTAAAGGTATTTTTAATGTCCGAATAACGCGCGGTTGAAACCCGAAAAATACCCGAACGGCACCCGGACGACGGGGGATTAAACATAACAAATATTGGGTAAATATTTGGAGTTGTGGACCCCACCTAAGCCCCCCTAAGAACCGGCCTAAACCACCTTTGTATAATCTTTTCATTTGCTTTTTGGTTTTGTCTAGTAATCTACTTTTGTACCAAAAGTAATCATGGATGTTTAGGCATGCATGGATGAATCTTAATGAAAGATTAAGTTGTACAAAAGAGATCACTAGGCCTTGCTTTCTTGCTCCCTATTTTCGGCCATATGCACAAGAAAACAATCCACTTGAAGATCACCAAGTACAAAGGAAAGCATGCTACCAAAGATCACATATCCTACTAGATCATAAGTGAGATTATGTGATATCTTTGCAAAGATTATAATCTTCTCCTTCTTCTCATAACCCCACGGCCAAACACCCTTAAAATCCATCCAAGATCACCTTTTGTACTAACTAAATCTCTTGAAATCTTGGAAAGATTATATGAAGATTATAAGTGATTACAAAGATTTAGCAAGATTTGCAAGCAACCATCCATTCATACATACAAACTCACGGCCATCCTCCCATCCAAAATACTTTCCAAAGATTTCCATGGTACTTCACAATCCTTGCAAATCCTTGAAAGATTAAGTGTGATCTTGGGAGATATTATAAGGATAGTATAAAGATATTAACATGCACACTTGAAAGCAAAACAACTCTTCTTCTTTTCTCCATCTTGGCCGTAAGATTCACCTCACCCACACACATCATTCTTTCAAGTTTAACACATCCAAATCACTTAAAACAATCCATCATCCAAACCCCTATTGTGTGTTTCAAGAGCTTGGAGCTAAACCACTTGGAAGAACACACTAAACCCCTCTCAAATCCAAGGTTTTGTCTTCCCTAGCCTTGTGCTAGTAGTAAGCTTCTTAATCTTGTTTTTGATTGTTATTATTCATGTATGTGTTCTTAGAAGCAAGTTGTACATGAAGGGTTTAAAAGGTGGTTTTGAACATAATCCTTAATAGGTTTTACATGTGTAAAATGGAAGATTAAAGATATGAAAATAAACCATGGATTTGTGGATGATGATGTATTAATCTTGAAAATATGTAAAGCTTGCATTTAAAACTAAGTAGGATGATGTTTTGGTTAAATTGTGGAATGAACTTGAATGTGTTAAAAGTAACTTTAAATCATCTTATTATGATCATACATGGTGTAATATGTGGTAAAACATGTTAGAAGTTCATGAATGAAGAAGATGGAAAATCTAAGTTAGCTTACTTAGATGAATGATATTTTGTTAAAATGGACAAATACATAAAACACACACATAAGTAGTCTTCCACATGAAATACAAGGCTAGCATAAGTGTTTTGATACAAAAATAACTTACCAATAAAAAGTTGAATCTTCAAAGTTTACTATTTTGAGTGAAAAATGTTAACTTTGGAAGTTAGAGTGAAAAAATGCAACATTTGGAAGTTAAGGGACTAATATTGTAACTTTGAAAGTTAGAGGACTAAAATGGATATTTTAGAAACTATTAGTCCAAAGAGGCAATAATGGAAAGTTTGGTGTCAAAAGTATAAGTAATAATTTTCCAAGGATAATTTGGGTAAATACTAGTAGGCACACTTGGGTATTTTGGTATAAAAAGTATATTTTTATAAAAGTGAAAGTTATAAAAATATGGATTGTATTAACGTAAACATTTTTATAAAATAGAGATTTTATAAAAATGTTAAGCAAACTTGAGAAACTTATACAAAAATGAATACTTTTATATAAATGGGAATATAAAAGTATTGGAAGCATTTTTGTATCTAAGTTAACAAGTTGGGCTAAAATACAAACCCTCCAAGTAACATGGGTTAGAAATGTGGATAATATTTCTATAAAACACATCTTGGGAAAGACTTGGAAAATTGACTAATCAAACTAAGATATCGAACTAAGGCGCGTTAACGAAACGTACGCGGACAAAACATGAGAAAAATGCCATTGCGGCAAGATGAGAAAATATATATTTTTAGGAAGTAAAATATATATATACATGGGTGAAAACTAACAAACACTTTCCTAAGTGTTAAGGGAATTATTCGTGGGAGAAAAGTATAACATAAACAAATAAGACGTTAGGCAAACGTATATACTTAACAAGAAAAACTACACATTTATATATATGTACGCTCGTCTCGGCAAAATTCTAGTATATCTACTTAATGGGAAAGTAGATATGAGGGAAGGAAAACGAGACGAGTAGACGAGGATATATATATGTGTATGCCGTACCAACAAGAACCTGGTATATTTATTTGAATGGGAAAATAAATATACGGTATGGTGAGTTGAATCGGGTGTTAAGAATATACAATCGAACGACAAGATCTTAGCATATTTGTTTAAATGGGAAAACAAATGTGCGGCAAAGTGAGTCGGGTCGAGTGTTGAAATATATATTATATCGAGCGATGCGATCTTAAGTATAATTATTTAAATGGGAAAATAATTATATGTTAAGTGAAGTCGAGTCGATGATAATAAAGTACAAGTTAAGGAAATATTAACAAGAGTAATATATAACTTGTAACACAAAGGGTAATCTAACGCCAACGAAACCTAGGATACGCGCTTAATTAAACGGGATTTGGAATGACTTGTGGTCGGGAGTTGGGTGTACAACTTGCCAAGGCACATGCACTATAGGAATAGTGACTTATACGTCTAGGACGTTTGTAGGTGCGAGACCCTCTATGCTATCTACCTAGTGAGCCAGACAGTGATTCAGGTGAGTTTCACGGCCCCATTTTACTGTTTTAACTGGGGGAAAGATATGTTTGCCAAACGTTGTCACATGTTGAAATGTTTTCAAAGGTTAAAATGTGATAAGTGGTATGATGAGTACTTGAGCAGTGATCGCCACTCGGGGTTGAGTCCTCTCTTCCGTAATCATTAATTCAGGGAAATGAAACCGAAAGAATATTTGGATAGTACTATTGGTGCCTGACAAGGCCCACCCCTAATCGATAGCGTCGATTATGCATTAGGTTATGCCTGGGGTGCATATATTCTGAACTTAAGTCGTGGGAAAACCGAGTAACGACTTGGAGCGGGGCATTATTATTAGTCTTGGTCTGGTTATGGGGCTCAAGGGATTGCTCATCATTATAGTTTGTAGGAGCTAGCTACTCCTTACAAAGGCCACAAGTTGTGCAGGTTTCGCACATGTTGTAAAAAAACGGAATATCGATCGACAAGATCCTAGTATAATTACTTAATGGGAAAGTAATTATACGGTAAAGTGAGTCGAGTCGATGGTTGTGAAAATGTTGCTGTTATGAAACTAAAACCTGTGAACTCACCAATATTTTATATGTTGACGTCTTTTTAACATATCTTTCAGGTAACTAAGTGCTGAATAGATATGGGGCTAGTGCGGTGGAAATTCGGGATGTCGGATATCGGGATTTCATTCACTGTTACCTTCGGGTTGGAACATAAACGGAAATACCCACATTGAAACTTAATGTTCCTCGTTTAAGTAATGCCTGGTGCAACATTGTAACGAGATACTCATTCCTGACATTCTAATAAATTGATCTTTTCTAATTAAATATAGTTTGTGTTAATCTTGACTTTGATATACTTTCGAGCGTTGCGCCACGTGTTTCCGCCATTGGCGTGGTGTGACACTGAACCATGAAAATTATATCAATCTTTTAACTTCAAAAACCAGTGTCCACATTATGGTATTGATTGTATAACTCAACATGTGTATCAATTCTTTCTTGTCATAGATAAAAGAAATACCCGTTAGTTTAGACGTTGAAAACAATATATTTAACTTTATAATGTCAAACATAGTGCCATTCAAACTCAATCACTACTAGAATTCTAAGCAATAGCGACGACGATATTAGCGACGACGTCGTCGCTATTGCCAAAAAGGACAGCAACAACTTTTGCTTTTGCAGACTTGCTTGTGGCCGTTAGATCAAACCAAATCGGACGGATGGCGTGGTGAAAGTACACATAGGAATAGCGACGACAGGTCGTCGCTATTGCTCCAAAAATTGGAAAAAAAAGGCGCTATGAGTTTCCTCCTCTCCTGCTTACTGGTTCATTTTTACTCCAAAACTCTCCTCTCTCGCGCTCACCTCTCTTCTCCCGGCCTCACACCTTCAATCGTGCCACCACCTTTTCCGGTAACACCACTACCCAAACCACCCACCCCTAGATAACATACAAGCATACGGCAACCTACAACCCTTCAAACAAGTGAACAACCACCGCCGCCGCTGCTCCGCCGCTGCTCCGCCACTGCTCACCAGCCACCGCTGTTGCATCTAAGGTTCGATTTTTTTTAAGTTTCAAGTTTTTATAATTTGTTGAACCATCTAGGTTTCAAGTTCTATACTAATTCAGTTTAACGATTTGTACTTTGTAGACCATTTTGTTTGATCAAATAACGACGATTTTTGCCATTATTAGCGATGACAAATGTCGTCGCTAAAGCCTCCTTTTCTTGTAGTGAATGGGTGCATTCAATCATTTCATTAAATATCACAAAAAATGTACAAGTTGCTTTTGCAAATAGGGGTAGTATTGAAAGAATTTTCATAACATCTTAAGTATTGAGTGTGAAGCAACAAACTCTTTATATGTCATCTTAAAAATCAAAGAAAATTACTATTGTAACCACCTTAGCTCTTTTTAGTGTAATATAGATTAGCACGTCACATTAAAAGTACGGAACATATTTGAATACAAATATACAAAACATATTTAACACAAACTTTTTATATAATTTGAAAAGTTAAATCATTTTACAATATTTTTTTAACGACCAACTAAAGTATTGCCGGGTACTCCGTACGTGGTCCCCATTGGCTAAAAGTAGCCCACAAGACGTATCTTGTAGCGGCTCAATCCGCACGCACGGAGCCCTCTAGCCCACCCGTCTCGTGTTCCAGGGAAAATTCGGCCCGCATACCCGTCTGAAGGCACGACGGCAGCAGACCGGTAAAACCTGGAGGGATCAGGAGTCGAACCCATAGACCATAAGGATCAAGTGTCTCTCCCTCAATTCGCAGTACCACTCCACCACAAGGGTGAGTGGTATTTTACAAATTAAAAAACAACAAATGAAACGTCATATTTCTATTTCTAAGTTAATTTAATTTAATTCATGAGTTCAAATTTAAAAACAAAAATAATGAAAAGTCAACTATTGGACACGCTTCTTTACGTAAACAATGATGTATTTTTTTTATGGGAAGCTTAGATCATCTACAACTCTTCATGTATGAAAGCCACATAAGAACAAGACTAGAAAAAGTTGGGTTTTCAGCTGCCGTCTTCCGTAGGAAAGCTGTAGCGACGCACTGTCTCCAGGTTGTTCTTCAAGGTCTCACTGTATGTTCTTAGCTATAGGGTGTTCTAACTTTAGTTGTTCGTGTACGAGTACGAACTTGATTTGGATACATGTGTTTATAACGAGTTGAATAATAAGATACGAATCATTAGATTAATAAACGTCAAAATTAGAGAGTAAAAAGACAAAATTTAGAGATATCAAACTTAACACATCATTAATGGAAACCAGACTCAAATCAGCACTCTTCGGTTATGGAAGAACGGAAAACCAAAACCATAATTGAATGATTCGGTTTTGGCCTTATCATAACCGTAACCGAACGGTTAGTCCAGTTTTTTGTTAATTTTGGTTCGGTTTCAGATTTTTGGTTATTCGTTTTCGTATTCTCACCCCCTACATACACCCTCTCAACTAGTTGAAAATTTTGTAAAATGGCATTTTAACCTTCTTGAGTTTATACAATTTCAAGTTTATCCGTTTTCGTTTTTTAAGTAAAAGAAAACATTATTTTCCTACGTGCTGCTGACAATTATCTTATGTGCTTATTTTTTTATACGTGTCGGTGTAAATTGAAGTTGGTTAATGTTTCGACGTATTTTTTCGAAAACAAGTCAGATAAAATATAATACGTTTTCATACTTATTTTTATGTATGTTTTCAATTTATCTACTTTTTGACATTAACGTTGTTTGGAAAATAATCGGGTCAAATATAATGTGTTTCCATTCAACAATAAAAGTTCAGGCTAGTATACGTTTCAATACCGTCGCAACACGATACAGGTAAATTAGTTAGCTGCAAAATTAAAAGGACATGGCATGGTTTACTTGTGGCTTTGAATTTGAAGAATAATGGTTGGTGATGAAAAAAAAGGAAAACAGAAAACGTTTTGTTTTTTTTTTTTTTTTTTTTTTATTGAGAAAAGAAAATTGTTTTGAACCTTTGATGTACTATTCAACATTAACGACCAAGAATGTTTTACGTGGTATCAGAATATTGGCCGATTGACCTTGACTTACAATAGTGACACCCCTACATAAATTTTCGATATATAGATAGGAAATGCCAATGGGACAATGAGAGAGACATTACGCGTTAAGGTCATTGGCTATCAGACAATTATCTTGATCATGAATCCTGTTTGGATACGACTAACTATTTGTAGTTAGATACGAGAAAGATGCATGAATCTTTTATTATTTGTTTTCTAGTCTAAAATCTTTTGATTCAACTGTTTTTTTATTTTTATTTTTTTTTATTTATTTATAACATTTCATTAAACCAAAGAAAACCAATTACAAGTGATACGTAGGTAAACGGGCCACAAGTTGCGCCGCTACCCCTTTTTGTATTGCAAAACCTACTCTAATGAAAATAAAACATTGGCCCTTAGCAGCTGGGGAATTACTTTGCATAACCTTCTTCACGCGATCGAGGAGCTTGATTGCTTGCGGGGCCAACGCTCCAAAAGTATCAAAAGCGAAGGGCACAAACACATGCTGGTTCTCTAGACAAGCCGCTTCATGTTTATCCACTTTTTTGCCCTCAGCTTTCAAAACTGCCTGCCCAGCCACAAAACCCGAATCCCGAAGTCCCACCAGTGGGGATACCCCAGTCAGGTCAACACACGCATGCTTGCCTTGCGCCCATCCGAACACAAGAACATCCGCTGGCCTCAATGTGGACTGCCCGTCACGTGGGTCCGTCAAGAAATTCACGGGGGGCTCTTTTTTTGCTGAAATCCCTGCCCTTCGTAAAACATCCCATAGAACATCTCTAACCAGGTCATGCCTGTATTTAAAGCCTGGTAACTCCTTACAATGTAGGGCGTGTTCTCCAAACTTGTCCAAGCGTGTTTTTTTACAGATCGGACACGGTTCGTCGACGGGGAACATGGGAATCATCAGTCGGTATTTGAGGACCGCCCGATATTCGATAGCCGACATATGTTGCCCTAGTCCGTCAATTGGGAGTGTAGTGAGGAAATCTTGAGCATGGGCCTCTTTAAGACATTCAAACACCGCTTTCTGGCGCGAAGACATGTTAAACTCCTCCTCCATAGTCTGCATGGCTTTACAGTTAAACGCACTCGCCAAGATTTTTTGAGGCTTTTTTGGGGCGGTGTCTTTATCTGTAAAGCCGCCCACATCTACATTGGGGAGAGAGCTGCGAATGTTGTCCAGTGCGAGCTTATAATCATCGTCCATCCCAACCACCCCGCTGTTCCTTAGTATGTGTTCTTGTAGCTTCCAAGACTGCGCCCTAGAAGCCACATACGCATATGCAGACACATCTTCCGCCGAGCACAGGCCCAAGCCCCCCGAGCTGATCGGTAAGGACGTCAATCGCCATTGAAGATCCCCAAAAAAGGCTCCCCCACAAACAACGATATCCTCAATAGCACCTCGGAGACCTTTGTCAAAAATGGATACTGCCTCCCCGACAAAAGTCGGTTGGCACGTTCGAAGCCCAAACAACAGTTTAGCCACACCCATACATGAGCGAAGCAATAAGAGCTCACTTTGGGGGTCCCGTAACTTCTGCAAAACGCCCATCAGTCCAACCGCGCGCTGAGCCCTCTTGACTGCCATTGAGCTAATGTAATCCCCATCACGACTAACAGCCCCCCTAGAAGCTTTACCCCTGTCTGTGGTCTTCCGATTTCCTTAGGAAAAATACCAGACTTCGCTGTAATACCATTGCATGTTGGCCAAAAGATCTCCGACTTCTTAATATTAAGCATAAGCCCAAACTGGGGACCTTCTGCTCGGATGATGTCTAGGGCTTTAGCTACTTCTTCGGCCCTGCCTATAATCGTGCCGTCATCCAAATACCACGCATGAAAGGGTAAGGAACAGTGTTCTTCCACCTGTAGCACCAGCGGATGCAAGACAAGGGCAAAAAGAAGAGGTCCTAAAGGATCCCCTTGCTGGACCCCTGTGTAGGCCCCGATGCAAGTATCTCCTATATATAGTCTGGCAGGTTGGGCGTATAAAAACTGAACCCATTGGTAGATAGACGGGCAGCGGATACTGACTTCGCGCAGAAGGATTGTCCGGTCAACCATGTTGAAAGCGTTCGAAAAATCCACAGTGAGCATGGCCAGTGATCCGTCATCACGGAACACATTCAAGAATCTATTCGCACTGTGGAGAATAGCCTCTGCGCCATTGGGGACCCCGACCCCATATTGAAAGTCCCCTAAGTAAGCCGAAATCTCCTTCCCAATTTTACGCATTGCAACTTTAGAGACCAACCTTCGCCAGATACCCCCGACAGCAATGGGCCGGATTCCGTTATCGGGCTTTAATAAGGGGGTTAGGGGGGCAGAGGCAATGAATTCCGCCAGAATTTTCGGGCACAGCCCTCGCAGCCAGATGTTAACCACCTCAGTGATGGCCACAAGAAGAGCAGACGGCGGAGAGGACCCCTGTCCGCACAATGCGTCCAAAATATGTTGCGCTCTCAAGCCATCCCTTCCACAAGAAGTTCCTTTGGGGAAGGAGCGGATATTCTCCAACACACATTCAGCGTTAACCTGAAGAGCATCTTTATAGGGCAAGACCTGAGGCAAGTGGGGGGGGGGGGATCCCTAACCGGATGCTTATCAACCAAGGCTTTTAAGGTGGACTCCCCAACTGGTGCAACTCCAGAAGAGCACAAAACCTTCACCGCGGCTGTGAAGTGATCATCAGCAACCTTCCTCAGACATTGTTTGATATTAGTCCCATTCTCCGATTCATTTTGGCAGACTGGCCCTCTAGACGACTCTTCATTCGATTGGGAAAGAAGGGGAAGAATAAGCTCCTCCATGCCCTCGCCATCTTTCCAAATTGCTAAGGAGCGCATGATGCTACTGCATTGCAAGGATTTACGATTCCCAGACCTCCGTTCCTGCCTGAAAGACGGTTGGATAGTGCGTAACGTGCAACGGGGCAGTAACAACAACCTGATCCAGGCCTCAACCGACCCAGGGGAAGCCGCCACCTTACCCAATGTATTGGATAAGGCCTGCGCAAATGCTTTGATACTTCACACACATTTTCCAATACTTTGTTACCTTAAGGAAACACTCTAATATGTATATTTTTTAACGGATTAAATTATATCAAATCTGTTTTAGTCGGGATTTGAATCCTTAACTTTAAGAAAAACAACACCTTAACTTTAACGGCTTTCCCTTTGGACCTAACCTCCACCATATTATCCCAAGTGATATGTTCTATAACTATAATGTTAAGAGTTCGGTAGTTCACATACTATCTTGTAAGTAGATTTTTTTTTCTAGAAAATCTAAAAATGTTGTTAAAGGAATTAGATCTGTGCCTTTCTCATTGATTATTGTTGGTATAAATAATACAAAGAGTATCGCCTAAATATGGATACCGATAATTACATTAAACATTACACAAATCATTACTAAATATACGTTAGGCTATTATACCCCCGCAGTTAAAGCGGGAGGTGACCGGATGCTGAGATTGGATCTGAAGTCTTTAAACAAGAAACGTGGCAAGCCCTTGGTGAAAATATCTGCAATTTGGTACCTAGATGGGGCGTGCATAATGCGAACATGACCCCGTTGAACCTGTTCCTGTACAAAGTGAATGTCCAATTCAATGTGTTTCGTGCGCTGATGCTGTACGTGATTGCTAGACAAGTAAATAGCGCTAACATTATCACAATAAACCATAGTAGCGGGAGATATAAGAATGGACAACTCAAGGAGAAGATTGCGTAGCCAACATATTTCAGTAACAACATTAGCCACCCCACGATATTTTGATTCAGCACTCGAACGAGAGATAGTAGGCTGACGTTTAGATGACCATGAAATAAGATTGTCTCCAAAGTAAATGCAGTAGCCACTAGTGGAGCGTCGAGTATTAGGACAACCTGCCCAATTGGCGTCCATGTAAGCAACCAAGGATGTAGTGGCAAAGGGATCCAAGGTCAAGCCAAATGAGGAAGTGCCTTTAATGTACCGAATTTATTGTTTCAAAGCATTCCAATGATCAGTGGATGGCGAGTGCATATGCATGCAGACTTGCTGAACAATATAGGTGATATCTGGCCGGGTAAAAGTAAGATATTGCAGGGCCGCAACAAGGTTGCGATATAAAGTGGGGGAGCCAGGTTTGATTCCCACGGGAAGCATTTGTGGGACTCGTCAAGTGATGGTCGAAACTAGCCTACTTGTAGGTGCCAGGTTCGATTCTGATGGCCCCCCGGTTTTCTACTACCGTGCATTTACTCCAGAGAAGTTTGCCTCTTGTGGAGGGTGCAACATCTGTCAAGTGGCAGGTGGCAGAAAATTTTCCGGGTGGAAGCCTTAGTGCCCCTTATGGGCAGCCTCGACTCGCTTGTGGGCCGGCCACTCTCGCGTCAGTGTGGAACCGGTTAAGACAACATAGTCTGACCATTGTAAAATGGCTAGGGGATCCCCTTCGGAAGAGTTGTGATGATCTCTACCACAATATAGAAAATCACCTTAAAAAAAATGTTATTAGTGTTCTTTTTACAACGTATATTTAATTTGAACCTCCACTAATTTATTAAATCTTATGTTGTTATTGAATTTATCTATTTACAGAAAAAAAAAAAAAAAAACCTCATTACGGAAACTTCTATGAAAAGAAATCCCGAAATGCCCTGCTCCACATATTTAAGTACCGAGGATCACAAAAAAAGTGTATCATTGAATGATTTGTCTTGTTATGTTTGCTAGATTTTTGGAAAATATATTTTATATGAACACTAGCTGATTACCCCGGAAGGGTACTGGGGTTGAAAAATCTAATTTTACGTGATAACCTATTGCAAATGGCTCAAGTTAACTAACCACAAAATCTCTCAATCATTGCATGTTCATAGTATTTTAATCAGTAATAACTCATATTCCCTAATGTAAAACCTAATCACTAATCATCTAAAGAATCACTTATGTAAGCTCAAACTATTTAAAAACTTATCATATCTCTCTAATTTCTCACATTCTAATGGCTCTTATAATTCCTAACCTAATCAACTAAACAAACACTTAAGTTGGAAATTGTAATCATTGCATCTCATTATGCCACGTGGCATAATCAAGAGATGGTTGAGGCCACCATTGAACGCCACGTCAGCAACTATCAATTCTTTCCGGGAGCGTCTCTGAGTTGAAAAATATAGCCATTCTAATAATACTAATACTAATAGTAATAATTATTAATCTTGTAATTAAATAAATAAAAAAATAACCTTGCTATAAGATGACACCATGTGTTGCAGTGTTGTACGATTCTTTCTCCTAACTTCTCTTGATAAAGTATACCTAGTAAAATTCCAATGATAATATGGTGATTTGGCTGATTTTCAACTTCGTAGATAAGAACCTGTTTTAAAAGAAAAAACATGATTAATGAATAACATGAACACTTTGTGTGTTTTTTTCCTGTATGAACGAAACCCCACAAAAAATAGTCGATTTTCTCCGTTTTTTATATAGGACTATGGTACTCGTTGGAAAGATAATAAAACGCTCGTTAATTTGGTGTAATCTTTTTCTTTAAAAAATCCCGTATATAAAAGATATAAACGTTTAAAAATTATGGGAGGAAACATGAAAAAGAAAATTTTAAATTTATTTTTTCCTAAAATAACTCAATTTAATTTAGGGTTTTATATTTATCTTTTTTTTTAATTAAAAAAGGAAATAGTTCAAAAACACTAAAATCTTTCAATTATAATGCCACGTGGCATTCTCAAGAAGAGGTTGAGGCCTCCATTGCACGTCACGTCAGCATATACGTTTTCTTTTATATATATAGATAGATTAGCAAGTTATTGCAGACTTCTTTTTATTTCAAGTCGTACCTTGGTTTCCAATAGAAACAAAAGAAAAGATTACAAATCTACGCTTATTATATGCAACTCCGAGTCAAATAATCCATATTTCGTATGGTGATCCACTGTGTCAAAGATTTGTCAACAAGGTATATTGAAAGCACAGTTTCATTTGATGTGAATACTAGAAAACGCGGATATTTGATAACACGAAAATTATATTAAATTAAGTTAGTTTACATACCCGTTACAAGGCCTATTGTTCTAGTGGTATAATGTCCCTCCCTTATAAATGTGAGGTTACGAATTCATATCATTATAAGTGCAAGGTAAAGATAAATTAAGGGTGTTAAAGAATTTTGCCGTAAAAAAAACTTAGGTTATTCTATAATTTAATTTTTACTCGTAACTATTAACAGTGATCTCAATTTGCTTGATATATTATATATCTATTAAAGCACAAAGTCGATGGCGCAACCGATTGGTTGACGCCGTCGCCCCTAATTAAAAAACGAGTTTTTATACTTTTAGTCCCCCTATTTTTTAACAACTTTATAAAGTGTCGTTTAGACCCCTTTAGTTTCAAACGTTTTAGTTTCACACTGTATTTTAATTCTTTCACTAAAATAAAAACTTCGTCACGTGCTTTTTTTTATGTAGGCGTCGATACAACATCATGTTTTGACGTAAGTGGTATCAAATCACGTTTTAGGGTTCGACGTAGACAATTTAAATTCATGTTCGACATAACGTTGTCGAAAATTAGTCTGGTTAAAAATAATAATGTTAATTCATTTACTAAAAAACGATTTCCTTGCGTGCTTATTCTTAGGTAAAAACTTTTTATGCATTGTTTACGAATCGTGTGTCGACTACTGTTCGTTCTAGCTCACTTCGTCGCGCACCTATCTTTTAACCACGTGTTCGTGCGCTTGGGTCCCACGTATAGCTTGGGTCCCACGTATAGCATTTTTTATGCAGTCATATTTATTCTTACCGGGTTAGATACGTGCTCGCGGGGCTAATACTATAATTTAGTTTTGGATATTGGCGGAAATTAAAACTTTTAGTTCTTTTTTTAAATACAATTTTTTTCGGATTATTTTTTCATTTGAAAAAGTTAAAAGTAGGGGAGAAATAAGAAATGACAGATTGGTGAAGAGTTAGTTTTTATATATCACCCACCTTTTGGTGGAGTGATATGGATGCCTAATGATAGGTGAATTAGGGCTTAATGGTTATAAGTTGAGCCTTGAAGGATATCATGTTTTACTGATTATTCATTGTCGTGCCTTTAGGTGGGTAGGTGGTCGGATTTTTCCTGGATTGGTGGACTTGGAGGATCGGGTGCCCCGTGGGTATTCTGAATTCGTCATAAAGATATTCTCACGGAAGCTCGTAACGACTTTGTTGGCCTTTCAAAAAAGTTAGGTTTCTATAATTTTTAATAAAGTAAAGTATAACTGAATTTTTAATAATTTAAATTTTGTTTCGTTGGTTGGCATTAATCACTATTTAATAAATTTTAGATAACATTACTAACTTTTAAACTCTTTTCTTCTACCAAACTTTTTCTAAGGGGCTGTTTGGTTGATTAAGTGCTGAATCATTAAGATGGTTTGAATGGTTAAGAGGCTCTGAATGGTTAAGAGGTGAATCATTCAGCATCCCTTATTAGCTTAATGATTCAGCACTTAATCATTCCATTCAGATGCTGAAACAAACAGTCTAAATGCTGAATGATTCAGACCTGAATGGTTAAGAGGCTGATTAAGAGGCTACCAAACAGCCCCTAAGTTAGATAGACACAGTTAATTTTCTGTTGACGACGCAAAAAAAAAAAAATAATAAAATAAAAACATTAGTTTTAAAAAAAACACTCTTAAATATAAAAATCAAGTTAAGGAACCATTGAGAAAATTAATCACCACCACCACCACGCAAAATCATCGCCACCACCACCACACTACCGAACTCCGACTACCACCACAACTACCATCACTACCGTCTTCGACCACCATTACAACCATCGTTCCACCGCCACCATCCCCATCCCCATCCCCAATCACCGTCACCTTCACCACCATCAACCACTGTCCTCATCACCTTCCCTGGTGGCTAATGGCTAGGAAAATCGGGATAAGGGTGTTTATTCACCCATCTGAAAGTCGGGTTTGGGTGCTTCTTTTTCGATCTGAAGGTTACATTAGGGGTGGTTCTTCTTTGGAGATCTTTATGGGTATCAAAATGGAATGGTGGTGGTTAGGGTAGGGGGCTTAAAGGCAACAACGGTTGTGGTGTTTAGGTTAGCCTATAGTGGTGGTTACGTCAAATGCTATGGAGGTGGTGGTAGTTAGGTCAATCGGTAGTGCAGGTGGTATCGCAGTGGTACGTCTGGTTTAGTGGTAGTGGTGATAATGGTGAGGTTGTGCAAGTCTGGTGTGGAGGTGGTAATGGTGTGATGGTGGTGATCGTAATGGTGTGATGTTGGGGATGATGATGGTTAATTTACAAAATGGTCCTTGAACTATTGATATAAATTTTTAAAGGAGTGTTTAAAAAAATATTAATTTTTTTTTGTGCCACATAAGCAGCCATGTCAACAATAACTTAGAGGGTGTTTGGGATTGCTTTTTGAAAATAGATTATGCGTTTTGTTACAATAGGGGTGAATCTGCTTTTAGATTATTGCTTTTTGGTAACATATTAAGCACAAATAGTCTATTTCAATAAACCTTTTCCAAACACTAAAAACCGATTATTTGCATTTTCAAAACGCAATAATGTAAACATCCATTTCAAAACTCAACCACAAACACCCTAAAAGTCTTTGTATTAATGTTAAAACTAAAGCATTTACAAACTACTAAGAGAATATGTTGCCGGTTTTCAGTGACTGACACTTTCATCATAGATCATTTAGTGAAAATGATAGTCGTTAGGGTCGTGGGTATGTTTGACAACCCATATTTTCGATGTTAGTGATTTACGAAAAATACACAATATAGATTATTTTATTATATTATTATATTAGCTTTATTAATAATAATAACCGACAAGCAAAACACATTAGACTATCAGGTATGGGGCTCGTCATCGGCTCATCCACCACGTCAAGGGCCAGCTAACACCGCCCTGGACATGCATATCCTGTCCAAGTCGTCCAATTTTGGAGGTTGAAGACGTTTCCTTTGATTGGTTTGTTTCAAAGTCGTGGGACCCTCAAACGGTATTGTTACCGTTATAAAAAAATTACCCATTTTCACCTTTAAAAACCATCCACATATCTTTACATTGTTTTAAAAGCCATCCAAACTTCACCCCTCTTCTCTATAATCTTCATCCCTTTTTTTTTATAAAAACCACCAAAAAACTTCACCATATTCTCTAAAAAATGGCCTGGGCTTCAAATGAGATCACATTGGTGACGGCCTGAAACAATGTGAACCTAACAATGGCCGAAAATACAAATACTTCTTTTTTTTGGATCAATGTTTTGGAGGAATTCAATCGATTAAGCCAACCAAATCACCGCAACGTGGATCAACTTGCTTATAAGTAGCGGGAGCTATACGGAAGGTGTACGAGATGGAACACCCTATTTTAAGCCACGATGAAGGCGCATCCTGGT
Source organism: Ambrosia trifida (assembly GCA_028751855.1). Lineage (NCBI taxonomy): Eukaryota > Viridiplantae > Streptophyta > Magnoliopsida > Asterales > Asteraceae > Ambrosia > Ambrosia trifida. The sequence goes on along the minus strand of CM054123.1, from coordinate 43,263,851 downwards.
ATTACCCAACAAAGGGCAGTTCAACGCACACAAGAAGACTATCAGACTGCTCTTGGTACCGAATTCTGCATCCCCCATTTTCTGGCATGGCAATTGATGCGTTTTTTTTAATGTTGGTGTTTAATGTTTAGTGTCGAATGTTAATGTTTAATTTCGAATGTTTAATGTTTTTTATTAATGTTTAGGTGTTTTTTTTATTTCGTAACTTTTTTTTTAATTTTAGCTTTTTTTAAATTTTTTAATGTTTATTTCTATTGTAATATTTATGAGATTTTTATATTTTATGTGTCTTATTAATTTAAAATGAAAAAAAAAATTGGACTAATAGGAGTGGCGGGTAGTCCTCCTAAGACTTGCCTCTACCACACCTTATAGTCTTAGTTAACTATATTTTTCGCGTTATTACAAATTTAGTGTATGTATATATATATATGTATAAGTATCCATGAGAAACCTTCCTAAACTAGAAAACTTTGGAAACCTTACATGTGGTTAGAATTAAGCCACATCACCCATCTTAAAAATCAATTTAATAACATTTGAAGGGTAAGAAAGTAATTTGACTTCCTTGTCAATCACCTATCACCACTCAAGTACAATCTCTCTCTTCCTTTCTCTTTTCTCTAATTATATCTCCATCTTTTTCTCTTTCTCTGATTAAAAGTTCCAACAATTCAAAATCAAATTCCATTTTCATACACCCTTCCATCCCATTCCCTCCCATTTTCATCAAGATCTCAAAAACTTCATCTCCTTTCTCACCCTAAAATGGATTTCAATAAATCTTCTGAACACGGTTCGATCGTAGCTAAAATTTCATCTCCTTTCTCATCCACTAGGTGTGTAACATGGTTCGATCATAGCTAAAATTTCCCAATCGATGAAGATGTACCAGGTGCGTAACATGGATCGAGGTTAGTGTTTTTTGTTTTTGCCCTTTTTGTAGTTGTGTTTTTTTTTATTAGGTTTGTTTTTGTCTCTGTGTTATGTTTTGGGTCGTTGCTAGATTTTTTCAGCGACTATGTGTAAACATTTTTTTTTTATTTTGAAGCTGTGTTGATGCTCTCTATTCTTATTGTTTGACCCACCATAAAGATCATAGGTAAATTTGTTGATTAAAGTTTATGCACTCCATGTGTTTGATGAAATGCCTGAGTGGATAATATTGTTGTTTTTGTGTTAATTTAAGTGTAGAATGTAATGTTGTGTTTTACTTGTTGTTTGTTGCTGATTAGATTCTTTTTCACGGGTTCTGTTTTTTTGTTTATACTGTCTTTTTGTGTTTTGGATATATGCACTCCATGTGTTTGATGAAATGCCTGACTGGGTTAACATGTGTTACTTCTGTTAGTATGTTAGAAGTTAATGGTGATTGTATGGAAGCTAGTTATAAGGTCTTTTGTGTTTTGGATATATGGATGTCCATTTAAAGTTAATGGTGAATGTATGGAAGGTAATTATAATGTCTTTTGTGTTTTGGATATATGCACTCTATGTGTTTGATGGAATGCCTAACTAGGTTAACATGTGTTACTTCTGTTAGTATGTTTAGATGATGAGTTGGTCACACAGTTTAACACCTCATCTATTGTTTTGCAGTTGATAACGAAGACCCCCCCACCGGTTATGTTAACATACGAAGTCCAAGGAAGCCGAGAAAAATATGTAGAAAAACTTTTGAATAACGTCTTCTTTTTGGTATTCAATTTATAGAATTACTAGATTTATTTTATTAAAGTGGTCAATAGTTTGTAATGATACTTTGTAATAATGTGTGTTAATAGTTTGTATGCTTTATTTTCTCAGTAAACTTATGAAGTAAAAAGGGCTGACATTAAATACAAGTTTAATAAATGTTACCAAATAACACATGTTAACCTCTTACGTAACATTAACACATGTTACCGCTTCCATGCATTTCATTTGAATTCCTGGGTAGGTTTATCTCTTTTTTCAATAGTTTGTAATGATAGTTTGTAATAACGTGTGTTAATAGTTTGTATACTTTTTATTTCCTAGTAAACTTATGAAATGAAAATTATAGTGGTAAGCAAGATAGGGTAACATATGTTAACAACATGCAACTTATAAATACCTTTGATGCAATTTTTTTTTCATAATTTTTTGATTCACCAGCAAGATGGGAGGGCATGTGAGACGGGATAACACATGTTATCTCATCATGTGTTAACATGTGTTATCATATCTCGCATACCCCTCCCATCTTCTTTGAGAATCGAAGAATTATGATTGCTCTACTTTTAGATTTTTTAAAACTTCTAACAGTTCACCAAAGACCGATCACCTTTCCTGGTTAGAGAGAAACTTGCGGGGTTGGTTCTTTGTCGTTGGTCCTGTTTTTTTTTTTTTAAAGTCTCCCTGTGTGTTTTTGTAACTGAATATTTCACTCATTAAAGTGTTTGCGGTGTGTTTCCGTTATTTGCGGCTGACACATGATACAACTGGGGGTAAAAAGTAACTTATGTTAACATGTTTTTGCATAGGGGGCGTTTTTTGGTTAGGGGTAACTCATGTTCTTTTTGGGCCCCGACTAACATGTGTTACTTTTGTTAGTATGTTTAGATGATGAGTTGGTCACACCGATTAACACCTTATCTATTGTTTTGCAGTTGATAATGAAGACCCCCCCACCGGTTATGTTAACATACGAAGTCCAAGGAAGCCGAGAAAAATATGTAGAAAAACTTTTGAATAACGTTTTTCTTTTTGGTACTCAGTGTATAGAATTACTAGATTTTTTTTGTTAAAGTGATCAATAGTTTTGTAATGATACTTTGTAATGACATGAGTTAATAGTTTGTATGCTTTATTTCAAAGTAAACTTATGAAGTGAAAACTTTGTAATAACATGTGTTAACCTCTCATGCAACCTTAACACATGTTACCCTTCCACGCAGTTCATTTGAATGTCCTAGGTAGGTTTTTCTCTTATTCAATCTTATTATAGTTAGACAAACAATCTATTAATGCATGTGCCAACATTTAACACGTGTTAGTTTATTTTTGTCCCTTTTGTCTGTCTGATCTTACCCTTTTGTATGTCTTTGATCGATTGCGTGACCACTTTCAAACCTTTATGGATTTCATTATAATGGTAAGTCAAAATCCTGGTATAGATAAGGTAACATATGTTAACATCAGACAACTTATAGATACCTTTGATGCAAACTTTTTTTCATATTTTTTTGATTCACCAGCAAGATGAGAGGTCATGTGAGATGGTATAACACATGGTACAAAAACTTCACTTATGCCTATAGGTCTTGGGGGGGGGGGTAAATTTTATGTATAAGTTAAAAACTAAGTCATGCTTGAGCTTAACACGTGTTAGAAATAACACGTTAACACATGATGAAACCACATAACACATGTTACCTTACCATTCATTTAGAAACACTCACGAATATGCACAATAGATAGCTAAGAACATAACAGTGGATAACATATGTCACGGATACTATCACCTACCATCCATTATAGAGTTATATAAATATTGTTATATGTACATCACATGTTAAGGTCAATATTTTAGCAAAAGAGTATACAATATAAGATACATAACCCGCAGCCAATTACCATACTTTTATAGTCTATATAATATAAGGTTTTAACAAACATTCCATACAAAGATTCACTGGCGACCGAAAGATTTGGCTATAAATTCTGCAGGAATATTAGGGTTTCCATTGGTGCTACGAACATATTTCTCAGCCTCCTCAACTCCGCCAACTTCTTTGCACCATTTGTGCTGAAGCTGGCGTCGAAACGCCCCCTTACCTATGAACTTTTCCATATGTCGCATCAAGAACACCCTATAGTCATCAACGTTGTTACTTGTTGCCCAATCAATCTTCTCCGTTTGTATCCTTAACCCATTGATTATTTTCAGCCTTCGGGTGCTTGACTTCACGTAGATACTTCACTAGCATATCCTTCTGGTAAATAAATTAACACATGTTAGGAAGAATAACACATGATAGCCAGCAACTAACACTTGTTAATCAGAAAAATAGCAGCATGTGTTGAATAAAAGTGCACTGTTATTAACCAACTTACAATCTTGTATGGGGTGTCTTTTTCAAAGTACTTGTCGTTGTTCGCAATTGGAACCCCCGTACCTGGGATGGCTGCATAGGAAACTCAATCATACCTTTCTTGCCAGATAGTCTAGCCATATCTGCACACACTAACCATTTGTCTGTAACAAACACATGTTATTATAGTTAGACAAACAGTCTATCAAAATGGTCAGTCTTAACAAAATGATAACACATGTTAAAGCTAAGTAGTGGTAAGCTTACCCTTATTCCCAGATGTTCCAAGCTTACCTTTCTTGCCAGATGGTCCAGCCATATCTGCACACACTAACCTTTTGCCTATAACACATGCTATTGTAGTTAAACAAACAGTCTATCAAAATAGCCTATCTTAAGAAAATGATAACACATGTTAAAGCGTGTGTACCTTTGTCCTTGTTTGAGGATTTGAGTCTGGTGTTTTCCATTACAAATTTATATTCAGCAAGCAGTACTATTAACATGTGTTAATATTGGTTACACACATAAAGCATATTAAACAACTACAATACACAATTCATTTCTTATTCATCAAACAAACCCACACAAAGTAAATAAACCCAAACGATCCTTATTCAGACAACAAACCAACATAAAGTAAATAAACCCAAACGATCCTTATTGAGACACTACTACCATGTTTTTATATATTAACAACACTATTAACACATACACACACCCTTATATTGAGACACTCTATCCATTATAAATAGGTTGCACCCTTATATCCAAAAACATAAAAACCATAGCACGTGTACCTCTGTCCTTGTTTGAGGATATGAGTCTGGTGATTTCCATTGCAAATTTATATTCAGCAAACAGCATTGTTAACACGTGTTAATATTGGTTACACACATAAAGCATATTAAACAACTACAATACACAATCCATTTCTTATTCATCAAACAAACCCACACAAAGTAAATAAACCCAAAGGATCTTTATTCAGACAACAAAGCCACATAAAGTAAATAAACCCAAACGATCCTTATTGAACTATTAACAAGTTTTTATATATTAACAACACTATTAACACATACACATACCTCACGGGAAGAGTAGAAAAGGATTCTTGTCAGAGGTGTATGCTTGTTTGTTTTTTGCATTCTTTGAAGATGTGGCTGCTCCTGGAACCACCGTGCACCACCATCATAATCCATTATAAATATTGTTAATGGAACTACTATTCACCACCACCACTGCTACCATTCACGAAGAAGATGAAGAATAAGAAGATGAAGAAGGAGCAGGGAGGAGAAAGAGAGAGAGAGAGAGAGAGAGAGAGAGAGGAGATATGTGATTGTTACCGGTCATGATAGAGGAGAGTAGGTGGAACCACTATTATTGCTACCATTCAACAACAAGATGAAGAACACCAAGAAGATGAAGAAGGAGGAGGGAAGAGGGATGAGGGAGATCGTGTTCTTCAAGAAAAAGGAAAGAGATGAAGATAGATGGATATGAGAGAGGAGAGAGGAGAGAGGGGAAATTAAAAGATGATGGTTATGTTTGATTGATGGGAGAGAGAGAGAGTGAAGTTGATTTACCCAAACTACCCTTTTTTGTTTTCTTCTATAATATAATAATATTTCTCTCTCCCCAAAAGTCACATAATGCATCTCAACCATTGATCTATTCACATGGATGGTTGAGATAAAGTTTCCAAAGTTTTCCACTTTACAAGGGTTTTCCATATATCCCTTCCCTATATATATATATATATATATATATATATATATACACACTCACATGGGAGATGTTGTCAAGGATCAAATACTTATGAACTATGTTGTTTTTCCATAACTCTGAGAAGGCTTTTAAGGGGTTATTGAGGATGTCACGTAGCCTGTGGTCATGTATTTATGTTCTCACACAACCTTTATCCGAGCCATTTGTGGTGTTTTTAGAGGTCCTTCTTCCCAATTGCCAACGGTATAGCCAGATAGGATAGGTGATGGGATTGGGTACTAAACCAACTAGTTGTCATACCCAAACCCGGCTGTACAACTGCGCGGGAGGAACCCATGCACGAAAGGTCAAAGGAGTAAGTCACGCCTGGTCAACAGCCACGTAGTGGTCAAAGGAGAATATCATGCATGGTCAACGGCCATGCATGAATCAAGGAGATAATTCCGTGAGCCTGACACTAAATGTGACACCCGGCAAACTCAGGTTAGTAACATTGACTAAACTAGTAAGTCTACCTTAGCGAGTCATGCATATTACGTACTTAACTGGGTCAGTCGAGTCGTTACGATGATTCTGGGAATCATCGGGAGTCGTTACGATGATCCGCGGGATCATCGGGAGTCGGTCCATAACTGTAACATCGCATATTTTTCCCCAATTTTTGAATTAGTAAAATCACCACTTTACGTATATTATATTTCTTTTGTACAAGTATAACTATGTTTAATTTGTTTTTTTAAACATTTCTATAATAATAATAATAATAACAATAATAACATCAATGTTAATCATAAAATTTACTAAGCTAAATTGTTATAAAGGAAATTTTCTTTTTTTTTTCAACTATTGTTTTTGGTCAACACCCCAATCCCTTTCCAACTAAGTTGACCATGTAATTGAGTTTAGTTTGGAAACAAATTTCAAAATTTAAGCCACAGACTTGGCCGAATACTAATTCCACATCAAACCAATCCATAAATTTTGCAATTTTTAATGTGTTGTTGAACAATTTGACTCGGTTTGACCGACTTCGACCAATCATCTAAAACCTTCCAAAATGATCACAAACCTATAAATAATTGGTCTCTAAACGAGTAGGCGGGGCTGCAGAATTCACACACACCCACAATTTCATCATACACACACGCTTGTTACCGTGCAAATCAAGACCGTTGACTTTCTGTTTGAGTCACGGTTCTTGTTCGTTTTTCCTTTCGGGTCAGATTTGGTTTGTTTGGGTCTGGTCAAGATTGGGTCAAATGCTTGTCAACAATGGTCAAACTGGTCAGATTCTGTCGACACGTGGTACGGGACGGGTTACGTGTTGGTTCGCGAGCTCAACTATCGGGAAGGTATAAACGCGCGCCGTATCTTTATTCCTTTTAGTTTTTTTTGTGTGACATTATATATATATATATATATATATTTAAAACTTAAAAACTTAAGCGAACTGAACCGACTTGTAGTAAAACTATTTTATTTATTTTCGGGCTATCGTTTACAACTAGCTTGTACTCGTGTATATTATTTTAACGACTAACTTATAACCAAACTTATATCATTAACACTATTATTCAAGTTTAATACTAGTTGACTTATTATTTGTTTTCGAGACGTCAAATAAAGAGTTACTTAATATATAAATGTTACTTATCGAAAAGTATACTTTACTCGCTTATTATTGCTTTTGAAAGTTAAACTATGTGTAGTGTATTGGACAATTGATGTTTTGAGATAAAATGGACGACTTGCGTCATCTGGTTTCTTACAAAAAACAGAGAAGACTCTGCCCAAATTTTTATAAAATATATACATATCGGGCGTTCAAATCTGTCATATTTTGTAATGAAGCTACGTTTTACATATTGATTTTATCCAAACATTATTTTGTCATAATTGAAGTAAATGAATACGAATATATATTTATATATATAAACACAATAGTACAAATGTTATTTGATCTTCAAAACAAAAATTAAAACGTGAGACAAGCTACACATGGGTTATTTCGCTATCTTAAATGTTTTCCTTTTAATTACAAGTTGCGAATCTAAATATATATATTAAAGTAAAAATTATATATATAACTATTCATACACGCATACTTTCTCGAAATCAAAACCAAGTCCTTTCGGTTCGTTAAGTTATACACATTAAGACACGTATTGTTTACAACACGAGTCTAGGTAGTTGGATCAACTATCTTTACAACTAAGAAACGAAACAAGCTTATTTGCATTAGAATTTAAGGCGTCCTTTACTTGTAATAGGACACAAGAGTTCAATTAATCCAAGTTCAGACTTGTTGCTACTTGCTAGTACTTACACAGTGAATTTCAGGTGAGTTTACGTAACCATGTTTATGCAATTCTTTATACTTGCAACATCATACTTAAGCAATTCTACATACATGTCTAGTTGTAAACTTTAATGCCTCATGATTTAGACAACAACAACAGTTAGACTTACGCTTCAACATACATAATCATTAGCTATGGCCAAGCCGGCGATACTCAATAATAGATCTATTGGATTGACAATCCCACCAAGATTCGTTGACCATCTTTTATGGGGAGCGCGGGTGATTGTTATCGTTCCAACATGATATTAAGGTGAACTGTGGATGACGGGATGGACCTAAACTAGTCGGAGGTTTGATTATGTGCATACAACACTTCATGTTTATTCATGTAGACTTAAACTTACAATAGACATTTGAATTGCTAAACTTTTATTCTTAAACTTAACTGCTTGACATGGCTTATGTATTCTCACCAACTTCTAGTTGACCCCCCCATTTTTCCAAACTCAACAGGAAATAACGATGCTTGAAGTCTAGAGCTAGCATGAGGAGTTATTTGAAGTTTCGTTGTTTGTTTGATGTATTAGATTCCATTAAAGACTTTAATGTAATTCAATAATGTAATGAAATAAATGATTATTTAAACATATGTATTACCATGAGCTACTGAACAATCATTCATACGTGACACCTCGATGTTTCCGCCATCGGTTGGGGTGTTACAATAACCATGGGTACAAGGATTGGTGATTCGTGGAATCACCGGGTTTAACGCACACACAAGTCTCGAATCCCGGGAATTGGTGAACGGATGTAAATGTGTTAGTTATCGTGCATTATGTGTTTGTAATCATTATGTGACTTATCGGTATGTGAATACATGTTTATATATGTTAAAATAGTGTTTAACGCGCCAAAAACCCGATCTGGAACCTTACAGGCGATTAGGAACCAGGAAGGCTCCTAATCACCACTTATATAGGCGAATAGGGATGAATACTGGCGATTAGGGCTTCTAATCGCCAGTATATAGGCGATTAGAGGCTCTAATCGCCTGTACTGATCTCCTACTCTCCTGGACTGCAATGCACAAGTCAAAACACCTATAAATACAACCCTTGACTCCCCAAACACCATTTGTGCAACCCTAACTGATCCTAAGCCTTCCACACACCTTAAAACACCTCTGGAACTTGTTTTGCTTCAAAACCCACCATTTCCAAGCTTACACACCTTTCTTTGATAAAATCCAAGGTGTGTTCTTCATCCCAAGCCTTTGTAATGTTATTGTTTTGGTTCCCCAAAAGTCCAGACCTTGTTTTGATAAGAATGTGTCTTTAAAAACCTTGGAAATGAGTTCTAAAACAAGTCTACACCATAATACTTGCTATATGTGAAATATTGATGCATATGATGATTTTTGGTGATTATAACATGAATGTTTCCATGAATTTGATGTACTTCTGATGTGTAGGAGTTGTTAGGATGATTATCTATGAGTTTAAGCTATTGTTATGGTGTTTAGATGAAAGTATGCATTTTGACCCATTTGGGTGATTCTTGAAGAATTAGGATGTTATGATATGATTCATTGCTTGTTTATTGTTAGGAATCATGCTAGAATGATGTTATAACATAGGGATGATGATTTACAAGTTGTAGGAGGTGCAATCTGATCTTTACCATTTAAGGAAAGATTTCATAGTTAATGAAACCTAGTACTTTGCCATTTTAGGAAATAATCGCACCGAGGCCGTTAGAGCAGAGATAAATTGGGGGTTTTTGCTTGGAATGGGTTGGTTAATGGTTTAGGTTTGATGTTGGGTGTTTTTACATGTTTCGGATCTGATTTGGATGGTTTAACGCGCGAAAACGCGCGACAGCAGTGCTATAGGTGAATAGAACTCTAATCACCTGATGTATCAGGCGATTACAGCCTATTCGCCTGATACATCAGGCGAGTAGCCCCTATTCACCAGTTGACTATCTCCTATTCACCAGTTGACTTTTCCTAATTGCATGTAAGTTTCCTAATCGCGTGTACTGCTGTCGTAAGCGTATTTTGACATCCCGGAACATGATTTGACACCTAGGAACATGATAGGAACCCCGGGATACACTCAATGGCTTATTAACACGTGTTCGGACCTGTTTATGCGTTAATTGAACATTATGCTAGACTAGGTGAACTCTTGCGCGTATTAAGTGTTTAATTGCATATGTTGCATGATGTCTTGTATTTGTCTAACACGTGGGATGTCGGGTCACCAATGGGATGTCGGGTCTTGTCTGGTACGGTCGGTTTAACAGTCAAAGGTGTTTTCAAACGTTTATGGTTATGGTTTGGACATTCGGGGACTAGTTAACCTGCGGGTTATTAGTCCGGATACTTATACACATCTTATGATAGGTCGCCGCTATTTGGGGCTATCATAGCATAATTACTTAACTGTTTTCAAGTAACACAATCTAAGGTGAGTGTCACAGCCCCACTTTTACCGTTTTGCTTTCGGGGGAGAAACATGCTACTTACGAACTTATTAAAGGTCATGTTATACTATGGGCACTTTATGTTACTATACGGCTTTTACGGAAAGTCCCAGGGGGAAACCATGAATGTGCGGGGATGCACAATGAGGGAAATGTGGATTGATCTATTGGGCCTCACAAACCCCACTCGACGGCGGGGATGCCGGGCGGGTGCATATTGTCTCTAACTCTCGGGTTATCGAGGCATCGGTAACCCAGTCAATCTGGGCTGGATTCATCTTTTGGTACATGTTTAGTAATGGGTTCCCAACCGTAGTAGTAAAAACACTTAACGTCTAGCTAACGTTCTTATGACATAGTATTAACGGGAATGATCTTTGCAAACTTGTAACAACACTTTTACAAAAGAAAACCTGTGAACTCACCAGCATTATATGTTGACATTTTTGGCATGTTTTCTCAGGTCGCTAAGGTAGCAGTCAATGGGCTAGGCGCACGAAGTCATGCACAACGTCTAACGTTTTGATGTATATTAAACAATGTTTTGTAAACTATAATATGTCTTTTGGTTGTAAACAAGAAATGCTTCCGCTGCTGGTTTACGGCTTAAAGCATGATGTTTTGGTTTCAAAAATATATATATGAATGCATGTTTGTTGTTGTTTATTGTGATCGTTGACTGGGATCCTGGTGTGTCACGCGCCTCGCGGTAAAACCCCGCATGTGGAATTTGAGGGTGTGACAGATTGGTATCAGAGCCAACGGTTATAGTAAACTAGGACTGCATGTAGAGTCTAGTCTATAACCGAGTCGCACACACTAGACGGTCACAGATGGTCGAGTCTTAACATGTGGGTAACAATATAACTTGTCGGAGGTGTCGGTGTCACCATCTTCTACGCTACATCATCTGTTTACTCTTTATCATTCTGTCTCTTGACCCATCCTTACCATGATTCTACGGAGAACGATATACTATTGAACCTTCTTGACGGCGGTGTACATTGGGGTAGCTTCGGCGTACTCTTGAGATCTGTCCAGGGATTCTGACATCTCCCTCCTATGCCCTAATGGACACGCTCGTTCTTATACATACTATCTTATACTTATACTTATGATAACGCCACGATTGGGTGCTATTGTCCGGTGACTTGAACTTCAAACTTAAAGCACGCCTGGAGGACCATGTAGAATAGTTTATCATGTCGGGTGCACACGAGATCATAAACTGTGATGCATGGGAGCCCTAGTGGACTTTGTGTTTGAACGGATGGACCCGAACTAGGCTCGGTCTAGTTCCTTAAAATTTCTAATGGGTTGTACCACGGGCAAGCCTAAATCTTTTGTTTCATGTTGTGACAGAAGATGTCGGGAGCTCGTGGAGGTCGCAGAGGCGGCCGTGCTGGCGGCCGTGTGGCGGCGGTGGCCATGGAAACATTAATATGACCCAAGCGGAGTTGGACAACCTGATGCAGCAGCACGTGAACATTGCCTTGGCTGCATTCCAAGCTGCTCATAATGCTATGGGTGGTACGTCAATTCCCACCTATTCTACGTTGTTCTAGGGTACTGTACATTTTCTTGATTTTCACCTGTGTGTCTGTCCCAGGTGGTGCTGTCAATCCCCCTCCACCCCAGTGCTCCTACAAGAAGTTTATGGATTGCAAGCCCCACAATTTTAGTGGAACTGGAGGGGCAGTGGGACTGCTCCGCTGGCTGGAGAAGATTGAATCGGTTTTCTCGATGTGCAGTTGCTCGGAAGGCGATCGGGTGAAATATGCTTCTGCGACCCTGGAGGGTCAAGCTCTGACTTGGTGGAACTCCACCACACAGACCATGGGTATTGGGGAAGCTCATGCAATGCCCTGGACAGAGTTCGTTCAGCTTTTGAAAAACGAGTACTGCCCGAGGGATGAGATCCAGAAGCTTGAGCATGAGGTCTGGAATCACAAGATGGCGGTGTAACACCCCAACCGATGGCGGAAACATCGAGGTGTCACATAGTGACGATTGTTCAATAGCTCATGGACTAGAAATGTAAATTTGATTACATTGAATTTAATAGTTTATTACATTGAAAGAAATACAACAATTACAACTAGTAATCTAAACTAAGATACAGTAATCTCAATCTAAGTCTAAGTTCCAAAAGCTTGGAAGTAATCTCAAAAGAACCTGAAACATGTACGAAAATGATTTGGTCAATACAAAATGTATTGGTGAGCATACCCTGTTTGATTAAATATAATAGGAAAAGTGTTTAGCAATTCATGTGCGGTACCGTTTGCAATTATGTAATAAGTAATATCCGTTCAAAACCAAGCCTATGAATAATGACTAACACATGACTAACCAAATGAATAATGAATTAACAAGACAATGACCAAGATTCTCTCAACAGAGTCTCAAGGGGGTATACCATAGTACTATTCATTGAAACGCTAGGCCGCCCAGCGGTTAATGATTTTGACAAGTCATAGACACACCAATTAACATAAAGCAAACACACATGAGAATTGCATTTAGTAAAAGAAATAGAAACTTGATAGTAAGTACATGAGTCACCCCAGAATAGTAAAACAGTAAAAAGGGGAAAGATATACTCACGGTTTGCGAAAGCGGTCAAAATCCACTTAAGCGGTTGTGAGCTACGTAATGGGAATTCCGAGGAATTCAACCTATAATGTGCAAGAATACTAATAAGGAAGTGTCTACAAAATATAAGGTAACTAGGGTGTAAGGCATTAGGGTTTGCTAAGTCGATTTGGGGAATTAGAGTTTTATGATAAATTGCATTAATGTAAAAGTTGTATGTCAAAAATAATATATCGAAGTTTGTAAATACGGTTTAGGTAATATAATTATTATCAATTAAATATTTAGATAAAATTATGTTTTGAATAATTAAGACAAAATAATTTAGTTAATTACTTTAACTAAATTACTGTAAATAAATACAATAATCATAATTGTTTAAATAAATAGTTATGAATTACACAATGATCCATACAAATGATAACAAAGATCTTCAACATAAGACTATCTCTATTTTATAAGAAAGTATTAATAAAATAGATGTTAGATAGTATAAATAAATAAATGATTAATTATATCTAATTAAACATAAATAAGACTAATAATATAGACATGATCCAAAAATGCAATTTTTATAGAAAATTGATACTTTCTGATGTACAGTAATAAAAATAATTTTCTCATAATTTTTATAAACTTATTTATATTTAAAACTGATTTAATGAGATTAAATCATGTTTAAATGATTAAAAATAGGAAAATTAATAAAAATAAATGTTTTCTGAACCAAATATTTTTATTTTAGTTCATAATGATTAGAAGTAATTTATCAAAAAATTTTGAGATTAAAGTCATTAAAAATGAATTTTTAATCAATTAAATATGATTAAAACAATTTAATTCAATAAAAATATAAAAATAAAACATTTTCCAGAAAATAAAAGTGTAGTAATTTTCTATGAGGTGTCAAGAAGCTACACCTAAATTTTCATAATTTTTAGAATAAAAATGAATTTTCTATGAATATTTCAATTCTATATATTATATAAATTAAAAAAAATAATGATAAGAAAATGAATTTGAAAAGGAACAAAAAGAAATAATCCGTGTCCAAAGGGACTCGAACCCGGGTCCTTCCCAAACACAAAGCCAATTCAAACCACTACCCTACAAGCCTTAATGTTGAAATATTCTGAAATGAAATAATATTTAACCCTTATGTAGTGTTACATCATCTTCCCCAAATAGCTTCAAATAACCCTAACCTTAACCCTAAATCTAATAGTCTGATCCAGATCTGATTAGGCCTCCGTTATATGGGGCTTTTAATCCTGAACAAAAACCGAGTAAAATAGCCTAAAGAAATCGTACCTACAACTCCGATTGAAGCCGCAACCGTGAAGAAATAGAACTGCACTTAGATTCACGATTAAAGGGTCTCTCGGTCATTGTTTGTTTGATTTAAAAGTGGGTTTGTATTGTGTGGAGGTGCAGAAACGATTCCCATGTTCAATTTATAAGGAAAATGCCGTTTTGAAGGTAGTGGGTCTTGCTCGGAATTAAAACGACGGTTACGAACTAAACGGGTATTCGTTTGATTTGGATGGAGAAACGTTTTGGGTGAGAGCAAATCAGTTACAACAACTTAAAAATCACTATTAATGTTTGCCGGAGATGAATTTCGGTGGCCGGAATAGTGCCCGCCGGAAAACCGAGTATAGGAGGCAAAATCTGATTTTTTTGTTTTTGAATCTTTTGATTATTGGCAAAATAGGTCCCTATAGATTTAACTAGGTTAGTTTATTTATAATTTAGTTAGTTTTTTTTCTATATAAAACTTAACCAAGTTAAGTTTATTTAACCAAAACTTTCTAAAACTTTATAAACTTAAAAATTTTATAGAATCTATTCCGAAATATGTTTCAACCTACTCATTTGATTAAAACTTATACCCGAACCGTAATAAATATAAATGATAAAATTTTAGTTCGCTAAAAAAAAAATTTTGAAAACGACAAAACTTACAGGGACTATAATGGAAATATTTAAAGGGCTATTATTGTTAATTAGATGAAAGACGAGGGTGACGGATGTCACAGGTGGGGTCTGAGATTGAAGCTTACACTGCTAGGCACAATGAGTTGGTGGTGTTGTGCCCTGATTTGCATACACCGGAATACCGGAGGATTGAGCACTATATTTCTGGGTTGGTGCCGGAGGTTGCGGGGTTGGTAGCTTCGGGTAATCTTACGGTTTATTCTGAGGTGGTTCGGTCGGCTCACAGGCTGACCAATATGAAGGTGGCTGAAGGAGTCTCGCCTCCCCGAGGCGCTGCTGTGAAGGCTCCCGAGAGCAACAAACGAAAGTGGGAAGGAGTGGGTAAAGGCTCGAGTTCAGCTCAGCCTCAACAGGTGAAGAGGTCTGATGTTGGGGGACCGTCGACTGAGCAGAAACCAGGGGGTTATACTGGGAAATTGCCGAAGTGTGACCGGTGTGGGTTTCACCACAACGGTCGTTGCGAGGACAGGAACCGCTGCCACCGGTGCCATAATCTTGGGCACCAGGCTAAGGATTGCAGGGTTAATCTTCAGGGTAACCGGAACCCACCTGCTACACCTACTCCGGCTCCTCAGGTTGCTGTTCCCCAGGGAAACCAGGGCAAACCGGGGTGCTATAACTGTGGTTATCTTGGTCACTACAAGCGTGAATGCCCCAAGTTGAAGCATGGCGAGGCTGGGAAGAACGGGTCGGGTAATGGAAACAACGGGGGCGGAGGCAGGAATGTTCGCGCCTTTGTGATTGGTTCGAGCGGGGCTCGACCTGACACTGTTACCGGTACGTTTCTTCTTGATAATCGCTATGCTACGGTTTTATTCGATTCCGGTGCCGATAAGAGCTTTATATCTCTTGGGTTTAGTCAATTGCTTGATAGGGTACCTACACCTTTAGAGGCTAAGTACTTGATAGAATTGGCTGATGGTAAGAACGTTGAAGCGACGCACGTCCTTAGGGAGTGTCGCCTTGAGTTGTCGGGTTATTCTTTTCCTATTGACCTTATGCCGGTGTCCTTGGGTAGTTTTGATGTTGTCGTGGGTATGGATTGGTTGTCTTTGTATCATGCGGAGATCGTTTGTTTTGATAAAGTCATCCGACTTCCTCTCCCTGATGGAGAAATTCTGTTGGTGCATGGTGAGAAGAGCGGGGTCCCTTTGAGTATCATTTCGTGTATGAAAGCCTATAAGTATCTTTGGAAGGGGTATTCTGCCATTCTGGCACTTGTTTCGGTTTCTTTAGAGGAAGAGAAGAAGATTGAAGATATTCCTGTCGTTGGTGATTTTCCCGACGTATTTCCTGAAGATTTACCCGGCCTTCCCACTTATCGTCAGGTCGAATTCGGTACTGAACTTGCTCCAGGTGCGGCCCCTATTGCCCGAGCCCCATATCGTCTTGCACCTCCCGAGACGCAGGAGTTGTCTAACCAGTTGCAGGAGCTGTTAGAGAAGGGTTTCATTCGACCTAGTTCATCCCCGTGGGGAGCCCCTATTTTGTTTGTCAAGAAGATGGACAGAAGCCTGCGAATGTGTATCGACTACCGTGAATTGAACAAGGTTACCATCAAGAATCGTTATCCTCTTCCTCGCATCGATGATTTGTTTGATCAACTCCAGGATTCTAGTTTCTATTCGAAGATTGATTTGAGATCGGGGTACCATCAGTTGAGGGTCCAAGAAGCTGATATTCCAAAGAACGCTTTTCGAACTCGTTATGGCCATTTCGAATTCTTGGTCATGCCTTTTGGTCTCACCAACGCACCCACCATATTCATGGATTTGATGAACCATGTTTGTAAGCCCTATCTTGATAAATTCGTGATTGTCTTCATTGATGATATTCTAGTCTATTCCAAGAACGAAGTGGACCACCAGGAACACTTGCGTCTTGTTTTGGAACTCTTGAGGCGAGAACAGTTGTACGCCAAGTTTTCTAAGTGTAGCTTCTGGTTACGTGAAGTCCAGTTCCTTGCTCATGTATTAAATGAAAAAGGAATTCATGTTGACCCAGCGAAGATAGAAGCCATCAAAGACTGGGAAGCACCAAAGACGCCATCTGAGGTGCGGCTATTCCTGGGTCTTGCAGGTTATTATCGTCGTTTTATCGAGGGATTTTTGAAGATCGCTCAACCACTCACCTCGCTTACCCAGAAGGACAAGAAGTTCGACTGGGGTGATTCGCAAGAGTCGACCTTTCAGATGCTAAAGGCTAAACTATGTTCTGCTCCTATCTTGTCCTTGCCTGAAGGCACGGACGATTTTGTGGTTTACTGTGATGCTTCTATCCGGGGTCTCGGTTGTGTGTTAATGCAGCGCGAGAAGGTCATCACCTATGCTTCTCGTCAGCTCAAGGTTCATGAGAAAAACTACCCCACCCATGATCTGGAATTGGGTGCAGTAGTCTTTGCTTTAAAGATATGGAGGCATTACTTGTACGATTACGAGTGCGATATTAAATACCATCCTGGCAAGGCGAACGTTGTCGCGGACGCCTTGAGCAGGAAAGAATCCGCTAAACCTCGTCGTGTTCGAGCTCTTCAGCTCACTATCCATTCGGGTTTACCTGACCGAATCCGTTCGGCGCAGCAAGAAGCTTTGAAGGAGGAAAACCTTAAAGCTGAAACCATGCATGCTGCTGATAGTCACCTTGAGCTCAGGTCCGATGGCCTACATTATTTCACTGAACGTATTTGGGTCCCTTTATTTGGGGGCTTGCGGGAGCTCGTTCTTGATGAAGCTCACAAGTCCCGGTACTCTATTCACCCTGGCTCCGATAAGATGTATCAAGACTTAAAGATACTTTATTGGTGGCCGAACATGAAGGCGGATGTAGCTTCGTACGTGAGCAAGTGCTTGACCTGTGCCAAGGTCAAGGTTGAATATCAAAAGCCGTCCGGCCTTCTGCAACAGCCTGAAATTCCAGAGTGGAAGTGGGAGCGGATTACGATGGACTTTGTGACCAAACTCCCAAAATCGCCCAGTGGTTGTGACATGATCTGGGTGATTGTCGATAGGTTGACAAAGTCTGCACACTTCCTCGCTATCAAGGAAACCGATGGCCTTGAGCGTTTGGCACGTTTATATCTTAAGGAAGTGGTTTCTCGGCACGGGGTGCCTGTCTCTATTATTTCTGATCGTGATTCTTGGTTCGCCTCTAACTTCTGGAAATCCTTGCCTAAGGCTCTGGGTACTCAGTTAGACATGAGCACAACTTATCATCCGCAAACTGACGATCAAAGTGAGCAGACAATCCAAATGCTAGAAGACATGCTTAGGGCATGTGTGATCGATTTTGGCAAGGGGTGGGAGAGTCATCTACCGTTGGTGGAATTCTCCTACAACAATAGCTACCATTCTAGCATCAAGGCGGCTCCGTTCGAGGCTCTTTACGGGCGTAAATGCCGGTCTCCTCTTTGTTGGGCTGAGGTGGGTGAGAGTCAACTCACCGGCCCGGAACTTGTGTACGAGACTTACGAGAAGATCGTACAAATCCGTAACCGCATCGCAGCAGCTCGGGATCGTCTAAAGAGCTATGCCGATCGTCGTCGCAAGCCTTTAGAGTTTGGGGTTGGCGACAGGGTTTTATTGAAGGTATCTCCATGGAAGGGCGTTATACGTTTTGGGAAGCGGGGCAAATTGAATCCTCGGTATGTGGGACCGTTCGCAATTCTGGAACGGATTGGACCGGTAGCATACATGCTTGATCTGCCAGCTGAACTCAGTAATGTTCATAATGTCTTCCATGTCTCTAATCTTAAGAAGTGTCTGGCGGATGAATCTTTGGTTGTTCCCCTCGAAGAGATCAAGGTGGATGATCGTCTGCGTATTGTGGAAGAACCGGTTGAGATCCTTGATTATAAGATCCGTAGCCTTCATCGGAGCAAAATCCGCATTGTTAAAGCTCGTTGGAACTCAAATCGTGGATCGGAGTTCACGTGGGAACGGGAAGATCAGATGAAAGCTAAGTATCCCCATTTATTTCCTAAGCACGCGTTCGAATCAAGACATGTCTCTGCTGAAGCTGAATGAATCTCGGGTCGAGATTCCTTTCAACAGGGGGATGATGTGGCAGCCGGAAAATTTTTCTTCTCTTTCGTCTCTTCCTTTTTGGACTTGAGCAATTTTCGGGACGAAAATTCTTTCAACAGGGGGATGATGTGACACCCGGCAAACTCAGGTTAGTAACATTGACTAAACTAGTAAGTCTACCTTAGCGAGTCATGCATATTACGTACTTAACTGGGTCAGTCGAGTCGTTACGATGATTCTGGGAATCATCGGGAGTCGTTACGATGATCCGCGGGATCATCGGGAGTCGGTCCATAACCATGGGTACAAGGATTGGTGATTCGTGGAATCACCAGGTTTAACGCACACACACAAGTCTCGAGTCCCGGGAATTGGTGAACGGATGTAAATGTGTTAGTTATCGTGCATTATGTGTTTGTAATCATTATGTGACTTATCGGTATGTGAATACGTGTTTATATATGTTAAAATAGTGTTTAACGCGCCAAAAACCCGATCTGGAACCTTACGGGCGATTAGGAACTAGGAAGGCTCCTAATCGCCACTTATATAGGCGAATAGGGATGAATACTGGCGATTAGGGCTTCTAATCGCCAGTATATAGGCGATTAGAGGCTCTAATCGCCTGTACTGATCTCCTACTCGCATGGACTGCAATGCACGAGTCAAAACACCTATAAATACAACCCTTGACTCCCCAAACACCATTTGTGCAACCCTAACTGATCCTAAGCCTCCCATACACCTTAAAACACCTCTGGAACTTGTTTTGCTTCAAAACCCACCATTTCCAAGCTTACACACCTTTCTTTGTAAAATCCAAGGTGTGTTCTTCATCCCAAGCCTTTGTAATTTTATTGTTTTGGTTCCCCAAAAGTCCAGACCTTGTTTTGATAAGAATGTGTCTTTAAAAACCTTGGAAATGAGTTCTAAAACAAGTCTACACCATAATACTTGTTATATGTGAAGTATTGATGCATATGATGATTTTTGGTGATTATAACATGAGTGTTTCCATGAATTTGATGTACTTCTGATGTGTAGGAGTTGTTAGGATGATTATCTATGAGTTTAAGCTATTGTTATGGTGTTTAGATGAAAGTATGCATTTTGACCCATTTGGGTGATTCTTGAAGAATTAGGATGTTATGATATGATTCATTGCTTATTTATTGTTAGGAATCATGCTAGAATGATGTTATAACATAGGGATGATGATTTGCAAGTTGTAGGAGGTGTAATCTGATCTTTACCATTTAAGGAAAGATTTCATAGTTAATGAAACCTAGTACTTTGCCATTTTAGGAAATAATCGCACCGAGGCCGTTAGAGCAGAGATAAATTGGGGGTTTTTGCTTGGATTGGGTTGGTTAATGGTTTAGGTTTGATGTTGGGTGTTCTTACATGTTTTGGATCTGATTTGGAGGGTTTAACGCGCGAAAACGTGTGACAGCAGTGCTACAGGCGAATAGAACTCTAATCACCTGATGTATCAGGCGATTACAGCCTATTCGCCTGATTCATCAGGCGAGTAGCCCCTATTCACCAGTTGACTATCTCCTATTCACCAGTTGACTTTTCCTAATTGCATGTAAGTTTCCTAATCGCGTGTACTGCTGTCGTAAGTGTATTTTGACATCCCGGAACATGATTTGACACCTAGGAACATGATAGGAACCTCGGGATACACTCAATGGCTTAGTAACACGTGTTCGGACCTGTTTATGCGTTAATTGAACATTATGCTAGACTAGGTGAACTCTTGCGCGTATTAAGTGTTTAATTGCATATGTTGCATGGTGTCTTGTATTTGTCTAACACGTGGGATGTCGGGTCACCAATGGGATGTCGGGTCTTCTCTGGTACGGTCGGTTTAACAGTCAAAGGTGTTTTCAAACGTTTATGGTTATGGTTTGGACATTCGGGGACTAGTTAACCTTCGGGTTATTAGTCTGGATACTTATACACATCTTATTATAGGTCGCCGCTATTTGGGGCTATCATAGCATAATTACTTAACTGTTTTCAAGTAACGCAATCTAAGGTGAGTGTCACAGCCCCACTTTTACGGTTTTGCTTTCGGGGGAGAAACTTGCTACTTACGAACTTATTAAAGGTCATGTTATACTATGGGCACTTTATGTTACTATACGGCTTTTACGGAAAGTCCCAGGGGGAAACCATGAATGTGCGGGGATGCACAACGATGGAAATGTGGATAGATCTATTGGGCCTCACAAACCCCACTCGACGGCGGGGATGCCGGGCGGGTGCATATTGTCTCTAACTCTCGGGTTATCGAGGCATCGGTAACCCAGTCAATCTGGGCTGGATTCATCTTTTGGTACATGTTTAGTAATGGGTTCCCAACCGTATTAGTAAAAACACTTAACGTCTAGCTAACGTTCTTATGACATAGTATTAACGGGAATGATCTTTGCAAACTTGTAACAACACTTTTACAAAAGAAAACCTGTGAACTCACCAGCATTATATGTTGACATTTTTGGCTTGTTTTCTCAGGTCGCTAAGGTAGCAGTCAATGGGCTAGGCGCACGAAGTCATGCACAGCGTCTAACGTTTTGAAGCATATTAAACAATGTTTTGTAAACTATAATATGTCTTTTGGTTGTAAACAAGAAATGCTTCCGCTGCTGGTTTACGGCTCAAAGCATGATGTTTTGGTTTCAAAAATATATATATGAATGCATGTTTCTTGTTGTTTATTGTGATCGTTGACTGGGATCTTGGTGTGTCACGCGCCTCGCGGTAAAACCCCGCATGTGGAATTTGAGGGTGTGACACTAAAGGCG
This sequence comes from Ambrosia trifida, assembly GCA_028751855.1. Lineage (NCBI taxonomy): Eukaryota > Viridiplantae > Streptophyta > Magnoliopsida > Asterales > Asteraceae > Ambrosia > Ambrosia trifida. Next base: position 43,241,845 of record CM054123.1, on the reverse strand, counting down.
GTAAACCGTTCCACTATTCCCTTAAACTTAGCTCTTCATAACTACCTTACTAACATAATTGAGGGTAGTGGAGAAAACCTAACCAGGCCTACGCCCATTACGGTTAGGACTTGGGTAATGGTGTCATACGTCCACCCCTATGTAAGGGATTACATCCCTAGTATGGAGGACACTTTTTTGCTAACCCAAAGAGCTATCACTTGATAGTATCCTCATTCACCCCGTTTTTGTGACAAACTACTACCTTGTGTAGTCGTCTCCCTACCCACGTCAACTCTTGTTTGCTGGTCATTCAATCCAGAACTGCTAATGAAGGATCAACACTGTGGAATACAATAATCTTATCATCCCTACCCGACGGTAAGATTATTTGTTTCTTCATTGGTGCCATCCGTGGGAGTTTTTTAAATCTTTCAAACTAGCAATCATGGTTTCTTCGAATGGTGCAAACTAAAACACTGCCGAAGTTGATGCAACGATTGATGATCAGATCAATGATGTTGCACCTAACACCATAACAATAAACGTAACTCAGAAACAACCGTTTTCAACATTCCAATTCAACCCAATCAGGGGTGGACTACCAGGAGCAAAGAAGAAACAGGATAACCAATCTCCGGTAGACCCGGATGAGTGGTTAGCCAGACAATACTCAAAAACAATTGCAGAGTACCGGAAGATGGTTCTTGAGAAGGCCAAATTTAATGCTCATAAGACTTTAAGTTTTGGTACAATGGAGGATGATCCAGAGTCACCTCCAGAAAACAACAACGGCCATCGTCCAATGGGACCTCGTCAGGCAGTACGTGGTGGAGATCGTGGTAGAAATACTCACAGTCAGGACCCCGTCAACCTGGATGAGTAGCCCGACGGCTATGAATCTGAAGACGAAGTACAACATAATTCCGACCGTAAACAACACTCTAAATCGGTTGCAAGCAATCCGGCACCAAAAGATGACGATCTCTACAAGCCCTACAGGCCAAAGACCTTTGTAGAAAGGTCAAAGTTTTGTGCACAAATAGCTTTGGCCCCAATGCCTCAAGAATGCAAGCTCCCAAGTACGATTGGGAAATATGATGGCCTACGTGATCCAGATGATCACCTACATGTTTTTGATTGCGCGGACAGCTCTAAACTTTGGCCCGTGCAAGCTTGGTGTCACTTATTTGTCCAAACATTAACATGGGCCGCTAGAGTTTGGTATGAAAGTTTGCCCGTAAGAAGTTTGGTGGACTTTGATGACTTGATCAGAAAGTTCAAGAATCATTTTTCACATTTACGCAAACACAAGAAGGACAAGGCGCACATTCTGCTGTGCACACGCCATGAGAACGAATCATTGGAAGATTATATAGTGAGGTACAACAAAGAGGCTCTCTAACTAGGATGAGGAGAAGAACTTACCCGTGCAGCATTTATTCACGGCGTAAGAAACGATGACTTAATGAAGTGCCTCACTGGAAAGGATGGTGTACCGACTGCTTGGGATGAAGTGATCGAAGCTGCGAAAGTTTACGCGTCTTCCGAGCGTTCCTTTCATCATAACAAAAGTATGCATCAGAGCGGCAACCATCATTCAGCGTCCAACAACAAAGGAAAAGGGAAACAATCTGTCTGGTCCAGAATCTCGGGCTCAGCAGATGAAGGAAAATATTCTTCCGCACAAGATGCGCGAAACCTCCTGAGTTCAAAAGGAAAGAATGACGATTGGACTTCATTGTCTAAAACACCCTCCGACGTTCTGAAGACAGAGCAGATCCAGTTTCCAAAACCACGAGATCTCAGCCGTGATAGACGAAATGTTAATAATTCCAAATACTGTGAGTACCATGAAGATTACGGGCATTTAACGGACAATTGTTATAGCCTCAAGATGGAGATCGAGAAAAGGGGGAGCTTCTTCAACAGCTTCGCTGATCATCACGGGAGTCGTTGGACATTACCATACAAGGTATATGATGTTTCTAGACAACGGAAGTAGCACCGATATCACGTACCAGCAATGCTTTGAACAGCTGGATGAGGATGATAAGGCAAGAATAGTTCCCGTGACAGAGCCCATCTCAGGCTTCATACATGAGATGATATTCCCATTGGAAATGCTCACGTTACAAGTCACACTTTCGGATGGAAAACACTCGCGCACAGAAGTCTGTGACTTCATTGTTCTTCCCGTCAATTCGTCACATGACATCTTGCTGGGACGGGAAGGCTTGGCAAAATTCAACTGCAACGCATCTACACCACACCAAATGGCAGGTTTTTCTACCCGGACTCGTTTATTTGGATTTCGATAACAACTTGTTAGAAGTTAGTGGATAATCTAATCAAAGTCTATCATATCTTGTGTATTTCAGTTCTCACAAAGTTAATAATCTTTTTGTGGGTTTTACTTTAGAAAAAAAACCCTCAAAATGTTGATTTTGTTTTTAAAATTGGGTGTGGGTTCTCGGGTTTAAGGTGGGCCCAACATAAACTTGATGGGCCCCTACATCTAAAATGAGAACCGGTTGTGGGTTAAAAGATAAATATTGTTTTTAAGAAGTCAATTATTCTCTCTTACACCATTTTGAAAACCTCCATCCTCTCTCTGATTAACCGAAAACCCCCAATAACATCCAAAAGATCAAGTTTTCGTTATTTGTAAACATAAAGAAGGTAAAAGCATCATCATCTTTACTTTGTTTCCATGATAGGTTTGAGTATGGATGAACCGAGAAAATGAGTTCTCGATTGTTTAAATCTCAAAGGGTTTTGAGTTTTCCTGGTTCAATTAAGTATTAATCATGGAGTTCAAGAAAAAGTTGTAGGTTTGAATCTGACTACAATTAGATGGTGATGGTGAGAGATAGTGGTTGACAATGGTGATGGGTAAAAATAGATGATGATTGACGACAGTGGACAGTGGTTTTGGTTAAATGAGGTGGCACATGGGGTTTTTATCTCAGGATCCTGAACAAGAATCTCGAAAACTACATTTAAAATTCTAATTGGTTCTCGGATTGACATTATGACCGAGAACCCTTTTCATTTTTGTGGATCTTGGTTGAACAGTTTCTCGGTTTGACTTGTTGACTGAGAACCTCCAATGGACCGAGAATCTGCTGCTATTGTTGATGGAATCATGATTCAATGTGTTAGAATGGTGCCCAATCTTCAATCATTACTCCCAAAATTGCCCAAGAAGTCTCCAAAACGAATTAGAATGAAAAGTGTCTTCTAAAACCCTAAAATACGCGTTTAATACCTAAAATTGCCTAGTAGATTTTACGATCTCTGTCCTCACAATGGCCTACGAGTTAGTCATAGGTAACAGTTCCTATTGATTTTTTTTCTCTTTGATTGTCCAATCATCTTCTTTCTTTGTTATAGCTACCCCATTGCTTCTTATACTTTTTAATCCCAACCGTAAGATCTTCCATGTGATTTACGACCCTGATGCTTTGTAATACCTCGCGTCAGATCAAAGGGGCATTAGCGGAAACATCTTGGATATGGCCGCTATTGCTCTATTTTCTTCTAGTGTCATCACCACCGATGGGTGTTATGTCCCAGCAATGAAATTCACCTATTGATTAGTGATCAAAGCAAGGATGCCACCATGAATTTATATAACGTTACCCCTCAATTTCTTTTAAAAGACCCAAAAAGCCCTTAAAGTTTTATTATTAGCCTAGCAAAAAAAAAAAAAAAAAAAAAAAAACCTATAAATTCATAACCCATTGACCCATTTCATTTATTATATTTAAGATTGAAGCCCATAAAGCTTAACCCCTATTAGTTTAGTTAAAGTGTAAATAGGAAAAAAACTATGAGTGCAAACGAGCCAAGCCTGAACTCGACCACGCTCGAGCTCACGCTCGTTTAACTTATGAAAGCATGAGCTCAGCTCGATTCGGTCTTTGTTCCTAAAGCTCGAGCTCTGCTCGTAGGTAGCTTTTTGAAGCTCGAGTTTGGCTCGGGCTCGACTCATTTATTAATTAAAATGTATTAATTATAATTATCATTTATATAATTTTAGTTATTTTTTATAATTGTATAAATATTAATTATTATAATTTAAATATATATTTAATATATTAATTAACATTTATAGAGACAGTGGGCTCGTTTAGGCTCGCAAGCCGGCTCGAGCTCCTTAAGCAAAACTCGGGTGCGAGCTCTTTCAAGCTTGGCTCATTTTGAAAGTGTTTGTAATCAAGGTGGAACAAATACTTTTGCACAATGCACTAATTTGTGCGGTCGAGTGAGAAACTTTTGACAGAGTAAAAGAAGATGATGTAATGGCTCGATTTTAAGCTTTCAAAAACCGAATGTGTTTAATTATATATTATTATCGTGTTTTTGTTGTTTAATTGACATTATATGAAAGTACGATAATTTTTTTAACGTTACCCCTAAACTTTTGGTCTAGATCCGCCACTGATGCCACCGCCCGTCAAAAATTATCTTAATTTTTTCTTTTTAGATATTCTGCAGATGAATATCTTGTAAAATTTATTTTTGTTATGATCGGTGTAATTTGATTATATATATTCAATCTTCTGGTAGTTGCACTTGTAATCGGAACACTTCAAAAGCATTGCAATTTAATTTGAAAGTTGTAGGCCCATGTGTTATTATAAGGTACAGTTGGACTTGTAAGACTATTAGACCATCCGGTGTGGGGGGGCGGCATAGGAGAGGCATGGCTATGCCGGCCCTCGCTACACCACCCCCCTGGGGCGGCATGGGCTTGGGGGCGGCAATGGAGGCATCTCGTTGCCGTTGGTGCCGGGCCAAACATGGTGGTGGGGCCAAAATGCCTAGGTGGTGGGGCGGCATAGGGGTGGGGGGCGGCAACCACACCTTGTGGTCTTATGGATCCATATAATACAAAATGTAATGTCACATCTTTATGCATGCAACCGATTTAGAATGTTAGAAAGTATATATTTGTGTTTTCTTTGAACTTTCCACACGCACGAAGACACGGAGACACCAAGAATGAACAACTAATAACCTCTCGATATTAATATAAATAAGCCACCAAACGCCCGTACACTCATCGATCTACAATACTACACATACGTACGTACAACACCTCAATTCATTTTCATATTAAAAAAAAATGAAGCCACCGGCAGCTAGAGAAAAACAACGTCGAGATCACATGAAGGACCTCTACTCCAAACTAGCTTCTCTTCTTCATCTTCAACCTTACGTACATACATCTAATTTTCTATCTTTATTCACACCTTACATTAATAATTCAATTCCACCTACTAACCACCTGATCACAAGATCGAATTTGTTAGATTTTTAAGTTCAAAATCAAATAATTTTTTTTAAAACAAAAAGAATGAGTTTGATCTGGCCCTCATTTTATACTATAGAGTAAAGAACCTTATTATAATGAATAGCTTGTGAAATGTTCGGTGGGAAGTTCGTTTAGTTAAACAAAGAAACATGAACAGAGGCGTGTTCGTTCATTTATGTTCGTGAATGTTCGGTAACATGTTTGTTTGTGTTCGATAGTTCAAGTTTAATATGATAATTTTATGTTTTTTTGAATCATTATGTGATCAAGATTATTTCAAATATTTGGGTAATTAGATTAGTATATTTTGGGTGGACAATGTTCGTGATGAAATTTTCAGAATTTAAAATGTGTTAGTTTGTGTTGGTTTTGTTCATTAATGTCTGTTTGTATACGTTTACGTTTATTAGTGTTTTTTTGTGTTCGCTTTTTATCCGATACCTAAATTTAATAAATGAACATGAACACGTTCATTTCCTTAACAAGCTAACACGAACAAAAACCCAGTTCGGTAATTGTTCATAAACAGTTTGTGAACACGTTATTTCATTAACAAAGAAACACGAACAAAAAATCTCGTTCGTTAAGTGTTCATGAACAGTTCGTAAACACGTTATTTTCTTAACAAATGAACAAGAACAAGACCATGTTCGTGTTCGTTTACAGCCCTATAAAGGTTCTTTTTCCTCAACTGAATAAACCAAGCCAATAATTAAAAAGCTCGGCCTAAAAAGATGGCGAGCCTCATTGAGTAACGTTTTTTTCTTTTGTTTTTTTTTTTGAACGACGAAATCTATATATGTCAAAAAAAGAACCAGCCAAAAGTTAGCAAAAAACAAAAATATTGCATATAGAGGAGGGAGTTTTTTAACCATCACATCCATTGAGTCGTGTTAACTTACATTTTTACACTTTGTGTATATATGCTTTTACATTATCAAATCGCATAAAACTACCATTTACTCGTGTTATTACACTATATATATATATATAATATACCTCATGTGATATATAACTGAATATATATATGCATGATCATAGGTGAGAATGTCGTTGCTGGAGCTCTTGGATCAAGCAACGGAGTCACTGAAACAATTGAAGGAAAGAGTAGAGGGATTGAGGAGTAGAAAACAAGAGCTCGAAAGTCGCCATATAAATCGTGAGTCGAGCAATAACAAAAGGAGGTCGCAGATAGTTCAAGTGAGAGAATCAAGGGATATGGAACTAGAGGCTAACTTGATAATCATGGTGAACCATAAGAAAGTGATGCCATTTGAAGTACTAGGAGTTATAGAGCAAGGTGGTGCTGAAGTTACGAGTGCTAGTTTCTGTACCGTCGGCCACCAAATCTACTGCACTGTTCATGCTCAGGTATATATATGTTCTTACATTTATGTATTTATATGCAAATATGCAATTTACATATATAATATATGTATAAGTCATATGCATCAATATGCTCCTTCCCTGCATGCATATGGTTTGTGTTAACTGATTCTAATCATTAATTCCAATACCAACTTTATATATGAAGAATTAGTGCGTACGCATTTTTTATTATTTATATGCATGCATGATATATGGTGTGTATTTGCTTTATAACAATTAGATGACTAGTGGCGCATTGCTCTAGTGGTATCTCGATGACTTTCTTTAGGAGAGGTGGCCGGTTGAATTCTCGTTTGTGACAAAATATCATGAACATGCCAAGGGTTTTACCCAACAACCTTTCGGGCAGTGGGTTTCCTCTGGAATTGATAACGGATTGGGTCACCAATGCTGTCTGTGACTGTGATCACAGGCATAGGTGACCTTTTATATAATGGCATACTAGGATTTGTTGGACATTAAAAATATAAAAAAAAACATATAAAAAAAATGCACTTTCCACCGTTTAAGCTAACGTGGCACAAACCCCCTTTTTGTTAAAAATATATTTGAGTAAACTGTACGGATAGTTTATGTGGTTTGCACGAATTGCACAGATGCCCTCATCTATTTTTAATGGTCCCCAATTATGACATTTTATAACATTTAGCCCCCATCTATTTTTAATGGTCCCCAACGATGACATTTTATAACATTTTGGTACTGACCAGCTAACGTTGTTAAGTTTTGTCAGTTAAGTCATGTAAAATGACCAAACTACCCATAGAGACCATCTTAGTAGTTTAATCTTTTATATATATATTTTCTTGGATCACCACCACCTCCTCAAACAACCAACATCACTCCGTCCTCCTCCAACCAGCACAACCTCCCTCAAATAACCATCGTCACTGCGTAGGAGTTCTGTAATAGATGATGTAGCTGACCATTTATGATTTTATTAAACAAAGTCAAAGAAAAAATAACAATAATAATGGGCTCACCTTCAAGAACCTCCCTGGCTTCCATTGGCGAAGCTTGAAAGCTCACCTCTCATCAGAATCAGATCTAATATTCAAACCCCTTTCAGGTGGATGAAGCTCATCTTCAAGAACCTCTCAGATAAACCGAAGGTCACCATCATCGAGCCAAAAGCAACAACCTCAAATTAAAAGTCAGGGCTTATAACTATTCAGATTCAGATACAAATCTAAACAACCCAAATAACATAAGCCCAACAAAAGATTAGGGTTTCTAAGATTAGGGTCCGTGGTTCTGTATGGTCACCGGAGGTGATAGAGGTGACCGGAGAAGAGCATGTTTATGTCTCTCTCGCTCTTTCTCTCATTTATCTCTCTCTCTCTCCCTCTTTCTCTCTTTCTCTCTCTCTTTCTCTCTTGTTTCAATTGGTGCAGAGCACCTGTCTCTCTGCTCCCTCTCTAATCGTTTCATTCTTTTCTTTTCTATCTTCTAATTGATGAGTGTTTTGGGTTACGTGTTAGCCTCTGTTCAATTGGTGCAGAGCACTGGTCACCGGTGGTGGGCCATCTGCATTGGTCGGCTCGACCAATATGTTCAAGAAAAGATGGGTAGATGATGGTTTTCTTGACAGATGGCGGTTTTGGTTGAGGGTTTTGTTAACAGATGGTGGTGCAAAATAATTGTTGGTGATGGTTGGGGAAAGATGGTAGTGGTGGTGGTTGGGGGAATATGGTGGTTGTGGTGGTGCGTTGGTTGTGGTAGATAGATGTGGTGGGGGTTGAGACTTGAGGGAGAATGAGATATAAAGAGAGTTTATAATATTTTTTTTTTAATTTTTTTAAAGAGGGATAATTTAGTAATTTCATATGTATTTAACTAAAAAACTTAACTTCCATCCAAGTCAGGGACCACCGATGCAATAAAATCTAAACCACAGATTCCATTGAGATAATTTTGAAAAGCTAAGAAGCATACTTTAAATTTAGACAAACCATAGAAACCATCCATACAGATGTGTAAAACCATTCATAGTATATTCATTAATTATTAACAAATATTGTATTGTATTATGTTTTGTATTTTCTTGCTTTATTATTGTTAGTATTATTATCATTGTAAGTATTTATTTACATACAAAACAAGATCGCATGTTGTATATAAGTAGAGATAATGTATATTATACTTAATGACAAATGACGCATACTATATCTTTTTTAGAAATTAGAAGGTCGTATTTAGAAAAAGAGTTTTTTTTTAAAGGAAAAAAAAAAGTTTACAGAGTACATTTATTTTCAGTCATTCTAAAAAAAGTTATATTTCAAAATGTTTTAATTTTTGATATCATATATTTTACAAACTGTTATAAAAACATCATTGTTTTATTTTGTATCTACCTTTTATATTTTTTTGTTTGTAATGATATAATATTTCTTATTAATAAATGAATTTTAGTTATCTTTATATTAGTTTTTATCTTAAAATTTTATATTGACGTATGAGTAGCGTATGGTTACACATGTAAGTCATAAGAAATGGAATGCATGTAACTATATTTATGGACAATTTGTTTTTTAATAAACGTTTTAGTTACAAGCCATCGTTGTAAAAATAGTCAAAAATAAGGGCCGGCATATATGACTGAAGAAAGTGATTTATGTCATTATTTCTTTTTCCTTTTATGAATATTCTTTTTGGAGTCAAGTACTTTTCTTATTTTATTTTATTTTATTTTTTTGAAAACCACTTTCTTTTACTCGGAATCAGAAGTTATTAATACCCGCGTGGCAGGTCCTAACCCAAAACTAAAAGAGGATCACTAAAATTGTATAACATACTCATTTTTGTTGATCACTAGTTTACCTATCACATGTTTTTTGTTATCATAATTTTAACTCCAATTTCACCCTTTTCAACTCCTATTTCGCCCATATTTTCATCACGTATGAATCTTAAAAAGGTGTCACTAAAACTAAATTCATCCCATTTTCTCACAAACATGAGATGTGGCCTGTGGGGCCTACTATTTCCCTACGACATATAAGGTATGTTTAGTAATTACGAGAGGGTGTGTTTAGACTCATCCTTTAAAAATAGTGACATGCTCAGATTAACATGTCGCTTAGGTTGATATAATTAATAGAAATACTCGTTTATATTAAGTTCAAACTAAGGAAAAAGCTAAATGTTTGATAAGGTTAATGATTGAATTTTCTTTATTTTGTGTAGGCTTTTCAAGCTAGAATAGGGTTTGATGCTGAACTAATAGAATCCCAATTGCTGGAACTGGTTTTCTAGTGAAGACGAACCTGCACTGTGTTTTGTTCCAGTTGTTTCACATTGCACGAAAGAGCGTTGTAAGATAAAGTTATGTAATCAACCTGTATGTTGCCGAATAAAATGGTTATTGCAATGTATTTAATTATATAGAGGGTACTTGTGTTATACATATTTTACAAGTTTAGTTATTTATGTTTAGACAATGCAAATGAATTCTCATTGTTCATCGATGTAGACCATAAGAAGAGTGTGTGTGTGTGTGGGGGGGGGGGGGGGGATGAAAATTGTGGGGAGTGGAAGGAATATTATTATTATTATTATTATTATTATTATTATTATTATGTGTGTGTGTGTGTGTTAAAGTTAAAAAAAAAATTCAGCCAATCAAAACAAAAAGGAAGTGCCCCCACGCCAAGGTGATTCTCCCCGCCTCCCCCTTCCCGCCCCTCTTCCAAGCCCACCCGGGGCGGTGTCCCCCCCCCCCCCCCCCCCTTCAAGCCCCTTTCCCCGCCCCACTTTGGGTGCTCTTAAAACTGGGGGTGTTGAATAAAGCCCTCTGGGCAGCGTCATGTCTACATCACATCAGCACCACGTAAACATGGTGGTTTTAAAGCCTACACTCTTAAAACTAAGTTATAGTAGAATGAAGTCCCCATAATTATTTCCAAATCATTTATATATTTATTTTTTGTATTTAAAAACAATAAAAAAAATTAAACATTCTATGGATTTTTAAGCACAAGGAGACATTTTGAACCTTTTTATTTATATTTTTGTGGAATAACTCCCCTCACGTTTGCATTGTTATTGAAGCTTATGTTATTGTTATTGAATTTATCTATTTACAGAAAAAAAAAAAAAAAAACCTCATTGCAGAAATTTTTATGAAAAGAAATTCCGGAATGCCCTGCTCCACATATTTAAGTACCGAGGATCACAAAAAAAGTGTGTATCATTGAATAATTTGTCTTGTTATGTTAGCTAGATTTTTGGAAAATATATTTTATAACTAGCAAGTTATTGCTGACTTATTTTTATTTCAAGTCATACCTTGGTTTCCAATAGAAACAAAATAAAAGTCAAATGATCCATATATGGTTTGTTTTGCATTTGGGAAATTTCCGTATTGTGATCCACCGTGTCAAAGATTTGTCAACAAGGTATATTGAAAGCCCAGTTATTTTATGTGAATACTAGAAAATGCGGATATTTGAAAACATGAAAATAATAGATTAAATTAATTTATTTTACATACCCATGACAAGACCTATTGTTCTATTCTAGTGGGTTCATATCTTTGTAAGTACAAGGTAAAGATAAATTAAGGATTTTAAAGAATTTTGCTGTTAAAATAACTTATGTTATTCCATAATTTAATTTTTACTCATAACTATTTACAGTAATTTCAATTTGATTGATATATTGTCACTAATTTCGTTTTCGACATTGGAGGAAATTAAAACTTTTAGTTCTTTTTTAAAAACAATTTTTTTAGAATTATTTCTTCAGTGTCTCAACTCCGGGGGGCAGGGTTTCGTTTTTAGTAGGCTAGGCTTTGCCGTCCAGAAAGGGGTGGCGGCGCAGCTTGTTGCCCGCCTACCCGCTATCTTGATGTAATTTTTCGCGATTGACATATGAATATGAATTTATTTAAAAAAAAAAAAAGAAATTCTTCATTTGGAAAAGTAAAAAGTAGCGGAGAAATAAGAAGTAGGGGTGTTCAACGAATCGAATAACGAATTTTTGAATTATTCGAATCGAATTTCTCGAATTTTGAATATTTTTACCTGAATTCGTATTCGATTCGTATTCGCTTAAAATTCAATGTATTCGATTCGAATAAGAAACTCGAATTCGAATCGAATTCGAATAAATTCGATTTAGTTCAAAATTACCATAAATAATAAACTGTTTTACTTTTAGTTTTAAAACTAATATAAACTCATTATTTTTAACATATAAAATACAAATCTACAAAATTGATATACAACAATATGTCAAAAATGGGAATAGGAAAAATAATAGAGAGTATAGTTTGTTAAAGTTTTATGATGTATAAAGTAAATATGTAAAATATGGTTATGGTAAAAGTTGTAGAGACTTTGGATTCTTAGATTTTGACCGAAATTTAGAAGTTATTTTTTTCAATGTGTATATTTGTGTATATAATAATGTGTATGTGTGTATATATATATTTAAAAAAATATACATGTATAGTTTTTATTCGAATTTCGAATCGAATCGAATTTAAAATCATAAATTCGTATTCGATTCGTATTCGATTTACTGGACTCGAATTCGAATTGAATCGAATTCGAATTCTTAATAATCGAATCGAATTCTTGGTAATCGAATCGAACTAAGTCGAATTTTGAAATTTTCGAATCCGAATCGAATTCTGAACACCCCTAATAAGAAGTGAGGGATTGGTGAAGAGTTAGGTTTCTATATTTTATAATAAAGTGTAACTGAATTTTTAATAATTTAAAATTTATTTAATTTAAAATTTATTTTGTTGGTGGGCATTAATCACTATTTAATAAATTTAAGATAATAATACTAACTTCTAAACCATTTTCTTCTACCAAACTTTTTTTCAACTTGGATGGACATAGTTAATTTTCTGTTGATGACGCAAAAAAAAAAAAAAAATAAAATAAAATAAAATAACACTCTTAAACATAAAAATCAAGTTAAGGAACCATTGTAAAAATTAATCACCACCACTACCATGCAAAACCATAGCCGCCACCACCACACTACCGAACTGCAGCTACCACCACAACTACCATCGCTACCATCTTCGCCCACAATTAACCATCGTTCCACCGCCACCATCCGCATCCCTAGTCACCGTGTGACACCAGTCAACGATCTAGGTCAACATCCGTACACATTTTATTTAATATTGGCATTGCATGTGCATAATTAGACATTTTGCACACACTATCCCCCCCCCCCCCCCCCCCCCCCCCCCGGTCTGGTAAAGCATGAATTATTGAGAAAACTCGATAAGTTACCCGTTTATGCATACAATACCCGAAACACTTGGCGTTGAACAGTCAAGCCAATAAATTACTCGACAGATAACAATCGAATGACCGTTATCACACGATACAAAACAACAGTACACGTGACAGTGTCCGGATGGGAAGTTATACAATCCACTCAATCCCGGACAATCATAAAAGTGTCTCAAAAGGTTACTACTCACTAACACATGGTAACTCCTCACTAACACAGGCATATAGATCACAAACAATATCATATGATAACATTAAATAACATGTGTTCACAACTAATGGATATTAATACATGTTAATATCGTTATCGAGTCCTCAAACACACCATGTATCCACACAAACTCATACAATACCCAAGCAAAATACACTCATACATATACATGTATAACCCATGTCCTAGGTAATTGTCTATGGCCGAAAATATATATCATGAATGGACACACATATACACATACACAATCACATATATACACACACTTGAATGTCTTGTCCTCTTTCCTACAATACATGGAACCTTCTCTTTGCTTTCTTTCGGCCAAAACAAGAACCCAAGAAGCTCTCATAAGTCCTTGTCAAGGAATGTCCAAACTATTCATGCAAAGGAAACATCCACCTTCTTACACCATAAGATTAACTAGTAAACTTCCTCATTTGTATAAGCACCTCATCGGATAATACCAAAGCGACAAGAGGAGTGGTGATCATGCATAACACAACAAACAAAACCATTGATAATGACATAACCTTCAATGACACATAAAATCTTCTATGCATTGATACCTATCGGCCGAAACACCCCAAGCATGACATCCAATCCTTGCATCATCATGACCCTATTATTCTTATACCAAGAGGAAACAAAAAAAACTACCTATCATCACCCTCGCTAATGAGTACCTTTCCTCTTTGGAAGATTAGAATCGGCCAAAAGGGACTCCTCATGGCCAACATTCTCATGTCAACATCACACGTATCTTTCCTTCCCTCACTTGCATCGTGGCAGCCATACATCACCCAAAATCCCACATAATCTTAACAATCATCCTTGTCTTATTACCCATGCATGTCACCAAGGTAGCGTTTGGTATGATGAAATAGGAGGTGGAATGGAATGGATCATTATGAGGTAATGAAAATTAGTGTGTTTGGTTGGTTAATGGAGTGGAATCACCCATTCTACAAGGCATTCCATTTCCTCAAAACCATTTCCATCGACCCCCCATGTTTTTTTTTTCATTCCATCCCTCATTCACCCTTTACTAACAACACCATAACTGACCACCCCCCACCACCACCACCCACCAACATCATGACCACCCAGTACCGATGCCGCCACCAACCACCACCACGCCCATCACCGCTGCCCCCACCACCACCCACCACCGCCGTCACCACTCACCACTATCGTCGTCGCCTCCACCAACCACCGCCACCCACTACCGTCACCCACCACCGCCGCCATCTAACACCACCCAACGCCCCCACCCCCGTCACCCATCCACCGCTGCCTCCACCACCTGCCACCGTTACTCACCACAATTTCCTTTACCCACTACTACCGTCGCCACCCACCACCGTCATCCACCCACCATCACCTCCATCCACCTCCACCCATCGCCACCGCCCACCAGCGTTGTCGCTACCCACCACTACCCACCAACGCCACTACTCACCATCGTCGCCCAACCACCATCACGGCTATCCACCTCCACCTCCACCGTCACCACCACCGCCGCTACTGCCACATGTCACCACCCACCATCACCGCCATTGACCACCACCCACCACAACCACTCACCACCAATTTTATTCCTTCGTCTTTTCCTGCCTATTTAACAATGCAAAGTAATGTTTTGTTTTATTCCCACAGGGTAACCAAATAAGACATGGAATGGTAATGATCCATTCCATTACCTTGTCCATTCCATTACCTCTCCATTCCATTACCCCATACCAAATAGACCCTAAGAGACAAACTAAGGTTCTTGCACCTATTTAGGCCTTAATCAAGCAAGCCTCATTTCCCTAGACTCAATCCTTGCCTAAAACAACTTGATTTGATGCAAGAAGTAATCGTCCAACTCATGTATCGATGGCTACTTGTCAATGGATCAAAACTTACACAAAACAAGAAGCATGCACTTATCAATGGAAGTTGGGAATCAAGAGGCCATCTTACCATGTTTTACACTATATAAAGGGACCCAAGAATCACCTCCAAGTGCCACACAAACCACCTACACCTCACAAACCTTCGGCCCCCTTCCCAACCTCCAAACCGAAGCATAATCAATCCATCGAACCACTCGAGCATCCAAGCCGAAGGAAGAAGGTCCCAAGGTCTCTACGATTTGCACCATCTCGAACCATTCCTAGGTAAGTCATTTCGTTTCCAAAGATCTTACCAATCGGCCCTATTATGATCGCCAACTCACCGACCCTTGATCATGTATGATCGGCCACACACATATAAGAGTTTTGTACTGTAACACCCCAACCGATGGCGGAATCATCGAGGTGTCACGTAGTGATGATTGTTCAAAAGCACATGGTACTAAAATGTAAATATATTATTGAATAATTTAAATTGTCTTACATAGATGAAATGGGAAAAATACAAAAGTCTGAACGAAACATGAAATTTGAAATAACTTATTAAAAGCAAGCACTAAAATCCAATGCTAAGGAACTAAGATCAAACTGCATCTGAAACATGTACAAAATAGGTTTTGTCAACATAAGAAATGTTGGTGAGCATTCCTAGTTTTAATACATATAGTAAGTTGGAAAAAAATGGTATACAATTCAAGTGCAAAGCTACAGAGCAATTATGTAAACTATGTATCATACAAATGAGCGAAATCAATCATGTGACTGTATAATGTACTAAATGAACAGCGGTGTACTTTTCCAAATAATTGGATAATAACTTAACAATGACCATGGATTCTCCGATAAAAAAGAGGGAGAATCAACCTAGGCGGGTTGTCAATCCAATAGCGCTATCCAATGTTAAGGTCGGCTTGTACAATGTTAATGATTTCACTAAGTACAAATGTATTCTACATGTAATGTCTAAGCATAAAGCACGTTTGTAAGCAAATGCACATAGTACTAGAATTGTATTGTAAAAATGTGAACTTATATTTGTAATTTGTATAAGTGTACATGTAACACCCCAAAAATGAATAAAAGCAAAAAGGGGATAGGAAATACTCACAGTTCGCATAATAACTTGAAACTCTACCGAACAACGTGATGTGAATTAGGATTATCCCAAAGGATTAACCTAAAGAAATAAATAATTTGTAAGGGAAATGAATTTAGAGTCTAGGTTATCTAGGATTAGGCACTTAGGGTTTCTAGACTAGAATTTGGGGATTTTATGGTTTTTTATTTAAACTAAAATTAGTTTTAAGTAATTTCAATATTTAAAGAAAATTTTATAAAATTAATGTTCCTTTAATAATTTCAAATTATAAAAACATGTAAAATGATTAAAAGTGCAAACAACGGAACGACTCAAGATTAAATAATACGATTAATGTAATTACTGTGAAATAAAAGTGGAAATAAAAGAAGGAAGTAAATAATCAAATACATGTAAAATATATAAGTTATTGAGACACTAGAATATAATTTCAGAATTTATAAAACTCAAAATTTTGATATTTTTTGTATTTTAAATTGATTTAATAACATTTAAATGCAATAATTAGGATTTAAATACAAATAAAATGTAAAAATACTATTTTCATTTTTTAGCAGTATTTATCATATGGTATAAGTGAAAAATAATTTTTAAAAATTCTTTTACATATTATTTCATTTAAAACAGATTTTATTTTAATATAATCCATTAAATAGGATTATATCATAAAAATAGGTAAAATAACTTTTTTACAGAAAATAAAATGACCAAAAAGTTTTAAATGGATAGAAATAATTCCACAAAAATTTTGGTAATAAAATGATGAAAAATGAAATTTTAATGAATTAATTATGATTTAATTTAAATAAATACATTAAAATTAATAAATAAATATTTTTCTGAAAAATAAAATTAGGAATATAAATCTTAGGGTTTTAGTAAGTTAAGATAATTTATATAAAATTTTTGTATTAAGTTTACTATTTTTAATAATTAAAAATAGATATACAATGGTTATAAAAAATAAAAAAACAAACAAACTGAATAACCACAAAAAAACTGAATCAGACTGTCCCATGGGGGACTCGAACCCGGGACCTGTTATGCATTAGTTTCAAGCCCAGACCAGCTGGTCTGGGTGGTGGTTTGTTTAATTAATTGAATCAGTGAAACTTGAATACACAGTCTGAAGAAAATAAAACAAAACAGAACTAAGAAAACGCTTGTGACAGGGATCGACCATGTGTCTGTTCTGTATCATAGCAAAGCCCAGACCAACTGGTCTAGGTGGTTATATGTTCTTGTTATGGATCTGTTTATATATACACAGTAATTGAATAAAACGAAAATCCCCAATTTAGACTCTTATGAACCCTAATTTCCTAAATCCAACAATTGATCAATAACTCGATACAGAAGACGAACGAAATCATGGGGCTTTTATAATAAACCATAAATCGACCCTAAATACAAATCCAATTGGATTTAAACGTACCAGAATGGTGTCGAATTCGAACACAAAGAGCTGAACACAAATGCTTCGATTTAAAGAGATTTAGAGCGTGAAAAAGAATGATTTTAGGTGGGTTTGAGTCAAAAAAATATGTATGTATTTATAGGGGGTTCAATTGTCGATCATAACAACGAATTAATAGTTATTGATTCGGGTTTAGAATAGCTTATAAACGCGTTTGACAATTATTTAAAATTGACTATGAATCTGGATGTAATATTGGAATTGATTGTTGTTATTGACGAGGATGATTGTCTCGTTCATAAATCACTCATCAATTGTTTCCAAAACAGGTTTAAATGCGTTAATTATTGATTCAAAGTGTTGAATGTAATGGGTTTTGACTTTCTTTGTTGACTAGTGTGGTTATATTGGTTTGTTTATGTAGAAAATGTTTCCATAGATAATATCAAATGTTGAAGTGGTGTAGTGGTTGGTTGTTTGCTTGTTAATGCTTGGGACACAAGTTCTGTAACACCCCAACCGATGGCGGAAACATCGGGGTGCCACGTATTGATGATTGTTCAGTAGCTCATGGTGAATAATAATTTCATTAAATGATTTAAATAATTTACATACAATGGTTCTACAAGAATTCGTACATCACATTGAATAAAACTATGCACAAATCTTCAAGCAAATCTTCAAACAAGTAGAACCTGAAACATGTTAAGTTGAAAATATTTTGGGTCAACAATTGTTGGTGAGAATACATAGATTTTCGAAAATGATTGATAACAATAGTTTGTACAACATTCGAAGTTGTATGATGATAGAGTATGATACCGACATGTAACAATGCGTCTTTGTACAACAAAACCTTGTGTCGACTGATGACTAACTCGCAAGTTAATTAAATGTTATTACTGTTATCGATCATCCCTGAGTCTATGCGGGGGATGGGTTTGTCAGACCTATAGCGCTATAATCTAAACAGGCGGCTTGATCATTGTTAATGATTGTACTGTGTCTTTTTGTTACAGTCAAATGATAGAATGATGTTGTAATTGAATCACAAGTAAATATGAGTAAATGATAGTATAAAATGTTTAAACATGTTTCACCCCGAAAATAGTGAAAATAGAGTAAAGGGGCTATGTAAACTCACCTTGGTAAAATGTTTTATCTGTTGAAAGATTGGATAATGGTGTTGCCCAATGTATCAAGTGTCACCCTATAATGAGGTAATAAATATGTCTAAGTCTATCAAGTCTACAATTGTACAGGTTTCTAGGGCTTCGAATTGGGGATAAATGCTTGTTTGATTAATATACAAAATATTCGCCAATTGAGAGAAATTTAGTAAATAAATGACCAAAACTCTTTTTATGAAATTTAAATTTAAGATGTTCACAAGAATGTTGTTTAAAGTATAAAAATAATTTTTATAAAATTATTTTCTTTAAAATAGAATTTTTTAAATCTATTTATTACAAATTGTCAAACTTTAATTTTAATATCTTAAAAATACTAAAATTAAAGAATTATCATTTTAAAAATTATATTTCTGTTCTAAATGATCAGAAATAATTTGTATAAAATTTTGGTGCAAAAATATTAAAAATTGGATTTATTATGATTTAATTATGATTAAAACTAACAAAAATTGATTAAAAATAATAAATAAATGATTTTTCAGAAATAAAAATCATTTCTGAAAAGCTTAATGTTATAAAAACTTAGGATAATTTTTGTGGAAATTAATAAGATCGTTTTGATATTTTAATGGATTTTTATAAATATAATAGCATAAAATTGATTTAATTATTATAAATATTAAATAAATAAATTTCAGAAAACTAAAAATTGTAGGTGAAACTTATACATCAGATTTGTTAAAAATAATTTTTTTTAGAATTTATAAAAAGGTTTTAATAATTAAAAATGAATTTACAAGATTTAATGTAATATATATATATATATATATATATATATATATATGTGGTTTGTTTAAAAAGGTGAAAATAAAAGAAAATGGGCGTCCAAGCCGGGACTCGAACCCGGGTGGTCATGGTTATAAGCAACAGTCACAACCACTTGGCCTAGGCCTGTGGTTGTGATAAGTTCTGTTTTATATAAGTTAAATGTACTACGCGAAATCAGATTCATCCCCAAATCAAAAGCTACAAGCCCTAGCTTCTGCAATAATTTGATTCACACATCAATAGCCTAATTAATCATAGGGCTATTGATGTGTGAATGTCGATGAACATACCCCACTGAAATAATTAAACTTACAAACGCGTATTGATGCTGAATCGTTGGGTCAAAGCCGAAGTCAAACTCGAACGAAAACTTCAAGAACAGGAGATTTTTGTAAAGAATTGAAGGTCGAGAGAGATGTAATGGTGAGTTGTGATCGTTCACCAAGGTTCAATTTATAGTACACAAGCCTAGATGCTCGAATTGGTAAGGGTTGACTATACCATGAATGTGATACGCGTTTTGGCTTAATATGGTATCAATTAGTTGTTAATAGGCGTATATCCGAGGTATAATAGACCGATAATTGCGTAATTGTGGTCAAAAGATCATTAAACATGGTAAATCAAATTAACATTCATACTGCTGCTGTTGCTCGACGAAGGGAAGGAAAAAGGGAAGAAGCCATTTTGAGTATTTATATAATGTGAGTTGGAATTGGATTAACAGATCAGTGTGGCTCAGGTGGTAATTACGTGCGTGTGTGAGGAGGGTGGTCCGGGTTCGAAACCCGGCTGGGACCTCTTTTATTTTTGATTAAAACGGAAAAGGGGAGTGGGGTTGGGCCGGGTCTAGTGGGCTCAGGTCTTGGGCTGGGTAAGTGTGGGCTTCCAGAATTTCAAAGGGGTGGGTTAATAAAGCTGATTTTTTTTTGACTAATTATTATTATTATTATTATTATTATTATTATATAGATATATGTATGAATAATTATCATTGTATAGGAGTTCAAAATATCACTAAAAATAATAAGGCTTATCGTTTTAATTCGTAACATTTATCTATTTAGTGCGAAATGTTACAGTCTCCCCTACTTTTAGGAACTTCGTCCCGAAGTTAAAGGAAGACACTAGGTTAGCAATTGGTCGACTACCGACACTATTGATAAAATTTCGCACTACCTTAACGTACCTGTAAACTCATGATTACGTTCCGGACCGTAATTATTAATTTACCTTACATTAGGGTTTTGCGTCCTTTTATGACTTTACCGATTGTTGAGCAGGTCTGATAGTCCCCACCAGTCGTTGAGCAGGTGGTAGGGCCTCTCCCGACTGTTGGAAAGACATGATGACCTCTACCAATCGTTAAGTAGGTTGTTTGGTAGTCAACTAATTGTTGTACAAATAAGCAAGTATGATTTTAGACATAGCAATTAGTTCACATTCAAACAAGCATGCACACAGATGTTATGATAATACTTGAATTTATTACTTGAATCCAAAAAGTGTTAATACATAGAATTAAAGAGGAAATAGACATTATTCAAATGGTAGAGTTTGCTGTTAAGTAGCTGGAGGGTCTTGATCTCGATTTAGTTTAGGGCATCGATTACGGAAGTGATTTGGGTCCCCACATTCATAGCATTGACCATAGTTGTATTGATTAGGGTTAGCAGCTTGAGCAGGGTTGGTGGGTTGGTTGGCATTTGGATTTGGGGTCTCACGACACATGTTGACCAGATGGCCATACCTTCCACAATTGGTGCACAAGCGACACGCTGAAGCAGTGGGATGATGTCGGTTGCATGTGTTACACAATGGATGGTTTCCTGTATAAGGTTTCTTGTTGGAAGCTTGTGGAGTGAGGTTTGCATCAGGATCCCTGGTCTTACGTTTCTGGTTCTCAGTGGTTACCGCGGCTACAATACTTGTTTTATTGCCTTTCCGAACTAAGGTCCCGTTCTTTACGTGATTATCAGTTAAGGTAGCTGCTAAACGTTTGGCTTCCTCCAAGGTGGCAGGATTCCTTCCCCACACCGTATCCTGGATTTGCATGGGCAGACCACCGATGTACTTCTCGATGGCTACCGGCAGGGGAGTGACTTTGTGGGGTAACAATAAGCTAAGCTCGTGAAAGCGGGTATTGTAGGCAAGGTTTTCCCCACTATCCTGAGCTAGGGTGTGGAACTCGTCTTCTAATTTCTTGACCTCGTTTCGTGGGCAAATTCATCTTTCATTATCTCCTTGACTTGATCCCACGTCATAGTAAGTGCAACTTCAGCTCCTCGGGTACGCTTTTCTTCATTCCACCAAGTGAGTGCTCGTTTGTGAAGAACACTCGTGGCATAACGGACCTTAAAGTTGTCGGGGCACTCACTATTGATGAAGGTATTCTCAATACCCTCGAACCATTGGAGGAGTCCTGTAGCTCCTTCTTCACCACTAAACTTTGGAGGGTTACAAGAATTGAAATGCTTAAGGGTGCAGGCTGGGAGACCATTTCCGTTGTGGTGTCCATTTCCATTCCCGTTGCCGTTGCCGTTCAACTGGATGACTTGAGCTAGTAAGTTGGGAACCAGAGTTGCGATTTGCTGCGCCATTTGTTGGGAAATGATTGCAGCTAGTTGGGCATCAACACCATTGTTGTTGTTGTTATTGTGGTTAGTATCGTGGTTGTGGTTGTGATTGCTACTTCCTTCATCATGATTTTCACCACTGTTAAGACGAGCACTGCGACGTGGAGGCATGATCTGTAAGAGACACAGTTAAATGAATGAGATTATATAAGGAATGTAATCATTTATTCATTAAAACGAATAAACGAAAACGTTGACTTATCAAAGATTCTAAATTCTAATAACATATGAAGACATGCTTTAGCCTATAAGTGAACACTCATCCCGAGAATTCCCAGGTAGGCATCCGGGTCCCTCGTCTGATTGGGATATATGCGCAATGCCAGCCTAGACAGAAGACTCAGAATACAGGCGTTCACCCTTCCAGATTGCACGTGTTCGTTATTAAAATCTAGAACTTCGACGAGATCTCAAGGGGGTTCAGGTTAAACCCGAGGAATTTATCCTATTAGTCTAAGAGTAGATCCACTGATGGAGAGCAACCTTCTTGTAGGAATGAAAGTAGGGATAAGGAGTAGGAGGGAGATAGAGTATAGCAAGTAAAAGAAGCAAGTACTGGTTAAATCCTATGGTTATAGACTAGATTATTTTTCTAATAACCTAATTCCCTATAACCATTGCTCTGATACCAATCTGTAACACCCCAACCGATGGCGGAAACATCAGGGTGCCACGTATTGATGATTGTTCAGTAGCTCATGGTGAATAATAATTTCATTAAATGATTTAAATAATTTACATACAATGGTTCTACAAGAATTCGTACATCACATTGAATAAAACTATGCACAAATCTTCAAGCAAATCTTCAAACAAGTAGAACCTGAAACATGTTAAGTTGAAAATATTTTGGGTCAACAATTGTTGGTGAGAATACATAGGTTTTCGAAAATGATTGATAACAATAGTTTGTACAACATTCGAAGTTGTATGATGATAGAGTATGATACCGACATGTAACAATGCGTCTTTGTACAACCAAACCTTGTGTCGACTGATGACTAACTCGCAAGTTAATTAAATGTTATTACTGTTATCGATCATCCCTGAGTCTATGCGGGGGATGGGTTTGTCAGACCTATAGCGCTATAATCTAAACAGGCGGCTTGATCATTGTTAATGATTGTACTGTGTCTTTTTGTTACAGTCAAATGATAGAATGATGTTGTAATTGAATCACAAGTAAATATGAGTAAATGATAGTATAAAATGTTTAAACATGTTTCACCCCGAAAATAGTGAAAATAGAGTAAAGGGGCTATGTAAACTCACCTTGGTAAAATGTTTTATCTGTTGAAAGATTGGATAATGGTGTTGCCCAATGTATCAAATGTCACCCTATAATGAGGTAATAAATATGTCTAAGTCTATCAAGTCTACAATTGTACAGGTTTCTAGGGCTTCGAATTGGGGATAAATGCTTGTTTGATTAATATACAAAATATTCGCCAATTGAGAGAAATTTAGTAAATAAATGACCAAAACTCTTTTTATGAAATTTAAATTTAAGATGTTCACAAGAATGTTGTTTAAAGTATAAAAATAATTTTTATAAAATTATTTTCTTTAAAATAGAATTTTTAAATCTATTTATTACAAATTGTCAAACTTTAATTTTAATATCTTAAAAATACTAAAATTAAAGAATTATCATTTTAAAAATTATATTTCTGTTCTAAATGATCAGAAATAATTTGTATAAAATTTTGGTGCAAAAATATTAAAAATTGGATTTATTATGATTTAATTATGATTAAAACTAACAAAAATTGATTAAAAATAATAAATAAATGATTTTTCAGAAATAAAAATCATTTCTGAAAAGCTTAATGTTATAAAAACTTAGGATAATTTTTGTGGAAATTAATAAGATCGTTTTGATATTTTAATGGATTTTTATAAATATAATAGCATAAAATTGATTTAATTATTATAAATATTAAATAAATAAATTTCAGAAAACTAAAAATTGTAGGTGAAACTTATACATCAGATTTGTTAAAAATAATTTTTTTTAGAATTTATAAAAAGGTTTTAATAATTAAAAATGAATTTACAAGATTTAATATAATATATATATATATATATATGTGTGGTTTGTTTAAAAAGGTGAAAATAAAAGAAAATGGGCGTCCAAGCCGGGACTCGAACCCGGGTGGTCATGGTTATAAGCAACAGTCACAACCACTTGGCCTAGGCCTGTGGTTGTGATAAGTTCTGTTTTATATAAGTTAAATGTACTACGCGAAATCAGATTCATCCCCAAATCAAAAGCTACAAGCCCTAGCTTCTGTAATAATTTGATTCACACATCAATAGCCTAATTAATCATAGGGCTATTGATGTGTGAATGTCGATGAACATACCCCACTGAAATAATTAAACTTACAAACGCGTATTGATGCTGAATCGTTGGGTCAAAGCCGAAGTCAAACTCGAACGAAAACTTCAAGAACAGGAGATTTTTGTAAAGAATTGAAGGTCGAGAGAGATGTAATGGTGAGTTGTGATCGTTCACCAAGGTTCAATTTATAGTACACAAGCCTAGATGCTCGAATTGGTAAGGGTTGACTATACCATGAATGTGATACGCGTTTTGGCTTAATATGGTATCAATTAGTTGTTAATAGGCGTATATCCGAGGTATAATAGACCGATAATTGCGTAATTGTGGTCAAAAGATCATTAAACATGGTAAATCAAATTAACATTCATACTGCTGCTGTTGCTCGACGAAGGGAAGGAAAAAGGGAAGAAGCCATTTTGAGTATTTATATAATGTGAGTTGGAATTGGATTAACAGATCAGTGTGGCTCAGGTGGTAATTACGTGCGTGTGTGAGGAGGGTGGTCCGGGTTCGAAACCCAGCTGGGACCTCTTTTATTTTTGATTAAAACGGAAAAGGGGAGGTGGGGTTGGGCCGGGTCTAGTGGGCTCAGGTCTTGGGCTGGGTAAGTGTGGGCTTCCAGAATTTCAAAGGGGTGGGTTAATAAAGCTGATTTTTTTTTTGACTAATTATTATTATTATTATTATTATTATTATTATTATTATTATTATTATTATTATTATTATTATATAGATATATGTATGAATAATTATCATTGTATAGGAGTTCAAAATATCACTAAAAATAATAAGGCTTATCGTTTTAATTCGTAACGTATATCTATTTAGTGCGAAATGTTACAAGTTCAAACCTTGTTCTAAGCATGTATTTTTTTTAAACTCATTTTTTTTAAACATAACAATATCAATTTATTATTATTACTATTATCTTTATTAATAGTCGTAAGAAATAAATTCGCAAACTTATATTATTGAATCGAGACTTCAAAATACAAGGATTATAAATGTAAATATAAGAAATAAAAGGGACCAAAGTTGTAAAAAAAATAAAAACAAAAGGTGACGGATGTCACATGTACACATTGTTGTTTCAAATAACTAGGGAACACATTGTCAAGTTAATAAGTTTACATGTTATCAATCGACACTAATAATACACCTACAACTTGGACAATGTTTTACAACCAAGGCACCACTTAAATAATCGAACAAGGGATCGGGTTTTGTAACCAAAACTTACATTGTGCATACTCGAAGCTAAAGTGTGTGTGCAAGGCATTTATAGTCAGTTTTCATCAAGAACACACCAAAACACATGGGGAGGCTTCGATTGTACACTAATAGGCATGGACCGACCCATGATTGACCCACTAAACAATGGGAACCAAGGCCCACATCAAGCCAAGGTTTCAGTTATTATATTCAAACATGTGTTAGAAAAGCCATAACATGTGTTAATATTAATATTTGTTATTAAACGATTTAATCATATGTTAAAAATACTCGTTTTGCCCCAGAACAACCACACATTTTAGATTGGGAACAATCTGTAACCCCTAACGATATGTGGGGTCCACTTTGTTCACAATGGATACCATTTTTACAATAAAATGCCCGGAGATCCCGGAATTTGATGTTTTACAAAACACACATAAGTCGACCAACACTTGTCACGTTGACCACATACACTAAACACAAGTGTCCACAATGTCGGTTGAACAACTTGTATGGTGAACAACAAGAACGTATAATTTACCATGCTCTTGATAATCATAGAGCAATCATTGTCTGGATGGTAGTTACCTCACATCCCAGCTTCACCAGACCACACGTGTCATTATCAGGTGAGTTTCACAGCCCCGTTTTACTATTCTTACATTTTTGGGGGATAAACATGCTACAATCCTAGTACATTTTATTTGGTGTTTTATTCTATCGTGACTACCATGTGGAACATGAGACATTCGGTTCATGAGCTCAACAGTCCTCGTACTTACATTCCACTGTAACCATTGACTATCGAAAGCCATGGAACGCTTAAATAGATCTATTGGGTTGACACCCCCACTCTTGGTTAGTCGCTCTAACCGGTTACATACAAAAGAGTGTTAGTATTCTACTATACATACACTGTCTTTAGTGTACAATGCGCGAGGCACAACAGTCAAGAGGTTTGGTTATGGGACTCATGGTTTGCACAGTAATCATTCGCTTAGCTAGCCTATGATTGGTCATACACGAATTACACGAGCATTTTACTTAGTACATTTAAACATGTGAACTCACCGACATTATTGTTGAAAAAACTTTTATGCATGTTTTTTAGGTAATTGATGATGTGGAGCGGGGACTTGGGAGAGGGGTTTGAGCTTGCACAAAGTGGTACCATCATGGATCGGGTCTTGTCAGTCCCATATTATTTCAGTATATTAGTAATGCGTTTCCAGACAATTTTCTAATTCCGAACAATGTTATGTAAATTTAAATAATTTATGATATCATCCATCCTTAGATGGTATCTATTTTAAATAAATCTGTGTGTTGCTCGAACCTTGTGCTTGAAAACCTTTCAAATCACATCCTCGTGTTTCCGCCTTGGCGAGGTGTGATAGATTTGTATCAAAGCATGAGGTTATAGCGAACTAAGATTCTTTTTGAGTCAACTATAACCCAAAACATTTTCGAAACGTTTTCACGAAGTACCATACTATCTCGCCTTACACCTCTTAAGTCTGAAACTGCTCCACAATGACACACGGGTATAGTAATTCATTTATTTACATACATGTTCATATATATATATATATATATATATATATATATATATATATATATATATATATATATATATATATATGCAACACCCGACTATCTTGTGGACAACACCCCCGAGGAGGATACTCCGGTTACCAAGCCTACTCCCATACCCTACGAGGCCCCCAATTACCCCCATCATGGAGGAGGTTGGATATCCGACTTCGACATGGATGTGGATCTTGCACCCGTAGTGAGATGTGTCTCTGACGAAGACACTGAGGATGACGTCCCTCCTTCCCTTGCTGACCCGGACGTTCACCCTACAGTGGCACCCCCCACTACTCTCACTGCCTCGAGTCTAGCCCCTTCTTTCCGCATCGACTTTTCGGGTCGTACTCTCCAGAAGTACACCCCCCGTAAAAGGGTGCGACAAACGGTGGTCATTGCCCTTCTTGCCCGTGCTACGGTCACCACATTGCACGCCGACCCTACCCTTACCTGCGAGCCTGGCCTACCTGCCGACCGTACACCGGAGTTACGTAATCTGGAGGCACCCGTGCCGGTGACCGAGCCATCCCTAATGTTGAGGAGGCGTTCTTAGGCCTGTAAGCGGCCATACATCCCTAGTCTCATAGGTGACTTGGCCCATCTGGACAAGGAGGATGATCATGAGTCGATGACACTGAAAGGATCTTCTGGGAGACCGTTGTACATGGACCGCGACATTCTTCTGTCCCATGATGCGCAGCTGATGGCTATGGGTGTACGCATCTGAGAGCTGGAGGAGCAAGCGACAGAGGCTGAGCAGGGGAGGCTAGCGACGACTATCGGGAGAGCGGAAGCAGAGAGGCGATTGGAGATTCTAGAGAGGAGGATGGCAGAAATGGATCACCGCATGAGGGATGTGGTTGCTGCTCTTGCCGATACTTTTCCATCTTCGTTTTCATAGATTGTTTTGTGGTTCTACTTTGTGATGTGATGATTTATGTTGTAGCTTGACTATTGCGGTTTGACCGCTTATCTTTTGTAATTTGATAATTATGCACTTTGGTTTTGTATGGTTTATGCCGGTTTTCAGTGACGGACACTTTCGTCATAGATCATTTAGTGAAAATGATAGCCATTAGGGTCGAGGCTATGTCTGGCAACTCATATTTTCGATGTTAGTGATTTACGAAAAATACACAATATATATTATTTTATTAGCTTTATTAATAATAATAACCAGGGACTAGCAAAACACATTAGTTAAATATATTTGCCGCGTTATTGCAAATTTAATATATATATATATATATATAATTATATAAACATGGGAGATGTTGTCAAGGATCAAATACTTAGGAACTATTTTGTTTTTGCATAACTCTGAGAAGGCTTTTAAGTGGTTCTTGAGGATGTCACGTAGCTTATGGTCATGTATTTCTGTTCTCAAACAACCTTTATCCGAGCCATTTGTAGTGTTTTTAGAGGTCCTTCTTCCCATTTCCCAAGGGTATATCCAGATAGGATATGATAGTATCTTTGCTCTTTCATTTGGATTCTGATAACAACTTGTTGGAAGTTAGTGGATAATCTAATCAAAGTCTACTATATCCTGTGTATTTCAGTTCTCACAAAGTTAATAATCTTTTTGTGGGTTTTACAATAAAAAAAGGAAAAAAAAAACCCCTCAAAATGTTGATTTTGTTTTTAAAAATAGGTGTGGGTTCTCGGGTTTAAGGTGGGCCCAACATAAACTTGATGGGCCCCAACATCTAAAACGAGAATTGGTAATGGGTTAAAAGAGAAATATTGTTTTTAAGAAATTAGTTATTCTCTCTTACACCATTTCGAAAACCTCCATCCTTTCTCTGATTAATCGAAAACCCCCAATAACATCCAAAATATCAAATTTTCGTCATTTGTAAAGATAAAAAGGTAAAAGCATCATCATCTTTACTTTGTTTCCATGATAGGTTTGAGTGTGGATGAACCGAGAAAATGAGTTCTCGATTGTTTCGGTTGTTTAAATCTTAAAGGGTTTTGAGTTTTCCTGGTTCAATTTAGTGTTAATGATGGAGTTCAAGAAAAAGTTGCATGTTTGAATCTAATTACAAGATGGTGATGGTGAGAGACGGTGGTTGACAATGGTGATAGGTAAAACTAGATGATGATTGACGACAATGGACAGTGGTTTTGGTTAACTGAGGCGACGCGTGGGGTTTTATCTCGGGATCCAAAACACGAATCTTGAAAACTACATTTAAAATTCAAATTGGATCTCGGATTGGCATTATGACCAAGAACCCTTTTCATTTTTGTGGATCTTGGTTGAACTAGTTCTCAGTTTGACTTGTTGACTGAGAACCTCCAATGAACCGAAAATTTGCTGCTACTGTTGATGGAAACATGGTTCGATGTGTTAAATGGTGCAAATCTTCAATCGTTACTCCCAAAATTGCCCAAGAAGTCTCCAAAACGAATTAGAATGAAAAAGTGTCTTCTAAAACCCTAAAATACGCGTTTAATACCCAAAATTGCCTAGCAGATTTTACGATCTCTGTCCTCACAGTAGCCTACGACTTAGCCATAGGTTACAGTTCCCATGGTTTTTCTTCTCTTTGATTGTCCAATCATCTTCTTTCTTCGTTATTGCTTCCCCATTGCTTCTTATACTTTTTAATCCTAGCCGTCAGATCTTCCATGTGATCTACGACCCTGATGATTTGTAACACCTCGCGTCGGATTAAGGGGCATTAGCGGAAACATCTTGGATGTCGCCGCTAATGGTCTATTTTCTTCTAGTGTCATCTCCGATGGGTGTTATGTCCCTGCAATGAAATCCACCTATTGATTATCGATGAAAGCAATGATGCCACCGCCAGTCAAAAATGTTTGTCGAGGATTACTAAATGATAAAACTTATCTTAATTTTTTTGTTTTAGATATTCTGCAGATGAATATTTTGTAAAATTTATTTTTGTTATAATCGGTGTAATTTGATTATATTCAATCTCCTGGTAGTAGCGCCTGTAATCGAAACACTTCAAAAGCATTGCAATTTAATTAGAAAGTTGTAGGCCCATGTGTTATTATAAGGTACGGTTGGACTTGTAAGAATATTATGGATCCATATCATACAAGAAGTATGTGATGTCACGTCTTTATACATGCTATTAGAATGTTAGAAATTATATCTTTGTGTTTTCTTTGAACTTTCCACACGTAAAGACACGGAGACACCAATAAAGAACAATTAAGACTACTCGGTCTGGAACCGGCATTGTGCCGGCATGGTGATGATGGGCACAGCAACACCGCCCCCTAGGGGCGACATCGGCATCAGTTACATCTCTTTGCCTTGCCTGTCTTGCCGTCCTTTTTTTTTTTAAGGGAGGGAGGTCCGTCCCCCACACCCTTTCCCATCGTCATGTCCCCACTGACGCATTTGCATACGTGACGGCTCATCATCAACCCTTCACACGACCACACCCACCAGGCTAATAACCTCTCGATATTAATAATTATAAATAAGCCACCGAACGCCTGTACGTACACTCATCGATCTAACTACATGTACGTACGTACAGTGCCTCTAATCTTGATTTTCAGATAAAAAAATGAAGCCACCGGCAGCTAGAGAAAAATAGTGGTGTAAACGAGCCGAGCCAAGCCCGAGCTTGACTGGGCTCGAGCTCGGCTCGTCATGGTTTTATGAAGCTCGAGCTCGGCTCGGTTCGAGCCTACAATCTTGAGCTCGAGCTCGGCTTGCTAGCAAAATCAAAAGCTCGAGCTCGGCTCGGCTCGGCTCGAGGTGCTTTGAGAACAATCTCAAACGAGCTCAAAGCTCGGCTCGAGATCGCAGAATCTCGGCTCGTGGGTGTTGTTAAATGGGCCTATGAAATAAGGACTTGGGCTTTGGAGATGTGGGCTATAAATTATAAGAGATATATAAATAACTTATAATTATGTTTGGGCTCGTTTAGGCTCGCGAGCCCAATCGAGCTTTGTATATGGGGCTCGAGCTCGGGCTCGATAACTAAACGAGCCATATTTTAGGCTCGAGCTCGGGCTCGTTAAGGCTCGGCTCGTTCGAGCTTTTTACCAAGCCGATTTCGGGTAGCTCTCAAGCCGCTACGTGTCATTTACACCTCTAGAGAAAAACAACGTCGAGATGATATGAAGGACCTATACTCCAAACTATCTTCTCTTCTTCATCTTCAACCTTAAGTACATCCATCTAATTTTCTATATTTGTTCACACCTTACATTAATAATTCAATTCCAGCTGCTGACCACCTGATCACAAGATCGAATTTGTTAGATTTTTAAGTTCAAAATCTAATAATTTTTTTTAAAACAAAAAGAATGAGTTTGATCTGGCCCTAATTTTATACTATTGAGTAAAGAACCTTATTATAATGAGTTAGTGACTAAAAAGTTCTGTTTCCTTTTAGTTAAGGTTATTAGATAGAGATAAAAAATGATGTCTCTGTCGTTGTGGTGTAAGGTTCTAAAAGTAATTTTTACATTAATATGGTTAGACATAGATAAAAAAAAAGTATAATATCGTGTCGCACGTTACGGTGTAAACTTGTAAAAATAATTTAAATAAAATGAGTTATCAAGTTAATAAGTAGAGAAGGTTGGCGGGTCAAAGTTGTCAAGTACTAAAGTTAGAAATGAATGTGTGTAACTTACTTAGAGATGATGTGAAGTGAAAAAACAAAACCTTTAAATAAAACTATAGGGGTTAGAATTGTTATTTATGAAAGCTGAAAGTACATGGGCTAAAACTTACCAAACTTAAAAGTTTGGGGAGTCACTTGGTAAGCTGAAAACACCACAGACCATGGTTTTTTAGATATTATACAATCGGTGCATGTAATCGAAACACGTCAAAATCACTTAATTTAATTTGAAAGTTGTAGGCCCATATGTTATTATAAGTTAGAGTTTGACTTGAAAGAATATTATAGATCCATATAATACAAGAAGTATATATGTCACATCTTTATGCATGCAACGTACCGAATTAGAATGTTAGAAACTGTATTTTTGTGTTTTCTTTGAACGTTCCACACGCACGAAAATAATTATAAATAAGTCATCAATAACGAACAATTAATAACTCCTCGATATTAATTAGCCACACTCGTCGATCTAGCTACAGTACTAGACGTACGTACGTACAACGACTCTGTTCATTCATTTTCAGATTTGAAAAAAAAAATGAAGCCACCGGCAGCTAGAGAAAAACAACGTCGAGATGATATGAAGAACCTCTACTCCAAACTAGCTTCTCTTCTTCGTCTTCAACCTTATGTACATCCATCTAATTTTCTATCTATATTCACACCTTACATTAATAATAATTCAATTCTGGCTGCTGACCACCTGATCACAAGAATTTCTTAGATTTTTAGGTTCAAAATCTATTTAAAAAAAATGAGTTTGATCTTGCCCTAATTGTATATATACAATATACAATAGAGTAAAGAACCTTATAATGAGTCACTGACTAAAATGTTCTGTTTCCTCCACTAGATTCGAGCCAAATAATTAAATAATGAAAGCTCGACCTAAGAAGATGGCGAGCTTCATTGAGTCACATTTTTTTTTTAACGACGAAATTTATAAAAAAAAAAAAAAAAAAAAAACCAGCCAAAAGCTAGCAAAAAACAAAAATATTGCATATAGAGGAGGTTGTTTTGTAACAATCCCGTCCATTGAGTCGTGTTAACTTACATTTTTACACTTTGTGTATATATGTTTTTACGTTATCAAATTGCATAAAACTACCATTTACTCGTATAATTACACAATATCGTGTGTGATAACTGAATATATATATGCATGATCATAGGTGAGAATGTCGTTGCTTGAGCTCTTAGATCAAGCAACGGAGTCACTGAAACAATTGAAGGAAAGAGTAGAGGGATTGAGGAGTAGAAAACAAGAGCTCGAAAGTAGTCATATTAATCGTGAGTCGAGCAATAACAAAAGGAGGTCGCAGATGGTTCGAGTGCGAGAATCAGTGGATATGGAACTAGAGGCTAACTTGATAATCATGGTGAACCATAAGAAAGCAATGCCATTTGAAGTACTAGGAGTTATAGAGCAAGGTGGTGCTGAAATTACGAGTGCTAATTTCTGTACCGTCGGCCACCACATCTACTGCACTGTTCATGCTAAGGTATATATATGTGTGTGTGTAAGTTATATGCATCAATATATGTATAAGTCATATGCATCAATATGCTCCTTCCCTGCATGCATATGGTTTGTGTTAACTGATGCTAATCATTAAAGAATAAGTGCATACGCATTTTTATTTACACGCATGCATGATATATGGTGTGTTCGTGACAAAATATTATGCACAAGCCAAGGGTTTTACCTAGCACCCTTTCAGACGGTGAGATTCCTCTTGAATTAATAACGGACTGGGTCACTAACGTTATTTATGACTGTGATCGTGTACATAAATGACCTTTAGTGTAAAGGCGTACTCAGAGAGCTAGAATTTGTTGGACATTAAAAAAAATGCACTTTCCACCATCTAAAACTAACGTGGCACAAACCCCTTTTTTGTTAAAATATATTTTTATAAAACCATTCATATTATATTCATTAATTATTAAAAAATATTGTATTGTATTATGTTCTGTATTTTCTTGCTTTATTTTTATTATTATTATTTTATTATTATTGTTATTGTTGTGAGTATTTATTTACATAAAACAATATCACATGTATATAAGTAGACATTCACATACTATATTTTTTTAGAAGGTTGTATTTAAAAAAAAAAAAAAAAAGAATTTACTGATTACATTTATTTTCAGTCATTCTAAAAGAAGTTATATTTCAAAATGTTTTAATTTTTGATATCATATATTTTAAAAACTGTTATAAAAACATCATTCTTTTATTTTGTATCTCTTTTATATTTTTTTTGTTTGTAATGATATATATTTTTTTATTAATAAATGAATTTTAGTTTTCTTTATATTAGTTTTAATTTTAAAATTTTGTTGTGACGTATCATGAGTAGCGTAATGTAACATACGTAAGTCATATGAAATGGAATGCATGCAAATTTTTTTATAGACAATTATTTTTTTTTTTAAAACGTTTTAGTTAAAAGCCATGTTGCAAAAATAGTCACAAATAAGCGCCGTCATATATGACTGGAAAAAGTGATACATGTCATTATTTCTTAATTTGGGAAATCACGAAAATAGGCCAAATAAGCCGTTGACCATTTTTTTTATTTATAAAAATGGCCGTCTCCCGTCTTTTTAAAGAGACGGAACACTGCTTCCGAGATGTTTTAGACGTTTCCCGAGACATATTCGGCAACCATTAAGGGACCGCCACGTGGCGTTGTTGATCCCAAGCTAGGATGGCTATATTGATGGGTGAGAAGAGGAAGGCGGCAAATTGGTATGGTGGCCGTGATGGGAGAGGGAAGGAAACTGAAAAGGGAAGAGGATGAGGATAGGGACTTGATCGAAGGGGTTAATTTTAATCCTAAAGGTTTGGGATTAAAAAGCGGCATGTTAACCAAAAAAATACTTCGGTTTTCTTCACACCAAGCATCTTATTTATACCCCTTAATTCTATATAAAAAAAAAATCATAATGATAGACGGCTGGAGACGCTCAGAGACGGCTCAAGCCAAGTCGAAGACGGCTCAGCAGCCAGCGATCACGGAGACGTTTCAAGGACCACCAGAGACAACTTGACGGTCCTGACACGTCTCCGAAGACGGCTGAGACTTCTAGGGATCAATAACACTACGTGGCGGTCCCCTACTGGCTAGAACTGAAGGCGTATCGGGAGACATCTGAAACGTCTCGAAATCCGTGTCCTGTCTTTTCAAAGAAACGAGAGTGGGACATTTTTTTAAAAAAAGATCAACGTGCTATTTTTTGGTTTCCCCTTATTTCTTTTCCTTTTTTGAATAATCTTTTTGGAGTCAAATACTTCTAAAAGAGGATCACTAAAATTATATAAGATAGTGACATTTTTGTTGATCACTAGTTGACCTATCACATGCTTTCAGTTATCATATTTTCAACTCCAACTTCACCACTTTCAAATCCAATTTCACCCATATTTTCATCATGTACGAATCTTAAAAAGTTGTTACCAAATCCCATTCTCTCACAAACATAGGAGCAGTGGCGAAGCTTGACCCGAAGGTTCGGGGGGTCGGAAGTCACCGGGGGTTCGGAAGTCACTGGTTTCGGGGGGTCGAAAACCAGTTTCGGGGGGTCGAAACCCTATATTTTCAAAATTTTCTATACGGATACTATATAATTGGAACTTCTGCGCGAAAATCCGGAGGGGTCGGCCGCCCCTCCCCGCCCCTACAAACCTTCGCCACTGCATAGGAGGTGACATGCAAGTGGCCTGTGGGGCCTACTATTCCCCTTCCACATATGAAGTATATTTAGACTATGTGTAGCTGGTGATGACAGAGGGCTTGATAGAAATTTGATAGAGGCTTAATATATTAAAATATTAATAATATAAGATAAGGGACTAATATAAAAGAGTGTTTAATGGTTGAGGCTTGATGGATCTCTATGATATGGTGACGGTTTTTTTTTTTTTATAAAAAGAATGTTTTTTTTTTTTATTTGATTGGGTATAGAAGGAGGTGGGGTAGAATTAGATTTTTTTTGTTTTTTTTTTTTAATGAGAGGGTGCATTTAGACTAGGAAGACAATTGTTGACATGATTCGAAACTCAAGCCAAACCCGACATGAAAAAAATACAGGTTTGATTCGACTAACACGATGGGTTGGGTTTGGGTCGATCGGTATTAATAACAGGTCGGGTTCGGGTTGACACGCATAAAAAACGGGTTGACCCATTAACCCATTTAAGTATTTATAAAAGAAATCTTTTATATTTTTTGTTTTGTGTATTCCGTTTCTATTTTACATGGTTAGTTATAATAGTGTTAGCCTTTTGCACGCCATTGTATATACTTGTCACACTCAAACTCACCATTACAAACGTTATCGATAACCCATTTACAACCGAATAACCTGCTTATAACTCATCAAAATGTATGACTTGTTTAAAAGTACAAGTTATAGGGGTCGTGTTCGGGTTGACCTGAATTTATATATGTGGGGGTTAGGGTTGGAAGGTTTCACATGAATAATAATAATATGGTCGGGTTCAGGTTGCAAATTTCAACCCGTCAACCCACAACCCGTAAACCCGCCAACCATCAACCCAACACGACTGACACCCCTAATTTAGACTCACCCTTTGAAAATAATGGCATGCTCAGATTAACATGTTATCGCTTAGGTTGATGTAATTAACGGAAGTACTTGTTTATATTAAGCTAAACCTACTTAAGTAAAAAGCTAAATGTTTGGTAAGGTTAATGATTGAATTGTCTTTATTTTGTGTAGGCTTTTCAAGCTAGAATAGGGTTCGATGCTGAACTAATAGAATCTCGATTGCTGGAAC
Organism: Ambrosia trifida; assembly: GCA_028751855.1. Classification (NCBI taxonomy): domain Eukaryota; kingdom Viridiplantae; phylum Streptophyta; class Magnoliopsida; order Asterales; family Asteraceae; genus Ambrosia; species Ambrosia trifida. The sequence goes on along the minus strand of CM054123.1, from coordinate 43,205,082 downwards.
TGGTTTACTAGAGAGGACGAACCTGCATTGTGTTTACTTCTGGTTATTTCACATTGCACGAAAGAGTATTGTAAGATAAAGTTATGTAATCATCGTGTGTGTTTCTGAATAAAATGGTTATTGCAATGTATTTAATTATATAGAGGGTACTTGTGTTATATATATATATATATATATATATATTAAAAGTTTAGTCATTTATGTTTAGACAGTGTAATTGAATTCTCAATGTTCATCAATTAACGGATTACTTAAAAAATATTAGTGTATTACATATTAGTATTATCTTACTTGTTTTTTGTTGGATCAGTATAGCTTTAATAGATTCTTATCATGAACACTTGTTTTAAATTTATCAAAGTAATTTGCACAGCGGAATAAGCATAAGTGTTCTAAGTTAAAGTTTCATTTTTAACAGGAGTTATTACCCCCCCCCCCCCCTCGGTTAATGAACTAAAATAGTAAATGAGAGAATCAAACAGTTAATGAATATAACAGTAGTAAATGCTTTGAATGATTCTCAAAATATATCAGAAATGTTAACTACAAAAGCTTATCTAAAATAGAGGGATAAACCCATCTATTTATAGACTGGTTAATACGTAAATGAGAAGTATTCAAAACAATATAATAATACTACAACAGGCTATAGTATTGGAACTTGTACAAAGAATTTAACAAAACTATTATAATACTAAACTACTGAAGTATAAGGGCGGTGGGAAGCTTCTAAAGAACTGCTGATGTGTGACAAACTTCTGATGAGTAATCTTCAGCAGTTTGTCTTCGGTAGTTGTTCTTAAGATGTTTGTCTAGTTCATCTTCAGAACTTCTGATATTTACTCTTCAGCACTTGTTATCAGCTTCTTCAGTACTTTGTAATCTTCTACTTCAGCAGATTCTATACTTAGCAAAATATTGCAGAATATGATTAAGACTAAGGATTCAAAAGTAGCTTTGTCAATCCTCTTTGACCTTACAATCTCCTCCTGGATTGATGAATCCAAAACCTTATCTAATCTTTATTCCCCCTCTTTATGCAATCAAGAATTCTCCATGTTTCTCTGACCATGGAGATCTTGAGCTGGTGAGCTTGTTGTTCTGTGAGTAGTCCTTGTTCTGGTTCAAGATGTTGAATTGTAAGAAGGTCTTTTGTTGAAAGATTCTTCAATTCATTTATGTTTTTGAAGATCTTGAAAGAACGATCTTTTTGTAATCTTTACTGCATTTGAGGTAGTGAAGGACCATTTCACAATGTTTACCTTAGACAAGTCAAAGTCTAGGGTATAAGGGACAATGCCCCTTTCTTGGTTTGTTCCTGATTTTTGAGAGTCTTCTCTTTCAGTGACCATCAGGTGGGATCTCCTTCTCTGTTCAATATTTACAACACCAGGTGTATCACTAGAAGCTAGAATGTGGTGTTCAGTGATAACATTGGTTTGTGTCTTGTCTTTTATGGTTTGTGTGAATTGATAAGCATAAGTAGAAGGATCCATGTATTGTGTGAGCAGAGGCTTTTCTTCAATGATGAAATCATCTTCAACAATAGTGTTTCCTTCAAGCAAAACCATTTTGAAGTCTGTTTTTACTTGTTCCTATGGCTTCTTCTTGGTAGCAGGCCTTGGGGGTTTCTTAGAATGAACAACAGAAGTTTGAACTATTGAAGTTTGTGAAACTTCAGAAGTTTTGTACTTCTCTGGATTTGACTTTTGTAAGGCCTTGAATTTCTTGTAAGTGTCTAGAAGAACATCTTCTTTCTAACTTGGCAATTGTGTTTTTGAACCATATTCATTGTCTACCAGTTCTTGTATGATTTGGGCCCTCTTCAACTTTCTATCTTTCTCTGTGGCAAGCTTGTCAGATACAATCTGTGCCCTATGTGTAAGTTCTTTAGTTGAGAGTCCCCTAAGCGAGTGTTGCTTTGCTTTGCTGTGTTTGCTGATATAATGCATCAGCTGTTGTCTTTTGTCTTCTTCAGCATTAAGGAGTTATTGCTCATCAATCCTTTCTTCTTCTTCTAACTCATTTAGCTTTTCGTCATAAGCTTTTAGTTTTTCATCAAAACTCAAATCTTCCCTTGCTTCTAAGTTGTTCTAGATCTCATCTTCTATAGTCTTCTTCTTTGCTGCCTTTAAACTCTTCTCCATTTGTTCAGATGAGAATGATATGGGAGAGGGGTTCAAAACAATCGTTGGATTTGGAATAGGCTTTGGAATATTAGCTGGAATTGGTTATGATGCTTTAGAAGACTGTTCAAGTTCAGTGTAGGAAGTATCAACTGTTGAAATGTTCATCTGAGTATCAACTACTGAAGGATTGTCTTCTGTACTTTTGGGAATGTCTTCAGCAGTTTCGCCAATGCCTTGGGAATTTTTCAGAGCTTTCTTTCTAAGGAGCCTTTCTTATTTCTCTTACCAGTTATGTCTTTCTTTCAAAGCAATTTCTTGTCTTGTCTTGATTGTTTCTTTCATGGCCTCCTTGAGTTGTTGTGCTTCTCTAGCCTTTTTAGAGGCTTCGAGATTCAACTTTGCAAGTTCCTTGCTTTTAGCTGTCATCTCCCCCTTTTTGGCTTCATCCACTTCTGGAAACCAAGGAGCAGGAGGTGCAACACCAGATAAGTGCTCAAGCTGCCTTCTATTGTCCTCAACCCTTCTGGACAAGTCTCTCATCTTCAAATCTATTGCATTATTTATCATCTCCATCCGTGTCTTATTTTTCAACTCCATAGCAGTTGTAAAAGTTTGGAGATGTGAATCTCACTACATGTATTCATGATGCCCAACAAGAAGCTCTGAAAGGTGAGAACTTGAAGAATGAGTCGTTATTCAAGATGGTTAGTCTATTGGAACCAAGGTCTGATGGCACAATTTACTTTGCCAATCGGATCTGGGTACCACGTTTTGGTGTCTTACGCGATTTAATCCTTGAGGAGGCCCACAAGTCTAAGTACTCGGTTCATCCCGGAGCCGACAAGATGTACAAGGACGTGAAGGAATTCTACTGGTGGCCCAACCATAAAGGTGAAATTGCAACATACGTCAGTCGATACCTTACCTGTTCAAAGGTCAAAGCTAAGTATCCAAATCCATCTGGCCTGCTACAGCAACCAGAAATTCCTGTTTGGAAATGGGAACATGATCTCCATGGATTTCATCACCAAACTACCTAAGACGTCCAATGGTCATGACACGAATTGGGTAATTGTTGACAGGTTGACTAAATCCGCGCATTTCTTGCCGGTCAAGCTGTACATCAAAGAGATTGTAACTAAGCATGGTGTGCCTGTTTCAATCATTTCCGACCGAGACAGCCGATTTACTTCCAGATTCTGGCAGACATTAACGGTTGCATTGGGTTCTCGCTTAGACATGAGCACAGCCTATCACCCACAGACCGATGGCCAGAGCGAACGTACAATCCAAACATTGGAAGACATGCTCCGGGCATGTGTAATCGATTTCGGTGGGAACTGGAATTCTCATTTACCGTTGGTTGAGTTCTCTTACAATAACAGTTACCACACCAGCATCAAGGCTGCCCCGTTTGAAGCCTTATATGGACGTAAGTGTAGATCTCCTTTGTGTCGGGCAGAAGTTGGGGACAAGTATTTGACTGGCCCCGAGCTTATTCAAGAGACAACCGATAAGATCTTTCATATCCGTGATCGCTCGAAAGCCGCTCGAGTTCATCAAAAGAGCTATGCTGATCGCCGTCGCAAACCACTTGAATTTCAGGTTGGCGATAAGGTACTCTTGAAAGTCTCACGCTTGAAGGGTGTACCACGGTTTGGCAAACGTGGGAAACTTAATCCCTGATACATAGGTCCGTTTGAAATACTTTCTAGGGTTGGTCCCGTGGCATACAAGCTCAAGCTACCAGAAGAGCTCAGTGGTGTTCATGACACTTTCCACGTATCCAATCTGAAAAAGTGTTTGTCCGACGAATCTTTGATCATTCCTCCCAAAGAAATTCACATCGGTGATCAACTCAACTTCGTTGAGGAGCCGATCGAGGTGATAGATTGGAAAGTCCAGAAATTGAGAAGGAGCCGCACTAAACTTGTCAAAGTCAGATGGAATGCAAAGCGTGGTTCCAAATTTACATGGGAACACGAAGACCAAATGAGACGCAAGTACCCAACTCTTTTTCCAAAGACTACTGAAACTAGTAGGAAAACTCGATTTCGCGGACGAAATTCCAAAAACAAGGGGAGAATGTGACAACATTCAACGATCCGGGTCAACACCCGTACACATTTCATTTATTACTGTCATTATATGTGCATATTTAGACGTTTTGCATACACAATACCCCCCCCCCCCCCCCCCCCCCCCGCCAGTCTAATGAAGCATGAGTTATTCAAGAAACTTAACAAAGAACACCTGTTTAGTCATACAGCACTCGAAAAAATCACTAGACGAGCCTTCAATAGGGTTATCACACTTTAACACATGATAATCCCTCGCTAACACATGTAAGCGAATCCTACACAACATCATATGTTGACATGTATGACTAATCATACCCCCCTAACATATGATAACTTCCTATCTGGAAAAACGAATGACTTATGATACACAAAATACATGTTGATATGGTCATCATGTTGCATTGCTACACGAATAATCAACTATAATCAGTAAGAACTAGCCTTCTAATCAACGCACGATAGATCCACAAGAAACATTATCACTACCCTCTGATCTATACCTACTTAACAATGGGTAAAGACAAGCCGAAACCTAGTACTTATACATACATACATATATATATACATACATATATATACGACACACACACATGTGCATATATACTACATGACACATTCACTTGACAAAGACATGTTCATGCATATACCTCAACACAAATCACACAAGCTTAGTAACATCATCCCTAGTCTTCCTAACTTACACTAAAAAGGGAAACAAACAAGCATGAGTTTAGAGTTACTTGACAAAGCTATGCTTTCCTCTTTTACAAGCCCACAATCGGCCAAAGATGTAGGACCAAGGAGCACACGTTTGTCAACATCATCTCACCCACTTATTACCCTTACTAGGCCTAAACACCTAAACCATGATAATGTCTTGCAAGATCACCATCCAAAACAAGAAATAACCTTCTCTTGTTCTATGTTTCGGCCGCCACACACACACACACTCACTCTCATGTGGAGACCTTTCTTGGAACTTGCTACACCAATCAACAACTAGTATAATCTATGACCTATCACTATCAAAAAAAAGACAAATCCTTGTCTTATGTATCGGCCGAAAAGCACCCAAACATCACCCTCACCTTTTGTTGTCAACTTATACCTTATAACATACCAAAACAAAACTATGACACACCTCTTTCCCAAGTCAACCTTATCTTAACAATCACTCTAAGAGAAGTCCCTTTCAATCGGCCCTAAGCATGGACAAACAACATGAAGCCTATTGTTACTTACACCAATCTAGATCATGACAAGAATTGTAATAAACCCATGTAGAGATAACTTGCCTCTTTCTTGCTATCATCCACACTAATCGGCCGAAATAATCCACCTTTCACCAAGTGATGATACAAATGTCAATTACAAACTTTATCCAAGGTGTTTCAACTTGCCAAATTTGTTCTTGTCACCATATGAATCGGCCTCTATAAAAGGGGAGGTTCATGATCATCCAAATTGCACCAAACACAAACCTCAAACACTCTTGCAAGCTTCGGCACTCCCAACCCGCTCTAAACCCCAATCGGCTCACACAAGGCTAGCAATAGGAAGCTCCAAGGTTCCCTCAGTTCATCAAGTCTTGAGAACGTCTTAATCATCTATGTCCCATGTTTACCTTCGGCCCCATTGTGAAACCAAGTTAGTGCACTTAAGGCTTGATCAATCGGCCATACTCAAGCCTAGAGAGGTGCATTGTTCGGCCAAGCATTGATACATGGTTTAGTTCTTCCATCACGACACTAACATATTGCACACACTAACTTCCTTTCATATAAACATGACATTACTATAAACACTATGCTAAATTGATTGGATCAGCCTTGTCATAAACCAAGGAGTGTTTTAAATCAAAACCACCCATAAAACACCTAATATAAATCGGTTTTCATTACTAAAATGGTGCTCAGATTTGTTCCAAAATATAGAGGCATAAACAAGGTATTATAATCGGATTTATCACTAATACACCTTGCAATGAATCGGAGGATTGTTGAAAGGTAAAAACCATCAATTCTAGTCCTTTAAAATGAACCATTTTCAAGGCCAAGATAAGAGTTATAATCCTCCATTACTTTTTAACACATGTAAGTCTAAATAGAACACGTGTTAACGCCTTTATAAACATAACAAAGGCCTAGCACATGTTAGAATACTTGTTTTTTTTTTTTTTTTTTGATAAATCAACCACACATGGAGGAGTGGGAGAGATTACGGCCCAAAAAGCATACATGGGGCCCATGTGGATCCACTCCATGATCCATCATAACCTCACAACACGATCCACAACTAATGACACGGTTCATAATAACAGGTGCCCGAACTTGTATGATAAACAAAACGTACCATTTACCGTGCTCTTAATAATCATAGGGCAACGACTGACTGGACGGTAGCTATCCCACATTTACAGCTTCACTAGACCACACGTGACGCTATCATGTTAGTTTCACGGTCCCATTTTCCTATTTTACATTTTGGGGGATAAGCATGCACCAACTCTAGTACAATTTACAAAGTATGTGTACATTCTATCGTGACTGCCATGTGAAACATGAGACATTTAGTTCATGAGCTCATTAGTCCTCGTACAATGTTTACTGTAACCATTAGCTATCAAAAGCCATGGAACACTTTAATAGATCTATTGGGTTGACACCCCCACTCTTGGTTAGTCGCTGTAACACCCCAACCGATGGCGGAAACATCGGGATGTCACGTAGTGATGATTGTTCAGTAGCTCATGGTGAATAATAAATTTCATTAAATGATTTAAATAAGTTACATACATTTGTTCTACAAAAAAAAATTCGTTATCAAAATGAATAATACTATGTACACATCTTCAAGAAAATCTTCAAGCAAGTAGAACCTGAAACATGTTAAGTTGAAAATATTTTGGGTCAACAATTGTTGGTGAGAATTACATAGGTTTTTGGAAAAATAATTGATAACAATAGTTTGTACAACACTCAGGGTTGTATGATGTTAGAGTATGATACCGACATGTAACAATGCGTCTTTGTACAACCAAACCTTGTGTCGACTGATGACTAACTCGCAAGTTAGTTAAATGTTATTACTGTTATCGATCATCCCTGAGTCTATGCGGGGGATGGGTTTGTCAGACCTATAGCGCTATAATCTAAACAGGCGGCTTGATCATTGTTAATGATTGTACTGTGTCTTTTTGTTACAGTTAAATGATATTATGATAGTGTAATTGAGTCACAAGTAAGTATGAGTAAATGATAGTATAAAATATTTAAACATGTTTCACCCCAAAAATGTAAAAGAGAAAAGGGGCTATGTAAACTCACCTTAGCAAAATGTTATATCTGTTGAAAAATTGAATAATAGTGTTGCCCAAATGTATCAAGTATCACCCTATAATAAGGTAATAAATATGTCTAAGTCTATCAAGTCTACAAATGTATAAGTTTCTAGGGCTTTGAATTTGGGGATATCCAATTGTTGAATTTATAATAAAATGTTTAAATAAATAAAGGGGAATTTGATAATTAAATAAATGAGAGTCTTTTTATAAAGTTTGAATTTAGGATGTTCACAATAATGTATTTGGGGTATAAAATAATTTTTATAAAATTATTCTCTATAAAATAGATTATTAAATCTATTTATTACAAATTGCCAAAATCTAACTTTAATATTTAAAAATACTAAAATTAAATAATTATTATTTTAAAAATCATATTTCTGTTCTAAATATTCAGAAATAAATTGTATAAAATTTTGGTGCAAAAATAATAAAAATTGAATTTATTATGATTTAATTATGATTAAAACTAACAAAAATTGATTAAAAATATAAAATAAATGATTTTTCAGAATTAAAAATCATTTCAGTAAAGTTTATCATTGTACAAACTCAGGATACTTTTTGTGGGAATTTATAAAATTGTTTTGATATTTTTATAGAATTTTATAAATAAAATAGAATAAACTTGATTTATTTATTATATATATTAAATAAATAGGTTTTTGAAAACTAAAATTTTTATGTTAAACTTTACTACTAGAATAACATAAAATAATTTTTGTAGAATTTATAAAGTTGTTTTAGTATTTTAAAACAAATTTTAAAATACAAATAATTATATATATATAAATGTTTGAAAAAAAATGAAAACTTGGGTTGAGCTGGGTATTGAACCCGCGTGGGTTGGGTATAATGCACCAGACACAACCACTTGATCTAGATCAGTGGTTATGTTTGGTTCTTGTCTGTTATAATTATATATACATGTTCAAGAAGTGTTCTTCCCCAAATTGAATGATAAGAACCCTAGTTTTTCTAATACATCAAATTGTTAGACGATAACACCAGAAATTATAGGGTTATCAGTCGTGTAACATCAAAGATCAAAAACACAAATTGGATTAAATCATACCAGTCAGAATTGATGGTGAAATGCTCAGTCAAACAAAAGTCAACTGCGAGTGATTCTTGGCAAAAAAAACGATTTGTTGGTAGAAATTAAGGATGGGGGTTTGTTAATCGCTCCTTTCAGAGGTTGTGTGCGAGCTTAATCGAATTATTAACGGGTATTTATACAGATTTTAATCGAATTCATTTGGAAAGCTTATTAATGGTGTTTAAATCACAATTCAAAACCTTTAAATACGCGTGACGTTGAATTAGGAAAGGGAGAGGTGATTGTGGTGCGTATAATCCGGAATTTGACTTCTGAATACGGACGCGTTTTGATTCAGATCGTTGAATATTGATTTATTTGTGTGGGTGGCGTGCAGCGAAGGGCTGAGGAACAACCCACATCAGTTTCTGTTAGAAGGTAATTTATAAAATGAATTCCAGTTTAAAATCAACAATACATAGTTGGCAAAGTGGTTGGTGTGGCATTTGATGAGATTTAGACCCGGTGACTCGGGTTCGATTCACGCGAGTAGCAAGATTTCTTTTCTTTTTAATAAAACAGAGTAAGGATGGGAGGGGAGTAGTGGGCCGCCCAGCTGTTGGGCCTACGGCCTGGGCTCCGGTTTGGGCTCAAGGAGTGTTTATGTATTTATGGGCTTGGTTTAGTCAAGAATCTTGACAAACATTAAATGAAATCTGATTTTTTTTTTGTTATTATTATTATTATTATTATTATTACACCAATATATATATAAGTTGGATGGTAAAAACTTAGGCATAAAATAATATAGAATTTGGGGAAAATTTCGCGATGTTACAGTCTCCCCTACTTTTAGAAACTTCGTCCCGAAGTTTAGTAAAAACATAGGGTTGAAGGTGATGAAAATAGTTGTTATTTGAGTTATTGCATGACATGAATAGAATAAACTGTCTCGGGTTTAGTGCGGGTTGATGAACTACCAGACAACTAGAGTTTATAACCTTGATAGAATTTTCACACTACCTTAATGTACCTGTAAATTCATGATTACGTTCCGGACCGCAATCACCAATTTACCTTACATTAAAGTTTTGCGTCCTTCTATGACTCCACCGATTGTTGAGCAGGTCCGATAGCCTCCACCAGTCGTGGAGTAGGTTGTAGGGCCTCCCCCGACTGTTGAAAAGGCATAATGACCTCTACCAATCGTTGAGTAGGTTTGATAGCCTTCACCAGTCGTGGAGCAGGTTGTAGGGCCTCTCCCGACTGTTGAAAAGGCATGATGACACATAGATTGCAAATTGATAACATGTTTATGCAAGCAAGTTTATAAGCATAGTATATGAGTTGTAGGTTTATAGATTTAGTTCACATTCAAAAAAATCATGCATACACCATGTAAACAACTCTCAGACAAAAATATCAATATTAGAATTTATTACTTGAATCAAATAGCGTCAATACATAGAATAAAGGCAACTAATAGTCAAATGGTGAGACTTGCTGTTAGGTAGCTGGAGGGTCTTGATCTCTGTTTAGTTTAGGGCATCGGTTACGGAAGTGATTTGGGTCTCCACATTCATAACACTGACCATAGTTGTATCGATTAGGATTAGTAGCCTGAGCAGGGTTGGTGGGTTGATTGGCATTAGGATTTGGGGTCTCGCGACACGTATTAACTAGATGGCCAAACCTACCACAATTGGTGCACAAGCGACACGCTGAAGCAGTGGGATGATGTCGGTTGCATGTGTCACACAATGGATGGTTTCCTGTATAAGGTTTCTTGTTAGAAGCTTGTGGAGTGAGGTTTGCATTAGGATCCCTGGTCTTACGCTTCTGGTTCTCAGTAGTTACTGCGGCTACAATACTTGTTTTATTGCCTTTCCGAACTAAGGTCCCGTTCTTTACGTGATTATCAGTTAAGGTAGCTGCTAAACGTTTGGCTTCCTCCAAGGTGGCAGGATTCCTTCCCCACACCGTGTCCTGGATTTGCATGGGCAGACCACCGATGTACTTTTCGATGGCTACCGGCAGGGGAGTGACTTTGTGGGGTAACAATAAGCTAAGCTCGTGAAAGCGGGTATTGTAGGCAAGGTTTTCCCCACTATCCTGAGCAAGGGTGTGGAACTCGTCTTCTAATTTCTTGACCTCGTTACGTGGGCAAAATTCATCTTTCATTAACTCCTTGACTTGATCCCACGTCATAGTAAGTGCAACTTCAGCTCCTCGGGTACGCTTTTCCTCATTCCACCAAGTGAGTGCTCGTTTATGAAGAACACTCATAGCATAACGGACCTTAAAGTTATCGGGACACTCACTGTTGATGAAGGTATTTTCAATACCCTCAAACCATTGTAGGAGTCCTGTAGCTCCTTCTTCACCACTAAACTTTGGGGGATTGCAAGAATTAAAGTGCTTAAGGGTACAGGCTGGAAGTCCATTCCCGTTGTGGTGTCCATTTCCACTTCCATTCCCGTTGCCGTTGCCGTTCCCATTGCCGTTCAACTGGATGACTTGAGCTAGTAAGTTGGGAACCAGAGTTGCGATTTGCTGCGCCATTTGTTGAGAAATGATTGCGGCCAGTTGGGCATCGACACCATTGTTGTTGTTGTTGTGGTTAGTATCGTGGTTGTGGTTGTGATTGCTACTTCCTTCATCATGATTTTCACCACTGTTAAGACGAGCACTGCGACGTGGAGGCATGATCTGTAAGAGACACAGTGAAATGAATGAGATTATATAAGGAATGTAATCATCTATTCATTAATTAAAACGAATAAACGTAAACGTTGACTTATCAAAGACTCTAGATTTCTATAACATATGAAGACATGCTTTAGCCTATAAGTGAACACTCATCCCGAGAATTCCCAGGTAGGCATCCGGGTCCCTCGTCTGATTGGGATATATGCGCAATGCCAGCCTAGACAGAAGACTCATAATACAGGCGTTCACCCTTCCAGATTGCACGTGTTCGTTATTAAAATCTAGAACTTCAACGAGATTTCAAGGTAATTCAGGTTAAACCTGAGGATTTTGCCTTATTAGTCTAAGAGTGAATCCAGTGATGGAGAGCAACCTTGTTGTAGGGATGAAAGTAGGGATATGAAGTAGGAGGGAGATAGAGAATAGCAAGCAAAAGAAGCAAGTACTGGTAAAATCCTATGGTTATAGACTAGATTATTTCTCTAATAACCTAATTCCCTATAACCATGGCTCTGATACCAATCTGTAACACCCCAACCGATGGCGGAAACATCGGGATGTCACGTAGTGATGATTGTTCAGTAGCTCATGGTGAATAATAAATTTCATTAAATGATTTAAATGAGTTACATACATTTGTTCTACAAAAAAAAATTCGTACATCAAAATGAATAATACTATGTACACATCTTCAAGCAAATCTTCAAGCAAGTAGAACCTGAAACATGTTAAGTTGAAAATATTTTGGGTCAACAATTGTTGGTGAGAATTACATAGGTTTTTGGAAAAATAATTGATAACAATAGTTTGTACAACACTCAGGGTTGTATGATGTTAGAGTATGATACCGACATGTAACAATGCGTCTTTGTACAACCAAACCTTGTGTCGACTGATGACTAACTCGCAAGTTAGTTAAATGTTATTACTGTTATCGATCATCCCTGAGTCTATGCGGGGGATGGGTTTGTCAGACCTATAGCGCTATAATCTAAACAGGCGGCTTGATCATTGTTAATGATTGTACTGTGTCTTTTTGTTACAGTCAAATGATAGTATGATAGTGTAATTGAGTCACAAGTAAGTATGAGTAAATGATAGTATAAAATATTTAAACATGTTTCACCCCAAAAATGTAAAAGAGAAAAGGGGCTATGTAAACTCACCTTAGCAAAATGTTATATCTGTTGAAAAATTGAATAATAGTGTTGCCCAAATGTATCAAGTATCACCCTATAATAAGGTAATAAATATGTCTAAGTCTATCAAGTCTACAAATGTATAAGTTTCTAGGGCTTCGAATTTGGGGATATCCAATTGTTGAATTTATAATAAAATGTTTAAATAAATAAAAGGGAATTTGATAATTAAATAAATGAGAGTCTTTTTATAAAGTTTGAATTTAGGATGTTCACAATAATGTATTTGGGGTATAAAAATAATTTTTATAAAATTATTCTCTATAAAATAGATTATTAAATCTATTTATTACAAATTGCCAAAATCTAACTTTAATATTTAAAAATACTAAAATTAAATAATTATTATTTTAAAAATCATATTTCTGTTCTAAATATTCAGAAATAAATTGTATAAAATTTTGGTGCAAAAATAGTAAAAATTGATTTTATTATGATTTAATTATGATTAAAACTAACAAAAATTGATTAAAAATATAAAATGAATGATTTTTCAGAATTAAAAATCATTTCAGTAAAGTATATCATTGTACAAACTCAGGATAATTTTTGTGGGAATTTATAAAATTGTTTTGATATTTTTATAGAATTTTATAAATAAAATAGAATAAACTTGATTTATTTATTATATATATTAAATAAATAGGTTTTTGAAAACTAAAATTTTTATGTTAAACTTTACTACTAGAATAACATAAAATAATTTTTGTAGAATTTATAAAGTTGTTTTAGTATTTTAAAACAAATTTTAAAATACAAATAATTATATATATATAAATGTTTGAAAAAAAATGAAAACTTGGGTTGAGCTGGGTATTGAACCCGCGTGGGTTGGGTATAACGCACCAGACACAACCACTTGATCTAGATCAGTGGTTATGTTTGGTTCCTGTCTGTTATAATTATATATACATGTTCAAGAAGTGTTCTTCCCCAAATTGAATGATAAGAACCCTAGTTTTTCTAATACATCAAATTGTTAGACGATAACACCAGAAATTATAGGGTTATCAGTCGCGTAACATCAAAGATCAAAAACACAAATTGGATTAAATCATACCAGTCAGAATTGATGGTGAAATGCTCAGTCAAACAAAAGTCAACTGCGAGTGATTCTTGGCAAAAAAAAAATGATTTGTTGGTAGAAATTAAGGATGGGGGTTTGTTAATTGCTCCTTTCAGAGGTTGTGTGCGAGCTTAATCGAATTATTAACGGGTATTTATACAGATTTTAATCGAATTCATTTGGAAAGCTTATTAATGGTGTTTAAATCACAATTCAAAACCTTTAAATACGCGTGACGTTGAATTAGGAAAGGGAGAGGTGATTGTGGTGCGTATAATCCGGAATTTGACTTCTGAATACGGACGCGTTTTGATTCAGATCGTTGAATATTGATTTATTTGTGTGGGTGGCGTGCAGCGAAGGGCTGAGGAACAACCCACATCAGTTTCTGTTAGAAGGTAATTTATAAAATGAATTCCAGTTTAAAATCAACAATACATAGTTGGCAAAGTGGTTGGTGTGGCATTTGATGAGATTTAGACCCGGTGACTCGGGTTCGATTCACGCGAGTAGCAAGATTTCTTTTCTTTTTAATAAAACAGAGTAAGGATGGGAGGGGAGTAGTGGGCCGCCCAGCTGTTGGGCCTACGGCCTGGGCTCCGGTTTGGGCTCAAGGAGTGTTTATGTATTTGTGGGCTTGGTTTAGTCAAGAATCTTGACAAACATTAAATGAAATCTGATTTTTTTTTTTGTTATTATTATTATTATTATTATTATTATTATTACACCATTATATATATAAGTTGGATGGTAAAAACTTAGGCATAAAATAATATAGAATTTGGGGAAAATTTCGCGATGTTACAGTCGCTCTAACCTGTCACATACAAAAGAGTGTTAGTATTATACTATACATACATTGTCTTTAGTGTACAATGCGCGAGGCACCACAGTCAAGAGGTTTGGTTACGGGACTCATGGTTTGCACATAAATCATTTGCTTAGCTAGCCTATGATTGGTCATACACGAATTACACGATTGTTTTACTTCTTACACTCAAACCTGTGAACTCACCAACATTATTGTTGACAAATCCTTCATGCATGTTTCTCAGGTAATTGATGGAGGGCAGCGGGGATTTGAGAGAGGGGTCCAATCATGCACTGGGTGGTATCATCATGGATTGGGTTTTATTTATTCAGTAGTATCATGGTTGTTAAGACAATGCACTTGTTTCCAAACAATGTTTCTCTACTTTAATTTAGTTTTATGACAATAACCATCCTATGATGGTATCTTTTGAATAAATTTATGTGTGTTGCTTGTACCTTGTGCTTGAAAACCTTTCGAGGTCGCATCCCCGTGTTTCCGCCTTGGCGGGGTGTGATAGGTGGTCCATGTTCTGGTTCAAGATATTGAACTATTAAAAGGTTGTTCAGCTCATGTTTGTGTTTGATGATCTTGAAAGAACAATCTTCTTTTTCCATAACAATTGCATTTGATCTATGAGTGAAGGACCATTTCACTATCTTTGATTTAGACCTATAAAAGTCTTGTTTATAGGGTACTATGCCCTGTTCTTGGTTTTGACCTGATGAAACACATATTATTAGTAGATTGATTTATTTCATCATTTTCATAAGCTGTATATGATCTTTCTGATGAGATATCAACAGTTATGTCAATGTGATCAAAAGATCCAAAATCATTAGAACAAGTTGGTGAGTCGTGTCCTAATAGTGTTGTACTACCTGGAATATAGTCATCAGCAGTTTTACCAAAGTTTTGTAACCTTTTCTTTTGATGTACTTCTCTTTCAAATGTTAGTGATATCCCATGTAATTTGGTAAGTGAAAGGGAGTCAAAATCTGGTCCTTATCTGAGGACTATTTAATAAGTTTCCCATTTTTCAGGTAAAGACCTTAAAAATCTATGTAACATAGATGAGTTTGTATAGGTCTGACCATTTAACTTTAACTCAGATATTAATGAAGAAAATCTTTCATATTGTTGTGTCAAAATGTTTCCACTAACATGAGTAAAGGTTTCATATTGCTGAGCCAAAATTTCTCTTGTGTTGGCAATCACCTCATCGGTTCCTCCAAACTGTACTTTGAGGCAATCCCATAGCTCTTTGGCACTCTATAATGTAAGAGCCCAGTATAAATTTCATTTGGGAGAGCCATTGCCAACATTGAAAAAGCCTTAGCATCTAGCTCAAGTTTTAGGAAATATTCATCAGTGTAGTCTTTTAGTTCTTTTTCTTTTTCAACTTTAGTTTCTAAATCTGCAGTTACTGGTTTATGGGGTCCATACATTACAAACCTCAAACAGCCAGTATTTTGTTGCAGATCCAGTATTATGAGGATCCATTGTTAAGAAGTTTGATTGATCAATGATTTCTTAAAGTGATGGATGTTTTGATAAAGTGAACTTTTATCCTAGATTGAATATCAACAAGAACCTGTGTCTGATTCTCAATTTGTTGGATCAGTTCGACAATTTATCACAGTTTCTTCTAATGAACACTTGTAAGATATATCAAAGTAAATGCACATCGGAATAATATTAAGTGTTCTAAGTTAAAGTATCACTTTTAACAGGAGAAAATGCTCCCCCTCAAATATAGAACTAAAGCAGTTAATATGAGAATCAAACAGTTAATGAATAAAACAGTAATAAGTGCTTCAAATGATTCTCATATATTAGAAATGTTTTACTGCAAAAGATATCTAAAATAAATGGTGCGAACCCATCTATTTATAGACTAAACAATACGTACAATGGAAGTATTGAAACTAATAAAATAATAATACAACATGCTGTAATATTGGAACTTGTACATAAAGTAGTAAAAACTAATATAATACTAAAACTACTGAAGTTAAGGCGGTGGGAAGCTTCTACTGTATCTGCTGAAGAACAAACAACTTCTGATGACAAAGTTGTTCTTCAGGTGTTCTGTCTGGTTCACCTTCAGCACTTTGTTCTTTAGTACTTGTATCGGCTTCTTTAGTACTTTGTCTTCTTCTTCTTCTTAAGTAGATTATGTACTTAGAAAAATATGCAGAGAGTGATTCAACCTAAGGTTTATACTGGCTTGTCAATCCTCTTTGACCCAACATCATGTTCAGCAGCCTCCAAATTATTGCATCTCCACTCCCAAGCCCACCGCATAGAATTAAACCCACCTGTGATGCGGTCTGCAACGTAATAGGGGCGCTTTTTTTTTCCAAGGCATATAACAACGGGAATTTCTTCAAAAGAATGTCGTCCGCAATCCACCAATCATGCCAAAACATAATGGTATATCCACTCTTAAGGTTGCCTTTCAGAATCTTATTAACACCAATGTTCATTTGGCCCAAAACATCTAGAATGCTTGCAATCTGTTTCCATGTACCCCCTATGGAGACCATCGAAGGAATATAATTCCACTCCCTCCCATTAGCATGAAGTGACCAAACGACCTTCCGTCACAAGGAATTTTGATTAACTTTAAACCGCCACCACCAGGCCCGTCTCCGAGAATGCCAAAAAACATCGGGCTCTCGGCGAGATAAAAGTATATAAAGAGAAAATAATAAGTTAAATGACAAATATATAAATATGAATACATAACATGTTTATCAAAAAAATAAATAGGAAAATATTGAGACTCGGTAGTTTTTATTTTATTATACTAATAATGAAGCAAAATCGGATGGTTTTTTTTTTTTTTTGAACGGCTAATTTTTACACCCTTTTCTTTTACATCTTTTACACCTTTTTTTTGTACATCCTAAGAGTTAAACTCCCAACCTCATCATCAAAAGAGGATTTGATTATAAATAATTGATGATTTAATGCTAATGTAGTGTAGTTTTTGTTTGGATGTTTCTTAAAGCTTAAAAATGTTTTATTAACTTGAGAGTGTAATATACCATAGTTATATTTTTTAAGGGAAAAATAAGAATATATTTTAACCTTAAATAAGTAAAATATAAAGAGAAAGTTGTTTTTTCCACTTTTCAGCCGTCACTATCCTCTTTAAGTCTTCATAGCCTCATTCTTTTCTTCACAAATATAGAACTTCCAGAATGAATATTAGAACAGAATCCATAAATGTTTACCTTCTAATGCAATATCTGAGAAGAAGAAGATAGTGGATGCAGCTAAAATCGAATAGTTGAGAGATTTAAACGACGGTGAAACAAGATTTGATCTTCCCGATCCGACCACTTTTCTCACCGGTTTTACCGCTGGACACCGGTACAAACGGCCGGCCATCTTCAAAATATACATAAAGTTCAAAAAATTCGGGCCCTTCAGAGTCTAGGCCCAGAGCGATCGCCCACCTCGCCCATGCCCTGAGCCGGCCCTGGCCACCACCACTTAGATAGCAAACCTCAAACCAGTGAGATACCCGTCCGTTGGGACGGGTTTTCGAACGGGGATTAAAAAGCATGAAAGTTTATTAATTCATGTATATGATATCTTAAAGTTAATTATGTAGCTGGCGCATACATGATTCATTACCAATTCCCCTTTTTGTTATATATTATTCTATTAGTTATAATTTTTATGGACTTTAAGTGTTAAATATGAATGTTGCAGTTTTAATTTGCAAGTGCAAATTGCTACCTATTTAAAAGTTATATAACTTCGTTACCAAATTTTTTCCAAAATATACGGGACCTTCGTAAAAAATATTTAAGATGTCAATCATCATTTGGTGGAGTGCCACCTCTATGACCTTCCAATGTGGAGGTTGTGAGTTGGAGTTTCGTCGGGAGCAAATTTATTTTAGGTTGAGCCAAAGATTTTACCATAGTGAGCCTTCGGATGGTGGGTTTTTTCTGGAATAGTGGCGGGCCTGGTTACCAGCGCCATTTGCGTTCACGGGCGTGAGTTGGCGTTTTGCCATTAGGTTTACCCCGGTAACCGGGCTTTAGGTGGACGTTAAAAAAAATATTTAAGGTAATATAATGGTGGGGTGGGCCATTGCATTAACTCTTTGAGATATATGATACAATCCTTTGTTTCCAGGTTTGAAACTAATATGTGGCATACTGCGAAAAGGTAATGTCTGTACCAGTTCAATACCAGCTTTAAACCAATACTTGGCACATATACAATATTTATTAATTATTAATGATCAAATATTAATTTGTTTCTTAATGATATATATAATTTTTTTCCTAGCAGCAAAGTAAGATTTTCTTTTTTATGTATTTTAGATTTTATATAGCAATATTTTGAGCGGCCCAACCTTTCTTTTGTTTATTTTTTTAATAACAAAACGAACCTTTTATTAACCTCAAACGTGCTGGCCAAATTTATAATCCACCAAAGAAAGACCTGTAGTTTGCCCAATAAATGTTTCCTATCCCTTAATCTGAACCCGAGCCAATTTCTAAAACAAACCAAGAACATTATATGTGCTACTAACAACAATTTTTGCCAAACCATCCCCCTTTTAAGACTAAAGAGTTGTAACAAAAAATGCCCGCCTACAAAACAGCACTGGCTGATCTAGACTTCAACCTGCAGCATAAAACTTCCTGGACGCGACATCTCGATCCATTTCTTGAGCCCTTGCTGATGTATATTTATAAAAGGTAGTACATCATACTTCTATTTTCAGCTGCAAACAACGCCAACCCGAATTGTCGCCCTTCTTGTTATGGTATCAAAATTATATTTCAGATGATTGTCTCGTCCCTTCTTAATCCACCAACATTTACCCATTCTAATTCCTGCACAATGACCCATATGATGGTATCTACTAATGCAGGAAATAAAGCCGCTTTGTGACCCGAATCAGGAGACTGTTAGCCGTGTCTAAGATAGAAACTTGACCCGCATGATGGATTCACTGCAGTCTTAATAAAGACGCGGTGTAATGACCCATTTGAAGTACCTCCAGTCTATCTTGACCCCAATATGGACAACAACATCTGACTCGCTTGATGGTACTCACTTAGAGCAAGATACAAGATGCAGCAACTTGACCCAATTGGCGTTGCACTTGTTCGTTGCGGACCCATACATTGCATCCACACATGCACTAACATTTTTTTTTTCATTTTCATTTTTCAACACTCAGATATAGAACATATTTTTTTTTCAAAAGTTTAACTTGTTTTTTAAACATTGCACAAAGTTTACATTTACTCATCAAACCTTTGGTGATCAGATTCATCGTGCGATGATGGATTCTTGCAAATGCGTCAAACCTCTTCAATTCACTAATGTCGGCACTTGCTCCAGTGATCAGATTCATCGCCGGATAATGAATGAGTAACAAACATGTGAAGCTTGTTATATATAATCAACAAATTCTCAAGAATGTCATCATGCGGAAAACACCTAAAAAGCCTAAAACATTATATGAAGAATTAAACATCTTGTTACCTGAGAACGCATCAGAAGAGCATCAAATTTCACACTTAGGATTTCCTTTCTCATCACACCATCGTACGCAATCTCTGAGCGCCAACTAATGATCAATCAAAAAAACATCTGTTAAATACAAAAACAATAAAAATAATCTAAAATGGAAAGGCAAGGAACATAACATGACGATTGAAGGTTAAGCCATTGCTGGATGACGCTAGAAAATCGCTAAATTGGTTGAAGATGAAATTTACTTCAATAATCGCTAGAATGGAAACACTTATGGGACGGAGGGAGAGAGCGACGGTGATGGGGCGTTTATAATGGGTTACGGATGGTGGAGATTTGGAGCCCTCGAATTACGACGGGTGGGATCCAAGGATGGAGATGAACCATCTGGTAAAAAGCCTTTAAAAACTAACAAATTATGGAGATGGAGATAACTACTTAGTTATCCAGTTAGGATTAAATCTCATCACTATCCTAAACAGGTGCAAATAATACCTCAAATCGAATACAAAAGGCATGGTCCTCATAATAATGGCCTGGTTCATTGCTGATAAATATAATCATGCCTTTGACCAGTTACCAAATCGGAAGCTAATAGTTTGTGGACCTTCATGGACATTTAATGAGCTCCTACTCTATAGCGAAATGGGCATAAAGAACTGATCTTACAAGGTTTAAAAGCTCTTGCAGACAGATTCCTAAGGCTTCTAGCTTATCTGCATACTGCATTAGTGTGTGATCGTGAAGGTATGATCTGATCTTTAATGCATCCTATGGGGTTAGTAAAAAAATATATGCTAGATTTTTATGTTATCATTACAGGGGAAATATATGACGATTATAAATTTACCTTTTGTAGCTGACTACTGTAAATTGCAATAATATCTTCTCAATTCATTATCTTCAAATTTGGAACACCATCCCAACCATCAGCTTTGTAAGAAGTTTTATAGACATCTTGTTCCCACAAAATCCTCCATTTTGAAATAAGTCATCCTGATCTTTTGGAGCAACACTATAAGAAAAAAAAACTTGATTTATTCAATGAGCTTATAAGAATGCTAACATAAACCGAACTTAATCATATAAAGCACTTTTAAATATTAAAAAAAAAAAAAAACTTGTTTTTTTTCCTGAAAATATCAATCATGATTTGGTTAGAGATAAAGAAAGACTTGGTCTCTTAATAAACTAATTGTTTTCATCACTAAATTGGCTCGATATTGGGTTAAAATCGTCCATGTGGACTTGATCTCTTAGTGTTGCCAGCCAAGTGTTGGAATGGCATGTACAAATTAATTTAATGGTTGACACCGTTTGTTGCAGACTAACGAAAGGTAAATGGCTAAGTGCCCCAAAATGATTGACATATTTATTTACTTGATTGATTAATCCTTCCCCTTCCATCTTATTGTCACGACATAAATAATAGATGTAAAAGAATGGGGAAATAATAATGGATATTATGAAATGAATAATTACCTTAACAACGCTTGAGGACGAAGAACATGCCCATCACATTCTTCAATAATTTGAGCAAATAGATCACTTTACATAAAAATAAAACCATGAAAAATTAGACTTCCTATAGTTCAAAAAGTAATTAAGACACTAGTTTTTCACTTCATTTACATTAAAGGTTGTGAGTCACCCTAATTCAATGCCCACAAATTCTTTTAGAAGTTGACTCGCCTTCATTTCATATGACTCGCTCTTACAGCAGCCCCTCAACCATGGCACAACTGAAAAAAACCAAATAAGCATTTCATCGAACACCTCACCTACATAAACATGTGAATGCTGTCACACCCCAACCGATGGCGGAATACATCGGGGCGAGACTTGGGATAGATTGTTCAAAGACTTCATGACACTAGAATTCGTGACAATAAGATTTAAAGATAAAATTTCATTCATAGCATAATTATCGTCTAAAAAGATAACAGAATACAAATTGATTTCATGAAAAGAGAAATACGACATCAAAATATATAACTTAAACTAGTGTGAGTTTCTAGTCCAATCCTAAGTAGATTTCTTGAATATCCTGCATCAAACATTTCCTGCAACATGTATAAAATATCCGTCAACACATAAAGCATTGGTGAGCATACTAGTTTTAGTTTACATACATAGTATTTTAGAATGGTTTACTCAAATCTCATACTATAGCATTGCACATACCTATCATACAAAAGACATAACTCAAACCCGCGAGTACCACAGCATATACCTAACATATTCATGTTAGGCCGTTTAAATCTTAACAATGACCCATAAAGGGGCGGTGTGCTAGTCCTATAGCGCTATACATGTTAAGTGGGCTAATAATAGTTAATGATTTATGTCTAAGTATCTAAGAATCATAAGCATGGCAAGTAGCATATAAGTATGTTTAATAGATTGAGCATGAGTGTTTATGAAAGCATTAGTGTGTTTTGCATAAGATACATGTTTACACCCCAAAAGTGATAAAGAGTAAAAGAGGGACAAGTATGAACTCACCTTTGGGTGCGTTTAGTAAGGCTCCAAAGACGAGTCTTAGGGGGGTTAGTTCCTTAGCCTTGGTTAACTAGAATTAAAGAATAAAGGGTCTTAGGTTGGAGTTTAGGTTATAGATTCACGAGAGTCATGCAAGCCTTTTAGGCAAACCAAGCACAAATTGCCTTTTGGGCAATTCGGATGGTCATGAGATTAAGTAGACCAAGCACAAAACCATCATAGATGATTCGGATGGTATAAAGTTAGAAATGTGAATCCATTTGATAGGTTCATGTCATAACCACTTCGCTTATGGAATAAAC
This sequence comes from Ambrosia trifida, assembly GCA_028751855.1. Lineage (NCBI taxonomy): Eukaryota > Viridiplantae > Streptophyta > Magnoliopsida > Asterales > Asteraceae > Ambrosia > Ambrosia trifida. Next base: position 43,182,384 of record CM054123.1, on the reverse strand, counting down.
GTGGGTTTTGGACACGGGATTTCCCCTTTCTAGTGTGGATAAATCTATAGCACAAGAAGGGTCAAGAGAGTTGGTAAGGTAGGGTGTAACCACAAACCTTTCAAAGATTAATAATAAACTAGTAAGATAGAAACTTGAAAGTATATGTTTATATTATTATATAGTATAATTCAGAAAACAACCACCTTTGGAACCTCTTTTAGGTGCTCTACCCTTATCACACTTATGTGGATAAATATGGGGAAGATCCTAGAGGTTTCTCTAAGGGGTTAGAAGAAGAAAAGAAGTGAAGAAAGAAGAATAAAGTTGGAGTTTATGAGAGAACTCACTTAGAAGTGGACTTCCACTCTTGGGATTTCTTTGGAGAATTGGGAGGTTTAGAGAGAATTTAGAAATGAGCAAGTGTTAGAATGGGTAGGAGTGATGTATTTATAGTTGGGGTGAATGGGTTGGGTATTTAATGAATTAATTAGGGTGGTTAGAAGTTAATTAGTGGTAATTATATCTTTAAAAGAAAAAATAATAATAAAATTATAAATAAATAAAAACAAACGTATGGAAATATCATAAAGTCAAATGGCATTTTTTCATATTATGTTTTTTTAGTATTATATATATATATATATGTGTGTGGGTGTGTGTGTGTTTTTATTAATAATATTAAGATCTTAACCAAATAAGTTTCTTGTTATAACACCTAAACTGAATAGGATAGATTATAATGACGACCCGTCAAGAATTGGTAGGAGTAACCTAAACGAAACGAATAAAGGCGAACTTAGAATTTGTTAAATATAGCATTTATAATACAAGAAAATTAAGAATCACGCGACGTTATATAAAGTTTGCGTCGCGTAGAATTTATAGAATAAATGAAATAGATTAAGATTAAATGTAATTGATAAAATACTTTTCCATTGATCATAAGCTCGGGATTACATGGGTGTAAAATGACAAGATACAAGAATACAAGGACTAGAATAGAAAATACGAAAAGTACAAATGTTACAGTCTCCCCTACTTTAGGAAATTTCGTCTCGAAATTTAATTAAGAGTTAACCTTTTGAAAAATAGGTAAGTGGCTTGATATGGGTTTAAAAAAACAAAAACTTGTTACTTTATTTTTGCTTAGATCGAATACGGTAACTAGTCACTTGTGTGATAATTATGCTCGTACGAAAAGTATTTTTTTTTTTAAATTTTTGACCCAGGTCGTATGTAGGAATTTGAAAGTTTAACCGACTAAAGCATTTTTGTAAGGTGTGTGGATAGTAGATAAAATTCAAAAGTTTAACCAAATAAAGCATTTTTGGTGATTAGTGAAAGAAAAAGGGTACATATAGGTAGGTTTGAGTGTGGTTTAATGTAACGAATTTCGGATAGATAGGTAAATATACGGTATAATATATATGAAGTAGCAAAAATTTGGGAAGATAATTAAATATATTGTATAACACATAGGAAGTAGTAGAAATTTTGGCTTGTAAAAAAAATGTCATTGGGTAATTGAGTGGAATAGTAAATATGTGAGCATAATAAGTGACTAGATGTGGGAATGAGTGTTTTAAGTAAAAGATATTTGGTTTGCACAAGGACGAGAATTTTATTAGAAAAAGAAAACTTTTAGAAGTGATTAAATAAATAAGAAATTGGACCATTTGAAAACGGCTTTTTGGCGATATAAATAGTATTTATTTAGTTTTGAAATCCAGTATATAATTAGTCAAGAAAATATAAGAAAGTGAGGGACAAATCTTGTTTTACATGTATAAATGCTTCTAGAGGTTAAGGCCAGAGTTTACGGCACTTAGAACGAGATTCTTGATAATCGGAGGATTGCTGATTAAGCAAAGAAAGGCACGAGGGAAGAAACGAGGTTTGACGGAGATTGTAAGTATAGTTTATTTATGGCAAGGGATAATGTTGCATAGTAGAAAGTGTGGTTCAAAACAAGGTTATATTATGCATAAAAGATAATAATGCAAGCGTAATTAGACTAGTAAATTATAACATAAACGCTATCGCAAAAGATAACTAACGTAAGTGTTGGTCAAAATTTTAAATCGACACCCAAAACTTCTCATGGCTCGAATAACTCTACTTTTGGTAGTATGACAGGACATTTATGTATAGGATGTACCGGCGGCTTATCCACCATGTCGTTATCATACCTCATCCGTGTTGTTATTCAAGTCATGATAGGTTACACACACTGGGACTTGTTATGTTTTCCATGCGCCCAATTTTTGTAATTACGTGTGCACCCGTAATTAGTCCAATTGTCGTATGGTCCACATAATTTGTCTTAGTTATGTGTGGGTCACTAGTGGACACAAAATAATTATACACAAAGGAAAAGACAATAGGCTAAGGCATTAAACAGTTTTGATGTTGTAAACATAGCAAGCAACGTGACATGCAAACACATTATGTGAAAAGGCATTAAGCAAGTTTTTGATGTTGTTAACCGTACGTGTTTTTGGCGTAGATGTATTGTTTCATGACATAACGGTGTAGACTTGTGCATATGTGGTTACGTTCAAATGTATAAAATCAAACAAAAGAATGGACAATTGGATTCCTAATGGAAACGTGTAAAATGTTTTGGCTGAGAGTAACATAAAATTCGAGTTCATTACAAATTGAGTTTATGGGTTCGCGAGCAATTTTAGCCTTTCAAGATTAAGGGTCAAGTTTGATGGTAGAAGAATTTAGTCCGTTGGATGTTAATGAAAACAGATTTAACTGAAGTGGGGAAAATTTAGTGTAAAGGTCTTACCGAAGATGGACGTTTGATTTATGAAAAATCCATTTTATTAAGCGAGGAAAATAGTTTATTGACAATTTTAGTTTGGCGTTGATGAATATTTTGACTCGTGATATGATTTCAAGAGAAAAGGTTTGGGATTATAAAGAAGTAGGTTGTCTGATTTAGCGTGTCTTTGCTCATAAGTCCTGTTTACAAAAAAAATCTTTTGTTATGGACGACATTAGGCGTCCTGAAAACAAAATTTATTTTTAACACTTTTACCATTTAAAATCTCGTTTGTTATACCCACTTGACACACATTTGTTAGTGGTTTGAAGGTTGAAAGTGAGGATTTTATAGAAGAATATGCATCCTTTTAGAAATAGCAGGAAGAATTTTGTTCAAAATTTTTGAAAAAGATTGTGCGTGAGGAGAAAAGGGTTTTGCGATGTTTGAATTTTGCCGATAAATTATGATTGTAAACTAGGATAACGATGGTATTTCATAATTCATAAAAGAAAATTTCACATCTGAATAATTTCTTGAAAACGTTACATAGGGAATTTTTTTTTTTAAAGAAAAGAAAAAATCAATCTTCTTTAGTGTGGTGAGTGGGTCTTCCAGCATCGTAGATCACCATGGCAAGTCTTGGGCATTGGTCGCGCCCATGGGTTGGGTCGTTGCACTCGGAGCATATCCATCCATTGGCTTTAGTGAATAAGGTAGTGCTAGTAGGTTTTTCGGGTCGTGGTTTAGTGGTGTAGCGACATGTTTTGGCTAAATGACTATATGCACCACAGTTGGCGCATATGCGACATTGTGTGTGAGTGGGATGGTGATATTTACAACTGTCGCATAGCGGAAAGGTTCCACGGTACTGCTTTTTGTTAGAATTCAGAGTCTTGGGAGTTGTCGAAGTGTGGTTTTGTTTGAGGTTTTTGCGTTTTCGGTTATCCTTTTTCGTTTGTTTGGTAGGGGTATGGGTAGAAGGTTTAGTATCTACATGGTTTATGTTGTTCTGGATGGTATCATCGGGGTTTGGAATTGGGTTTGTTGGTGTCACTAGGTTAGGGAGAATCTTGACAAATTCTTGGGCAATAAGACTCGCCAGTTGGTTAAGATTGATGCTGTTGAGATGGGAAGACATCTACGAGAATCATACATAAGAATATTTGTATAAGCGTTTTTAAACAAAGTGACTTTTGAATTTAGGCTAGGGGTTATTAGAATGTTGATTAATAGTGAAAGCTTGTGAGTAAAATTTCACTAGATCGGTAAAGTTGGTGCAAATTCGGAAAAAAAAATATATATTTACATAGGTTCAAGTTGTTCTCATAGACTTAGTATGTAAGTTCAAGTTACACCTATAGTATGCAAGTTTCACATTGTTCAAATAGCGTAACACATATGTATAAGAAAGTATAGTACACTTAGTTAACATAAAGGAGTTTTGATTTATGTTGGTTGCGATTATTAGTATTGTTTGGAGATCGCGAGAGTAGATTGTAAATGCGAGTCTTGAGAGCCTTTGCGAGTACTAAAAAAAATAAAAAAAAAATAAATCGAATATATGTAGTGAAAACATAGCATGAAAACAACATTGAAAATAATATTAACATAAAATGAGGGGCTTGTTTTAAGCAAGCCATTGGAGTGTTCCGGAACGAAACTTAGACTAACCAAAGTGGTTCGAATTTACCTTTGAGTTTGAAAACATGCTTTGGCCTAATAGGTGGAAATACTCTCGCCGAAACTTTCGGTTAACGGTATTCACCCTTCCAGTTACTACATGTTTCTTGTCACTAGTAAATCTGAGACTTTGGCGAGATTTAAAAAAAATCATGGATTGAAACTAATCGCTAAGTTGCGGATTTCACTCCTATCTTAGCGAGGTCGTTTCTTTGAGTGTGGTTTGTACACTTTGTCCAATGTGGTAAGAAAATTAATTCTAACCTACAATTGGTAAGTGTCCACTAGAACGAGAAATTGTGAAATTTCCACCAAGGTGAGGATATCACTCCTATCTTGGCGTAGTTTCAAAAACACAAAGAATTTACGCGGATTGAAAGTTATCACCAAAGTGAGGGTTTCACGCCTATTTCGGTGATTTCCTTTCGTTTGTGTTATACGAACGTCTTCGAGTGTAGAGTAATCCACAAATAGGAAGGTAAATTTTAAGGACGAAAAGAATTGGGTAGAAGTAAGATAGGGAGAACAAGTATATTAAGCATGATAAAAGGAATGGTCAAAAAGGTTCTTAACTATAGTCTAGGTCAAACATGGCAATTTTTCCTAGATCCCTATAGTCATGGCTCTGATACCAATCTGCTACACCCCAACCGATGGCGGAATACATCGGGACGAGACTTGGGATAGATTGTTCAAAGACTTCATGACACTAAAATTCGTGACAATATGATTTAAAGATAAAATTTCATTCATAGCATAATTATCGTCTAAAAAGATAACAGAATACAAATTGTTTTCATGAAAAGAGAAATTCGACATCAAAATATAGAACTTAAACTAGTGTGAGTTTCTAGTCCAATCCTAAGTAGATTTCTTGAATATCCTGCATCAAACATTTCCTGCAACATGTATAAAATATCCGTCAACACATAAAGCATTGGTGAGCATACTAGTTTTAGTTTACATACATAGTAAATCTCAAACTATAGCATTGCACATACCTATCATACAAAAGACATAACTCAAACCCGCGAGTACCACAGCGTATACCTAACATATTCATGTTAGGCTGTTTAAATCTTAACAATGACCCATAAAGGGGGCGGTGTGCTAGTCCTATAGCGCTATACATGTTAAGTGGGCTAATAATAGTTAATGATTTATGTGTAAGTATCTAAGAATCATAAGCATGGCAAGTAGCATATAAGTATGTTTAATAGATTGAGCATGAGTGTTTATGAAAGCATTAGTGTCTTTTGCATAAGATACATGTTTACACCCCAAAAGTGATAAAGAGTAAAATGGGACAAGTATGAACTCACCTTTGGGTGCGTTTAGTAAGGCTCCAAAGACGAGTCTTAGGGGGGTTAGTTCCTTAACCTTGGTTAACTAGAATTAAAGAATAAAGGGTCTTAGGTTCGAGGTTAGGTTATAGATTCACGAGAGTCATGCAAGCCTTTTAGGCAAACCAAGCACAAATTGCCTTTTGGGCAATTCGGATGGTCATGAGATTAAGTTAGACCAAGCACAAAACCATCATAGATGATTCGGATGGCATAAAGTTAGAAATGTGAATCCATTTGATAGGTTCATGTCATAACCACTTCGCTTATGGAATAAACGTGGGTTTTGGACACGGGATTTCCCCTTTCTAGTGTGGATAAATCCGTAGCACAAGAAGGGTCAAGAGAGTTGGTAAGGTAGGGTGTAACCACAAACCTTCCAAAGATTAATAATAAACTAGTAAGATAGAAACTTAAAAGTATATGTTTATATTATTATATAGTATAATTCAGAAAACAACCACCTTTGGAACCTCTTTTAGGTGCTCTACCCTTATCACACTTATGTGGATAAATATGGGGAAGATCCTAAAGGTTTCTCTAAGGGGTTAGAAGAAGAAAAGAAGTGAAGAAAGAAGAATAAAGTTGGAGTTTATGAGAGAACTCACTTAGAAGTGGACTTCCACTCTTGGGATTTCTTTAGAGAATTGGGAGGTTTAGAGAGGATTTAGAAATGAGCAAGTGTTAGAATGGGTAGGAGTGATGTATTTATAGTTGGGGTGAAGGGGTTGGGTATTTAATGAATTAATTAGGGTGGTTAGAAGTTAATTAGTGGTAATTATATCTTTAAAAGAAAAAAAATAATAATAAAATTATAAATAAATAAAAACAAACGTATGGAAATATCATAAAGTCAAATGGCATTTTTTCATATTATGTTTTTTTAGTATTATATATATATATATATATATGTGTGTGTGTGTGTGTGTGTGTGTGTGTTTTTATTAATAATATTAATATTAAGATCTTAACCAAATAAGTTTCTTGTTATAACACCTAAACTGAATAGGATAGATTATAATGACGACCCGTCAAGAATTGGTAGGAGTAACCTAAACGAAACGAATAAATGCGAACTTAGAATTTGTTAAATATAGCATTTATAATACAAGAAAATTAAGAATCACGCGACGTTATATAAAGTTTGCGTCGCGTAGAATTTATAGAATAAATGAAATAGATTAAGATTAAATGTAATTGATAAAATACTTTTCCATTGATCATAAGCTCGGGATTACAAGGGTGTAAAATGACAAGATACAAGAATACAAGGACTAGAATAGAAAATACGAAAAGTACAAATGTTACAAATGCACACATTTCACAGATGATCAATTGGTTTGTGAGTTCAATTTGAATCAGAAATTGAACTCAAAATATAAGTATCTAGAAGAGGAAAAGAATGAAGTCGGTAGGAAACATATGAATATTGACTTTAAAGACAAACTGACATACCCAAACTATGAATATTGATATTTTTACAAATTCTCCTTTGACACACCCTGACAGCATCATTGATTTTGATCTTGTCCACTCCAGGAAGGGAATTGATATACCTAGACAAAGGGGGGGAGTTGTGGATTTTTAATTGGTAGGCGAAGCTAGCAACAACCTATCATAAAGAGAATGTTAATCAGAAAAATAGTGATAGGATTCTTCAATAACAAATCTGATCAAACCACTTTTTGATTGCAATCAGACCACCCAAAACTCTAATGATTCAAAAAATACAGTTTTAGTTCTTCTGATACAACCACAAAAATTAGGGGGGGGGACACAATATAATGTAATCAAACGAAGTGAATTGACCTTACACAAAATTCATGATAAATCACACCACATTCTCCAATTCATCGCTGACACATCCGATCAATGTTTGGATGCTTCAAACACAGATAGTGCAGATGCTATATAACCCCTCTTTTCAAATTCAAGTATTGCAGTACCGAATGGTTCATCGAAACGGCTATAGAAATCAACATACTGTAACAGGAGTTAGCTTAAAATTAAGAGCCAGTAGCATAACCAAATGAGCGCAGCAATAAAACCAAAAAAAATCCCAGCCAAAGTGTAAATATATTGAAATTAATTCCTTGTAAAAAAGATAAAATGAAAATATAATGTCCATAATCACAGGATTTCATATTTGTGAAATTGGTTAAAATTGATGTTAAAAGAACAAAACTATCCGGATTTTAATTATTCATTCCAATTAAAGATATACACATATAGTCTCGGTTGTGATATAATACACAATTCTGAATTCTCTATTACAATGAAAAACTTAAGTCGGTTTTCAAAATCAACCCTCTTTCTCTAGTTGTCGAACACAAACTCCTAATTGAAACCGTAATTGATCAAGTCCACATATATATATGCCAGAAAACTAATGAACTCAATCATGATGTCACATTTTTCAGTTTTCATATTACATAATCTTACCCTGCATTGCCGATATGATTCCTAAAAAGTTAACGAATACATAATTTTCCAGCCTGCAACAAAAATCAAAATTAATTCAATTAGGGTATCAGACTATAAGGTGATGAAGATGGAAAATATAAAATTACTCTTAAAGCACCAATTAAACAGCCTTTTATCGCTCAAACATAGATATTTGTTCAAATCTGGGCGTCACCCAAATTTGATTGTTGCAATTCGATTATTTGTTAGGTTCACATGTATTAATTCGATGATTGTTATGATTTAGAATTCAAGGACCATATTCTGAATTCAAACATAATTATTATCTCAACAAAAACTGATGCAACTACCCCAATTAGAAACATTGGAAAACGAACTTGCTGAATCGGAGTAATCCTTCTTGATTTTCTTCCTTGTGATGATAATAATAAGTATTTAACATCAATGGTTGCTTGAAAGGGTGAAAATAATAAGAAAACAAAAACGAAGGAGGTGAAGTTTAGGGATTGGGTATTTGATCGGTTTAGATGAAAAATAAGAACAAATCCGTCTACGCCCACTGAGGACGGAGGGATTTGTGGTGGTGGACTCACATACCAGAAAGAACTGGATGGGGTTTATAGGGTGGAGATAGTATGTTACCAGCGTAGAAGGGGGAAAAGTGGGAGATGAACGTGGACGAGAAAAGCGCCTAATCACATGTAACCTACAAACTGCCCTAGCAAAAAAAAAAAAAAAAAAAAAAAAAAAAAAAAAAAAAAAAAAAAAAAAAAAAAACTGCCAAATTTTGAAGAAAACTGGCTAATTATTATGGTTGAGATTTAATCTCACAAATAACCACCTTCTTTTGATGGTCCAGATCAATCACAAAACAATTAAAAGTAACTTTGTAGGTGGTTTTTTATTTGGTGAACAATATAATAATAATTTGCGTCTCTAAGGGATCCCAAACCCACACCCCCATATTTAACCGGTGCTACAACTTTTTCCCACGCCAACTAACTCATCTTATCAACCTCGTCAATTCCTCCCCAAAAAAAGTTTCGCCTTAACCTTTCCAATACGTTTATATATATGTTTAGCCAGTTAGATCTGTAAGTATAAGGAAAAACTAAAATGTTGTTTATCTTTATTGTAGTGATATTACAAAATTGTGTCATTAAAAAAATTTAAATCTAGACTTAGATACTTTGTAAATAATCTATATTATCTTATTAAGGAGGAGTGATGTACAAGATGATAATTTTCATTTTCATACAACCTAAGAAGCAACATGTACCACACATTTAAGCATGAAATTTAAGGGTATTATGGGCATAATTGTGACAATTAAGACACTTAAGAGGGTACTATAGACATTTAACCCACCTACTCCTTTACAATTTCAAAACAAATTTACAATACTAACCTTAATTCCCTGCCCTTATGTCCAGACTAATCGACTCCCTCTTCAATTCTCCCATTCAATTTCTCTAATGGCAGACATTAGTTTCAGTCTCTTCTTCTCCTTCCACCATAAATTGACTAAGAAACACAAAGAAACAAACAAAGCATGATATTCTTTAGCCTTATGGGTAATTCTTTTGGATGCTCTGCATCTGGTGAACGGCTTGTTTCTGCTGCAAGAGATGGTGATGTTCAAGAAGGCAAAGCTTTGTTAGACTTGCTAGATATTCCACTTTTGGTGTTAGGAATTCCCCTCTTCATTACTCTGCTGCTCAAGGTCACCATGAGGTATCATTATTATTATTATTATAATGTGTTTATATGTTTTTAAAAAATTATTCATGATTTAGTTGGTTCAGATTGGGGCTAACTTCTTGTTGTTTGGTTTTAGATTGTGGGAAGAGAATTGGGGAGAGGGTTGTTAGTGAGGAGTTTTTGAATCAGTTTGTGGAGAGAGGTGGGGTTGAGAGGCATAAGATCAGGGATTTGATTACGTTGATGAGGTCTGTTCGGGCGGATGAGTCTGTTTGCTATGAGGTTAGGAATCTGTTTTGATTATTAATTGGTATTAATGGAAGTGAAATTGTGTACATTGTTGATTAAATACATATCTGAAACTGATTAGTGATTAGCAAATCAGATCTTGAATACATGGGTTATAGATTTGTTACATTATTTCCTTATATAGTGTGATCAATGAAGTTCGCATGTAATTTAAGATAGCAATCCTTGAAGATCTTGTATTGTGGAGTATGATTGTAGTTTAGTTAGTTAGTTTCCATATATGATAGATTTCTGCTTGAACTATGAGTCTATGATTTCATAAAATAAAATAAGAACATTGCCTTTTATATTTCTAAGTTGCAAGATCGGGTTGATATAAGTTTACGTTTACACGCATTCGTATTATGAATATTGATTACTATAAATGATTGCATTTGCTCTCGATTTCAAAGTCAATATCTATATGTGTGGTACCCTTCTATGAGAGCGATCCGATATATAATCGTTGGTTGTACAGGTATTCAGTGTTGCCATGTTATCATTCAAGTCAACATCAAAGGCCGTGGGACAGTTTATTACATCCAAGAATGGTGGCAAACGGTTAATAAGATGTTTACAAAACAATCATGGGTTGGAAAGTTTTGTTCAGACTCATTGTTTTAAAACCACTAGCACCATTGAAACATTGCCATCTTCTTATCAAACGGTTGGTGGTACTCATAAGGGCGCTCCTTTCTCCTTGCAAAAGGTGTCTCCTGGTATTGTTATTCAAAAGAGGGGATTTCTGGGCTGTGGTGATGGGGATGAAGGAAGTAATGTTTTGTCTAAAATTCTCGAGGAGAAGCGTATTATGGGGAAATTAGTAATTTTCTGTTTATTACAATTCACGCAAGTAGTAATCGTAGGGAATTAAGGTAGATACATTTTTGACAAGTATAGGAACTTTAATATATCAAATGACCTTATTGTGTAAAACAACAAAGTATGTTGGTTTTTATGGCATTAATGTAGACAATTATTATTTTTTGACAGTTTAATTGCTTAGTGAACTTATATTGACCCGTTTTTGTTTCAGATTTTCTCCGGATCGATTATTTGCAGTCGTTGCTACTGTAGATATGTATCAAGATTTTCTCCCCTGGTGTCAACGATCGGATATAGTTCAACGTCTTTCATATTCGTCTTTTGATGCTGAATTGGAAATTGGTTTTAAATTTCTTGTTGAAAGCTTTGTATCTCATGTGCAATTGGTTAAACCGAAGATGATAAAGGTTAGTGTTTATCACTTATTTGAATGAAGAAATGTTTGCTATTGGTTATAATATTGATGCATTTTATCTTGCTTTTGTTATAATTCCAGACGACTTCATCACAAAGCAGCCTTTTTTGATCATTTAATAAATGTTTGGGAGTTCAATCCCGGACCTGTTCTAGGAACATGTGATCTTCATTTTTTTTGTGGATTTTAAGTTCCAGTCACCCTTATACTTAGGTAAAAATCATTTTGTGAATTTTAGATTTCTTGTTGAAACAAGGTGTTTTTGGGTAAACCCAACTTCACCCTTTTTGATACTCACAAAAATGATCTTTTGCTGATTCATTACCAGCCCACCAATGCTCTCGCTTTGCCACCCCTAGCTCTTTATTTTAATTTTCTGTATTATCATTATTTTCTCTAATTACTGTGGGGTTATTATTAAGGAAGACAATTCCTAACATGACCTAAAACACGACACGAAAATAATTAGGTTTTGTCGACCCATCAACGCTTTTAAAAGTAGAATAAATAAAGAAGTTAAAATTTTATATTTCATAAGATCAACCCACCAACCCATTTAACCCGATTTATAACCCGTTAACAACTCATTTATAACCCGCCAATCTGTACTCGTTTAAATAAATGGGTTGTATGAGTCATTTTCAGGTTACAAGATTTTATGTGTGTTAAGGTCAGGGTTGGTATTTTGACACTGTATGGGTAGTGTTCAGGTTTATGAGTTTTACTCGCTAACCGGAAATCGTGCTCCGCCAACTTGGCACGATTTCCACCCTAAGTTTTTATCATTTAACTGTTAGCCATGACTAGAGAATGGTCTTCATAATCATGGTATGATAATCTTTGCCTACGCCTTTGCCTAGATAAAGTTCCTCTCCTTGTGCCTATCTGAGGTGCAAATGTGCAATCGCCTCACTTTGCGTGAGGGATAGGCGTGCGTGTTGTGCACTTTTTGATACAGACTTTAAAATATGTAAACATGTGTTGTGTGACCCTGTACCATGACTCTATATTATGTAATTTCAAAGTTCAAAAAAAAAAAGGTAAATGATAATGCATCTTTGTAATAAAATAAAATATTGATATTAATATGTGAATGCATATCAACTAGGGCTGTTCAAATCGCTCGCCGCTCGTGGATCGCTCGTCGCTCATTCGGAAAATGCTCGAAAAATGCTCGCTCGATCTTTCGCTCGGTTGTATATGAGCCGATCGGCTCGGTTCGGTTTGTAAATGAGCCAAGCAGGAGCAAAGGTACGCTCGGCTCGGTTCGGCTCGAATAAATTTTTATTTATTTAATAATAAATATACACACAATTTATAGATAAATTTATGGCTTTATATATAAGATTCTATTGGATTTTACTCAGTATATGCAAACAAAATATAACTTGCCCACTTAATTCAATAAAAAAAATTAACACTAGATTTAATAGTAAAACAATAAGGCATGAGGTGACAGTTTCTTTATGGTATTAGTCGTCCATCGCTAATTGTAGCTTGATATCACACCTACGTCACAATGCAACAACGGTTCTCTGACGTATGCTCATCACCTCACCAGCCTCAATCTAAGCCTCATCCTTGGACACTGGATCTTAATATTAGTGTTATCATTGGACATTTCGACCTTAGTTGTCACCCGACAATGAAAACATCGAAGGAAACATCCCAATTTTATGATCTTCCATATTATTCTCCGCTTGATTCTCGATCGGCGCTCGCTCGGAAAATTTGCGCTCGAAGATTGCTCGTTCGATTTTTGGCTCGATTGTAAACGAGCCGCTCCGCTCGGTTCGGTTTGTAAATGAGCCAAGCACGAGCAAAGCTCCGCTCGGATCGGCTCGGCTCGTGAACAGCCCTAATATCAACATTGCATTATCATTGCTTGAATTTCATATAACTATATAAGTAATATCTATGGCTTGAATGGCTACCGTGAGAATTTCTTATTATTTTTTAAGACCATTTCCTATGATCTGTTATTATATGATATCATAACTGCACAAAATGGTGGCATTTAGAATGGAAAAACATATGAATTGCAATTTGTATTAATATTATGAAGATTGAATGTTACCAAAAGTCATGCAGCTGTTGTCGCACAATCCTGTGGGGTTATTATTAAGGAAGACAATTCCTAACATGACCTAAAACACGACACGAAAATAATTAGGTTTTGTCGACCCATCAACGCTTTTAAAAGTAGAATAAATAAAGAAGTTAAAATTTTATATTTCATAAGATCAACCCACCAACCCATTTAACCCGATTTATAACCCGTTAACAACTCATTTATAACCCGCCAATCTGTACTCGTTTAAATAAATGGGTTGTATGAGTCATTTTCAGGTTACAAGATTTTATGTGTGTTAAGGTCAGGGTTGGTATTTTGACACTGTATGGGTAGTGTTCAGGTTTATGAGTTTTACTCGCTAACCGGAAATCGTGCTCCGCCAACTTGGCACGATTTCCACCCTAAGTTTTTATCATTTAACTGTTAGCCATGACTAGAGAATGGTCTTCATAATCATGGTATGATAATCTTTGCCTACGCCTTTGCCTAGATAAAGTTCCTCTCCTTGTGCCTATCTGAGGTGCAAATGTGCAATCGCCTCACTTTGCGTGAGGGATAGGCGTGCGTGTTGTGCACTTTTTGATACAGACTTTAAAATATGTAAACATGTGTTGTGTGACCCTGTACCATGACTCTATATTATGTAATTTCAAAGTTCAAAAAAAAAAAGGTAAATGATAATGCATCTTTGTAATAAAATAAAATATTGATATTAATATGTGAATGCATATCAACTAGGGCTGTTCAAATCGCTCGCCGCTCGTGGATCGCTCGTCGCTCATTCGGAAAATGCTCGAAAAATGCTCGCTCGATCTTTCGCTCGGTTGTATATGAGCCGATCGGCTCGGTTCGGTTTGTAAATGAGCCAAGCAGGAGCAAAGGTACGCTCGGCTCGGTTCGGCTCGAATAAATTTTTATTTATTTAATAATAAATATACACACAATTTATAGATAAATTTATGGCTTTATATATAAGATTCTATTGGATTTTACTCAGTATATGCAAACAAAATATAACTTGCCCACTTAATTCAATAAAAAAAATTAACACTAGATTAATAGTAAAACAATAAGGCATGAGGTGACAGTTTCTTTATGGTATTAGTCGTCCATCGCTAATTGTAGCTTGATATCACACCTACGTCACAATGCAACAACGGTTCTCTGACGTATGCTCATCACCTCACCAGCCTCAATCTAAGCCTCATCCTTGGACACTGGATCTTAATATTAGTGTTATCATTGGACATTTCGACCTTAGTTGTCACCCGACAATGAAAACATCGAAGGAAACATCCCAATTTTATGATCTTCCATATTATTCTCCGCTTGATTCTCGATCGGCGCTCGCTCGGAAAATTTGCGCTCGAAGATTGCTCGTTCGATTTTTGGCTCGATTGTAAACGAGCCGCTCCGCTCGGTTCGGTTTGTAAATGAGCCAAGCACGAGCAAAGCTCCGCTCGGATCGGCTCGGCTCGTGAACAGCCCTAATATCAACATTGCATTATCATTGCTTGAATTTCATATAACTATATAAGTAATATCTATGGCTTGAATGGCTACCGTGAGAATTTCTTATTATTTTTTAAGACCATTTCCTATGATCTGTTATTATATGATATCATAACTGCACAAAATGGTGGCATTTAGAATGGAAAAACATATGAATTGCAATTTGTATTAATATTATGAAGATTGAATGTTACCAAAAGTCATGCAGCTGTTGTCGCACAATCCTGTGGGTTCGGAGAAAGGCAGCCGATATGCAACATGCAGTGTGTGGAATCAGGGTTGCTTGTAGAAATAATAATTAGGGAAACGAACATTAGCTTTTATCCCATTCTAATCACATAATTAATTAATGGTTGTGACAACACCATATCAAGTGCTTCATCCACGAATTGAATCAAAATGTTTACTGCAAATTTGGTGATCCTACCTTGCTCTAGCATTATCCAATAAGCAGCTCCTAACATTATGATGAACCGAATCTAGCATTTACAATGATTGAATAAATAAAATCTCAACAGGTTGTACTTTTCTCTTCTCTCAAAAATAGATTTGGGAATATAAATTTGTTTGAACTTGACTCATGTCATGATATGAACTGTTTGATATTCAGTCTTAAATTCTAGAGGGACTTAATGTATAAGGTTGTGCCTGTTTGCGTCGCTATGATAAGTGACGACTCGAACTTGGGACCTTTTGATCGTACATAAAGCCTTAACCACCGGAACACTTCATTCTTGTATATGAGTTCACCTGATAGTTTATTTATGTGTTCACTATTTATTTTTTATTTTTGTCTTTTAGTTGTTATACTGAGTTGTGAAAACATAAATAATAATCATATGTTTAAATATTTTTGACGGATTTTAGATAGGGGATCACCATAAATAATAGCTCACAAACACCACATGCACACCATAAACCCCAACAACTACAAGACTACAAAACAACCGCACCCGCCGCAACGCGCGGGAATTCCCACTAGTATGATATAAAGTGTCCGAGAAATCAATGTCTCTAATCTTTTAGACATCGTTTGTGATAATTTGTTTTCTAAGTTATTAGTTTGGTATAAATAAATGTGTAAGGATATGTAATTCTTTAGTCGTTTTTTTTTTTATTAATAAAAAAAGAGCGGTGAGGAGTTCTCACAAAATCATCGTGTATTTTTAATCCATTTATTTACATCAACTTTTGTCTTTATATGAAAACTATTTTCATGTGTAGCAACTTTTTTTTTTTTTTTAAACAATAATCATAACATTTCAATAAAAGGGGCAAATTACATAAGAATAGCAGGTAGACGGGTAACAAGCTGCGCCGCCACCCATTCTGAATAGAGAACCCTAATCTAGAGAATACAAATCCTTGCCCCTGGGGAGTTGAGAAGTTACTGTGGACCACCCGCTGGACTCTCGTCAGAAACCTGATCGCTTCCGGTGCCAATGAGCCAAAAGTGTCAAAAGCCAAAGGGACAAAAGCATGTTGGTTATCCTCGCACGCTTTAGCGTGCTTTGCCACCTTGTTCGACTCTGCTTTAAGTACCGCTTGCCCCGCCACGAACCCACTCTCCCTGAATCCCGCTAAAGGCGACACACCCGTAAGGTCCACACATGCGTGTTTCCCACCTTCCCAACCAAACACTAGCACGTCAGCCGGACGTAAAGTGGACCTACCATCTGCCGGGTCTGTAAGAAAGTTAACCGGGGCCTCTTTCTTTGCCGAAATCCCTGCTCGTCTAAGAATATCCAGGCGTCCCGAACGAAATCGTGCCTGTACTTAAACCCCGGTAGCTCTCTACAATGGAGGGCATGCTCCCCATATTTATCCAAACATGCTTTACGGTAAACCGGACATGTTTCGTCATTCGAGAAAATGGGAATCATCAAACGATATTTAAGGATTGCTCTATATTCCACCGCTGACATTCGTTGCCTCAGTCCTTCGATAGGGATAACTGTTAGGAAATCTTGGGCGTGGGGCCTCTACAAGCATTCCATGACGGCTTTCTGGCGTGGAGTGAAGAAAAAATCTTCGCCCATACTTTGTGCAATTCGACAATAAAGAGCATTCGCCAAGGTTTTCTGTGGCTTTTTGGGGGCGGTGTCTTTATTGGAGAAACCGCCAAGATCAAAGTTAGGGAGATATTCATGCAGGCGTTCCAAAGCGCAAACATAATCCGGATCCGTGTTATCAATTTCGCTGTTACATAAAAAAAGGTCTTGCAACCCCTAGGATTGGGATCTGGACGCCACAAAAGCATAAGTGGCTACATCTCGGGCCGAGAGCAGGCCCAACCCACCATGCCGCATCGGTAAGGTTGCTACCCGCCACTGAAGGTCCCCAAAATATGGCCCCCCACAAACTACAATATCTTCAATTGCCTCTCGGAGGCTTTTATCAAAACATGAGACCGCACTGCCTACAAAGGGGGGCTGGCATGTTCGTAAACCGAAAAGCAACTTTGCGACCCCCATAGATGATCTGAGCAGGAGGAGCTCGCTTTGAGGATCCCGCAGACGAGGGAGGAGCCCAATAAGATCTACAGCCCGTGACGCCCTTTTAGTAGACAAATCATAGATGAAGCTAGCATCGCGGCTGACTGCCCCTCCTAGAAGTTTGACACCTCTCTCAGGTCGTCCAATATCACTGGGGATTAGCCCTGGCCTAGTCTTCACCCCATCGCAGGTTGGCCAAAAAATCTCTATTTTCCTGATATTAAGGTTGAGCCCCAATGATGGTCTTTCTGAGTTGATGATTTCCAGGGCCTTAGCAACCTGTACAGCGTCCCCGATGATCGTCCCATCATCTAAGTACCAAGCGTGGAACGGGAGGTTGCAGTTTTCCTGCACCTGGCGCACTAGGGGGTGTAAGGCAAGGGAAAAGAGAAAAGGTCCCAAGGGGTCCCCTTGTTGAACCCCCCGTGAAGGCTCCAATGCATTCATCGCCAACATATAACCTAGCTGACTGGGCATACAAAAATTTGACCCACGGAAAAATGGAGGGGCAATGGCGATGGACTTCCCGTAACAAAACAGAACGGTCAACTACATTGAAGGCGTTAGAAAAATCAACCGTGAGCATGGCCAAAGAGCTGTCTGCATGAAACGAACCGAGGAACCTATTAGCGCTGTGCAACACGGCCTCTGCCCCATTGGGGGTTCCCACCCCGAATTGATAGTCTCCCAGGTACTTAATAACTTCTTTACCAGCTTTCTTTATGGCTACTTTGGAGACCAACCTTCTCCATATGCCCCCCACAGCAATGGGGCGAATCCCATTATCAGGCTTTAACGGCGGGGTCAGGGGGCTGAAGCAATAAATTCAGCGAGCACCCCGGGACATAACCCCCTAACCACAGATTGACCACATCGGTGATAGCGGAAAGCAGTCTTGAAGCAGTCGTTGACCCCTCCCCGCTAAGGGCATCCAGTAGGTGTTGAGCCTGTAAGCCGTCCCGACCACAGGATGTCCCTTTCCGGAACGACTTCACACAGCTGTAAATGCAGTCTTCACCCACTGATAATGCAGGGTGGGGTAGAGGGCTGGACGGTAGGGTTGACAGCGGAACAATGGGATGCTTGTCGATAAGGGCTTGCATGGTAGATTCCCCAGGTGGAGCTACCCCACTGGAGCACAACACCTTAACAGCGACGGTGAAGTGCCCATCCCTGACTTTTGATGTGTTGGTGAAAACACCTTGTTAATATGTTAGTTTTGTATAAATTTTAGTTTTTATTGTGTACTTTTATTCGGTCTTAGTTATTTATTAGCGCGCATGTGTTTTATAGGTGTTCATGGATAATGAGCTCAAAACAAAAGAACTTTAATCGAGACACGAACACTTAAGAGCAGGTGTTCTTGGACGTTGAGGCGTAGACGAGGAATTTTGGATAAGCCAAGAACACCCGAGTCAGAGGCTTGACTAATGATAATAATAATAATAATAATAATAATAATAATAATAATAATAATAATAATAATAATAAACATGAAAAAAGCGACCCAAGCCCCAAGTAATCAAAAGATACGATTTTGAGTATATGATTTATTTTGGAGAAGGGTTTGATATGTTTGGTTTTTGGACGGCTCCCATCTTTAGGGAGGATCGCACAACATGGATACCTCATCCCACGAAGAAAAGAGATGGAGAAGAAGCTTCAATGATCAAGATGCAAGGCTAAAACTCTTGTAACTTTCTCTAGGCGAATGGTTTAATTAGGTTTTGCATTTTTTCTATTTATTTTCAGTGTTGGATTATGTTTTGCTTGTGATGACAAACAATTAAAACATTATTGATGCATTAGTTAATCAAATAATTGATTTGTGTTTTGAGTCCCTTCTTTACAACTTGTTCGGTTGATGACAAAATTTAGTAGCGGGTTGGGTGACATAAAGAGGGTTGACTTGACGCTTACAATTGGGTAGTTAATAGGGTTTGATGACAAGAACTTGTGCTACCAGTTAATTAACTAATTTTCAGAACTATGTCTATGTGGTTCCCAATCTATAAACTAAAAAGTGTGAGAAGCCTAAAACCTGAAGTTTAGAAGGAGTTACTTCTTTATTATTATTGCTTTCTTTTCAAATCAATTTAATTCAGTTTTTGCAAGTACGACAACATTCTGCTTCATAAAATATTATTTTTAATTAATTAGTTTAACTAATAAAATTGCTACTAACATTAACCACATACTCCTCGTGGTTCGACAACCCTACTCCCTATACTGCAGTCCTTGTAGCTAAGGTGTTGTCTTTAAAATAGTTTTTGATTAGCACTCGACACGCGATCAACTTTCCTGAGACATTGTTTGATATTTGGGTCAACTTCCTCGTCCTTTTCCCCCTCCGTTGCGCTCCCCCACCATGCGAGACCTCTTCCCCCGTTGGGAGGAGCGACGTAACCAAGTCCTCAAAGGATTGGATATGTATATAAGGGTCAAAGGGTGCTACTAGAATATGCATTTTCTTTCACTGATTTTAACCAATTATACACTGCCACATCACTTAACTAATTTACTTTACTGAAACAGTTTTTTGTAGGCAGCACTCCACTGATTCTATTTTTTTTTCATTTAAATACAAATACAAACATTTTTTTTTAAATTCACACGCTTTATAAATTTTATCACCAAACCGTCAGACCGTGTTTATTTCTCAACCGTCTCCACCAAACACGGTCAAAAAAATGTATTCCCATTAAAATCGATCTTATCTAACCGTTAGAGAAATTCAATTTTTATCATGCAATACGGTTGGGTTTATTTGTATATAAACGACGGTGGTGAAAACACACTTGAACATCAACAATAACACCCACATCTTCAAACCTTCAAAATGACCCGTTGGACCGAAAACGAAGAAATGGCTTTGGTTGTGTGCGTTAAGGACGCACAAAACGACCCATCGTTGCAACGCCAACCCCGTAGGGGCTCAGGGGGCTCAGGAGGTCGCCAAACAAGCTTCTGGGACCGTGTCTTGGCTGACTTCAAACAACAAGTCGCGAAAGCGACTGCATAATTGAGTGCCTACAGAGAAAGTGGACCGATCTAAACAACAAATGTGATCGGTGGACCACGTGCTACGAGCGTACCATGAGCCCGCACCCAGGCATTGTGCCGGAGTTGGCTGTGGAGTTGACCCAGACGAGCTATGCGGCTCGTTACCGCGGCAACTTTGAGCATCTCCAGGCCTGACAACTCATGCGTCAACTCTTAGCTTTATCTTCTATGTTTTTATGTATTTTTATTTATGTTTAATATTAATATATATTATCTTATGTTTTTATTTACTTTTGGTTTTATTTATTTTAAACAAACGATTTAAGTAAAAAAAATAAACAAAATGTTGCTTTAAAATGGTTATAAATAAATAAAAAATGAATTAAAGTAAATTAAAAAAATAAAAAATACACGGTTACCAGCCCGTTCTATAGAACCAGAAAACGGTTCACGAGACCCCTACCAGCACAGGTGACAGAGGTGTTACTGTGCTGATAGTAAAGTACCCGTACCTAATTCTGATAGCGCCCCGTCCGCCCAAAGCAAAAAAGTCGCTCACGGTAAACTTCACGTGAAGCCAATGTATATAATTATTTGCACCTAACTCAGGCACTTAGGAAGTCAGGAGTCAGGAGAGACATTTATGGGCTTTGCAAAGAATAACACGCCCAAACAATGAGGCTTGCTTGTTATTTACATGAAGCCCATAGTTAAGGCTATTGATTATAGGCTTTAAATTTATCCATCTACATATGAATTATTATATAATTATATTATTATATAAATTAAAATTTGAAAGACTTATTTGTCATTGTGATTTTGCATTTACGAGATGGCACATTGAAAAGTAAGCTGCAAACGAATCGAACGAATATGAATAAGGCCTTGTTCGTGTTAGTTTGTTAAGGAAATTATGTGTTCACGAACAGTTTATGAACACTTACCGAACGAGATTTTCTGTTCGTGTTCGTTTATTAAAAAAACACTGGTGTTCGTGTTTGTTTGTGTTCGTTTGCTAAATTTGTTCATGAATGCTCATGAACACAATCAGGCATTAATTAACACAAACATGTGATTGAATAGAGTGTTGTTCATGAACGTAAACAAACACAAAGGGACATATATTAACTTCCAAATAATATCGAATTCACATATACTAATAAATTAACTAGATCCACCCAAAATATAACCTAGTTATACAAACATACTTAGTACTTAACATAATATTTGTAAACATAATAAAGTAGTGTCTAAAAAAACTAAACTCGTATCTTAAACTAGAAGTCTTTCATTAATTGGTTATTTAAACTTGAACTCCTTATTTTTTTTTATTTAATGATTATGCTAAAAGTAGGGTTTGTTAATCTTGAATAGCCATATACTTACCTCATGTAAATTATTTACTTATTTGTGTAAAATAAATAAAAATCAAAGAATGTAAAAAACATTATAAAAATTTAAAACCCTATTAAACTATCGAACATAAATGAACTTAAACGGACACGTTGCCGAACGTTCATGAACATAAACGAACATGTTACCGAACATAAACGAACGAACGCGACCTTTGTTCATGTTCATTCGTTTATTAAATGAACGAACACAAACGAACTTCCCGCCAAACGGTTTGCTGAAAGTTCAGTTCGTTTGTATCCCTATTGAAAAGTGTCGCAAATTGAAAAGTGGTTATTTGTACGTGTAAGTCGCTTCTTTTACCAAGTGTTGCAATTGAAGATGTTTACGGTCTTTTACGACAAGTACTGATGACGGTTTTACCAAAATTTTGAGACGAACTATTAATGACGATTAAACAGGTTGGGTTAGGGGAACCGATCAGTATTAATTGTTGTAAAAAGATTTTGAGTTTGACGATTCGTATTAACAGTTGTAAGAAGATTTTGAGTTTGACGATTCAGTATTAACAGTTTTAAGAAGATTTTTGAATTTATTTATGGAAATGCTTGGCTATAATTAAAATAATCGTTCAATTTACACAACTGGTTACAAGCTATAAACTGTTAGTCGAATAGATTGTTAAATGGCCAAGACCGAACCGTATAAAACTCAAACCAACCTACTTCGATTTGAATGGTTTTAAAAATATTAACACCATACTTGAAATTGATGCAACACAATAGTCAAGAAATATACAATACATGCTAGCAGGGCTAAGGGTGGCCATGCCCCCCCCCCCCCCCCCCCTGAATTTTTTGGCGCAGTAGTATAAATTTATGATTTTCGTAGGTAAATCGAGTCCGAGTTGAGTTTGGCCCCGCCAATTTGCCACTACTGATAAAAAAATATAAGTCTAGCCACTCCCGATTCAAGAACCAAGCTTTACCCCTGCATGCTAGAACCTTTTTCCATATTTTCACAATATTTAACATATCTGTCTTAAAATTTTTTGAAACCATAAATGCATATCTTAATTTTTAAGGCAGATAAGAGATAAGAAATAAAAGTTTCTTTAGCACCCTATTGACTGCCACTGGATTGCAGTTAAGCAAAGGATACACTATCTCAAGGTTTAACCGAAATCGATATATCTGTTTATGTGGATAACATTTTTATCATAGAGAGCTCTTATACTTCTGTCACAGACCTAGGGCCTGTTTGGTAGCCTCTTAATGAAGCTTTGAATCATTCAGCTCTGAATGCTTCAGAATTCAGATTGTTTGTTTTAACTTAAAAAAGACTCTGAATAAAATGGTTAATAGCTGAACCATTCATACTTGGTGCATAGCTGAACTAGGGGTGTCAATCGTGTCGGGTTGGTGGGTTGGCGGGTTTACGGGTTGCGGGTTCGCGGGTTGATGGGCTGAAATGTGCAACCCGAACTCGACCCATATTATTATTCGTGTCAACTATTTCAACCCTAACCCGACCCACATAAAATCCGGGTCAACCTGAAATCGACCCGTTTAACCCATATTTTTAAATGAGTCATACATGTTCATGAAATAAAAGCGGTTTGTTGGGTTGTAAGCGGGTTATCAATAAAATGTTTAATGATGAGTATATAAGTGTGACAAATAAATAATATAGTGTGCCAAAAATAACACAATTATAACTAACCATGTAAATAGAAATGAAAAAAGAAAAACAAAAATATAATAGATTTTTTTTCTAAATACTTAAACGGGTTAACGGGTCAACCCATTTTATATATGTGTCAACCCGAACCCGACCCGTTTTTAATACGGGTTAACCCGAACCCAACCCGTTTTTTTAAACGGGTCGTGTTACTTGACCCAAAACTGTTTTTTTTCGTGTCGGGTTCGGGTCGGTTTTCGGGTCGTGTCAATAATTGCCGCCCCTAAGCTGAACCCTTCAGCACTTAATCATTTAGAGTCTCTTAACCATTCAGACTTCTTAATGATTTAATACTTAATCAACCAAACAGCCCCCTTGTTGCATAACGTCACTCTCAGTTTGCCATTAAGAATACAAGGTACAACCTATACTAGAGATGAACAAATGGTACCGAGTACTAATACCGAATTTTACATATTGGCATTTGACTTTCATGAATGCAATAAAACTTGACATTATTGTTTATATCTACAAGAGAATATGTGGTTGGTAAGCTTATAAGCTCATCTCAAGAAGATGAGGTTAAGGTTGTTTATTATTATGAGTATAGGTTCAATCTAACTTTCATATTAATTCGTCTTCTGTGTTGCTGTAGGGTTCCCCTAACCGTTTTCAACTAATGACGAATATTGTTGGAGAACTTGGCTATGAAGTAAGGAGATGATCTTATGCATTTATAATATACTGCTTTTTCCCCTTTTTTTTCCAGTATGCCTATCATCATTTCTTAATTAGATGTCTAAGATAAGAGATTGATAATATAACTACTTTGCATCTGACATGAGTTGATGATGAATAAGCATGTATTTTTACCGAGTTAACTGAAATCATCTTATATATGCATTTGATAACCCGTGATCAGCCTTCCATGTACGTATTTTAAATTTCGCCTTTGTTTTCGTCTCTTATTTTATCATTGCAGGTAGCGTGCACAAATTACAGAAAGAGCGGGTAATGCTTGCATGTCAAATATACATTTTCACAAGGTAAAAGTGGTCGTTCGCGCCAGGAATCAAGGTTGTTATATTAACTAGACTAAGTGTGATATTTTGACTAACAATGAAGAAATATATCACAAATCAACCGCCGACAATTAAACATGCAGAAGCTACTACCAAACTAGTTTTATCAAATAATAGAATAGTTATGGCTACCACATTAACTTTGTGAAGTGAGGCCAACTATTTGCATTTGACAATGTGACAGCAGACAAGAAGCTAAAATACACCTCACTATTGAGCTTGAAGGTTTCCTTGACATTGGTAAGTCTCTTCATTCCAAGGTTTAATTTTGTTGATTATTCCTCTGTTGATTTTAGATTAGTTTTAAAAGTATGGTTTGTTGTGTGGAGTTTGAATACAAGCTGGTTATTGTTGATTGAGTTTAGTGGTTGGTTTGATATGAGAAAGTTAGTGGAAATAATAGTTTAGAAAAACCGATACTCACTTTGATGCGCAAGAATGTGTATGTGGTGTAGAGGCGACCAAACCACAAGGTGCACAACGCGCGGGAGCAGTCATCCAACGGCTAAACAACTGTTACCACACCATATCCATCGACACCTAACAAACCAACTCAACCCCGAAAACCAAATAAACAATACGTAAAAGGGTAGTTTTCCGGAAAGAAGGTATGTAGTACATGCATCAGGTTGTTAACCTCAATATGTGAAGAACCTTTTGCAAGAAAGAAGTTAACACCATGATGAAGCACGTGAAGAACCTTTTGCAAAAAAGATGCCACGTTGATGAAGCGTAAACAGCCTGGAACAACATGGAACAATCTCTTTTGAAGAACATTTATGCACCAATCTATAATATGTGAACCTTTTAGATGTTTTGAAAATACAATGTTAACTAATATTTTGAAACTATGATCTTAACTTTATGTGTAGATGCACGTATTGCGACTAGTGATTGGATCTACAATGTTAACATGTGTTAAAAAGTGCTGATTACATGTGTTAAAAAGTGCTGATGGGTTGAAAGTGGAAAAAGTGGGCGAAGGTAGAAAGATAGTGGGCGAAGGAAAGATGGAAGCTGATCAAGATCACATTCGTACCTTGGAAGTGGGCGAATGTGAAAGAAGTCCACATTCGACCACATCAACTGGGCGAATGTGCAGAGTCTATATATAGTTTTTGTGTTTTTGTGAATGAAAGAGAGTTATTAGTTGTGTGTGTTTTGAAGTCAGGTTCCTGGTTAGATTGAAAGTGTCTGTATTTGATCTAGATTAACCGTACTGTCATTGTAATCAAGTTTATACAAAAGTTAATCTATGAAAAGCTTTGAAAATGATATTGATTGTGTTTTGATTTGAGTTTCTATCAGTTTGTTCAAAGCTAGGGTTTCCGCACCTGGTTTTGTAACTTGTATGATCATCTAATCCTGTTTTAGTCAAAATCTTTTGCTTACATTATGCTTTTCTATTAAGAAGACATGAGCCAATGTGTGTTTTTGGCTTATGAAAAACACTTGGTTCTCCTCTTAGGATAAGTAGCACAAAATGTCGCACAAGACGCGACCAAGCAACACACTAGTTTCATTTATTATATAGTGTATGTATGTGTAAGACCCGCCCCAATAATAGTATTAAATCACCAATAATTCTCGTGATTATCTTTACAAAATAGGCGCTAGAAAATTTTTAGTCTTAAACATTAGAAACCTTAGACTTTCACCCATGTATCACCGGGTCAAACCGAGCCGTTCATCTGCCAACCTTTCAACTTAATCTTTTCACCCAAGTCTTATCCAATTCACAACCTCAACTAAGTTGAGCCGTGTTATGGAAATATCTCCACTTCTATGACCTCGCGATTTATGCATCGGTTTTACATTCCCAGTTTCTACATTTCGTGATCCTTATACCCACGATCAATCCTCTACCCATTCTTTTCACCCATCAAGACTCTATAGCCCTATGTGATATTTTTCATCAATTATCAATTACTAATATCCGTTTTGATTATCATGCATTTAACCGTTTTAGCAACACCCCCGCTTTTTTGACAACACGGGCCATTTATGCTTCGGTTTTACATGTCGGTCTTTGCGGATTTTCCCAAACTTATTATTACAAATTTCAAACTTTCAACTAGTTCATCTAAGTTAACAATATACTTGCATAAACAAAAATTCAAGGTCACAAGCAATGACTTACCTTAAATCGAACTGCTATTTACTTATTTGATTCACTATAGAAAAACCGGGCGTGCTAATCATCAACCAACTTACATTCCAATACATGGCTTTCTTTTAAAACCAACTATTCAAACACTGAAAATATCTAAACTCATAGTATCGACTTACTTATAACTAGCATTTGTAAAATATAATAAACTTATAGACTTCTTATGCATTTCCAGCAAGATCATTTCAATGAGAAAGAAAGGAGGGAATTGTTAAAGGGGCATATTGCTTCAGACTTGGACCTCTACACGGATGTTGTAAATACCCTGCGGATGCTTGGGAAATGGCTATGTTGGGGATGTATGACCCTGCATGCCCTTAACCGCTATTGTCGTCACAAGGATGCTCTACATAAGTGTACGTTAGGTGTAGGAAATGCTTAGGTGTAGGAAATGCCATTCATTATATCGTAGGGATCCCTCAGCCGTGTAGGCCGCCTGCAGAGCCTAAGAGCGTCTTGTCTACAGGGATGGTGGCAGATGTCGCTCTCCTTGAGCGCATCCTCGCGCTCCCCCTCTCCACTGTCAAGAGTATCCCGCCTACGTGTCGTATGGCGTTTGCGCAGGCTTTATCAGGGGGGCTACGAAAAGTGGCGGATGCCCCAGGGTCTATTGAGGCATGGGTTAAGCTTCCGTTGTTGCCTCGTTGCACGTTACGGGCGGTCAAACTAGCCTGTAGGCAAGAACGCAGGTCTGGAAACAGGAAATTGCTTCAATGCAACTCCATTATGCGAGCCTTAGTGGTTTGGAAAGATGGGGCCGGCTTTGAGGAGCTCATCAAGAACCTCCTTGATCTAACTGCGGAGGGGCTTTCATGTAGGCCCAGTGAGCAGGATAATGATGGGGGCGGGGGCAACAATAAGCAATGCCTTCGAAAAGTGGCAGGTGGGCACTACACAGCTGCGGTCGAGGTCCTGTGTTCATCAGGAGTTGCGCCTTTTAGGGAGGCCACTTTGAAAGCTTTGATAGATAAACACCCTATTGTGGACCCTCCGACCAAGCCTTCCACCATGCCATCTAAGCCAGCTCTACAGGTTGACGTTGATTGTGTGCTGGCGTGTATTAAATCCGTCCCGAAAGGGACCTCTTGCGGGAGGGATGGTTTGCAGGCTCAACATATCTTGGACGCATTTTGTGGCCAAGGTTCCCCCACCGCGTCTGGTTTGATTAAGTCCATCACAGATGTTGTCAACCTGTGGCTTGGGAGGCTTTGTCCTTCTGAACTGGCAGAGTTCGTTGCCTCCGCTCCATTAACCCCCTTGTTAAAGCCCAACAATGGAATTAGACCTATCGCGGTTGGGACTATTTGGAGGAGATTGGTGTCGAAAGTCGCTATGCGTAAAGTGGATAAGGAGATGGCTGCGTATCTAGGGGATTTCCAATTTGGGTTTGGGGTCCCTAATGGGGCAGAAGCAGTGTTGCACAGTGCCAATAGGTTTGCCAACATTTTCCATTCTGATGGTTCCCTGGCTATGCTTACTGTTGATTTCTCCAATGTTTTTAACGTAGTCGACCGTACAACACTTCTTAGGGAAGTTTATTGTCGATGCCCATCCATTTACCAGTGGGTGTAATTCTTGTATGCTCGGCATGCCAGGTTATACGTGGGCGATACCCACATTGGTGCTACTACAGGGGTTTAGCAAGGGGACCCTCTCGGCCCTCTCCTGTTTGCATTGGTCCTTCATCCGCTTGTTCTTCGGGTGCACGAATCCTGCTCTCTCCCTTTCCATGCTTGGTATTTAGATAATGGCACTATTATAGGTAAAACTGAAAACGTAGCGAGGGCACTTGATATTATTCGATCTGAAGGGCCGTCTCTGGGGCTTATGCTTAATGTGCGGAAAACTGAGATTTTTTGGCCGACGTGCAATGGTTCAGCAACAACGCCCGGTTTATTTCCAAGTGAGATATGTAGGCCCAACCGAGGGGTCAAACTCCTTTGGGGAGCTGTTAGCCGGGATGCAGGTTATATACGCTCTCTGGCAACAAAAAGGTCTTTGCGCGCGGTTGAACTCATGGAACACCTGCCAAAATTAAGAGACCCTCAAAGTGAGCTCCTCTTACTGCGCTCATGCATGGGGGTTGCTAAATTAGTGTTCGGGCTACGAACATGTCATCTAGAGCATGTCAAAGAGGAGGTGTCCATTTTTGATGCAGGCCTTCGGGAGGCGGTTGAAAGCATTGTTTTATGTGGAGGGGCACATTTTGGGGACCTCCAATGGAGGCTAGCATCCTAGCCTATGCGGCTTGGGGGCTTAGGGATTTTCACGGCAAGGGATGTGTCAACATACGCCTTTGTAGCGTCGAGGGCTCAATCGTGGGGATTGCAAGACAACATCCTGCGGAGTGCTGGTTTGATGGGGGTGGATTCTGACTACACCCTCGCACTTGGTAATATTAAAACAGTTCTTCCGGAAATTGATCTAGGCGGTTATATCGATAAGGAGACCGCCTCCAAGAAACCTTAATGAACCTTGGCGAGTGCTCTTTATGGTAAACACGTGCAGACTATGGAGGGAAAGTTTGATATGCCTCCGCGACAAAAGGCAGTGTTTGCATGCCTTGAAGGGGCTCATGCTCAAGATTTTCTGATTGTCGTGCCCATTGAAGGGCTTGGGCAACGGATGTCGGCAATCGAATATAGGGCTATTCTCAAATACCGGCTCATGATACCTCTGTTCCCCTCAGATGAACCATGCCCCATTTGCAAAAGAGCATGTCTGGATAAATTTGGCGAGCATGTGCTCCACTGCAATGAATTGCCTGGGTTCAAGTACCACCATGATTTAGTCAGAGATGTTCTATGGGATGTACTTCGAAGTGCGGGGGTCTCAGCCAAGAAAAAAGCACCAGTCAATTTTCTGACTGATCCGCGGGATGGGAGATCTACCTTGCGTCCTGTGGATGTCCTTGTGTTTGGATGGGTTGGGGGCAAACATGCTTGTGTTGACTTGACAGGGGTTTCCCCCTTGGTAGGTTTGCGAGACAGCGACTTTGTACCGGGGCATGCAGTTTTGAGGGCAGAAGCTAAGAAGGTCGCTAAGCACGAAGTAGCCTGTTTAGAGAATCAACATGTGTTCCTGCCGTTTGCCTTTGACGCATTTGGATCCCTGGCCCCTGAGGCAGTACGGTTTCTAAAACGAGTGCAGAAGGTGGTCCACAGTGACTCGCAGAGCCCTAAGAACCAAGGGTTTATGTTTAGCAGGATAGACTTTGCGATTCAAAAGGGGATAGCGGCGCAGCTTGTTGCCCGCTTACCCACAATCTAAATGTAACTTGTTTTAACCAGTTATTTTTATAAAAATAATTATTAAAAAAAAAACTTATATTGATTTTAATATATGTTAATTCAAAATATATATATTTTTTTTATAAAAAATTCTAGCTACCACATGTTAGCTTCAGCTTTTATAAACATTCCCAAACCAAACAGGGTCCGAGAGGTACGGGTGTCAAATCCATCCAGATTAAGACCAACCATATTTTCGTATGTTGGACATGACTAGCATAAAAAACGGGACATGGTACAGTTATAATTCACTTAATAATCAGTGTTTCTACATCCGTACAAGAATCATTCCATATGGTCGTTTTTCACTTAGTAGTTTTCTACGTTGTAGTAGATGAGTAAGTAAAGTAATCTGATGTGTTCATTACTTTACTTGTATCATCACTTTAAGAAAGATAATCCACTAGGGTAATAACAAGCCTGAATATCTTCTAGAAAGGGGATCCCATTACAAACTTTATTATTAATATCAACATTATTAATATTTTCCCATCTTTAATGTCCATTAAAAAATGCATAACGATTAAATGTATGTTAGAAACCAGAATCAATAATTAAAACACTGGTTTTTTATATTGAAAAGGAGAGGAGTTGGTTTGAAATCATTTGAGCGTAGTGGAATTCCACAAATAAAAATTTTGGTGCTAAACACACCAACATTTAAAAAGTAATATAAATACATATTACTTCAATACCATGTGCCAAATAATTAAATAAGGTTGTTTTTATTTGTAGTTTAGTTTCTTTTTATTTGTATATATGTATTTTTATAATGCTCATGTTATCTTCTCATGTGAATTATTATAATACGGTTGGCACTTCTTTTTATTGTTTGTGTCATGTGACAGTCGGAATGTTTGTAAATTTGGATTTTATAAGTATTTTATTTGAACTTTTCGCTATAAAAGTTGTTATGTATTTAGATATATATTCCCATATAATAAAACATCACAATTGACAAAGATTATAACATATGACACAAGAGTTGACTAGCATGTAAGAAATAACACGACGATGGACATATCAAGCTTTAGTAGTTACTTTTCTTGATTAAATAAACGGAATGACCCATCGAAATATTTTCGAGTTGTTGTAGTTTAGTGGTAAATAAATATATGAATATTTTAATTATGATATTGGTCATTGTTACTAGTGACCACCAACTATCAATCTACATTCTTATAGATATTATAGGTTACAAATATTGTTTATAAAGACGAATACAACTTGCCAATATGATGAAGTTGATGGAAAACCAAGGTAGCTAGGCTATAGCTATAACATTTAGAAAAAAATGTGAAATAAGTTATAGCTTTTTTTTTTTTTTTTTTTTTTTTTTTTTTTTTTTTTTTTTTTTACAAGAACCACAAAGATCAGATTATTTTAGGAACATAACAATTAGTTCTTAATAAATAACTATAATATAATTAGGTGTTAATCATAGTTTCTATTGAGGCTGACAAAATAATAAAATATTGGATAATTTAGTTCTTGGTAGGGGGGCAATTTAAGCAACAGGAAAAATGATAAAAAAATATATTGCGAACAAAAACCAATAATCAATTTACAAGACGACAATCATATAATTCTTGCTACACTGGGAAGATATAGTTATCACCAAAATTGCCTTTTCTATTCATTCACAGTACTTAAAAGATTAGTTCATCCCTAGACTAGTCATTAAATTTTATTAATACAAAATCCACTTTCTACATAAAATTCAGTTTTACTAAATACAAAGTCCACTGTGTACATAAAAAATACAACTAACTTTTCACCATAAGCCTAGGAAACCGGAGTTCTATCCATTTGACCGGTTTAACTCGGTACCGCAAATATCAAAAAAATCTATAGTCCGGTTTTCAAAACATCGTTTTAACTTTTAACGGTCTACAGTGAAAGGCTTGGGGGTGTAGTGTGGCACCCCATGCCACATCACCTTTTTGGGCGCCATCACCACTTTGTAAAGAGGACGCCAAGGAGCTCCTTGTGAATATGTTAGTAGACACGAAGGTGAAGATGTAAAGTGGACCCCATTTCTCAAACTTTCAATAGGAAAATTCCATTTGAATGGGTGACGCCACTTGACACCCTCGAGACTAAATGAAACTCTGGAACAGGGAGAGTGTAAGGGCAATAAAATTCGAAATAACCAAATAATAATAATGCAAAACTTAAAGAAACAAGTCTATATTTAAATCATGTTGATTCTTCTTAACTTCTTAAAATAACAAACAGGTCATCATTACAATATTAAAAACAAAAATAAAAAAAAAATTATGAAAATGATATAAGCGAATAGAATCGAAATTTCTACTGTTCGAACAAGCGGTTCACTTTTGCACCCGACACAGCCCGACCAGGATTTCAGCCCAATAACATAACCCGGCCCATCAATCAGCAACGGCCCAAGTCATATCATTCTCAAAGATCCAATGACAAACCTCAATCTTCCCAGGCTCCGACCCGAGAGCAAGAAAAGCTCCATGGGTCGCACTCCATGCTGACGTGTCAATGTGACATATAGCAACCCCATGGTTAATCTTCGAATCAGTTTTCGGGTCAAGCAGATCCGCTTCGTAAACCCGAACCTTGGGCACCGAGTGACAATAATAAAGCAAATAAGGAAACAAACTCTGATGACA
Source organism: Ambrosia trifida (assembly GCA_028751855.1). Taxonomy (NCBI): domain Eukaryota; kingdom Viridiplantae; phylum Streptophyta; class Magnoliopsida; order Asterales; family Asteraceae; genus Ambrosia; species Ambrosia trifida. The sequence goes on along the minus strand of CM054123.1, from coordinate 43,149,646 downwards.
CGACACCGACTTCGTAATCTTCCCACCGTTAATTTTCTTAACCGACCCGATTTTCACATTCTTACCCGACCCGTTTGTGTTGTCGGTCGTCCTAACGACGACGTTTCGCCCAAGCACAGTGGTAGCAAAATCGATCATATCCTCAACCGATCCAACGCACCGTTTCGACTCACCCGCACTCGGTTTCCGTTCACACTCAGTCAACGACTCAGTAATAAACTTGGCCATACTTGACTCATCCTCAGCATGAAAAATCTTTTTCAACTCATTAACCTTCGAGGACGAAAACGGTAATTTAGCCAAAACAACCCGGGGCAAAAACGACCTTTTAGGCATCTTATCACGAATATCAGGCATGGGCATAACCGTCCCAGATTTTATCTCTCTTTCCCTAAAGAATTTACCCGGCTCAACCCACTTATTTACACCTTTGCCACTGGCCCTCGTCTTCACAGCCTCTAGTTCCATCGCCGTCGCCTTCGTTGCATACGTGGCAAACGTAGCCTTTTTCTTATCAGCATAATCTTTAAACGTATTATTAACCCCATACGTTTTAAACCCAAACTTCTGATTATCCACCGTTCCACCACCATACCCTGAAAACTTATCCGTCCCTTCGTTAAACGAGTTACCATAATTTATAAACTTCTCTTCAGCTGCATTCGAACTCTTTGCATACGATTTAAAATTATCATCACCCACATTCGACTGGTCTCTATAATTAGCAAACGTATCAACCGCGCCGTTACCGTTGTCACCGTAGCTTTTAAAGTTATTCTGCGGCACATTACCGTTTATTCCGTAGTTAGTAAACGTGTCGTTAGCGCCGTTACCGTTTTCTCCATAACCCGAAAACGTTGACCCGATAACGTTTGAATTGTTACCGTACGATTTGAACTCGTTCGCCGCAGCGTTTCCGTGCTTTCCGTAGCTGGAAAACGACTGATCGCCGGAGTTAGCGTTGTCCGAGTACGATGTAAACGTTTGGTCACGGCCGTTAACGTCGTTGGAGTACGAGGTGAACCTCATGTTCGGGACATTAACGTCTTGTGTATAGCTGGTAAAGTCTCCGGTACCGCCAGTGGCTTTAGTGCCGTACGTGTTGAAGCTCTGGTCCGGCACGTTGGTGCTACGGGCGTAGGTTGAGAACTTATCGCCATGACCCACTGAGTCACGTGAATACCTACGGAACGAGTCAAGAGCCGAGTTACCATCGTTTGAATAGTTTTTAAACGAATCGGATCCTCCCAACCGACCCGACCCGTAGTTGGTGAAGTTCTTTTCGGAATACTCTTTAAAGTTAACATCGCCGGAGTGTTTTTCGAGACTGGGACCCACCTCCGGGAAACAGAGGAGGTTTCCGGCGGAGCAGAACGACGGGAGGTTGGTGGCGAGAGCGGTTTGGTCGCCGGCGAGTTTGGAAAACGCCGCCGATTGTACGGCGGTCATCGGAGATGCTTTGTTTATTAAAAACGAGGGTTTGGGTAAATCGTTTGAGATCTGTTTTTTCCAGTATCGGATTAGATACGCCTTTGGGGTAAACGGGTCTTCCGTCTGTCCGGCGAACACAGATACCTACAAAAAACGTTAAATGCGATTAACATCGAATAATATTCCATCTCAAACCGATAGAAATTTACGGTAGGATAACAGGTAAACGGACAACAAAAATGTAGATTAGTATCGAATAATATTTTCATTTCAAATTATTAGAAATTTACAATAGAATGACTGGTAGACGGAAAATAAACTTAATAAAATAAATAACTGATAAAAGGTAAACGGACAATAAACAGCGCGGTTGAGTTTAAAAAATGGTTGAAGAATGGGGAAAAAGGTAATGAGATTGAGGAATAATAATAATAATACAATGTGGGAGGTGGTTAGGGGAAAAATGGAAGGACTTACATTGATAGAAGAGAAGATGAGAATGAAGATAGGTGTGAGGGGGTGTATGAGTTTGTGCATTGTGGAAGTGTGAGAGGAGGCTGGTGGATTTGGTTTTTTTTGGTTGGAGGTGGAGAGTTTTATAGTGGATGTTTTCAAATCATTTTTTTTTTAATTTCTAGAATTGTTTCTATAAATACACACTACTCATTCGTACTACAGTAAATAATATGCTACTACAGGTTTTTTTTTTTTTTTTAATTGGTTTTGACAACTCAGGTTTACTGTATTACATTTTTAGAAATGGTAAATAGGTTTTCATTTTATTTTTTATGGTAAGTGTCTGGCATTTATTAAACCTTTTAATCTCTACAGTAGTAAAATTTAATTTTATTGTACACTTTTTTTACGGTTTATCAGACATTGTTTAGTATTACAACAATTGACCCGGTTTATATATTCTTTTTATTTATTTATTTTATGCATTCAAATTTATTTATAGCGATTAATGAAATAAAAGGACATTGTTGATCTTTTTTTAAGTGGATTTTATGGTATAAAGGTAAACAGAATTTATTAAAGTATTATTCTTTGTTACATTTTCCTTGTACTAACGTTCTAAAAGTACTTTAATTTGAAAATTAACGATTATCCAAAAGTATATAGAATATTGTCTTTATCGTTTTTTCTGCACCCTTGCTCCTGGATCATGTGTGAAAAAAATACACTTCTTGAGCATACATACTCATTAAATAAAGGGAAAGGCATGTAAGATGAGCATTTTCGCACCAAACTAAACTATTTTTTTTTTTTCACTTTTGACATTAAACTAGACTGATTAAGGTTTGAAACACAGGATTATAGTTATCTTATAAAGTAACGTTATGCTATAGTTGTTTACATCCATTTTACATTTTAAAACCAAAATTATTTGAAATCCAATTTGACGAGGTGTGGTTTGGTAAGTTTCAACTAAACCGGCCAACATCTAAAACTCATTTTAAGCCGGTTTACAGAAACTGACAAACGACTAATACGATAACAAACTTATTGACAAGGCAAACTCTCTATCAGATCTCAACATAATAAACACCTTTTACGGAAAGTTTCAAAGTTTAGCCTTAACTCCTTTATATTAGGTGGTTATCGTAATTCAAATACAACCGCCAAAGCTAAATCTTGGGATCTACCAACAACTATATAAGGACGAACAGGTAACTTTGATTATTCATTCACATCTACTATCTCTTTCTACCACATTCTCTCCTAAAAAGCATAAGTACTTATTCTCATGTCGGAGGGTGCTCACATAGATAAGCCCATTCCTATGGCGAGTTCTAAAGGTGTTCTGTTTTGCAGTTGATCAGGTCAAGCCTCTTGGAATAGTCTAGATCAAGGTTTCTACCCCAGAATGCCAGACCCTCAGGTACTTGTTTGTTTATTGGCGTCATCCGTGGGACGAAATACTTTTTAAAAAGCCAAGACCTTTCTTTGTTTCAAATGGTGGAGAACCAAAGCACTGCTCAAACGGCAGCACCAACGGACACTAATCAGAACGCATCATCGTTGGTGGACAGTGATCATACACTGTCTTTCGAATTCGGGGAAGAGGATACTGAAGAACACGCCCCGGGGTTTACACCTGGAAATACCCGGGCGCAGACTATTGCGTCTTCTGGCCCGTTATCCATTATGAGTGCACCCTTCACGCCATCTTTCTCTCGACCCATGTCGTAACCGATTTACACCTACACTCGACCCATCGTTAGCACTACTGTATCACCCACTAGATCACAACCTCCTTCATCAACAATGTTGTGGACAACAACTGTCACCATCCTGCCACTATTCTCCGTGGCGTTAACCGCGACTATGGCATCATCCCTAATGGCTACCTTGGTTCCTCCGACCATGGCTCCATACACCCCAATCACACCTGACAACTTGCCATTCATGCCATATTATCCCATGCAACCATATGTGTACCCCTACCCTTATGCATATCAGCCTGCGCTGTGATACCCCGCATTTTCAGGATAACACTTTTTACAGAACTGTAGTTAACTTGCATATTCATAGTGATCAAATACTTAACTAGGATTAGTTAAGTAGGCTTAACATATGTTAGATGCTATTAACATATGTTATAAGTAGGAAAAACCTTGTTTTGTCACACACACGATTCCTGCATCCCGAACGTTGGTGATTTATCTGGCAAACATAATAATAAGCACAATGGAATTGTGATGAACGTAGTGTTACATGTTTGTGTGGAGTACATGCTTATGTGAATTATCGCTTGACTGAAAATTAATATGTAAACCATGCAAGTTACGTGAACCTTAGGATTGATATGTTATGAAATAATAAAAACAATAGTTTTTATGCAATTTAGGGTGATTAATATCATCGGGCCCGGTATTGGACTAGAACATGACTAACGGGTCCGGTTAATGGACTAAAAGGGGACCAAATACCCAATTGCTTGGGCAACAAGCCAAGCCCTCTTATAATTAGGAGACAAAAAAATAAAAACCCTAACCCCCACCCCTTTGCGCTGTGAACTCAACCCCCACCCCCATCCTCTTGATTTTCAACAAACATCAATCCTATTCATTCCTTCAAGCTAGTTGTGGTGCAATCTCTAGGCTTTGAGGAATCTAGCTTTGAAAGGTATAATCTTTACATGTTTTATGATGATTAATAATATTGAAAAGTTGAAAAAAAAAATCATAGGGCATGCATATATATATATATACAATCAAATAACATGAGTTAATGGGAGTTCTTGAATGTTCATTGTGATTTGATGTTGATAAGTGTTGCTAGTAATCATAATTAAGGTTTTTGTATGATAATATAGGTGTTTAATCAGAATATTATGAGTTATGCATGTATTAGAGATTTTTATGCATGATTAGGGTTTGTGAATAACTTGGGGAGCAAGTTTCAGTTTCTGGCAGATTCATTAGGGTGTTTTGTAGGTGCTGTATCTTGATGTTAATTTGGTTGTTTTGATCGATTCTTTGCATGAATGGATTGTACATGGTCTTAGATTTTTAGAATGGGAAAAATCATCTGATTTGGATGTCGTTTGATATGTTTTTGGAATTTTATTTGATTAGGGGTCATATCAGATTTTCGGATTTGTGAATTGGGTTAACTTTAAATGGTCATAACTTGAGATTTACAAGGAATTAAGTTATGAAATTTTTACAGTAGGTCAATATTGGAAAAATTGAGCTTGTCAAGTGGATTCATCCTGTTTGGATGAATACACAATTTTTGAGAATTTTTCTACTAAACTGACCTGTTGAGGAAATTTTCTGGACATAGCTGTGTTGTACGAATTTTCATAATTTTTGTGTTTGGTTTTAAGACAAAAAAAATATGGGTTTGCAACCGAATCCCCATGAATACTCAGTAAAAATTTGGGACCTTAAATCATTCGTTAAGTATTTTAAATAATTCGTTTTTCACAGCGCACAATCTGTCCTAAAAACGCAGATTGTGTACGGGGCCTTTATGTGACTATTTGGAGTTGTATGTGGTATGTAATTGACATGTACTTGTGTGAAAACTTTTATGAGATGTATTTGATGTATTAAACTGATAATAATCACTATGATCACCAACGGGATACGTAGGACATACTTGAACATGTAGAGTCACTAGGCGTCACTACACGATTGGAACTTTAGAAGTTTTAGACAATCAAGTTGCATGATGTGTTGGTATGCACGTATACTCACCTAGTGACACTTGTAATAGGGAGTCGGTAGCTCGTTACTGTTTGAGGGATTTGGATCATTCACGTGCAACCTAAGGTGAGTTTCACTATTCTTTTCTCAAAAGCATGCGTCTCAGGTTTGAGACAACTTACAAAACGTTTTCTAGTCCGGTTTGGGACTACTTTTACATCTCGGGTTATGAGATGCTTTGACTCCTTGCGTGGGTCGGGTTTTGACTCCTTGTGTGGGTCGGTTTTACGATTCCTTGTGTGGATCGGGTTTTTGATCAGTTTAAAACTTATTGGTCCTTTGTAAACTAAACACTCTATCATTTGGAAAGTCCTTGCATATTATTGGGTTAATCGCTGGAGGCGAGCGGGGTATTAGTTGATAGCGCTATTAGGTTGTGCAGCAACCTCATGTCTGAGGTGCTTGAGGCACGGGCATGAACTTCTGACCACAATTGAGAACTAGTGTTGATAGACACCAGTTATTGAGGCAAATTACTATTTTACTGAAGGTGTCCCAATAATCCTGTTTAGTTACATTGAGTGGGCTAGCTACCCCTGACACGCTTAAACTGATAACACTTGAACATTTTGGTCTGGAGGACCTACTCTTTTACTTGGTTACGTGGTTTTGGAAACCAGCGCATTTACTTACTCATTTTCTTTACTTAGTGAACTCACCAACATTGTTTGTTGACCCATGATATACATGCTTTTGCAGGTAGTTAGCTTCCGGTGTCACGATTAGAAAGCACTGCACACTTCACTGCATTTGGGGTCTTGGGCATACACTTAAATTATATATCATGCTTTTATGTTTTCTTTCATATGGTTTTATCTTGGGCGCGTTGTTTTGCGCATGGTTTTAAAAAGGTTTAAACTTGGCTTACGCTTCCGCAGCTTAACTAAACTTGATTTTTGAAAACGAACTAAATGGTTTGGGCATTTAGAGTTCGTTCATATGACTTATGGCTATGGGATCCTGGTATGTCATGCGCCTCGCGGTATAAACCCCGCAATGGAAATTTGAGGGTGTGACATGCGCCCCAGGCACCACCCGGGTGGTGGATGCCAGGAGAAACACCCCCCGCAAACCTTAGATGCCCGGAGGGAGGCAGTCTGAACCATGCTCACTTTGATGAAAGGACTCCTTGCACTCCTCCGGCCATCCAGCCAAACTCATATGCTCCTCAAATGCACTTATACTGTAAGACCCGTGTACTAAACGATTAATAATCGACATGAGTTAAGACCAAATTGCCATTCGCACATAACTAAATTGAATCTATAACATGATTCATAGTACAAAACGATTTTATGCTTTAACTAGGGAGTTCACAACGTATTTTCTAGCACAATTGTTTCTACAAGTACCACGTTTACACCAAAACATTTTAACAAAAGCTTTATGCGGAAGCGTCTTGACTCGTGTTGCGTTCGGTTCCTTATCATCAAGCAAGATCATCAAACGTAGTCCCAAGGTGTACCTGCGCTATGTATTATTCAATAAAGGACCCGAATAAGCCTATGTGATTGATTAAAATATCAAACAATGACAAACAAAGATTCGGAAAACAGCTCGCTGTAAGATACGGTTACAGACCGTAGCTTACGGTCTTTTAATTTTTTTATTGGAGAATCGCGCTGTAAGCTACGGTCTGATGACCGTAGCTTACGGTCTGGCCCTTCTGTTCATTTTGTGGCTTATGGCCGTAGCGTACGGTTCGTAGCTGCTGTTGGGCTGCAATTTCTTATCAATTTCCAACCCATATTGTCTAATTTACCTTGCACTTACTTGTCTTTTTCGAGCAGCAAACTATATCCTTTCGGGGCTGTTAATTACTTATCTATAAGTGGCTATACATACCTTTACTACACCAATTCTCATGTTCACCTTCTAAACTCAGTTTCGGGGATCATCCAACATGTAATGAGTTCGCCAAACCTTCAACCCATCAACAGTTCCATATAACTGACTTGAAGGTTTGGCCATTCTTACATGTATGATCTGTCTCAGTATTGCAATAACGCATATAAAGACGGAATTAAGCATATCTTACAATGCGCGTAAATAAAGCGTACAAAGTCATAGTTATGACATACCTTAGACTTGTCCTTTCCCCTTGAGAGTTCTTCTTACCTTGACTTGAAGAGGACCCGTGCTCCTTGGCTATTAGATTATGGTTCATCAATTTGTTAGAACCATTACACATCTCAGTTTTTCATTGTCCATGACGCCTTATATAGGGCAATCATGACATATGAGTATATTACCTATACTATTTATAGGTCCGCTTATACATCGGATTAAACACACATGTTTAGACACTATTATATCAATATTTGACCACGATGGTCGTCATTTACTAGTTAACGGGTCAAATCCTCATATTACACATTAATCCATCAAGCTTACACTATCAAATCTGGTTTTGATTTACTTAGGCGTTTATCAAACATTTGGTAGGCGTTTATTCAATAATAAGACCACACCCTAATCATAAGCATTATGAACCCCTCCATGATCAAAATCAACAATTTATCTATCTATGATATCTATCATACAACAAGTTTCTTTCAAGAATCACACACAACACTTTCCAATTGATTGAGATGACAGGCTTCATCAAAATCCTTTGAACCCACCACCTCACATCAATACAATTTCATTACATGGTTCAATTCAGGTTTGTAATTGATTACACATGAATATGATATCCTCAAACACTACGGTAGCCCACTAGACTTATTAATTATTGACTATTAACTAAAACCCAACAAGTTCATCTTTCTCATAAACATCTAAATCATCATAAAAATGCAACCAAAAGTTACCTTAGGGCTTGTAGGACTCTAGATGACAGATTTTCTCCATTGCATGTGATTAATCTCCGGATTATAGCTAGATTAAGCTTGTCTGTGAGATTTGAGGTGTATGTGTGTGTCGATATACAGAGAAGAGTGAAGAAACAAATAGTCGGCGCACATGCGCCAAGTGCCATTGGATTTGCCTACAATGACTGGGTTTGCCACCCAAGTTTGGTATTTGCTTTTGCGGAGAATTCCCGCCTTTAGAAGTTCCATCACTTGTTCATTCATCGCCTTTGTTTTCTCCGGCCCCATGCTGCGTTTCTTTTGAGCAACCGGTTCTGCGTTTTTGTAAACGTTGAGCTTGTGTTCCGCTATGTGATGCGGGACACCAACCATGTCTGCTGGCTTGAAGGCAAAAATATCCATGTTCTTTGTTAACAGTTGCTTCAAATGTGTACGAATGGAGTCGGAGATTACATGGCCGATGACAACTGTCTGTTCCGGGAATGCAGGGTTGATAACCCATTTTTCCGGTTCGATTCTGACAGTTGGTTTTCTTTGCTTTGTAGGCTTCAGCGCATCGGTTGTGTGACATGTTTTGTTTCCGCGGATGAATGCGACTTCTGTTCGCGTAGGGAAACCTGCCATCTGATGTGGCATGGATGCATTGCAATTGAATTTTGCCAATCCTTCCCGTCCCAGCAAGATGTCATGGGAGGAATTAACGGGAAGCACAATGAAATCACACGTTTCAGTGAGCGAGTGCTTTCCGTCTGAGAGTGTTACTGGAAACGTGAGCATTCCCAGTGGGTAAATTGTCTCATGAATAAAGCCGGAAATTGGCTCTGTGACTGGTATTATTCTTGCTTTGTCATCATCGTCCAGCTGGTCGAAACATTGCTGATACATGATGTCTGTGCTGCTACCGTTGTCTAAGAACATGTACCTCGTCCGGTAATGTCCGACAACGCCTGTTATGATTAGCGGAGCTGTCGACGAGGCCCCCCTTTTACTCTTGGCATGATTACCTGCTCTTCCTTCCATGCATCGTTGTTTATATCCGCAAATGTGCGTTTGTGACTTGTGGTTCTATGGATCATGTTGTAGGCATTGCGCGATGTGTTGTACACATGATGCGCATTGAGGTTACGAATCCTTTTCTGAGAGGGTTCGCCTCCTTCAGTGTTGTCCCTCTGCTTTCTCCGCATGTTCTTAACGAGGTGCGTTAACTGCCCTGATTTTATAGCGTTTTCTATTTCCATCTTCAGACTGTAATAGTTGTCTGTCATATGGCCATGGTCTTCGTGGTACTCGGAGTACTTGGACTTATCCACGTTCCGTCTGTCACCTCGGAGCTCTTGCAGTTTTGGGAATTGAATCTGTTCGGTTTTCAGCACTTCAGATGGTGTTTTGGACAGTGGTGTCCACTCGTAGTTTTTCTTTGAGTGCCCTTTGTGATCACAAGTCCCTCTCGAGCTAAGCATGTTTCGTGCGTCTAGTGCTGAGGAGTATTTTCCTTCTTCTGCTGCGCCTGAAATTCTTGACCAGACGGACTGCTTGCCTTTTCCTCTATGGTTTGAGGATGGATGATGGCTGCTGCTTTGGTTCGTATTTTTGTTTCGATGAAAAGATCGCTCGGAGGACGCGTATACTTTGGCAGCTTCAATCGCTTCGTCCCAGGCTTGTGGCACGCCATCTTTTCCTGTCAGACACTTCATTAGGTCATCATTTCTTACCCCGTGTAAGAAAGCTGCACAGGTAAGTTCTTCCGCAACCTAACTGGAGGGCTTCTTTGTTGTATCTGACGATGTAATCTTCCAAGGTTTCATTCTCATGGCGTGTGCACAAGAGAATGTGCGCTTTGTCTTTCTTGTGTTTGCGCAAGTGTGAAAAGTGATTCTTGAATTTTCTAATGAGGTCATCAAAGTATACCAAACTTCCGACAGGCAGACTTTCATACCAAACCCTGGCTGCCCCTGTTAACGTTTGCACGAACAGATGGCACCAGGCTTGTACAGGCCATAGCTTAGAGCTGCCTGCGCAATCAAAAGCATGTAAGTGATCGTCTGGATCACGCAGACCGTCGTATTTCCCAATAGTGCTTGGTAGTTTACACTCTTGGGGCATTGGTGCTAGCGCGCACAGAATTTTGATCTCTCGGCGAAAGTCTTCGGCCTGTATGGCTTGTAGAGGTCATCATCTTTGGGTGCCAGGCTGCTGGCAACGGATTTAGAGTGCTGTTTTCAATTGGAATCGTGATTCACCTCATTCTCTGATTCATAGCCGTCTGGTTCCTCATTCAGGTTGACGGGGTCCTGACCGTGAGTATTTCTACCACGGTCTCCACCACGCACCGCTTGACGAGGTCCCTTAGTGCGACGGCCATTGTTGTTTTCCCGAGGCGATTCTGAATCATCCTCTCTTGTGTCGAAACTTAATGTCTTTTGGACATTGAGTTTGGCTTGATTCATCACTATCTTCTGATATTCGGCAATTGTCTTTGAATTTTGCCGGGCCAACCACTCGTCCGGATCAACCGGAGATAGGTTGTCTTGTTTCTTTTTTCCTCCAGTAAGTCCCCCCTTGATTTGGTGGAACTGGAATGTTGAAGCTGGCTGCTTTTGAGCCACGTTTTTGGTGACGGTGTTCGGTGTTACATCCTGAATTTCGTCGTTGATTGTTGCATCTACTTCAGCAGTGTTGTTATTGTTTGCATCTTTTGAGAAAGCCATGGTTGCTAGTTTGAAAGATGTTTTAAACCGTAAGGGATGGCGCCAATGAAGAAACAAATAGTCTTACCACCGGTTAGGGATGATAATATTATGAGTATTCTACAGGGTTGATCCTTCACTAGCAGCTACGGATTGAGGAACCTGCAAACAAGAGTTGATTGTGGATGTGGAGACGACTACACAAGGTAGTAGTTTATGACAAAAACGGGGTGAATGGGGATACTATCTTGTTATTTATAGTTCTCCGTGTTAGCAGAAAGTGTCCTCTCCTACTAGGGATGTGATCCCTTATATAGGAGAGGTCGTATGCCACCATTACCCAAGTCCTAACCGTGGTTAGGTTGTCTCCATCACCCTTAATTATGTTAGTAAGGTGATATATGAAAAGCTTAATTAATGGGAATAGTGGGAACGTCTACCACCTTTAATGGTTGGTCAATGTGCTTGTAGCCTTGATTCATGCATGGCGTTTGACCATGCATGACCTTCGCCTTGACCGAGACTTGAACATTGACTGGTCATTATTGTGTTTTGACCTCTTCCTGCACATAGGCTTTTCTCCGCGTGGCGTTGTTATTCCGGGTTTGGGTATGCGGAATAGTGTATTCAGTATCCAATCCCATCAAAGAGGAATAGGAGTTTTCCACTTTTCTTCTTCTTTAAACTGAGTATTACTTTGGCCCATATTCAAATTTGGCCCCTCTAGTTTTGTTATAGGATTTTATTAACTAACAAGGTTATTATCAGTTGATTTAACATGCTACTATTCTAACGAGAATTAACCCGGTTAGTTCTGCTTAACATAAAAATAATAATATTTCCATGTCAAGCTTCCGGTTAATGTCCATTGTTTTATCTAACTAATCGAACATTATTAGAATTAAAAATTTGGGGCGTTACACATACGATTCGATACGTGAACAACATAATGGCCCACGGGGGGAAACGAGCGATGAAGATTTAACCAGACCTCAAGCAATGGCTACTTACTCCAGATTTAGTAGCAGAATGGCCAATGCTCCTCTTCCTCTGAACCTAAATTTGCCTTCGACAGTCGGCAAGTATGATGGGACTAGGGACCCGAACAACCATATTAGTATTTTCTCAGCCGTGGGAAGGTAAAAATACTAGTCGCTTCCCGCTTAGTGCCATACGTCTGTACAAACATTGGTGAGAGCGGCCAAGGTATGGTGGGATAGTCTCCCACCTAGGTCCATTGCAAATTGTAATGAAATTGTGAGGAAATTCTCCCAACAGTTCAGTCAGCAGAGAAGGCACACCAAGTATAAGGATTAAGTGATGCATATCAGACAAAGGGATAATGAATCTTTGGAAAATTTCATCATACGCTTCAACAAGAAGCGATTGCAGATTCCGAGACTAAAGAAAGAGTTGGCATGCATAGGTTTCACCATAGGCATGAATGATGACGGTCTGCTTAGAAAGCTTCACGGATCAAAAATCTACCCACAGACCATGGACAAGATGATAACTATCTCTAAGGCGTTTGTCAAGCAAGAGAAGTCGATAGCCATGAACTATGTAGTGAGAAGGAAGCCACCATCCCATAAGTCGGCTGAACAACAAGATTACCGTAGTTCCAGGAGTAAAGTGTGGACAAGTTTATCATGTCAGCCTTACTCGCGGGTTGACCGTAAATATGCCTATCTTCGTACAGATAAGCCGAGGGATTCTTACTCGGGTCAGAATGAAAGATCAACTAAACCAAATTTCGATCACCCATAACTTACAAAGATGCATTCTCAAATTATAGAGATCGAGAACCTGAAGCTAAATCAGCCCTGCGCCCTTAACGATTCACCATCGCGGGACAAGTTCAAGTATTGTGAGTACCAAAGTGCAGCGGGCACGACACTAACGATTGTTCTCAGCTAAAGAAGCAAATCTAGTATTTTGTTAAAGCATGAAAATTAGCCCATCTGGTGAAAGATATAAAGCAAGGCTTGTCGTCAACAGCCAACGAGAAGGCGGCGGGAAAAAGACCATGGGAAATGAACATGGGTAATTCTGACATAGCATCTGAAACAAAGAGGCGTTACGAGCGTTTTGAACCTTGGATGGAAGCGGTCATGACGGTCCCTCTGCACTACAAGGTATGAACTACTGATGCTTTGGTGATATCCGTGACAGTGGGGGGGGGGGACTACAACATGAGAAGAATTATGCTCGATACTGAAAGCTCTGAAGACATCATCTATGAGCCTTGCTTCCGAAGGATGACACTTAAGGACCAAAAACTGTTGGCTCCTGCCAAAGGTCCGGTGCGAGGCTTTACAGGGGAAAGCAAAGAACCATTAGGTCAACTAACTTTTCCAGTTACGTTATGAGACGGACCATAGGAGCGGACAATTCTAGTGACTTTTCTAATCATACAAGCTGACTCACGGTACATCGTCATTATTGGCCGCTACACATTGGGTCGCATTAATGCCTTGGTATCAATAGTTCGTGGTTTCATGATTTTCCCCACACCTCAAGGAGTCACCACCTTTACCGGGGACAAAGGCTATTCGGCCATAGATAACAAGTACGAGCTTAAGGGGACTAGAAAGGTAGGTGTTTATTGCGAAATACCCAAAATAGACAGTGATAATCGAAAATACGTTGTCCTTGGAAATGCAAGATCGTCTCAAACAGTTACTGCAAAGTAACTTGGATGTATTTGCTTTTGAACATTCGAACGTGACCAAGATGGCAAGGTCCAAGGCAGTACATAGCTTATCCACGTACCCGACTGTAAAGCCCCGATCGCCCAGAAAAAGAGAAGCATGGCACCGGATCACAGAGCCACCGTAGTTCAAGAGGTAATGAAACTGGAAGAGGTGGGGATATTGCATAAAACCAGGTACCATACATGGGTGGAAAACCCAGTCATGGTTCGAAAGCATGATAGGTCATGGTGGATGTGTGTTGACTACAAGAACCTAAACAAAGAATGTTCCAAGGACGCGTATCCACTTATGGAAATTGATCTTCAAATGGACTCCTTAGCACCCTTTCAATTTAAGTGTTTCCTATATACTTATAAGGGCTGCCATCAGATTCATATGGCTTGAGAAGATGAGGATAAGATCGCGTTTCACACAAACACATGCATCTCTGTTACACCAAGATACCATTTTGATTGACGAACGTCGATGCTACTTACCAGCACCTCATGGATCAGGTTTTTGAAAATCAAATTGGCAGAAATATGGAAGTCCATCTAGATGATTTGGTAACTAAAAGCATGACGGATGAGCAGATATTACCAGATGTTGAAGAAACCTTTAAAACACTCCGAGATTACAACATCAAGCTTAACCCATCTAAGTGCTCGTTTGGAGTGGAAGAAAGGAAGTTCTTAGGCGTGGTTGTTACGAAAGACGGTTTCAAAGTCAACCTAGAATGGTCACTCCCGTTCATAGCAACTTTGAAGGATTATAAAATACCATCATTTATACATGTATTTACCACTCTTTTTGTACAATTTATATCTTTATCTTTGCAAAATAAAGCTAAATTATTCCTATGAGTTAATTCCAGGTATTTGGAGGCAAACAGGCACAAAGGAGCGGTAACTGGCACAATGGGAAGGAATTTGAAGACTGTTGCAGAGTGTGCACGGCCGTGCTATAGGCCAAAGTCAACCAGTCAACATTTTCAGCCATCCAGATGAAGAAGTCAAGGTGCACGGGCATGCACAACATGGTGCACAGCCGTGCTTGCTGATATGTGCTCCCCAAGACTCCAACCAACCAAGAATAACATGCATTCATGCAATACAGACGAGCATGGGCATGCTCCTTTATGAGCACGGGCGTGTAGGGGACCAAGACTGCTCAGAAGGACTTCCAGTACAAACGGACAGTACCTGACTATTGAGCACGGGTGTGCCCACTTGGGAGCATGTGCGTGCACGCCCTCTCACCTCTATAAAAGGAGACCTTCACTTATCATCTTGGCATTACATTCCACCCGAATCTCTCCCACATTTATGCTATCTTAGGGTCTTGTAAGTGACATTTGGAGCTTGGGATCACTCCATAAACACTTAGAGAGTGTGAGCTTTGAGGGAAACCACATAAAATCATCCAAAAACCCTCTAAATCCTCTAGCAACCCTCACCATGTTTTCATATCAAAACATATCTAGTCAGCTTGTTGTAATGCCATCTCTTGGCAAGGATTGTAGAGTGTTGCTAGGGTAAAGACTATCTTGGTATGGGTTATATAGTTTATGTTTATTATTAAGTGATGTTTTGTGTTCTCATTTAATTCTTTCTACACTAACTTTGTTTGATGAATTACCTAATCAATCATATAGTATTTGGTCTTGTGGGTATTTTGATAGGAAGTGGATGGATTTATGAGTGTACCCGTGGTGTGTAACAACCCACGCACTTGTAAGCTAACCTAATTCTACGTGTAGAGATTAGCCCTTTTGTGTTTGGAAACATTCACACTTTGTGGCTTAATCCTCGACTATCAAAATCCCACTTTGGGTCGATACGATCTTTATACTTGGTCCTAGTGATAAGCCAAGACTTGGTTGTGTGACTTGGCTTCATGGTCTATGTGTTAGCTTTAGCGCGAACCAAGAATTGGTGAACCCGTGTTGGAAACGAATGGTATATATTCTCTTTCATTACTATATT
Organism: Ambrosia trifida; assembly: GCA_028751855.1. Lineage (NCBI taxonomy): Eukaryota > Viridiplantae > Streptophyta > Magnoliopsida > Asterales > Asteraceae > Ambrosia > Ambrosia trifida. Next base: position 43,133,820 of record CM054123.1, on the reverse strand, counting down.
TCCGCACAATTAGTAATAGGCTAATCACTTTTTGAAAAGTTAATTAATTCAAGTAGGGGATGAGCGTGAGTGGGACAACCACGACTCCTCTATGATGTAAAATGGTAGCTTGTTCGGCCATGCTCCGGCCGCCGACAGGTTATTCATAAAAGTTTAGATTCATTAGATGTCAATATCACAACATGATCGATGTCGTTTGGTCGGTCAAAATAAGTTAAAATATAGTATAGTGAAAGTGAGTCGTCTCCACAGAGAATTGGTGGATAGTCGTATAGATTTGTAACTTAACTAATAAAATTAAATCTAACTGAATTGTAGGTTGTTTTGAGTTTTAAGAAAATGAATTTTAGAAGTTGTAAATAATAATATTAAAGAAGTAACCCCCTCCAGGTTTCTGGTTCAATGATTCACCCTACCCTTGTTTAGATGATTGGATAACACATAGACATAGTTTTGTTGAACGGTTTAAGTTAAGTGATAATCAAACACAAGTTTTTAATGATAACTCATACAATTTAATTACCAACCCACGAATAACAAGTACCCACCCGTTAATCAAACTGCTCACGATGCAAGAAAACCGAATGCGAATGACTAAAAGATAAGCAATTGCACAAACGTGACTTTTTTAAATAACTCAAACCACAAATATCTTTCAAATGATTAAAAGACAATCCATAAACCAAACTAAACAAGAGTTAAAGTTTCACAAATAAACCTTACACCCAGAGGTGATTACAAAGATGTTTAGCCGCTCATCTCCATTGCAAGATCTTCAATTGATGTGTTGTTAGAGATTGAATGCATGATTTGATGATTAAGATTGTGATTAGGAATGATTAATTGAGGGAAAAACACCTTGGGAATGATTAAAAACGACATGATGATTAGGAATGATTAATTAAGGGAAAAACACCTTGGGAATGATTAAAAACGACTAGGGTTAAGTGTCTTTTCGTTTGGGAGAATAATTATCTATTTATAGGGTTTAAACCATTAAATTCGTAACTTATGCTGACATGGGCGCAAGGTCAGGTGAGACCAGCGCACCTTGCACTCGTACCGTCCTTAGCATGCGCTGGGGAGCACCAAACTTCCAAAACTTTCTATGCTGTGCCGGGATTAGAGCACGTGCGCTCAAAGGCATTTTACCGTGCGCTCCAACTCAGAATTTCTTCTTTTCTTCACATTTTTACTTGGGATTGCATCCATAGACTTCCAACCTCTTGTCTAGCTTCCAAAACCTTCATATTAAGCTCCAATTAACTACATTAAGCCTCAAGTACCTGCAAATCCCAATCATTCTCAAAGTAACTATGTTTTATGATATAAATCACTTAAAAACACATAATTAAATACATCTTAACATGGTAAAACACCCTCTCATCACAACATTAGGAGGTGGGTTCTTTGGGGTTGGGCATGCACAGTCTCGGGTGATCCTCCCCTCGCTGTTGAGAGGTGGGCTTACCGGGGCAGGGAGACCCTCACAATAACAAATGAGAACACAAATCGTTTTTATAGTTATGCGGTAATGCACATGTTGGACACATCACTCAATTGAACGTTACTGTTAATCCATACCAAGACAAGTTGGATCCCCAAGCAACACTGTTATTTGGACATTGATTTTCTCCTCGGTTACTTTCGTTATCTCTCACTTTTATTTATCTTTATTTTTACTTTAGCAACGTAAAGCTGAGTAGGGAAAGTCGTGTCTTAGGGTTCAATACTTGGTACTTTCTTGTGTCTATACTATACTCGATAGGTACACTTGCCTATTGTGTGGGTTTAGAACTTTTAGCATTTATCGTTTTATTTTAAACTTGAAAAGTGTCTCACCTCAAAGTTTTGACTTAATTACCCTTTTCACCAAGTTTTTGGTATTTCCACCGGGAACTTGCCATTTTAAGAAAAAGAAGTTTAAGTCCTTTAAACCACACGACATAAAGTTTTTGGCGCCGTTGCCGGGGACACGATATTTTTCGGGAAAGGTTTTAAGTTGCTAATATAACCCGTTTGTCTAGTTTTCTTTATTTTTCCGGATGGATCATCAAGTAGTAGAAAATGGCTGCTATATTAACAAGGATGTGACAATTATGGTGGACCTCCTTTTCCCCACGGTTGTGAAGACTACATATTTTTAATTCTTCCATGTAGCTATTGCGTCGGACCTTCTTACCCTCACAAATGCGAAGAATACCTATCTTCTTTTCTCCCCACTCTTGACAATCATGATTCTTACCCTTATTAACCTTCTCCATGCTCACCTTCATGTGAACCTCCTCCACATTTACCTTCCTACGAACCACCTCCATATAACCCATCACCATTCCCATACTCTCATATGCCACCACTTTTTTATTCTTCAACTTTTTCACCTTACCCTTTTGAAGAAAAATACTCTCTTGAAAATTCACCAACATTTTTTCCATCTCCATCACCAAACCATTTTTCCAAGTCTAAACCCGAGCCTACGCCCGAGTCCGAGCCTCCTCTCATCGACTTGGAAAAGTTTGCAAAAAATCTTAAGATGGTAAAAAAATATCTCTTGAAGAAATTCGCAATGGAAGATGAAGCAAAAAACAAGGGCGTTTGAGGCACAACAAAATGAAGCTTTTGAAGAAAAAGGTAACATTAAAGAAAATGTAGGTGAAATGAAGTGGTAGACATAAAGGTGCAAGAAGGACGGATTGACCAAACTAGAGTTCCCACGATAATAAATTCGTATGAAAAATCAGACCGCGGCAACTCAGGAAAGGAAATGGTAATGTCCCATTTGCCACTTTTCACGAGTGATAGCCCCCCAATGGTTGAACTTGTTGACGACTCATGGGGTAAAGCATATCACTCGGAGGATCACTTCGCTAAGATGAAGTGGTGTTATTTTGGCAAGCCACTTGTGGTGTGTTGGGGTGACTGACTTCTTCACTACTTGCACATAGTGAAGTTTGATCCAGAAAAGTTCAATTGGTGGTGGCATGACTCATCATCATCTCTAGCATGTTTCACTATCAATCCCAAGATCTTAAATTGCGAGATTGAACTTGGTCAAAGTAGTATTTCTGGGACTAGCCTGATGAAGAATAAGTTGAGAGGTTGGTGCAAACGGTAAGAAAAGGCATTTGAGGACCCTCAGGTATGATCATTCACTTTTACTTCCTTCTAACCGCCAGGTATGCCCTCTCGACATTAGGACCTAGTAGTTTATTATTAGTTAGTAGTTTTATATTTTTAGTTTTAGTTAGTTATGCCCATGCCAGGTGATTTCTCTCAAAAGCTCAGTCTCAACTACCACCTGAACATCTTTCTTCCAGAAAGCCTATTAGGGGAAGGCGTAACTACGTCCCACTTGATTCTTTAAGCATAAAATTTTTAGAAATCTATAATTTCAAAATATGCTAAAGAATTAAGTGTGAGGTGATAAAATTTTATAAATTTTACCACCTCTTGAGATTGGCAAACCAAAACCTATTTAAGGCAAAGTTTTCAAAATGTTTTTAGAGTAATTAAAAACATCTTTCAAATCTTTTGAGTCCACCCAAAGATCTGAATAGGGGATTTTTGGATGTGTTGGCAAGGCCAAAAGAACTAACTCAAAGTGTCTTTACATCATGAATGAGAGCCTACTCTTTCCATGTGAATATCTTGAGACTTGAGCCTTATCGAACACACCTACTTTTGATATAGATATCACACATGCTCGTTCACTTGGACCATTAGAGATATTCACCCTTGGCATGTCATAGTTAGAACTTGTGTGTCTTATACATTTTGCGACCGCACGCGAGGTGAGAGAGTGTGAAGATGATCAAGGCACCTAGGATACACCCGTTCCATTTTCATTAGCCTTTCACAGATATACCCCTCACTTAGTCACCCCTTAAGCCTTAGCCTTTTTCATTTCTTCCATCACATCAAGCCCTTGTCATGGTTTTGGTGAAGGAAGCAGGATGAAGGCAATTAGGACACTCTTGGGCAATCTTGGAATGAAGGGAATAGACCAGACGTCAAACTTCCACCAAGGAAGTTTGGAAAAAAAGAAGAAGATACCATGAAGAGTCATCATACCAAAGAATAAGCTTCACCGCAAGCATCATTCTACCCTAAAAAAACAAAAAAAAAAGGATTGAGAAATAAGTCGAAAAAGCTCCACAATAAAAGGGCTTAGAGAAAACAACTCTATTTGAAGATTGATTTCTAAGACATTCCTAGTGGGGATTATTATGTGGAAAACCGAACAGTTCGGAAATTAGGGACGTCAGAGCAATGAGTCTTTGGGGGAGGAGTTTCACAAGCCCACTATCCATAGTTCGACATCTTCCCATCATGCCCCAGCCGCTACCCGAGCCAGACATGACATTAGACACCCATCCAGCCATCCTACCCATTTATCACTTTATCATCTTCTCCCGATAAAAGACCTTGTGATTCACATTTTCTCACCAATATTTAGCGGTGGAGATTTGATTTGCACACAATCCTATGATTTGTACGTGCCTTAGGTTGAATCTGAGTGATCACCATCAAATAACACCCAAGCGAGATAACAGAAATGGTGAGGAATCAATGAAGTAAGACACTTGAGGGACGTTTGATTAGGCGCGCCAAGGCTATCCGGAACATATACCAAGGATGTATTTAGTAGGTGAGACTCTTAAGAGGTGGGTTATTCGTGACTTATCATATTACACCCAATTATTTTTACTCTACCGTTGTTGCCTAGGTTTGGTCTGCTTGGGGACAAGCAAACGTCTAAGTGTGAGGTTGTAACACCCCGGTTCTAGGCCCAAAATTTTTCGCGTCCAAATTAGTTTGACAACACCAACTTTTGTATAGATAACCGACCAAGTAAATTATATACATATCTATACCAATACAAAACTAAACCCGATAGTTATAACCAAAGATTTAAACGAGATTAAATAAATATATTATATACACTAAGTAACCAAACCAGTACGCACTACGAGACTGAACCGATACCCGGTAACGAACCCGCCCGGTGACTATTAATTAGTCATTGGAGGGTGGACACTTGTCCACCCCTCCCTTGGACAATACATTTTAAAAGCCCATAAATACTCCAGATGCAAGTCTCGAGACCATTTAACCCACTGTGTATAAAACCCACACTTGTCATGTTAGTTTAACTCTTTATATTATAAAAACTCCTTTCTTTCATGAGAAGCCAACACCCACAAACATTTATAACACAATAAGAGAGAGAGACAGGATCCGATCACGAAGCAGAGCACACGGTGGTGCTATGGCGGCGCTGCCGCCTCTGATGCCGCGTATCTATACAGAGAAATAGAGAGAGTGAAGGTGGCGGAGGACCACCGTGCACGGCGGAGATGGTACTAGAGCTTGGGTCAGGTTCCGTTGATATTAGCTGCATATGTAAATTATAGGCCTCCATTTCTATTAAAGATGAGTTGCAATGATGATGACGACATAGCTAAGAGTGAAGGCTGTTGAATAAATGGAGACTCTTGGAGAGAAGGGGAAGGGTCATGACCCGAGTTAGCTAAGGCGACGCGGTCAACTGAGGAGACCCGCAAGGTATGGACGAGAACCCGAACCATCTTGACTTAAGTAGTAATATTCGTGGGTGCACGTGTGGAACTCCGACATTAAACCCGGGCCGATAGTATAAATTAAATAACGGACTTAATGATATCGTATAACCTAAGAAATAACCAATAATATATTAAGGTGGTTGATGTTAGTATTCTAGCACATGATCGCTCAATGGATATATAGTTAATAAAGTGTAATAGAGATGAGCATAATACAGAGGATGTTGACTATAGTCAGCTAACTTAGACACAAACAACATTGAAACTTGACTGTTATATAATTTGGACATGAGGACTATGACTAAACTTTGACATTTGTGGATTAGGATGATGGACAGTAGGTGAGACATCTAAATGTATATAGATAAATATAATGACAACAAGAATATTGGAAAGTTAGGATACCTAGAGCTTTGGATATGGACTCTTTGATCATATATAAAGCTCGTTGGATATTGGGATATTAAAAGGCGATATAATATACAATCAAACCAATATTAGAAACTTGAAAGACATTATATAAATGCCATAATATAAACATGATTACATGGCTTTTACCAACAATTCGGATAGTACATACAAATAGGTCACAAGGTAATAAGATTGACATTTAGAACTTCGGATCAATAATTATTCTTTACATAAATAGATAGGCAGAGTTATCGATCGATAAATGGAATAAATTCCCCTAAACAACTAAAGGCCTTAGTTATCCACACGAGTAACCGCGACATTCGGTTACACGCACTAATGCTTGTAATCATGATAGGACTGGCATGCGACAAATAGACAAACTCAAGACTTCGCTATATTGTGCAACCATGAGAGATGACAGGTGAGTTTCATGTACCATTCCCCCTTTTGTGTTATTTACTGTTTTGGGGTGAATGCATGCTTCCTTTTTATAAACTCTTTGATGTGACAAGATACCAGCTGCCGGATACCATACCGACACTCATTAACCCGGGGGATTTGGGCCACTTAATATGTGGGTAGTACTACTTGGGGAAACCCCCACACACAGTGGATCCGGAAGCCCAGAAAACCCTCCACTGAAGATTTGTGACACGTATTTTGCCAGGTGAATCCATAATGGCAGTAGATGGATTATTTGTTAAGGTTTAAGGTGTCTCTTGTACATTACCACGTGTTGAACCATATGAACTATAAACTTGTTTATGAAATGATAAAACTGTTTTGGATACACTCGACTAATTACATGAACTCACCAGTATGATTACTGACCCAAACTCTTTTAAGCATGTGTTCAGGTACTGCAAATGAATGGATGGCAACTGCGAGGTATATGTTTGCTAGTAGCGGATTAAAGAATATCTGGTAGAGGATTATGAATACAAGTGTTGCGGATAAGAGCATTAGAGCTAAGAGCAGGTAGAGATTGGAACGACTAGTGGAGTACACCTCATCAACTGCTTCGACGACCGCCGCGTCTCGTCCCTACATTTAGTTATACAATATTTATTTGGAAATGTATTAGGTGTATATATATTAGTACATGTAAAACAATATTAGTACATGTAAAACAATAAATACAATGTACACGTTGCTTCCGTTGTGCAATTTTGGTATCGACTGTATCCCAACCGACACCCCCGGGGTCGGGTTGTTACAGAGGTGATATGAAGTGACATCATTTATACATGTTTTCTACATGTATCTACCACTCTTTTAGTATGTATTTATGCCTTTATCTTTGCAAAATAGAGCTAAATTGTTCCTAAGAGTTAATTGCAGATATTTAGAGGCAAACAAGCAAAAAGGAGCGGAAAATGGCACAATGGGAAGGAATTTGAAGACTTTGAAGACAGTTGCAGAGTGTACACGGCCGTATTCTTGCCCAAAGTCAACCAGTCAACATTTTCAGCCATCCAGATGAAGAAGTCAAGGTACACAGGCGTGCACAACATGGTCCACGGCTGTGCTCAACATGGTGCACGGCTGTGCTTGCTGATACGTGCTCCCCAAGACTCTAATCGACCAAGACTGTCATGCATTCGTGCAATATAGACGAGCACGGGCGTGCAGGGAACCAAGACTACTTAGAAGGACTTCCAGTACCAACGGACAGTACCTAACTGTTGAGCACAGACGTGCACGCCCTCGCACCTCTATAAAAGGAGACCTTCATTCATCATTTTGGCATCCCATTCCACCCGAATCTCTCCCACATTTCTACTATCTTAGGGTCTTGTAAGTGAGCTTTGGAGCTTGTGATCACTCCATAAACACTTAGAGAGTGTGATCTTTGAGAGAAACCACATAAAATCATCCAAAACCCTCTAAATCCTCTAGCAACCCTCACCATGTTTTCATATCAAAACATATCTAGTGACCTTGTTGTAATGCCATATCTTGGCTAGGATTTAGAGTGTTGCTAGGGCGAAGACTATCTTGGTATGTATTATATAGTTTATGTTTATTATTGAGTGATGTTTTGTGTTCTCATTTAATTCTTTCTATTCTAACTTTGTTTGACGAATTAGCAAATTAAATCATCTAGTATTTGGTCTTGTGGGTGTTTTGATAGGAAGTGGATGGACTTATGAGTGTACCCATGGTGTGTAACAACCCACACACTTGTAAGCTAACCTATCTCCATGTGCGGAGATTAGGCCATTTGTGTTTGGAAACATTAAGACTTTGTGGCTTAATCCTCAACTATCAAAATCTCACTTAGGGTCGGTACGGTCTTTATACTTGTTCCTAGTGATAAGCCAAGACTTGATTGTGCGACTTAGGTTCATGGCCTATGTGTTAGCTTTGGCGCAAACCGAGAATTGGTGAACCCATGTTGGAAGCAAACGATTTATATTCTCTTCCATTACTATATTGCCACACAATTAGTAATAGGTCAATCACTTTTTGAAAAGTTAAATAATTCAAGTAGGGGATGGGCGTGAGCGGGATAGCCACGACTCCTCTATGATGTCAAGTGGTAGCTTGTTCGGCCATGCTCCGGCCGCCGGCTAATTATTCATAAAAGTTTAGAGTCGTTAGATGTCAATATCGCAACACTGGGATGTGGGTTCTTTGGGGTTGGGCATGCACAGTCTCAGGTGATCATCTCCTCACAGTTGAGAGGTGAGCTTACCGGGGCAGGGAGACCCTCACAATAACAAATGAGAACACAAATCATTTTTATAGTTATGCGGTAATGTGCATCTTGGACACATCACTCAATTGGACGTTTACTGTTAATCCGTACCAAGACAAGTTGGATCCCCAAGCAACACTTTTATTTGGACGTGGGTTTTCTCCTCGGTTACTTTCTTTAGCTCTCACTTTTATTTATCTTTGTTTTACTTTAGCAACTTAAAGCTGAGTAAGGAAAGTCGTGTTTTAGGGTTCGATACTTGGTACTTGCTTATGTCTATACTATACTCAATAGGTACACTTGTCTATTGTGTGGGTTTAGAACTTTTAGCATTTATCATTTTATTTTATAAATTTAAAACTTGAAAAGTGTCGGTTGGATCAGTGTTGCTGTTGATGTATTGCTTGCTAGTGAACACTTATGTGTTTAGCAAGCTCAATCAGATTTGCACAGCGGAATGATTAAGTAAAGCTACACTATCAACAGGAGTTATTACTCCCCCTGGATGTTTGAAAAACTAAAGACAAGTTTAATGAGAATCTAAGTATTGAATGTGAATGCTAATAAATACTCAAACAGATTCTCAATAAATGAAATGGAAAGAACAATAATAAGCTTTGAAGGATTTTTGTATTAATCAAAATCAATGTCTAAAACAGAGGGATGAACCCATCTATTTATAGACTTTACATATGCATGAACCTTGCCAAAAAGCAAGTCAGAAATAAGTTGCAACAAGTTGCATTCTTGGAACTTGTACAAAAAGATAAAGTAATACTAAACTAATAAACTACTGAAACATAATTCGGTGAAAAAGATTCTTTACAAGAGCTGATGAATGACAAACTACTGATGAGTAGTTTGTCTTCAGTAGTTCTTCAGTGAATTGTCTGGTTAGACTTCAGAACTTCTGATACTTCTTCTTTAGTACTTGTTGAATCCTTCTTCAGTACTTTAGTCTTCTTTCTTCAGTAGTTCTATACTTAGGATATTTTGCAGAAGTGAATTAGACTAAGGTTTACAAAAGTGGTTTCACCAATCCTTTTTGTCCTAACAATCTCCCCCTGGATTGATGAAGCCAAAACCTTTTCTAATTCTTTATTGTCTTCTTCTGTTATTCACAATCTTCCATATCTCCTTGAACATGGAATTCTTCAATTGATTAAGCTGTTCATCAGTGAGAGATCCCCTTTGATGTTCCAGGTGTTGAATTGTAAGCAAGTCCTAAGTTGATAGTTTCTTCAGTTCATTCATTGACTTGTAGGCCTTGCTTGTAAGATCTCTTCTTGTCACCAATACTGAGTTTTCATCAGTAAAGGACCATCTGATGATCAGCACTTTAGACTTGTCAAAGTCTGAAGTATAGGGAACCATGCTGGATCCCTGGGATGTTCCTGAGTGTTGGATATTTTCTATCTCTGTGACTCTCAGGTGGGATTCACTTCGGTCTTCTTGTTGCACTACATCAGGTAATTTAAAGGTTGGTAAATGATGTTCAGTAACTACCTTTGTGTGCAGTCTGTGAGTGATAGTCTTCTGAATTTGGTAAGCAAATGTTGAAGGATCCCTACATTGAGTTATCAGAGGCTTCTCTTCAATATCAAAGTCTCCTTGCACAACTGTGTTGCCTTCCAGCAACACTATCTTGAAGTAAGTCTTTGTATTGTCCTTTGGTTTTCTTCTTGGTAGCTGGTCTTTTAACACCAGAAGTTCTAACTACTGAAGTTGATACTTCAGAAGTTTTGAACTTCTCTGGATTAGCAGCCTTGGCAGCCTTGTACTTCTTGTATGTGTCCAGTAGTCGATCTTCTTTCCATCTTGACACAGAGGCTTTTGAACCATAGTCATTTGCTACCAGTTCTTCAATCATCTCAGCTCTCTTGGCTTTTCCATCTTTGTTTGTTGCAAGTTTATCAGCAACAAGTTGAGCTCTACTAGTCAGCTCATCCATTGAGAGCCCTTTGAGTGAATAGGCTTTTGTTTTGCTATTCTTTGTTATAAAAAGACACCAGTTGTTTTTGTCTTCTTCAGCAACTCTCTTTGTTTCAGCTTGCCTATTCAACTCTGCTTCATAAGCTTGAAGCTTTTCATTTAAGCTTAGATCTTCCCTTGCCTCCAAGTTATTCCAGATCTCTTCTTCCTTAGCCATTCTTTGGGCTGCAATCAAACTCTTCTTAAGTAGTTCTTTGGACATTGATAGTGGAGAAGGGCTCAGCACAGTCATTGTTGTAGTTGTTGTAGGCCTTGGAATAGGAGTTGGTTGTTGTTGTTCAGTTGTTTTGGAAGGCTCTTCAACTGTTTGTATGTTGGAAGTGTTAACTGCTGAAGTGTTGACAGATGTGTCAACTACTGAAGGATTGTCTTCAGTACTTTCTGAATCATCAGAGGTTTCTTCAGCAGTTTCTTCATTATGGCCTTGGAAAGGTTCAACTTCAACTTCAGTTCCAGAGACAAGCCTTTGTTGATTTTCTTTTTGTTTTAGGGCTTTCTCTAGAAGCTGTTGTTGTTGTAGAGCCACTCTTGCCTTTATCCTGGCTTCCAGTGACTCCTTAGGTTCCTTAATCTTCTCCCCCTTTTTGGCTTCATCCACTTCTGGAAGCCTGCTAGGTTTGGAAGTTCTACCAGTGAGTTTAGCAAGCTGTCTTGAGTTGTTGTCTATCTTGTTGGACAGCTCACCAAGTTTCTTGTTGATCACCTCAAACTGAGCTTTGGTTGACAACTCCAAAGTAGTTGTGAAAGTTTTGAGGTGATTGGCAATTAGGGTTTTCATCAACTGGTATAGGGGACCCTCTGGGCTGCATAGTTGGTTCAAGTCTATGCTGGATGACCCAAGGAATTGGGTAGACATTTTCAGTGAGGGGTGTGTTTTTGGGTGATCTTCATGTTGTACAGAAGATGCCACTTTAGGGGAATCAGGGATCAAGTGGACTTTAACCTGATCTGGTGTGACCAGCTCTTTGAGCTTAGAGACACCAGGTGCAGGACCTTCACTAGTAGCCGTCAATTCAATTTTGGTGGAGTGTGAATCATCATCCAAATCAATGGAATCATCTGAATCCCTGCTTACTTCCTCAATGAGGACAGTATCAGTTACATCATGAGCTGGGCCCAACCCAGTTGTCTCATGTACCTCTTTTTCTTGGTTCTGAGGATTTCCTACCTCAGGCATTAAGCTTTCATCAGAAGTTGCTACAAGTGACGTCTTAGCAATGTTACTTCTATCCTCAGATCCACCACTGGGTGGTATGTGAGTAGTAGCAGCCTCAAATGTACCTAGAGTTTCTAAGTTTGGGCTTAGAGACCCTAGTTCATCCTCATCTCTTGGGTTAGGGCTATGGACATCCACATCCATGTCAAGTTCTGAAGGTATGTCCCCTGTTTGATGTGGTTGTTGGGGACTGACATGTTCTGATGGGATGTTCTCTTTTAGCCCAGATAGAAGTTTGGCAATTTCAAGGGCTTCAGGTTCAGAAATTTGTGGTGCTGGTTCAGTAGTTTGGTCTATGGGTTCAGCAGTTTCAAAAGAAGAGTCTATGGGGATTGTTTTCTTAAATTTCTTTCTTTTGAATAAAATGGTGATTGGTGCTCTAGTGGGGGTTTGAGATGGATGAGACTAAGAGGATGTTTCAGTCACATCTTTTTCAAGTGCAGATTGCACATTAGCAAATTCAGGCATCTCAACTTCCTGAACTGCCTTTCTTTTCAGGCTGGTGGGTTTTTGTTTTTGCTGTTTTGGTTTCTTGGCCTTTTTGGGTGAAGGTTTGGAAGATGAGGGTTCCTTGGGGACTGTTGTTTGTTCCCCTTGGTCATCTTCTGGCCAGGTGGCCGGTTTATTGTGCCTAGAGTATGCTTGTGAGGTTAAAGGGTTTAAAACAGTTATTTTACCCACAAGCACCTCTTCTCCAAGTTCCGTTATTATGAATTGCATAATAAATCTTGGATACAACAAAAACTTCTTTTTAGAATTGAGATAATGTAACACCAACTCATTAAAGAAAAGTGATGATGCCCTGAATTTTGTTTCATTCACAATGGAATGAAAAATAGGTTGAAAAGTAGAGGGCATCTGATCATAAGATCCAGTTTTTGGACTCAAACACATTATTATGTAGTGAAACAAAAGTTTGTACTTAGGTTCAAAATATTTCTTAAAAATAGTAGCATGTGAGAGAGTACCTTGGTAACCACACTCTGTCATGGTTAGATGAATTTCAGAGTTTGGAAATTGATCTCGGGCACCAACATCATCTAGACCCAGTCTAATTCCCAAAGTTTCGGGTGTGATTGCCATTCTTCTCCCTTGGATGGTTGAATTGAGGGAGATTACCTTATCATTTACTATCACCGTCTCCACATTTGCCCAGAACTCATTAAGAGTTTCAGTGTGGATTGGAGGATCAATGGTGAGGGCAGTAAAGTATTGGGATTTAACGACTAAATCAATGATTTCGTCGTATTGGGACCAGGCTTCATGTTTCTAGAAGTAGCCTCTTTGATTGTGTCCCTGTTTCAGTATTAGAGCCATGTGGTTTGTGTGTGTGTGGAACGAACAGTGTTTTTGCAGGTTCAGGGTTTGAGAGCTTTTTGAAGAGAAGGAGGGAATTTTTGCTTTTTGAATGGATAAGTGTTGGAAAAGGTGTTTATCAGAAGTTTGTAACCGCCCTAGGTCAAACTTCTGAAGTGGGAAATGTCTGATTTGCCCTTAATGACAAAACTGCTGATGAAGAACAATTGTCATCAGTAGTTCCCATTTTCTCTTCAGTAGTTTGTTAACAACTGATGAGAATGTTTATAAACACTTTATTCATAACTTCTGAAGATCATTTTATCAGAAGTTAATCATTTTTCAGAAAATATTCCCATACTGATGTTTTTGTTCATCAGTAGTTCCTCTTTTTGTTTTTCAGAAGTTTTAGTCTAAACAGATGTAAGTGAAAAATAAAATATGTGCAGGAAAAGTAAAAGAACACTTACAAATTTAGCATCCCAAGCATGGATACTAACTTCTGAAATGTTGATGTGTCAAGGGGTTTTGTGAATATGTCAGCTATCTGATTAGCTGTTGTGACATGCTTCACTTCAATCTTGCCTTTTTCATAGCAATCCCTGATGAAATGATACCTGATTTCAATATGTTTAGTTTTTGAGAACTGAACAGGATTTTGAATGATGCTAATGGCAGATTTGCTGTCTACAAGCAATGGTGTCTTGGTCTCTTTGATTTCATAATCAAGAAGTTGATATTGGAGCCATTGTATCTGTGATGTACAACTTGCAGCTGCAATGTATTCAGCTTCAGCAGTTGAAGTTGCAACAGATGTTTGCTTCTTTGATTGCCAGGACACTAGACAGTTTCCCAAGAATTGACAACCACCAGATGTTGATTTTCTTGACATTTTGCACCCTGCATAGTCACTATCTGAAAAAGCTGATAACTTGGTATTGCTTGAAGCAGGATACCAAATTCCAAGTGTAGGAGTTCCTTTCAGATATTTGAAGATTCTTTTGACTGCAATGAGGTGTGATTCCCTAGGAGCTGATTGATATCTAGCACAGACACATGTTGAAAACATAATATCTGGTCTAGAAGCAGTTAGATACAAAAGGAAACCTATCATACATCTATACATGGTTTGATCAACCTGTTTTCCTTGATCATCTGGTTCAACTTGTGTGGTAGGTATCATGGGAGTGGAACATGATTTACAGTCTTGTAAAGAAAATTTGTTCAATAATTCTTTAACATATTTTGATTGATGTATAAAAGTTCCATTAGTTTGTTGTTTAATCTGCAGTCCTAAAAAGTACTGCAGTTCTCCCATTGTACTCGTCTCAAATTTTGATTGCATGATTTTTTTAAATTCATCACACAATTTTGTGTTTGTTAAACCAAATATGATATCATCAACATAAATTTGAACAAGTAAGACATGATTTCCAACATTCTTAATGAAAAGAGTTTTATCAATGGAGCCTCTTGTAAAGTTATTTTTGAGTAAAAAGTTGAAAAGTGTTTCATACCAGGCTCTTGGAGCCTGTTTGAGCCCATAAAGAGCTTTGTCAAGTTTGTACACCCACTCAGGATGAGAAGGATCCTCAAACCCAGGTGGCTGACAAACATACACTTCCTCTTTGATTTTTCCATACAAAAATGCACTCTTAACATCCATTTGAAAAACTTTTATTTTGTTGGAAATGGCATAGGCCAGAAATAACCTAATGGCCTCAAGCCTTGCAACTGGAGCAAAGGTCTCATCATAATCAATTCCCTCTTCTTGAGAGTAACCTTGTACTACCAGTCTTGCCTTGTTCTTAATGATCATACAAGCTTCATCTTGTTTGTTCCTAAAAAACCCATCTTGTGCTAATTGGTAGCTTGTTTGGTGGTAAGGGACAGATTTCCCAAATCTGTTGCTTCTTGAATTGAAGCAGCTCATCTTGCATAGCTTCCACCCAATTGTTATCTTTGAGGGCTTCTTGGAACTTCTTAGGTTCCAACTGAGAAATGAATGCTGAGAAGAAGCAAAAGTTGGAAAGCTGGTTTCTTGTGAGAACACCTAAAGCAATATCACCCATGTTTGTTCCAATGGATGATCTTTGTGTTTAATCAGTTGTTGTAAACCACTGACAGGTGTAGGTGGCTCTTGTACTTCATCAAACAAACCACTGAGGTTTATAATGTCTGGTTCAGCTGTTTGAACATCTTCAGTAGTTGTAGGTGCTGAAGCAGATGTTTGAGTTTGTACATCAGCAGTTGTTGAATCAGAAGTTTGTGAAACTTCTGAAGGTTTGAAAGTTGACTTAATGACTGTTTGAGGAGTCCATGGTGCTGGATCCTCATCATCAACCTTTGATCACCATAATAAGTAGGTTTAGATGAAGTAACAGTCTTTTCAGGTCCAAAGTGGAAGCTGTCAAGGTCAAAGAGTTCAGCAGGATGTGCTGGAATAAGAGTGTGTTTTGACTCATTGAACTTGACATTCAGTGTTTCTTCTACTATCTTGGTTCTTGAATTAAAAACCTTGTAGGCTTTTCTAGTGGAAGAATAACCAAGAAAGTAACCTGAATCAACTTTAGCAGCAAACTTTGAAATAGAGTCTTTAATGTTTAGAATGAAACATTGACATCCAAAAGCCCTAAAAAAGGAGATAAGGGGCTTTATGCCATGAAGAACTTCATAGGCAGTCTTGGAGTGTCTCTTGTTGACAAGGACTCTATTTTGAACATAACATGCAGTGTTAACTGCTTCAGCCCAGAAATACAATGGTAGGCCTGAATCAGCTAACATAGTTCTTGCTGCTTCAATTAATGTCCTGTTCTTCCTTTCTACCACACCATTTTGTTCAGGAGTTCTGGGAACACTGAATTGTCTAATAATCCCTTTAGACAAACAGAATTCATCCAGAGTTTTGTTCCTGAACTCTGTCCCATTATCACTTCTAATGGCTTTGACAGATAAAGAATATTGTTTCTCTACTTGTAGAATGAAGAACTTGATGATTTCAGCTGCCTCATCCTTGGAGAATAAGAAGAATACCCATGTGAATCTTGAATAGTCATCAATGATGACCAAGCAATACTTCTTCTTACCAAGGCTCATGATTTTTACAGGCCCAAATAAGTCCATATGGAGTAGTTGAAGACATGTAGTTGTTTTTTATTCTTCAATAGACTTATAGGAGGACTTATGCTACTTTCCCTTTAAACAGGATACACAGTGTTCTTGACACTGGTATACTTTCAAAGGTAGACCTCTGACCAAGCCCATTTTTGTGACTTTATTTATGGTTCTAAAGTTCACATGGCCAAGTCTCCTGTGCCAGAGATCAATCTCTGATGTTGATGCCTTTGAGAAGAAACAAGCAGTGTTGTTCAGTACTTTGTCCTTTTCAATGTCCACTGCATAGACATTGACACATCTTTTGGCTATCAACAAAGTATGATCTTCAATGATCTTCTCTATCAACTTCTGGCCTTCTGGTGAGATGATCTTGCATGCTGTCTTTGTGAAAAAGGAAGAATTTCCTTTATCACACATTTGAGACACACTTAGGAAGTTGTACTCAAGGTTTTCAACCAGATTGACCTTGTCAAACTGTATTTTGCCAGAGGAGACATTGCCATGTCCCAGCACATATCCCTTGGCATTGTTCCCAAAGGATACAGATCCTTCTCTTTGACTGATAAAATTGTTTATCAGGTATCTGCATCCTGTCATGTGCATTGAGCCTCCACTGTTGACATACCAAATGCTATTTAAGCCTCTGGAGACCCTCTGAGACAGGGCAGATTTTGAGGTGCAGCCCACAAATGCCATTAAGGAAAAATTCTTTCTGCCATTGTCAGGTTCTCCCCAGTTGATGTCAAACATTTGTTGTCTGCATCAGGATTACACTCTGTAGTGTCAAAAGGAAGACTGCTCCAGTCAAAATACCCTGAGGTGAACAAGCTTTGTTGTGAGGGTTGCTGAGTCTGTGGAGGTTGTTGAGCAGTTGGAATAGGAGGGATTGATTGTTGGCTCTGCATCTGTTGAGCAGGCATCTGTACATATTGTACTTATGGCACATATTGGATTTGTGGAGCTTGTGGCTGTACAAAATGTGCACTACCCTGTGTTCCATTATTCCTATTATAACTAGGGTTATACAGATTTTCAGACTGAGATTGGTTGTAGCTAGAGCTTTTACACTCTCTAACAAAGTGTCCCAACTTCTGACACTTGTGACATCTAAGTTTAGATTTGCCAAAACCAATTTTTGTAGAACTGTTAAGTCCTGGAAATTTCCTTCCTGACCTTTTGTAAAATTTGTTTGTTTTAATACTTAACATGGTCAGTTGGTGTAAGATGTCCATTTCTTCTAAGTCATCATTGCTGAAATTTTTTAAATCATCCATGATAAAACACATGTTATCACCATTTTGACTGTTTTCTTCATTGTCATAACCTGGGAATGATCTTTCAGATGAGATCCCAGCAGTTATGTCAATGTGGTCAAAAGATCCAAAACTATTTGAACAAGTAGGTGAATCTTGTCCCAATAGTGCTGTACTACCTGGTAGATAGTCATCAGCAGTTTTACCATAACTTTGCAACTTTTTCTTTTGATCAATTTCTCTTTCAAAATTTAGTAATTTCCCATGTAATTTTGTAAGAGTGAGGGAGCTAAAGTCTGGTGAGGATCTTAGGACTATAGAGTATGTTTCCCATTTTTCAAGTAAAGACCTTAAAAATCTATGAAGCATAGATACAGTTGTGTAGGTCTGACCATTTAATTCTAGCTCAGATATTAATGAGGAGAATCTTTCAAATTGTTGAGTTAAAGTTTCCCCATTTATATGAGCAAAAGTTTCATATTGTTGAGCCAGGATTTCTCTGGTGTTTGCAATCACCTCTTCAGTTCCTCCAAATTGTTCTTTTAGGCAGTTCCAAAGCTCTTTGGCACTATCACAATGTAATAGTCCAGAGTAGATTTCATTTGGGAGTGCCATTGCCAACATAGAGAAAGCTTTAGCATCAAGCTCAAGTTTTTGGAAATCATCATCTGTATAGTCTTTTGGGTCTTTTGGTATTTCTTCTTTAGTTTCAAGATTGATATTTACTGGTTTGTGAGGACCATATATCACAGATTTTCAGCAACCAGTGTTGGTCTGTGATAATGTATGTGCCATTCTCCTTTGCCAGATATTATATTCATTTCTTACTAGCATAGCAGGTTTATTGGCAGAACCAGTATTATGAGGATCCATTTTAAAGAGTATTGATTTGTCAAATATCTCTTAAAGTGATGGATGTTGATAAAAGTGAACTTTTAATCCTTTATTGAATATCAATAAGAGCCTGTGTCTGATTCTCAATGTGTTAGATTGATATGTGATCAGATAAACCAGTGCTCTAATACCAATTGTTGGATCAGTGTTGCTCTTGATGTATTGCTTGCTAGTGAACACTTATGTGTTTAGCAAGCTCAATCAGATTTGCACAGCGGAATGATTGAATAAAGCTACACTATCAACATGAGTTATTACTCCCCCTGGATGTTTGAAAAACTAAAGACAGGTTTAATGAGAATCTAAGTATTGAATGTGAATGATAATAAATACTCAAACAGATTCTCAATAAATGAAATGGAAAGAACAATAATAAGCTTTGAAGGATTTTTGTATTAATCAAAATCAATGTCTAAAACAGAGGGATGAACCCATCTATTTATAGACTTTACATATGCATGAACCTTGCCAAAAAGCAAGTCAGAAACAAGTTGCAACAAGTTGCATTCTTGGAACTTGTACAAAAAGATAAAGTAATACTAAACTAATAAACTACTGAAACATAAGTCGGTGAAAAATATTCTTTACAAGAGCTGATGAATGACAAACTACTAATGAGTAGTTTGTCTTTAGTAGTTCTTCAGTGAACTGTCTGGTTAGACTTCAGAACTTCTGATACTTCTTCTTCAGTAGTTCTATACTTAGGATATTTTGCAGAAGTGAATTAGACTAAGGTTTACAAAAGTGGTTTCACCAATCTTTTTTGTCCTAACAGTGTCTCACCTCAAAGTTTTGACTTAGTTACCTTTTTCACCAAGTTTTTGGTATTTCCACCGGGAACTTGCCATTTTAAGATAAAGAAGTTTAAGTCCTTTAAACCACACGACATAAAGTTTTTGGCGCCTAGTCCTAGTTGTTGGGAATCAGATTTCCTCAATAACCTTGTTCTCATGCTATGTGTTGCATATAGTGGTAGATATTCCTACAAATCTCCTAAATATGCTATGGGTCAATCTTCCAACATTTCAAGTCGCACATATTTGACATACCCATAGCACAGGAACAAAAATAACCACTACACAACCTTAAGAGGTGTAAACGAGCTGATTTGTTCATGGTTTACTCGAGATCGACTCACTAAAAACTTGAATCGAGCTTGTCTTAAACAAGCTCGATTCAGCTTGAGAGCCTAAATCAACTTTTATATATATATGTATGTATGTATATGTATATGTATGTATTAAATATATACTTTTGTAACAAGTATTATAATATATAAACTTATGATAAATGATGTGCCGATATTTACACATATTTTACATGTGTATTTACACTTATTTTTGCACCAAAATCATGCTTCCTATTTGATAATTGCAGGTTTTGAGTGTCAATGGGTGAAAAGTGGAGAAAAACGGCACAAAAAAAAAAGAAAATTTGAAAACTTAGAGAGCAATATCAGATGTTGCACGATCGTGCATTGGTTCCTGGTCAACAAATCAACAATTTAGAGTCAACAGAAGGGAAAAGTCTTTATCATCTTTAATCCTTCCTATTTGATAATTGCACGTTTTGGGTGTCAAGGAGTGAAAAGGGGCGAAAAACGGCATAAAAAAATTGAAGACTTAGAGAGCAACATCGGATGTTGCATGGCCGTACATTAGTTCCTAGTCAACAAATCAACGATTCAGAGTCAATAGAAGAGAATAGTAAACATGCATAAGAGTTCTTAAGGGGTGCACAACCGTGCACCAACCAAAACGTGCACCACAAGGCTTAGCATACCAAAACTAACAAGACAGTTATCCAAATGGACAAGCACAACCTTCTCAACAAACCAGATAGAATTTGCTAGAAAGGACTACGGACTGCTCCCAGTTGTTTTGCACGGGCGTGCACACCCCTTAGCACGACCGTGCTTGGCCCGCTAGCTTGCATATAAATAGAGGCCTCCACTTCTTATTTTAACATCCCTTTCTATCCAATCTACCCCACACTTTGATAGAAACACCTATTTTCTCACGCCAAAGGGTGCTCTCTAGCCCCCAAATCATCCTTCTAAGGTTGTTGAGTGACCTTTGGAGCTTGGAATCACTCCACAAACATTCATTGTAGCCTACCCTTAGGAGAGAAAAGCTAACACCCCTATAAATCTCTATCAGACCCTCACCATGATTTCTTGTAAAGTCAACCTTTGTGAGTTTGTTTTAATGCCAATTCTTGGCTAAATTTCTAGGGTGTTGCTAGGGTGAAGACTATTTTAGTATGAATTTATATAGTTTATATTTAGTTTAGGTGATATTTTGTGTTTTTGGAAATTCCTTCTGCTCTTTCTTTGTTTGGTGAATTAACTAATTAATCAACTTAATATTTGGTCTTGTGGGTGTTTGGGTGGGAAGTGGAGGGACTTATGAGTGTACTCGTGGCATCTAAAAACCCGCACACTTGTAAGCTAACCATTCACTCCATGTGTAGTGATTAGCGCATTTGTGTTGTAGAAATACTCACACTTTGTGGTCAATCTTCAACTATCAAAACTTCACTTAGGGTCGGTACGGTCTATATACTTGACCTTGGTGATAAGCCACAATTTGGTTGAGCGACTTAGCTACATGGTCTATGTGTTATCTTTGGCGCAAACCTAAGATTGGTGAACTCGTGTTAGAAGTAAACGGTCTTTGTTTACTTTTGTTATTATATTGCCGCACAATTAATAATAGATCAATCACTTTTTGGTTAATTAATTATTTCAAGCAAGGGATGAGCATACTCGGGAGGAGGCATCGCCTTTTACCATATCAAGTGGTAGCTTGTTAGCTGCTTCGGCCGTTAGCAAATTATTCACAAAAGAGTAGAGTAGTTGGATGTCAATATCGCAACTTTGGGAGGTGAGCTTATCGGGATGGGAAACCCTCACAATAACAACTATAAACATAAATCGTTTTGAAGTTATCGCGGGAAGCATAATTTGGACAAATCACTTAACTAGATATTTACTATTAATTCGTACCAAGAAAAGTCGGATCCCGAAGCAACACTTTCGTTTGGTTATTGTTTACACCGTAGGCTACTTTCATTTTTTTCACTTTTATAAACTTCTCTTAATAACTTAAAACTGAGTAATAAAAGTCGGGTCTATGGGTTTGATGCTCGGTACTTGCTCAAATCTATACTATATTCAAAAGGTACACTTGTGTAATGTGTGAATTTTAGATCATTAAGTAAATATCGTTTTATTTATAAATTTAAAATTTCGACCATGTTTTAGTTAAGTCTTATTTTTTCTTTGGTTTAAAAACATCAAGTTTTGATACCATTGAAACATCTTTAAAAACTTACCAACATTCGACACATAAATAAAATAAAAAATTATATATAAAAATTGTAATTACAAATATTTATGCAACATAGTTATAAAACTATTAAGATATAATAACTAAATAATTAAAAGTTAAAGGCTCCGTCTATTTCAACCCCCCCCCTTCTATTTTCACCCCTGAAAGCGCCTTGCTTAGGCCTAAGTGAGGTGCTTTCTTTACTTTTTAACTACCTCGGTACGAGGTCAGAAAAAACTGATTTTTGACTCGAAGTGCCTCGCTTAGGCCTAAGCAAGGCGCTTCGGATCAAATTTTTGTTTTTTTTTTGGTCTTTTGAGTTGTTTTTTTTTTTTTTTTTTTTTTTTTTTTTTTTTTGCAGTCAGACGTTTTTCAAAAGCCACCTTTCAATCTCACTGTCCAACAACTGAATTTTACTTGCTTGCATGAAAAGTTTATTTTAATTGTCCGTTTAATAAACGCCTGGCTAACCTGTCCAGTTATCAATCTCACTGTCCAATAACTGAATTTTACTTGCTTGCATAAAAAGTTTATTTTAACGATGATCCATGGTCAACGATAGCGGTCAACGATGAAGACAATCTGAAAGTGGATACCATGGATCAGAGAGATTTAAGCTAATCAAACTCATATCTCAAGCCGGTGCAAGTTATGTTGTAGCATCTTTGATCATCTTCTTGTAATTACTATCAAGTTTCTTTATAATCATTGAAGACAACTTTTCAATTGTTATCCGAGAGATAGCGGTCAACAATGAAGACAACCTGAAAACAACCGGATGGTTGGTATCTATAGGTAAGAACATTGTGGATGAGGATTGTTTATCTTCCCATTGATTTCAAGTATGTTGCCTTCATCGTTGACACACAAGACGAATGTTGCAACATGAGTTCGACCAAGATGACACACGAAGCTTTAGACTCCAACCGGATCCAAGTATTACTGTAATGATCAGGAACATTCCAAATAACTGTTCAATTTCAGCTTTTGTTTAACTATTTTAGCAACTTCCATAGAGAAGTTATCAATCTCACTTCTCACTGTCCATGTTTACCTTCAACGTCCAACGGTAATGAGTAACCTAGTAACCTCTACAATGATGTGATTTGTTTTAGATAAGGAGGTATATGTACAATGAACTTTTCATGCAAGCAAGTAAAATTCAGTTGTTTTACTAATTTCATAGTCTTGATACTTTTAACAATCAGATCGGCGCTAACGATGAGTTTGATGAATCATTGTACGTGGTCTAATCAGGTATATGTACAATGATGTGATTTGTTTTAGATAAGGAGGTATATGTACAATGAACTTTTTTACGCTAAATAAAGCCGATTAATGTTCTTTATATAAGAATAGTGACCCTCTGGCAATCATCGTTGGTACTAATGGCAAGATATGTGGCTTTAGTCCTTTACGCAGGTTTGCTAGAGGGTCACTATTCATACACACAACTTTTTGCTCTAGTGGTGTACTCTACCTTTTTGACAAATACCTGGCTAACCTGTCCAGTTATCAATCTCACTGGCAATCATCGTTGGTATTAAATGGCAAGATATTTGGCTTTAGTCCTTTACACAGGTTTGCCAGAGGGTCACTATTCATACACACAACTTTTATGTTCTTTATATATGAATAGTGACCCTCTGGCAAACCTGCGTAAAGGACGATATGTGGCTTTAGTCCTTTATATGAGTAATGTCATGCACAATGTGTACTCACAGTGACATCGAACACTTTATATGAGTAAAACGATCGCTTTACCTGAAAACAACCTGATGGTTGGTAGCTATATGTAAGAACATTGTGGATGAGGATTGTTTATCTTCCCATTGATTTCAAAGGATATTCATGTGAGAATGATTTCGTTACTGTAATGATCAGAAACATTCCAGATAACTGTAATGATCGCTACGGTTAGTGGATACCATGGATCAGAGAGATTCAAGCTAATCAAACTCATGGCAACCTTTGTTTGATTATACTCGTGTACACCTTTATCAACTTTCCATGATCTACCTTTACATTATTATTATTATTATTTACATTATTATCGTATTTGCAACTTAGTTCCTTTCTCTCGAAAAGTAATTAAAAACACTTAAAAATGAATTAAAAACAATTGTTGCGAGTTAGGTTTAGTCGGAGGACCACGTACAATGATTCATCAAAGTTGTACAAAGCTGGATGTTTTTACTGGAAAACCAAAACGAGCAATTAACGAAGCGAAACGGAGAGATATAGTTTTATTGGCTTGGAAACAACTTAAAAGAACCAAAAATGAATTAAAATTATTTTTTGGTGATTAACAGATAATTTTAAAGAATTAAAAGAAATTCAATTTTTTTTTAAAAAAAGGTCAAAGCGCCTCGCTTTGGTCAAAGCGAGGCGTTTGAGTGCCTCGCTTTGGCCAAATCTAGGCGATTGAGTGGTTTGATTAGACCACAGGCGCCTCGCTTTGACCAAAGCGAGGCGCTTTGGCCTTTTTTTTTTAAATTTGAATTTCTTTTAATTATTTAAAATTATCTGTTAATCACCAAAAAATAATTTTAATTCATTTTTGGTTCTTTTAAGTTGTTTCCAAGCCAAGAAAATTATATCTCTCCGTTTCGCTTCGTTAATTGTTCGTTTTGGTTTTCCAGTAAAAACATCCAGCTTTGTACAACTTTGATGAATCATTGTACGTGGTCCTCCGATTAAACCTAACTCGCAACAATTGTTTTAATTCATTTTTAAGTGTTTTTAATTACTTTTTGAGAAATGATAATTTTCAGATATTACAGATCAAGGTGTTACCAAGCATGTCAAGAAATGATAATTTTCAAATATTGCAGATCAAACATTTAAAACTATATTACCAAACATTTAAAAATAACTTTTCATGCAAGCAAGTAAAATTCAGTTGTTTTACTAATTTCATAGTCTTGATACTTTTAACAATCGGATTGTTTTTCGAGAGAAAGGAACTAAGTTGCAAATACGATAATAATCAAACTCATATCTCAAGCCGGTGCAAGTTATGTTGTAGCATCTGTTGATCATCTTCTTGTGATTACTTTCAAGTTTTTTACAATCATTGAAGACAACTTTTCAGTTGTTATCCGAGAGATAGCGGTCAACGATGAAGACAACCTGATAGTGGACACCATGGATCCAAGAGATTGATTTCGTTACTATAATGATCAGAAACATTCCAAATAACTGTAATGATCGCTACGGTTAGTGGATACCATGGATCAGAGAGATTCAAGCTAATCAAAACTCATGGCAACCTTTGTTTGATTATACTCGTGTACACCTTTATCAGGTTCTTTTGGCCACAGGTACAGAAAGGTTATAAATGATCATATCGTTTCAGCTTGCCTTCATCGTTGACTGATATCTCTCCGATAACAACTGAATTTTACTTGCTTGCCTGAAAAGTTGTACCGGTTATAGAGAGAAATCAACAGTCGGATCGACTGTTGATTGGTATATAGAGAACAAACCGACGATCATTCAAAATTTAAAGTTTACCGCTAACCTCTGTGCCATCATCGACTACAGCAAACCGACGATCTTCCTCCACGGCACTCCTAATGGGCCTCTCTTTATTTCACGGTACGATTTGTATTTTTGTTGCTTTTTAAATAATAAGTTTTGTGTTTATCAAACCCTAACGTCTGAGCAATGATTTATTATTATTAACTTATTTATTGTTAGTTTCATAAATCGTTTTACTAATTTTACTAATTCCCGATTCTTGATACTTTCATAAATCGTTTTACTAATTTCCGATTCTTGATAATAATAAATTATTATAATAATAAAACAAAGGAACTAAATTACAAAATATAATAAAAAATTATAATTATAATAATAATAATAATGTAGTATAGTCATGGTTAATGCTCAAAAAAGTCAACCTTTGTTGACTCATAGGAGTCTTGAAGACGAAATGAATTTTACAAGATACTTGAAACAAGGTATGGATATGGAGAATAAATCTTTGACTATACGTGGTTGATGATGTCAAGTTTAAGTCGTTGATTCATTTGGAAATCGAAAACGCCTATCGTCACTCTGTATAGAGAAGAAAATCAACAACCGGATGGTTGGTAGCTATAGGTAAGAACATTGTGGATGAGGATTGTTTATCTTCCCATTGATTTCAAGTATGTTGCCTTCATCGTTGACAGATATCTGGTCTTCAGAGTTTCCAACCCCTAATACATTCATCAAAGGATATTCATGTGAGAATGATTTCGTACAAGGTTCCTATGCAAGCAAGTCATCTCATGTTGAATATTAGTTCTCTCCGAACTTCAGCTTCCAAAATGCGACGTCGTTGTAGCTCATATGTTATTATCTCTTCTCTTATTCTCTGTTTCTCTAGTTCTCGATGGATTATTACTCTCATATCGACTCTCACAATTATTCACAATTTTATACATACAACACACCTTCATCATTGACCGTACTGTTCTTCTTGATCTTGATCTTCACACTCGCTATGGTTTGCCTTCATCGTTGACCGATATCTCTCCGATAACAACCCTTGTTTGATTATACTCTTTATGTATGATTAGTGACCCTCTGGCAAACCTACCTCTGTTTTGAATTTGTTGCTTCCATAGAGAAGTTATCAATCTCACTGTAATGATCAGGAACATTCCAAATAACTGTATAATTTCAGCTTATGTTTAACTATTTTAGCAACTTCTAGAGAATGTAATGTCATGGATCCTTTGAAAGTGGATAATACCATGGATCAGAGAGATTTAAGCTAATCAAACTCATATCTCAAGTCGGTGCAAGTTATGAAATGACACATGCAGAATGTAATGTCATGCACAATGTGTACTCACAGTGACATGTGAGAATGATTTCGTACAAGATTCCTATGCAAGCAAGTCAAATTCAGTTGTTAGACCAACTTGAGATATGAGTTTGATTAGCTTGAATCTCTCTGATCCATGGTCAACGATGTAGACAACCTGAAAGTGGATACCATGGATCAGAGAGATTTAAGTTAATCAAACTCATATCTCAAGCCGGTGCAAGTTATGTTGTAGCATCTTTAATCATCTTCTTGTAATTACTTTCAAGTTTCTTTATAATCATTGAAGACAACTTTTCAGTTGTTATCCGAGAGATAGCGGTCAACGATGAAGACAACCTGAAAACAACCGGATGGTTGGTATCTATAGGTAAGAACATTGTGGATGAGGATTGTTTATCTTCCCATTGATTTCAAGTATGTTGCCTTCATCGTTGACACACAAGACGAATGTTGCAACATGAGTTCGACCAAGATGACACACGAAGCTTTAGACTCCAACCGGATCCAAGTATTGCCGCATTTAATGAAATTTAACGCGCATACCGCATTCATTGACTATACGTGGTTGATGATGTCAAGTTTAAGTCATTGACAATGATTAGGGTTATTACTTTGTTTTTTAAATTTTTTTAAATTTTTATAATTATTAAATTAAAAAAAAATAAAAAAACCAACTCAAAACATCAAAACAACTACAAAAAATAAGTTACCACCTCGAAGCGCCTCGCTTAGGCCTAAGCGCCTCGCTTAAACTATGTCGGTTACCTCAGGTGTAAAAGATTGATCCGACAATTATCCAATTGTAATTGCGTGTACAAATATGAAAGAACTTATAGTACAAACTATGGGTGGCAAAATGGGTAAGTTGGGTGGGTTTGGTTGTTGGGTCAGGATAGGTTTGGGTTAGGATGGGTATGGGTCAAGATAGGTAGATTAAAAAAATGGGTTAGGATGGGTTGGGTCAGGATGGGTTTGGGTATGGATGGTTTGGATTAAGATAGGTTCACATTAAAATAAATTAAAATTTTTTAAAAAAATTAAAATAACAATAAAAAATTTAAAAAGTAAATAAAATTAAAAAAATAAAATTAAAAAAAAAAACAAAAATAAACTTAAATATAAAATTTTAGGGGATCTGAAGTATTTCATTTTGAACCGAACCGGTTCGATCCTATCGGGCTGGATAACAACCCGGACCGTTACGACCCGGCCAGGCCGGGTAGCGACCAGAATTGTTTCGACCTGACCCGTCCCGTAACGACCCGGACCGTTTCGACCCGACCGTTTCAACCTGACCCGTCCCGTTTCGACCCGGCCAGGTCCGGTAGCGACCCAGACCGTTTCAACCCGGTCGGGCCCGGTAAAGACCCGGACCGTATCGACCCGACAAGACCGGTAGCGACCCAGACCGTTTCTACCCGACCGGGCCCGGTAACGACCCAGACCGTTTCGACTTGACCCGTCCCGTAGCGACCCGGATTGTTTCGATCGGGCCGGGCCCGGTAACGACCCGGACCGTTTCGACCCGCTCGGGCCCGGTAGCGAACCGGACCGTTTCAACCCGGTCGGGCCCGGTAAAGACCCGGACCGTTTCGACCCGACAAGACCGGTAGCGACCCAGACCGTTTCGACCCGACCGGGCCCGGTAACGACCCAGACCGTTTCGACCTGAGCCGTCCCGTAGCGTCCTGGAACGTTTCGACCCGACCAGGCCCGGTAACGACCCAGACCGTTTCGACCTGACCCGTCCCGTAGCGACCCAGATTGTTTCGACCGGGCCGGGCCCGGTAACGACCAGGACCGTTTCGACTGGCCCGGGCCCGGTAGCGACCCGGACCGTTTCTGTAACCTCACGAATTTTCTCATTTATTTTGCATTAAAGTATTTCCCAATCCATGATATAAAGTCTAATTTATTTTTAAGTATTCTTATCTTTATCCGTGCACTCTATTTTTTTAAGTTCTTTTATCATTGTACAAAAAAAAAAAAAAAATCTTCAATCATGACATATGTCCTATCCTAATTCTATTTATAAAATCGTCATTTTATAAGACGGTGTTTTTATTTTCAAATTCAAACTAATGATTTTTTTTATTTATTTCTTATTTAAAGCTAATCATTTTTCCAATTACATTTATAATCTCAAACAAGGAAGATATAAATTCATTTCAAAATAAAGCCTTGAGTCAAGAGTCAAGTCTTGACAACATAATTCTTGGAGTCAAAGTCTTAGTCATAGTCAAAGTCTTAGTTCTAGTCAAAGTCTTAGTTAAATAGTCAATTCATCATAAAACCTTACTTTATGGTGTTGACCAATTTTAATGGCTAATTGAATCCAAAACTAGTATAAAAACCCACCTATGACCCATTATACTTTGCACCTCTAAATCGATTGTTTCAATCCGATTAAACTTTCCCTCATACATTTCTTCTATAGTCTATTACTTCTACAATTGAAGCTTTGATTATAAGCTCTTGTAATTGGCAACTTTGGGGCTACATATATTCAATTTCTCGAGACTTAATACTTTGCTAAGGTGAGTTTACGTAACCATGTTTATGCAATTCTTTATACTTGCAACATTATACTTAAGCAATTCTACATACATGTCTAGTTGTAAACTTTGATGCCTCATGATTTAGACAACAACAAAAGTTTCAACATTACATAATCATTAGCTATGGCCAAGCCAGCGATACTCAATAATAGATCTATTGGATTGACAATCCCACCCGGATACGTGTACCTCCTACATAGGTAGCGTGGGTGATTGTTATCGTTCCAACATATTATTAAGGTGAACCGTGGATGACGGGATGGACCTAAACTAGTCGGAGGTTTGATTATGTCGATTCAACATATTATGTTTATTCATGTAGACTTAAACTTACGATAGACATATGAATTTCTAAACTTTTATACTTAAACTATTTGCTTGACATGGCTTATGTATTCTCACCAACTTCTAGTTGACCCCCCATTTTTCCAAACTTAATAGGAAATAACGATGCTTGAAGTCTAGAGCTAGCATGAGGAGACAATTTGAACTTTATGCTTTGTTTGACTATTTGATGTATTAGATTTCATTCAAGATATTTAATGTAATTCAATAATGTAATAAAGGATTATGTAAACATATGTATTACCATGAGTTACTGAACAATCATCAATACAATACGTGACATCCCGATGTTTCCGCCATCGGTTGGGGTGTTACAGTTTCGACCTGACGGGACGGGTAGCTACCCGGACCGTTTCGACCCGGCCGGGCCCGGTAACGACCCGGACCGTTTCGACCCGACCGGGCCCGGTAACGACCCTGACCGTTTCAACCTGACCCGTCCCGTAGCGACCCGGATTGTTTCGACCCGACCGGGCCCGGTAGCGACCCGGACCGTTTCGACCTGGGCGGGCCCTGTAACGACCCGGGCCGTTTTGACCCGACGGGACTGGTGGCGGCCCGGACCGTTTCGACCCGACCGGGCCCGGTAACGACCCGACCGGGCCCGGTAACAACCCAGACCGTTTCAACCTGACCCATCCCGTATCGACCCGGCCGGGCCCGGTAGCGACCCAGACCGTTTTGACCCGACCGGGCCCGGTAACGACCCAGACCGTTTCAACCTGAACCGTACTGTTTCGACCCGACGGGGCCCGTTAGCGACCCAGACCGTTTTGACCTGACCGATCCCGTTTGCAACCTGGACCGTTTCGACCCGACCGGGCCTGTCAACGACCAGACCATTTCGAACCGAATGAGCCGGTCAACAACCCAGACCGTTTGGACTCGATTAAGCCTGCTAACGACTCGAACCGTTTCGATGAGGTTGGTCTCGTTAACCATTCGTGTTGTTTCGACATGATCGTCCGTTAACGACCCGAACGGTTTCAAACCGACTGGGTTATCAACAAATACAAAAGATATAATTTTTTGTTTTTAGTGACATTGATTTCTATGAGTCACCAACACTTTTGGTGTTGGGTGAGTTTTAATTCAGATTTGTATATGATTATCTAAAAATACTCATCCTGACCCATTTATTTTTTTTGACATACCCATCCTGACCCACTTACTTATTTCCTAAAATTAAAATTACCCATCCTAACCCCTTGAAAATTATACTAAACCCATTTTAACCCACAATGTCAAATTTTAAACTCAAAACAACCAAACTCAACTAGATGGGTTGAAATTGTCAGGTCTAGTACAAACAAACATCAACATACAATTTTTTTTTGCTTCAACTACGATAATTTATCATGTACAGATATATTGACTAAACACATTACACGGCTAAAAGTCATAGTTAAAACTTGGTCGAATATAAGAGAGCTTATAGCTTGACTCTATATCGACTCTATTGTATTTATAAATAAAAAGAGCGGAAAAAAAAAAAAAAAAAAAAAAAAACTTCGTGGCTAGAGAATATTAGTGAAGGACATCATAGTTTATTCAAAGTTTTCAAATTATAAAAATAGATATACATGAAACGACCAACCACTCTGGTGGAGTGGTATATACGCTCAATAATAGAAGACCAATGGCTGAAAGGTCATGGGTTTGATTATTGAGAGCGTCTGATTTTACCGATTATTCAATTGTCGTGTTGGGAGGGGGGGGGGGGGATAATCGGGTTTTCCCCAAAACTGGTGAACTTAGTGAAACCAGGAGCTCTCTTACTTGACTGGCTATGCCGAGTTAGAAAAGATCCTGATTTGACTGAGTAGCCAGTAGGGACTCCGAAGAAAGTTATTGGCGAATTTCGTTACCCGTTAAAAAAAAAAGATATACATGAAACGGTCAACATCTATAATAAGTGTATCCTGGATTAAATTTTGAAATCACTGTCGTACGTAAAAATTATTGTAAATTAATGTTTGAAAGCAATAAATATTGTGGTCCCATTTATGCAAAACTAATGTTTGTAGTAAGTACATACCTAAAATCAAATATAATAATTATGAACGTTCATAACATTCAACACTCTCATAAAAGACATTAAACAAAATTCTGTGTACTTTTTATTTTAACGGCAAACTACTCCCATTTCATTTCACCCAAAATTAGTACAAGTTTTATGCCTAGTATTTGAGGTTAATACTTGAACGGCAGATTTTTTTTTTTTTTTTTTTTAACGGTAAAAATTTCGTGTAAATTAGTTTGAAGTTGAACCAACATTTGAGTGGCATGTTTGCTAAAGTTGATTTACTTGGGTCAATTAAGGTTATCGAAGGTTAACTTATTTATGCATGTTGAAAATATTCAACAATAGGACAGGTAGTAAAATGAAGAACTGAATAAAACATTAAAAAAAACACGAATGGTAAAATAATTGAAAAAAAATATTATATGAATAACCGAAACCTAGATCTATATATAAAGAAATTACAATAAAAAAGTTATTGATAAAGCCAACAAACTAATATAAAGTTAAGCAAACTAATGGTAATAGGAAATTTCAATAACTATACTAACATGTTAGTAAACAAACTTAAAAATAGGTATCAATTACTCGTCTAACTGATATAATGTGGTTCAGTAAATTGATTTTATTGGTGTATTCAAACAATTTACAATTTTGTTTACGACAATCATATTAAACTTTAAAGTTAACACCATTGCCGAAACTTATGCAAATAATTGAAGACACGATTACAATCTTTATCTATCATGATCTGATAATCATTAGTTGACTCATTAATTGGTGTAAAGAACCTCTATATTTGTTAGCATAGATAACATTTGGTAACCTCGACACTTAGGCTTAAGGGTGTGGAGACGCCCCCCTCCCCCGTCCTCGCTTTTTGCCCCGTCCCCCACCCACACACCGCCCCCCTTCCCCCGTCCCCCACGTCCCTAGAAGAACGGATAGGACTGGCCAATGGCTGATTTTTCTTTTTTTTTTTTTTTTTTTTTTTTGAAATGCATGTTTGTTTCTCTAATGAGATTTTTTCTTTTTCTTTTTTTCTTTTTTTTAAATGCTTGAGACATGGGAGTGTTGGTGTCTCCACACCCCACTCATGTCTCAAAATGCTTGAGACACCAAAATGGTGAGGTGGCATCCAAGGTGGCATGGAGACATGACCTTTTTCATGTCTCCACACCCCATAGCCTTAGCCCAAATTGACCAAGAGAAATGTCTAATATTGACTAATGTTTTAGAGACGATCAACACTAAAACTCTTTAAATTCACATAATGACATAAACACCCAAGAGTAACTTGCATATGAACCGATCTTATAACTATCATGATTCAACCTATTGATATATATAAACAAAGTGGTTTTTGTATTGAAATTATGTGTTTTTTACAATGATTTACATTACAATATATAGGTAATACAAGTTGAATGAAAAGCTACAAAGTAAATACAAAGGCATGAATCATTGGCATGAGTCATGGGCAAGAATCATGGGGTCAATAATCTTGACTTGACTTAGTAAATGAGAGGAGGGTAATCTTCAATTATTGATTGCTTGATTTATGTTGTTAATACGCCCCCGCAAAATGGAGGATCCGTTGGAGACTCCAATCTTGGACCGAAAATATAGGAAGGGTGCACGTGCAAGCGGTTTGGTGAGCACATCCGCGAGTTGATCCTTGGAGCTGACATGAAGAACTTTGAGTTGCCCGGAATTGACTTATTCCCGCACAAAGTGATAGTCCAGAGCGATGTGTTTCATGCGGGAACGGTAAACATGATTTGCGCATACATAAGTAGCTCCGGTGTTGTCACAGTAAAGCGATGGGGTGCTCTTAATTGGGAGCCCGAGCTCACCAAGTAAATTTTTAACCCATGACAGTTCAGCCGCAGCATTAGCGAGTGCTTTGTACTCAGCTTCGGT
Source organism: Ambrosia trifida (assembly GCA_028751855.1). Taxonomy (NCBI): domain Eukaryota; kingdom Viridiplantae; phylum Streptophyta; class Magnoliopsida; order Asterales; family Asteraceae; genus Ambrosia; species Ambrosia trifida. Next base: position 43,100,352 of record CM054123.1, on the reverse strand, counting down.
AGATGATCTAGAGACAATGTTTTTGTCTATCAGATTTCCAAGAGATGATATTGGACCCAAGATATATGAGATATGCTGTAGTGGACCGTCCCCCATCATTAATACCGCCCCAGTCCGAGTCCAAAAAAGCCTGCAAGTTTAGGTTAGTATTGCGTTTCAAGAACAACCCATGATGGACCGTTCCTTTCAAATAGCGGAGTACCCGTTTGAGAGTTTGCTAGTGTGATTGTTTAGGTGAGTGCATGAATTGAGATAATTTATTGACGACAAAGGAGATGTCGGGACGTGTGAAGGCAAGATATTGCAAAGTGCCTACAAGTTGGCGGTAAGGAGTGGGATCGAGTGGGGGAGTGGAGTCAAAGGAAGAAAGAGAGTCGGAAGTGCTTAAAGGAGTGAGAACCTCTTTTGCACCATCCATTTTAAAGGTGGTAAGAATATCTTGAATGTGGCGATAGAGAATTGGTTGCTTAGGGCTTGAACAAAAGAATTCATAAATGGATTGCGATTGCCGGTGAGGACAATGTCGTCAACGTATACAAGGAGGTAGAAAGTGATGTTGTTGAGATTGTATACAAAGAGAGGGGGGTCAGAAATGCATTTTTTTTAAATCTAAAACGAGTGAGAAAGTTGGTTAGTTCGATGTACCAAGCACGCGGTGCTTGCTTAAGCCCATAGAGGGATTTTTTGAATTTGCAAATGTGACGTGGGAATTCCGTATTGGTGAACCCGGGAGGTTGCACCATAAAGACATATTCGTGAAGAGTCACATGAAGAAACACATTATTAACGTCTAGTTTACGTAAAGACCATCCTTTTGAAAGAGCAATAGAGTGAACGGTGCGAATGGTAACGGGACTAAATGTTTCATGATAGTCTTTTCCATATTGTTGGTGAAACCCTTTGGAAACTAGACGGGATTTGTACTTGTCAATCGTGCCGTCGGGTTTGCGTTTGATTCAGAATACCCATTTGCAACCAATAGGAGTTTGGGTTGTGTGAGGGACAAGTTCCCAAGTGTTGTTATGAAGGAGAGCATTATACTCAAGGTCAATGGCATGGCGCCAATCCGGATCTCTCAAGGCTTGAGTATAATTGGATGGTTCAAGAGAAACGGGTAGAGGGTGAATGCTGGTAGAGTTAACAAAGTTGGGGTTGTAATACTTTGAGTTGGGTTTTGGTTGTCGACGAGGTGGTTGAGGGTTATGTGGAGGTGAGTTCGTGGGATCATCGGATGTGTTGGATGAAGACACTGGTAAGGTGGGGTCGGTGGAGTGGAAATTGGATGGGGTAGGGGTGGTGCTATCAGCTTGAGTCGGTGGGCCGGTTGGTGAGGGTGTCTCAGTGGGCTGGAGTGTAGTTGCTGTTGTGTGGGAGGGTGGGTTGTGTGCGAGAGGTAGAGGAGGTGGGCCGTGGGTTTGTGGAGGGATAGGGGTTTGGGCTTCGGGTGATGTGGGCTGTGGAGTAAGGGTTGGATGATGCAAGATGTTTGGGTCTGGAGTGGGTTGGTTAGAAGATGAGGTTGATTGGGCCGATTGGTATGTGGATAGGAAGAAGTCAAATGACATGTGTTTGGGTTGGGGGTTGGTGTTTTTAGATGGAAAACTATGTGGGATAAATTCAACGTGGCGAGAGTGGTATAATTTGTGACTAGTAGGGTCATAACATTTGAATGCTGATTTGGAGGATGAGTACCCAAGAAATATGCACGCCGTTGAACGGGAGTGAAGTTTGGAAGTAGCATAGGGTCGTAACCGTGGGTAGCAAAGACAACCAAACGGTTTGAGTTTTAAATAAGTAGGAGCGGTTTTGAACAACATATCGTAGGGAGATTTGTTGTTAAGGATGGGTGTAGGCAAACGATTGATTAGGTGGGATGCGGTTTGAAAGGCATGGGACCAAAAATGTTGTGGTAAGTGGGAGTAGTGGAGTAATGCGAGGCCGGTTTCCACAACGTGTCGGTGACGTCGTTCGGCAATACCGTTTTGTTCCGGTGTGTGAGGTGGTGTCGTGTAATGGGAGATACCTTGAGAGGCAAGATAAGGTGATAGACCCACATATTCACCCCCATTATCAGTGAACAACGCAACAATGTTGGTTTTGAAATTTTTTTCAACAAGAGATTTAAATTGTGGAAAAAGAATTTTGACATCGGATTTTCATTTGATTGGGTATGACCAAATGTATTTGGAAAAATAGTTAACAAAAATGACATAGTATGTAAATCCATCGATTGACGTTTTTACGGAACCCCAAATGTTAGAGTAGAGAAGTTGTAGATGTTGATTGGCAACAAAAGAGTTTTTGCCAAAAGGTAGTTTGTTGCTTTTATTTAGGAAACATGAAGTACAATGAAAAGACTCATGGGTCACCTTATTAAAACGAAGTCTCAATCTAGAAATTAAAGACTTGAACACTTGAAGCGATGGATGTCCAAGTATGTGGTGCCACATGAGAAGAGAATTTGTTTGGGTGTTGTTGACTTGAGGAGACAATGAGATTGGTCCATAGTAGACATCATTGAAAATCACTCCCCGCATGAGGCGTGCCCCCGTGCGTAGATCCTTTACAAAAAATGATAGGGAAAAATTTCAACGGAAACACGATTAGTACGACAAACTTTGGCAACGGAAATAATATTATTTCGAAAATTAGGAGCAATTAAAATGTTATTTAAAAGAAGTGAGCGAGAATTTGTTGGAATAGTTGTTTGAGCAATATGAGTTATAGGGAAAGTTTTACCATCACCTAGCACGATCTTATTGGGTCCTCAATATTCGGAAAGAACGGAAAATTGTTGGTTGTTGTTCGCGGTGTTGTTGGATGCACCGGTGTCCCACATCTAAGATAAGGTTGTAGCCGTTGGGTGAGGGGTGATGTAGTTAACCACCGGGGTGTTGGTATTTTGAGGCGAGACATTGTGTTCTCTTAGGAAGCGACTAAGTTTGCGACAATCTTTAGTGTCATGTCGGGGAATGTTACAATAGTAGCAATAGATGTTATTGCTGCGAGTCGGGCGAGTGTTGGTATTGGTAGTTCGAGGTGGCCCTTGGTTTCGGGTTGTGACAGCGGTAATGTGGGTGATGTGTTTGCCATGGTGAATCGAAGGGAAAAAAAGGCAGAATGCGGACAGAATGTGTCTGTCGAGTATGTTAGGATCGAAGATGGCTCAAGGGAGCTTTTAGGCTCTTGATACCATATAAACAAAGTGGTTTTTATATTGAAATTATGTGTTCTTTACAATGATTTACATTACAATATATAGGGAATACAAGTTGAATGAAAAGCTACAAAGTAAATACAAAGGCATGAATCATGGGCATGAGTTATGGGCAAGAATCATGGGGTCAATAATCTTAACTTGACTTAGTCAATAATCTTGACTTGACTTAGTAAATGAGAGGAGAGTAATCTTCAATTAATTGTTTGATTTATGTTGTTAATAATATAGACATCAATAATATTTGAAATAGTGTTTGCAGAGATGTCTACAAATACAATTACTTCTTTAAAGTAAAGATAAATCCATTGATAATGATATAAAACGACATTACATTGCAAACACATACAATAATAACACAATATCATCTCATTAGCATTATAATTCACCTTTTATCTAATGTACATACGATGTAATTATTTCGTAAATTTAAACTTGAATTTCTTTAAGTTAGTATACTGTATTATTTTCTATTTCATTTGACACTATCATTGCATGTCGTTTTCATTTGACACTATTAAAAATAAATATGGCTTGTGGGGTTTTTGGCCAAAATAAATGCTTAATTGTCCTCGTGGGTTGTGGTTGGTGCGACATTTGCTTTCTAGTTTTCTTCTTATCCAGTTTATTTATAAGAAATTTTTATTTTCTTAAACATGTATTATAACATCATTGCCGTTTGATACCTAAATTTTCAGGTAGGAAAATTCTTTTATGACAACTACATAAATAATAACACAATATCATTGCAAACGGCATAGCATTACAAACACATACAATAATAACACAATATCATAATTATACAAATCCAATGGAGCTACCATAGTTTATTTAACCTTTTCCGTTAGAAAATGTCAAAAGGGGAAAATGTTAATTGTCAAAAGGGAATTGTTTATACAACCAGTATATGGTTGCAATTCCAATGGGGTACTTATACTGCCGATGTATAAGGACAAGGATGACAAGGATTGTATAAGGACAATGATTATTGTTAGTCTCATCAGGGATGTGTATCTCTTGACTAAATCCGACATAAAAGTAAATAAAGTTTTTTTAGCGAGTAAAACATATATAACATTTATAGTTAATGAGGGAACTTGAAGTACTTGTCTAGCAAGATGGTCTCGTCTATGTAGTTTTGGTTGGGCCGTTTATGATCACAACCACTTTATCAAGAACTCCATTTATCTAATCTGAAGAAACAATGAATATAAATACCTGGTGAGAAGGTACTTTAGGTGAGTTACTCGTGATTGCTACTGGGAGTAATCCTTTACACACACTCGTAGCTTTAAACTAACCTACAAGAAAAGAACGGTGGCCGTACGAAGGAGCGCGAATGCTAGGAGATCGAAAACGAATCTAACGTACATACACAAAAATGGTAGTGGCTTACTTAATGTAACATGACATGCCATATGAAGAAGGGGTAACCCTCTTTATATATGGCATGCATGGGCCAAACATCACTAACCCTTAACCTATCATGGGTCTAGGCTAGAGTTAAGAGGTGCTTTCCTCCGACCTGATATATTAGTACCTTGTTAGGTATCAGTCGGCGCAGCGGAATCAAACACACAAACGACCACACGATTATCACGCGATGGACAGAAAATAAACACGACACAAGAATTTTACGTGGTTCGGTCTCGGTGGGGGACCTACGTCCACGGGCTGCAACTAGGTTATTTCATTAAGCTCAAGGCACACAAGATTACAATACATGACTAGGGTATATATAGAGAACAATTAGGTTAAACAACTTAGGGGCCAAGAAAACTAAACCGGGCCTGGCCTATGTCTTCTAATGTCAACCTCAATAGCCCAATAACCAAGGAATTCACAAACCCAACAATCTCCCACTTGAAGGCCTTGCGAGGAACTCCAGCCTACCAACAAGTAAACAACAACCCAATCATCTAATACTCAGTAATCTCTAAACACACGGGAACAGAAGTCTTCCAGGTCCAGCTCCCAAAGAACAAACCAAACTTCAAACCTGTCCATGTATCCACCTAGTTGCAGCGGCCCTTCTCATCAGTAACCTGAAAGGCCCATTGAAGCTCCCAACAACTCCAATATGGTCATCAAAGACCCAGCCATGGCAAAACCCGCCATAGGCACATCCTCAATCTCAACCGGCCCCTACTTACTCAAATCGTCGGCTCTAGAGACTCTAGAGGAAAAAACACTCTCCACTAACAGCAACCTCCCAGGAGAGATTTCATTCTGATCCTTGGTCTTCCAAACCTAACATCGATTTACGGACTGTGTCAGAACACCCCATGTGCTCCCACTGTTACAAAAATCCCGTCCATGCTCAGACCTCTGAATACGCTCAAGCGGATTACCTGGAGTCCCAGAGTCCTTTGCTGTAAACTAGACTCGTTTAACTCTCGAATCAGCGAGCCAAGACTTTACTACACGGAAGTTGGTTCTCTTCTTTCGGTTGCGCAACAATCTACACACTTCAAAAGTCTTCAACAATAGATTCACTAATGCTTCATTGAAGTAGGTAACAAGAAATGAAGCCAAATAGAATCTCGAACCCAAGAGTCTCACTACCTTCCACTGAGTCCCAATGTATCAAACCCCAACACATTCTCATAAGTAGAATTTACTATCTATGACATCGACTCTAAAAAAAATGTCCACACCTCCATGCAGCCCCAACAAGTCAACTACGCCCAGCTCCCACTGTCTCTGTTATCCCAACCCATGCCAAACCGACACTTATGAGTCGAACCTCCACTCGTACTTCTCCAGCGAAAACCTTCACCCAGTACCAGTACAAAGATCCCCTCAAATGTCAAACCACTGATCACCACCGAACAAGAATTAACATCACAGTTCCAGACCAGCTAACATGCAAATAGTTATAACAGCAGTCGAGCTTTCATGGAAAGCAAGCGGTACCAAGGGTTCTATGACCGTACACACGACCAGTTAACGCAAACCCTAACCGAAAGATCATCCAACTAGCTAGCAATAGTTCACATGACTTGATACTAACCTTTTTTTTTCACTTATGTCGTCACCAGCACGCCCGAGCAGGAATACCTTAAACCCGGAGTATTCTAGACCAGCTGATTCCATTTTCTACAGGTTTTACCATCGCTAAGTACCACATCCAAGTTCCCTTGACAAACCAATCAGCCGACACTCAAACCCGTCGAACATTCTGATCATAACCATCCCATCTTCAGTTATGACAATAACAAACGAGAACAAATCAGAAACTAGTGAACCAACACAGCAATGGCACGAGCCCGAACTTGAAGACTGTTCTACTGAACACTGTCAATCAAACCGATTTGCTCCTACAATAACTTTTGTAAACAAACCAACACATCCGGATGCTGAATTCACAAAACACGGTCTAAAAATAATAATAATAATAATCACGGTTGATAAATGTCAAAAAACCAAACTCTAAAAAAACAAATCCTACTTAGCCCGCAACCCAAACTCGATCAACGACTGAATAGACATAGTCAGTGGCTCCAATCGAATTCAACAAACTAAACATACGGCTCAAGGATTAAATTAATTGGTACTTACCTTACTCGATCACGAAATCACAACCCACGACCAAACCTCCACCGCAATCATTCGTGCAAATCTCAGTGTGTTAAAGAGCCAAAGCTCTGATACCACTTTTTTTTTTTTTTGCCTTCCAAAAAAAAAAAAAGGTATCACTCGGCGCAGCGGAATCAAACACACAAACGGCACACACGATTATCACGCGATGGACAGAAAATAAACACGACACAAGAATTTTACGTGGTTCGGTCTCAGTGGGGGGACCTACGTCCATGGGCTGCAACTAGGTTATTTCATTAAGCTCAAGGCACACAAGATTACAATACATGACTAGGGTATATATAGAGAACAATTAGGTTAAACAACTTAGGGACCAAGAAAACTAAACCGGGCCTGGCCCATGTCTTCTAATGTCAACCTCAATAGCCCAATAACCAAGGACTTCACAAACCCAACATTATGAACGTGGCAATTAATGCTGATGTGAGAGAAATAGTGTATCGCCTTTTATGGGACCACGTTGTGCAACTGGAGTGGTTGTACATGTGTACTTTTATGACGGACGGAATGGTTTGACCATTAGAGGCATCTGACGTGACGTCTGGCGAGGTGTAGGACGACGTGTGGTGTACAGTACTCTAACAGTACTGTACACAGCATGGAAGCTGTCACGTCGCTGTACCTGCTCTGGGTGGTTGGTCCAGCCCTGACACGTGTCATATTCTTGTTAGTTGTGCATGCACCCAGACTCTGACTAGATATTTCTGAATCAGGATCTTCCGTACATCCTTGTAAACGATGTTGCCGATTTGTCTCGCGCATGTGTTCCCGACTGGAGATTACTTCTTGGTTATAACGTCCTTCTTCGCTACTGAGAGGTTACACAGTTGAGTAATCATGTGCATTGAAAGCTCCGCAAAAGCTTGGCAATTAAGGTTGTTTTACGTTTAGGGTTAACCTTGTCCGCGCGAGGATTAGGGACCCTATGCCTTCATTATCTAATTGTGTTATACAACAATTAAAGAAATAAACCGTACTAATGTATGCGTGTAGGTTATATTTTACGCATTTTCCTAACTTGGATCGGGGTGGTGGTAGGTTGTTGTCCAGACTTGCGTTGCTCCAAATTATTGTCTGAGTTTTATCTAATGTTTTTGGAACCGGAGCGGACGTTGAAGCGGTCTCTTTACCGGTTCACTGGTTCGATCGGTTGGACTGGATTAAGAACCGAACAGTCTCATAAATAATATAAAATTAAAATATTATCATATATATATATATATAATTGTTATATTATATACTATCTAATATAATTTGAATATGTTACTTTTTTTGTATGGATTTTTCAATTTTAATAAATAAAGTATGAATGACAAAAGTGAGTAAGATACCAAATTATACAAAAGAACCGAGTAAGAGTAAAACCTTGTGTGTATATATAATAATAATATTATTATTATTAAATAAAACAATAGAAACATTTTCATTTACAGTTGTTTACAGCCAAACAACCCATTCAAGAGTAGCAGAAAAAGTAACCATGTATCTCTATTTTCTTCGTGTTCTTTCTTCTTCCCAAACTTCTTCCATTACAACATACTCACTTCCAAATTGATTATCGTCATTCCACTACTGGGAACCAATCAACATCGGCGGCATTAACATCGTAACAACTTCGGTTTGTTCTAGATCTAGCGAGAATATAAGACAAGCTCTTTAGATCTGGAAAACGAGATGAGATTTTGTTTCTTTTTAGGGTTAGTTGTTGTTTCAGGGAAGAAAAAAAAGGAAAAAGCAAACTTACCGGTTCGACCGGCCGGTTCAACGAACCAGAAAACTAACCGAACCGCCCGGTCTCCAAAACCATGGTTTTATCCGAATGGTTTGTTTGTTCTTATTACACACATAAGGTGCGAACCAACTAGTAGGATAGTTTATATAGTTTTAATGTATAGTTTTTGTTTTAGTTAGGTACCAAAACCGTCCCTTTGGTTTGCGCCAATATGCCAGTCCAGCCCAAAACTTTAAAAATACTTTAAACAGTCCCTGACTTTTGATGAAATAGGCCAAAACAATCCATTTTGTTAACTGGGTTAAGCCTGTGTCGTTAAGTCAGGGGAATTATGGTCAACTCAACTAAAAAATTTAAATCAGACATTTGGTTCTCCCCTTTATAAACCTGCCATTCCCCCAATCCAATATAAACCCTAAATTCAAACCCAACGACCTAATTCGATCTTTAATCAAGATGATTGTTTGCTCATGTGGTGCTGACACTATAATCAAGAATTTCTGGACATTAGTAAACCCTGTCTGACAGTTCTATTGTTGTAATTGAAAGGTAAGTTTTCCAAATGAAAAGTTAAAGGTGTTAATTTTTCAATTTCTAACCAATGTGTGCTGATAGGGAGGTGGTTATGGCTTTGTTGCTTGGGTGGATCATCATTGTGTGCATGAGGTGGCCCTTTCAAACTTGTCTGCTGAAAATGCAAGATTGACACAGGACAACAGAAGATTGAAGATATATTTGGGTGGAACTTGGGTGTTAATCATATTGTATTGTGTGTTATTTGGGTTAAAAAAATTCAAGTGGGTCAAATAATATGTAGTCGTGTTTGTATTTATTTTGAATTTCTCATGTATCAGTTTTGCGAATCAATTAATGAGTCAATGATTGTTGTTTCAATGCATTTATTTTTAGCTAATTGTTATGGAAATGGGTGATTTGTTTTTTAGGTAATTGTTATGGAAATGTGTCTGAACTATGAGAAATGGTTGATACTGCAGCCTATGAAGTTGAACAAATGGGTCATGCAGTATGGTAGTATTGTTTAAATAGGTCATGCAATATGCAGGTTTGCAAACATTTGCAATATTGATGAACCCAAATGGGTCATACATGAGCCTGCAAATGGATCATGCACACTACAACAGCCTTTGTAGTTGTGCATAAATGGGTCATGCATTTGCAATATTGATCAACCCAAATGGGTCATATGCACTATTGATCAAACCCAAATGTGTAGCAGTTTTGAAGATGAGTCATGGGTCAGCTGCAAAAATCAACATGTTATGCTCAAATCTACTGAACAACATAGATGTACTGCCAACAACAGAAAACAACATATGACATTCACACTTAGTCAAAATTTGACCATAAAAGTCATAAATAAGTCAACAAAGACCCATAAGATTCAAATCTCAACACACAACCAAATACATAAATATAGTATTGTTCAAAAGTCAAGACACAACCAACAGACCCTACTAATCAACCACTTGTGATCCACCATCCTGAGTGCCATTGCCACCACCATCACAACTGCCACTACCAACCTGGGTAGTCTTCTTCAACTTGCATGATCTCTTGTTATGCCCATTCTACTTGCAGAGAACACAAGTCACTAAATTCCTTTTTCTTGGCAGTTTACCCCTGTCTGAAATGATTGGTCTTTTTAACTGGGAAGCATGATCAAACTGGCTTGCTTGACTGGCCTCTACTACTTCTTCTGCAGACCTCTTTCTCAACTTTTTTTGGCCTTCCTGGTTGCTTGTGATGCTTTAGGGGGGGGGGGGGGGTTAGGTTGGTAGGGCATCTTGGTTCTAACCACAAATCCATACCATTGATTGGGGCAATGGTACATTCATATACTTTCTTCCTAGTTTCCAACCAATAAACCCGATCAACCCACCTCTCAGTTATGCCATCACCTCCGTGCTCTGCATAACACCATATGGCAGCCACTGCATGCTTGCATGGCATAGCAGTCAGGTCCCACTTCCTACAAGTGCATGTCTTTTCTTCAAGGTTAACAACCCTCTCGTCTTGTGTAGCAAAGCATGATACTTGGTACCTGGATCCACTTGTATTTATCTTGTCAAAATCCTTGGTTGCAACAGGTGTTAAAGGCCCATCAGTCTTTGCAATCAACTTCTTAACAACCACAGTCTTCTTCATAAGGTACTCCCTTATGTACTCAAGGCAAGTGATGATAGGTTTATCCCTACCACCAACTAGTTGCCTATTGAAAACTTCAAAGATATCATTCAAGACCGTATCACACTTTGGCCTTCTTGCATGCATTATTATTCAAGAACATACTACAGTTCAGTTTTCCTAACATACATTCTAAGCACATTAAACATAAAATGAGTCATACCAGTAACGTGAGATATTGACCAATGTTTTGGTGGAATCTCTTTCAGCCAATCATGAAAGGTTTTATCTGCTTTGGCTATTGCATTCATAGCCTTCTCCCTGCCTATTGATGTGGTCACACTTGAACAACTCCATAGCAACTCCTTGTACACTTGTCCCCTTCATTTGGATTTCATGTTCTCATGGATATGCCTTAGACAGAACCTATGTTTTGCCTTTGGGTATAGCCTAGAGATGGCTGGTATGATACCCTACATAACAACGTATGGCAAATAAATGTAATTATTGATCATTTCATTGAATCATTTAGCATAAACAACATAAAAAGAAACAACAAAAAAGCTTACCTTATGCCTGTCACTTATAAAAGTGAAATTATCATTGAGCCCAATATCCAAATCATCTACCAGGTTCACCAAGAACCATCTCCAAGTCTCCATGGTTTCTGCTTCCACCAATGAATAAGCCACTAGATAAATTCCATTGGTACCATCTACACCTACAGCAGTTAAAATTTGTCCATGAAAGAAAGGGTCCCTTTATAAAACAACCATCCAAACCCAGGATTTCTCTACCACATAACCTTCACCCTTCCTTCAGACCACCTAGACAAATGTAAATTCTTCGAAACTGCCTAGTAAGGCTACTTGAATTATACTCTCTCTACATCAATTTTGATTGTTGTTCCATGATTAGATCTCAAAAACTCCTCACAATAATCCCTAAGCTTCTCATACTAAGTCATATAAGAACCTGCCATTTTTGCAGTTGCATTCACTTTGGCCCTAAACATCTGGTTTCTTGTTACCTGAACCTGCCTATTCTTCTAAACAATATCTACTAAAGCAGACACTGTTATGTTTGTACTTGCCTGGACAATATGCTTAATCTCCTTAGCCAACCAAGACACTGTGCATAATCTAACACCTCTACTTTGGAGACAAGAATGATATGTAATTAAGGTCTTCGCAACCCAAGCCCCAATTGCATTATTATAAGAGTTGTGTAGAAAAAAAGGACAGGTGGGTGGGTGGGGGGTATTTCTTTCTAGGTTTCTTGGGTTTTGAAGTGGAGGGTTATGCCTATCCTTTTTTTTAATTATTTCTTTATTTATTTAAATTATTCAAATTTAATCATAAATCAATTATTAATCCCCAAATTAGGAACCCTAGCACATTTTAGACTAGAAAACTTAGATTTATTAAGTTTTCCCCAACAATTATTTATTACCTTGAAATAGGGTGATATTTGGATACACACGAGCCACATTTGTTTATATATCAAGGGCCTCCATTCTAACACTAATGTGAGTTTACATAGCCCTTTTTTCTGTTTTACATTTTGGGGGTGAAACATGTTTAAACATTTTATACACTATCATTTACTCATTCTTACATTGTTGAAACATTGTATACACTATCATTTACTCATTCTATCATTTACTCATTCTATCATTTGACTGTAACAAAAAGACACAGTACAATCATTAACATTGATCAAGCCGCCTGTTTAGATTATAGCGCTATAGGTCTGACAAACCCACCCCCCCGCATAAATTCAGGGATGATCGATAACAGTTACACTTTTACTAACTTGCGAGTTAGGTCTCAGTCGACACAAGGTTTGATTGTACAAAAGACGCATTGTTACATGTCGGACTCATATTCTATCATTACTCATTATTATACTTCAACTATGATTGCTATACAATATATTGATTTCAATTATATGCAAAACCTAGGTATTCTCACCAACTATTTATAGTTGACCCCCCTATATTTCCAACTTAACATGTTTCAGGTCTTACTTGCTATTGGAAGTTGTACAAGTCTTGGAACACATAGGAGCTTTGGACCTAGTTTATGCAAATCAAGTTTATGTAATTTGTATGACAAATTGTAAATTGTTTAATAATATTCAACTTCCATTTAGTACCATGAGCTATTGAACAATCATTATTACGTAGCACCCCGATGTTTCCGCCATCGGTTGGGGTGTTACAAATTGGTATCAGAGCCATGGTTATAGGGATCTAGGTTATTAGAAAAATAATCTAGTCTATAACCATAGGATTTTAACTAGTACTTGCTCCTTTTACTTGCAACCCTACTTGTTTCTATTCTCTATCTCCTACTTCTTATCCCTACTTTAATCCCTACAAGAAGATTGCTCTCCATCACTGGATCTACTCTTAGACTAATAGGACAAAATCCTCAGGTTTAGCCTGAACCACCTTGAGATCTCGTCGAAGTTCTAGATTTTAATAACGAACACGTGCAATCTGGAAGGGTGAACGCCTGTATTCTGAGTTTTCTGTCTAGGCTGGCATTGCGCATATATCCCAATCAGACGAGGGACCCGGATGCCTACCTGGGAATTCTTGGGATGAGTGTTCACTTATAGGCTAAAGCATGTCTTCACTATGTTATTAGAATCTAGAATCTTTGATAAGTCAACGTTTTCGTTTATTCGTTTTAATTAATGAATAAATGATTACATTCCTTATATTACCTCATTCATTTCATTGTGTCTCTTACAGATCATGCCTCCACGTCGCAGCACTCGCCTTAACAGTGGTGACAATCATGATGAAGGGAGCAGCAACCACAACCACAACCACAACCACGACACTAACCACAACAATGGAGGTGATGCCCAACTGGCTGCAATCATTTCCCAACAAATGGCACAACAGATCGCAACTCTGGTTCCTAACTTACTGGCTCAAGTCATCCAAATGAATGGAAACGGCAATGGAAATCACAATGGGAACGGGAATGGTCACCCAGTCTGCACCCTCAAACACTTTAATACATGCAATCCTCCTAAGTTTAGTGGGGATGAAGGAGTTACTGGTCTCCTACAATGGTTCGAGAGTATTGAGAATACCTTCATTAACAGTGAGTGTCCCGATAACTTTAAGGTCCGTTATGCTATGAGTGTTCTTCACAAACGAGCACTCACTTGGTGGAATGAGGAAAAGTGCACCCGTGGAGCTGAAGTTGCACTTGCTATGACCTGGGATCAAGTCAAGGAGATAATGAAAGCTGAGTTTTGCCCACGTAATGAGGTCAAGAAATTAGAGGACGAGTTCCACACCCTTGCTCAGGATAGTGGGGAAAACCTTGCTTATAATACCCACTTCCATGAGCTCAGTCTGTTGTTGCCCCATAAGGTCACTCCGCTATCTGTAGCCATTGAGAAATATATCGGTGGTTTACCCATGCAGATTCAGGACAAAGTATGGGGAAGGAACCCTGCTACCCTCGAAGAGGCCAAGCGTCTAGCAGCTACCTTAACTGACAATCACGTAAAGAACGACACCTTGTTTCGGAAAGGCGGGAAAGCAATTATTGTAGCCGCAGTAACTACTGAGAACCAGAAGCGCAAGACCAGGGATCCTGATGCAAACCTCACTACACAAGCTTCTAACAAGAAACCTTATACAGGAAACTTTCCATTGTGTAACACGTGCAAACGTCATCATCCCACTGCTTCACCATGTCGCTTGTGCACAAATTGTGGTAAGTATGGCCATCTGGTCAACACATGTCGTGAGACCCCAAACCCTAATACCAACCAACCAACCCTGCTCAGGCTGCTAATCCTAATCGTCCTGGCAGATACAACTATGGTCAGTGCTATAAATGTGGAGACCCAAATCACTTCTGTAACCGATGCCCTAAACTAAACCGAGATCAAGACCCTCCAGCTACTTAACAGCAAGTCCCACCATTTGAATGTTGTTTGCTTTTCGTTCTATGTATTGACGCTATTTGATTCAAGTAATAAATTCTAGTATTGAAATTTTTGTCTGAGAGTTGTTTATATGGTATGATCATAACACTTGGATGCATGCTTGTTTGAATGTGAACTAATTACTATATCAATATCCAAATCTATACAGCTACAACTCACATACTATACTTATAACCTTGCCTACATAAGCATATTATCAATTTGCAATTTATGTGTGATAATTGTTACACTTAATCAACAACTGGTAGAGGATGAAGTACTTGCTCAACAGTTAGTTGAGTACCAAATAGCCTACTCAACGATTGGTAGAGGTCATCATGCCTTTTCAACAGTCGGGAGAGGCCCTACAACCTGCTCAACGACTGGTGGAGGCTATCGAACCTGCTCAACAATCGGTAGAGTCATAGAAGGACACAAAACCCTAATGTAAGGTAAATTGGTGATTGCGGTCCGGAACGTAATCACGAATTTACAGGTACGTTAAGGTAGTGTGAAGTTCTATCAAGGTTTTCGGTAAATAACCAAACATAAACTCTAGTTACCTGGTAGTTCATTTAGTCTTTCTATAGTCCATCAACTCATGCATTTCTGTTAGTATTCCTAAAACTTAAGTTTAATGTTTTGCTAGATTCTTATTCTCCTTGCTATTTCAGACGAACCTACTCCAACCCTTAAAACTCACACATGTCAAACCTCTTATCCAAATTATTCGAAACAGATTATTCTATAAAATCATGTCGTGCCTTAACCCAAATTTTCCAAACCACAGTTTCCCTAACACATACCGAACTACCCTCAACGTGCATACTTATAACTTCGGGACGAAGTTTCCAAAAGTAGGGGAGACTGTAACCTTATGTAAATTCACCAAATTTTAAACTACTAAAAATTCCCGTTTTTATTCGTATGTCACATTCTCATGTATTTTAACCATATATTAATCACTCATCGTTCCTAATATTTTAATTTTTAGTCATGTCTAAATTATATATATTTTTTTAAAATACTAAGTTTTAAACCTTTATATATATATATATATATATATATATATATATATATATATTGATTGATTTTTCTCTAATAATAATAACAGTAACTAAAAAAAATTTATAAAGTTTATAAAACTTAGTTGTTAAACTCTAAAACCTTAAACCTATTTTATAAACCATAACCAAATCCATAACAAAAACTCATCCTGAGCCCAACAAACTCGGCCCAAACCACCCAGCCCAAACCCACTTCAGACCTCCATCCCCTCCACCCGATTACCCAGCAGAAGCCCAACCCAGATCAGAAACCCGGCCCACCAAGCTTTCCCCTCTACCCGACCATCAATGCAGACCCGACCCTTGCCCAGTTTCGAACCACCGACACAATCGGCGCCTAAAACTTATTTTTCTGGAAACCTTAATAACCTCCCTCAAATCCTCGTCAATTCCAACTCCGTAAATTCGTGCCAATCATTCCATAATCGAACGAATACGCGTTTTTTGACCTTTGACGAGTCAAAACATAGAAACTTTCCTTAAACGCCACGGCATTATAAATTGAAACCTCTCATACGGTCTGAAAGGGCCGAAGATTGAAGACCCACAAACAATTCCACAAATGCTTTCTCCTTTTTACTCGATGCAAAATCGGTTGACTTTTCCTTTGACCGATCTTATACCCTCAATTCGAATCTGTAAGTTTAAATCTAATATATTCTGTTGTTATTTGATAGGGTGCGATCAATAACCCTATGAACAACGAGGTTATGGGTTGCTGATTCGGTCAATTGGTAAGCTAGGGTTCATAGGGTATTATTTGGGGAAGAAGACTAGAATTCCTACTTGTTTAAAATTAATTTGAAATCAAATAAAACACCAACAGACGTGCAGATCAGTTGGTTGTGTGTGTTGTCCGAGTCACCCGAACCGGGTGAGGTGCCGGGTTCGATCCCTGGCACATGTAAAACATTTTTTTTACCTTTATACTTATATATATATATATATTCACTATTATTTTTAAAAATGGTTTTAAAATACTAAAATTGCTTTATAAATTCTACAAAAATTATTTTATGATGTTCTAATAGAAAAGTTTATCATACAATTTTTAGTTTTTCGAAAATCTTTTATTTATTATATATAATAAATATTACAAGTTTATTCTATTATAATTATAAAATTCTATAAAAATATCAAAACGATTTTATAAAATTCCACAAAAATTATCCCAAAATTATAAAACAGTAGACATTCCAGAAATGATTTTTATTTCAGAAAAATCATTAATTTAATATTTTTAATCGATTTTTGTTATTTTAATCATAAATAAATCATAATAAATTCATTTTTTCATTATTTTTACATCAAAATTTCACATAAATTATTATTAATCATTTAGATCAGAAATATAAATTTTGATTCGAAATTTATAATTTTTAATACTTTTTTAAATATTAAGTCTACATTTTATCAAATAAGTAATTATATATAAATATTCATTAATTAAGAAAATAGTTTTATAAAAATTATTTTCACATTTATTACATTATAATTCAACTACTTTTAGTTAAGATTGGTCAGAAAACATTTTTATTAATTATTTCTTTATTTATTTAAATTATTCAAATTTAATTATAAATCAATTATTAATCCCCAAATTAGGAACCCTAGCACATTTTAGACTAGAAAACTTAGATTTATTAAGTTTTCCCCAACAATTATTTATTACCTTGAAATAGGGTGATATTTGGATACACACGAGCCACATTTGTTTATATATCAAGGGCCTCCATTCTAACACTAAAGTGAGTTTACATAGCCTCTTTTTCTGTTTTACATTTTGGGGGTGAAACATGTTTAAACATTTTATACACTATCATTTACTCATTCTTACATTGTTGAAACATTGTATACACTATCATTTACTCATTCTATCATTTACTCATTCTATCATTTGATTGTAACAAAAAGACACAGTACAATCATTAACATTGATCAAGCCGCCTGTTTAGATTATAGCGCTATAGGTCTGACAAACCCACCCCCCCGCATAAATTCAGGGATGATCGATAACAGTTACACTTTTACTAACTTGCGAGTTAGGTCTCAGTCGACACAAGGTTTGATTGTACAAAAGACGCATTGTTACATGTCGGACTCATATTCTATCATTACTCGTTATTATACTTCAACTACGATTGCTATACAATATATCGATTTCAATTATATGCAAAACCTATGTATTCTCACCAACTATTTATAGTTGACCCCCCCCCCCCATATTTCCAACTTACCATGTTTCAGGTTTTACTTGCTATTGGAAGTTGTACAAGTCTTGGAACACATAGGAGCTTTGGACCTAGTTTATGCAAATCAAGTTTATGTAATTTGTATGACAAATTGTAAATTGTTTAATAATATTCAACTTCCATTTAGTACCATGAGCTATTGAACAATCATTATTACGTGGCACCCCGATGTTTCCGCCATCGGTTGGGGTGTTACACCATTGTGGCATATATTTTGCCATAAGAATTGACAAGTGCAATGTGTTGATTCTACGTTAAGGGTTGAGGTGTGGCTTGAGGGTCACCGTTGTGTATTGAAACCGGAAGGTGTCCGAGTCTGAAAACCACAGACTCACCAACAATGTGTTGACACTTTATGGTTGTGCACTTTTTCAGGTACAAGGAACCAATTTCTGTAGATAGTGTTGAATGCAAGTGTTTTGGGTTACGGAAAGCATTGCGGTTGGAATTTGGCTTTGAACTACTGTTAGGGTATTTTCTATAACTAATGTGTGTAAAAGTTGGTGACATGAACCTTTAAGTTTTATGTGTAAATTATGATGTAAATTATGTAGTGGTTTGATATGAAAACTTAAGTTTGGTTATGAATCCGTTGCGCTATTTACTTTTGAAAAACCTTGATTTTAAGATAATTTGATAACAATCTCATACACACCCGACCCCTTTTTTCTGGGTGTGACATAATAGCTCTAGAAGTAAATGATTGACTTATGAAACATAGGCTCATCCTCATCACTCAAACTGTCAAAGTCATCTAAATCTACTTCAATCTCCTCTTTCATTTCATCCTCTGTTTCCTCACCTTCACTAACTGTTGGGTCTACTACAGCCTTAAAGTCTTGCATATCAACCTCATAATCCTCTACTTCATTGTCCTCATCTACAATGAAGTCATCATCATCATCATCATCATTCTCTACAGTTTCCATGTTTTTCTTTTTGTTGCTAGTGTTTGCATCAACTCTATCCTCACTATCAGATGATTGAATGTCCTCATCCTTATCAAGCTTATAAGCACTATCTTGACTATCACTACATTCCCACATATCCAAATCTGTCTAATATGAGAATTCATCCTCATCAGACCTATTAACATCTTCACCTGGCTTTCTGTGTTTTAAAGTTTCATAGTCTGGCGTTGGGGGAAACTAAAGCTTTTTTTTATTTTTACAATATTTAGTTTTAGGTTTTTTTTTATTAATGATATTATTACTATTTCATCTACATTTTCATTTAACATTCTTTCAAAATTTGTTTGCCCCACCGCGTAGCACGGGGTCAATTCTAGTAGTTTTAGGGGGTGTTTGTTTTTTGGTAAAACATCTTCCTGACCACTTTTCTCTGCGCTGCGCAGACCACACGCAGAGGTTTGAGTATGCAGCTTGTTTGTTTTTTTGGAAAGACCTTCCCTAAAAAATGTTTGCTTGCCCTCTTCTTGATGCAGAAATGGACCAACCTCTTCTAGAGGTCTCCAAACTCTTCTCTACAAACACACACATCTCTTCCTTCTGTTCTCTCCTCTTCCCTTAGCCGCCCTACCCTCCTCCTCCTTCCCCTCAATGTTGACCGCCTTACCGTCCTCCTTCCCCCTCCTTCCCCACATCGTCCTCCCCCTACTCCCTCCTCATCCTTCCTTATGCCGATGAACCTCCCCCTCCCCACGCTACGACCCTCCTCTATATACGTGGTATATTTCTTTTGGTTTCTGTTTTATATTTTTTTTCCTTGTTTAGATGATGGTTTAAACCAAGATTTGTGTTTATTTCAGCTTTTTTTTTTTTTTTTTTTTTTGTGTTTGTGTGTGTGTGTTTGATTCTTCACGAAAAGTCACAGTTATCGTTCACGAGCTGGGTTGTGGGTGGTTCACGACTGGGTTATGGTGGGTTATGGTTTCAGGTGACAACAGAGGGTGTTGGTTCACGGTGGGGGTCTCGGTTATGGTTTTAGGTTACGCTATAGATGTTATAAAACAAAAGCTCTTCTTCTTTGCAGGCATTTTACCTCTGAAAAAAAACACCACCCGTGTATACCCCTCTCCCCCTCGTTCTCTCTCCTACCCACAAACAACCCTGCTAGTAGCCTAGAACCCGTATATCGTATCCAGGCGTCCCTACCCAACACACTTACGACGTACCCGACTCTCACACGGGTGACATCTCAGGTGTCATGTTTTTGGATAGTTTATATGAATTTTATATGAAGTTACAAGGTGGGGCCCATATAAACTGGACGCAGGTGGTGATATGTTGGCGACTGTAATTTCAGAATCCGCGTAATTCTCGTTTAAAAAAAGCCAATTGATTTCCAACTTGAATCAAAAACGCGTTTTTTCCATTTTCCAAAATTATACTAACCAATAATATAATTTTGGTTTTATTAAAAGGACATAATTTATTTTACTTTTTTAATTTTGATGATGACTTTTCAACGGTCTGAAATTTAGGAATAACATGTAAATTTTTTGGCGCGTATTTATTCTATTGGACGTTTGTCAGAAAGCTATTTAATCTTTGGTATTTATTTTGTCGGACATTGAATAAAAATGATCAAAACTTGTAAAAAGTACTGTACTTTTTATGCATACATACATACATATCCACATGTATACACTTTTTTTTTTTTTTTTTTTACTAACCTGTAAATATAGACATATACATACTCATACACATGCCATATATAACCATGCAAACATACATTCATCCTTTTATGATTCTCTTACAAATGAAGAAGTAAATTAATAAAGTTTAATATATGAGTTGATTGTTGCTGCGAATAATCTCCTATAGATTGAGCTCTAAGAGGATTATGACGCTGGTGAGTTGTTGTAATGACGACTTCAGGTCTACAATATGAAGTGCACAATGCAACAACTCTTAGCGTCACCACACGGAAAATGAAGTTTTCCTATGTGGCCCAATTACTAGGATGTGAGGATAAGTACCTTTTAGATTAAAGCTTATCTATACGGGTACTAAGTGTACGCATCACATGTGAATATAAAATTCTCGTTGGCAAGTCGATATACTGTAAAGTAAAAACCCTTATTTAGAGCAAAACAAATTTTGTAACACCCTTAATTCCACCTTTACCTTGCACTTGTAAGGATTTAAACCCACAACTTCATATTTGTAAAGGCCGGGACACCATACCACTAGACCAATAGGTCATGGGTAATAATTAAAGCCACATTATATTGAACAATTGTATACTTTTATTCAAAACTTTCTTCTATATGGTTATAACTTATAAGGATGTTATGGTATGGAGTCCTTACCTTTGACTTTATGGCTCTAGACGTATTAATCTAGAGCTTTCTCACAAAGTATGCTTAGTGGTTCGAATGTAGTGATACAGAGTGATACTGATGGATGGATATCATGGCCCCATGGGCGGACTACCTATATGATATGATTACTGAGAACAAACACTTGTTTTTAAATATGTTAAACCCAATAATTGGATTTTGGTTAATTGCTAACTAAAGTAAAGTTAAAATACTCCAAAGATATATCAAACCAAACTTATCGAGTCAATTTCATTCATAGTTCGACAATTTAGACTTACATCCATATATGGGTTAGTTTAGACAAAACATGGTAGTATAAGAAACATGCCTACACGAGGAATTAACTTCACACAAACCGCTACAAATTAAACAAAACCAAACCAAACCCAACTCTGTGAGTCACGTAGACAATAACCAAACCAAAATCCATATATATTGTATGTTCTAGCTAAGCTAAGACCCGAAACGACTCAAACATGATGTTGGTTGTATCTCAACATCAGTTAGGTAGGCCCCATTGCAGGTACTTAAACGTTTAAGGCTTAGTCATCGTATAAAGTCACATAACAAAAACTAATACATTTAAAAGATTTTATAAGCAATAAAAGATTAATAGAGATGGATTGAGGGTTGAGACAAAGAAAATGTGAGGGAATAATAAGCACAAAATCACAACCACAAAACAATGCATGTGAACCCAAAAGCAACCAAACACCATGTCTTATCCCTCCTTTTTTGTTTTTGTTTCCAAAGTTTTAACCCCCTATTAATTTGGAGCCTTTCTTTCTCCCTTTATCCATATCCTTGTTTTTTTTCTAATAATTTTTACAATCACTTTTACGTAAATATGTGAACGGAAACACAGGATGGTGTAGAGGTGTCCGCTATTCTTCAACAGTTCTAAAATTTTAATAATCTATGCATGTTAAATAGATAAATGGTTCTTTTTTACGCTTTATATTTCACCGATTCGTATTCTATTTCTTAACTTAAAAGATTACTATTTCTATAACACGTAATCAATCATATCTTATTTCAAAATATTATTTTATAATTCTTAAACTTCATTACTATCTTTTTCCCACAATACTTGGGGGCTCCGAATTCTACAAAAGGTTTTTTTTTTTTGTTTTTTTTATACGACTCCATATTGAGATTTTGTTTGAAAAATAAAGGATCTAATCATCCAGCTCACTCCCTTAATATGATTTTATTTTGAAGAAAATCTTGACATCTTGGAAAACCAAGCTTTAGTATCATCAATTTATGAAAAAAAAAAATATTAAAATGTAACCATTTAGTAGAAAATAATGGTATCATTAATTCTATTCACAAGGAAAGAAGCCCTTTTTTTCGTCGCTTAGGCCTCCAAAATAATTTAGCTGACTATCTCTACCCTTAGTTTATAGAATGTAGATAACCACACAATCCTAAATATTATTCTAGTAGAATAAGATAAAATAAAGTTTTATTTTCATATCTTTTGGTATTTCAAACTTTTACTGATAAAGAAATTTTTATTAAAAATAAATAGGTGATATGATTATAAGAAGTTAAATAGGCTTAATAAATCATCTAAAATGTTATTAAAATTATAAAATTGCTATCAACTTTTAGTTATTTTGCTTATTATTTTATGAGGAAACGTAGGCATATGGAAGAACATTTAGAGATATGGTATGGTCACGGGGCTTTGTCACTACTCACTCCAAATCCAAATGGAGGTTTTTATCTGCTTCCTCATCCTAATAAATAATCACTCATAAATAGATGCTCACTAGAAGCACACTGTTTGCATAAATTCATGTCATCGTGTATACTTTGAACGGATCGTGTGTATTGATTTATTTACGTTCAAAAAACTATCAGGAAATCCGTACGTTACAACGAGATATACGTGTGCAAGATTTTCTATGTGTGCATATCGTTGTCATTGACACTACAAGGAACAGAGGCTTTAGCGCCGACAACACTTTTAGCGGTGACTGTCACCGCTAAAAGTCCTGCCAAAAAAGTTGGTGCCTAAAGCCCCTTGTAGCCGCTAAAGGGCCGCCGCTAATGGTCTTTTTCCACGTGGCATTTCTTTTCTAATTTTCATTTGCCACGTGTCATGCCACGTGGCAAAAATCTGGGAGGGAAGAAGAAGTTCCCGGGATATTAAAATTTGTTCGACCTTTAGCGGCGACAATCGCCGCTAAAGGATTTAGTACGATGAAATGGGCACCGTTGATATCCTGACCAATCAACGGTTAGGATTCATTGTTTATTTGGTAGGTGGGGATTAAGGCTTTAGCGGCGACACCTAGGCGGGTCGCCGCTAAAGGTTGAAATTTTTGTAGTGTGATTCTACGAGTTTGGATCAAGTGATACCATAAATGACAAAAATGTAGAATCTTAACACCTAACGTCTAACAACAAACGTACAATTTAGGTACAAATCAAACCAAACACAAAGAGACATAAAACCCATACGTTAACATAATCAAACCAACTTACCAGAACATAATGATGGCCATAAATCTAACGTTGTGTGTTTGCTAAACCCAGTTGGTGTCGTCTTGGTTCACAATTATACACACTTAAATGGTCGATTCGAAAAGAGTGTGATTTCAATATTTGATTACGCGATAAATGTGATTAAATGTTTTTTTTCAATGGTTGACGATTGGAAGAGAATGTAAAACCCTAATGAATAAGTCAAAGTATGCTTGAACAAACATGAGGACCAGGGGCAATAAAGGAAGAAAATGAAACAATAACTCAAATTTAAGCATAGACATATCATATGTCATCTTATGTGCATTATAAATACCTTTGTGGCCATCTTATTAACTTAATAATGACTAAATGTGATTTCCTAAGGTTGAAGGTAGAGAATATTATGATAAGTAAAAGAATGCTTGAACAAACACAAGGACAAAAGAAAAAGAAAATGAGAAAAGAACAAGGATTTGAGCATAGACGTGTATAAAATTACCTTTATGGCCATCTTAATTATTTACTTAATAATGTATTAGAGTTTATAGATATAGATTTGGGTGGATGGGTGGTGGGTGATAGAATCACATTATCACACCTAATAATATAGTGCCACATCATTATTACCACACTTCATCACATTTAGACCCAACGTAAGGGCTCGCCAATTAGGCGCTAAATGCCCCATTCAAGCCCCTTTAACCTTCAACACCGCCCCCTACCTTATTAACCGGGCGCTAATGGTGTTTTTTGGCCTGTGCGTGAAAAATTTCGCGTGGAAGAGGGGCGCGAAATGGGTACCTTTTTTCTCAGCCAATCACAAAGGAGGGGCCACGAATTTAGCGCCAAATTGGTGAGCCATTACGTTTGGCCTTATCACTAATTGCATGGGATGGTGTTCATATTCCATAAAATCAAAACTAGAGTTTATGAATGTCATGGTTTTCTACGCTTCATTTCATCTTCGACAATGCTTAACCTCCACGCGTTCTTCAAACTCGTATAAGATATTATTATTATTATTATTATTATTATTATTATTAATATTATTATTCAAAATAAAATACAACATTAATATTCATCGACCCACCCGCCTTTTTTAATTAATAGGACCATAAAAGAAACTTTTTCTAAAACAATGATATTAGTCATTGGATTTTTTTAACGACTATCATATGACCAAACGGCTCACGCGTCGCGCGTGGCTCACTCGCCTGACAGTTGTTCTACCCCAGCTGGCAAACGATGCCGATAATCGACACGTGTACGTACACGTTTAAATCCATCATCAACAGTTGTCAACATGCACCAGATGCACGACACGTGGCGGACTACCAACTCAACAGTCACAGTAACTGTCAGACACGTTCCCCAAGGCAGGTGTACCAACCGTCAGCCACGTCTTTTCACCTTCAAAACATTCCCACCTTGAATTCACACAAAATTCAAAAAGACAAATTCAATGCGGAGTAAATGCAGGCGCAGACATGGACAAAAAACAACTTTTCACAACTTCTAACCGCGCAAACAGGCCCGACGCCTCTCCAGGCTCCACGCCTGCGCGCCAGACTAAATATTTTGAAAATTTTTACTTTCACAACTTCTGACCGCACAAACAGGCCCGACGCCTCTCCAGGCTCCACGCCTGCGCGCCAGACTAAAAATTTTGAAAATTTTTACTTTCACAACTTCTAACCGCGCACACAGGCCCGATGCCTCTCCAGGCTCCACTCCTGGGCGCCAGACCAAAAATTTTGAAAATCTTTATTTTCACAACTTCTGACTGCGCAAACAGGCTCGACGCCCCTCCAGGCTCCACGCCTGCGTGCCAGACATAAAATTTTTGAAAATTTTTATTTTCCCAACTTCGGATCGTGCAAACAGGCCCGACGCCTATCCAAGCCCCACGCCAACGCACAGAAAGGAAACAAACCAAGAACTTCCTTCTCCCACACGAATGGCTTTCAACATACTGATCAAGCCAGCCTGATACCACTAGACAAGTCTTTCACAAATCGTATGAACATAACTATCAAAATCACAAAGCAGACAACTTATAGCAAGAATCCTAGAAGCTACTCATCTTCTTCAAGCTTTACACAGGACGACCTACCTCTCGTCATCTCCAAGATTTTCTGGTAAACTCTATGCTTCAAGCTTCACGGATGAAGAAATAACTTTCTTCATCCTGCTTCGAGCCCTACACACAACGTATGAATTTCCTTTATTCCCCTACTACTGCCCGGACCTAATCATAGGTCCCGCAATAACCGCTCATTCCGTCATACGCCCGCAACTTGATCACTGTTCGTGCACCAGTTGACGAGGTCATACAAAAAACACACGTCCACTTTGTTACATGAAAACCCAGTGACGACTGGATGTAACTCAAAGTACACTTGTGAAATCATGTCCAGCACTCCCCTACTAAAGGTGCATGAAAGCACTGGACTGGGTGGACTTGAAGGGATATGGTATCAAAGCATCACAAATACCATATCATCGCCCAACTAGAACCGGCATCGCCTGGCGTCCATCCGCCCGTTTTACATCAGCGGATCGTCTAGCGTCCATCCGCTCGTTTTACGTCAGCGGAACGTCTGGCGTCCACCCGCCCGTTCTACGTCGGTGATACACCTGGCGTCCAACGGATGCCAGACGTAGCTATACCTGCCCGTTTTACTTCGGCGATACACCTGGCGTCCAATCGACGCCAGGCGCAAGCTCGTCCGCCCGTTTACGTCAGCGGACCCAATATGCTTCAAAGCTTCCCTAGCAAGCCAGTTGAAGCTTCACCAACACGACTAGAAGATACCTTTTGGGGCAGCATTGGGACTCACCCCTACCCTAGACAAAATATCTCTGACGCAACAGGCTGCCCGACAGAGTTCCTCTACAATCAGGGACTGCTCTCAGTCTGACATACAGAAAGGACGACGACGTGGCAGCCTCCCAGCCAAGATATCTTCCTGACAGCAGGCTTTCTCAACCTGTCTCGAGGTCCAAGGAAAAGAATGATTACCCACCGTCCTCGGTCTACCAATAGGTGGACGCCACGTGTCCGCCGACCATCAGCGTCCATTCAACGGACGCCACCTGTACTATCGTCAGGACGGTAACATCCCCCCTTGCCATTTTACTTTCTCCTTTTTACCAAAACCAACTTGCACCAAATGGGCTTAAGGACTTGGGCCGGAATCTTGGAGACACCTCTACCTGGGCCGGGCCCCATCAAGGGTAGAGGATGGGTTGAGAAAGTGTGATGTCAACGTACTACAAAAGGAGGAGCTCCTTCCCCTTTTGTTGGCATCTAATATCACATACACTTTCACTCAAGAGGAATACGAACTCCTTCGTACCTTCTTCAACCCCTTGTTTATTACACTAACCTTTAGAGGCTCGGCTCTTCTAATAAGTAGTCTGCTAAACTCCTTGGTCTTGTCCTTAGACCTTCACGTATTTTATAAACACCTCTCTTTATGAAATACAGTAGAACCACCACTTGGATTAGCGTCTATACGGTGATCCAGGATTCGTGTTTCTTCAGTAGCTTAAGCGCATACTAAACTGACATTTAAAAAAAAAGATTATTCATTTCGAAACCGTAACTTTATTTAAAAATGTAAAGTTTGATTTATAGTTTAACAAAAGTTTTAGAAGGTTAAAGTTTAAATTTGGTTAGTTTAGTTTAGTTTTAATAAGGAAAAGTTAACCAAGTTATAATTAAAGCTAACAAAGTTATACTGGATGGGCCATTTGTGTCAAGTGCAGAAAGTTCACATTTTGAAACTCTTTTTCCCTCCATCTACATTTTTCCGGCCGATCCTTGTGGCCGGAACCGGCCAACTTCCGGCGAACCCTTAAAACTCATTTTAATGCATCAAAACTTTCGAAAGTAAGTCATATACGTTTCTCCATCGAGTCCCATCGAATCCTATGATTAATATTGTGAATTTAAAGCGATTTAAGTGGACTTTAATCCGAAATCAAGTCGTAACCGTCGGATTCTTCAAGTCATGATCGAAACGTTTTTTATTGAAAACCTCTATAAACTCAGCAATGTAAATCATTTCTCAGCTTGTACACCATCTAAACCCACATCACAGACATCATTTAGCGTCCAGAATCACTCCGGTAGTGTGTCCTAGTCTCGACTTCATCTTCTCTTCATTCAATGCTCAATCAAGATTGTAAGCCCATTTTTTATGCCATTACATTTGGTTTTGTGTGTAGAGTAAAAGCCCCTTATTTCTAAATGTTTAGCATGGGTAAATCGGGTTATTAAATTCTTGAGTTAGGGTTAGGGATTGTAGAATGATTTAGGAAAGAATGACTAATTGAAACATAGTTAAATATTTTGAAGTTGTGAATATCTGAAAAGTGTTATTGTGGTGTAGTGGTTCTTGAGTGTTGTTAGGTTGTGGTTGACCCGGGTTCAAGCCCAGGCACCCACACCGTTTTTTTTTCTTTTCTTTTATTTGTTTTAATATTTCATTATTCTTATTTATTTTATTCTTATAAAACACGTAAATACCAAATAATTCATAACTAATTCATTTTTTATCTAAAAGTTATAAAAATTTAGGAAAAGCATCTTGATACCATAAACTTAAGTTCCAAATTTTAATTTCTGGAAATTTATTTATTTTCATATTTTTTTTATTGAATTAAAACGTTTTAATCATACTTAATTAATTAAAAATTCATTTTATATGATTTTAACCACAAAACTTTTGAGAAATTACTTCTAAACATCAAGAACTGAAATAAAAATTATTTGATCAGAAAACATTTATTTTCATTGGCTTTACTATTTTTAATCATTTAAACATGATTTAAATTCATTAAATCAGTTTCAAATACAAATAAATTGAGAAAAATTATGGAAAATTTATTTTCATTATTTATCATCAGAATGTACTCCTTTTTCACAAAAATATTATTTTTGGATCATATCTTGTATTTTTAGTCTTATTTATTTTTAATTAGACATAATTAATCATTTATTTATTTATAATATTTAAAATCTGTTTTATAAATATTTTTCTTATAAAATAGAAATGTTCCTAAGTTTGAAAGTCATAATTATCTTTTGGTTGAAGCATTTGAGTAACTCATAATTAATTGTTTAATAATTATTAATTAATGAAATAATTGCAACTATAATTAAATTTATTTGTTGTCTTAAATATTCGAAACATATTTTTATTTGAATATTCAATTTGTGATATTTAGAATACCATATCATATTCATAGACTTTAATCATATTATTTTAGCGTTCAAATATAATATCAATTTAATTTATCGTAGAAACTCTAATTCCCCAAATCGCCTTAGCAGACCCTAATGCCTTCGAATCCTAGATACCTTTTCGAATTTTAGAAAATTTTCTTATTAGTATTCTTAAATGTTATAGGTAGAATTCTCAGTTCTTTAACTAACTCACGACATCTTAAGTTGGATTTGGATCGCTTTTGCCAACTGTGAGTATACTTATCCCATTTTTATCTTTTACACGTTTTGGGGTGAAACATGTACACCTATGAAACTTACACTTACACATATTCATAAACGTTTTTACATGCGATTCATATACGTGTTATGCTTTAAATTCTTGTGTTTTATGCTTAAACATAAACGTAGTATACTTGCAAGCATTACAAAATCATTAACTTAGCTAGCCGAATTTAACAATGGATAGCGCTATTTGGATTGACAACTCGCCTAGTGGAAAGTACCTATGGTGGTGGGAAGTCCTAGGTCATTGTTAATGTTTTAAACTTTGTCACATAAGAGGTTTGATTTTGACCCGTATTGTGTACTTACGTGTTTTTCGTATTTGCCTTGAATGAATCTTGACACATGAATTGCAAAACATATTCTTTAAACTCATATTATACGTATACAAACCAAGCATGCTCACCAACATTATTTATGTTGACAAAATATTTTCCTACATGTTTCAGGTTATTTGTTGAGATACTTCATGCAGGACATTTGGACTTAGTAAAGACTTAACCCGGACAACGTGTGGAAATTGCATTTGTATTTCATGAATGTTTGTAATTGTACTTGAAGTATTGAATAAAATATTTACACTTTAATACGATGGGCTTTTGAACAATCGTCACTATGTGACACCTCGATGATTCCGCCATTGGTTGGGGTGTTACACAAAAAAGCAGAGTCCAAGAATTTTGAGAAGCATGCCAAAGTTTGTGAGGATAATCAACATATTTTTATCCCCTTAGCCTTTGATACTTTTGGCTATTTAGCACCGGAAGCCATTTGTTTCCTTTCCAAAATCCAACGGGTCGTTCATAGCAATTTTTTTACCCCCCAAGGGCAAGCGTTTGTCTTTAGTAAGTTCAGTTTCGCTATTCAGAAAAGGGTAGCGGCACAACTTGTTGCCCGTCTGCCTGTGATTATGTAATTTGTCGTTTTGTTTTCAGTGAAATGGAAGTCCGAAACCAATATTTGGTTTAAAAAAAGAAAATCCAAACCTAACTAGATCTGTTTATATTAATACTGTGAAGATTCCCATTAATCTGTGACAAATAAAGATCGTGAGTCCTCATAAATTAATGCTATCAAGATTTCATGTTTTCATTGTGAATAAATAAACAGTATAAAACTGAAATAGCTAGAAGGCAATTAATTGTTTTTTGAAAGGCAGAAGGCAATTAATTAGTGTTCTGAAGAGTCAAAGACGACAATAAAGGCTTTGTACCCCGAAATATATGGAACAAAGCTTCAAACCTCCAAATATTTTAGTGTTGTCAACATTACAACATATTTCTGAGAGGAATGTAAGCTTGATGATATTCATTAAATAATGTACATACGTATTGAATTTTAACTTATCTATAAGAAAATAGTGGTTGGGAGACTTGACATTTGACAATAGGAAACGATTGGATCTATAGAAGAAATCCCGGTTGAAATGGAATGATGAATAGGATGCAAACACTAAATTCTTTCATGGTGTGATATAAGAAAAGATAAAGAAGCCAGATCATTAACGGGCTATCTATTAATGGGCAATGATTGATGACCCGGATAAGGTCACTACTTAGAATTTCAATATTTATTATTTCATCTATACTTTGTTTTGGACAGTTTTCATGTAATCCTCTCACGTAGTTAAACACAAATGCCTTAAATAGTAATTATATCAATCTCAAATATAATAATTACTTTTGTCCAAAAGTAAGTGGAAACAAACGTTCTCCACAAAAATTCCAGCAGACTATGCCCCGATTTTAGCATAACCATCATGTGTTGTTAATTTTTGTGTTTATTGGTTGTTAAAATTGACAAATCATATACTCATTTGGCTTTGGTAATGTATATTTTGTACAAATAACTATAACTGTAATGTCCTTTGAATCATGTTTTGATCAAGTCTACCTGATTGTAGTTGTAAACTAATATGGTAATATTTTTGAAAGTTCTATGTTATAATATGATATTTTAAAATATATAAAGACAAGTTTAAGAAATCAGTTAGATAATTAGATTTACCATTTATAAAAATGGCATGCAAAACGATCATCATAACCAAATGAGGGCAATGTTTATATTCATTTGTATCAAATGTATTATATTTTTACTTTTATCAAAATAATGACTATGTTTTTCAAATCCTCACAATTTTATTGTTATAAGATAAAATCAAACTGCATTTTCTATTAATTGATCATATAAGTGTCAATAATAACTAGATGACTGGAATTCCTCCGCACGTTGTGACGAGAATTCTATGTAACAACAAAATAAATTACGTGAACAGTAATAAATATTTATGTGGTATTTCATATTTTAATTTATAATTATTACAAGGCCACAACACTATTGTTTTTGTAATTAATTTATGTTTCTAACCCCAAAATTTAATAATACGGAAGTTTAATAATAATCTTTTTTATAAATGATTTACGTTTTGACCTCCTGACTTTAAGAGTGTTATCATACGTCCCTTGAAGTTTAGTAAATCTAGTTTTTTTAACAAATATTTGTTCTTTTATCTAGACATGTTTACGTAATTGTGTTGCTTACCTATTTTTACCGTCGTTTGTCGTTTTCTATTTACCTTATTATAGTTAAAGCTAACTTTTAACTCTAGATATGTTTACTTAACCGTGTTGATTGCTTATTTTTACCATCGCTTAGATTAAAGCTTGCATGGTCTCTCATCACCCATGATATTCATGAAACAAGTACAACCTCGAAAGCAACTTCCTATAACTCCTCCGCAAAGCGTGGGCTTCCATACTAGTTTAGGAGTTGTTTGATAGCCTCTTAATCAGCTTCTTAACCATTCAGATCTGAATCATTCAGCATTCAGACTGTTTATTTCAGCATCTGAATGGAATGATTAAGTGCTGAACCATTAAGCTAATAACTATTCAGAGCCTTTTAACTATTCATACTATCTTAATGATTCAGCACTTAATCAACCAAACAGCCCCTTAATCTATAAAAAAAAAAAACAAAGTTACATACCCATGTGACAACTTGTAATTGAGTCGTTATTAGTTCAATCGTACCCTTTTGACATACTTAAAAAGTAGTATAATATTCATACTATAAGAGGCAAAGTTAGAACTTAAAAAAGATTACTAGAAGTTACTTTAATTTACTTACCTCTTTTAACATATTAATTTTATTCTACTCTAATAACTTAATTACGCTATATAGCTTTTAAAGAAATTCTCACCGCAGCTCATGACGAACTTCCACCGGTGATTTATGGTGAAATATATTAGAACTTTTAAATAAACCAAACACTTAAATATGTCATGCAGAACATTCAACCTAATCATCTTGTAGACATTAAAAATAAAAATAGAAGTCAATTTAACATATTTCAATTCTGTATAAACGTAATTAATCATAGATGGGTGAGGTTACGCGTTAATTCGAGTGTTAGTTTGTCAGTTTGCATTGAGTAGGACTGGCCATAGGAATGTTTTGTTTAAAACCGTGTTTTGTAAAGCCTACAGTCCCCTCGACCCGTGAAATTTTATATTGTTTGATTTGTTTCGTATTGTCAATATTATTATTATTATAAAACTTTCGAATCTAGAAGAAACTAACTAGTGTTAACATTAAAGTCACCAATTTTTTTTCTAACACTTTTTTTTGGAAGTGTACTTCAGCGGTAAAACCAATCGACAGACAACCCCTCAACCTGAGTTCGAATCACTACCCACGCACCGGTGTCCACTTTGAAGTTATCTCAAACCGTTACAGGGAATTTTTTCGTAGTGCAGGATTCGAACTCAAGACCAAGCCCGGCCCTCCGAAGAGGTAAACCCTCCCACCTCTCCCCAGAGGGAATTTTTTTTTCTAACACTTATAAATATATACACACGCTTTGTTGTGTATACTGAAATTCATTTTTTTTGGAAGGTCAAGGTCTCATTCGGAGGTGGCAGAGTAATTCACACCCGCTCTTGCAGGTCCTGCCCCCACTCACACGCCCAGACTATGTTGTCTGAACCGGTTTCACGCTGGGGTGGTGGTAGGCATAAGGCTCCCCCCCGGAAAATTTCCCGCCACCTGTCACTTGACAGATGTTACACCCTCCACAAGAGGCAAGCCTCTCTGGAGTAAATGCACGGTAATAGAAAACCGGGGTTGCCATCATGATTCGAACATGTCCCCTCTATAAAGGTAGGCTCTAACATCACTTGGCTTACCACTCCACCAAAAATGGGTGGCTAGAAATTCATTTTTTTTAATTATACACTTTAAGGTACATATATATGTAAAGTAGAACATATTCAGAGAAACAAAATTCAAATAAGGAAATTTCATTAATAAATTTATGTAAAGTATGCAATTAAATAATGTCTTTAGTTACTAAATCCATCTTCAAAACATGTTTTTTCGAAAACTTTAGGTGGGAGACCTATAGTCATTGAATTCGCGAGAATATCCTTAGTACTTATATTTTTTTTTTTTTGGAAGGCTAATTTCATTAACAAACGACGGCCGGCCGGAAGTCTCTAAGAAAGAGAAAACCGAAAACCGGAAAACATTACATCAACGGAAAAGAAAAATTACACCAATCTCTCCATACTATTGAAACCTCTTTGTGTCTATGTGTAAACCAAAGGAACGCCAACGACTTGACATCCGCTATCAAGTGCGCAACACTCAGAGCCGTACCGTTGAAGATCTTGTCGTTTCTAGCCTTCCATAACCGCCAACAAGCCACAATCAAAATACCATACACTATCTCCTTCTTTTTTGAGCTAAATGGTAAACCATCCATAACGTGTAATACATCGGACAAAGAAAAGACAAAGAACCTTGGAATATTACACCAAAGAGCAACGGCCTCCCATATTAACCCGATAATCCTACATCCCGAGAACAAATGTTCCACCGTCTCTTCACTTTCCCCGCAAAGATCACATAAATCATCAACACCACCGACATTACGTTTACGAAGAGCGTCCTTTGTTGGTAAATGGTTCAAAGAAGCTCGCCACATAAACATGTTACACTTTCGAGGAATCCATTTACACCATTGATAGACCTCATTTCCGTCCGATTGATAACTCTTTTTCAACCATTTTCGCATATCCTGGACCGTATATTCTTCACTATCTCCAATACTCCAACCCCACCGGTCTTGCTGATCACAAAGGGAAACATTTGCCAGTAAACGATGACACTGGATCAACTCCTCAATCTCTACGTCGGTACCTGGATACTGCTTCCAATTCCAACACACTATATGCGATCCGTTTCTACTAATTATGCGGTCTGCAATCTTACATCTCTTGTTCAGATCCAATCGATACAAGCTGGGGAACAAACTCTTCATGGGATCTTCGCATAACCATGAATCGAGCCAAAAGTTGATTGTTAAGCCATCTCCCACAATCCCTCTAATCTGGTTAATAAAGCCGTGGCCATCAACCTTTAGATTATAACCAGCTTTAACCAATCTGGACCAAGCTCCTACAAAGCGATTATTACATTGAATTGTTTCCCATCTTCTTATAGAGCCGTGTATAGAATCCACCACTTTTTTCCATAAAGCATCATTTGAAACTCTATATCTCCATAACCATTTCAGCAAAAGCGCAAAATTATTATCTTCTAACCTCGACAAACCTAACCCACCATCTTTAACGTTTCTCGTAACTCTATCCCAAGCCACCCAGTGTATTTTATTCTTATCTTCGCACCCTCCCCATAAAAACCTTTTGATAATCCCCTCCATCTTATGAATCACCGTCGCCGGGGCTTTATACAACGAAAAGTAATACATAGGTAAGCTCTCTAAGACGGACTTAATCAGAGTAACCCTACCGGCCATAGACACCACGCTAGCCTTCCACGAAGACAATCGCTTCCTGAAAATATCTAAAACCGAATCCCAGTTACCGATCCGGTTCATATTAGCACCCACAACAATGCCCAAATATTTAAAGGGAAAAGACCCCGCACTACACCCCATAACCTGCGCAAAATCATGAACCTCCTCGGCTCCCTTCCCTAACCCGAATAAATTAGACTTACTCAGATTTATACGAAGCCCTGAACACATATGAAAGATACGTAGAATTCTTCTAACGGCGTTCAAATTAGCAAGAGACCATTCACCCATGACCAAAGCATCATCAGCATAAAGAAGATGAGAAACAATAGGGCCATCCATATTTAAACGAACACCGTGAAAGAAACCATTATCACAAGCCGTCCTTATCAAAGACGACAAACCTTCCATCACTATTAAGAATAGAAACGGGGAAATAGGATCACCTTGTCTTATCCCCTTCTCACAATTAAACTCGAACGTAGGAGAGCCGTTCACTAGAACCGATGAACGAGCCGAGCTAAGTATCCCTTCAATCCACTTACACCATCTCTCTGGAAAGTTCATTTGCTTCATCACAGAAATCAAGAACCCCCAATTAACGTTATCATATGCTTTCTCAAAGTCTATTTTCAACAAGAATAGATCTTTGTCCGTCTTCTTAGCCCAGGATAATATCTCGTTAATAATAAGCGGACCATCAAGAATATACCTTCCCGCCAAAAAAGCTTACTGTGTCTCATAAATAATGCTACCCATCACCTTTTTAATTCGATTTGCGAGGACTTTAGATATGACTTGCGAGGACAAAGACTATATTTCTCAACTCGCTCACGTACGAACATGTACTTTGTGTCAAGAAATAAACTAACTCTAGTCGAACTGTTACTACCCGAGAAAATAACATAAGCCGAGGTATCACAATAAAGCTTAAATGGTCTAGAAATGGAACTAACTGGCTAACTGCTTTGAGTCCAATGAGAAGATTCCTAATCAACATTTAATGGCATGCATTGATTTTCAGTTTCGGTTAAATATTTATTTTTTCATCAGCCTGCTTATATAAGGTTAAAATAAAGTTTGATGTGTGTGGCTGAATGGTTTTTTTATGTGTGTTTGGTTTTCTGAGGTTGTTGTTGATCAATCAGTCTAAAGGAATAGAATTGATAGTTTAGGTTGATCGGTTTAAAGCAATATGATTGATAATTTAGTCTTTGAAGTTTTTTGTGTTATGGCTTTACTATTGTGTGTTGTATTGCTTATTATATAAAAACATTTTATGAAGTGGTCATGATTTTGGTTTTGATGTGTGTATGAACCTATCAAGGCTACGTCTTTGTTGGTGCATGTTTGTTATTGTTATTTGCATTTTTATCTGCATACAAAGTTATGTATGTATTTGAATGTTATGATATATTGAAGCTGAGGTTGATGATCCACCGGATCCAGCAATTGAAAATTTAAATACTTTCCATATTTAGCCGAAAACGATATGCGGTGGTCCACCTGTGAAAGCAGTGGTCACTGCAGATGAACCTTGATGGGGTGCAAAGAAAAGTCAAAATGACACTAATAAGAGCTCCTGGTCAGGTTGGGGTCAAAAGGACCTCCTATGTTTTACATTTTTGTATGTAGGACTGCCTTTTATGTATGTAAAACTGCTTCCTATGTGTTATAAAACTCAGCTTTGCTTATTTTTGTAGTGCAGTCGACAAGTTTAAAACCAATTAGGAAGTTTTCTTTATGTCATTTGCGAGTTGGATAACGATTCAAAACATTTGAGCTTATGTACATGAGGTTTACATCACTTTATTTGTTGCATTGTCTATGTGTTTATTCAGTTGTGTGTTGTTTTTACTGATTTTGTTAGCCCATGTCTCTAGGTCTAGAATCGGCTCCCACGTTAGGACCTGCGTTGACACCTCTGCGTGATGAATCAACGATCTGGACACCAATGTGGCTTCGCCAAGTCTGTCAATTGTGTTTTCTATGCATTTGTTTGTTCAGTTTATTACTATTCTTACTGATTTTGTTAGCCCGTGTGTCTAGGTCTAGAATTGTCTCCCACGTTAGGACTTGCGTTTACACCTCTGAGTGATGAATCAACGATCTAGACACCAACATGGCTTCACTAGGTCTGTCAATTGTGGTTGGTTTTTAAAGGTAATTAAGAACACATGCATTCTATTAAAACTCATTCTATATTTTCTTATGTTGTTTTGTGGTTTGGAAAAAGATGGCTTAAGGCGATGATGATAAAAAAGGGTTGGTTGTGTTGTTATGGCGATGCGATAGTTTGGTCACAGCCACAATTAATCACCCTTTCTGAGTCTTAGAGAGTCGACCTGTTTTCTGTGATGAACCCTGATATGCGTCAATTTATACATATAAAAGCCCCAATTTAACTCCCATTTATATATGTTTTTGGCCTTATACATGATGAATTGGTACTTATTTGGTATCTTTATGATTACAGGTCTTAAACGGTGTCCATGAAGCAAACCGGATAAAAAACAGACAGTTTCTACACATTCTGCATAATCTGCAGGTGTTGCACCCCCGTGTGCCCTGGTGGCACTCCCGTGCAGACTCAATTGGAACTCCCGTGCGCCCTGGTGGCTCTCCCGTGCAGACCAAATTGGCACTCCCGTGCGCCCTGGTGGCACTCCCATGCAAGCTCCCAGATATTTTCAGAAACCAATTGCCCACTTGCCTGTCACATCAAAAAAGTTAAAGTGCACGGCCGCGCACTTTATGCGCACGGCCGTGCACAAAACCAAAATGTGTATAAAAACAGAGCAGAAGCTACTGGTCAAGGATTGGGTCTTTGGGGGTCGATTTGGGGCGATTTTCTGGGCTAACGAAATGATGCATAGGCGTGGAACGAGCTCGGGAATCCATCCGATCCATCCTTCATCATCCAAGCCATCTCTTTAGCATTCTTATGGTTTGATCCTTTAAGCTTTTTATGATCCAAATCTGATTTTGTATGCTATTTTGATGTTGTTTTAGTTAATCGTACGCCTACGGGCAAGAACATTAGTAATCGTTAGTAGTAAAAACAATCGTTTGTATGTAATCATGTTTTGTATAAATTTGGCGTTTTTCATGTTTAGATCTTGATGATCATAGCGCAACCTTGTTTCATTGTTGTTGGATTTGTAGTTGTATTTGAATGACTTTGGCGATTGTCGAATGTGTTAGGTGGATAAATGTTGAGAAACCGTCCGTTTAATCGTCCGGTAGTAGACTAGTTAACTTGTTAATAAGTTTACACCATGAAACTGTAATCGGGTATTGGTTTGGTTAAAGTCAGTCGAATAACGGTTAAAAATGCTTACCGGCAGGTAAAAGGGTTTTAAAAGCTTAATGGTGCCGTTACTGATCTTTGACACGGTTAATGAGCTTTGGTAGTTATTTTGGTGAAAATAGCGATCTTAGTAGATTTGTGTTCAAAGTTGGTAAAATGGAATAGGTTGTGAAATGCTATACTTTATGCTAGTTTAGGTGGCTGTATTGTGTATTCGGTATCGCTTTCCTGAATTAGTGAGGTTAGAAAACTTTTAACAAATGACTAACTTATCTTTAGAAGATCTGCATGAGATCATATCAGCTGCTCGCTAATAAACGACTTGAAGTGGTTAACGTGTGTATTCGTGTTAGCTTTATGTATAGTTGTCATGTTAGGATGCCCGAAAGGGACACTAACTGTCGGAAAATGGGAATGTTGATCACACGCCTGTATTACTTATTATATTTAGATGACATGCTAGGATTGGTATATTATAGTTTATATAGTTATATTTTGTATTTGGAGTCTTACTTATGTTATTTATATGTTTTAGAATTAATTTAGTTATAAACAAACTTCAAACTATCTTTTCCTACTGGTAAATCGGGGATAGAGTTTTAGTACCATTGCTCTGCGCGCGTCCATTGATCGATATCTGGTTCTTATCTGTACATTACTACATATATGACAGGGTACACTTGCCCTATTGTGTGTGTTTTAATATTAAGGTCTAAACCATTTTTATAAATATTAAAGCAAAACGTGTGTCTATTAATTGTAAAATTATGTGTATATCCGCACACGTCAAACCCTTATTTGTAATTATGTAGTTTCAAACTAGCTCCACGTTAGGACTTGAATTGACAACTCTAAGTGATGAATCAACAATCTAGACACCAACATGGCTTCGCCAAGTCTGTCAATTCGTATTATGTATGTCATGTTTACATCATCTTTATTTGTTGCATTGTCTATGTGTTTGTTCTGTTGTTTACTATTCTTACTGATTTTGTTAACACGCGTATCTAGCTCTAGAATTGGCTCCCACTTTAGGACTTGCGTTGACACCTCTGAGTGATGAATCAACGATTTGGAGACCAGCGTGGCTTCGCCAAATATGTCAGTTGTGGTTGTTCTTCATGTCTTCCCTAAATTTGCTCTATTTTTGTTACATTTTTGGGGTTGCATGAATTTTGATGTATCACTTACCTCTGGACACGGGCTTTGTCACCTTAGAGCATACAGTTATTAGTTGTTTAACTTGGTTATGATGAGTTACATATACTTTTTAACAACTAATGACGATGGCGTGGCAAGGCCGTTGGATGACAGGTCTTAACCTGCAATCCGCCTTGCAGCCATGCTTTTGAAAAACTCTGAACCAATTAAATCATTCATCAGTCTTAGATAATGCAGGTTTCAACAGCAATGATGCCTGCAGCGAGGGTTGCTTGGTGTTGGTTTGTGTCAGGTCATGCATGAAGATGTCATTTGATCACATTAGGCATGAAGGTGCACGTCATTTGATCGCATTAGGCACTTAATAAGAAGCGCTATTATGTTTTCCAAATGCTAAACCCTTTTTGGATTTAGTTGTAACAACACTTATTTTTATTTATTTCAATGATGGTTTCAACTATGTTTTTCCGATTCTTTTGTTACGCGGATTTATGTTCAGTTTTTTGACTAAGTTTCTTTTGAAAGAGTTGTATGTTTAATGAAAGAGATCGGGTTTACGTTTCGGTGATGGCAAAATTACAAGACGCGTATCACGCGGCCATCAATACCACTAGTTGTAATCTATATTTGTCTTGGCGCTTTGAATTAAACCTACGCATCACATTTATTATTAATATTTGATATTTATTAAACTTTTCACTCTTTTAAGTTTACTTATTATGTCAAACATTTGCTTTAGAATATGCACACAAGAAGATACAGAGATTTATGTCGTTGACAATTTGATGTTCTAGCTAGGTTCTTTATTTGCATGCTTTAAGTACACATGTACAAGTGATTAGGAAAAGAAAATTATTATACTCTCTAATAGTACATGTGATTAATTATTTTTTATATTATATTGTTTTCTGTAATAAAACTATATATGTGTGGATGTGTTAGTTAACAATAAGAATCAAACTTTTACTAATCACTTAAAACTAGTTTGACATTTTAGTTCACGAATATTAAAGAGAGAAAATATAATAGCCAAAAGATTATGATCCCTCCCGTATCAGGTGCCTCTGAGATAGCCACCTAGGTCTCATGGAAATACCGCTACTGCAACCTGAGAATTTAAGTATCTTATAAGAGAATTTAAGTACCAATTCATATAAAGAAAAAAAAATAAAAAATAACTTATATGGTGCAAAGTTCGTCTCCGGTCGATTGTAGTGGTGGTCGACTGTCGTGGTTGGATGATCGGATGTGCGGCTGTTGTTGAAGTTGTCGCCGCAATTTCCTTCTGTATTTTTTAATTGATTTTTATTATTATTTAGATGCTTAAATTTTGGATCAAAATAAGTTTATTTGGCTATAAGCTATAATAAGTAGAAGTGCACAAAATGAAGATTTGATTTGCAATCCACGATTCCAGCTATGGTGTATCCTGTTCCAGGTCGGGTATGAAACCAGTTCTTCAAATAACCAAATATAAAAGAAAAAAACGGGTATTTCGGGTACTGAAAAAACACGGTCCAGGTGTAACATTTGCATGTTTCCTAGACTTTATTGTATTTACATTTTTAGTCCTCATACTTCGATCGTTTTGAATTTTAATAAAAAGCTTCTGTTGCGTTAATCGTTACATCTTTGTTTGGGATTGTGTTTCGTATTAATCATATACATGTAACGAATTATGATTTAAACATAACACGTTTGAACTTTTGAGAATTTAATCATTTTTAAGTTAATGATATTTTTTTTTAAATCTAAAACGCGAATAAACTTTATCAAGAGTTTTGAAGAAATGTTAAACCCGTAAAAGCATAAATTATATTATGTAAAGTTTATAAAAAGTTATAAAAAAAATAAGTTTTAAAAACTTTTTTGTTAGTTTAAGTTAACATTGGTTAATTTCCTTTAAGAAAATCTAACCAAAACATAATATACTTAACATAAACTAACTACAGAGACTAATTCTACCAAAAAGGAAAAGTTCAAAAAAATTAAAATCCCTCCTTGCCTCCTTCACGTTTTCCAGCGAGTCAACCGACCGGAATCAGACCAGTAATCCAGCAATTGTTTTTTTATCAATTTTTAATGCAAATTTTCGAATCCCATACGTTTCTCTGTCACAACTCAACGGTTCCCAATCATTTAATCGAGGTATTAACCAAACTTTAATGTGTTTTGATCATGATTATTACAGGTAACGACTAGGATTATATATCAAACCATAGTCCGTTTTTAAACCAACTATTATATAAGCCGATTATATCAATCATTTTCTGCACTTTTACGCATTTCAAACCCACATAAAAACCATCCGAATCGTGACCCAAAGCTCTCTAAATCGGCGCTTGAAGACTTAGCTTATTTTCCTTCATGTTCGATCCTTATGCGTACTTGTAAGTTCAATTATTTCGTGCCATATTATTCTCTATAAGTTCCTTTTCGATAGACCCATGAAATCAGGCTCCATTGTTGATGAATTGTAAAACCTAGAAATCTAGGATTATGGTTTACTATGGCGAGGAAGAAGATGAAGTTTAAGTTAAAAATAAATATTATTTGGAATCAAATCTTTCAACAAGTAAGGCTTGTAGTCTAGTGGTTAATGGAAATGTGTGTGTGCATAGGGAGCAGGGTTCGATCCCCACTTAAGGCAACTTTTTGATATTTTATTTTTATTTATATTAAAATTCATATAATATGTTTAACTATTAAAAATTCATAATAAATTCATTTTTGCTTCAAAGCTTATGAAAATTTAGGTGTAGTATCTTGACACCAAATAGAAATTTTTCATATTTTTACTTTATGGAAAATAATTTATTTCATATTTATTAATTTAATACTTTTTAGTCATAATTAATTCATTAAAAATTCATTTTTAATGGTTTTAATCACAAAATTTTTAGGAAATTATTTCTAAACACTATAAACTTAAATAAAAATTATGTTTAAAAAAAAACATTTATTTTTATTGGTTTTTCTATTTGTAATCATTTAAACATGATTTAGATTTATTAAATCAGTTTCAAATACCAATAAATTGAGAAACATTATGAAAAAAATTATATTCACTATTT
This sequence comes from Ambrosia trifida, assembly GCA_028751855.1. Taxonomy (NCBI): domain Eukaryota; kingdom Viridiplantae; phylum Streptophyta; class Magnoliopsida; order Asterales; family Asteraceae; genus Ambrosia; species Ambrosia trifida. The sequence goes on along the minus strand of CM054123.1, from coordinate 43,057,728 downwards.
TATTTCTGAAAGTAAATATTTTTCATAATAATATTATATTTGGATCATATCTTGTATTTTAGTCTTATTTATGATTAATTAGACAAAAATATTATTTGATTATATAAAATTTATAAAATCTATTTTATAAATATTTTTCTTATAAAACAGAAATATTCTTAAGTTAGAAAACCATAAGTGTTAATTTTGGATTCATTTGTATAATTTATATTCATTTGTGTAATAAATTTTAATTATTATTATTATTATTATATATTTTAGTTAAAATAATTATCTAAAATTTGTGCTTAAATTACTTATAATATTTTTATTCAAATAGTAATAACGATTTTTCTTAATTGTATATTTGAACTTTAAATCTTGTTATATCTATGAAAAACGAGATTATTAATAAGTTCAAAATATCGTAAAAACTTCATTTTCATCACATAGCCAAAAAAACCCTAATGCCTTAGATTCTAGATGCCCTAGACTTTTAAGTCATTTCCTTCATTAGTATTGTTACACGTATAGGTTGTGTTCTTCGGAATTCCTAGTTTAAACTTGTGACGAGCTTTGTTTGGATTTTTCGCGTTTAGTAAATCAGTGACTATACTTATCCCTTTTTGTTTTCTTCAACTTTTGGGGTGAAACATGTACACCTATGAAACTTATAGTTGCGCATAGTCATAAACATTTTCACATACAATTCAGATACGTGTTATGCTTTCAATTCTTGTGCTTTGTGATTAAACATAAACGCAGTATACTTGCAATCATTACAAAATCATTAACTCCGTACAAGTCAACTTTAACAACGAATAGCGCTGTTTGGATTGACAACCCGCCTAGTAAAAAGTACATATGTGTGTGGGAAGTCCTAGGTCTCCTAGTCTATGTCATCATTAAGGTTTGATTTTGACTCGCACTGTTGCTTATGTGTTTACCATATTGCGTTGAATAAATCATGACACTTGAATTGTAAAACATTTTTATATTTATACTATTTGTACACAAACTAAGTGTACTCACTAGCATTTGTTAACGTTGTATTTTGTACATGTTTAAGGAAATACTTGAAGTTTATCACATAGGCATGGACTTAGACATTATGAATAAAACGTATGCCTTGTTTCTTGAGACTTGATGTAATATTTTGGAATGTGATGTTTGACACTTAATCTTGATTTAATAAATATTTATATTTTAGTACCTCAAGCTTTTGAACAATCCTTGTTACGTGAAACCTCGATGATTCCACTATCGGTTGGGGTGTTACACTAGATTTTAAAAAAAAATGCATGTTTTCTGATTGTTGTTTTTAAACAATTTTACTCTGGCAAAAAATCATAAAAAATCAATATGTAACATTTATATAAGTAACATAAAAGTGTGTGCATATTAGAAACTTGAAATATTAGAAACACATGATTAAAAACATAAAAACATACATTAAAATGTAGAGAGTTCAGGAAATTAGGAAAAAACGGGTACAAGTCAGATACGATTTTCTGCATCGAAATCGATACCCTATGCGTATCCTGTGGGTAGGGTGGCGAATGACTTTGTAACACCCCAACCGATGGCGGAAACATCGAGGTGTCACGTAAGAATGAGTATACAGTAGCACATGGTAATCCAAGTTTTAATTGAAATAAATTTAAATTTCAAATATCCAAAAATAGAAATACATAAGAGTTTTAAATGTGGAAATCTAATACATCACAAAAGAATCAAGCAAGCATAGACTCCTTATTGTCTTCATAAAACACTCTAGTCTTCATGCATCATTATTTCCTGTTGAGTTGTAAAAATTGGGGGGGGGGGGTCAACTAGAAGTTGGTGAGAATACATAATCCATGTTAAGCATATAGTTTAAGTATAAAAGTCTAGCAATTCATATGTCAATCGTAAATTTAAGTCTACATGAATAGCATAATATGTTGAATCGACATAATCAAACCTCCGACTAGTTTAGGTCCATCCCGTCATCTACGGTTCACCTTAGTAATATGTTGGAACGATAACAATCACCCACGCTACCTATGTAGGAGGTACGCGTATCCGGGTGGGGTTGTCAATCCAATAGATCTATTATTGAATATCGCCGGCTTGGCCATAGCTAATGATTATGTAATGTTGAAACTCGTTGAAACTCGTTGAAACTGTTGTAGACTAATTCATGAGGCAATAAAGTTTACAACTAGACATACATGTTGAATTGCTTAAATAAAATGTTGCAAGTATAAAGCATCGCATAAACATGGTTACGTAAACTCACCTTGGTATAGTATTAGGTATTGAGGGATAGTATAAAATAGATTGCCAAGTATTACCCTATGTATAAGGCAACAAATAAGTCTAAGTCTATCTAGTCTACAAGTATATTCTAGGGTTTCGATTTGGGGATAACCAATTGTTGAATTTATAATAAAATGTTTAAATAAATAAAGGGAAATTTGATAATCAAATAATTGAAAGTCTTTTTATAAAATTTGAATTTAGGATGTTCACAATAATATGTTTGAAGCATAAAAATAATTTTTATAAAATTATTTTCCTTAAAATAGATTATTAAATCTATTTATTACAAATTGCCAAAATTTAACTTTAATATTTAAAAATACTAAAATTAAAGAATTATTATTTTAAAATTCATATTTCTGTTCTAAATATACAGAAATAAATTGTATAAAATTTTGGTGCAAAAATAATAAAAATTGAATTTATTATGATTTAATTATGATTAAAACTAACAAAAACTGATTAAAAATATAAAATAAATGATTTTTCAGAATTAAAAATCATTTCAGTAAAGTTTATCATTGTACAAACTCAGGATAATTTTTGTGGAAATTTATAAAATTGTTTTGATATTTTAATGGATTTTTATAAATATAATAGCATAAAATTGATTTAATTATTATAAATATTAAATAAATAAATTTCAGAAAACTAAAAATTGTAGGTAAAACTTTTACATCAGATTTGTTAAAAATAATTTTTTTAGAATTTATAAAAAGGTTTTAATAATTAAAAATGAATTTACAAGATTAAATGTAATATATATATATATATATAAAATTGGTTTGTTTTAAAAAATGAAAATAAGTGGAAAAAGGGGCGCCATGGCCGGGACTCGAACCCGGATGGCTTGGGTAAACACCATCAGTCACAACCACTTGGCCTAGGCCTGTGGTTGTGATTAATTCTGTTTTATTTAAACTAAATACATTATGCTGAAACGAGTTTATCCCGAATTCAAATGCCACGAACCCTAGTTTCTGCAATTGAATGATTCACTCATCAATAGCCCAATTAATCATGGGGCTATTGATGAGTGAACGCCGATGAACAAAACCCACAGAAAATTTTAAACTTACAACGTTGTATTGATCTCGATTGCTCGGTCAAGTTTAAAAGTCAAACAGCGATCGTGAATAACAAACAGAGTAAAATAAAGAAGATTGGAGGTAGAGAAAGGATTATTGGCGAGTTGTGAAGACTCGCAGAGGATCAATTTATAGTATGGAGGCATCAGTGATCGATTCAGCAAGGTTGACCAAACATTGAAGTTTATACGCGTAATAGGGTTAATTGTGTATCAATTGGTCAATAATCATCGTGTAGCTTAGTCAGACGAGGCCGGTAATTACGTATAGTTGCCAAAAGTGAAACAATTACGAGTTAAGATGATGGATTTAGGCAACTCGCAGGATTTCAATCAAGCATATATTTAAAACGCGTCTGGATTCATTCAGATGTGAAGGCCAGCCCAGCTGGTTAGTGCGTTGGTGTTGTTTGGGCCGGCCTTGGGCGCGGGTTCGATTCCCGGCCCAAGCGCCTTTTATTTTTGATAATTATCAAGCTTTTAACCATATAATATTTATGATATATAGAGTATTAGGGCTTCTAAAATGCGACAAAAATAATTATTACACACAAGAATATCGAAACTTGACGTTTTATTAAAGATAATCATGTAGCGTACAAGTTTAAATGCGAAATGTTACAGTCTCCCCTACTTTTAGGAACTTCGTCCCGAAGTTGGAGTTGGAGAGTCTGGTGGAAAAAGATGTGGATACTTCGACTTCATCTGGTCTTTACGTTCCCAAGTGAACTCTGGGCCTCGTTTAGATTCCCAACGAACCTTAACGATCGGAATGCGACTGCGCTTGAGTTTCTTGACTCCAGTATCAACAATCTCGACGGGTTTCTCGATAATGTGCATGCTTTCATCAATTTGCACATCCTCAAGAGGAACATGAAGGTTCTCATCCGCTAAGCATTTCTTGAGATTCGAAACATGGAAGGTCGGATGAACATTGCTTAGCTCAGGTGGAAGATCAAGTTTGTAAGCCACTTTTCCAACTCTGTCAAGAATTTTGAAGGGGCCTACGTATCGAGGAGCTAGTTTTCCCTTTCTACCGAAACGAATTACTCCTTTCCAAGGGGATACCTTAAGTAGTACAAGGTCCCCAACTTGAAATTCCAAGGGTTTACGACGTTTATCAGCATAACTCTTCTGACGACTTCTAGCCTTGAGAAGGTTATCCTGATTGAGTTGAATTTTGTCTGTGGTTTCCTGGATTAGTTCGGGTCCAGTGATACGAGCTTCACCAACCTCAGTCCAACAGACAGGTGAACGACATTTACGACCATAGAGTGCCTCGAAAGGAGCCAAGTTAATGCTGGCGTGATAACTGTTGTTATATGAAAACTCAACCAAAGGAAGATGAGAATCCCATGCGCCACCAAATTCGATGATACATGCCCTGAGCATATCCTCAAGTGTCTGGATGGTCCGTTCAGTCTGACCATCTGTTTGAGGGTGATAAGCAGTACTCAGGTTCAACTTGGTACCCAAAGCATCCTGTAGAGAATCCCAAAAGTGAGAGGTGAAACGACCATCGCGATCAGAGATAATGTCCAAAGGTATACCATGACGACATACGATTTCACTTACGTACATCTTTGCCAACCTTTCCACAGAATACTTCTCACGAATAGGTAAGAAGTGGGCTGACTTGGTCAAACGATCGACAATAACCCAAATACTGTCAAAACCTTTGGGTGTACGAGGGAGTTTGGTGATGAAGTCCATAGCTATGCTTTCCCATTTCCATACAGGAATCTCTGGTTGTTCAAGCATACCAGATGGTCGTTGATGTTCAGCCTTGACCTTTGAACAAGTGAGGCATTTTGCAACGAAAAGAGCAATGTCTTTCTTCATACCAGGCCACCAATAAGAATAACGAAGATCATGGTACATCTTGTCAGCTCCAGGATGAATAGAATAACGAGACTTATGAGCCTCGTTCATGAGGAAGGTACGAAGATCATCACGGTCGGGAATCCACAGTCGATTGAGAAAATAAAGTAGCCCATCGGGTTTGGTTTCAAGTTGAGTTTCAGCACCACAAGACATTTCATCGTACATGTTACCTTGGGTGACTGAGGTGTGTTGAGCCTGGAGAATGCGATCTTGAAGATCAGTACGAACTCTCGCACATTGGAGTTTGATACGCTTTTTACGACTAAGTGTGTCAGCCACAACATTCGCCTTGCCAGGATGGTAGCGAATTTCGCAATCGTAGTCGTTAAGTAATTCAACCCAACGTCGTTGCCTCATGTTAAGATTCTTTTGGTCGAAGACATGTTGGAGACTTTTGTGGTCCGTGAACACCACACATTTGGTCCCATAAAGATAATGTCTCCAAATCTTGAGAGCAAAGACAATAGCGCCCAATTCAAGATCATGGGTGGTATAATTCTTTTCGTGAGTCTTGAGTTGTCGAGACGCATAAGCAATAACCTTTCCTCGTTGCATGAGAACACAACCAAGACCTTGGTTCGATGCATCACAGTAGACCACGAAATCATCATTACCATCAGGTAGAGACAAAATAGGAGCTTCACAGAGTTTCAGCTTAAGAGTTTCAAATGCTTCCTCTTGCTTTGGTCCCCACTCATAGGGTTTACCCTTGTGAGTTAAGGTAATGAGAGGAACAGCGATCTTGGAGAAATTGGCGATGAATCGACGATAATAACCAGCCAAACCAAGGAAAGAACGAATTTCAGTTGGAGTTTGAGGAACACTCCAATTTTTCATAGCTTCGATCTTCGCGGGATCAACATGAATTCCGTTCGTATCAATGACATGTCCCAAAAATTGAACTTCCTTAAGCCAAAATTCACATTTTGAGAACTTGGCATACAGTTGTTCTTTCTTTAGGAGATTCAAGATGGAGTGAAGATGTTGCTCGTGATCGGATTTTGATTTAGAGTAAATCAAAATATCATCGATGAAAACGATCACGAATTTGTCGAGATAGGGTCTACAAACCCGATTCATCAAATCCATAAATACTGCGGGAGCATTGGTTAATCCAAAAGGCATAACCATGAATTCGTAGTGACCGTAACGTGTGCGAAAAGCTGTCTTGGGAATATCTTCATCGTGGACTCTAAGCTGATGATAACCAGAACGGAGATCAATTTTCGAGAAGTGGGTTGCTCCTTGAAGTTGATCGAAGAGATCGTCAATCCTAGGCAGTGGATAACGATTCTTGATGGTGAGTTTGTTGAGTTCACGGTAGTCAATACACATTCTAAGAGAACCATCCTTCTTTTTAACGAACAAGACAGGGGCTCCCCATGGTGAAGAACTATGGCGAATGAACCCTTTATCAGAAAGTTCCTGTAATTGACTGGCGAGTTCTTGCATCTCAGAGGGTGCAAGACGATAAGGAGCTTTGGCGACAGGATTAGCACCAGGAACAAGATCAATTCTAAATTCCACTTGTCGAGCAGGAGGCAAACCAGGTAAATCCTCTGGGAAGACTTCAGGATAGTGTCGAATAATAGGAATGTCTTGGATACTTTTGCCTTTGTCCTTCTTCTCTATCACGTTAGCTAAGAAGGCTGTATACCCCTTTCGTAAGTACCTTTGGGCAGTAGTACAAGACATAAGCTTAAGCTCGCCACAGGGTTTCTCACCATAGATCTTCAAAATCTCACCAGATTCGAGAGGAATGCGTATGACTTTCTCGAAGCACAGAATTTCGGCACGATGAGTTGACAACCAGTCCATGCCTACTATAACATCAAAACTTCCAAGATGCTTGGGGATGAGATCGATAGAGAAGGTATGATCGTCGAGGTTCAACAAGCAGTTACGAATAATAGAGTCGATCGAAATAGACTTCCCGTTAGCTACCTCTACCACTAAGGGTTCCTCTAGATTAGTATGGGGTGAGTTAAGTAAAGGTTCAAACTTCAGTGACACAAATGACTTATCAGCTCCCGAATCAAATAATATGGATGCATAGTGGTTATTAATGAGGAACGTACCATTCACCACTTCGTTGTTGTCACGAGCCTGGTTAGCATTGAGATTGTAGGCGCGACCTCGAGCACCTTGGTTCTGGTTGCGGTTCTGGTTTTGGTTTTGGTTTTGGTTTTGGTTTTGGTTTTGGTTTTGGTTTTGGTTTTGGTTTTGGTTTTGGTTTTGGTTTTGGTTTTGGTTTTGGTTACGATTAGGGCAGTTGTTGATGTAGTGATCAGGGCTGCCACACTCGTAGCATTGACCACGAGCAGGCCTGTTGTTTTGTTGGTTGGGAGCTGGGTTGTTTCTGGCTGGGTTGTTTTGGTTGTTTTGGGCAGCAGGGGCTTGACAGGCGTTGGTGTAGTGTCCATACCGCTTACAGTTATTACACTGGCGGCACGGTCTACTAGGAAGATGATGGTATTGGCAGGTGTTGCAAAGAGGGTGAGTCCCGCCATATGGCTTCTTGGCTGGGTTTTGGGCAGCAGGTGGAGTAGCAGCAACCATGTAGTTTCTAGCCTTGCGCTTTTTGTTGCTTGAGGTCTCAGGCTTGACTTCAATTACGGGCTGTGGAGTGTCTTTGGCAACCGTCTTCTTAGCGCCTTTGCGGAAAAGAGTACCGTTCTTCACGTGATTATCAGTAAGAGTGGCCGCTAGACGTTTGGCCTCTTCCAAAGTTGCAGGGTTTCTTCCTCAAACGGTGTCCTGAATTTGCATGGGCAGACCACTGATGTACTTTTCGATGGCTACCGGCAGGGGAGTGACTTTGTGAGGCAACAATAAGCTAAGCTCGTGAAAGCGGGTGTTGTAGGCAAGGTTTTCCCCACTATCTTGAGCTAGGGTGTGGAACTCATCCTCAAGCTTCTTAACCTCATTGCGAGGACAAAACTCTTCCTTCATGACCTCCTTGACTTGGTCCCATGTCATAGCAAGAGCAACTTCGGCCCCACGAGTGCGCTTTTCTTCATTCCACCAAGTGAGTGCTCGTTTGTGGAGAACACTCATGGCGTAACGAACCTTGAAGTTGTCGGGGCATTCACTGTTGATGAAGGTATTCTCAATACCCTCAAACCATTGGAGGAGTCCTGTAGCTCCTTCTTCACCACTAAACTTTGGAGGGTTACAAGAATTGAAGTGCTTAAGGGTGCAGGCTGGGGGTCCATTTCCATTACCATTGCCATTCCCGTTCCCGTTGCCGTTACCGTTTCCATTGCCGTGACCGTTCCCGTTGCCGTTCATTTGGATGACCTGAGCTAGTAAATTGGGAACCAGAGTTGCGATTTGCTGCGCCATTTGTTGAGAAATGATCGCAGCCAGTTGGGCATCGACACCATTGTTGTTGTGGTTAGGACCTTGGTCATGGATATGGTTGCCACCACCTTCTTCGTGGTTCTCACCATTGCTGTTGCGAGTGCTGCGACGTGGAGGCATGATCTGTAATAGACACAATGAAATGAATGAGATTATATAAGGAATGTAATCATTTATTCATTAATTAAAACGAATAAACGAAAACGTTGACTTATCAAAGATTCTAAATTCTAATAACATATGAAGACATGCTTTAGCCTATAAGTGAACACTCATCCCGAGAATTCCCAGGTAGGCATCCGGGTCCCTCGTCTGATTGGGATATATGCGCAATGCCAGCCTAGACAGAAGACTCAGAATACAGGCGTTCACCCTTCCAGATTGCACGTGTTCGTTATTAAAATCTAGAACTTCGACGAGATCTCAAGGGGGTTCAGGTTAAACCTGAGGATTTTGTCCTATTAATCTAATGGTGGATCAGGATTGCAGCAGACGAATAAGAGTAGTCACATGTAGGCTTAGGGTTATAAGGTATAGGATAAGGATAGGATTAGGGAACCAATTAGGGTTACAAGTAAGAGAAGCAAGTACTGTTTAAGTCCCTAAGGTTATAGTCTAGATTATTTTCTAATAACCTAATTCCCTATAACCAAGGCTCTGATACCAATCTGTAACACCCCAACCGATGGCGGAAACATCGAGGTGTCACGTAAGAATGAGTATACAGTAGCACATGGTAATCCAAGTTTTAATTGAAATAAATTTAAATTGCAAATATCCAAAAATAGAAATACATAAGAGTTTTAAATGTGGAAATCTAATACATCACAAAAGAATCAAGCAAGCATAGACTCCTTATTGTCTTCATAAAACACTCTAGTCTTCATGCATCATTATTTCCTGTTGAGTTGTAAAAATGGGGGGGGGGGGGTCAACTAGAAGTTGGTGAGAATACATAATCCATGTTAAGCATATAGTTTAAGTATAAAAGTCTAGCAATTCATATGTCAATCGTAAATTTAAGTCTACATGAATAGCATAATATGTTGAATCGACATAATCAAACCTCCGACTAGTTTAGGTCCATCCCGTCATCTACGGTTCACCTTAGTAATATGTTGGAACGATAACAATCACCCACGCTACCTATGTAGGAGGTACGCGTATCCGGGTGGGGTTGTCAATCCAATAGATCTATTATTGAATATCGCCGGCTTGGCCATAGCTAATGATTATGTAATGTTGAAACTCGTTGAAACTCGTTGAAACTGTTGTAGACTAATTCATGAGGCAATAAAGTTTACAACTAGACATACATGTTGAATTGCTTAAATAAAATGTTGCAAGTATAAAGCATCGCATAAACATGGTTACGTAAACTCACCTTGGTATAGTATTAGGTATTGAGGGATAGTATAAGTGTAGCCCAATAGATTGCCAAGTATTACCCTATGTATAAGGCAACAAATAAGTCTAAGTCTATCTAGTCTACAAGTATATTCTAGGGTTTCGATTTGGGGATAACCAATTGTTGAATTTATAATAAAATGTTTAAATAAATAAAGGGAAATTTGATAATCAAATAATTGAAAGTCTTTTTATAAAATTTGAATTTAGGATGTTCACAATAATATGTTTGAAGTATAAAAATAATTTTTAAAAAATTATTTTCCTTAAAATAGATTATTAAATCTATTTATTACAAATTGCCAAAATTTAACTTTAATATTTAAAAAATACTAAAATTAAAGAATTATTATTTTAAAATTCATTTTTCTGTTCTAAATATACAGAAATAAATTGTATAAAATTTTGGTGCAAAAATAATAAAAATTTGAATTTATTATGATTAAAACTAACAAAAATTGATTAAAAATATAAAATAAATGATTTTTCAGAATTAAAAATCATTTCAGTAAAGTTTATCATTGTACAAACTCAGGATAATTTTTGTGGAAATTTATAAAATTGTTTTGATATTTTAATGGATTTTTATAAATATAATAGCATAAAATTGATTTAATTATTATAAATATTAAATAAATAAATTTCAGAAAACTAAAAATTGTAGGTAAAACTTTTACATCAGATTTGTTAAAAATAATTTTTTTAGAATTTATAAAAAGGTTTTAATAATTAAAAATGAATTTACAAGATTAAATGTAATATATATATATATATATATATATATATATAATTGGTTTGTTTTAAAAAATGAAAATAAGTGGAAAAAGGGGCGCCATGGCCGGGACTCGAACCCGGATGGCTTGGGTAAACACCATCAGTCACAACCACTTGGCCTAGGCCTGTGGTTGTGATTAATTCTGTTTTATTTAAACTAAATACATTATGCTGAAACGAGTTTATCCCGAATTCAAATGCCACGAACCCTAGTTTCTGCAATTGATTGATTCACTCATCAATAGCCCAATTAATCATGGGGCTATTGATGAGTGAACGCCGATGAACAAAACCCACAGAAAATTTTAAACTTACAACGTTGTATTGATCTCGATTGCTCGGTCAAGTTTAAAAGTCAAACAACGATCGTGAATAATAAACAGAGTAAAATAAAGAAGATTGGAGGTAGAGAAAGGATTATTGGCGAGTTGTGAAGACTCGCAGAGGATCAATTTATAGTATGGAGGCATCAGTGATCGATTCGACAAGGTTGACCAAACATTGAAGTTTATACGCGTAATAGGGTTAATTGTGTATCAATTGGTCAATAATCATCGTGTAGCTTAGTCAGACGAGGCCGGTAATTACGTATAGTTGCCAAAAGTGAAACAATTACGAGTTAAGATGATGGATTTAGGCAACTCGCGTCCACAGTTGACTTTTCAAGTCAACTGTGAAGGATTTCAATCAAGCATATATTTAAAACGCGTCTGGATTCATTCAGATGTGAAGGCCAGCCCAACTGGTTAGTGCGTTGGTGTTGTTTGGGCCGGCCTTGGGCGCGGGTTCGATTCCCGGCCCAAGCGCCTTTTATTTTTGATAATTATCAAGCTTTTAACCATATAATATTTATGATATATAGAGTATTAGGGCTTCTAAAATGCGACAAAAATAATTATTACACACAAGAATATCGAAACTTGACGTTTTATTAAAGATAATCATGTAACGTACAAGTTTAAATGCGAAATGTTACAGACTAGGGATACCAATTTGTAATAATTATACCCAGGTTTGTTTGTTTTTTTTTTCCAGCTAGTGTTCCTTTTTTTTACACATCTAATATTAAGTTATAAGATTTTAGATATATGAGTCAGTAAGTTTTTAAGATTTAAAATTTTTTAATAGAGCCCAAGCCAAGTAAGTAAAAGACCAAAAGGTTACCCCACATTATCTTTCACAAAACCTTAAACCTATGTGATAGTGCAGTGGAATCCACCGAGCATCTGTTTACGGGGTGTCCTATTTTTGTAGATGTGTGGCAGGCGGTTTTCCGGTGGTGTAATGATCCGAATGCTTATGCGTTTCATGTCCGAGATCTGCTTGAAATGTATCGTTCGACCAAGACAGGAAAAGGAGCACAGAAGGCGCTTTGTGGTGTGATTCAAACCACCTTTTGGAGTATGTGGCGTGCAAGAAACGATCTCATTTTTAACCAGAAACCGGTATCGGGGAGAAGTCTTTTCGAAGAAATAAAGATTATGAGTTACTTGTGGATTGTCAATCGTGGGAAGTTAGCGGACATGTCGTGGGATTCTTGGTGTTTATTTGATACGGGAAAGATGGGATAGTCGGTGTTAGATTGTTTGTTTCGGATTTTTGTTTTTTCGGACTTTTGTATCCCGGATTTTCTTGCTAGCTTTTTAAATAAAGTTTGTTTTGCCGTTAAAAAATATATAATAATTTTAATCGTATATAAATATTTTCCATGTGACATTGGATTTCTTCTACCAAAGTCAATAAAAAGATGCCCTTTCTAATTTTTTTTTGCCCTTTCTAATTGACTCCATGTTGTACACCACATGATCATCAGTCATGTCTTCTCTGTAGTTTATTGTTTTTTCAGCTTATTAAATATTGTATGATTTTTCCTTGCATTTAATCCCAATTAATGCATGGATCTAACAAAGATATTTTCTGATATACTAACTTAATGAGCTTGTACTTACAAACAAACATAATAAATATAGTCATCATTAATCATGAGACAAGTATTTTATTTGTAAACACAATTTAAGTAGATATATTGTTACTCTTTATACTTAAAAAAATATATAATGTAACTCTTTAGATCATGCGTAATAGACATTATAGAGGCATGAATAAATATGATAGTGCCCTCAACACTGTCGTTTTAGGCATTAAGAGGGATGGACATTTCTAGTATAATGCCCAAATAGGATAAAAAAATATGAAAAGTAATAACTAAAAAGGGCATTAAGTGGCTTTAACCATTACACATTTTTAAGGGGCCTTATGATAATGATGTGGCGGAAAATGCCTCATACGGGGCTTCTTAATTTGTATAAAGGGCATTAAGTGGCTTTAACCCCTGCCCCAGGCAACTGTTCCTGACGCAACAGGCTGCCCGCCAGAGTTCCCCTCCAATCATAGACTACTCCTAGTCTAACATGCAGAAAGGACGATGACGTGGCAGCCTCCCAGCCAAGATATCTTCCTGACACCAGGCTTTCTCAACTTGTCTCGAGTTTCAAGAAGGAGGATGATTACCTCCCACCCTCGGTCTACCAATAGGCGGACACCACGTGTCCGTCGCCCACCGGCGTCCACTCAGCGGACGCCGCGTGTACTATCGTCAAGACGGTAACATCTCCCCTTGCACTTTACTTTCTCCCTTTTTATCAAAACCCACTTGTACCAATTGGGCTTAAGGACTTGGGCCGGAAACTTGGAGACGCCTCTACCTGGGCCGGGCCCCATCAAGGGTATAGGATGGGCTGAAAAAGTGTGACGTTAAGGTACTACAAAAGGAGGAGCTCCTTCTCCTTTTGTTGGCATCTGATATTCACATACACTTTCATTCAAAAAGACTACGAACTCTCTCGTATTCTTTTCAACCCCTTGTTTATTGTACTAACCTTTAGAGGCTTGGCTGTAACATCACGTGATTTTAACTTTTACATGTATTTTAAATTCTATATTTAACAAATTCCAAGTTCGCCTTTATTCGCTTCTTTTATGTTACTCCTACCAATTCTTGACGAGTCGTCAATATAATTTATCCTATTCAATTTAGAAACTCATTTAGTTAAGATCTTAATATATATTTATTTTATCTTTAAAAGAAAACATATATACTTTTAAGATAATATTTTTAGATGAAAAAAAAAACTAAACCGTGAATTAAATCCCTTGACTTTTGTCTCCAAATTAACAAAACAACATTTCAACATTTAACATTGAATTCATGATATCGCTCGTTTATATTTATTTTACTTTTTCGTTTCTTTGGACAATCGAAGACAGCAGCAACAGCCTAGAACAATTATTATGACATCCCATATTAATCAAATTTAACCCTCACTCAATTCATTCCTAACCACCCTAATAACTCCCTTAATGACCCAACCATCTTACCTCACCTATAAATACAACCACTCTCCACCCTTTAACTCTTTGCTCACTCTAAATCTCTCTCAAATCCTCAAGTTTGAAGCCAACTTCCTGTTTTGCATCAGTAAGTTTCTTGGCTTAAAACTTCAACTTCCATTCTATTTTTCTTCTTCTTTTTCATCTAAAACTCCTTGGAAAAACCTCTAGGATCTTCCCCATAATTATCCACAGAAGTGAGACAAGGGTAGAACACCTAAAAGAGGTCCCAAAGGTGGTTGTTTTCTGAATTATTTTTATGTCCTAAGATAGTTTGTTGTGAAGGAACCAACCAAGTCTACTAACAATCTAATGTTAGAGAGATTTGTGCTATGGTATTGGGTGACAAAGGAGAGTCAAGACTGATCCAAATCAGTCCCTAAACTTTGCTTAAACTTCTTAGCTATACTATATAATAATATAAACATATACTTTCATGTTTCTATCTTACTAGCTTATTATTAATTTTTGGAAGGTTTGTGGTTACACCCTACCTTACCAACTCTCTTGACCCTTCTTGTGCTACGGATTTATCCACACTAGAAAGGGGAAATCCCGTGTTCAAAACCCACGCTTACTTCATAAGCGAAGCGGTTATGACATGAACTTATCAATTGGATTCACATTCCTAACCTTATACCATCCGAATCATCTATGATAATTTTGTGCTTGGTCTGACTTATTCTCATGACCATCCGGATTGCCTTAAAGGTGATTTGTGTTTTGGTTCGCCTAAAAGGCTTGCTTGACTCTCTTGAATCCATTAATCCAACTCTTGAACCTAAAACGCCTTCCTTTTTAATTCTAGTTAATCCGAGCTAAAGCTTAATCTTCCAAGACTTACTTTTTGGAACTCTATCAAACGCACCCAAAGGTGAGTTCATACTTGTCCCCCTTTTTATTCTTTATTCTTTGGGGCTCAACATGTATCACTATCAAAACTTAAACGATTTCATTCTCTTAAAAACTATTATGCTCAATCTAAATGCTATTATGCTATGCCATGCTAGAATTCAAAGTCTTACATACAAATGTACAATTAGTTAACAACCCACCTTACATGTATAGCGCTATAGGTTGACACACCGCCCCCTTTATAGGTCATGATAAGATGAAGTCTTTTGTGTTATCGAGTGTTGTTGCCGTTTGTATGGTTCTACGTGCATATGCCTATAACATGACGATTCGAGTAGACCTTCTTATACTATGTACTTAGACTCAAAACTAGTATGCTCACCAATACTTTATGTGTTGACGGATATTTTATACATGTTGCAGGAAATGTTTAATGGAGATTTATCAAAAAAACTACTTAGGAATGGACTAGAAACTCACAACTAGTTTACATTTATCATGTTCATGTTGTTGTATTTTTCCTTTATTTGAACAACTTGTATTTCTGTTTTAGACTATGAATCGAAATGAATGAAATTTTATCTTTAAATTATATTGTCACAAATTCTAGTGTCATGAAGTCTTTGAACAATCTATCCCAAGTCTCTCCCCGATGTATTCTGCCATCGGTCGGGGTGTGACATCAGCTCTTCTAATCGGTAGTCTCCTAAACTCCTTGGTCTTGTCCTTAGACCTACATGTCTTTTATAAATACTCTTCTTTATAAAATACAGTAGAATCACTGCCAGGATTAGCGCCTATACGGCAATCCAGGATTCGTGTTTCTTCATTGGCGCCATCTGTGGCCTTACCACAACACTCTAAACAACAGCTTTAACTAACTTGCTCATTAATCTACACCGAAAAAATGACAACTTCACCTCCAAGAGTACACACTCCTTCCAGGGTCGTCGAAGACATCACCGACGCTACCCCAGGATCTCACCCAACATCTGGGGATCACGACAACAATTAACAACACCCCGTCGTCACCCCCAGAAACCTAGACTTCCAAAAAACTGAACCAGCACCTCCTACCGAGGAGGAGATAGACGCCCTGAATAACGACTGGTACGAACACCATAAACAAATTCTGGACGCCCAGCTGGAACGTCGCCGACTCACTAGCAAAGCCATTATGGGGTCATCCTCCAAACGACCCACTCGAACAGCAGTTGTTGTCCGTCACGGGGAAGGTCTAGGGCAACCCCCTATGGACCAGGCCTGTACAGAGCAAACCCGATTCGATGAAGAGGACTACGACGAAAGCTCCTGGGAGGACGATGCCTCCAGGGACTATCGTCACAGCCCAGACCACCGGCGGGAGCGATTAAACAGGTACAACAATGACGCAACCACCAACCTATCACTTCCCTATTGGCCAACGGCCTTCGCCGACAAATCCAAATTCACACGGCGCATCTCTTAAGCACCAATACCACCGAGGCAACGCCTCACGGCCAACGTCAAAATATATGACGGCTTTACCGACTCCGATGACCACCTCGACATTTTTAACCAAGCCGGGGCCGTCATCGGGTGGACTTTACCCGTCTGGTGCCACATGTTTGCACAGACGCTCACTCGAGCCGCTAGGGTCTGGTTCGACAACCTCCCTACAGGAAGCATCGACAACTATGAACAGCTGATCGACAAATTTTCGCTCAACTTTAGCCAACAACGTCGCCACAAACGCGACAAAAGCCAGATCTCTCTGTGCAAACGGAGAGACATCGAGCCGCTCGAAGACTTCATCGTGCGGTTCAATAAAGAAGCACTCCAACTCAGAATGGGGGACGAGGCAACTCGGACCTCGTTCCTGGCCAACGTCAACGACAATGGCCTTCAACACACCCTTCAAGGAAAAGACGGCGTCCCAGACTGTTGGGAAGATGTTGTCTGCATCTCAAAACTATATGCGGGAAACCAAAAACAATGCGCCAGAACCAACACGGAAGTTCCAGAAACAACCGTAGCCGCAACAACAACCGATCCTCCATCTGGAACCGTATTTTGGGTTCCACAGATGAAGGGCGATACTCAACCTCCGGCGATGCCAGAAATATAATCGGAAACAAACAAACGCGCGACCAGCGCAACAGCGGCCGCCGGAACCAAGACTGGACTCCCCTCACAAAAACACCATCCCAGGTGCTGTCTCAAGTCCTTTCAACGGGAGAGGTAAATTTCAACTCCCAAAACCTATGGGCACCAAACGAAAGAATGTAGACACCACCAGATTCTGTGACTTCCACAAAGACGTGGGTCACGATACTGACAACTGTTACAGCCTCAAAATGGAAATCGAGGTGGCCCTACACTCTGGGAAGTTGGCCAACTTGGTCATGAACGTCCGCGCCGGTCCACGCCGGCAGGACGAACCCGGCAAGGCCATCAAAGACATCAAGAAACATCACATCCGCGACGCATACAACCGACAGTGCAACATGACGCGCAACACAAAGCGGAAGACAAACCTCGCCGACAAGGCGACCACGTCGCAACAATCAGAGGCCGCGATGTCACAAAATTGGAGGGAGGCCCAGGTCATCCTCCCAATAATACCAGGGGGCGCAAGCTCAACGACCCCACTTACCATCACAACACTGTTCGGACACTACCGAACTTACAAAATGATGTGCGACGGCGGAAGCAACTTCGACATCATGTACCAACAGTGCTTTGACCAACTCGATGACGAAGATAAAGCACGCCTGCAACCAGATGCACCTATTGCAGGTTTCTTCAACGAAGTCATCCACCCCATCGGAAAGTTTGACTTTACAGTCAAACTCGATGATGGGACCCATACTCGATCCGAAGTTTGCACGTTCCATGTCATCCCCGCAAACTCCTCATATGACATCTTGCTCGGCAGACAAGGCCTTGCAAACTTCAACAGCACCGCGTCAACCCCCCCCCCACCAAACTATAGGTTTCCCAACACCCACGGGGATTGCGTACATCAGAGGCAATCAAGAATGCCTCATGACCACTGAACCGGCGGCTGACACTCTTCCAATAACACCAGCCGTCGCACAAGATGAAGAATGGGTCCTCAACCCTGCCTTCCCTGAACAAACCATCACCTTGGGGTCGACTCTGTCCCCCCAAGTACGAATACACCTAAAACAACTGCTGGGTGCAAACAAAGACATCTTTGCCTGGCAGTCGTCTGACATGATCGGTGTCCCAAGACACATAGCCGAGCACCGTCTCAACACCTACAAAAAGGACCGCCCGGTAGCTCAGAAAAAACGACCCTTGGGCCCTGATAGAGTTAAAGCCATGAATGAGCGAGTCGATGACCTACTCGAAGCAGGCATCATCCGAAGATGCAATCATCAAACTTGGGTAGCTAACCCCCATCATGGTCGTCAAGAAGAACGGGTCTTGGCGCATGTGCGTCGACTACAAAGACCTCAACAAAGCATGTCCAAAGGACCACTACCCCTTACCATAAATCGACTTGAAGGTAGACTCTCTAGCGCCATTTAAATACAAATGTTACCTCGATGCTTACAGAGGATATCACCAAATACAAATGGCCTACGAAGACGAAGACAGAACCGCCTTCAGGACCGACATAGGGGTATATTGCTACACCAAAATGCCCTTCGGCCTAAAGACCGCAGGCGCAACCTATCAACGCTTGATGGACCACGCCTTCATTAACCAGATCGACGTCAACCTTGAGGTTTATGTCGACGACTGGTCATCAAAAGCACTCAAGAAGACACCATGCTACTCGACATCCAACGCACCATCGAACAACTGCGCGACATCAAGATGAAACTCAACCCGGGCAAGTGCTCCTTCGTAGCCGAAGCAGGGAAATTTCTAGGCGTCATTGTCACCAATGGCGGCTTCAAACCAAACCCGGAGAAAGTTCAAGCTATCCAGCGCATGCCATCACCCAACTCAATAAAGGATGTGCAGCCACTCATGGGGCGCCTAGTCACCCTCAACCAATTCCTATTAAACTACGCATCCAAGTCTTTTCCCTTTGTTCATACACTACGAAATGTACTTAAAAAGACACAATTCCGCTGGACCCCAGAGGCGGAAGTGACTTTTCGTGAAATGAAACAATGTTTGACTTACTTGCCAACTTTAACAGCACCCCTACCAGAAGAACCACTAACACTGTACATATCCGCATCTGAAACAACGATAGGTGCAGTACTTCTGGAAGAACGCAACAAAGTTCAAACACCAATCTACTACATCAGTCGTACCCTGGCAGACGCAGAAACTAGATACTCCACAATGGAAAAGTTAGTCCTCACACTTGTACATGCATCATGTCACACCCTCAAATTTCCACTGCGGGGTTTTACCGCAAGGCGCATGACAAACCAGGATTCAAGTCAACGGTCACAATAAACAACACTATATGAAGTACGTAAACCCAAAAAAACATAGATTTCATAAGCGAAAGCATTTAAAGAATTAAATCAGCTACAAAATAGTGTTCCAAGTAAAACCAAAAGAGACGTCAACATATATAATGTTGGTGAGTTCACAAGTTTGTTCAATATGTTACCAATGTTAACAAAATGTTACGATGTCCATACTATATCAATATTACCAAGTACGCTAGCTAGGCGTATATTTTAGTACTACTACGATTGGAAAACCATTACTAGATACGTTTAGCAATGTTTAACAATGTTCAGCCCGAACGTTCAACATGTTACCAATGTTACCAGTTCGAGACAATATGCACTCGCCCGGCCCTCCAAGCCGACGAGTGGGGCAGGTCACGCCCAATAGATCTATCCACATTTCCCCCGTTGTGCATCCCCGCACATTCATGGTTTTCCTCCGGACTTTCAAAGATCGTATAGCAATGCAAAGTTAAAACCATAGTATGACATATGTTACCAAAATAGTTTAGCGCATGTTTTCTCCCCCAAAAGTTAAAGCAGTAAAAGTGGGGCCGTGAACTCACCTTAGGTTGAGTTCTTCAGTAATATAAGAAAGCCAAGCCCTTGATAATCCCACTACCGGAGATCTATCAAGATGCTCACATAAGCGTTCCAACTAATAACCATAAGGTTATCTAGTCCCCAATTGTCCAGATCATGACCAAGTATGTTTTAAAACATGTTTTGAATGTTAAACCGACACACTAGACCGACCCGACATCCCGTTGGTGACTCATTACCCTAACTAATCAAGTACGCATAGATTACACACAAGATTCAAGCTTAAAACACTTAGTTTGCATCAAAAATCTCATTTTTGATTCCATAGGGTCGAACCAGAAATTTTAGATCCACCTTCGCCCCCTTTTTAACCACGTTCGACCCTTTTGGAGTACGTTCGACCCATTTAAAGCCACATTCGACCTATTGAAATAGATTCGACCAATATTGTCCAAGTTCAACCCTGGGATTTCACCTTCGACCCCACAACTGTTCGAAGGTGCCCAGGTTCGACCCTGGCAGAATGCTTTTCCCCAAAACGTTTCAAAAACATCCGAAAACATCACGAAACATCATCAATCACAGCAGTCAAGTATGAATAACATATCCTCACAAAACCCCACCAATTTTGCCCCAAAACCTGTTCATTTTAGCCCTTTCGCAAAATGGCAAAAATTATGAAAGTGTCACATTATGCATGAAATCTTTACCCAATTTGGAAACTTTTTGAAATCAATCCATAATCATCTTAAAATGCTCAGTTTGTCATGTATATGAAAACCCCCAATAGTTCTATTGATAATACTAGCATGCAACAAGCCCTAGATTAATTAAAATCCCCAATTTAGACATGATATCATCAATCATCTAATTGTAACCATAAACAATCCTAAACTAACATCAATAGCAGTCCTAGATCATGTTTCTAACATTAGTACAGCAGCAAATCATTAAACAACACATAATATCACATAACACATAATTAACATATGTTTATTGATATGAAACCTATGTTTAATGATAAGGTTTAGGTTTAGAAAGATGTTTAATAGGTTTTTTTTATTGACAAAAACATCCTTAGAACAGATCTGGACATTTAGGGTTAGATGAAAACGAATTAAAATGCTTTGAAAAGGTTTAGGATTAAGAACACACCTTGGATTCTTGATTAGATGTTGTTTGTAGGTTAGATTATGAAAAACAAGAGCAAAAACTCCTTCCTTAGTGATTAAAATCGTTTGAGAGTGTTTAGAGATGGCTAGGGTTTGTGTAATGATGAAAAATGACAAAGTGTGGTATTTATATAACTCCACGTTCGCCCCTTGCATGGGGTCGAAGATGCCACCTTCGCCCCTTTGCAAGGTCGAATGAATAGGTTCTGTGGGTTGTTCCAGGTTCGCCCTTATCCAAGGGTCGAACCAAGGCTCATGTCTAGGTTCGCCCCCACGCCATGGCTCGAACCAGGACTTGTGTTTTCTTTATTTTCCAGTTTTGTCGTTTAACGCATTCAAACTCATTCTAACGTATGATCGTGCAAATCTAACACATGTTAAGCACATATAGGCACGTATACTCATGTTCACACCTTGTAGTACGTATTCTCATGTTATGTTACACGTGTGTTAATAATCTACTTGTCCTACTTGATTCAGTTCATGTAATTTCACCAACAACGGGACCCGGTACTAGTGTATCCCCCAAAATGACTCCCAATGATCCTACAGATCATTGAATCCTGGACAATCCTATCGTAATCCGACTCAACTAACCTAGTTAAGTTCGTTTATAAATGTTTCTCGCTAAGGTAGACTTATGTTTTACTAAAATGTTTAAGCCGAACATGCCGGGTGTCACATCGTCCCCACGTTGAAAGAATTTTCGTCCTGAAAATTGCACAAGCCCAAAAATGAGAGAGAGAGAGAGAGAGAGAGAGAGAGAGATGAAAAGAAAGAAACGAAAAGAAAATTTACCGGGTGTCACATCATCCCCACGTTGAAAGGAATCTCGACCCGAGATTCATTCAGCTTCAGCGGTAACATGTCTAGTTTCGAATGCACGCTTCGGAAAAAGATGAGGATGTTTAGCTTTCATCTGATCCTCCCGTTCCCACGTGAACTCCGGTCCACGATTCGAGTTCCAACAAACCTTAACGATGCGGATTTTACTCCGACGAAGGCTACGAATCTTGTAGTCAAGAATCTCAACAGGTTCCACCACAATGCGAAGGCGATCATCAACCTTGATCTCTTCCAGTGGTACAATAAGAGATTCATCAGCCAAACACTTCTTCAAGTTAGACACATGGAAGACGTTGTGAACACTACCGAGCTCCGCCGGTAAGTCAAGTCTGTATGCCACCGGTCCAATCCGTTCCAGGATTGCAAACGGTCCGACATAACGAGGGTTAAGCTTGCCACGCTTTCCAAAGCGTATGACGCCCTTCCATGGTGAAACTTTAAGAAGTACCTTGTCCCCAACCTGGAACTCCAAAGGTTTGCGACGGCGATCGGCATAGCTCTTCTGACGATCCCGCGCTGCTGCCAACCGGTTACGACTTTGTACGATTTTCTCCGAAGTTTCGTACACCAGTTCCGAACCAGTGAGCGGGCTCTCGCCCACCTCGGCCCAACAAAGAGGAGATCGACATTTCCACCCGTAAAGAGCTTCGAACGGAGCTGCCTTGATACTAGAGTGATAGATGTTGTTGTAAGAGAACTCCACCAACGGTAGGTAAATCTCCCAACTTTTGCCAAAATCGATAACACATGCCCGAAGCATGTCTTCCAAGGTTTGAATCGTCCGCTCACTCTGTCCATCAGTTTGCGGATGATAAGTCGTACTCATATCCAACTGAGTACCCAAAGCCTTGTGCAGAGCCTTCTAGAAACGCGAAGCAAAACAAGAATCACAATCAGAGATAATAGAAACAGGCACCCCGTGCCGAGCAACCACCTCCTTAAGGTAAAGTCGAGCTAACCGCTCGAGCCCATCAGTTTCCTTAATAGGTATGAAACGCACCGATTTTGTCAACCTGTCGACAATCACCCAAATCATATCGTAACCACTTGGTGACTTCGGTAGCTTGGTGACAAAATCCATCGTGATTCGTTCCCACTTCCATTCTGGAACCTTTGGTTGTTGCAGGAGACCAGATGGCTTCTGATACTCCACCTTGACTTTAGCACAAGTCAAGCATTTGCTCACGTATGATGCTATATCAGCCTTCATGTTTGGCCACCAATAAAGTATCTTCAAATCCTGATACATCTTATCGGAGCCAGGGTGAATAGAATACCGGGATTTTTGAGCTTCATCCAAGACAAGCTCCCATAATCCCCCGAACAAGGGAACCCAAACACGTTCTGTGAAATAGTGCAGGCCATCGGTCCTGAGCTCAAGATGCTTTTCAGCGCTGTGCATGGTTTCATCTTTAAGGTTTTTCTCCTTCAAAGCTTCCAATTGTGCAGAACGGATTCGGTCAGGCAAAGAAGAATGGATGGTGACCTGTAAGGCTCGAACACGATGAGGTTTCGCAGACTCCTTCCTACTCAAGGCGTCCGCCACAACGTTCGCCTTGCCAAGATGATACTTGATAGCACAGTCATAATCGTTCAGGAGTTCAACCCAGCGACGCTGCCTCATGTTTAACTCCTTCTGATTGAAAATATGCTGAAGACTCTTGTGATCGGTGTATACTTCACATTTGGTACCATACAAGTAATGTCTCCAGATTTTCAACGTAAAAACCACCGCACCCAATTCCAAGTCATGAGTAGTGTACTTCTTATGAACCTTGAGTTGACGAGAAGCATAGGCAATAACCTTCCCGCATTGCATCAACACGCAACCGAGACCACGAATAGAAGCGTCACAGTACACAACGAAATCATCAGTACCCTCGGGTAAGGAAAGGATAGTTGCAGAACAAAGTTTAAGCTTCAGCATCTGAAATGCCGATTCCTGTGGTTCACCCCAGTCAAACTTTCGGTCTTTCTGGGTAAGAGTGGTGAGGGTTGAGCGATCTTCGAAAATCCCTCAATGAATCGACGATAGTATCCCGCAAGACCTAGGAATTGCCGCACCTCAGATGGCGTCTTCGGTGCTTCCCAGTCTTTAATAGCTTCGATCTTAGCCGGATCGACATGAATTCGCAGTTCATTAACCATATGCCCTAGGAATTGAACTTCACGTAACCAGAAATCACATTTTGAGAACTTAGCATACAACCGCTCTCGTCTCAAAAGTTCCAAGACCAACCGTAAGTGTTCCTCGTTATCCGTCTTGTTCTTAGAATAAACCAGAATATCGTCAATAAACACGATGACGAATTTATCAAGGTAAGGCTTGCATACGCAGTTCATAAATCCATGAACACCGCCGGTGCGTTAGTGAGGCCAAAAGGCATGACCAAGAACTCAAAATGGCCATAACGAGTGCGAAAAGCAGTCTTCAGAACGTCGGCTTCCTGAATGCGCAACTGGTGATAACCAGACCGCAAATCAATCTTCGAGTAGTAACTAGAGCCCTGGAGCTGGTCAAAGAGATCAACAATGCGAGGGAGAGGATAACGATTCTTGATGGTCACTTTGTTCAGCTCACGATAATCGATACACATGCGAAGACTTCCGTCCTCCTTCTTCATAAACAGAATAGGAGCTCCCCACGGGGAAGAACTCGATCGGATGAAACCCTTTTCCAAGAGTTCCTGTAACTGGATGGACAACTCTTGCATCTCGGGAGGTGCAAGACGATACGGAGCTCGGGCAATAGGAGCTGCACCTGGAGTAAGATCAATGCGAAACTCAACCTGACGATGGGGAGGGAGACCAGGTAAATCATCAGGAAACACATCGGGGAAATCACGAACCACCGGAATATCCTCGATCTTCTTCTCATCGTCAGTCGAAACAGAAAAAAGTGCCAGAATGGCCGAATAACCCTTTCGAAGATACTTAAGGGCTTTCATGCTAGAAATGATACTCAGCGGAGCATTGCCTTTCTCGCCATGAACCGAAACAGTCTCTCCATCAGGGAGAGGGATCCGAATAACCTTATCGAAACAAATGATTTCCGCACGATACAACGACAACCAATCCATGCCGACAACGACATCAAAACTACCTAGGGGTACCGGCATAAGGTCAATGGGGAAAGACAAACCCGATAGTTCCAAGCGACATTCCCTAAGAGTGTGTGTCGCTTCGATTTTCTTAGCATCAGCCAATTCTATCAAGTACTTAGCCTCTAAAGGTGTGGGTACTATATCTAGCAATCGACTAATGTCCACAGATATGAAACTCTTATCGACACCAGAATCAAACAAGACAGAAACATAGCGATCATTAAGAAGGAACGTACCGGTAACTGTGTCTGGATCCTGCCTAGCCTCTGCAGATCCAATGACGAAAGCACGCGCAGTCCTGCCGCCGCCTCCGTTGTTCCCGTTACCATTTCCGCTCTTCCCATTCTCGCCCTGCCTCAGCTTAGGACATTCACGCTTGAAATGTCCCGTGTCACCACAGTTATAGCACCCCTGCTTTCTTGGAGTCCCCTGAGCAGCAGGAGCAGGAGTAGCAGTAGGAGCTTGAGTCGAGGAAAGTGACACCCTGCAATCCTAAGCAAGATGCCCCAACTGATGGCACCGATGACAACGAGCCCGATCACAACTCCCAGAGTGATGATAACCACACTTGTTGCACTTGGGATGCTTACCAACATACCCACCCGACTTCTGCCCTGAAGAAGACCCAGACGAATCAAACTTCTTCACCGGCTGAGATGGCGCTGGCACGGCACTCTTCCCCACATTATCCCACTTCCTCTTGTTCCCCTTAGAGCCCTTCACAGTAGTACCCTTAGGAAGCAAAACACCTTCTGCCACCTTCAGGTTAGTCATTCGATGAGCCGATCGAACAACTTCAGCAAGTGTGGGAAGATTTCCAGCAGCTACCAACCCTGCAATCTCCGGCACTAACCCAGAAACGTAGTGCTCAATCCTCCTATACTCGGGTGTATGCAAATCAGGACACGACACCGCTAGCTCGTTCCTCCTCACATTGTACTCCTCAATCTCGGACCCAACCATCTTGTAACTCCAGACCTCATGCTCCAACTTCTGTACTTCCTCCCTTGGACAATACTCACTCCTCAAAAGATGCACAAAATCCGCCAAAGGCATAGCAATAGCCTCCCCCAATCCCATATTCTGGGCAGTAGCATTCCACCACGACAATGCAGGCCCCTCAAATGTCGCAGTAGCATACTTGACCCGGTCCCCAGCGGGACAGTTACACATCACAAACACAAATTCAACTTTCTCCAGCCATCGGAGCAGTCCCACCACTCTCTCAAGCTCCAACTCCTCTTAACCAAGTGCCTGCCAAGAAACCCTACACCGGCTCTTTCCCAAAATGTAACACGTGCCATTTTCATCACCCACCAACCTCTACTTGCTGTTTCTGTACCAATTGTAACCGCTATGGGCACCTTGTCCAAACTTACAAAACCGGCCCTAGAACCCAAAACAACCTACCTCAAGTTGCCAACCAACCCCGAGCCGCTAACCAACCTCCTCTAGCCATTGGCAATGGTCGTGCATGTTTTAAGTGTGGTGATCCTAGCCATTTTGCTCCTCAATGTACCCGCAACAACCCAACTCAAGCTCAAGGTATGGCCCAAAATCAACCACCAAGGGGTCGCACTTTCAACCTCAATGCGGCCCAAGCTCAAACTGAAAATGATGTTGTGAACGGTACATTCCTTGTTAATGGATCTTACGCTTCTATACTCTTTGATACTGGTGCGGATAAGAGCTTTGTGTCTCTAGAATTTGAACCCTTACTTGCTTGTGCACGATCTAAATTATCGGAACCATTCACCGTTGAAGATGCAAATGGTGAACCCATCTCTATTGATTTCATTATCAAAAACTGCACCTTGAATCTTAATGACCATGATTTCTCCATAGATCTAAATCCTATGCAATTGGGAAGCTTTGACATCATAGTAGGCATGGAATGGCTTGGAAAACATCGTGCCGAAGTTGTTTGTTTCGAAAAATTTATCCGTATACCGCTTCCTAGCGGTGACACTTTGCAAATCTATGGTGAGAAAGCCTCCAAAGGACTCAAACTCATGTCTTGTATCCAAGCTCAAAAATATCTCCGTAATGAATATGTTGCATTTTTGGCTCATGTGGTAACAACCAAAGACAAGGGAAAAGGCATAGAAGACATACCTGTCGTTTGTGACTTTCCCGAGGTCTTTCCCGAAGATCTACCCGGTCTTCCTCCCGCTCGTTCTGTTGACGTATTGACCTCATACCCGGTGCTACACCCGTTGCAAAAGCTCATTATCGCCTTGCACCTTCCGAAATGCAAGAACTTGCTAGTCTACTCCAAGAATTACTCGAAAAAGGCTTCATACGCCCGAGTACTTCTCCCTGGGGTGCTTCTGTTTTGTTTGTTAAAAAGAAAGACAGATCTTTCCGTATGTGCAACGATGATCGTGAGCTTTACAAGCTTACTGTCAAGAACCGATATCCTCTTCTACGCATTGATGATCTCTTTGACCAGCTCCAAGGAGCTACTTGTTTCTCAAAAATCAATCTTTGTTCGGGATACCATCAACTTCAAATCCACGAAGAAGATATTCCAAAAACCGCTTTTCGCACAAGATATGGTCACTACGAGTTCATGGTGATGCCTATCAGTTTAACCAATGCACCTGCAGTGTTCATGGATCTAATGAATCGAGTGTGTAAACCTTATTTGGATCGTTTTGTGATTCTGTTCATTGATGACATCTTGATCTATTCCAAATCCGAAGACGACCATAAACGACATCTCCATTTGATTCTAGAACTCCTACGTTCCGAACGACTTTATGCCAAGTTCTCTAAATGTGAATTTTGGTTAAAAGAAGTTCAATTCCTTGGGCATATTGTGAACGATAGGGGTATTCATGTTGATCCTGCCAAAATTGAAGCCGTTAAAAATTGGATTGCACAAAAATCTCCTACCGAAGTTCGTTCTTTTCTAGGATTGACGGGTTACTACCGTCGGTTCATCTCCAACTTTTCCAAAATTGCTACATCTCTCACCGCTTTGACTCAAAAGTCCCAACCTTTCATTTGGGGTCCTAAACAAGAAGAAGCCTTTCAAAGCCTCAAGGACATGCTTTGTGATGCTCCTATTCTAGCTCTTCCCGAGGGGAATGATGATTTCGTGGTTTATTGTGATGCATCGAATCAAGGTCTTGGTTGCGTTCTTATGCAACGAGGCAAAGTCATCGCCTATGCATCAAGGCAACTCAAAATCCACGAGAAGAACTACACCACTCACGATCTCAAACTTGGTGCTGTTGTTTTCGCCTTAAAAATCTGGAGACACTACCTGTATGGTACAAAATGTGTTGTTTTTACCGACCACAAAAGCCAACAACACATTTTTAATCAAAAAGATCTTAACATGCGACAACGACGATGGGTAGAATTGTTAAACGACTACGACTGCGAAATTCGCTATCATCCTGGTAAAGGGAATGTAGTAGCCGATGCTCTTAGTCGAAAAAGTCACGCAATTCTATGCAACATCCGAGAAATCGACCGTCTTCGTAGCTCCCAATTCCAAAATGATCTCTTCAATCGTATTCGAGACGCTCAGCACACATCGGTCAATGAAAATACTCTATATGAAGAAATGTCTTGTGGTGCCGAGTTACACTTGGAATCCAAGGCAAATGGGATTCTTTATTATCTTGATCGTATTTGGGTTCCCAGTCGTAATGACCTTCGTACTCTTATAATGAATGAAGCGCATAAATGCTGACACTCCATTCATCCTGGTGCGGATAAAATATATCAAGATCTCCATTGCAATTATTGGTGGCCCGGTATGAAAAAGGACATTGCTCTCTTTGTGTCCAAATGTCTCACTTGCTCCAAAGTAAAAGCCGAGCACCAACGACCGTCGGGTTTGCTTGAACAGCCCGAAGTCTCCATGTGGAAATTGGAAAGTATTACTATGGATTTCATTACCAAGCTCCCTCGAACATCATCCGGTCATGATAGCATTTGGGTAGTCATTGATCGTTTAACCAAGTCAGCTCACTTCCTCCCCATTCGTGAAGATTACAAAGTGGAGAAGTTAGCCCATATCTACACCAAGGAAATCATTTGTCGTCATGGTATTCCTCTTGACATCATCTCAGACCGTGATGGTCGATTCACCTCCCGTCTTTGGGAAACATTTCAGGCTACCATGGGAACTCAGCTTAATCTTAGTACAGCTTTTCGTCCTCAATCTGATGGGAAAACTGAACGTACGATCCAGACTCTTGAGGACATGCTTCGATCTTGTGTAATCGACTTTGGTGGAAATTGGGATGCTCATCTACTATTGATCGAGTTCTCTTACAATAACAGTTACCATACCAGCATCCAAATGGCTCCATTCGAAGCTCTCTATGGCCGAAAGTGTCGTTCTCCTATATGTTGGCACGAGATTAGTGAAGCACAAATCACTGGTCCCGAAATCATCCAGGAAACGACTAACAAAATCATTCAGATTCGTGATAATCTCTTAGCTGCTCGAAGCCGTCAGAAAAGCTATGCTGACAAGCGGCGAAAACCCCTTGAATTCAATGTTGGTGATCAAGTACTCCTCAAGGTGTCTCCTTGGAAAGGAGTAGTCAGATTTGGAAAGAAAGGAAAGTTATCTCCACGGTATGTTGGACCATTCAAAATCATTGAGCGAATCGGGAAAGTGGCTTACAAGCTCGAGTTACCCCAAGAACTCAACAATGTCCATCCCACCTTTCATGTTTCAAATTTGAAGACGTGCTTAGCCAAAGGGAACATACACATTCCTCTTGATGATGTACGAATTGACGAGACTATGCATTTCGTCGAAAAACCAGTGGAAATAACGGATCGTGAAGTCAAACAACTCAAACAAAAACGTATTCCGCTAGTTAAAGTTCGTTGGGAATCAAAGAATGGACCCGAATTCACTTTGGAACATGAAGAGCAAATGAAGAAAAAGTACCCACATCTTTTCAGTCAAACCACTTAAATAAATTTCAAGACGAAATTTCGTAAAGTAGGGGAGACTGTAACATTTGTACTTTTCGTATTTTTTGTTCTAGTCCGTGTATTCTTGTATCTTTCCATTTTGTACCCTTGTAATCCAGAGCTTATGATCAATGGAAAAGTATTTTATCAATTGCATTTAATCTTAATCCATTTCATTTATTCTATAAATTCTACGTGACGCAAACTTTATGTAACGTCGCGTGATTTTTAATATTCTTGTATTTTAAATTCTAAATTTAACAAATTTCAAGTTCGCCTTTATTAGCTTCTTGTATGTTACTCCTATCAATTCGTGACGAGGCGTCATTATAATTTATCCTAATCAATTTAGGCATTATAACTAGAAACTCTTTTAGTTAAGATCTTAATATATATTTATTCTTAGTAAAACATATATATATATATATATATAGGGGAAAGTTAATTTGAGAACACCTATATTTCGTACGAACCGTGAGAACGGCATCTAAAACCATTCAAATTCAAAATTTCTTTTTACATTTATCTTTATTACTAAAATACAATCTCAAAAACACAATTTACGCGTAAAAATTCAAACGTATACGAAAATAAATTATTTTTACACATGTGTAAATTTACTGTTTATACATGTATAAACTGTTTCATTTACACATGTGTAAAAAGTTAATTTGAAAGTGCTTTTGCAAGAAAAGATGAATTATTTGGAAAGAAAATTCATTTATTAATGTTGTATTTTGATTATAATGAGGTTTGTATTAAAAAAATTGATCTTGATTGATTTTTTTACTTGTTCTCACGGTTCTCACAATATTTAGCGTTCTCAAGATAACCCTCCCCTATATATATAATACTTTAAAGAAAACAAAACATAATATGAATTCTAAAATGGTTATGTTGACTTTTGGACAAGTACAACAACACACATAATCTGAATTCTAAAATGATTTGTTGATTTTTTTTATATAATAGATCGATGCCGTAACAGTAATAATATGATAATTCATTAATAATTAAACTTAAACCCATTAATCTCCTCCCAACCACCCTAATAACTCTATTTAATACCCTACAACCTTAACCCACCTATAAATACAACCCCTCTCCACTCCTTATTCCTTTGTTCATCTTTAAAATACTCTCTAAAACTCTCTAATCTTCAAGTTTTCAAGCCAAACTTCCTGTTTTGTATCAGTAAGTTTCTTGGCTTAAAACTTCAACTTTCATTCTATTTTTTTTCTTCTTTTTCATCTAAAACTCCTTGGAGAAACCTCTAGGATCTTCGCCATATTTATCCGCAGAAGTGTGATAAGGGTAGAGCACCTAAAAGAGGTTCCAAAGTTGGTTGTTTTCTGAATTATACTATATAATAATATAAACATATACTTTCAAGTTTCTATCTTACTAGCTTATTATTAATCCTTGGAAGGTTTGTGGTTACACCCTACCTTACCAACTCTCTTGACCCTTCTTGTGCTATGGATTTATCCACGCTAGAAAGGGGAAATCCCGTGTCCAAAACCCACGTTTATTCCATAAGCGAAGTGGTTATGACATGAACCTATCAAATGGATTCACATTCCTAACTTTATACCATCCGAATCATCTAGGATGATTTTGTGCTTGGTCTAACTTAATCTCATGACCATCCGGATTGCCCTAAAGGCAATTTGTGCTTGGTTTGCCTAATCTATTAAACATACTTATATGCTACTTGCCATGCTTATGATTCTTAGATACTTAGACATAAATCATTAACTATTATTAGCCCACTTAACATGTATAGCGCTATAGGAATAGCACACCGCCCCCTTTATGGGTCATTGTTAAGATTTAAACGGCCTAACATGAATATGTTAGGTATACGTTGTGGTATTCGCGGGTTTGAGTTATGTCTTTTGTATGATATGTATGTGCAATGCTATAGTATGAGATTTGAGTAAACCATTCTAAAATACTATGTATGTAAACTAAAACTAGTATGCTCACCAATGCTTTATGTGTTGACGGATATTTTATACATGTTGCAGGAAATGTTTGATGCAGGATATTCAAGAAATCTACTTAGGATTGGACTAGAAACTCACGCTAGTTTAAGTTCTATATTTTCATGTCGTATTTCTCTTTTCATGAAAACAATTTGTATTCTATTATCTTTTTAGACGATAATTATGCTATGAACGAAATTTAATCTTTAAATCATATTGTCACGAATTCTAGTGTCATGAAGTCTTTGAACAATCTATCCCAAGTCTCGCCCCGATGTATTCCACCATCGGTTGGGGTGTGACAAACATCAATAGCAGTCCTAGATCATGTTTCTAACATTAGTACAGCAGCAAATCATTAAACAACACATAATATCACATAACACATAATTAACATATGTTTATGGATATGAAAACCTATGTTTAATGATAAGGTTTAGGTTTAGAAAGATGTTTAAAAGGTTTTTTATTGACAAAAACATCCTTAGAACAGATCTGGACATTTAGGGTTAGATGAAAACGAATTAAAATGTTTTGAAAAGGTTTAGGATTAAGAACACACCTTGGATTCTTGATTAGATGTTGTTTGTAGGTTAGATTATGAAAAACAAGAGCAAAAACTCCTTCCTTAGTGATTAAAATCGTTTGAGAGTGTTTAGAGACGGCTAGGGTTTGTGAAATGATGAAAAATGACAAAGTGTGGTATTTATATAACTCCCCGTTCGCCCCTTGCATGGGGTCGAAGGTGCCACCTTCGACCCTTTGCAAGGTCGAATGAATAGGTTCTGTGGGTTGTTCCAGGTTCGCCCCTTATCCAAGGGTCGAACCAAGGCTCATGTACAGGTTCGCCCCCACGCCATGGGTCGAACCATGACTTGTGTTATCTATATTTTCCAGTTTTGTCGTTTAACACATTTAAACTCATTCTAACGTATGATCATGCAAATCTAACACATGTTAAGCGCATATAGGCACGTATACTCATGTTCACACCTTGTAGCACGTATTCTCATGTTATGTTACACGTGTGTTAATAATCTACTTGTCCTACTTGATTCAGTTCATGTAATTTCACCAACAACGGGACCCGGTACTAGTGTATCCCCCAAAATGACTCCCAATGATCCTCCAGATCATTGAACCCTGGACAATCCTATCGTAACCCGACTCAACTAACCTAGTTAAGTCCGTTTATAAATCTTTCTCGCTAAGGTAGACTTATGTTTTACTAAAATGTTTAAGCCGAACATGCCGGGTGTCACACATCAAGACGCCTACGACGATACTTTCAAGGACACCCAATCAATGTCCTAACAGATTACAGAATCAACACCGTGTTCTCAATACCGGAACTCTCAGGACGCCTAGCAAAATGGGCAATCGTACTAGGCGCACACACTATCATCTACAAACCAAGACCGGCGATCAAAGGATGGGTTCTTGCGGACTTTATCGCAGAAATCCCAACAGACAAAATGCAAGACTGTAAATACGAACAAGATCCGAAACCCGTCCCGGATTCCCGCGTAACTTGGTCACTTACACAGACGGAGCTTCCAACGATCAGGGCGCCAGCGCAGGACTACGCCTCGTCAGCCCTGACAAAACCGAATTCACAAACGTCGACCGCCTTGAGTTCCCAAGCACAAACAACGAAGCAGAATACGAGGCATCCCTTGCAGGATTACGCTTGGTAGACAAAATAGGCGCAAGACATTTGAACGCCCATGTCGACTTAATGCTCATAGCGGGTCACATGAATGGCGTTTACGACGTTAAAGACCCGGTCATGGCGCAATATGTCAACCAAGCCAAGCTCCTCACTAGAAGATTCACAACCTACA
The DNA here is from genome assembly GCA_028751855.1 of Ambrosia trifida. NCBI lineage: Eukaryota > Viridiplantae > Streptophyta > Magnoliopsida > Asterales > Asteraceae > Ambrosia > Ambrosia trifida. The sequence goes on along the minus strand of CM054123.1, from coordinate 43,023,811 downwards.
CAATCGTCCACATCAACCGCAACGGCAACAAGGAAGCGGACGCCCTTAGCAAAATGGCATCCACTGCTTGGCCGCATATGGCCAAAGAGGTACACATTGAAACTCTGGCTCAACCCTCAGTACCACTTAGACAGGTCAATATAACGCAAACGGGCGCCGGGTAATGGATGACCCCTATCCAAGAATACCTAGCAACGGGTAACCTACCGCCCCAAAAGGCGGAAGCCAGAAAAATTCAACACAATCAGAACATTATCAATTAATGAATGGTATCCTCTACCGACGCTCCTACCTTGGTCCCCTCCAAAGATGCGTTGATTCCGCAAATGCCCCATTCCTTATCAAGGAAATCCACGAAGGCATGTGCGGCATCCACGCAGGACCAAGAATGGTCGTCTCCAAAATCATGAACGCTGGATATTACTGGTCAAGAATGCACCAGGATGCCGTAAAAATTTTGCGCACCTGCTTCAACTGCCAGCAACACGCGTCAAATACCCTGCGCTCAAAGAATGATCTGGTCCCAGTCACCACAGCTTGGCCATTTCAAAAATGGGCCATCGACTTGGTCGGCCCATTCCCAATGGCACCAGGAAAGATACAACATTAATAGTTGCGGTCGACTACTTCACAAAATGGGTCGAAGCTAAGTCTCTAGCAACGATCAGCGCCGAACACGTCAAAAAATTCATCTGGGAATTCATCTTCTGCCGATTCGGGCTGCCCATGGAGATCGTCACCAACAACGGAACACAATTCGCAGATAAAAAAATCAAGGCATGGTTAACACAAATGGGCCTCAACCAGATCTTTACATCCGTTGCCCACCCTCAAGGAAACGGACAGGTTGAGCGCATCAACAGATCACTGGTTGAAGACATAAAGACACGCCTGGGCTTAAAGCGAACAGGATGGGTCGATGAACTGCCGCACGTCCTGTGGGCACATCGCACCCTCACAAAAACAAGCACTGGTGAAACTCCGTTCAGCCTAACTTACGGCTCCGAAGCGGTAATCCCCGCGGAAGTCAACTTCCCGTCCCCACGGGTCCTCAGCGCATCTCACATAGACAATGACAAGGAATTGCGCCTAAACCTAGACCTCTTGGACGAAAGACGCGAAATGGTAGCCATACGCGAGGCAAATTACATAAAACAGCTCGAGCTCTACTATAACTCCAAAGTCAAAAGCTATACGTTTGACATTGGAGACTACGTCCTAGGAGACAACAACGCTTCCCACTCCGAGCGACGAGGGAAACTAGCGCCCAATTGGAAAGACCCGTACAAAGTTCAACAAATCTTAGGAAAGGGAGCATATGCACTAGAAAAATTAGATGGAACACCTGTACCAAGGTCATGGAATGTAGCGCAGTTGCGCCCATGCTACTTATAAACATCTTAGTTACAGAAAATATACCTCGTTCCTTTACAGTTTGTCTACAACTACGCAATTTTTACTTTAGCTCTAACTCATGAAGTTAATCCACTCTTCATAACTTAGACGCTAAATGTTGCCGTAGCTCTAACTTATGAAGTTAATCTACTCTTCATAACTTAGACGACAATTTCTCAGTCCTAACTTGTGAAGTTAATTTACCCTTCATAACATAGACAATAAGTTCTCCAAACTCATACACTGATTTATTCTACAAACATTCAGTATAAACATGAACAAAACAAAAGATTCATATTTCATTTCATCAAAAGAAGGACACATTTACATACCCCAAAGCTTCCTAAAGCTACAACACATCAACCTACTGAGGAGGCTCATGGGTCGTCCCCGAACTACCTATACCACCAGCTTTAGCAGCCGCCTCCTTCTCCTTCTCTGCGCGTTCATGCCCAACACGCTCAGACTCCTCTACCCAATGCCTAAAGCGCGCAATGGGATCAGGATCTGACAAGCACTGCCTAACGGCTTGGAGCACAGGGAACTCCATCTTCTCCATCTTCTCAAGCTCCTCCATAAGCACAGTCTCGGGATTTATATCCTGGAAGGGTTGCGCCTCAACCGGAGCACCATCCTTGGCGGCCAGATACCATTCCAGCCAACCGCTATGCAAACCAGTGGTACGCGCAGCATCCACCATCTCAACAACCTGCTCGCCCATCTTTGGCTCGTTCCAACAACGATCGAAGACCTGCAATAAAAATATAACTTGTATGAGACAAATCAGAATCAAATCAAAGCAAGTAAAAGAAAGAGAGAGAAGCTTACGGCGCTTATCCCACCAGGCATCATCTATAGTGACTTCTCGCAAATATAACGTCTGAGCGTCCAACATCAACGACTTCTCTAACAGCCAAGCTTCCTTTTCTTTCAAGAGGGCACCCACCTGCCCCTCCAACTCTAACACACGAGTGGTGGCCCTCACCACATCTTCATCCTTCTACTTCAACTGGCCAGCAGCATCAGCATATTTAGAGGTTAAAACCTCCAACTCCTTATCCCTCGTGGCAACAATCTTCCCCTGCGCGGATAAATTCGATTCAGCTTTCTGCACCAACAGTCGCCGGCGCTCAAGCTCCCTGTTAATATTCGCAGTAGATTCTTCCCACGCCTTCTGCTTAGCCGCTGCATCAACATCCTTTTGACACACATCGGACTCTAGATTCCGGATCTGGTATACCAAACACTGCTTAGCACTTTCAAAAACCCCTTTCTTCTTACTCAGACGATCGGCTTCATTCGCAATCGTCTCCCGCTCCTCCAAAAACTCACCCTCCCCGCAGTGAAGGGCGTACAGGTTTCCTAAAGATTGTGTTAAGTTCATACACAACTCCGAGAACAATGTAGCTCGGCTTTGGGAGCGATGATGAGCATGCTCCGCAGGGGGAAGGGCATAGTTTACAAACTCCTCAGCCACAAAGGGGCTGAGGAAGCGACAACTTTCAGTTATACGCCACTCAGGCGTATAGACCGGAGCATTTAGTTTAAAAACAGGGCTGCTCGAAGATGCCCTGCCCCCTCCAACCTTCTTGACCTGCGGCGCAACAAAGCTGCCACAAATAAGGGCTCCGCCTGCGACCCATCACCACCTGGAGCAGTCGCCAACTTACCTTGCTCATTTTTTACGGCCACAAGGGCCGCATGCTGTTTGAGCAGCTCAGCTTGGCGCTGCTCCTCCTCTTCCTTCGCCTTCTTCTCGGCCGCCAGACGCTCATCTTAAGCCTTCTGCCTCTTCATGGCAACCCCCCTGATGCGGGCATCTTCCTCTTCTTTTTTCTTGAGAGCGGCCACAGCTGCACGCCTCTCCTCCTCAAGTTTTTCCCGCGCCTCGGGATCAGGAGCAGTTTAACTGGTCACAACATCAGATCGAGCCTTCAGGCGCCCCTCTTCCATAAGTTTCTTCTTCCGTTCTTCCTGCATCTGCTTGACCGAAGCAGGAATAGAGCATACAAGAAACACAAACTATAAAAACAAAAACAACAAGGTATGATATACACAACTCATACTTACTGCTCAGTTTCCGAAGGGCTTTCTTGCCAAACGGTTCATGAACAGGCGGAGGCTCAAGCTCCAAACCCTGGGGCGGATCAGCAGTACCGCCACCCTTGGCCATTCTCTTCGGAGACAAACCTTGAGGTTTGTCTTGTTCCACAGTCTCAGGCAGTTTCCGCTTGTGACCTACAACAAAGCAACCAGTTCAGCTTACAAGACACAAACAAAGACAAAATACAACGGCTAAAGTTACTTACCCTCAGCAGTTACTCCTTCAGCAACACTGGTCTCACCAGTCAAATCACCACCCTGTGGCGCGGTCGCGGACGCACCAGTCCCACCACCACCTGCAGAGCGACGCACACGATGAATTAGACCGGACGATGATCCGCTAGACTCATCGTCGGACAAAAAAACATAATCAACCCCAGCCGCCATGCGTACGGACAACGGCTCAGGGTTGATTAGAAAACCAACTTCAAGGTTAGGAGGCGCACCTTTCATCGACGCTGGCAACACGAAGTTCACTTTCTGCTGCTCAAGGGCCGACACCCCTCCCTCTGGAACTGCAATATAAGTGGTCTTGGTATCACGCGCAGCAAACACCTCAAATAAAAGCTCACCTACAAGACATATGCGTCAAAACATGAAGGACGATATAAACACAAAAGAAAAAGTGGATAAATTTACCTTCAACTGACAAAGGCCCATCAGTACCAACGGGAGGTACATCATACCCCTCCCTGACGCCTAGGCGGCTCATGCCCAACAAACGAAGGATACCCTCGTCCAACCTCTCCAAATCATCCAAGCGGGTTGGATGCGCACACAGTTCCTGAAACCAACCCTCCTCTTGGAAGTCCTTCATAATTTCGAAAGACTGTGCCTTTTGGCCGGCACGGAGTTCCAGTTTGGCCATCTCCACCGGAATCACCTCCTTCTTCAGTAAGAAGAAGCACTTATTCCAGTCACGAAGAGTCTTTGGTGAACTCTTTGGAATAATCAGGCTAACGGTCTTTAACCGCTCAGTGAAAGACACCCAGCCCGATTCCTTCACTTCAAGTTTGTAGAACACGTTGAAGTGTTCAAACTCCGGCTCCCTCCTCAGCCCCCGATAATTGGCTTCAAAATGCATAACCCTCATCACCCCGAAGGGGCTCATCTGAGAGATGTGGACACCGTACTTTTGCAAGACGGAGATAAGAAACCTAGACGTCGGATGAATAATTAACTCTCTTCATCCCGCTTCAAGCCTTACACATAACGAATGAATTTCTCTCATTCTATTTCTCCCGGACCTAATCTTAGGTCCCACAATAAACGCTCATTCCGTCATACGCCCGCAGCTTGATCACTGTGTGCGCACCAGTTGACGAGGTTATACAAAAACACACGTACACTTTGTTACACGAAAACCCAGTGACGACTGGATGTAACTCAAAGTACACTTGTGAAATCAAGTCCAACACTCCCCTACCAAAGCTGCATGAAAGCACTGGACTGGGGGGACTTGAAGGGATATGGTACCAAAACATCATAAATACCATATCATCGCCCAACTAAAACAGGCATCATCTGGCGTCCATCCGCCCGTTTTATGTCAGCGGATCGCCTAGCGTCCATCCGCCCATTTTACGTCAGCGGAACATCCAGCGTCCACCCGCCCGTTTTACGTCAAAGTGCACTTGTGAAATCAAGTCCAACACTCCCCTACCAAAGCTGCATTAAAGCACTGGACTGGGGGGACTTGAAGGGATATGGTATCAAAACATCATAAATACCATATCATCGCCCAACTAAAACAGGCATCATCTGGCGTCCATCCGCCCGTTATACGTCAGCAGATCGTCTAGCGTCCATCCCCCGTTTTATGTCAGCGGAACATCCAACGTCCACCCGCCCGTTTTACGTCAGCGATACACCTGGCGTCCAGCCGACGCCAGACCCAACCTCACCCGCCTGTTTTACGTCGGTGACACACCTGGCGTCCAACCGACGCCAGACGCAAGCTCGTCTGCCTGTTTTACGTCGGCGGGCCCAATATGCTTCAAAGCTTCCCAAGCAAGCTAGACGAAGCTTCGTCAGCACGACTAGAAGATGCCTTTCGGGGCAACCTTGGGACTCACACCCCTGCCCCAGGTAACTGTTCCTGACGCAACAGGCTGCCCGCCAGAGTTCCCCTCCAATCATAGACTACTCTTAGTCTGACATGCAGAAAGGACGATGACGTGCCAGCCTCTCAGCCAAGATATCTTCCTGACACCAGGCTTTCTCAACTTGTCTCGAGTTTCAAGAAGGAGGATGATTACCCACCGCCCTCAGTCTACCAATAGACGGATGCCACGTGTCCGCCGCCCACCGGCGTCCACTCAGCGGACGCCGCGTGTACTATCGTCAGGATGGTAACATCCCCCCTTGCACTTTACTTTCTCATTTTTTACCAAAACTCACTTGCACCAATTGGGCTTAAGGACTTGGGCCGGAAACTTGGAGACGCCTCCACCTGGGCCGGGCTCCATCAAGGGTAGAGGATGGGCTGAGAAAGTATGACATCAAGGTACTACAAAAGGAGGAAGCCCTTCTCCTTTTGTTGGCATCTGATATTCACATACACTTTCATTCAAAACGACTACGAACTCTCTTGTATCTTTTTCAACCCCTTGTTTATTGTACTAACCTTTAGAGGCTCGGCTCTTCTAATGGTAGTCTCCTAAACTCCTTGGTCTTGTCCTTAGACCTACACGTCTTTTATAAACACTCTTCTTTATAAAATACAGTAGAATCACTACCAGGATTAGCTCTTATACGACAATCCAGAATTCGTGTTTCTTCACCAATCTTTCCAAGCAAGATTATTGATATATGCTCTATTCTTTTTTTCCCAACGAACGAGGTTTCCTTGATCTCATCCATAATTTTCTCTGGTTTATTTACATATTATTGAATACCAAATAAATATCTATCTATATATATAAAAGAAAACGTATATGCTGACGTGACGTGCAATGGAGGCCTCAACCTTCCCTTAAGAGTGCCACATGGCATCATAATGGAGAGTTTTTGGTGTTTTTGAATTATTTCGTTTTTTAATTAAATTGAGTTATTTTAGGAAAAAAGAATTTAAAAATAAATGTAAAATTTTCTCTCTCATAGTTTCTCCCATAATTTTTAAACGTTTATATCTTTTATAAATGGGATTTTTTTAAAGAAAAAAATTACACCAAATTAACGAGCGTTTTGTTATCTTTCCAACGAGTACCATAGTGCTATATAAAAAACGGAGAAAAAATCGACTATTTTTTGTGGGGTTTCGTTCATACAGGAAAAAAACACACAAAGTGTTCATGTTATTCATTAATCATGTTTTTTTCTTTTAAACCAGGTTCTTATCTACGATGTTGAAAATCAGCCCAATCGCCATGTTATCATTGGAATTTTACTAGGTATACTTTATCAAGAGAAGCCAGGAGAAAGAATCGCGCAACATTGCAACAAATGGTGTCAGCTTATAGCAAGGTTATTTTTTTATTTATTTAATTACAAGAGTAATAATTATTACTATTAGTATTAGTATTATTAGAATAGTTATATTTTCCAACCCCGGGACGCTCCCGGGAAGAATTGATAGTTGCTGACGTAGCGTTCAATGGTGGCCTCAACCATCTCTTGATTATGCCACGTGGCACAATGAGATGCAATGTTTACAACTTTCAACTTAAGTGTTTGTTTAGTTGATTAGGTTAGGAATTATAAGAGCCATTAGAATGTGAGAAATTAGAGAGATGTGATAAGTTTTTGAATAGTTGCAGCTTTCATAAGTGATTCTTTAGATGATTACTGATTAGGTTTTAGATTAGAGAATATGAGTTATTACTGATTAGAATACTATGAACATGCAATAATTGAGAAATTTTGTGGTTAGTTAACTTGAGCCATTTGCAATAGGTTATCACGTAAAATTAGATTTTTCAACCCCGGGACCCTCCCAGGGTAATCAACTAGTAATAAATATACTAGTATGCGTTAATCAGGAGACAAATATGTTATTTGTAGGGCGTAGGCACAATTTAATTTGATATATTGTTAGTCTTTATACCATACGGGGCTTCTTTGTAGTCTTCTTGTTCTCTTAATCAACAAGATAATTTTGTTAATAAAACACACTAGCAAGATGCTAGAGTGAGGAAATTACTAGTTCCAAGTTACATAAGGAAGCTAAAAGTACAGGACCAATCTTCCAATCAAGATTTTTAAATTTTGCTCTATTTTTTTCCGAAATAAACGAGGTTTCCTTACGTAACCATTGAATACGATATCACTACATGTTTTCTAAATAAACCATGTCCTTGTTAAGATAATACTTTGCCCCAATTTCTTGTAAGTTTAGCTTCCATTGAAGCCACCCCTTTTGCTGAGATCTTATGGTATCAAACTAGAGGGCACCGACGTTACCCTCCTTACCAAAATGCATGCCACATATGATCAATTTGATACCAAAGTTTTGTATACCGCATCCACACCATCCATCCTTACATACAAATGTGTATGCTTATATACATAAAAAAACTATAAAACTAGTATTTTAATTTTTAACAGTTTACCTATATATATACATGCATATTTTATTTCAGGAGATTTCAATAACTATATATGCCTTTCTGTAATCTTTTTTAATTTTAAAAATTATTAAGATTGAAAAAAAAATAGTGATTTATTTTGTTTTGGTGTTCTCACAATTTTTAGTGTTCTACGTATACATAAGTCCATACCCTTCTTTAAACTTGTCTCTCTATCTTAATTAATTCCCCTCCTAATCTTAACTAAATAATTATCTTATTTCTGCTAACATCTTTCCATATATGTAACATTTTACATTTTTTTTTTAATTTCTACAATTCATTAAATACTAAAAGTTGTAATCGATTGTTATGTGGTGCACACCATTGATATTATTTTATATATTGCTTTCTATTCTTTTGTTATATAATTTGGTCGGATGTTTTTTTCTCTTTTTCTAAATTATGAGACATGTGAAACCCAGCACATGCCAGGCTTCTTTAAGCACGAGAACAAAGCATGTTTAAAATGGACCCAAATAAGGGTTTTCGGGTTATAAAGATCCCTACCAATATATCCACAGCATATGTCACGTATCCATCATGATGATGGTTGTAATATAATTGTATATATTATGATGACTAAGATCATGAACATTATAATAGTGATGCATCATGTATTCATGTGGCTAGCTCAACTCGTGGGTGCACCACTTTTTTTTATTGATTGCTAACCATGGAACCGGTTCGATGTTTTTAAGCAGTCATGGTTTGATGGTTTGTTGGTTGGTTGGTGCGTGGGTGCCTGATTTGTTACTTGTATGTTGAAAATAAATGCATTCAAAATGGAATATGCTGGAATGTAATAAAAAAAATAACACCGCTGTTAATTGAATAGTATACACACAAAGGGAAATTTATTAGACAATATGTTGTGGTGGGTGAAAAGTGAAATAAAAGTACGTGTAGTCAATCTTACGTATAATCATACCCGTAAAAGGTGTTATGGTGGATAAGATGTGAAATGTGGTATTCGACTATGTAGCTGAATCTTATTAGGTAGTTGTAATATTTAATATTTAGAAAAAACGGTTGACGAAGTCACGAAGGGGCAGTGCCTATGAGCCCATTCACATTTTGATATATGGGTAGTGCCCCATACACATTGAGTGTGTACTGACTGGTGTTGGGGCTCCAATAATGCTCATGTGGTTGGGTTTTCACACCTATAACACAAATATTTATCAAGGGTATATAATTTTAGAAAATTCACTATATCAAGGGTATATAATTACGAAAATTTCCACATCTCGTTAACTTTTTAAATACACAAGAACCATTTATCTTGTATTATAACTGAATATTTTAGAATCTTATAACTTTATTAATTAATTAGTAAATAGACCCGCGTGATTTCGCGTGGTTACATTACAAACATTGAACGGATTAATGCAAACGTTATATGACCCGTGGCTGTGCCTAATGCGCATCAGTCAAAAGGAGCTTATCGCATCAGTCAAAAGGAGCTTATTGTAGCTTTTAAAGAAAATACAAAGCACAAGAAACACATAGTAATTAGAATTTATACTTTTTACCCTATAATTTATCTAAAAATCATATTTTTTTGAAATTTATCTCTCATTTTAAAAATGTCTTATAACCCATCACCATAATTATCTACATGCATACACTTTTAAGCAGTGACTTTTTCTCTTAATGCTATATTCTTCATCATTATTTGGTTCTTGTCATTAAAGAGATTGACCACTTTACATACTCTACTTTTTCTGAATGACTGAAACTTATAAAGTAGCCTCTAATTTATTCCATCCCATTCAATTCCCTTTAACGAGGTTAACAATTGTAGCTCAGTTAGTTAAGGTCCTAAAGTTTTCTATGGAAGGCTTGGGTTCAATTCCACTAGCTACATTTGGAGGACATTGGTGGAGGGGAAATGAGGGATGACCCGGCTATTGGCTTGGGTTCGAGTCCTGATCCCGACCGGTTTTACCGATTATTTCACTGTTGTGCCTTCGGACGGGTGAGTAGTCGGGTTTTCCCGAGAATTGGTGGCAATTGGTGGCCCGGGTACTCTCGAGTACCTGATTCGCCAAAAGGGTACCCAAGAATGCTCGAAAATTGATTCATTGGCCGTTCAAAAAAAAATTCCCTTTAACGAAGGATAGAAGGGGATGTTTTGTAAATTATATTATAAGCCGTACACCACAATTAGTTTTTATATTTTGTTTGAACAGATTTATTTTAAAAATCATTTATTGGTTTTAAACCATTCACATACCATTTCATATCTCCATCTATCAAATTACACTAAAAATCACTACATTTTCTCTTTCATTTCCAATAAAAGTTATGCGGCCTATTTCACATTTCATATCGAACCGAACCATTAAAAATTGGAAACCTCCAAAGACGAATCTTTTGATCTCAAACCATTGTATCAGTTTGAATTGTTTTTGATAGTTTATGATACCCTCTATCGTAAATAATATCATAAATAAAAGCTAGAACGGACAAGTTTAGATACTTTTAGTTTATAACATCTTTTGGTAGTTTTCATTGGTAATAAACAAAAAATTATATATATAACATCCATTGAAAAAGGGGTGGCGGCGTAGCTTGTTGTCCGTCTGCCCGTTATCTTTATGTAATTTTCTTTGTCTGGGAATGAAAATTTATCACTTAAAAAAAAAAAAAAAAAAAAAAAAAAAAAACTGAAAAAGAACTCATATAGTTATTTGATATATGCAGTAATTTTGTTTTACTATACGATGAAAACAAATTCTGGGCGCACATGGATCAAATCTGCTATATTGACAACAAAATTAACGAAAGCAAAATTGGAGCATTCGAGAGATTGCAAATATTACAAGTACATTAAAGATTTGTTGGTGAAATGTCAAAATCATATCACAAACTATAAAGCATATCACATCAAACACATAACAGATCAAGATTATATCGCAACTCATGACTCATATTTGCCTAACTTGGTGATAAAACAAATACATAAATGAAAGAATCGAATCACGTAAAGTGAAATGTACAAAGCGAAAACCTTCCTTTAATATTGGTATTCCTTTTTCTTTTTAAAAAAGAAAAGTCGTCATCAATTTGTTAAAAACTGTTATGAGAGTACAAAAAATAACTAAACCATATGGATTATTATATATAAAACTTGTATGTAGAGAATAATATTACCCTTCATTTTACATAATAAGTGTTACTAAGATATATTAGCCATTTGAGTATAGATGGTTAATATTTGAAAGTGATCAGATAGCAAAGAGATTGGTTTATAAATTATAATTCCCGACCAAGATTTGGAGGGAAGTTTTACAACACTTATGTAGTTTGTATACATACTTAGTGCCAAACTTTTTATGCTAGTGCTATAAACCATTTTTTATAGTTTTAAACTTTTATAGATTTTTTGATGGTCAAAATTAACAGGAGATCTCTGTCACAGCATTTAATAATGATAAATAAATAAATAAATATTTAAATATATTAACAATTTATCCGTCAGAATTGCGTAGCAAGTTGCTATGCATTTCCGACATAATATATACTTAGAATTAGTATTTGTGTCACTACTGTGTTGTAAATTTGAATAAAAAAAATTATGGTTTTCCGTATTGTAGGAAATACGTCGCGAATGTGTTGGAATTTGTGACACAATTTTTTGCGTAGGAAATTTTCGTAGTAAAATGACTGATTTTCTAGTAATGAGAAACAAATTTTAAGCTAAGACTTCGATAATATTTTAAGAGTGAAATATTTACATATTAAAAGATTGGCATAAATTGGTAAAAGTGGTGGATATTTGTTGTTCATAAATACAAGGATCTAGAAAGAAGTTTACATATCTTAGAATTCATCTTCATTATCTACATACTTTCATCTTCAGTAATGTTCCTAGAGATTGTATGATCGTTGTTTCCAGCTCTTAAAATTAAGATGATCATGGAAGGAACTTACCTAAAAAACCCATCAATGACTTACTTGGTGCCTTGGTGGGGTGGGGGAGGTATTATCTTTAGGAATAGTAGTTTATTAACACGTATATATGACATCATTCTTCATGTTTGCGTATTTCATTTTTATATGTGGACACCAAGAAAGGTTTAATATATGATTGCATCACGACATAAAAGGATTAATCTGAAACTCATTATTAAGATGGAAGCCTGGAGGAATCCTAAGACTTGAATATAAGCTTTTTAATATCTTGTTTATGTGCATTGCTTAATTGTAAAAAAATATATATTTCTTGATAAAGAATAAAGTCAAAAGTGAGAGAGTTTACGATACCAAAGTGTAAAATTCTTTTAACGCAGTATATGTATCTTATGGTCCAAGTTTTTGGTTTCTTAAGTAGATAGAGATTAGCTATATATCAATATTATTTTGCTTTAATGTGTGACAAAGTAGGCAGTGGCGAAGCTTGGTTTCGAAATCGGCGGGGACCGAACTTAATTTTTTTTCAATCGGTAGTGGAAAATCGGCGGGGGCGGACTTAACCCGAACTCAATTTACCTATGAAAATCGTAAAGTTCCCCACTGCGAAAAAACAGAGGGGCCGGGCCACCCCTGGCCCCAAGCATACTTCGCCTTTGGTCGCGTGCACATCCAAAATTGTGTTGAGACCTCCTTCCATGATCACCTTCAATCTCTTCCTCAAATTAAGTAGGTTTGATTGTGTACAAATGATGTTTTTAACCGGTTTATATAATTGAAAATAACTAGAAATAGGTAACTATTTAGTGAAAGAAAGAAAGAAGAATGTATTTGAATTGTTTCTTTTTCTTTTTCTTTTCAAGAGTTAAAAAAAACAATATATTACATAATTATAGGATAAATAAATCACAAGTACAAGTACACGCTACATCTACATATATAGAAATATTTTTGAGAGAAGCTACATATATGCGAATTGTCGAGGGTGTAACATATATGCGACTTTGTGGTTTATATGTTAGTGCATGTTATAGCATCTTTAATATGGGTGAAACACTGAAACCACAAAGTCGCATAGAGTGGATCTGTTAGTTGCATAAGGACAAGCGTAAATATGAGCCTAACGAATGAGCTTATGGATGAAGGTGTGAGCCCCTTTCAAACCTTTTTTTTTTTTTAAGAAAAAACTTTAACTTAGTATATATTTATAAATATATAAACTTATCATTTTAATAAACAATTTAATTATGAAAGAAAATGTAAAAATGATTATAACTAGAGTCGTAGTTATCTGTGTGTTGTTATGGGGTGCGGTTTGAACTCCGTACAATTGAAACAAAAAAATTAACATTACCGAATAAATGTTTTGTTGCCAATATAACTCCATTATAGATGGATTTTATATTGTCACATTGAGAAAACCATAAAAATGAATATGGTGTCGGTACCGGTATTAAGAAAGTACTGATTCAGTTTTCTACAATGAAGAAAAATATCACTATACCGGTATCGAAAGTACCTATTCGGTACAAATACTCGGTAGTAAATCTTGATTCCTAAAAAGGACACTACTTATTTAACATATAGGAGAATATTGAAAAGGTAAGTCATACAAGGTTATTTATTGAAGAATATTTTTATTATTTATTTATTTATTCGAAGACTGAATTACAAGTTTTGTCCTTTAAGTTTGTATCAGATTGCAAGGCATGTCCTTTAACTTTAAAATTGATTGGTTTTGTCCTTTATCTTTTAAAATCTTGCACGTTATGTCCTTTCGATCTAACTCTGTTAATTTTCTTTGTTAAGTTTGGTCACATGACTTGCACACGAGGGTGTATCAGTAAATTGACCCACATTCATTGCAGGTCCTCCTTCCACCACCTCCTACACCATCACATTCCAGAACCACCCTCCACCACCACCTACACCACCACATTCCAGAACCACCCTCCACCCTACCCCCAAAACCCTGCTAAATACTCGTCGCCGACAACCACCTTCCACCTCCTACACCATCACATTCCAGAACCACCCTCCACCACCACCCACACCACCACATTCCAGAACCACCTTCCACCCTACCCCAAAAAAACCTGCTAAATACTCGCCGCCGAAAACCACCTTCCACCTCCTACACCATCACATTCCAGAACCACCCTCCACCACCACCTACACCACCACATTCCAGAACCACCCTCCACCTTACCCCCAAAACCCTGCTAAATACTCGCCGCCGACAACCACCACCACCCTTTCCCTTCCATTAAAACTCTAACCCAATATATAGCTTCAGACCCGTCGTCAGTCACAAATACCCACAACCCTAAAACCTAACAGAAAACACAGATCTGGAAATCTAGTTAAAAGTATTCGATTTAGTCAGACCCGTCTTAGACATTGTTGTCAATCAATTAGGGTTTGATTTTGGGGGTAATTAGGGTAGCAGCAGAAACCAATGGTGATGGAGGCTCATAGCAGGCGGTGGCAGGTGGAGCGATGGTGGTGACGGTAGACGATGGTGATGGGTGATGGTAACGGAGAGGCTTACAGTGGTTATTTAGAGGTTGTTGGGTGGGGATTTTGTTGTTAGGGATGGTGGCTGTGGTGGCAAGTGGTGGTGGAGGGTGATAGCAGACGATGGCTGTGGTGGCAAGTGGTGGTGGAGTGTGGTAACAGGTGGGGCGGTTACTAGAGAGAGAGAGAGAGAGAGAGTTTCAGGATTTTTATATTTTTTTTTTTTGTTTTTTTTAATTTTGATGTAAATTAATAATAAAGGCATGAAAGGACTAAAATGCCCTCATGTGCCTTGCACATGACCCAATTTAACGAAGAAAATTAACAGAGTTAGATTGAAAGGACATAACGTGCAAGATTTTAAAAGATAAAGGACAAAACCAATCAATTTTAAAGTTAAAGGACATGCCTTGCAATCTGCTACAAACTTAAAGGACAAAACTTGTAATTCAGTCTTTATTTGAATTTTAATCTTTTATTTAGTTTTCTATTTAACGTGTGATTCCCAACAATAAAATGGGATCTGTAGACTATGTTTAGTTAGCTTTTTATTGAATTAAATTACAAGAGCTTAGTTTTTGAACCTTTTTGGTCCTTTTTAGTCATGTGATCATCAAATGCTCATTAAACTATTTGTTTGCCTCCGAAACATTATTATTTGGTATTAGAGTTTTGATTCTGAAAATGGCTCTATGTGGAGAAGGGTGTTTTCTCAAATGTAGATTCGCAGACAAAGACAACGACAGAAGAGATATATGAAGAAGCGTTAAAGCATCCATAATAGGAGTTTTTAAGGTGTTTATGATCCCATGAGGCGTCCTTAGGTGCTTTTGGGTGTGTTTTTAGTTGGTGGAAGCCGAAAGTCACGAGAACAAATTTATTTTCAAATTGGTGAGGGCTAATGCACCCTCCGGGCCTTCTAATTCTTTGCCCTTGGCTAGCATTTTTAGGCTGCACATTATATATAGATGTTCTTAATTAAAGTAGCCTCACTTGTTTAGGATGTGGATACAATGTGTAAGAGAGGAGTAACGACATTTTTCTTATGGGTGCCCTTCGAAATTGTTTTGGCTATGAGAGGAAAACCCAACAAGTATGACGTGGCAATGGTTTTGAGACCTCGTACTGGTAAAGCTTCTGTACAAAAACGAACTTGTTAGGCAATACGACGACATATCTGTATCTATATTTATATCTATATCTATACTATATTATGAAGCATTTCTTAAGGGCTTCTTAAAAAATAAGAGGTACAAGTATATTTCCTTATCATACAATACATAATGCACATCTTAACTACTTTTTAGGGGTAAATTTGTCTCTTAAACTTGTTTTTAGTTACACCACATTATAGTTAATGAATCATAGTAATATCAAAGACTTTACATTAGGCTTTTATAATTAATCCATTACTTTTTTTTTTTAAACTTTGACTTTCATAATTAATCCATTACTAATATTAAATGTTTGTATATGATAATATTAATATTTTTATAAGTAAATATTATTTAAATTTAGTATCATCTTATTTATATATAGTAGTGGTGGTTATGATACCCAAATATAATTAGTGTTTAAGACAGATCAAGTTAGAAAACACTTTCTACAAGAGACTTGAGGACACCCGTCATATCGCGCGAGCTAACCCACTAGTTATGTTTAGTGATAGATGTCACTGCATTAGAGACTGCATTAGAGACGTTATCAATGTCAACTGCTTTCATTAATCATTGGGTTTAACTTTTAGGTATAGATAACTATTTTAATTAATTTGAAAATAAGTAATGCTATATACACTTTTATATAAAATATATATAATAGTAGTGATACCGATAATTTTTATTGTATCTTACATTAATTTTGGTAATGATACCTAAACCCCACCACACCAACCAAATATTAAATTGAAACAATCATATTTTTCTCTCTCTCTTTTTGTATATTGGTATTATGGCCATTTTGTTATATGCATGTTTTCTTTAATGTTTGATTGTTTGGTAAAATGGTAATAATAACAATATATAATATTATCTTCTTGAAAAAGAGTACACAAAGCATTTTCCTGTTTTTTTGGCATTTCAAAATATATATTTTTTCCTTTTTTTAAGATTGCAAATTCAAATTTAAATAAAGAAAAGGTAGATATTTGACCAACCTTTATTTGAGTTTCTCTCATCAACTTTCACGTTACAACATCATGAGTAATCTAATCGTGACTCGGAATTGCACCACTATAATCACTCCCTGAAGCTGCCCCTATCACCGACGATTTCAATTGGAAATCAAACAAATCTTGAAATGATATTTAATTATATGTTAAATTCCATAACATGCCACATTGGTAAATACTGTGACATTTCGTTTTGAAATTACACAAACCTTATAGTGATATTAATTAATTGTATGTTAAAACTGATGAATGACACTCTTAAATCATGAGTAAATATTGCTCAAAAGGTAGTGTTTCGAAAACATTTAGACGGTTAATGTCATATAGCCCAAATTTCTTAACACAAGATATACAAGATTCACCAAGTACTCCACTACACACTAGTTGGGAATTGAAAGTGTCTCGTAGATACATCAAATTCACTAAATACCACATAATCTTACATTTGCAAAGATTTAATACTTCATTATTTTTCTGTGTGTGGCAAGCATCATATCACTAGGTCATGGGTTCTTTCTATGTTAGTTGACACATACTTTCTGTTAAAAATATATAATAAATAATATTAACAAATTTATATTTTTAATCTTTTCATTTTATTTCTTAAATTCATCATGTTGCATAAGTATTTTTTTTTGTAGGTTGTAGATTTGCTGATTTACCAGCCCAAGTCTTCACGTGTTGCTGAGTTGCAGCCCAAGACATGCTGAGCCCAAGTCTTCACGTGTTGCTGGTGGCCCATGGCCCAGATACTATATGTGCATCTGATGTGGCAATCCGTGTGATTAATCGTCACGGATTGACCACCGTTGACCAACAAAGGCATCTTTTGTTTGAGCCGTTGGATTGCATCGAAGCTAGTTGTGACACCCGGCAAATTCTGGTTAACAACGTTGTCTAGATTAAAGTCTACCTTAGCGAGTCACGCGTATATTATACTTAACGAGGGTTAGCTAGATAGCTAGATAGGACATACGTGCATTGTTGTGAGTTTCACTACTCTTTTCTCAAAAGCATGCGTCTCGGGTTTGAGACAACTTACAAAACGTTTTCTAGTCCGGTTTGGGACTGCTTTCACATCTCGGGTTATGAGATGCTTTGACTCCTTGTGTGGGTCGGGTTTTGACTCCTTGTGTGAGTTAATATGTGATTACATGATTAGTGAACCTCGGACGTTGGTGAATAATACACTTATGTGTCTTGATGATATCTGACAAACTTATGTGAAAACCATACGTGATTATGTGAACCTAAACCGAACACGTTAATAAAAATCATTAAAAGTGGAGCATGAGGTTGATTAGGGTCTTAACGCATGGGGTTACACTTGTTACGGTCCGCGATAATGAAAACGTCGATGGATAACGCTCACAGGCTCCGAGCGGCCGCTCGAAACTACCTGACGGGTTTAAACCGCCTCAAACTCATATTTAAACATCCTTAACCCCCATGCAACCCCCATACTCAACCCTAATCGCCCCCTTACTGCCCCACATGAATATTTCACTCCAAAAACTCCTGCTAAGGCTCAAGATCATCAATTGGGAGGCTCCAAGGCGCGCGATTGATTGATTTGAAGAGCTAAGGGTATAACTTATGATTTCTTACGCTCTTACCTTATGTTTTTACTATAAAAATCATATAACAAGCTTGTCCAGGTCTGAAAGTATTTTATAAAAGTTAAAACATGAGGATTACGAAGATTAAAAGGGTCAACCACATTGTTACATAATGAATGTTATATGTTTTGCATGATTATGCATGTTCTTGATGTTCTAGACTTCTAGGGTTTGTGAATAATGATGGTTGTGATGTATAATTAGGGTTTTGATCAGATGTGATTCTTACTAAAGTTGTATGATGATTTTTAGGTGTTATTGATTGATAATATGCAACTAGGGTTTGATATAATTGATAATATTGCACGATTAGAATCTGGACAGATTCTGATTGTCGACTTGTAGGGTCTGTTTCGTGGCTTGAAAATAATTGGTTTGATTGATTCTTTGCATGATTGTAACGTACAAGGTCTTAGATTTTCATAATGGGCAAAACCATCGAATTTGGACATCGTTTGAGTCGTTTTTGGAATTTTAATTGATTAGGGGTCATATCAGATTTTCGGATTTGTAAATTGGGCTAACTTTAAATGGTCATAACTTGAGATTTACAAGGAGTTAGGTTATGAAATTTTTACAGTAGGTCAATACTGGAAAAATAGAGCTTTTCCAAGTGGATTCATCTCGTTTGGATGAATACACAATTTTTAAGAATTTTCCTACTAAACTGACCTGTTGAGGAGATTTTCTGGACATAGCTGTGTTGTACGAATTTTCATAATTTTTGTGTTTGGAATTAAGACAAAACAAAAATAAGTATTGTCGAGTGAATCCCAAAGAAAATTCAGTAAATATTTGGGAGGTTAACTCACTGATTTGCTATTTTAAATAAATTCGTTTTGATGGCGCACAATCTGTCCTGAAAACACAGATTGTGTATTATGTGCTTCTGTGATTAATTGAGGTCTTAGGTGGTATGGAATTGACATGTAACTGAAGTACACTTGTCTGAGGCACATACGGAATGTAGAAACTAATTGTAACCAACGTATTCACCAACGGGTCCGTAGGGTTTACTATTGCATGTAGAATCACTAGGCGTCGCATACACACTTTTGAACATTTAAAACGCCTTGGACAAACGAGTTATATGGTGTAATGATATTACGCCTATACTCACTTAATGACACTGTTATTAGGGTGTCGGTAGCATATATTACTTGCTGTTCGGATTTCTTGCTTGCACGTTAAGGTGAGTTTACGGCCCCTCTTTTAACTGGTTTCACTTTTCGGGGGAGAAAACATGTGTTAAAACTTATGTTTGGTAACTACTGTCATACTATGGGTTTCTATGGTTTACTATACGATCTTTGGAAGTCCCGGGGGGAACCATGAATGTGCGGGTTAGCACAACGGGGAAATGTGAATAGCGCTATTGGGAGTGACCAACCCCGCTCGTCGGCTTGGAGGGCCGGGCGAGTGCATATTGTCTCAAACAGGAACAACAGGAACAACTGGTTTACTTTTCGGGCACAACATCTGGTATGCGTGTTAGTAATGGTTTTCCAATCGTGGTAGTAACAAAACATACGCCTAGCTAGCGTACACTGGTTTTCGATTTGTTATAGTATGGACAGGTGGACTTGGTACTTGGATTACAAAAACCTGTAAACTCACCAGCATTTTTGTGCTGACGTAAACTTTTACATGTTTTCTCAGGTCGCTAAGGTAGCACTACTGGACTAGGGCGCACGCGTCTGCACGGCGTCTAGTTAGAGTCGCATGGTTTTCATATGTTGAACATTTGGTTACTTTGAGATACTGTTTTGAATAAGCTTCCGCTGTAAACGGGGATTTTAAACTATGTTTTGAAATTGCATTATATTCATTTAGAATTGTTTATTGTGATCGTTGGTTTGGACACTGGTTTGTCATGCGCCTCGCGGTAAAACTCCGCAAGTGGATTTTGAGGGTGTGACACTAGTGTCCAAAAGGCCAGCTATAAAAGCTTTGTGCTAGTTCGTCTCTCGAGATCAGATCATTTGTTTCGTTCACTTTTATCTTCTCTCTCACTTTTGCACTCTTTGTTTTCGTTCATCTAGGGTTAGTTTGTGTGAGTTATCATCGGATTCATCCTGAATCTACTGATAGTTGCTCTGTAGGTCTTGTAGAGATTATATGTTACATAATCTCTTTTGTATTCTAGTTGATTTCTGAGTGTTGTGAGGAAGATCAGTGTTTGTTCAATCTTGTAAGGGTTTTAAACATTTAGGGTTGGGATATTCTTTAATAAAAGTTATATGTTCTTGATTTCATGTTTCTGATATGGTATCAGAGCGCATGGCTCTTATTCTTAGTTCTTCCGCTGTGATTTGTTCCTGATTATATCTTCTGGTCTACCATTGTGAATCTGTAGGTCTGAGATTGATCTATTGTGATCATCTGGTATAGATCTATCTCGATCTAGACCATACATTGGATTGTGGGATTAGCTAGTCAGATTTGGGGTTTCTTGATCTTCAAGAAGGCTAATCTGTTGGCTGGACATTGGAAGCATATTTTCTTGCTCTCTGATACTATAATACTAAGTGAAGGTTATAGTATTACGAGTTTTATTGGCGAACCCTAACTTGGGCCTTACCGGTGAGATTGTTCTGATTCTCCTGTTACTTGTGGTTTATAGAGTTACTGTTTAGGTGCCTGTTGCCAGGGCTTGAGTCCCTGTTTAGCTTTAAGGATTGTCTAGGTCTAGGAGGCTCCCTTTTCAGGACCTGCGTTGGCACCCTTGAGTGACGAATCAACGATCTGGATCACCGGATTGGCTTCGCCGATTAAGTGTGTGTCTTATTTGGTTCTGTGGTATTGTTCTATGATTGATATTGTGTGTTTATTTATTGATTGTTATTTGTGTGAATCTATTTGTGAGATATGGATCCTATCCTTGATCCTGACCCTGCTGCGGCTGCTGCGGCTCAGGCTGTAGCTGCCGGTGGTGGTGGAGCAATAGTTAATCAAGGGGATAATAATGTTACTTTGGTTAGTAAACTTGATGCTAGTGATCCTCTGTATCTACATGCTAGTGATTCAACAAATTTAACTATAATAAATATCAAATTAAAAGGTACTAAGAACTAGACTATGTGGGCTAATGCCATGATCCTAGCGTAACAAGTAAAAAACAAACTAGGGTTTGTGAATGGAAGTTGTGTTAAACCTACTAATGATCCTGTGTTAGCTAGACAGTGGGATAGATGTAACTCTGTTGTACTTACATGGATACTGAACTCTGTTTCTGATGAACTTTATATGGGCCAGGTCTATTCCAACCTTGCATCAGAGATTTGGAAGGACTTAAATGAAACATATAACAAAGTAGATGGTTCTGTTGTATTTGATCTTTATCAAAAAATTAATTCATTTAGCTAAAATGGTATGACTGTTTCAGAATATTATCACAAACTTAATATAATGTGGAAACAACTAGATCAGATACTTCAATTGCCTTCTTGTACATGTGATGCCTCTAAGGACTTTAACAACTATAATCATATGATAAAACTTATGTAGTTTCTCATGGGTTTAGATAGTTGTTATCAACATGTAAGAACAACATTATTGATTAAAATTGAACTCCCTTCTGTCAAGGAAGCTTTTGTTGTAGTGTCTAGAGAAGAATCTCATAGGCAATCCAGCAATTCTTCCAAAACATCCTCTACTACTGTAGGGTTTGTTTCAAAGGTCAGTCAAGGAAGTGACCGTTTTAACAATAAGAAGTTTTCTAAAAACACTAATCATCACTCAAATGCATCCATTGTAATAAAATAGGGCATACAATAGACAAGTGTTTTGAAATTGTAGGATATCCTAATTGGGCTAAACCTAGAGGGTATCAAGGAAAGAAGGCAACTGTTAGTAGCAATAATACTTGTTCAGAAAAAACTAACTCTTCTCTTACTACTTTAACAAGTGATCAGGTTGCTAAGTTGTTAAGTTTGATAAATGATAAAAGTTCTGAATCTACTCAAAGTTGCAATCTATCTGGTAGGTTGTATTGTGCTTCTGTACTAGGTCGTGGTATATACTGTTTTACTAGTATTGGTGGGAAGTTAATTGGTATTGGGTGGATTGTAGATTCAGGGGCAAATGAACATATGGTTAAAGATGATAAAAGTTTATTTGACTATGTTGATGTCTCAGATTTAAATATTAAAGTTAGACATCCAAATGGAACATCTGCTTTAGTAACTAAAATTGGTAAACTTAAACTTGCTGAAAATATTATTCTACAAGATGTTCTTGTTGTCCCTGAATACAATGTTAATTTGCTATCTGTTCATAAACTAGCAAGGGACAATAAGTTGTTTGTAGGGTTTGATGAAAATCAGTGTTATGTACAGGACTTATAAACTAGGAAAACCCTGGTGACTGGTAAACAAGTTGATGGGTTGTACATGTGTGGCAGTGCTAATGTGTTCTCTAAGGTGTGTTATAACAGTGTCAATATGTTTGATGTTTGGCATGCTAGATTAGGACACCCTGCTGAGCAGATTTTACAAATACTAAAACCTGAATTTAAAATCAAATCTTTAGTTAATTATGGTCCCTGTGATGTGTGTCAAAGAGCAAAACAACAAAGGGAACCTTTCCCACCTAGTGACCATAAGAGTTCTCATATAGGACAGTTGGTTCATTTGGATGTATGGGGACCCTATAGGATAGCTGATAGAGAAGGTCATAAGTATTTTTTAACAATAGTAGATGATTTCTCCAGGGCTGTGTGGGTATGTTTGATGAAACAAAAATCTGAGGTTTTTGAACATATAAAAGACTTTGTGCAGATTATTTTGACTCAGTTTAAACAAAATGTAAAGATTTTGAGAAGTGATAATGGGTTAGAATTTGTTAATACCTATATGAAAAACTTATGTAGAGAAAAAGGTATAATTCATCAAACAACCTGTGCTTATACCCCACAACAAAATGGGGTGGTTGAGAGAAAACATAGGCACTTACTTAATGTGGCTAGGTCACTTTTGTTTCAAAGTAACTTACCTATAAGGTTGTGGTCTGAATGTATATTAACTGCTTCTTATTTGATAAATAGGATACCCTCTTCTGTGCTTAGTGGAAAATCTCCTTATGAAGTAATTCATGGTTTTAAACCCTTCTTAGATCATTTAAGAGTCTTTGGTTGTCTGTGTTTTTGTACAAATTTAAATGAGTCTAACAAACTAGAGAGTAGGGCAGAAAAATGTGTCTTCATTGGTTATTCTCATGAGAAAAAGGAGTACAAGGTACACAGTTCAGACAGTAAGTCTATACTGTATTCCAGGGAAGTAAAATTTTTCGAGTCATGTTTTCCATTTAAAGAAAATTCAATTTTTGATAAACATGAAACTGTAACTGATACATTAGTAACTTCTTTAAATTTTTTTAATATTTTTGAAAACACAGAAAGTCAACAGATTCTTAAGGTGAGTGATTCCTATGATGATGAGAAGGGTAAATGTAAGGAGGATTTAGGAACACATGAAAAGGAGCAACCAGATTCTGATCAAACTACTGGCTTGGCTGATATTCAGCAGCCTAGTTTTGATAATACATAAACTGGTCAGGCACCACATGTGAATACTAAAAGTGATTCAAATCTAAATCCTGAGGATAACACCTCTGTTGAACTTAGTCAGTCTAGAAAGTCAACTAGGAGTGTAAATTTTCCTAAGAAATATAGTGATTTTGTGGTAGAGGGTAAGGTCAAGTATGGAATAGAACATGTGGTTAACTTGTCAAAATTAACCAATGAGAATAGGTGCTTTACAACTAGTCTTGACAAAAGTGTTGAACCTAAAACTTATTCAGAGGCTATTTGTGATTCAAATTGGGTCAATGCCATGAATGAGGAGCTTGAAGCTCTGTATAGGAATAACACTTGGGAGATTGTAGATCTTCCTAAAAATAGACATAAAATTGGATGTAAATGGATATTCAAAATTAAATACAAATCTACAGGTGAAATAGATAGATATAAGGCTAGGCTTGTAGCTAAGGGGTATAGTCAAAAAGAAGGTTTAGACTATGATGAAACATTCTCACCTGTGGTGAAAATGGTAACTGTAAGATGTTTAATTACCCTAGCTGTTCAAAATAATTGGAAAATTTTCCAACTTAATGTTAACAATGCTTTCCTGTATGGTGATTTGTATGAGGATGTCTTTATGTCTTTACCTGAGGGTCATAAAAATATGTCTAAAAACAAAGTTTGTAAACTTAATAAGTCACTCTATGAGCTTAAACAAGCCCCTAGGATGTGGAATGAGAAATTAGTTAAGGCATTGTCTGAGTTTGGTTTTATACAAAGCAAATGTGACTATTCCATGTTTGTAAAAGATAAAAATAATGTGTTTCTTATGCTATTAGTCTATGTAAATGACATTATAGTAATTGGTAATTCAGAAAAAGAGATTGAAAACATTAAATCCTTGTATAAAACTAAATTTCTAATCAAAGACTTGGGGGAACTCAAGTATTTCCTAGGAATAGAAGTTTTAAAATGTGAAAATGGAATCTGCTTGTCACAAAGGAAATACTGCACAGATTTACTCAGTGAGTATGGGATGCTTGGTTGTAAACCTGTGTCATGCCCTTTGGAACAGAATCATGTTTTGACTAATTTAGTCAAACATGATAACAAACCATAGGATAGCATCACTGGTTATCAACAGTTGATAGGTAAATTAATTTACCTATCCTATACCAGGCCTGATATTTCATACAATGTGCATTATTTGAGTCAATATATGCATAAGCCTACTCATGGGCATCTAAAGATTGTTTTTAGGCTTCTCAGGTACCTCAAAAATGCCCCTGGAAAAGGGTTGGTGTTTAAAAAGAGTAGTACCTTTGGCCTATCAGCATTTGCTGATTCTGATTGGCAAAATGTACAGAAACTAGAAAATCTGTAACTGGTTTTTGTGTATTTTTAGAAGGTTGTTTAGTAGTGTGGAAAAGTAAGAAACAAGGAACTGTTTCTAGGTCTTCTGCAGAAGCAGAGTATAGAGCTATGTGTGCTGCTGCTTGTGAGGTTATCTGGTTAAAAAACTTCTTATTTGAGTTAGGTATTGTTGTTAATCTTCCAATACATTTGCACTATGACAGTTCTGCAGCAATGTCCATAGCTTCTAACCCTGTTTTTCATGATAAGACTAAACACTTTGGCCTTGATCTTTTTTTTCTTAAGAGACTTGATATCACAAGGTGTTATTAAGACCATTAAAGTTGAATCAGCTAATCAGCTTGCTGATTTATTTACAAAGGGGTTGTTGCCTTCTCAACATGATGTGTTAAGTACCAAAGTAAACACGTATAATTGTTTTGGGAAATAAAATGATGGGGGGTGTTAAAAATATATAATAAATAATATTAAAAATTTATCTTTTTAATCTTTTCATTTTATTTCTTAAATTCATCATGTTGCATAAGTATCTTTTTGTAGGTTGTAGATTTGCTGATTTACCAGCCCAAGTCTTCACGTGTTGCTGAGTTGCAGCCCAAGACATGCTGAGCCCAAGACTTGCTGAGCCCAAGACATGCTGAGCCCAAGTCTTTACGTGTTGCTGGTGGCCCATGGACCAGATATTATATGTGCATCTGATGTGGCAATCCGTGTGATTAATCATCACGGATTGACCACCGTTAATCAACAAAGGCATCTTTTGTTTGAGCTGTTGGATTGCATCGAAGCTGGTGTCCAGAAGGCCAGCTATAAAAGCTTTGTGCTAGTTCGTCTCTCGAGATCAGATCATTTGTTTCGTTCACTTTTATCTTCTCTCTTACTTTTGCACTCTTTGTTTTCGTTCATCTAGGGTTAGTTTGTGTGAGTTATCATCGGATTCATCCTGAATCTGCTGATAGTTGCTCTGTAGGTCTTGTAGAGATTATATGTTACATAATCTCTTTTGTATTCTAGTTGATTTCTGAGTGTTGTGAGGAAGATCAGTGTTTGTTCAATCTTGTAAGGGTTTTAAACATTTAGGGTTGGGATATTCTTTAATAAAAGTTATATGTTCTTGATTTCATGTTTCTGACACTTTCATATGGTCGGGTATGACCACTCCAAGTGAGATTAATATACAACATGCAAAAAGATATTTTTGACGAAAATAATACTTACATAAAACCCGTCCAAAATCAATAAATTGGTTAACCTTTTCAATCACCACTCATTAAAAGCCTATATGTGCATCCAATACAAACTGAACTAGTTAGGGTTTCGTTGATTCGTTCCGAACCCATCCGGTCCATTTTCAAAATTGATAAGACTGTGTGTAGTTTGAGGCTTAAAATTTAAATGTCTCATCCAATGATTGGGACACGTAGCACATGAGTCAGCATGAAACCTTAAAATGAAATGGAGTGTAGTGGGGACTTTAAATTTATGTCCCCATTACCTTATTATTATTATTATTATTATTATTATTATTATTATTATTATTATTATTATTTTTAATTAAAATAAATATCATTGGTAGAGATGATATGTCAACAGGGGATTGGTTTGGGTTATACATGCTCCGGCGTTAAAATCCCAACATTTTTTCCACCTTTAATGCCCCTATGTAATGGTGTTGGGGACACTAAAGGGTGCTAAATTCGATTTAAAGCCCCAATTAATACCCCACTATGCATGGTCTAAAAACATCACATGTGTAATATGTGTTTTATATTAATGCTGTCATACTAGAGGATAGAAATATAAATGGAGACAGGTCATTTATAACATTTTGCTCTATGTAAGGTAGGTACACATATAGTCTGACGAAAACCTTTTTTTCATGTCAAATACATGAAAGGGTAAATTTTACTTCTTTTATCAAATTAAAAATCTAAAAGAGAACAATTATAAAACTATTTATATAAACAAAAAAAAAAAAAAAAACATAGTTTTATACCTATCAGGTAGTCAGCCGGATATTTTTAACAAAATATGGTAAACTTTTAGTTTTAAAGAGTTAAATTTCAAAGAAGGCTAAGAAGCCATAATGATTGGACACGTAGCAATCACTAAAATTAAGGGTTAAGTGTATAAAAGTATTAAAACAATTAGTCAAACATGGATAAAAAACTTTCGTTATTATAATGTATTTTAAAAAACAATTAAGTATAAAAAAGTTATTGACATGGATAAAAAAAACTTTCGTCATTACATATGCCTTGCATGTGAGCTTTTGAATTTAAAATAAACCAAATTACGAATAATAACTTTAGGCAGTCAAATCAATCAATTAAAATTAAAACACTAATTACAATTTTATCATTGCTCAATCTGAACCATCCATTAGTTCATCCAGTGGCTCAAAATACTTTTTATTCTTCTAAGGAAAACATCACTTTGAACTAGGGATGGCAATGGGTCGGGTTAGGGACGGGTTTAGGTAATCCCAACCCCATACCCGATTAGGTATGCTTGTCCCAAACCCGGCCAAAAACCCGTCGGGTTTGTGTCGGGTAATTACCCATCGGGTTTCGGGTATACCCGCGGGTTTCGGGTAAACCCATTAATTTTTAAAACTTACCTATTGAGTATATCCGACCAAAGACCCGGCAGGTATCTATTAGATAACTATTAACCAATTACATTTACCATTATTAAATATATATGTAAATGATTACAATGTATAAATATAAAATACTTAAATCTTATAAAAACACTCAAAGACATAGATAACAAATAGTATACACTAATTTTTGGTAAATTTTACCACAAGATGACAGTCTAGATGGACAATTTGATATATTATGCATATTTATTTAAAAACATATACTAGAAATTATATTGGGTATCTAATCGGGTAAACGGGTATACTTTATCGGGTAATCGGGTCGGGTAAATGGGTATATCATCAAATCCCAAACCCGTCCCATACCCGGACCCATACCCGTTACCCGACCCCAAACCCGTCCCAAATGTATCGGGTTTCGGGTTTACCCATCGGGTTCGGGTTTGATTGTCATCCCTACTTTGTACACTAACTCCACCTTATATACAGTGGTTGATAAATTTAATGTTATATAATTAATAAAAATGTTATGTTTAAAAAAACATATGCATTTTATGGTTGAAAGATGTCACACCCTCAAAATCCACTTGCGGAGTTTTACCGCGAGGCGCATGACAAACCAGGATCCAAACCAACGATCACAATAAACAAGTCTAAATGAACATATGCAATTTAAGAAAACATAGTTTAACAATCCCCAAGTACAGCGGAAGCTTATTCAAAACATAATCCAAAATAAACCAAGTGTTCAACGTTTGAAAACCATGCAATCCTAACTAGACGCCGTGCAGACGCGTGCGCCCTAGTTCCATTGTGCTACCTTAGCGACCTGAGAAAACATGTAAAAGTTTACGTCAGCACAAAAATGCTGGTGAGTTTACAGGTTTTGTAATCACAGTACCAAGTTCAACCTGTCCATACTATAACAAATCGAAAACCAAAGTACGCTAGCTAGGCGTATGTTTTGTTACTACTACGATTGGAAAACCATTACTAACTCGCAAACCAGATGTCGTGCCCGAATAGTAAACCTGTTGTTCCTGTTTGAGACAATATGCACTCGCCGACCCTCCAAGCCGATGAGCGGGGTTGGTCACTCCCAATAGCGCTATTCACATTTCCCCGTTGTGCTAACCCACACATTCATGGTTCCCCCCGGGACTTCCAAAGATCGTATAGTAAACCATAGAAACCCATAGTATGACAGTAGTTACCAAACATAAGTTTTAACACATGTTTTCTCCCCCGAAAAGTGAAACCAGTTAAAAGAGGGGCCGTAAACTCACCTTAGATTGCGTTACTTCGTAATACGAATAAACTCAGCAAGCTATGCTAGTCCCGTAAAGCGGCGACCTAACATATGACAGTTACAAGTACTTAGACTAATAACCCGCAGGTTAGTTAGTCCCTAGATGTCCAGACCATAACCAAGTTCGTTTGAAAACACCGTGACTGTTAAATTAACCCAAAGTACAAGACTCGACATCCCATTGGTGACCCGAGACTCCCCGTGTTATGCTTACACTCTCAAACATACAATCATGCAATCACACTTAACATACGTTAACGTTCAACAAGTTACAGCACGTAGTTCAAGTATCACGTAAATAAGTCCGAACATATGTTACCAAGTTATTAGGTATGTTACTGGGTTCCTAGCATGTTCCTATATGTCAAATCGGGTCTCGGAATGCTAATTTACACTTACAGCAGCACTACACGCGATTAGGAAAAGTCAACTAGCATTTAGGTTGGTCAACAGGCATTTAGGAAGGCTAATCGCCTATACTATAGGCGATTAGGGCTATCTCATATGTAATTTTTGAGTCTATAGGCGATTACGTCGTAAAGCATGCAATTCAGGACTTAACTAGCATTTAGGATCGTAAATGCATGAAGTAAAGGGGAATAGGATCCTATTCGCCTATACTATAGGCGATTAGGGCTCCCCTTCAGGCAAATAGGCTCCTAATCGCCTATAGTATAGGGGATTAGGATTCCTATTCGCCTATAGCACGTCTGTTCCGGTTTTTCGCGCGTTTAACACTCCAAATCCAATCCAGAACGTGTGTAAACATCAAATATCAATCAAATAACTATATCAAACATATATTAATCAAAATCCTTCGTTTAACCTTGTTCTATCAGCCCTGCATGCAATTATGTATCCCAAAAACAACACATATAGCATGAATCATCATATTAGCATGCATAACCGTAACCCTAATTAACAATAACTCAGATCTCATCATCATGATATCATTATTAATCTGAAACTACCCTAATAACATGTTAATCATCTCCTTGAATCATAAAAACCCTATCTTTTCATTGAAAACCCACATACAACATGCATGCTATTTCAAATCCAATTAACAACGATTATCAACGATTTTTAAAAGACTCAAACGTTTATAAACAGGTCTGGACCACTAGGGATTCAATGAAAACGTTAATTAAGGTTGCATGGATGAAAACCACACCTTAGATTTGTGATAGAATGATGGAATAGGCTTGAAACCTTGTGTTTTGATCCAAAATCGTGTTCCAGAGGTTGTGTGTGTGTTGGGGCGGGTTATGGGACGACTAGGGTTGATATTATGAAGTTTAGGAGGTCAAGCATTGTATTTATAGGCGTTTTTAGTCGTCCAGCACGTTATAGGCGATTACGCAGCATTATCGGGCGAATAGGGATCCTATTCGCCCCCAGTATAGACGAATAGGGCCTATTCGCCCTTCTGATCCTCCTATTCGCCCCCCTATAGGCGATTAGGACCCCCTATTCGCCTATAGGGGTTGGTTCCATGTATTTTGCGCGTTAAACCCCGTTTTAACATATGTTAACACATTTTCACATACCGACAAGTCACATAATGATTGTAAACACATAATACTTGCAAACAAACATATTCACACTCGTTCACCAATTCCCGGGACGCGAGACTTGTATGTTCCCTATGCTCTGACGATTCTATGAATCGTCACCACTTGTACACTTGGTTAAGGACCGACATTTAATGAACCTTTAGACTAACATCTAATGATCCTCCATACTAAACTAACAGTTCCCGAACCGTAACACGACTCAACTAACCCAGTTAAGTATAATATACGCGTGACTCGCTAAGGTAGACTTTAATCTAGACAACGTTGTTAATCAGAATTTGCCGGGTGTCACAAAAGAATTGGTGTATTACACTAATAGAAAAAAATACAATGTAATTTGTTAGCATATACAGTTGGCAATATTGTATTTAAAAAAATTAACATTGATGTGATAGTTATAAATTTTGTTAAGTTAGTTTTTAAAACACTTTATTTTCAAACGGGAGTTAAATTTGGTATTTTAATACTACCTACTTTTTTATTATTTAACATATTGTATTTTTACTATTATTTACCCTCCAAGAACATTAAGTATTTGAATATTTTTAGATATCACTTACAAAAATAATTATTTTAATTATGTTTTATTTTTAGTATTTTCGCTAACATAAGTTTGATCTTTGTGAAGTTTTAAGTAGAAAACATATATGCTTATTTAAAGTATTAATAATTAATTTTATATTAATTTTTTGTTATAATATCATAACTATATTTAATTAAAAAATAATTATCTATAATTAAGCAAGACAGAAAAAAGTAACGTATTTAATTAAAAGATACATATAATTAATTAAGTAGGATAAATAATATTTTTAATTAAAAGATAAGTATCCATATTTTTTTTTGAACGTTAACTTTCATTAAACACAAGGCGAAGTCCTCAAAACGAGGACAAACACTCAAAACTATAACATGTACAACGGGTTATTACACCAATCCTCCCATCTAAGATCTATGAAATGAGACCTATTCTTTAGCCACAAAAACGACATAGACTTAATATTACTACATACGCACATAACCTTTGGTTCCTTGTTGTTGAAGATCTTATCATTTCTAGCTTTCCAAATCAACCAAAAAGTCGCCAAGATAATACCATGCACAATCCGTTTGCCCCACTTGCCGCCTTGAGCTTGTTTATATAAAAGGAGAATATCATTAACCTGGTTAACATTACCAAACGGCAGCCTGCACCAAGACCAAATTTTGGACCAGACACCAAAAGAAAAGCCACAACCAATGAAGATGTGACCCGATGTTTCCAGCACCACATCGCAAAGCTTGCATCTATCATTTGGGATAAAAACATTTCTCTTACTTAGCGCTTCAATAGGGGGAATCCTGTCCATCTCTGTCCGCCATACAAAAATATGACACTTTAGAGGCACCCACGCGACCCATTTTAGCTTGAAACCTCCAGCATTCATCGAAAAGTCTTGTATCTTCTTTTTAACTTCTGCAACTGTGAAGTTGGATGAACCTGCCCATTGCCAAGAATCTTTGACAGCGGTTAAGCTAACCTGTTCCAGCATAGACGATAGTTCCATCCAGTCTTGAACGTCCGTAAACCCCATTGGCTGATCATATTCCACTGGTATCCAGTTCCCGTTAGATCTGCACGAAGAAATCACGCGACGTTTGGACTTAGCTGAACTGTAGAGACGGGGAAATTTTAACATAAGCGGCACTTCGCACAACCAAGCCTCCTCCCAGAACCGTATACTATTACCGTCTCCCACTTTCCCCTGCAATAACTCACAAAAAAGCTTGTCTCCGCATTTAAGTTTTTCGCAATTGTTGACAATCGCTGCCCAAACACCACTTGTTCCTGTGACTCGAGGCAAACCCGACCACCGGTATCTACCATGATGACAAGACAGAATCAAGAGTTTCCATAAGGCCCCTTCCTCAACTTTAAAACGCCACGCCCATTTTGCAAGTAACGCATCATTGACATCTTTCAAACGACTAATACCCAACCCCCCTTTGCTTTTATCACAACAAACCTTATCCCAAGCCACCCAGTGGAGTTTATTTTTATCACTCGTGGACGACCAAAGGAAACGCCTCATGAGGCTTTCCAATTTATTTATAACACCAACCGGGGCCTTATAAAGCGAAAAGAAATAGACGGGAAGACTTTGAAGAACCGATTTTAGCAGAGTAAGCCGGCCCCCTATAGAAAGAAATCTAGCCTTCCAAGAAGGAAGTCTAGACTCAAAGACTTCCACAATTTTTCTCCAATTATTGACTCTATTCATGTTTGCCCCTTCAAGCACCCCCAAATAATCAAATGGAAAAAACCCCATCCGACACCCCACCTCCGCGGACAACACCTCCACTTCATCATTCGACTTCCCAACACCAAATAAGAAAGACTTATTGATGTTAATTTTGAGACCCGAGCAAAGGTAGAAGATCCTTAAGATCCTCGCAGCCGTCTTGATATTGTTACTAGACCAACTTCCCATCAAAAGCGCGTCATCCGCAAAGAATAAATGAGTCATTTCTGGCCCATTACTAGGTAAAGACACCCCTTTAAAAAAACCTAACTTGCTAGCTTTATTAAACAAGCAAGTCAACGCCTCCATAACAATCAAAAAGAGAAAGGGGGAAATCGGGTCGCCTTGTCGAAGTCCCTTATAACATTGGAACTCAAACGTAGGCGCTCCATTTACAAGAACCACAGATCTCGCTGAAGTCAAAATACCTTTAATCCACATCCGCCACTTAACCGGGAAACCCATCTGCTCCATAATGGATAAAAGGAAGGTCCAATTGACGTTATCATAAGCTTTTTCAAAATCTATCTTCATAAAGAAAACCTCTTTGCACCTCCTTTTACACCAGGACAAAATCTCGTTCACCATGAGGGGACCATCAAGAATATTTCTTTCGCTAAGAAAACCCGATTGATTATCCGAAATAACATGACCAATTACCTTCTTGAGACGCACCGACAACACTTTAGAGATAGTTTTACTAATAATACCCACCAAGGTGATCGGTCTAAAGTCTTTTAGACCTAGGGGATCCTTGACCTTTGGGACAAGCGTAATAAAAGACGAACCACACCCTTTGCTGATAGATCCCGTCTCGAAAAACTCAGCCATAATCTTCATAAAATCCTCTTCCAAATTAGTCCAAAAATGGCGAACTAAATTAAAGTTAAAGCCATCCGGACCCGGAGCTTTATCTTTACCGCACTCAAACACCGCATGTTTTACCTCCTCTTTTGAAAAAGGAACGGTCAAACCTTCAACCAAAGAATCTGGAATGCGCTTAATATCCTCACAAATCAGCCGTGGCCTTTCAGCAACCTTCTCTTTAAACTGGTTACTAAAAAATCTCAGAACTTCCTTTTTAACCAAACTCGGCTTAGACACCCATTCACCATTGATCATCAAGCCTTGGATAGTATTAGATGCCTTTCTTCCATTGATCACACTATGGAAAAATGCTGTGTTGTCGTCTCCATTTTTAGCCCAATTAACCCGAGACTTTTGGAGTAAATCCTTAGCATATCGTAACTCGTTTTCAGCTATACCTTTCTTACATTCCATCCACGCCCACTCCTCCTCCTCTAGCAAATCCCTATTTTCCATTTCGGACTCGAGATGCTCTATATCTTTCTTCATCGCATTGAGCTCCTCACTTTCTTTTAGGTCTTGCCGTTTTTTCCAATCTTTTAACACCACCTTTTAGGAAGCACAGTTTAGACGTCAAAACCACATCCGATGGACCAACCCCATGAAAATTAGATAAAGTATCATTCACCACAGTCGCACAATTCTCTCTATCCAACCATGAATTAAACCATCTAAAAGGGCGTGACCCAAAATTATCATTCACTAAAGTGAGAAGCAATGGGTTATGATCAGACAAGTGCCTCGGGAGCGTCCTCAAACATGCCTCCGGCCATTTGTTCAAAAAATTAACACAAACCAAAGCTCTATCAATTTTACTGAATCTGA
Organism: Ambrosia trifida; assembly: GCA_028751855.1. Lineage (NCBI taxonomy): Eukaryota > Viridiplantae > Streptophyta > Magnoliopsida > Asterales > Asteraceae > Ambrosia > Ambrosia trifida. The sequence goes on along the minus strand of CM054123.1, from coordinate 42,989,167 downwards.
AAATAGAACCTCTTTTAGTTAAACACGTGAACAAGCTCCCTTCATACTGTATTCAAAGAGCCCTGCAGAATCTATAAAGGCATTAAAAGCGTCCGCATCAGTTTGATCAAAAAAAGAGTTTTTTCGATCATTCTTGAACCGAACAGAATTAAAATCCCCAAGCAAGCACCACAACCCTGAACTACCACTGATATACCCCGAAATCAAATCCCTAATACGCCGTTTATCTACTAACTTCTGAGGGGCGTACATATTGAGAACGTTTATAACAGTACCATCTTCCTTTAAAAACCCCGAAATAATAATAAAATTCTGATTTTTTATGGATGAAACCTTCGTAAACTTACTAGGATCCCATAAAGAAATCAAACCCCACGATCTACCCCTAGCTTCCACACTCTCCATCTCCACTACCGAATTACCCCAGAATTTAGCACAATCAAACCCTGACATATCACTACACTGAGTTTCCTGAATGGCAACAAACGAGACCCCGTTTTCCTTTTTCAACCTTCGAACCCACATATCTTTACCTTTAACCCCCAATCCCCTAATGTTTAGAGATAGAAAATTCATACCTTCACCTTTTGTAACCCTTCTTCAAATAAAACCCCGGTGACCAAGTCAATGTTGTCTTGTAATTGGGCTCCCAAAGAAACGCCAAGCTCTACCGTCTTCTCCACTTCTGCATCGGACGAGAAAGATTTAACCTGACCCAGGTTTGTATCTTCCGCCGATTGAACTTGTGCATCTTCCACTGGAACAACATCTCGAACAACCGGAGGAGTTTCTTCCGCATCCATATCTCCCAATAATTGTACAAAGGATTTCAGAGGGGTAGAAGATTGTCTCTCAAGGTTTACACCCGCCAAACCTGAATCCTGAGACGATTGAAACAAATGATCTTTTGGGCCCCCATCCTTTCTAAGTTGTTCTAAAACTTGCGTAGGTTCCATAGGCCCGATTAAACTATCCAGCTCAAATGGATCACTGCTTTTGGGCTTATTCTTGTTCTTTTTCTTATTTGGGCCTGAAAAAGATTTTGATCCACTAACATTCAATCTACACCGGACCAACTTCCTCTTTCTGGATTTTAGACAAACAAAGCCCTTCTTTTTTGAGCTAGTGCCACCTGCAGTCTCTGAACCATACTTACCATCTTTTGCCGCTGACTTTTCAAGCTCTCCATCAAAATTATCCGAATTAATCGGGACGTTATTATTATCCAACTTATTACTGGCGTGAATCAAGGGAGACTGCGAACTATTCTCGGGAGTTACCAAAACTCTTTCCTCCTCATTAATTGCAGCATCAACGACCGGGCTGACGGCGTCCGGCAACACAATCGGTGAATTAACAAAGCCAGTAGTAACTTCTGCCACATCCAAACCAGAATTGTCAACGTTCTCATCCATATCAGAATCGGAATCACTGCTATCGGATTCCCTAACGACCTGAACGAATTCCGGGACCCAATCACTACGTTCTTCCAAGATCCACACCCGAAACTTCCGTGTCTTCCATTTCAACGTGATCTCTTCTGAAATCCTCTTCCCATCTCCAACGAGTACACCAACATACTCAAAAGATAAATCGCTATCCTTATCCGATATATTGGCCTTATGGACGATCTTCCCAAACACACCTCCGATCATATCAAATACTTCATTTGAACAAAGGTGTAATGGGACTCCTTGGATTTTTAACCATGCGACCCTTTCGAACCCAAGCGATTGACCTTCCCATATAGCAATAGTGGAGAAACACTCCTTCAACAGTCTTGCAGCCTGGAACACGGTCTGCGCCTGAACCCGATCATCAAAGTTGATAAGCACATCCAACCCTCCTAAATATTGTACTTCTCCATGTTTGGAACCAATAGAATCCAATGTGACAAAAATGTTTTTAAGTGCCACCACATTTACCATCCTTGCCACAATAGCCTTACCATGTTTATCAGTGAAAGCCTCAACCGTATCATCAATAGACAAGGTCTTACCGGCCACCAAATCTTTAAACGATCTTACACCAAACGCCTCGGGACCAGAACTAGTGCCCTGAAAACCCTCATTGTGGTGATTATTATTATCATTATGTTTTGTAGAATGTCCCTCACTTTTTTTAGGGTTTATATTATTATCATTATAATGAAAGGGCCTCTCTCCATTCGATCCAATCTCACCTTCTTCCAGAACAAACCTAGCAATGTTGAACCAAAGTTTGTATTCACCCATACGAATTCCTCTCAGATTCTGAGAAGTTCCGGCTTACCTTTCACGTCCAAAACAGAAATGAAACCAAACCGATTGCCACCTTTGTCACGTTTTCTTGCGATATACAGATCAAAGATCTGTCCAAACGGTCTTACCTGTGATGCTAAATCCGAACCACTACATCCCTCCGGTATATTCGAGACGAACAATTTTGTGATGCGAGCTTGGATGTTTTCCGGTATAGCAGCCCTTCTCTGGCGATGGTCCATAGAGAGAGGGTATGTGTCCATATAAGTATCCATATTTAAATAGTAGAAAGACAGAGAAACCAAAAAAATATATGGCTCCAATAAATGGGATATATGCAAACTTATATTGGTTTATTATATATAATAGATAATAGATACCACATATACATACAATCTTGAAAACTAATCAAGCATGAAGTTTATGAACATTGCGAAAGTTTATTGATCAATGTATGAAAGGAATGTCGGAGGTACGCCAATAATGCTTTTAACACTTAGCCTAATTCATTCAACATAATCAATCACTATTGGTCATTCGGTTGTACCTAGTACAATATTTCTATAAGATTATCCGACTTAATAAATTATATATAATAACTAGTGTAGAGGATGGAGTTTCTGTCTATATCCTGACCAATATTTCGGACATTATTTTAGCTCGCTAAGTTTAGGATTGGTACAATATCCTGGGCTATAATATTCTGAACTTAATTAATATGTTTTTATGAATTAATTCTTTTCCATGAATGATAATTCGAAGGGTTTAAGCTCAAGACCAAGTCAAAACGAAAAAAAGCAGGAAGTTAGTTGCTGGACGTTGCAATCTTAAACAGCTAGTGGAAAACGTGCGATGATGGCATGATGCAATGGCTATAATGGACCTAGTCGAAAATATCCTAGAAATATCAGGATGTCAGTTTATTTATTTTTTACTATAAAAGGGGCTATGTGTTGATCATTAAGACTCACGAACTTACACCTAGCATTCATATTACTGCTCTTTGCAAGCTCACTCACACTTGCACAAAATTTGTAACACTTAGCTTGATCATGGCTTAGTTCCCGACTTGTATTCTTCAAATATTTTTAATAAAACAAACGCAAAGTGTCTAAAACGTTGAGTTATGTTTTATCTAATGGGTAAAATCGGAATTATCTAAAACTTTGGGTTGAAAGTTGCAAAGTGTCTTTGTATTGCACAAAATCATTTCATTAAAAGTTTGATGATTAACGAAATAAAAGATTCTGTTAAATCGTATTTGACACACAAATTGTCACAAAAATAACTATAAAATGCGTTGCGAATCGACCCGAACCAGCCTGATTTTGTTAATGCGCTACGCCATCACTTTCTTTATCTATTTTTTACTTAATAATTGTTAAGTGTGTCAAATCCGTTTATTATTCAATTAAAAAATTAAAACTTTTAAAGTAAATGTTATTTGTTGAACTGTGTGTCCAGACAGAAATTAACGTAGTTGAAAATAACTAGAACACGTTAGTTGCATTTGTGATACAACTTTAAGTAAAACTTTCTATATAAACCTAACATCTATATTGTCTTCGTCCATGTGAGAACCATCTAAGATGGTACAAAACACCTCCTCTTTAGAGACTTATCGAATTTCCACTATACAAAACGTACGTAGTATTGGATGTTATGGTTATAATACGCCATGGCCTATACTAATATTAAATAATGTATTCTTACAATTAAACTAAACCTTGCCACCCTTTTTTAATAGTCTAGATTTCCATCAATTGAAATGTGTCGTAAGTGTGGTGACAAAATCATATGGTAATCATCAGTAACATTAGCAAAGTGAAAGTAGCATCAATGTCATATTTTCTATAATTAACTACCTTTTTTTTAAGTTAGCAATCATATTATTCTTCTAACAAAAAGCTATTAAAGTATTATAAAGCACTAAGAATAACAATAAGAATATAATTATAACTGTAATGATTTTTTTTTTTTTTGAACGGCAAATTTTTTCTCCTTGTGGGACTTGAACCCATGACCTCCCCTTTAGTGTGTTCCTAGAAGCTTTGCTTCTACCATTGGGCCACCAACCCCAATGGCAAATAATGATTTTCTTATAAATCTAATAGTACGAGTGTATGAGTATGGCCTGCTAAAAATATATTAAGCGTAGGGTCTCTTAAAATAACGACAAACTATTGAATTTGTTTTAAGATCTTGTTTTTTATTTTAAAAACAAAGCACCAAAAATTAAACAAGTAGAAATCAAGCATGGTCTAATCTTTTAAGCTCTTTATTTTCCATGTGTTTAACCACTCGGTCACCCATAATTTTCTCCATTAAAAGGAATTCTGTGTATTTTGATTTTCTTAGAAGTGGTTAATAATAATAATAATAATAATAATAATAATTGACTTTTCAAAAACTGAAATATTTAAAATTTTGTTTAATTTTTATGGGTAGGTGAGAGACTGTGAGAGGAGATAAAGGCCCATCGATGATCGAACTGTATAGTTTTTTGGGTACAGGCCCACTTAAAAATCAAGGCAACATAACATAGTGCTCCGCTCCAAAGTCCATAGTTTTTGAGTATAGGCCCACTTAAAAGTCAAGGCAACATAACATAGTGCTACTGCTCCACTCCAAAGTCCAAACAACTTTAAAGAGCCGAAAAGAAAGTATATTATATAATTTAGCACTAGTAGGAATGCCCGCACGTTGCAGCGGGTGCATCTGTTTTGCCCCTTGTGCATTGTGTTTGTTGGTTATTCGTTATGTTAAAGTAGAAAACAACGATGTATAAAATATATGTTATCAAAAACTGAAACTCATAAGTATATCTTCTGAATATTTTAAATGGGTACATCACAATAGGTCGTACTATTCCTTACAACACCCTTAGATTGGCCCACGTCCTTCGGTGGGACCCTTTTATGTATCTCGAAGGCAGATAAGTATGTCATCGTAGAGCGGTACTTAGCGTAGTGAAGTGGAGTTGTATCTCTTAATGACTATAAGATTGTAGTGGAAGTGATGTAATTACTAAAATGCAGTTTGTTGTGTGCAACATATTTCTATTATTTTAGGGCACCCGCGAGATGCAGCGGAGTCAATGATTTACATAGATACTCTCGTTTTATGTTAGTTTGACAAGCGTAGTAACAAATATATTGGAGCAAACAAATTAGTAATCAATATAGTTAAGACTACCAAATCGACTGATAAGAACTTGTCTTCTTTTGGATATGTAAACAATTGGTGACTTCGTGAGATCAGAAACTTAAATTCTATTCCTAGAAGCTTATGGTAGCGGAGAAAACAAAAAACCATCGAGGAAGATGATGACGTTGCTCATGAAGTATCTCTACCATATTTGCTTGTATAAAAGTCAAGCCTACATATATCGTTCACTTTAATGGGTTGAAACGCGTCATGGGTTGGGTGTGTTGGCAAACTTCAAGCCTACATATTCATTTGTCTGCATAAGTGTCACATCATACCATCCTGCAGCCACATGAATTTAAAAAGATATAAATACATAATATATGATGTAATTTATTTACTATAAACATTGAAAGATATGTAAGTTATGTATCTCAAGAGTCACCACATTATTTATGTACTAAATACATGACAACTATTTATAAGACTTTAACATTGATACAAACATAATAAAGACATGGAGGTTATGAATGTAAAGAGTCACCACATTATTGTTAATTTCCTCATCAACTTTATAATTATTTTTAAATTAATTTCTTCAATAATTTAATATTTAGGTAGAAAGACGATTTTACGCTCTAAATGACTTCAATAAGCATTGTACTATAAGCAGTAAAGGTTGTATTTACTTAAATTTTGCGGGTATCCTTCACTGATGCTTTATATTAAATAGTATAGAAGATAAAGATTCAGGTTGATTCATTAGCGTGAGCATGAATTTATGGCGTTTTGATTTCTTATTTCTTAACACAAATAACATAAGTAACTAACACATAGTTAAGTTTTTGTTTTCTTTTTATGCTAGTGTTTAATTTATTTTATTAATTAGAATTAGAACTTAAACAATATACAATTGCCGAAAGCAAAATAATATTGTGAATCACACTTCATACAACGTTTAACAAGAACATTAAATAGATAAACAAATACCTTAAAAGTCTTAGAACAAATATAGTTTACGTATAAAGTTATATTTGAGCATGCATATATAGATTTATAGAGTTAACTATTTCCTGGCGTTCAAGGAGACCATGTTGATTGAAATTGAGGAATGTCTCCATTCCCTTCTCCAACTATCCTCTCCATCATCTGTCCTTCATGTCCATTTGTTCCTTGCAACATCAGGTTTCATCCCATGCAGTAAGTGGAAGTAATATTTATAATATATTAGAAACGTATTAGCAAATCTAGAATGTTATATTTATAATTTTGTCTGTTGTATTTAGTTAACAATATATATGATTCAAGATAAACAACTTCTTAACAAGGATAGTTAAGAAAGCCACCTGTCACCTTCATAGGGGCCATATCATCCAATTCAGTAGAGTTGAGGTCAATAGGTCTTAGAACATCCTGGCTTCTGAAAGCTTCATGAAGAGAAACTAAAAATACACAAAGAAGAGAAAAATGTACTAATTAATTTTGAAAAATATTTTCTCATCAATAATTTTGAATATTGTTTGTTTATTGTTTTAATTGTTAGCTGCACAATTAATTTACCTCAATTTGATTCTGCAACGATCCAACATAGTTGATTATTACATCCAACATCACTGGCATTCCCATTGTATATAGCAAATACCTAAATTTAAATGGAGCAAAAAATGATATATTATGAAGATAAATTTTTGTAATTGTCAAAGAAAATATGAACAAGTAGAAAAAAATGTATATATGTATATAAAGATTAACTCATATCTTTATACCTTGTAGCATCCGGGAACCATATCTTGCAAGCGTCTTAACTTTTTATTGATTTTTTTCTCTTCTCATCTAATGAAGACATAAAATTTTTGGACAAAACAATGTTTCAAAGCATGAAATTAGCTCTAAGATTTTGTTTGGGGTTATGAAAAGACTATTAGCATTCAAGAAATTGATTATAATGAAGTATATATAATAATATAGATGGGGGGTTGAAAGGTCTCACATTTAAGATGCATCATAAGTCAAGTTGTATTTTGTGTTTTAAAAGTTGGACATAAGGGCATAATTGGGATAAGATTTTAGGATGTGAGGTATTGGATTATGTTAAATTTACTAATCTACCCTCCTAAGTGTCTTAATTGTCACAACTATGCCAATAATACCCTTAATTTTTTTGCTTAAATATGTTGTACATGTTGCTTCTTAAGTTGTACGGAGGTGAAAAGGACTATGTTGTACATCACTCATCCTTTATAATGTATATTATAGATAATCAATACTATATTATAAAGCATGAGGCAAGGATACCAACCAAATTTAAGTAATTACAATATATAATGCATATGGTACAATGTTCTAATGAAGTTAGTAAGAGAGCAAAATAGTATTTTTTTTTATATGAATATTAAATTGTTTATGAAATAGATGTAAATGAATAATGCATGTATTAAATTAAAGGGAAGTCCATAAGTTTTCTACCAAATAATTTAATTGTTATAATATGGTGTACAAAGTGTTTTTTTTTTTTTTTTTGTGAGAAGTGTGAGAAGGACGAAAAATTGATACTTAGGCATCATTTTTTTAACTTAGTCATGATGTTTTGGATTGTTTTGCCTATAAAAACACCAAACATAACAATTAAAAACCGAAAACAAATGTATTTTAGGCTTAAAACTTAAAACACCATGCTAAGAACATTAGCAGTGTGTTTTAAGCGTTAAGTAGTGTGTTTTAGCTGTTTTTTAAATTTAATGACTATAATACATTGTATTGTGTTTTAGATTGTTGTGTTTGGTGTTTTTCAAGTTAAAACAACTTAAAACATCATTCCTAAATCCAAAACATGATGTCTACATGTCAATTCTTAGTCCTTCTCACACTTCTCAAGAAATATGTCCTTTGTACAGGATCCTAAATCTATATATATATATATATAATTACCGATCCCTACCGATTGTGCTATTGTAGTATGATGCGAACCACAACGAAAAAACCAAACGATCTATAACGCTAACCGTTGCATGACAACAAAGTCGGTTAGATTTAAGTGAGGTTTATAATGATAATAAACACTCAATAGTAATGACGATAAACACTCAACATTTTCTAAACTGACATAACATTAATCTTGAAGTTCTTCTAAAAAAATTGTATGTATAAAAAATATGACTTAAAATAAAATACAAGTTTTATACTTGGAGTAATATTATGTTAAGAAATTATATATATATAATTTTCATTGAAATCTATAAATATAATCCTAAAGAATTTAAAAAGACTAGGAAGTAAATACCAAAATGAAATTAAATGTATATGAGTTATAGACTTAATAATTACGTGGTTAAAACTTGTTAACTTCATAAAACCAAAATCCCAAATAAATAAATAATACACCCTTTCATGTACCGGTACATAATTAGTCTTAAATAGTCAGTTTTTTCGATCCTATAAATTGTGATGTCAAACAAAAGGAGGAAAAACCAATTATAGATTGTTGTTTGATTCCCTCTCAATTTCATCATCCGTTGTCTCATGGTATTTCCACAACCACCTCACATGGATTATCAAATCCTAAAAACATTAGTAGCTACCTACGGAAAAACCAAAGTTGTACTAGACTTCCAAACCATCAAATCTCGTTGTGTGCCACCTCAAAGACTCGTCAATAGTCGCAATTGTTTTCTAGGTGCAAAAAAAATAAAGTTGCGTATGATTTCATTTGAGTCTAAAAGAAGTAATTTTGTTTGATGTTAAAGCGAGGTATAATGTATAATTTCTAACTTTTGTCTTTACTTGTAAATGTCATGGTACAGTGGAGTGCAAATAATTTTCAACTACTTGATTTGATAAGATCAAGTCTTAGCACTTGGTTGTCCAATGTCTGTTGTAGAGAGCAAATTTCAGTAACAACTATAACATGTTTATTACCATGTCTTAGTTCTTTTTATTATATGAACAAACATAAGTTGTAGAAATCTTAGATATTTTGTAAAAATAAAGCTTATGGAAAATTTAGAAATTTCAAGAATTTGAAGATATCTTTTATTTGGTTATGATAACAAAATTTCCCATATTACCTATCCACATTACATTTAAATAAATATTATCATGAAATTTGATTATGATAATAGTATCCTTATACATCAATAATATCTTTAAATAAAAGCTATTTACAAGGTTGTGTACATAAATATAAATGACATGTAGGTTGTATAACGACCTCCCATGACATCCTCACTTCATTAATTACTTGATTGTCTTAAACCATTTTCTTTTTCAATTGCGTATTGTCAACTCCGCTGCAACGCGCGGGCTCAACACTAGTCTTGTTAAATACATTGTGATGGGCTATGCTGAAGCGTTACGTCATTCAGTATTTAATTTTGTATCGAATCACAGATAAAAATAAATGTGTTGTAACAGTATATCCGGAATTTTATAATACATTATATTTGAAAAGAAATAAAACATGCTACATCAATTAAAAAAATTGATACCGATTCTGATGATACCAGACCATACAAACACTGTTCGGCTTCTATCGGGTTGTTTTGTTACTGATGAAGTACCAACAGTCGCTATATTTTACAGCATAAAAGAGATACATTACTATGAATACAATTCAGTCCATTATGTACCAGTGCTTGGTACAGTTCCCTTGAAACTATAAAACAAATACATATATTGGTTTTAATATTATCTATATAGTTACTGATGTTATTCGGTCGGTATTAGTTCTGTTCGGGATGATACCGATACAACGCCAACATCGATATAGCCTACAATACAAAAGAAATACTATATTGAACCAATCGCCATTTTCAACAAAATTTATGCGAAAAAAAGGTCAAGAAAAATAATAAGTAAAACTACATATTTTGTTTTTGCTTAAATTAAAAATACAACATATTAGAGAAAAATAAAACAGATTGATATCATATATTATATACATATATACAATATTAGGGGTGTAAACAAGAAGTAAAATAAAAAAATATTAAATTTACCATTTATAAACTACCTTAATGAATTACTTTTTATATTTTTATTTCTTTATAGAAGTGGCTCAAGTTATAATTATCTATCTGTTGATTGACTATAAGATACCGCATTGGTCTGCAATTGTGGATGCATAATTAGTCGCAACTCTAGCCTCTAGTCATGCACAAAATGGGTTTTCTAGTATCCGGAACCGGTTCCGGGTTTGGTCAATATTGTAAACACCCGGATTGGTACATTTTGTTTTTTTTTAGGTTCTGGGCCGGGTTTTTGGCTAGGTAAATATGGAACTTGTTCCACCGGTTCCATTTTCTTATTCCAGGTGTAGAACCCGTATGTACCCACAGGTCGGATAGGGTAGGAATTGGTTTCAGGTCAGGTCGGGTCAGGTCCAAAACTAGGTTTGTTGTGCATCCGTACTAGCTTAAATGATATAATGATGTACTAGCCCAATCCCAAGAGGGATATTATGTAAATGGGCCTAAAAAGGTTTTAGATTTAGGCCTAGTATGCAGTAGGTCTAAGAGGGTGTTTGGGATTGCGTTTTGAACCTGATTTTTAGATTATTGCGTTTTGAAAACGCAGATAATTAGTTTTTAGTGTTTGGATTGCGTTTTGAAAACGCAGATAATCAGTTTTTAGGCTATCAAAACGCAATAATCTATAAGCAGCTCCACCCCTGCTTTTCCAAAACGCATAATATGTTTTGAATAATCAATCCCAAACACCCCCTAAGTCCTTGATATATTTTTGGAACATAAGAATAAAACTTTCTTGTGAGGTGAATGCTATTTATTTATTTAATTTTTTTTTTGTTGTCAATTATCTCATCTTACTTAGTGCTTTTCACAATAGCATCACAAAACTAAATGGGTTTACACTTCATCCAGAAAAGCATGTTATATTACTACCTTTCACAATAGCATCACAAAACTAAATGGATTTACACTTTATCGAGAAAAGCATGTTATATTCTCCTACTTTTACAATTAAATTCACCTAATAATGAGAGAGAATATCAATAAAAAGAGAGGGATTAGCAGCACATGGCGGCTTAGCCACCCATCCTGGCGTGTGCTTAGCATATACACACTAAATGGAGGATGAGAAATCCAATGGTACATTTGTATTAAGCAAAAAACGGTGGTGTTGCTACTAGTTATTTGAGTTGCGACACAGGTGATTCTACGGTTTCTCTCAGTGGTCTACATTTCAGGTTAGTCTTTTAAATCGAACGATGGAAGTTACAACTCTAAAACTGGTTTTTGGCAAATCTAACGCACCGGTCTGAACGTTAGCGGACGACCATCGTTTTTGTTGAGACGCGTGGCAGAGAACGGGGTACTGATTTACCAGCGAACTTTTTACAAATCTATTAAAGAACGACGTCCGACATTAGTGACGATCGGCGAGTGGTGCTATGGCGGTTATTGATGTGTGTAATTGTATATGTACAAATAACACAAGCTTCAATTAGAATGACTCACAGAAAAAAACTACACATGCACGACAACTGTATCGGTCGCATAGCAAAAAATAGACAAGACCGAGTATCGAACCCTAAGACGCGAATGCAACTCTAGATCACAACCTCTACCGAAATACTAGCCTAAGTAAATAGATACTAATGGTGGGTTTTTAAATACTTAAGTAATTAATTACATAAATTAAACTAATATTATCTCGATAAATGAAACGAAACTAGAAACTGGAGAACTTGGATGGGGAGAAGACTGGTTACTTAGGCAAAATCCCTAGACACTAGCAATAAATCCTGACTCTTGTAACTGACTAGACACCTTATTATTACCAATTAAACCTCCTGTTAGGGATAACAAATTGAACTCAATGTGGGACAAGCGAAGAAATGCTAAGATGAAAATGGATCGCTCCAGCGAAACCAAATCCCGTTGAAATCAAGTAATCAACCACTCTTGGATTAAAGTTCCTTAAAATATGAAGCATACTTAAATCTCGAATACTGAAATCCTAGGAAAACACTAAACATGAATAAGCAGTTGACCTCACCCTAACGATTACCAACTACCTAACAATGCCTACTTAATTAACCTAGCAATCCTAAATTAATTTCCTAACCTCCAGGAAAGGATTTAACACATTAGTTAATTGATTTTAAAGATTTGCAATGCCTACTTAATTAACCTAGCAATCCTAAATTAATTTCCTAACCTCCAGGAAAGGATTTAACACATTAGTTAATTGATTTTAAAGATTTGCAAAACTTGCATTATTCATAACTACAATAATTGACCTATAAACCTAAGTGATTCACAAAATAGTTTCTAGCTCTAAGGGATATTCCTATGTGTCTAGACCCGCAAAGCCAACAAACAAACAATCAAATCAAATCAAATAACACAAGTACACAAATATTCAATAACAATAACGAGACTAAATCATGTAATTCATCACATCTGAATAAAAAATGAAAGTCATTCATTAATGCATAACGGTGTCTAGGTCATTAACCTTAACAACCATAAAAAGTTTAGTTGTTCATAATAATCAGAAACAAAAATCCAAAGTTAATAAAAATAATATTCATCATGTCTCTAAAAATATAAATGAATAAAAACGATTAAGCCTAATCGCGAATCTCTTGTATATCTATACTATATTATAAAGCATGTAAGAGGGATACCAGCCAAAATTAAGTAAGTACAATGTTTTATGCCTTTGTTACAATGCTTAAATAAGTTAATTAGGGGGTAAATTTGTCTTTTTACACCATGTTGTGATGTGACTTGATTATGTTTTAGGGTAATTTGAATGGGTAACTGCACCCATTGAATCGTCTTCAATTTCTTAAATCATAGGTTCTCATTGATGAAAAATTTATGTTTGAATTAAATGGCACAGAGTTACAAAATTTCCTCTACCATTAAATCCCCATTTTCAATCATAATCATTACCTTTAACCTTCATCAACAACGCATTTTCATCTACCAAAGACTCTAATCCTATTTATCAACCACTAGATCTGCAGGTTTTTCTCTCCCTCTCTACTGATTTTGTTTCCATTTTCTTGTAATACCTCATTGTTGTTGCAGAAATGTGTTATGATTCGAGATTGATAGTATTGTTGTTTTTGAACAGCATATTGATCGAGCAAGATGGCATCAACAAACCATGGAAAGACCGTCACACATCTACCAAAGTGGTCAGTTCTTTCAATCTGTTGATATGAGTTTACTTAATTTGTTTATTTAATGCATCTAATTTTTGTTTTCAAAGTAAGACATGATTAAACCTAAATGCCTAACTCAATTCTTATGTCGCCTATGTTCTTCGTTTGAGTAGGATGACTATGATTTTATGCTTTTTCAATTAGATCTAGGCTTCTTGGTGATGTTGGTGATCTCATAATAATGTTTATTCTTATTTAGGTTCTGACCATGGATGTCAACGATAAGATGTTTCAGCGAGTGGTATGGCACTTATATATATATATATATATATATATATATATATATATATATTCTAAACAACCACTATATTTGACTATTAGTGCATACTTTTGTTAATTGTGAGTTCTTTCAACTTACTGTTAGTAATTTCATTGAAGGTTATGGATTCATATAGTACATCACATGAGCCGTTGCCAAAGAGGATGGCCATCCCTTTTCGTCTCTGCATGAGCTGACCGTTCGTCTTCACAATATTCCATCTTCGCATATTTTGCTTACCTTACAAATATATCTATCTATACACACTATTATTTAAAATTAATAGTATGCTCAAATTCGTGTAAACCCGTGTTTCCCCAAAAAAAGTTGAGAATTAAAACGTCCCAATATTTTAGTCTAACTTTGCATTTTTTCCCCTGTTTATTGTTTTAATAAGGGTATGATTATTGATGTTAGATTTTTTATTCCACCCTAACTATTGAAGATGGGTCTTTAATTTATTTAAAGACGTCTACTGCAATGGTAATGCTATAGGGTCGGCTATTTGATAACGCAAATTATCTTAAAGCTTTTCATCTTGGCAATCTATAGGTGTCTATGTTCCCCGCTGCAAGACGATAAGCGTACGGAAAGTGCTAGCTAAATTATACGAATATAACTATAAAGAGAGATTACATAATATATCATGAGAGGATCGATAAAGTAACAGTAACGAGTATACCCTACAAATTGTCGCCCCGCAGCAACGCGCGGGTTCCCCACTAGTTAATTTTTAACACATCAGGGTATTGTCTCCTTGAAAAGTCCTCCAAGAATCCTTCTTAAAAAAAGTTTTTTTTTTCGAATTGTTTGTTTTCTGGTCGAGGTTATGGGCCTATGGCTGCTTGTCTTTGTTAAAAGAAACCCCCCTCGATCTGGGCCTAGACAATGAGCAGCTCCGTATTTAGGCCTTGCAGGGAATTGGGCTGACCATGGAAAGCAAGGCAACAGGCGCACTGGGCCTAGGGAGCATGAAGGCCTGCTGGACTGAGGACAACAGGTTGAGCTGCTGTGGTCTTTTGCTGTGTTGTTGAATGTTGTGACTTTCTATTATTCCTTTGGTATTTTTATTTTTGTTTTCTATTTTTAACAAACGAGACATCGATGTTTCTTTATTAGACCATACGTAATATGGCTTGCGAATATGATGTGAAGGGCATTTTTGGCGCACCGTTTGCTTGGAAACACCGCCCCCCAGATATTTCACCCACGCCAAAATTGTTCCCAACCAATACAATGCTGTCACGTGGCAGCTTTTAAAACAAAAAAAGAGCCAAACGGTCAAAAAAAAGCAACGGTTGGAAAATATAGCCGTTGGGCTATTTTTATAAAAAAAAAATTAATTAATTCACTCCTATATAAATAACCTCCAACCTTTTAATTTTTCACCACCAATTTTACTCACCTTCACCAAATATTTATACAATCCTACTATTTTTTATAAACCATCAACCAAAAAAATGCAACCGTTTCGCCCACCTTTCGGTGTACCATCTCGTCCGGGCAACTCAAACGCTATTCGCCCAAATACCACCCAACCTCAACAACCGTATAACTTTCAAGACTTTGACACAAGCAAATTGTTTATTTAAAAATAAAAAAAATAAAAAAAAATGCCCCTTTAATGCCACTTTCACCCACCACTACACTCTTGCCCCTTTAATGCCCTTTCACTCACCAAATTAGGCCCACATGCCACATGTCATAAAATGTCCCGTTAATGCCACTTTAACCTACCAAATTTTACCCACCACTACACATGACCTTAGGAACTTTTTTTTTTCCATGAGCCATGACACCTCAACATGTTGGTGTCTCAAACTTCTTGAGACATGAGTGGGGTGTGGAGACACCAACACTTCATTTCTCAAACATTTATTATTACTAGCAGGTAAGCCCGCGCTTCGCAGCGGGTGTAAAATACGACCACATTATTCCTTCATAGCTCCAAAAGATGAGAATTGTTGTTAGGTAACACAAGGGTAGACAATTTATAAATGTTAACTTTTTAGCTATCAAATTGTTAGAGTTATATATTTTCTAAAATGCAGTGGGTTTATGTTTTAGTTTGGAACATTGAAGAGCAATTTTAGTTTTGATGGTGAGCCGTCAACCACAATTTACTGTATAATTGAAGAAATCCTACTGAGTAAAACAAGAATCGCATCCATTATGAATAGTTCAATCAAACCCAAAATAAGAAATTATTCATCTCAGAGTAAATATCAAGATACGCCAAATTAAACATTTTGTGAAAAAACAGATGCATACATCACTAAATTTTTTACCGATACAAACCGCCAACGTCCGTGCAACTGTTCGAATCGTCGGCGGTAGTGCTTCCCTGAAAACGACCACATAGAACGAACCATGGCTGTCATTAGCAAATCGATTGGAACGAGAATATGGAGGCCGATTATGGCGAACTTCGTCGGGGGCCACTCGCGGGAAAGGTGGTCATGTTTCTTGAGGGGACATTAGGAGTTTTGAATGGAAATTGAAAGAGAAGATGGCTATAAAGGCATCTAATGAACAGTTATACTATCATTTTAGAGTTTCAAGGGAGAATGCCAATAGCCATCGAAATTGAATTTGAGATTCAATGAATGGTCGATTGAATGATACACCAGCATATACGGTAGCTACCGCTTCAATAGCACCAGCAGCCCTAAGCAGGTGACCTACCATGAATTTCGTGGAGTTTATCTTCAACTACATGATTTAACAAAACCAGATTAGAACTCAAAATTAAACCATTGAATAGTGGGATGATGCATTGATACAGGAATAAGCTAATTAAATAAACTTAACCTCAGAATAGTCTCCAAAACAGCGAATGATAGCTTCATATTCATTTAGATCACCAGACTGTGTCGATGTAGCATGAGCATTTATGTAATTTACATCTTCTCTAGCAACCCCAGATTGAGCCAAAGCCTTTTCTATGCACAAAGCTCTTCCCGTTCCTATTATAGTAACCGAAACAAGTAAATTATATGCATGTTCCAGAAAATAAGAAAAATAAAATCATGGGAAACCAGGAATGTTCATAACATCTCATGAAAATAAGGATGGGACTTACTGATCCAATGGACATAATGAGGTTCTGTGAAATAACGGTAGATCCAGTTCAAAATGTAAAACGAACGGTATGCTTTGCACAAAAAGAAAAAAGATACTAAACATTAACAAAACATAAAGTAAAATATTATTAATACAGGTGCATAAAGAAGTGCATTACCCTAGAAGAAATACATATTGATCGGTCACTGTTGTCAATATTTTAGAGTTTCAAGGGAGAAGGCCAATGGCCATCGAAATTGAATTTGGGATTAATACTTCAATTCTTTCATGTTGCCGTTAAAACATTAAGTTAAATTGGTTGGGGGTTAGGAAGTTCAATGATTGAAATAGAATTAATAGTATAGTGGATTATAGGGGCATTAAGGGAAACATTTTTTTTACTTTTAACTAAAATGTCATTACAAATTTACTATTATACCCTTCTAAGTGTCTTAATGTTCCACAAAGTTCCAATTATACCCTCATTATGTCTTAACGACCACATAGAACTAACCATGGCTGTCATTAGCAAATCGATTGGAACGAGAATATGGAGGCCGATTATGGCGAACTTCGTCGGGGGCCACTCGCGGGAAAGGTGGTCATGTTTCTTGAGGGGACATTAGGAGTTTTGAATGGAAATTGAAAGAGGAGATGGCTATAAAGGCATCTAATGAACAGTTATACTATCATTTTAGAGTTTCAAGGGAGAATGCCAATAGCCATCGAAATTGAATTTGAGATTCAATGAATGGTCGATTAAATGATACACCAGCATATACGGTAGCTACCGCTTCAATAGCACCAGCAGCCCTAAGCAGGTGACCTACCATGAATTTCGTGGAGTTTATCTTCAACTACATGATTTAACAAAACCAGATTAGAACTCAAAATTAAACCATTGAATAGTGGGATGATGCATTGATACAGGAATAAGCTAATTAAATAAACTTTACCTCAGAATTGTCTCCAAAACAGCGAATGATAGCTTCATATTCATTTAGATCACCAGACTGTGTCGATGTAGCATGAGCATTTATGTAATTTACATCTTCTCTAGCAACCCCAGATTGAGCCAAAGCCTTTTCTATGCACAAAGCTCTTCCCGTTCCTATTATAGTAACCGAAACAAGTAAATTATATGCAAGTTCCAGAAAATAAGAAAAATAAAATCATGGGAAACCAGGAATGTTCATAACATCTCATGAAAATAAGGATGGGACTTACTGATCCAATGGACATAATGAGGTTCTGTGAAATAACGGTAGATCCAGTTCAAAATGTAAAACGAACGGTATGCTCTGCACAAAAAAAAAAGATACTAAACATTAACAAAACATAAAGTAAAATATTATTAATACAGGTGCATAAAGAAGTGCATTACCCTAGAAGAAATACATATTGATCGGTCACTGTTGTCAATATTTTAGAGTTTCAAGGGAGAAGGCCAATGGCCATCGAAATTGAATTTGGGATTAATACTTCCATTCTTTCATGTTGCCATTAAAACATTAAATTAAGTTGGTTGGGGGTTAGGAAGTTCAATGATTGAAATAGAATTAATAGTATAGTGGATTATAGGGGGATTAAGGGAAACATTTTTTTACTTTTAACTAAAATGTCATTACAAATTTATTATTATACCCTTCTAAGTGTCTTAATGTTCCACAAAGTTCCAATTATACCCTCATTATGTCTTAACGACCACATAGAACTAACCATGGCTGTCATTAGCAAATCGATTGGAACGAGAATATGGAGGCCGATTATGGCGAACTTCGTCGGGAGCCACTCGCGGGAAAGGTGGTCATGTTTCTTGAGGGGACATTAGGAGTTTTGAATGGAAATTGAAAGAGGAGATGGCTATAAAGGCATCTAATGAACAGTTATAATATCATTTTAGAGTTTCAAGAGAGAATGCCAATAGCCATCGAAATTGAATTTGAGATTCAATGAATGGTCGATTAAATGATACACCAGCATATACGGTAGCTACCGCTTCAATAGCACCAGCAGCCCTAAGCAGGTGACCTACCATGAATTTCGTGGAGTTTATCTTCAACTACATGATTTAACAAAACCAGATTAGAACTCAAAATTAAACCATTGAATAGTGGGATGATGCATTGATACAGGAATAAGCTAATTAAATAAACTTTACCTCAGAATTGTCTCCAAAACAGCGAATGATAGCTTCATATTCATTTAGATCACCAGACTGTGTCGATGTAGCATGAGCATTTATGTAATTTACATCTTCTCTAGCAACCCCAGATTGAGCCAAAGCCTTTTCTATGCACAAAGCTCTTCCCGTTCCTATTATAGTAACCGAAACAAGTAAATTATATGCAAGTTCCAGAAAATAAGAAAAATAAAATCATGGGAAACCAGGAATGTTCATAACATCTCATGAAAATAAGGATGGGACTTACTGATCCAATGGACATAATGAGGTTCTGTGAAATAACGGTAGATCCAGTTCAAAATGTAAAACGAACGGTATGCTCTGCACAAAAAGAAAAAAGATACTAAACATTAACAAAACATAAAGTAAAATATTATTAATACAGGTGCATAAAGAAGTGCATTACCCTAGAAGAAATACATATTGATCGGTCACTGTTGTCAATATTTTAGAGTTTCAAGGGAGAAGGCCAATGGCCATCGAAATTGAATTTGGGATTAATACTTCAATTCTTTCATGTTGCCGTTAAAACATTAAGTTAAATTGGTTGGGGGTTAGGAAGTTCAATGATTGAAATAGAATTAATAGTATAGTGGATTATAGGGGCATTAAGGGAAACATTTTTTTACTTTTAACTAAAATGTCATTACAAATTTACTATTATACCCTTCTAAGTGTCTTAATGTTCCACAAAGTTCCAATTATACCCTCATTATGTAAGCATAAATCACTTTTGCATGTTGCTTCTTAATTTGTACGGAAATGAAAATGACTATTTTAGCCGTCACTCTTTCTTAATAAGATAATATAGATAACTTTTTTTCTAAATATTAATTTTAATTAGTTTAATAAATGTAACAAATAAACAAAATAATATTTAAATAAATACTAGATTTAATAAAAAAATTACAAACCATCATAAAATAAAAAAAATTACAAAGCATTCTAAAAATAAAATAAAAAATTACAACCATCCTAAAACTAAATAAAAAATTACTAACCATCCTACAATTACATAAACTTTCCAAAGTAAAATATCAGTCGTCGTGTCCGCTGTTCCAAATATATTCGATCAAGTCGGCTTGAAGATGATGATGGATGTGTTCATTACGTAACGAGAATTCGTTTAACACTTGTTGCTCTGGGCCATCCGGAATAGTATTCTCCTCCACCGCGTTTTCATCAAACTCACAAATAGCTCGGCCTTCGTCTTCGATGATCATGTTATGCAGCAAGATACAAGCATACATACAATAACGTAGTTTTTTTTTTTGGTGTGAAAGCACGTGCGGGGTTTGCGATGATGTGTCATTTTGCTTGTAGAACCCCAAATGTTCGTTCAATATCCTTTCGCGCCGCTTCTTGATACTTAGCAATTTTTTTCTTTTTTCGTCGGGAGGGTGCTTAACGGTTTTAACGAGCGTAGAGTATGTTGGGTATATTAAATCCGCAAGATAATACCCGTGCTTGTACTCAACCCCCGAAACTGTAAATTTTGAATCCGAACTGGTTCCTTTTCTAACATCCTCAAAAACCAATGATTGATTAAGGACATTAAGGTCGTTATTCGATCCAGGAACACCGAAAAATGCATGCCAAATCCATAAGTCTTGTGACGCGACAGCCTCTAAGATTATTGTTGGATGACCGTGATCGCCTCGATAAAACATGCCACGCCATGCATTAGGGCAATTCGACCACGGCCAATGCATGCAATCAATGCTTCCGAGCATCCTTGGAAAACCATGCTTTTCGTGATTGAACTGATACAATTTCTAGATATCACTGGAGTTTGGTTTTTGTGACAACCTGCACCCTTCAGTTTTCATAAATGTGCATAATTGGTTCCCCAACTATTTCAAAATTTTCATGTTTAACCCTCGTATTTTAATAGGACCAAAATTCACAATTTAATAAAACTTATAATTTTTATAAGTAAAAGTATGCACGTTTTATACTCACATCTACACCCGAGCACGTATGTTTCAGACCTTGATACTCAAAGACCTTAATTTTCAGTCCTAAAACAACTTAGAAACAGAAGGAAACAAGTCTAGAACTTAAAATTGGTTAAATTAAAAAAAAATATTTTTTTAGCCCTCGCTGTCCGTTGAGACAGTCAAACAGTCAAAGTCCCAGTCAAAGTCAAAGTCCTAGTCAAATAGTCAATTCATCTTAAAACCTTACTTTATTGTGTTGACCAATTTTAAAGCCTAATTGAATCCAAAACTAGTATAAAAACCCACCTATGACCCATTACACTTTGCACCTCTAAATCGATTGTTTCAATTCGATTAAACTCTCCCTCATACCTTTCTTCTAGAGTATATTACTTCTACATTTGAAGCTTTGATTATAAGCTCTTGTAATTGACGAATTGGAAGCTTGATATTTTTCCTATTCGGTTTCTTTTCTTCTAAATTGGACTAGTTTCGTTGTTGAACCTTTGGATTGCTCGTATTTTCACGCTCGCTTAGTCATCTAGTCATTTGGCGAAAGTGAGTATTTCCTATCCCCCTTTTGTCTTTATTCACTTTTGGGGTGTTATATGTACACTTATACAAAATACACATACAAGTTCACATTTTTACAATACAATTCTAGTACATTGTGCATTTGCTTACATACGTGCTTTATGCTTAGACATTACATGTAGAATACATTTGTACTCAGTGAAATCATAAACCATGTACAAGCCGACCTTAACATTGGATATCGCTATTGGATTGACAACCCACCTAGGTGATTCTCCCCCTTTTTCATCGGAGAATCCATGGTCATTGTTAAGTTATTATCCATTTATTGGATAAGTACACCGCCGTTCATTTTATTACATTTATACAGTCACAGGATTGATTTCGCTCATTTGTATGATACATAGTTTACATAAATGCACTGTAGCTTGCACTTGAATTGTATAACATTTTTCCAACTTACTATATGTATTAAAACTAGGAATGCTCACCAACATTTCATATGTTGACAAAACTTATTTTGTACATGTTTCAGGTACAGTTTGATCTTAGTTCCAAAGCATTGGATTTTAGTGCTTGCTTTTAATAATTATTTCAAATTTCATGTTTTGTTCAGACTTATGTATTTTTCCCATTTCATCCATGTAAGACAATTTAAATTATTCAATAATATATTTACATTTTAGTACCATGTGCTTTTGAACAATCGTCACTACATGACACCTCGATGATTCCGCCATCGGTTGGGGTGTTACAGATTGGTATCCGTTGGATCATATATTGCTCTTTTGTATGAACTTGCTAGTGAACACTTAGGTGTTTAGCAAGTTCTTGATCAGTGATAGCACAGCGGAATGTTATGAGTTTAAAGCTACACTTATCAACAGGAGTTATGACTCCCCCTGGATTGTAAAACTAATAAATGATAAGTATTTATTGAGAATCTAAGTATTGAATGAGAATGAAACACTTAGACAGATTCTCAATAAACGTGAAATGGAAATAACAATAATATGTGTTGAAGGATTTCTGTATTAAAAATCAATGTCTAAAACAGAGGGATGAACCCTTCTATTTATAGACTTTACAAATACATGAACCTTGCCAAAAAGCAAGTTCAGAAACAAGTTGCAACAAGTTGCAGCATTGGAACTTGTACATAAAGCAAAAGTAATACTAAAGTAATAAACTACTGATGCAAAAAGGTGGTGGAAAAGATCTTCACATAAGTGCTGATGAATGACAAACTACTGATGAGTAGTTTGTCTTCAGCAGTTCTTCAGTAGAAGTGTCTGGTTTGAACTTCAGAACTTCTGATGACTATTCTTCTTCAGCACTTGTGGAATCTCTTCTTCAGCAGTTTGATCTTTCTTCTTCAGCAGTTCTATACTTAGAATATTTTGACAGAAGTGAATTAGACTAAGGTTTGCAAAAGTGGTTTCACCAATTCTTTTTGTCCTAACAATCTCCCCCTGGATTGATGAAGCCAAAACCTTACTAATTCCTTATTGTTCTCTTCTGTCCTTCACAATTTTCCATATTCCTTTGAACATGGAATTCTTCAGCTGGTTCAGCTGTTCATCAGTGAGAGACCCTTTCTGTGGTTCTAGATGTTGGATTGTAAGCAGGTCTTGAGTTGATAGCTTCTTCAGATCATTCATCGACCTATAGGCTCTGCTTGTCTGATCTCTTCTTGTCACAAGTACTGAGTTGTTTTCAGTAAAGGACCATCTGATGATTGGTACCTTAGACTTGTCAAAGTCTAAAGTGTAGGGAACCATGGTGGTACCCTGGTTTGTTCCTGAGTGTTGTATATTTTCAACTTCAGTGACTCTCAGGTGGGATTCACTTCCTTGTTGTTGTTGCAACACATTAGGTATCTGAAATGTTGGCAAATGATGTTCAGTTACTACCTTAGTGTGCAGTTTGTCTTTGATGGTCGTCTGGATTTGATAGGCAAAGGTGGAAGGATCCCTGAATTGTGTGATCAGAGGTTTTTCTTCTATGTCAAAGTCAGAATGGACTATTGTACTACCTTCTAGTAGTACCATTCTGAAATCAGTCTTCACATTTTCCTCTGATTTCTTCTTCTGAGTAGCTGGTCTTCTTTGAACACCAGAAGTTCTAACTACTGAAGTTGATACTTCAGCAGTTTGAAACTTCTCTGGATTTGCAGCCCTTGCAGCCTTATATTTTCTATAAGTGTCCACTAATCTTTCTTCTTTCCATTTGGACACAGAGGCTTTTGAACCATAACCATTTGCTACTAACTCTTCTATCATCTGAGCTCTCTTGGCTTTTGTATCTTTACTTGTTGCAAGTTTGTCTGCAATAAGTTGAGCTCTTCTTGTCAGCTCTTCCATGGAGAGTCTCTTCAATGTGTGGGCTTTGATCTTGCTGTTCTTTGTAATGTAAGACATCAGTTGATGTCTTTTATCTTCCTCAGCAATCTTGTCTAGGCTAGCTTGCCTTTGAAGTTCAGCTTCATAAGCCGGTAGCTTTTCATCCAGGCTTAAGTCTAAGTCATCCCTTTCTTCCAGAGTTTTCCAAATCTGATCTTCTCTGGCCTTCTTTTGGGCTGCCATTAAACTCTTCTCAAGTAGTTCTGCTGATTGAGGGATTGGAGAAGGGTTTAGTACAGTCATAGTGGTAATAGGCCTAGGAGGAACAGAAGTTGGTTGAGTAGGTTCAGTTGATCTGGAAGGCTCAGCAGTTTGAGTTTTGGAAGTGTTAACTTCTGATGGGTTGACAAAAACTGAAGGTTTGTCAACTACTGAAGGATTGTCTTCAGTACTTTCTGATTCTTCATCAGAAGTTTGTCCATCAGAGGTTTCTTCATTGTGCCCTTGGGATTCATCAGTCTTTTCAGCATCTTCTACTTCTTGAATAGAGACACCAAATTGTTGGGCCAGTTTTTCTTTTCTGGCTTGATCTCTTTCTAGGATAGCCACTCTTGCCTTTCTCCTGGCTTCAAGTGTATCCATAGGTTCCTTAATTTTCTCCCCCTTTTTGGCTTCATCAGTTTTTGAAGTTGAAGCTTGGGAGAACTGACCTGTAAGATTAGCAATCTGTTTGCTGTTGAAGTCAATCTTGTTGGACAGATCATTCATCTTTGTCTGTATCACTCCAAATTGGTTCTTCATGGACAGCTCCAAGTTAGCTGTGTATGTTTGGAAGTGATTCTTGATGAGGGTGTTCATCATGTGGTATAAGGGACCATCTGGGCTGCATAGCTGGTTCATGTCTATGCTTGTTTGCCCAGGGAATTGGGTAGGCATTTGTAGTGAGGGGTGTGTTTTTGGTTGATCTTCTTGTTGTACAGAAGATGCCACTCTAGGGGAATCATGGATTGAGTGGGCTTTAACCTGATCTGGTGTGACTAGCTTTTTGAGCTTAGATACACCAGGTACAGGACCTTCACTTGTAGCCGTCAATTCAGTAGTTTGGTGTTTTGAAACATCATCCAAGTCAATGGAATCATCTGAATCCCTGATTACATCCTCAATGAGGACTGTATCAGTTACATCATGAGCTGAGCCCAACTCAGTTGTCTCATGTACCTCTTTTTCTTGGTTCAGAGGATTTCCTACCTCAGGCATTTAGCCTTCATCAGTAGTTGCCACAGTTGAGGTCTTAGCTATGTTACTTCTATCCTCAGGTCCACCACTGGGTGGTAAATGAGTAGTAGCAGCCTCAAAAGTACCAAAAGTTTCTAAGTTTGGGCTTAGAGACCCTGGTTCATCCTCATCTCTTTGGTTAGGGCTTTGAGTGTCCACATCCATGTCAAATTCTGAGGCTATGTCCCCTATTTTATGTTGTTGTTGGGGACTGACATGTGTAGATGGGACTTTCTCTTTTAGCCCAGAGAGAAGTTTGGCTACTTCAATATCTGGTTCAGAAAGTTGGGGTGCTGGTTCAGTAGTTTGGGCAGTGGGTTCAGCAGTTTCAAAAGAAGAATCAATAGGAATAGTTTTCTTAAGTCTTTTTCTTTTGAAAAGAATTGTGATTGGTGCTCTTGGTGGGGTTTGAGATGGATGAGACTGAGAGGATGTTTCAGTCACATCTTTTAGAAGTGCAGATTGCACAATAGGTTGTTCAGGCATCTCATCCTCCTGAACAGCTTTTCTTTTAGGTTTGGTGGGTTTTTGTTTTTGTACCTTGGGTTTCTTGGCCTTTGGGGGTGTAGGTTTGGAAGATGAGGGTTCCATGGGGACTGGTTCTGTTTCCCCTTGGTCATCTTCTGGCCAGGCAGCCTATTTGTTGTGCCTTGAGTATGCTTGTGAGGTTAAGGGTTTTAAAATTTCAGTTTTACCCACAAGCACCTCATCACCCAGTTCTTTTATTATGCATTGCATAATGAACCTTGGATATAACAAAAACTTCTTTTTAGTGTTATTATGATGTAACACCAACTCATTAAAGAAAAGTTTTGATGCCCTGAAGTTTGTTTCATTCACAATGGAATGAAAAATTGGTTGAAAGGTTGAGGGCATCTGGTCATAAGACCCTGTTTTAGGACTCAAACACATAATTATATAATGAAACAAAAGTTTGTATTTTGGTTCAAAATACTTTTTGAAGATGGTAGCTTGTGAGAGAGTACCTTGATAACCACATTCAGTCATGGTTAGGTGGATTGCAGAGTTGTCAAACTTTTCAGGGGCATTCACATCATTCAACCCCAGTCTGTTTGCAAGTATGGCCGGTGTGATGGCCATTTGTCTCCCTTTAATTGTTGAGTTGAAAGAGATAACTTCATCATCCACCATCACTGTCTCAGCGTTAGCCCAGAACTCATTGAGAGTTTCAGGATGTATTGGTGGGTCTATTATGAGAGCGGTGAAATATTGGGATTTGACGATGAGATCAATGATCTCATCGTATTGGGACCAACCTTCTTGTTTTTCTAAGTAGGCTCTGAGATTGTGTCCCTGTTTAAGAACTAAAGCCATGTGGTTTTGTGTGTATTGGAATCGAACAGTGTTTTTGCAGGTTCAGGGTTTGAGAGCTTTCTTTAGAGAGAATGAGGGAATTTTTGTTTTTGAATGGATAAGTGTTGAAAAAGGTATTTATTTGAAGTTTTAAACCGCTTAGAACTTCTTTATTAGAAGTTTTAAACCGCCTAGGTCAAAACCTCTTTATCAGAAGTTTTAAACCGCCTAGGTCAAACTTCTGATGTGGGAAAAGTCTGATTTGCCCTTTTTGACTAAACTGCTGATGAAGAATTATTTTCATCAGTAGTTCCCACTTTCTCTTCAGTAGTTTTGAACAGCTGATGAGAAATACTTTATAAATACTTTATTCATAACTTCTGAAGGTTGTTTTATCAGAAGTTAATCACTTTTCAAAAAATATCCCCATACTGATGTTTTGTTCATCAGTAGTTTCTCTCTAGTTTGTTTTTCAGAAGTTTTTCAATTTTTGAAAACAGATGTAAGTGAAAAATAAAAATTTGTGCAGAAAAGTAAAGAGAAACACTTACAAATTTAGCATCCCTAGCATGGATACTAACTTCTGAAATGTTGATGTGTCAAGGGGTTTAGTGAATATGTCAGCTATTTGATTAGCTGTTGCTACATGTTTCACTTCAATCTTGCCCTTTTCATAGCAATCTCTTATGAAATGATACCTGATTTCAATGTGTTTAGTCTTTGAAAACTGAACAGGATTTTGAATGATGCTAATGGCAGATTTGCTGTCTACAAGCAATGATGTCTTGGTCTCTTTGATTCCATAATCAAGAAGTTGATATTGGAGCCATTGTATCTGTGATGTACAACTTGCAGCTGCAATGTATTCAGCTTCAGCAGTTGAAGTTGCAACAGATGTTTGTTTCTTTGATTGCTAGGACACTAGACAGTTTCCCAAGAATTGACAACCACCAGATGTTGATTTTCTTGACATTTTACACCCTGCATAGTCACTATCTGAAAAAGCTGATAACTTGGTATTGCTTGAAGCAGGATACCAAATTCCAAGAGTTGGAGTTCCTTTCAGATATCTGAAGATTCTTTTGACTGCAATGAGGTGTGATTCCCTAGGAGCTGATTGATATCTAGCACAGACACATGTTGAAAACATAATATCTGGTCTAGAAGCAGTTAGATATAAAAGGGAACCTATCATACATCTATACATGGTTTGATCAACCTGTTTTCCTTGATCATCTGGTTCAACTTGTGTGGTTGGTGTCATGGGAGTGGAACATGATTTACAGTCTTGTAAAGAAAATTTGTTTAATAATTCTTTAACATATTTTGATTGATGTATAAAAGTTCCATTTGATTGTTATTTAATCTGCAGTCCCAGAAAGTACTGTAGTTCTCCCATTGTACTCATCTCAAATTTTGATTGCATGAGTTTCTTAAATTCATCACACAATTTTGTGTTTGTTGAACCAAAAATGATATCATCAACATATATTTGAACAAGTAAGACATGATTTCCAACATGTTTTATGAAAAGAGTTTTATCAATGGCACCTCTTGTGAAGTTATTTTTGAGTAAAAAGGTTGAAAGTGTGTCATACCAGGCTCTTGGAGCCTGTTTGAGCCCATAAAGAGCTTTGTCTAGTTTGTACACCCACACAGGATGAGAAGGATCCTCAAACCCAGGTGGCTGACAAACATACACTTCCTCTTTTATCTTTCCATACAAAAATGCACTCTTGACATCCATTTGATAAACTTTTATTTTGTTGGAAATGGCATAGGCCAGAAATAACCTGATGGCTTCAAGCCTTGCAACTGGAGCAAAGGTTTCATCATAGTCAATTCCTTCTTCTTGAGAGTAACCTTGTACTACCAGTCTTGCCTTGTTCTTTATTATAATACCAGCTTCATCTTGTTTGTTTCTGAAAACCTATCTTGTGCCAATTGGTTGCTTGTTTCGTGGTAAGGGACAGATTTCCCAAACCTGTTGCTTGTTGAATTGAAGCAATTCATCTTGCATTGCTTGCACCCAATTGTTGTCTTTGAGGGCTTCCTGATACTTCTTTGGTTCCAACTGTGAAATAAATGCTGAGAAGAGACAAAAGTTGGAAAGCTGGTTTCTTGTAAGAACACCTGATGCAATATCACCCATGATTTGATCAAGTGGATGGTCTTTGTGTTCGATCAGTTGTTGTAAACCACTGACAGGTGTTGGTGGCTCATGTTCTTCAAACAAACTACTGAGGTCTATTATATCTGGTTCAGCAGTTTCAGTGTCTTCAGTAGTTGCAGGTGCTGAAGCAGATGTTTGAGTTTGGCCTTCAGTATTTGTTGAATCAGAAGTTTGTGAAACTTCTGATGGTTTTGAAGTTGACTTAATGACTGTTTGAGGAGTCCATGGTGCTGGATCCTCATCATCAAACCTTTGATCATCATAATAAGTAGGTTTGGATGAAGTGAAAGTCTTTTCAGGTTCAAAATGGAAGTTGTCAAGGTCAAAGAGTTCAGCAGGATGTGCTGGAATGAGAGTGTGTTTTGACTCATTGAACTTGACATTCAGTGTTTCTTCTACTATCCTGGTTCTTGAGTTAAAAACCTTGTAGGCTTTTCTAGTTGAGGAATAACCAAGAAAGTAACCTGAGTCAACTTTGGCAGCAAACTTTGAAATAGATTCCTTGATGTTCAAGATGAAACATTGACACCCAAAAGCCCTGAAAAAGGAGATAAGGGGCTTCATGCCATGAAGAACTTCATAGGCAGTCTTTGAATGTCTCTTGACAATAAGAACTCTATTTTGAACATAACATGATGTGTTAACTGCTTCTGCCCAAAAGTATAATGGTAGGCCAGAATCAGCTAACATTGTTCTTGCTCCTTCTATTAAAGTTCTGTTCTTCCTTTCTACCACACCATTTTGTTCAGGGGTTCTGGGAACACTGAATTGTCTAATAATCCCTTTAGACAAATAGAATTCATCTAGAGTTTTGTTCCTAAACTCTGTCCCATTATCACTTCTAATGGTTTTGACAGGTAGAGAGTATTGCTTCTCTACTTGTAGAATGAAGAACTTGATGATTTCAGCAGCCTCATCCTTGGAAAATAAGAAGAATACCCATGTAAATCTTGAGTAGTCATCAATGATGACTAAGCAGTACTTCTTTTTACCAAGGCTCATGATTTTTACAGGTCCAAATAAGTCCATATGGAGTAGTTGAAGACATGCAGTTGTTTTTTATTCTTCAATAGACTTATAGAAGGACTTATGCTGTTTTCTCTTTAAACAAGATACACAGTGTTCTTGACATTGGTATACTTTTAAGGGTAGACCTCTGACCAAGCCCATTTTTGTGACTTTATTTATGGTTTTAAAGTTCACATGGCCAAGTCTCCTGTGCCAGAGATCAGTTTATGAAGTTGATGCCCTTGAGAAGAAACAGGCAGTGTTGTTCAGTACTTTGTCTTTTTCAATGTCCACTGCATAGACATTGCCACATCTTTTGGCTATTAACAAAGTGTGATCTTCAATGATCTTCTCTATCAACTTCTGGCCTTCTGGTGATATGATCTTGCATGTTGTCTTTGTGAAAAAGGAAGAATATCCTTTATCACACATTTGTGACACACTCAGCAAGTTGTACTCAAGGTTTTCAACCAGATTGACCTTGTCAAACTGTATTTTGCCAAAGGAGACATTGCCATGTCCTAGCACATATCCCTTAGCATTGTTCCCAAAGGATACAGATCCATCTCTTTGACTGATAAAATTGTTTATCATGTATCTGCATCCTGTCATGTGCATTGAGCCTCCATTGTCTACATACCAAATGCTATTTAAGCCTCTGGAAACTCTCTGCACAAGATAGCAAATTAGTTAGATTTAGGAACCCAAGCCAGTTTGGCTTTGGGTTTGCTCTTGAGAACATTTACAGTTTGTTCTTGACCAAGTTGAGAAATCCATGTCTTTTTGGCAATGGATTTTTCATTAAGAACAATGGTGGTATCCTTTTGAGGACCACCATCAACTTTGGTCATCAGTAGTTGTACCAAGTTCATAAGATCTTTAATCTCAGCAGTTTGTGAAACTGCTGATGATTCAGGTCTAACTACTGAAAGAGAATTTTGAGAAAAAGATCTTTGTTGAGATTTTGTCTTTTTCTGAGAAAAGGTGTTTACTGGTTGTTGTTTCTTGGGAGAAAAAGTTTTTACATAATCATTTTTGATTTGTTTTCCAACAACCAGTTGTTGATTTTTCTTGTTGAACTGAATACCTTTTCTATATCTGCAAAATTTTGTTTTGTGGTTGAACAAACCACAGATTTCACATTCTTTTGTCTTTTCTTTCAAAGACAAGTTTCTGACTGTTTTGATTGGTTTTAGGTCATCAGTAGTTTTCAGGTTCTCAACTCCTGATGTAGTTGAAACTACTGATGGCTTAAAGTCAGATTTAATCAGTACTTCTGAAGAACTTTCTTTGTGTGTTTTTAGAAAGTTCTCATGGAAAGATGTGCATTCTTCCTCTTCAGAAGTTTCACCTGAAACAATTTTTCTCCCATCTTCAGTAGTTTTGGGGGAAAAATCTGTTGGTGTTTCAGTGTGATTGTACCCTATGCCAAACCTAACATTTGAAGCACTTTGTTTGTTTAGCAATAATTGGTACCCCTTACAAGATTCCACCCATTTTTCACATGTGACCTTGGTGTCGGCAAGCTCTTGTCTGACATTTCCTAGGTCATTTATCATGATTTTAATTTGTGCTTGGGTTTCAATAGCAGTGTTAGTTAATTTAGAAACTTCTTTTGTTTTTGCAGAAAGTTTTCTTTCTAAATCACATTTCATCTGAGTGAATTTTCTCTCAGAGTCATTTGCTTTTCCTTGTAAGTGCACATTTGTCTCTCTTATGAGAGCAAAAGATTCTTTGCATGAATTTGAACACAGTTTTGTCAAAGATTCTTTTGATACCTGTGACAAGGCAGATTTTGAGGTGCATCCCTCAAATGCCATTAAGGCAAAGTTCTTTCTGCCATTGTCAGGCTCTCCCCAGTTGATGTCAAACATTTTGTTGTCTGCATCAGGATTGCACTCTGTGGTGTCAAAAGGAAGACTGCTCCAGTCAACATACCCTAAAGTAAATAAACTTTGTTGAGAGGGTTGCTGTTGCTGTGGAGGTTGTTGAGCAGCTGGAAAGGGAGGGATTGATTGTTGGTTCTGCATCTGTTGAGCAGGCATCTGTACATAGTGTACTTGTGGCACATATTGGTGTTGTGGAGCTTGTGCCTGTACAAAATGTGCACTCCCTTGTGTTCCATTATTCCTGTTATAATTGGGGTTAAAATTGTTTCCAGACTGAGATTGGTTAAAGCCAGAGCTTCTACACTCTCTAGCAAAGTGTCCCAACTTTTGAGACTTGTGACATCTAAGTTTAGATTTGTCAAAACCAATTTTTGTTGAACTGTTGAGTCCTGGAAACTTCCTTCCTGACCTTTTGTAAAATTTATTTGTTTTTAAACTTAACATGGCCAGTTGGTGCAAAATATCCATTTCTTCTAGGTCATCACTGCTGAAATTATTTAAATCATCCATGATAAAACACATGTTATCAGCAGTTTGACCAAAATCATTATTGTCATAACCTGGGAATGATCTTTCAGATGAGATCCCAGCAGTTATGTCAATATGGTCAAAAGATCCAAAACTATTTGAACAAGTTGGTGAGTCTTGTCCCAATAGTGTTGTACTACCTAGTAGATAGTCATCAGCAGTTTTGCCAGAACTTTGTAACTTTTTCTTTTGATCAATTTCTCTTTCAAAAGTAAGCAACCTCCCATGAAGTTTTGTAAGAGTGAGGGAGATAAAGTCTGGTGAAGATCTTAAGACTATAGAGTATGTTTCCCATTTTTCAGGTAAAGACCTTAAAAATCTATGAAGCATAGATACAGTTGTGTAGGTCTGACCATTTAGTTTTAGCTCAGATATTAATGAGGAGAATCTTTCAAATTGTTGTGTTAAAGTTTCCCCATTAATGTGAGCAAAAGTTTCATATTGTTGAGCCAAGATTTCTCTGGTGTTGGCAATCACCTCTTCAGTTCCTCCAAACTGTTCTTTGAGGCAGTCCCAAAGCTCTTTGGCACTATCACAATGTAATAGGCCAGAGTAGATTTCATTTGGGAGTGCCATTGCCAACATAGAGAAAGCTTTAGCATCAAGCTCAAGTTTTAGGAAATCATCATCTGTATAGTCTTTTGGGTCTTTTGGAATCTCTTCTTTAGTTTCAAGATTAATGTTTACTGGTTTATGAGGACCATATATCACAGATTTCCAGCAACCTGTGTTGGTCTGTGATAATGTATGTGCCATTCTCCTTTGCCAGATGTTATATTCATTTCTTACTAGCATAGCAGGTTTATTGGCAGAACCAGTATTATGAGGATCCATTTTAAAGAGTATTGATTTGTCAAATATCTCTTAAAGTGATGGATGTTGATAAAAGTGAGCTTATAATCCTTTATTGAATATCAATAAGAGCCTGTGTCTGATTCTCAATGTGTTAGATTGATATGTGATCAGATAAACCAGCGCTCTGATACCAATTGTTGGATCATATATTGCTTTTTTGTATGAACTTGCTAGTGAACACTTAGGTGTTTAGCAAGTTCTTGATCAGTGATAGCACAGCGGAATGTTATGAGTTTAAAGCTACACTTATAAACAGGAGTTATGACTCCCCCTGGATTGTAAAACTAATAAATGATAAGTATTTATTGAGAATCTAAGTATTGAATGAGAATGAAACACTTAGACAGATTCTCAATAAACATGAAATGGAAATAACAATAATATGTGTTGAAGGATTTCTGTATTAAAAATCAATGTCTAAAACAGAGGGATGAACCCTTCTATTTATAGACTTTACAAATACATGAACCTTGCCAAAAAGCAAGTTCAGAAACAAGTTGCAACAAGTTGCAGCATTGGAACTTGTACATAAAGCAAAAGTAATACTAAAGTAATAAACTACTGATGCAAAAAGGCGGTGGAAAAGATCTTCACATAAGTGCTGATGAATGACAAACTACTGATGAGTAGTTTGTCTTCAGCAGTTCTTCAGTAGAAGTGTCTGGTTTGAACTTCAGAACTTCTGATGACTTTTCTTCTTCAGCACTTGTGGAATCTCTTCTTCAGCAGTTTGATCTTTCTTCTTCAGCAGTTCTATACTTAGAATATTTTGACAGAAGTGAATTAGACTAAGGTTTGCAAAAGTGGTTTCACGAATCCTTTTTGTCCTAACAGTATCAGAGCCATGGTTATAGGGAATTAGGTTATTAGAATGCCTTTTAGCCTAGTCTATAACTAAGCTTACATTCATGAGTCCTCTCGTGTTTATTTCTCTTTATCCTATTATTTTCTTTCATGATATTTTCGCTATGATTCTTTCTCGTTATTCTTTCGGTGTTTTGTTTAGAGAAGAAGATACTCGTATTTCACAAACGAAACGGTATCACCAAGTTAGGAGTGACATCCATACCTTGGTGATTAGTTTCACTCCTCTATATGTTATTTATCTTAGGAATATATCTTTGAGATAGGAGTGACATCTACACCTCAAAGAGTATGTCTTTCAAAAAGGAACTTAACCACTAAG
This sequence comes from Ambrosia trifida, assembly GCA_028751855.1. Taxonomy (NCBI): domain Eukaryota; kingdom Viridiplantae; phylum Streptophyta; class Magnoliopsida; order Asterales; family Asteraceae; genus Ambrosia; species Ambrosia trifida. Next base: position 42,955,035 of record CM054123.1, on the reverse strand, counting down.
CTGGGAGTGATATCCTTAACTTAGTGATTGGTTTCATTCCACAATCGTTTTCAATTTTGAAATACATCTTTGAGTTAGGAGTTAAATCCAAATATCAAGGATCTATTTTTGCATCTCGTTTTTAATCTCGCTAAAGTTTTGGAATTCACTAATGATGGGGCACATGCAATCTGGAAGGGTGAGCGCCTGTATCCTGAGTTTTCTGTCTAGGCCTGGTATTTCGTATAAATCCCAATCAGACGAGGGACCCGTATACCTACCTGGGAACTCTTGGGATGAGCATTCACTTATAGGCTAAAGTACGCCCCCACAAGTCACTAGGAAATTTCAAATACTTGAGTTGGTCAAAGTTTCCTATAGAAATAATTCCAATGTTTTATATCATTGATATTTATGTTTGTTTATCATTTGAAGATTCCATTTAATCACTTGATGTTTCATATGCCATTATTCATTGATCATTCGCTTTTGAATCCCTTATCATCATTACTAAAACTTTTGTTCGATATATTATCGCATTAAACCTTACACTATTTCACTTATGCTCATGATTCTTACACTATAAGGTATTACTCGTTTTGCGTTAAAACATTTTTACCCACGACTTAAGTTTTAAACTCTGTGTTTAACTTCGATCACATCCTGATTTTAGGAAAGTTGCGTCATCATACAATTAAAAATGAACATGGTTTTTCCAAACTTATTATTTCAACCTGTTTTATACCTTCATGTTTACAAACTTACTTGATCGAAGTCACAGTATATCCTCATATACCTAATACTAATATTGCTGCACCCAGTCTCCTAAGCCATAGCCAACTACCATTAGTTAGAACTTCTTAGTCAGACTAAACTCATACATAAATGCCTACCTACACGATACGCACTAGTACACTACTCTCTAAAACGATTAATTTGACAACTTATTCTATAAGTCTTTTCACAAAGCCTATTTGCCAAATTAGAACACACTTTTCATACGCCTTGTGCCTTGAAACAAATAGCCCGATATGAGCCCAAAGAGATGCCTTAACGATCCTGCAAATAAATGATCTTTTAATATATAAATTTCATAAAAGTTTGAAAATTTAAAAGGTTTCAAGTTTGCCCAGTCTTAACGGGTAACACTTCAATTTTCTCAACATTTCATAACAATTAAAAATTTCTGACTTTTCAACCCACAAGTTAAAGAAATGTTTAAATACAGAAAATTTTATTTTCCAAAATTCGTCAAGGCATCTGGGATCATTCACAACCTTCACATCATTTTAACTCTTGGTCTTTCGAAACACATTAGATTTACACACAATTCATGAAATGGTTTCATCTTGCATTTTATAAACTTGCATTGCATATTTTACAAATCAAATGTAAATCTGCATGTTTTCATATAACGTATACAATATATGTTTTCGGGGGGAATTTGCAACTAATAATATACCTTATAACACTTTTCAAACTTGACTTCTCGTAAACACATGAAAATGTGTACCTACGAAATCTTTTCAAGTGAACCTGTTTTGAACTTAAAACATTCTTCGGTTTCCAAAAATTTATCCTCATACCAGTAGACTATACGTCTGTTCTGCGCACTTTCATTTACAGTAAATTTCATTATTTTTTTACACCATTCTATTTATAGTTACGTTTGTACATTATCTTATTATTTTTGTATTATTCTTTTGTTGGTAGTTATTTTCACGCGTTATTCGCAACTATTCTCGCACTAGTTATTAGTAGTTATTCTTACAACACTAGTTTTGAGCATTAATTTAACTCGTTTACTTTCATTTTGTGCAAATTGTGCGATTTACTCGATTTACGTTATGCTATTCTTTCAATCGAAATTTTATGCTATACTTATATACTTACATGAACGCATATTTGGTATGCATTTTTTTTTGTTGTGAGCAAAACCCTGTTATACTTTACATTATTTTATTCATCATCATGACCAACGAACATACTAATTGATAGCTCGTATGAGATCTAAGCCAGTTCCCATGTACGACTCGGTTCAGAGTATTCCTCTAACCCAAGGGGAACAGTGTAATCCTCAGAGTTTATCAATATGGTTGTTTAGAGCCCAATGATGTGAACAAAAATTTACCGGTTATGGGTGAACCCGAAAGGTGAAGAATCCCTAATCATGTCTTATACTTACACATTAATCTCATTACGGTTAAAAGGTGAACCTGAAAGGGGAGGAACCTATAACCGCATCTTATACTTGAGCAGTATCTACTGCTTAACACATTTTGGTTGCACGCATTGTTTCTTGTATTACTTATGTTAGTGTTATGGAAAAGCATAGCACCCTAGTGTAAGGTAAATCGATGATTACGGTCCGGAACGCAATCATGGATTTACAGGTACATGGGGGTGGTGTGTGATTCTACTTAGGCTATTGGTAGACAATCAGTAGAGTCCAAAGTATCAATAGTGTGGCGGGTTAGCTGCGGTACACCCTATATATAAGCACGAGCGATACTGCGGGAGCGGACTAGGAGTCTGACCAAGAACCTACCCATTACTATCTCTTTATTAGATCGTTGACTAATAGCTAGCATTTTCGATAAGAATGTTCTTACACGAGCTTCAATTCGACTTCCTAGAGTCTTTCTCTGGACCATCCACACAGAAAACACAAACTTTGTATACTCTTACACTCTCTGTTAGTCGAAATCCTATTGCATGCAATGTTTTAAAAACCGGTATGAACCGGCCGGTAATACCGGTTACCAGATGTGTGTCCGGTACGAAACATGTCGGTATTTAGGGAAAACGGCACATGGATTGTACCGCCGGTAAATTGGTGAATACCGGTTCGAACCGGCATACCGTACCGGCCCAGTGTAATTTTGGGTTTGAATTTTTACAACTTAAATGGCCCATTCGTTTTACTGACCTACTCTCAAATTAACCTAAAGACTTTTAGTCTTCCATTAGATACATGTATGCCGATCATTATTGAATAATCACTTCAATTTCATCCACCGAATCACTCAAAGTGCAGTTGAAATTCGAAACCATTCTCAGCTCATGTTATTAGTTGGTAGGTAATATAAAGTGATTCTGTTTTTTTTTTCACTTTGAGTATATTTGTCACACCCTCAAATTTCCACTGCGGGGTTTATACCGCGAGGCGCATGACATACTAGGATCCCATAGCCATAAGTCATAAGAACGACTCTAAATGCCCAAACCATTTAGTTCGTTATTGAAAATCACGTTTAGTGTTTACCAAAAAGTTCAGTTAAGTTGCGGAAGCGTAATTCAAACATAACCATTTAAGTTCATGCGCAAAACAACGCGCCCAAAATAAAACCGTTGAATGCAAAGTAAAGTATAAGTTAAATAATGTTCACAACCCATGACACAATGATGCATGTCCTATCGTGCTCCGAACCTAGAGACCTGCAAAAGCACGCTATCGTGTGTCAACATAAAGTTGGTGAGTTCACAAAGTAAGGTAAGTAAAAGTGTAGGTTTCCCAAACCAAGAAACAGTAGTTAGGTTTTCCCAAACCCAAAAGTAGTAATCAACAACCAAAACCAAGAACCAAGTACCACTAGTTCAGCGTATGCCAAGGGTAGCTAACCCATTCATGATAACTAAACAAAGATATACCGAATTGCTATTTGAACGATGCACTCGCCCCGCGAGCTGGTTTTTGCCTCCCATCATTGCCTATCAACAATGATAAAATCTAAGGTCGTAGTTCACGCCCGGCTCCCAGCACGGTGTGAGGTTTGTCAAACCTAATAGCGCTATCAACTAGTAACCCGCTTGCCACCCGGCAACTCATTCGGTAAATAGTGAAGGACTTCCGTGATAGAGTGTAGTTTAGTTCATCAAGGACATAGAGTGTGAAACTAGCAAGGTCCGATTCCTCCCAGGAATCAACCCATCCAAAAACCCGAGATAAAAATAGTAGTCCCAAACATGGACTAGTACAATAAGTAAGTTGTCTCCCCGAGACGCATGCTTTTGAGAAAAAGAGTAGTGAAACTCACCTTAGTATGCAAGCAAGTAAATCCAAATCCCAAAGTAGGGTGTGCTACCGACTCCCTATTACATATATCACTAAGTAAGTATATGTGTAATACCATTACACCATATAACCCGTTTGTCCAAGGCGTTTAAACGTTCAAAAGTGTGTATGTGACGCCTAGTGATTCTACATGCAATAGTAAACCCTACGGACTCGTTGGTGAATGTGTTGGTTATAATTAGTTTCTACATTCCGTACGTGTCTCAAACAAGTGTACTTCAGTTACACGTCAATTCCATAACACCTAAGACCTCAATTAATCACATAAGCACATAATACACAATCTGTGTTCTCAGGACAGATTGTGCGCCATCAAAACGAATTTATTTAAAATAGTAAATCAGTGAGTTAACCTCCCAAATTGTTACTGAATTTTCTTTGGGATTCACTCAACAATACCTATTTTTGTTTTGTCTTAAATCCAAACACAAAAATAATTAAAATTCATCTAATTCAGCTATGTTCAGAAAACCTTCCTAACAGGTCAGTTTGGTAGATAAATTCCCAAAAATTGTGTATTCATCCAAACGGGATGAATCCACTTGGAAAACTCATATTACTCCAATATTAATCTTCTGTAAAAATTTCACAATCCAACTCTTTATAAAACTTGAGTTATGATGTTTCAAAGTTGACTCAGTTTGATACTCGAAATTCTGACCTGACCTATTTTCAATGAAAATTCCAAAAACGACTCAACCGACGTCCAAAACACTTGATTTTACCCATTATGAAAAGCTAAGACCAAGTGTGATTCAACCATGCAAAGAAAATACCAAAATCATCATGTTAAGGTCGTGTTACAGCTCCTACAAGTTCGTCAAATCATTCTGTCCAGATTTTAGTTTCGCCTAAATCATACTTTAATCGACTACCGTGTGCATAAAAACAATCAACAAAATCAATCATCATTACCAAACATCCCTAATACTTATTTTGATCAGATTCTACTACCAATCATGCAAAGATCACAACTTTAAAGACCTAAACATCAATAACTTGCGCAACAAGTATCCTATGATGTTACTAATCATTTATTATCATGTTTAATCCGTTTAATCTTCAAAAGCTTCATGTTTTATTGATTATTAAAAACTTTCAGACCTGGACAAACTTTATTACATGATTTTTATAACAAAAACATAAGATAAAAGTGTAAGGAATCAAAGGTTATACCCTTAGCCCTTCGATTCGATCAACCGTGCGCCTTTGTAGCTTCCCAATTGATGATCTTGAGCCTTAGCAGGAGTTTTAGGGTTAATATTTCATGTGGGTCAGTAAGGGGGCGATTAGGGTTGAGTTTAGGGGTTGCATGGGGGTTAAGGATGCTTAATAAATACATATATAGAAAGAAATTAACAGAAAAGAATATAAGTCGTAAGAAGAACGACTAGAATTTATAAAGAATATTTTTACCGAGAGTGTCAACGAATCCCGAAATAGAATTAAGAAATTTTTTTTTATAGAAATAGTTAATGCAATAAGTATAGTATTCCCGAATGATAATCATGGTTTTGAGAAAGAATAATTGATGCATTGCCATAAAAATCTTAAGTCAAAGAATCGTAGCAACGACTGTTACCAGTAGATTCAAAGACTATAAAGATAAATTTACATATATTGACTGTAGAATTGTGAAAGACCTCATTCACGATAATACAATAAGAAAAGTCAAATAATATGTATTAGATACAATGCAGTTAATCATCAATGAAATAGTAAGTAAGATTATTATAGATGATTTAAGAGAAATCTCAATCATCAATGAATTAGTCTTTTCCGGTACCTTTAAAATCCAGATAAGATACGTCTAATGATCTGAGAAACCACCTAAGTATATCCACGAATAAAGGTCAACCATATTATACCGATATAGATAGAACTTAAAGGATAGAATTTATAAGAAATAATCCGAGAGTTACCAGAAAATATTCCTACTCTTTAAAAATCGGAATTACAATGATGATAAATTCTAACGTTAGAATAAGGGAGGTAGTAGCTCGGATCCCATCCAAGTCATTATAATGAAGGGACTTCCGTATCTATCTCCTGAGAACTAAATAGAATCCATCATTGTAATTGAAACCGAATATTAAACGAGGGGAATATTGTATCGATTTGAGACTCTAGGAATGTTTACTGAAAGTTTATAAATCTTTCAGAAGAAAAACGATGAGAATCTCAAAAATTTTATATAGAAATAATATTCAGTCTACTTCTTATCCTAATGAGAAAAGGATAAAAAGAATATTATAGAAAATATCAATCTATACTGAGAGCCTTTAATAGTCATATCAAAATAGTACAGATAATCCATGTATCTGAAATAACATGACTATAGCAAGAAAGGTTAAAATGTAATTAGAAATCTGATCAAGATGTAGTCTTACGGATTGACGTTTCTAATAAGTTATAGTCTTGGATTGATATAAAATCGAGTTAACCACAACCCACGAAAACTGATCATGTCTCGTTGATAAGTGTTCAGGTTCTAATTGTAACATCCTTATAGATTAAGGGTGTAAAGGACCAGATCACTCAAATTTCGGGGACGCAATTTCCTAAGGGGGGGGGGGGAGAATTGTAACACCCCGAAGTGTTACGGGTCTCTTAAACGGGTCGGGTCGGACCCGACCACCCGATTACGTAATAAAATAGTCAAGTTCGAATCTCGCGACCAACCGGTTCAACCGACTATATAGATAATAATTATTGGATTTTTATTATCTCGGTTAAATGCTCCTTATCTGCTAATTAAAACGTCGCCAAACGTTTTCATTTAGCTCTTATACTCGTTGCCAAACACCCAAGTCCCAGCAATTATCCCTGTTACCAAACACCCTCTATTTTTAATTCCCCTATTTAAACCCCCCATCTCTCTCTTATCTCGCTGCTCTCTCTCTCGCTGTACATATTATAAACACACACTTTGTGTGTCTAGACAAAAGCCCACCGGTCACCACCACCACCTCCGGCCGCCGGTCGCCAGCGCCGCCCCTTCCTTCTCCGGTAAGCATCCCTCTCCCTTCTCCTCTGATTCGACTAATCAGACACCGAACCTCTCTGTGTCCCAGCAGCCAACAACGCACCACCGGTAATCCACCCTCTCTGTCCCGTCGATATCTGATAAACGGACAGTCACCAACACAGGGTGACTGCCAACCGGTTGTATAAACCATCGGACCAAACCTTTATATGGTTCGATTGATAAGCTGAGCCCCTGTTCTTGTGTGTATCGGCTACTCAAAATCAAACCCATAAACCAACCCCTCTTCTGTTTCTGTTAAACGAACCGGACAGTCACCGGTTATGGTGACTGTCACGGGTAACCACCCTTCGATTCAAACCACCACTCGAGTCGTTAACCGTCATAATCCTATTTGTGTGTCTGTTGTGAAACCAACCGATGAACCTGTCTGTATGTTGTCGTCAAGCTGATAATAACCCACGGTAACTTAATCGGGTCCTATTCACTTTCCGGGTCATGTCTTGTACTCGATAGGTTTGATGGAACCTATGTTCTTGTTTCCGGTTTGTACTCGATGGACCCTCCACACCATCCATTTAATTATAATATGGGATGTGTGGTATCTTGTTAGTAATTGGGTGACTGATTCAGTTTTCATGTTCTGATAAAGTACCTGGTTATATATCTATGAGTTATTTTGGTTATGCAATGTTATGATCAATTATATTTATGGATATAATGGTTATAATTGTTGTTATAGGAAATCATATCCGGAAGACGGGTCCGATAACCGGTCTTACACGAATCCCGGTCAACTTCCGGTCATGTCCTGTACTGAAAACGGTAAGATTCGGTTACTATTTATATCCTAATGGTTGATTGGTTATAATCTAATAATCTATTGACTAATATAGTGATTATGTTTGATTGCGAGGTACCGTTAATCGAACTTGAGAGCTTAAACCAATACCGAGTCAACCCAGTGACTCGGTCAATACCCGGAATAGAACCCGGTCCAATAGCTAGACGAGGAATAGTATTAGAATTATACGAATATATATATAATACGAGAACGTACGGACTTGATAATAATAATAAGAGAATAATAAACATATATAAAATATATATGTTTATATATACAAGATTCGATATATAAAACGATATACTAGACTCGGGTTAGATGTGTCTAGAGTTCTTTAGGTTCGCGTGCCAAGCTGTAATGGCCAGCTTTATTTCTTTTTGCCTAGGATGACCAAACCCCGAGTTTAGGACTATCTAATATATACTGAATTCTATATGTATAAATTGTATATATAATATATATATCCTAAGTATTACAATCTAACAAGTCCCACGCGTAAAACGTATCCATATATATATGACATATAATTGTAATAGGAGAGACTATAGAAGATTATAAGCAAATCGGTGAGTATCGTGAACTCCCCACTTTTACTGTTTTATTAAGTGTTTTCGGGGGAATACATGTCACTTATTAAACCTAGAAATGCTTTACATAATAAAATATTATTAATAGAAATAAAAGAAGTATAATAAAAAAGGGGACATAGAAACACCGAGGACAGTACTGGACGGTATCCGCCATTTCCTTTCTTGCACCGACTAGAGGGCAGGAACCAGTCTTACCCAAGTAGAGGGTACGAATGTCCAAGTAGAGGACCAACCCCATTAAGGTCCAAATAGAGGACGGGAATGGGTATTCATCACAATCAGAGTGGTACCATCGATAGGAATGACACGAACTATAATCGATATGATAGAATTGGGATATAATCGAATGGATATATAATAGAGTTGGTATAATAGAAGTATATTTTCCCCTTCAGAATTATAAAATGTAAAGCATGTTTATAAAAGAATGTTTATAAAAAGAATTATTGATAAACGAACTGGCCATTCACTTTATAAAATACACGACATCACCAACTTTATGTTGACAGAAACTATTTTTGGCATGTGTTCAGGTAACCCAACAGATATGATGACGTGGATCCTGGAAGACTAAAGACTGTTATTATCCGAATCCGCTGCGTAGCTCCGATCACCCGACCCGACGACCTGGCCACGTCAGGCAGGGTCGTTACAAATCACTACTTAATTACTCATATCCAAATATTCTAGAAAAGTATATTTAGGCTAGACATAAAACAAAAATTACTACAATAAAAACAAATACGTGAGTGAGATGTCATACACACTAACTAGAATAGATCTAGATGAAGCTTCTCCTTGGTTTGAATGAGATCCAATTCCATATACTTTTCTAGAATATTTGGACATGAGTAATTATTTTGGAGGAAAGAGAAAAGACTGAACTCCTAACAGAATCCCCTGTTAGGAGAAAGCAAATCGCTCAATAATATGGAAAACCAAGCAACATGTATTAGACATAACTATGAGTGTTACATGTTGATCTCAACATAACACGTGATTAATACTGGGAAGTTTCTTGGCGTATCGAAATTACGGAGATGCTAATGCATCAAACATAACTATGAGAGGGGAAGATTGTTACTATCATGTATTATGAAATTCCGATTTGCAAGACGTGGTTTTCATATAGAATCTTCCATCACCAAATATGTAGTTTTGTTAATTATTTTCTTTTATTTTGTTCATTTTACTCTCTACTAATACATTATATGACTTATTATTATTTTTAAGTATTCCCTTAGTTATAGGGTTAGAGAGACGTAATTATGCCATTAGTTTCACATAAATAACAAAATTTGAGTTAAAATGTACAAAAACTAATCAACTTTTGCGTCTACTAATCACAATGTTTAGTTCTGTCAATTGTTTTCTTTAACTTTGTTCATGTTACTGTTAAGTTATTTCGTTATGTTAGGCGTGCATTTTATTTGCAGTGAAATGTACTACTTATAAAATTATGTGTTGCTCTTTATTGTTTATGTTTCTTTAATTAATCTAATGTATTCATCTTTTCCTCAAGACTATATCAACATTAGTAATGAATCATGTATGCGTCAGCTATATAACTAATATACAAGAATTAATAAACTTTCACGCTTTCTAATCCCCGTTCGAAATCCGTCCCAACGGACGAGTATCTCACTAGTTTTCATTATAGAATGAACAAATTTGCAAACTCGTGTACCCTTTAAAACTCTCTCAAATTTACCTTTGAAATTGTAAGCTGCAAGTAAAAGAGGTCATCCACATGATAATAATATAAAAGAACAATGGGAATAGATAAAAAAAAAAATTCAAGATTTGCAAATATATACAATAGAATTTCATATATGCAGAAGCTAAATAGCATGGCATGTATTATGTATAGAATGGTGAAGCCATAAAACGCCACACTCCCACCCCCTTGATCTCATGAACCCGGCGTTGCCCCTTGTCCCATGAAAAATTTCACGGGCGTTGGGGCATTTGAACATTGATGCATTAATTTTTTTTCTTTTCAAAACACCCACTACCTAACGGCTAGATTAAAAATACGTCCATTGCCCTCCATAACCACCCCATCCTTTTATTGGATCGGGCCTTGATATTTACTAATGAAATTACTTGAATTGTTTTGTGGTTTGCAAACAAACAGTAACAAATGGAATGAAACTGTGAACAAACACACACTTATTTTATTCCATAAATGAGACTATAAATAGCCTTCAATACACCATTAATTACCCACGTAACATGAAAAATCAAATCACCTACAGAAGAACCGGACCTATACTTGGACTTTTCTACCCATCGATTACATGCTGAAAACTCGGTCAAAACAAATACTAATTCTAAATAATTAAATACATTTTAGTAAATCCAATTATTAAAATCAGAAACAATCTAAAAACCCGACTTGACCCGTACTCAACCCTAACAATCAAGATTAACCCAACACTTTCCTACATGGATGGCAAAGCCCCCGTTGCCTATGTGTCGCCTATGTGAATTAAGTCTGACTTGGCCACCTAGTGATTCAACATGTCAACAATTGGGATAATTTGCCAGCTAATTACTTATGATAAGTAGTAATTAAGGAAAGAATACACCTTATTATTTTGTTGGGCAGTCCAATTTTGTTCCCATTACCAAGCTTATTAGGCATGTCACAAGAACATGATAATATCTATGGGAGTTTAGGAGGACCGCCACACACCAGTCACCAAATGTCCAAATATAATCTGTATGGGCCTTGAAAATTTTGTTGTTGTCCATTATAGTGTAATTGTAGATGTGGGTAAACATGCCATCTGCACCTGCAATAGCCGATTGCTTGCGGGATAGAAACTTTGCTGATCAGACTGCAAATGCGATATGCAAGCATCAGATACTCTGTTTAACTATCTGTTTAGCATTGCAGTGGCCAACTGGTGTATAATCATGCATTTTTTTTTAATAATATAAAAATGGAAGTGCAAAATATATAAGATAAGAAAAGGTGACTATAAATAAATGCCTTCTTTGCTTCTTTTAAACCTCCAATAAAAGTGTGCAGAACCAAGAGATCTCAAAACCCGAAAGCGAACACATTTCCCAAATTACACCATTCATTGATTCGCCAAATTCAAGTCGCTCATCTATAAAATATGATTCCACTGCCTAATATATATAAGCTCATCAAAACCATATTATTAAAAATAAAAAATAAAACATTTAAAAACACCTCTTTTTTCTTCATATATCATTATTCTAAATCAGTCCAATAACAGAAAATAATTTAAAACAACACTAAGTAATCATATATATACCTTCTGAACAATCAACATGTGATTTAAGTGCATTAGATGGAGAATTTGTATAATCACGGGATATTTTTCTTGACTTTGATTGCCAATGGATGTTGCAACAGCTAAATGCTCCCTTCATTTTGGATCTAACTGGTTTAATAGGATATTTATATTGACTTTAAAGGCCAAATGATATTGCAGTAGATATTGTTCCCCTCATTTTGGCTTCAGAGTGTTGGTAGGCCTACAAAAACATAAAAAGGAAAATATGATAATCATGATGATTTTTTTCACGAAGTTGGGGCAAGGAAACTTACTCTCATCATCAAAAGGTGGGAGTCCCCCTAGGGGCAACTTTTCAAGCTTTAATCTCCTATTATGTTGATCTAATTTCTTCATGTATCTTTTAGAAGCTTACCTTCAAATACCAAAAGTTACATTACCATAAATAACCAATTTTACTACTTCTGTACCTAGCAAGACATGGTTTAAAAAAAAAAGCTTTTAACTACTTATCAAACATCCAAATGCCCACAAAGTTCGGACCAACTTGTATCCGATGGGCAAATTGGAAAATTGCAAAAGAAACCAAATTACAAAGAAAAAAAAAAGAAATTTTCATACTTTGAGGGCACAATCCATATAAATCATTTAGCTCCAAAGGCTGAGGACATGATATTCGGTCAGTTCCACCAAAAATATGACAACCTACACTTTCCTTACCTAACCCACCTTTGCCTATCTAACTTGCTCTTAACCTTAAATTATGGTGATCCTCCAACTTAAACCTAAGAAGTTAACCAACAAATGGTCTCAACCTTAAATTACCATCAAATAACCATCAATAAGACAGGCAGTTGACTCGGTTGTTTTTTCTAAACCTGCACAAATGGCCTTCTAGGCAGCACCTTTAATCAACTTACATGTAACCACAACATTTCTAATAAGCACAGAGATATTTTTTCCTTCAACATTATAAACTTAATGGATACAATCAGAGATGAAAATTAAATAAGTATGTAAACAAAGATTTTAGCTAAGCAATTGATTTAACATATTTTAGGGAATAGAAACTGTTATACCTAGACAAAGAGGGGGGGGTTTCCCCGTGGATTTGCAATTGGTAGATGGAGCAAGAAACAACCTATCAAAAAATAATGTGAATGAGAACAGTAGTGATAGGATTTTACCAGTAACATATTTGATGAAACCAATTTCCTTTTGCAATCGGACCCCTAAAACTCCCATGATTCTAAAAAAAAATTAGCTTTAATTCTTCTCATTCAACCACAAAAAAAACGGAAGAAAAAAACACAAAAGATCATAATCAAACAAAGAGAATCGAGCTTACACAAAATCCATGGTACTCAAATCGCACCAGATTCTCCAATTCATCGCTGCATAAGAAACAGAGCGGGGGTCGACATAGTTGGAGGACATCTCAGAAATCAACTTCGTCTTCAATTAAATAAATAGTGAGGTTATATGAGGAGGTAGGCGACGTGGTGGTGAAAAAGAAGGAGAAACTGCTGCGAAAAAATTGAAAGAAGCGATAAAAGGGGCAACTCCCAAACCGCTCTAGTGAAAACAAAACCGTCAAATTTCTTGAATAACCACCTAATTATTATGGCTGAGATTTAATCTCAGAAGTAACCGACAAGTTTGAACGGCCCAGATTTAAACAAAAATAGTTTTTTTCCTCAAAAGTGTCGGTTTCTTTAGTTGGGAACAATATATTAATAATGTTTGAATTTCAATGAACATGATTCAAAATCCTACATAATCAAGAATCAAATGTCATAGAAACCGTCAGTTTTTTCTAGCATAGTTTTCTCATCAAGGATCATAATTCATGAGATTTTAGTTCCGTATTATAAATGTATGATTGATATTAATTAAAATCATCCATTAATCATTATCAAACTGGTTGTAACTCCGGCTACGTAACTGTGGACATGGGAACTGGTTGTAACTCCGCCTATGCAAATGCGAAGGACCGTTGTACCTATGCTATTCTTAATTCTAACCGAGCTTGCTAAATTAGAAAAAAAAAATCGATCTTATTCAAGTGCTAATTAAGTTTTATAATGGAATTCGGGAACTTAAAGCAAGATCAACATGAATTGGGGCCTTAATCCAGTGGCCTTATTTCTTCAACAAATAAATCAAGATGTTAGCATGTTCAACCAATAAATTGATCATTTGCACAGCAGGATAATTATGTTCAAGGAAAAAAAAGAAAAAAAGAGGTTGAGTTGGCATCATCTTTATAAAAAAGAAATGAAAAGAAAACCAAATGGTGGAGCAGTGAATAAGGAAGCAAATAATGGATAAGTGCCTAATTTGGGTCTGGAGTCATTCTGCGGTTGACGGAATAGTAGTCGGAGTTTAAGTGGATGAGTGGGTAGGTCGACAGTCAATGGTTGCACATGATTTGACCAATATGCTCCCTTTTTACCGTTAGTTTTTAGGGAAAATGACCAATATAGCCCGTTGACCGGGCATTTTGCACAACTAGCTCTCTCCACCGTCTTTGGAGAGACGGGACACGGCTCCCAACCAGCCTGAACCGTCTTCGAGACGGTTTGGTTTTATAGCCAATTGCAAGCCAACACGTGGCGTCTCTGATCCCGAGGCTGTACCGTCTCTCTCCAGACGGGTCAGAACCCTCTCCCAGACGGTTCACGTTTCCCAAGACGGCTGACCCTTCGGTTCAACCGTCTCCCAGACGGTTCACGTCTACCAATGCCGGCTGACCTTTCGGCTCAACCGTCTCAAAAGACGGGTCACATTTCCCAAGACGGCTGGCCCTTCGGTTCAACCGTCTCTCAAGACGGTACACATCTACCAACGCCGGTGAGTCCCGATGAGCGGGCGACGCTTCGGTTGTCCAGCTCAGCCCTATAAATACCCGTCTCCCGTCCGTTTCCCGTCATCCAACCCCGTCTGAACACTATCCACCACCGTGCAACTCCGTCTAAACACTATCTACAACCCGACGACCACCGTCCAACACTGATCGGATGTCGCGGTCCGGTCAAAAATAGTATTTATAAGTCCTAAATTACCTTAACTATGTAGTAGTGGTAATAAGGGTGTCGAACCACGAAGAGTTTGTGGTTGGTGTCAATACTTAAAGTTGATTAAAAATTATTTATGAAGATAGCAATTTAATTATGAATTTGTAGAAAAAATTTGATTTAGGATGGTTTAGGAATTTGGTGGAACAAAAAGAAATTAATTCAAAATTGATATGACAAAACTAATTAAATAAAATTGAGTGAATTAAATTAACAAGATAATATTAAAATGACAAGGCTACACCGATTTCACAAGCAAGACTCGGGTCCTATCACAATTGGATATAAATTAAAGTTGCAAAAATTACTAACGGGGTCGTTGTCACAAGATTTAGGTATCAATAGCCGTCAACATAACAATGGACAACTATATACTTTATCATTCAAGAACATTCAAACCCTAAATTAAAATTGTGCATATAACCGAATTCATTTCATAATGCTAGTAGTGCGAGGGGAAATTAGCTATCATGAATCCAACCCAAGATTAAAGCTTCAATTAAAATTGTTCAAGTAAATGATTACAATGAAAATAGAAAATACCCAATTGTTCAAGAACCCTAATTCTTACAAGCTACATCGGGGTATACCTCGTTGAATTAGCCACTCATGATGGTTGAAGCTTCAAGAAATTGTAGAACCAATGCCATGAAAAATGATGAATAGAAATGAATGTGATTCTCACTAGTAATTTTTTTTCTCTCAAAAACTCTTCAATGAAAGCAATAGAATAGGATGGATTCGCTATGACTCTTGTGATCTTCTATTTATAAAAAAATAATTATGTAACTCCCAATCACTTGGTCAATGCTATCCTCCAAAGAAGCCAATTTTTAATGGCAATAGTCAACACCTTTGACTATGTAATATTCTTGATTGCTTGAAAGTTGGTGTCTACACACCAAATTGTTGTAGACAGATTCTCTTACGGGGTCTATCATTTTTTTCTTATTTCAGTGACGGTCTGGACTCTGTCTTCGATACCCGGCATCATAAATGCAACATTTCCACTTCTAAAAGCACTTGTAACTGCAAAATATTAATCGACTCAAAGTGTGGCATTTATCTAAACAATTCATAAAAAATACTCAACTTAAATATAATAACTCCGGGGTTTTCGAACGCGCATCACATCCCCACACTTATCTTTTTGCTTGTCCTCAAGCAAACTTAATTACACTTTTACATCCATCAAACACGAACACGACTTACCATCCTCATACTTGTACAAGTTAAGGTCCTAAGTCATACCCAACCTACTTTTATCACACAATTCAAAATAGCTCGGCATACAATATTTTTCTCTTTTTTTTTTTTTTTTTTTAAACAAGTGTCTACCCGAAACTAGGCCATCTTCAATAGTTAACACTCACACACACATCCCTCACAATTTTCACTCCCCTCGGCTCAAGAACTAGCTTTTGATGGGCTAGCATATATATATGGAACACTCCAAGCTTGAAAGTGACTCATGTTAGCATAGGTTTGCATCTCAATCATTCTCCACCAATTTGCACAAAAAATTATCACACAAGTCAAAAGTTCTTTATTTATGGTTGTAACGGGGCTTGGTGAAAGGGTATGGAATGGGAAATTTTAAAGTGACTAAGGTAACGAAAGTTCGATCTTTATTACTTTACTCTCAACCTATGCACAATCTAAACAATCTAATAACTTCAAGGCGATATTGTGCCTATTATTTTCTCAAAGACAATACATGCTTTTCATGTTTTTCTTCTTTTCATAATTTTTTTTTTTTTTTATAACTTTTTTTTTTTTTACGGCAACATTGCTAACTATTTACAATATAAGAACCTCCTAAAATCGAACTTTCATTACTCGGGTTTTAAAAACAAAAAGGTTTAATGGGTCAAATGGGTTAATTCGGGTGTTTCAAAAGAAAGGTTTAGGCTCAAGATTGTTTGACTAGGGGAAGTTGTTTTGGGTCAAGGATGTGAAAAAGGGTGTAAAAAATAAAAAGGTCTTTCCTAATGCCTTAATCATTCTTGTGCATAAAATCGGCCCATGGTTTCAAACGTATCAAAAGATGCAAATTCTACAACATATTGCCACTCAAGCACACTCAAATCCAAATGAACATAACATGCATAGATGTGTAAGATATGTGAAATGTAGCATGTTATGGTGGCTCAAATACTTTCATGGGAACTGGGTAAGATATGTGATGTGTGTATGAATAATCAACTCATCCAACGACCTATCCCCAAGCAAACACCTTTATTATTATTATTATTATTAATAAAAATATAGCCAAGCATTTATCAAGTGGATTTACGTAGGTTTGACCATGACAAAGGACCACAATGGTTCGTACGTCTCGAGTTGACTTAGTTAATCATGCTTTTTGAATGCAAAACAGAGGACATTTTTGAAAAATTTTGAAATTTTTCTCCCCCTCCCCACACTTGAGGTCAACATTGTCCTCAATGTTAAATAACTACCACAATAAAAGTCATAGTGATGGAAACAAATGCACCTGGTTTTCTTTTCTCTCTACGATGCTTCCAGTTCTTCAACCATATGGTCGCCCAATCACCAACATGAATATACCTACAAATCTCACATGCGTGTAGAAGCAAGCTCCTCACCAAAAAGATTGTGAGTTTGTCCGTTTACCCCTTACCAAAAACTTACCAAATCATCTTTTAGTAACTTTTATTTATGGAAATAAAAACACATGTAAAATTAACTAGGATAGATCCTTTAAACCTCCCGGTAGCCCGGTGAGGACGAGTGAGGTCTCGTGAGGGTTATCTAGGAAACACACCCACAAAGTTTATTTACCTATCACACCAAAATGAAACAAAAGCAAAACACACCGAAAATAAAATATAACTAAAATCACACTCAAACACGCAAGTATATACAACAACAAAATAAAACATACCCGCACTAACTGTCATATGGGGGCGGTGTGTACGGCTGCCCCAAAGTGCACTGGTAGAAGCTCTTAGTTAATGCTTCCACATCATCCAATTGCCTCGAACTGGAACTGGATCCCTCCTCAGATGGTACTACCGGATATGGAGATACATACTCAGACGGTATTGCTTGTGGATATCTGCCAAGGTGCGGTGATGTTGCATAAGGCAACCGAGCAGGATCATCATAATCCGTTAGCCGTGGCCTCACTGTAGGTCCCCATCCTCTCATAAAATCCTGCTCTCTTCGAATGTTCTCCTGGTGCTTCCACTCCCGATTCACGAATTCTTCATTTCGATACACCATAGCCTTCTGATAGACCCTTGTTTCCTCAATCAATTGGGTTTGCCTATCAAACATGAGTCTCATAGAGTTAGGCCACTCAGGAAAATCGGCTGGACGAGCCTGCAGCATTGAGTCATGCAGATGAGTATAATATAATGATCCATGATGCTCAGGAGTCAGCCCAGTTACAACTGGGTCGGAGACGAGCACTGAGGTTTCTTCTCGCCTATCAACTTCTCTCTCAAACTCTCCATCTTGATCTACATCTTCTCGTGGACCTTCAACACTCTTGTCTGTGAATGGGATGTATAAACGGTGTGTTGTTCTTGTTTTTTCATACTTCCACCTTGTCCCCTTAATGAACATGCGTATTTTGCTCAGGTTCTGTGGTATCTGTTCTCCCCTAGCTCCTTTTGGAATCGCCCCTTGGTTGACTAACATCTTTGACAATAATCTAGCATATGGGATCAGCAATCTTTCATTGTTTTCTCTCGCCTCCCAGATGTTGTACATGATTAAATGGCGAGCTGACAACTTTTTGGATCCTGTCATTAGGGCATGCAAAATCATAACTTCAAATAACCTCACCTTATTAAGATCACTTGTGCGAGGCATCACGCACTTGGTTATAAACCGTAACAACAACCTCGGAAATGCTCGCAGATTA
This sequence comes from Ambrosia trifida, assembly GCA_028751855.1. Taxonomy (NCBI): domain Eukaryota; kingdom Viridiplantae; phylum Streptophyta; class Magnoliopsida; order Asterales; family Asteraceae; genus Ambrosia; species Ambrosia trifida. The sequence continues at coordinate 42,936,317 of CM054123.1, read as the reverse complement.
TCCCTCTTTAACTTCCACTTAGCAACATTGACTGTTGGTGGTACCTCGAACAAACTGTGAATCCAATCTTTCCATTCATTTTCTTTTATTTTTTTAGCTTCAATGATTTCATCACTTGGATACACATAAGGACCCACTGCCGTTGCCCCTTGATCATGCTTGCTTAGCTTATTCAACTCAGAAAACGACAAAATTACCTCTTTTCCACCCACTTGTCCGATTAATCGTGTTGTTGTAGGTGGCTTTTTTCCTTCAATTTTTGTTAATGTAGACATCCATTCCACAATTTGTTCTGTGTAGATGACATCTCCACCTTTAAATTTTAAGAACTCGATCCACCCCAGCTTCTTGAAACAATCTACAACACGGAATGGTTTCCACTCGTTGACATCCAACAATGGTTCACACAAAAACAGACTTCTCAGTGGTTGACTGGAATTATTTAACTTCTTCCGATACATCACCGCTCTATACTCTTGTGGAAACTTTGACAGTGGCTTTGGTTTCTTCCACCTTGGTAACCCATCGTCGCTCATTTCTAATTCGGATCCATAGCTACCATCTTCTTCTTCCTCTTCACTCTCGTCTCTTATCCTTTGGTCGTCTTCATCCATAGGCTCAAATGCCTCGTCCTCTTCATCACTAGTCTCGATAATCGCTGGCTTTCTTTGCCTTTTAGCTCGCCTCGATGATTCAGCCTTTTCTTTTCCTTTGGCACTATCACGAGCCACTTCATTGGTCTTTCCCCCAAGTGCCTTTGTTTTCATTTTTCCTACATCCACACAAAGTAGTTAATCAATAACTATTTCATAAGACATAGCGAATTGTTTCATTCCACATTTAATGAAAAAGGAGTTTGAATCTTACAAAGATAACAATTCTATCAAACAAATATAATGTGGCATTTGACAATTCGTGTTTTATTTTCCCAAACAATCTACAACCAATGACCATCTTCATATAATCCATAAACTTTGATAATCTCATTCAAAAATTACAAGTGTGGTTAAGCGTCATAGTCATAATCATCCCCACACTTGCTTTCAAACAACATTCAATCTATGAATACTATTATCACATTGGTTACTAAACAAGGATTTTAGATCTTTTAAAAGATACCAAGCTCAATAAACCATTGCAATAATATCAATTAACAACTCACAATTATCTTTAATGGTGATTCACATTAACCTTCTTACATTCTTTCCAAACATAATGTGCCAACAATTTTCAACATCATGATTCAAATGATTCTTAACAATGCTAAGTAATCCCCTAAAAAGCATAAATCCATCACATTCAAACAAGGAAGTTCACTTTTCAAAGAGAATAGCGATATTAATCATAAAATTAACAAAACGAGTTAGAATCATACCTTAGATGTTGAATAGACAAGAATGTAGAGATTAAAAGTAAAAGCTTTCAAAAACCCACTCAAACCCCCAAATTTTCGGATGAAATTGTACCCCTACCCTTGAAACCGTGCGAAATCTCAAGAAAATAATGGTTGGGTTTTACTAATCTCGAAAAATTAGCCAAAATAGACTCAAGAACCAATGGATTTGGTTAAGAATTGGAAGAGTTATGGTAGACTAATGATTTAGGGTTTAGGTGAGTTGTGTTTGAAGGAGATGATGTATAATGATAATGTGCAGTCACAAGTGATTTAAAAGATGGATTCGGGTCAAAAGAAGGTGGGTTCGGGTCAGATGAAGCGGGTCTGGTCGGGTTTTTTTTTTTTTTTTTTTGGCTGCAAGTCAGCGCAAGGCTGCTGCAAATCAGCGCAGGATGCGCCCTAACCAGCCCAGCGTGCGCTGGTTTTGATGCTGATATTGTCAGCGCAGCACAGCAGGAGCTTAAGCGCAGCTTGCGCCATTTTCAGCCAGCATGCGCTGGTTTTGAATTTGCCTTGGTCAGCGCAGGGTAGGATTAATCTAGCGCAGCTTGCGCCCAACTCAGCCCAGCTTGCGCTGGGTTTGAGGGTCAATACGGCAGCGCAGCTCAGCAGTTTTCCAGCGCAGCCTGCGCCCCTTATCATCCAGCGTGCGCTGTTTTCAGTTTTTTTTTTTTTTTTTTTTTTTTTCACTTGACGCTTACTTACCCCTCCCCGTTTTAAACGTGTATTGTCTCTAATACACACTTAGTCGAGAAACGTACCTGAAAACTTCATGGCATGACGGAATCCTGTGACTTACACACAAGGGTTAGTTCATGTCAAGCAAAATAACAATAAATAAATAATTAAAATGGCTAAATTTATACAAAAATATACAAGGTGATACCACTTTTACTTTTCAATTGAGTTCATCGGTTGGGGAGCTCACCAACACGCTTCCCACTTCTTCCACCATATTATCAGATGCATTCCACTCCAAAAAATCTTTCAAGCGGTGCCCATTAACCGTTTGCTTGCTTCCATTCTTTGGATCTTCGATTTGAATATCTCCGAGCTTTCCGACCCGAGTGACAACATAGGGTCCCATCCACTTGCTTTTGAGCTTTCCTGGAAAGAGCTTCAACTTAGAATTGTAAAGCCATACCTTTTGACCTTCTTTGAACACTTTAATGCGTAACTTCGCATCATGAACCCTCTTTGTTTGATCCTTGTATTTCGATGCGATTTCATACGCTTCATCCCTAAGCTCTTCTAACTCACAAAGCTTGAGTTTCCTTTCTTTCCCTGCATCATCATATTTCAAGTTAACTTCTTTAATTGCCCATAATGCCCGGTGAACTAATTCGACCGGTAAATGGCAATCCTTGCCAAAAACTAAACGGTAAGGAGTGGTTCCAATAGGCGTTTTAAACGCCGTGCGGTAAGCCCACAAAGCATCATTTAGCTTTATTGACCAATCCTTACGGTCCGCACGAACAGTCTTTTGTAAAATATCTTTAATTTGTCTATTAGAAACCTCAACTTGTCCATTAGTTTGAGGATGATACGGGGTGGCAATTCGATGATCAACACCATACCTTTTAAGCAATTTCCCAAATTTGAAATTTTTGAAGTGGGATCCCCCATCACTTATGATAATCCGGGGAATTCCAAATCTTGAAAAAATATTTGTTTGAATGAAATTGCATACTACAATGTGATCATTAGTTTTGGTGGCGATAGCTTCAACCCATTTCGAAACATAATCTACCGCCACCAAAATGTACAAATTGCCAAATGAATTAGGAAAAGGACCCATGAAATCAATTCCCCAAACATCAAAAACGTCAACCACCATGATAGGTTGCATTGGCATTTCATTTCGTTTTGAGATGCTTCCCAGTTGTTGACAATGAAAACATTTTTTGGCATACTCAAACGAATCTCTAAAAATTGTTGGCCAATACAACCCGCATGACAAAACCTTGTGACCCGTCTTTTGGCCACTAAAATGCCCTCCACATGCGAACGAATGCACATGTTTTAGCACACTTGGAATCTCCTCATCCGGAATGCATCTTCGGATGATTTGATCCGCTCCAATCTTGAATAAATCCGGATTATTCCAAATGTAGTGTTTCACTTGAGAAAGGAATTGACTCCTCTTCTTCCGGTCCCAATATTCCGGCATCGTACCTGTCACTATATAATTCACATAATTAGCGAACCAAGGTAAAGTAGAAAAAACTAAAATATGTTCATCCGGAAATGTCTCGTTGATCTCCACAATTTGGGAATCTTCTTCCACAATCAATCGGGATAAGTGGTCCGCCACCACATTTTCACTTCCCTTTTTGTCCCTTATTTCCAAATCGAATTCTTGAAGCAACAATACCCATCTTATCAAGCGAGGTTTTGCATCCTTTTTCTCCATGAGGTACCTAACAGCACTGTGGTCAGCATACACAATTACTTTATTACCCCAAATGTAAGACCGAAACTTATCCAATGCATACACTACTGCGAGTAATTCTTTTTCGGTTGTGGTATAATTCAATTGAGCATCCGAAAGAGTCTTGCTCGCATAGTATATGGCAACAGGTTTTTTATTCACCCGTTGACCTAGTACTGCCCCAACTGCATACCCACTTGCATCACACATAATTTCAAAAGGTAAAGACCAATCTGGTGATTGCAAAATGGGGGCTTCTACTAACTTTTCTTTTAAGATGTTAAAGGCTTTTTCGCATTGTTCATCGAAGACAAATGGTTGATCTTTTAATAAAAGGTTACACAATGGTTTTGTTATATCACTAAACCCTTTAATAAACCTCCTATAGAACCCTGCATGTCCCAAAAATGATCTAATGCCCTTAACACTCGTGGGATGTGGTAAAGTAGAAATAACTTTTACCTTTGCATGGTCTACCTCTATCCCACGACTTGACACTACATGCCCTAACACAATTCCCTCTTGAACCATGAAATGGCTCTTTTCCCAACTCAAGACCAAATTAGTTTCAACACATCGTTTCAAAACTTTTTCTAATTGGTCTAAACAGGTTTCAAAAGATGACCCAAAAATAGAGAAATCGTCCATAAAGATCTCCAAAGAACCTCCCACCATATCTGAAAAGATACTCATCATACACCTTTGGAAGGTGGCGGGAGCATTACATAGTCCAAATGGCATTCGCCTAAATGCGAAAGTACCATATGGACAAGTAAAGGTGGTCTTTTGTTGATCTTCGGGATGAATAGCAATTTGATTGTAACCCGAATATCCATCCAGGAAACAATAAAATTTTTGTCCGGCTAATTTTTCTACAATTTGGTCAATAAAAGGTAGAGGGAAATGATCCTTAGAAGTTGCAGAATTTAACTTTCTATAGTCAATACAAATACGCCACCCGGTTACCGGCCGAGTGGCTACCTCCTCACCTGAGTCGTTTTTCACGACTTGAATACCTGCTTTCTTTGGCACTGTTTGTGTAGGACTTACCCATTGGCTATCAGAAATGGGATACACAATACCCGCATCTAGCCACTTCAATACTTCTTTCTTCACTACTTCCCGCATGTTTGGATTCAATCTTCTTTGAGTATCACGGGCGGGTGTTACACTCTCATCAGTGATGATCTTGTGCATCACAATCGAAGGGCTTATTCCCTTCAAATCAGCTATGGTCCATCCGATGGCGGCTTTATGAGACACCAAGACCTTCATCAACTTCACTTCTTGCTCCTCGGTTAGATTTGAAGCAATAATAACCGGGAGTGTGTCGCCTTCACCAACATAAGCATACTTAAGATGCTTAGGCAACTCCTTCAATTCCACTGTTGGCGGCTCCACCAATGATGGCTTTATTTTCGTGTCAATGTTGTCGGGAAGGCTTTCCACTTGGTGTGTCCAAGGTGGTCTTCCCTCCTTCGCCGCCAAAACCTCCATTTTCTTCTCTTCCTCCACAATGCTCCTAACCGTTTCCACCTGTGACCTGTCAAACATAAAGCATTCCTCTATTGTGTTTTCCTCGTCCACAACAGTGTCGCAGAGAGGAATACACGTGTCAATAATGTCTGCCATATAGCATTCATCATCAACTAGAGAGTTAGTCCCACTTGAAAAAACATTTAACCTTAACTTACGGTTACCAAAGGTCATGTCAACCGTACCCGTTTTGCAATTTATTAAAGCACTAGAAGTTGCTAAAAAGGGTCGACCCAAGATAACTGTAGGTTGTGTGGTTAGGTCCATAGAAACATAGTCAAGTACCAAAAAGTCCACTGGGAAGTAAAAATCATCAATTTTTACAATCACATCGGTGACTATACCACGGGGAAGCTTAGGAGTCAAATCGGCTAACACCACGGTGGTGTTGGACTCTTGAAGTGGACCAAATTCGTATTGGTCATAAAGGCTTCCCGGTAAGATACTCACACTAGATCCAAGATCTAAAAGTGCCCGTGTCATTTTAAATTCACCCACTTGAATAGCGATAATGGGCGCCCCCGGATCTTGTAACTTAGGTGGAAGTGCACCCGAAAGAATGGAACTCACATTTTCGGATAAATCAAGTTTTTTCGGAAATTTGTGAATTCTCTTTTGGGTGCATAAGTCTTTTAGGTACTTAGCATAAGAAGGAATTTGTTTTATTGCATCTAAAAGAGGTAAATTGATTTTGACTTGTTTAAAAATTTCCCACATCTCTTCTTGTTGCGGGCCTCTTTTTTTAACCTCTTTTTTCTTTGGTCCTAACAAAGCTTCGGGATAAGGGATGGTATTAGCCTCCACACCCTTTTCCTTAGCTTTGGGGACTTGGTTGTTTTCAACGGGTTTTTGTATTATTTTTGAAAAAGTTTTATTTTGACCCGTTTGCTTCTCATCACCACTTTCATCACTTGCATCTTCCACCACCCCTTCAACAAATTGAGGTGGTGGAGGCTCAACCCCATTATCAAATACTTTACCGTTACGAAGAATACTAACCTTATTGATTGGCACATTGCGAGTATTCTTCCCATTTGAACCTTGATGTTGCGGGTTCACAGTAGTATCACTCGGGAGCTTCCAATTGCTTCCTTTCAATTGGGCCAATTCTTCAGCAAGTTGACCCACTTGTTTTGCCAATGCCTCATGGGATTTGTCTCTCACTTCATTCACTCTCCTCATCTCCTTGATATCACCACTAGACTCCTTCACCACATTCATCAATGCATCCAACTTTGAACTCAAAGAGTCATCTCCACCTTGTCCTCCCGAAGAGTTACCTTGGTTGCTTGAGGGACCGCCTTGGTTGTAACCCCTTTGGTAATTATTATCACGATTGTTGTACCCTTGGTTACCACCTTGATTATAATTGTTTCTTTGATAACCACTTTGATTACCCCCTTGGCGATTTTGGTATTGTCCACCACCGCTTTGATTTCCCGATTGGAAATTCGGGTTCATTTGATTGGAAGCATTACCATACCTAAAGTTAGGATGGTTTCTCAAGCCCGCATGATAAGTGTTGGAGTTCATATCATATTTCTTCTCTCCATACACTTGATTTACCTCCTCGGTGGCTTGACCCATATCACCGGCGCATTCACTAGCTTTGTGTCCCAAATCTCCACAAGTGTCACAAACCGGATATTGTGCCGCCGATACTTCCCGTTTCTTCATCTTCGCCAACTCTCTCTCTAATATAGCAATCCGGTCTTTGGAGTTTGAATCCAAATCGGGAAGAGATTTTGAGGCCGGGTGCTTAAGTCTTCGATCGGCCGCTTCTTCCGCCTTTGAGTTCTTTGCCATTAATTCCAAAAAATCCCAATCTTGTTGCTCCGGATTAGATAACAAGGTCCCATTGCTTGTGGACTTCAAATACTTCCTTTCCTCCTTACTCAACCCATTTACAAAGCAATTGACTTGTTCCCACAAATCAATCTTATGATGAGGACATTTTCTAAGCATTTCTTTGAAACGGTTGAAAGACTCATGAAGGAGCTCACCCGGTAATTGTTGAAAAGAACGGATTTCCAACCGAGCATTATTCGTTTTGGAACTAGGGTAGTACTCATCCAAAAAGGCTTGTTCCATCTCTTCCCAAGTGTAAATGCTATGTGAAGGCAAAGTGAGAAACCAATGCTTTGCCTTATCTTTAAGAGAGAACCGGAACAACCTCAATTGTACTTCATCTTGAGAGAAATTAGGGCCTCCCATGGTGATACAAATGGCCTTAAATTCAGAAAGATGGCCATAAGGATCTTCGGTAGCCATACCATGAAAGTGTGGAAGGATGTTGATGTAATTTGGCTTGCAATCGAATGTCCTTCTTCCTCGAAGTGGTGGAACAATAGGGTCTTCATTTTCAGTGATGGCGGGTCTAAACCGGCCATTAACCCCTTGCATTGGAGCTTGAGGCCTTCTTCTTGGAGCATCAGCCTCTTGATTTCTTGGTGGAGGTGGTCTTTGATTTCTTTGGTCCATCCGACCCACATAATTAGGAACCCGATTGCGGTTGTTGTTATTGTTGTGTCGGTTCCTTGGAAGTTGTCTTCTTGGAGCTTGGTAGTGGTTTCCATCAACACCCGTGTGATCACTAATGTACCCATAATTCCAATTGTCATTTTCCACACCAAAATCACTTTGATACCCGTTATCTTCCTCATTCATACTTCCTCTAACCCAATCGTCTTCATGACCAAATCCGTTATCCGAGCCTTCATCATCACCCGTGTGATCAGTATGAACACTTACGCGATCCGATGATGCGTATCCGGGAACACTAAACGGGTCATCATCATTAATGTTGGCCCTCAAATCATCAAGGTTTGGGTTAAAAGACCCATAGTAACCCTCTTGGTTCCGGTTATTTGGTTCAAATGCGGGGTTGCCGCGGTTTAGGATAGGCGGTTGTTGGTTAGGAATCCGGTTATTTGAGTTTCGGTTGTTTTGAGGTTGGTTGTAAAATTGGTTTTGGGGTTGATTTTGGGTGTTTAGTGGGTGTGGTGGTGTGGGTGGTCTTCGGTTATTGCTACCCGAACGGTTTGAACGGTCCATGTTTCCAATGGATTGGTTTGAAGTGGGTGAATTAGAAAAACGTGGCACCTCTAATTGATGTTGTCGGTTTCTTCTTGCTACTCTTTCAATCTCCGGTTCAAACACTAAAGGAGATGTCCTCCCCGAGTGTCTTGTATGCATGCACTACCTGTTAACTACACAAATAACACACCCCGCATAACAAGGAAAAAGTAGAAAAATAACCAAACAACAATTAAACAGATTATCACGAAATCAACTAACTATAAACACCAAGCGCAAAAACTCCCCGGCAGCGGCGCCAAAATTTGATCGGATGTCGCGGTCCGGTCAAAAATAGTATTTATAAGTCCTAAATTACCTTAACTATGTAGTAGTGGTAATAAGGGTGTCGAACCACGAAGAGTTTGTGGTTGGTGTCAATACTTAAAGTTGATTAAAAATTATTTATGAAGATAGCAATTTAATTATGAATTTGTAGAAAAAATTTGATTTAGGATGGTTTAGGAATTTGGTGGAACAAAAAGAAATTAATTCAAAATTGATATGACAAAACTAATTAAATAAAATTGAGTGAATTAAATTAACAAGATAATATTAAAATGACAAGGCTACACCGATTTCACAAGCAAGACTCGGGTCCTATCACAATTGGATATAAATTAAAGTTGCAAAAATTACTAACGGGGTCGTTGTCACAAGATTTAGGTATCAATAGCCGTCAACATAACAATGGACAACTATATACTTTATCATTCAAGAACATTCAAACCCTAAATTAAAATTGTGCATATAACCGAATTCATTTCATAATGCTAGTAGTGCGAGGGGAAATTAGCTATCATGAATCCAACCCAAGATTAAAGCTTCAATTAAAATTGTTCAAGTAAATGATTACAATGAAAATAGAAAATACCCAATTGTTCAAGAACCCTAATTCTTACAAGCTACATCGGGGTATACCTCGTTGAATTAGCCACTCATGATGGTTGAAGCTTCAAGAAATTGTAGAACCAATGCCATGAAAAATGATGAATAGAAATGAATGTGATTCTCACTAGTAATTTTTTTTCTCTCAAAAACTCTTCAATGAAAGCAATAGAATAGGATGGATTCGCTATGACTCTTGTGATCTTCTATTTATAAAAAAATAATTATGTAACTCCCAATCACTTGGTCAATGCTATCCTCCAAAGAAGCCAATTTTTAATGGCAATAGTCAACACCTTTGACTATGTAATATTCTTGATTGCTTGAAAGTTGGTGTCTACACACCAAATTGTTGTAGACAGATTCTCTTACGGGGTCTATCATTTTTTTCTTATTTCAGTGACGGTCTGGACTCTGTCTTCGATACCCGGCATCATAAATGCAACATTTCCACTTCTAAAAGCACTTGTAACTGCAAAATATTAATCGACTCAAAGTGTGGCATTTATCTAAACAATTCATAAAAAATACTCAACTTAAATATAATAACTCCGGGGTTTTCGAACGCGCATCAAACACCGTCCAAACAATATCTACCACCCCACCACCACCGTCCAACACCGTCCAAACAATATCTACCACCCCACCACCACCGTCCAACACCGTCCAACACCGTCCAAATCATAGAAAAATGGCACCTCAAAGATGGACGAAAGAAGATTGCCTTGATTGCGGCATCGCTTCATGTTGAAGAGAGCACACACCTTAACAACAAATGGTTCCGGATACTGAATGAATACAACCGGCTCGTTGGAGGGTCAGAACGTACCACCGAGTCCCTAAGCCGCAAGTTGAGCGATTTGACGACAAAGTGTCAAATCTTCAACGGGCACCACAACCGGACTCTTTACGACGTACCCTCTAACTTTCCCGAAGACGTGGCAATTAGACACAGTCTAAGGCAGTACAAAAACAGGGAGCGTAAAGAGTTTAAACATGTGTCCGTTTGGCAAATGATAAGACATCGTCTTAATTAATTTGTAATTTAGTAACTTTTTATTTAATGCAATTAATGGTTATATTTTGTATTAATATTAATGAAATTTTGTCTTTTTGTTTTTATATTTAAGGTAAATATCTCATTAAACGTACTATACTATTACAATCACAAATAAACAATAAATACTATTACAACAACAATTAAAAAACTACACTATTACAACAAACTTCCCAAGAACTAAGAAGCAACAAGTGAAAACTAAGAAGCAACAAGTAAAAAACTACACTATTATAACAAACTTCCCAAATTTACTTCCAGAACTAAGAACTTTGTTTGAAGTAATAGTAATGTCTAACCAACTATTGAGGACTACATCTTAGTGTTAGATGTTTTGTCCTCCACAGCGGCGGTAGTAGCAGTGGTCTACATAGACGTTGTTTCGAATGGTGTATGTGCTCTACATAGACAAGTCCGAAACGTTTCCTCGTTTTATGTAACAATAGTTCTCAGTGAGCACACGTCGAACATCGAGACATAAATTCGGAAAGCGAACGAACTTGCCTAAAATGTAGACCACCACATCATCGATCCATTACACGGGTTGCAAACCACGCGCAGATGGAACAACAATCCAAGTAGCCTACGCAGATGAAACAACAATCCAAGTAACCGGGACATATTTTCCGAAGCCGGTAGGCTTCGGCTGGGAAAGTCAAAAAGGCTTCGGCTGGGAAAGTAAAAAAACGTCATTGGATTGGACGATGAAAGCTTAGAGGAGACGGGTGGGTGCATGGAAGATGAAAGCTTAGAGGAGAGGGGTGGGTGCAAATTTCGTTAAGTGAATTGGGGTATTTATATACACTCGTGAGACGGTTCAGACGGTATCACAAAACGGCTTAAGACGACTTGGGAAATGTGACCCGTCTGGGAGACGGTTGAACCGAAGGGTCAGCCGGCATTGGTAGACGTGAACCGTCTGGGAGACGGTTGAACCGAAGGCAGCCGGCATGGGGAAACGTGAACCGTCTGGGAGAGGGTTCTGACCCGTCTGGAGAGAGACGGTACAGCCTCGGGATCAGAGACGCCACGTGTTGGCTTGCAATTGGCTATAAAACCAAACCGTCTCGAAGACGGTTCAGGCTGGTTGGGGGCCGTGTCCCGTCTCTCCAAAGACGGTGGAGAGGGCTAGTTGTGCAAAATGCCCGGTCAACGGGCTATATTGGTCATTTTCCCTAGTTTTTAACATGGTTAGGCATTTGGATAGATCTAGCAATGTTTAGGAAACCTCAGTGGTTCAGTTGAGAAAAAAACTTTTTTTGAATGGGATCTAGTAAAAGTAAGAAAACCTCATGAACAATTTAGTTATTCACTCTTGTATATATTAAAAGAAGTGTTACTTTTGTCTTTCCCCTCAAACTTTTGTAGATTACTTCAAAAGTATTGGAAACATAGGATAGTCTAGATTTGCCACATTCCTCAAAATGAAAATCAAATCGACAAAAAACAACTTTAATCATCTTAAATATTAGATTACTAATTCTAATCCAAGGCAAAACTTTATTGAAACAACTTTGTTAATATTCATTATATTTACATAACCACGTTACTACTCAAAACCTCTTTAAACCAAAACGAATTCAAACTTACCCAAATAAAAAAAATCCAAAACCAAAACACATCATCATCATCATAAACAATAAAACAATGTTTTCTTTTTATTCTTTTACAAAGATCTAGAGTAACCAAAAGATTAATAGGGATGAACATTCTTGCTTAAACCACCATGTACATTAGTAAACAACCCCATCAACTCCGGCCTGTAAGGTAAATACGACCGTCGGCGTTCTTCTTCACTATGTCCTCTACTCCTCAAATACGCCTCATGCGCCGACACCGTCGGCTTTTTCGCCCTTGTTCCTTGCTTAATTACTCTCGCCTTACCTCCAGCGACATTCACTTTAACAAAAGTTCCTTCACCACCAACCCCCTTCGACGAAGACGCCGTTTTTGTTGCTGCTGTTGTTGCTGTTGTTGTTGATGTTGTTGATCTATGATCAGAACTTTTAAGGAACACAAACGCATCACGACCATCACTATTACTCCGACCAACTATCTCTTTTAATCTCCATAGCTTTGAAAAGCCAGTAGAGTTACTCTTTTTATTAAGCTCTGCAGTGGTAGTGGTAGCTGACTCTTTGGACCATTCACAGTATGGTCCAGTAACAACATCGTTGTTTAAGTTTTCTAACGGTTTAGATGATGGAAACCCACGTGGTGATTCGATGAATATCTTATCCACTGGTGGCATAACCGGTAACTGATCGATTTCTTCAATTTCATACTCACCGTCTAATAATAAGTTTTGATCAAATAACGGAAACACCGGCCGAATATTATTATCTTCAAACAGTTTTTCATCGTAGTTATCCTCATGGTCATCGTTGCCTATGAACATAAACGTGAAATCATCATCATCTTCATCATGAATATCTTCTTCTTTATTATTATCTTCTTCATTGCAATCAAGGTTTATTTGCTGGTTGAATCCATGGCTAATAAAGTCAACAGATTGATCAATATCTTCATCTGGGTCGTTACTGTGATCACGGTTACAATCCGAGGATAATAAATCCATATGATTAGATTACTGTTATCCTAGATCTAGAAATAAGTCAAATGAAAAGGGAGTTTGAGGTTCGAGATCTAAAGTCTGTTAAGAGTTGGTTAGATCAGATTAAACAGTATGTGGTTTGTTGGATAAGAGAGAGGTGCAAAATATGTAATCAATGGATATGGGTGGATTATATAGAAAGCTTTTTACAGGTCAAACTTTTGTTCCTACATTATTTTCAAGGTAGTTGCACAAATATTTGAATTGACTTTTCTTGTGTAATCTTCAGTGGTGTTTTTGGGATGAAGTTTAAAGTGTAGGGGTAAAGAGTGTAATATGAAGATTCTGTTACGTGTTCTAGAAGGACGCGTTGAGTGGTATGGTAGAGGTGCACACAAAAACCGGAAACCGGAATTGGAACCAGAAAAAAACCTGAAACCAGGTATTTAAGAAACTGGATTTTTTATACTTGAAACCATACCTGACCCTACCCATCACGAGCTCATTAGCTGAGCTAGTCTTAGGTTGAGTTCAGCTCGTCTACAAATCAAGTCCAGCTTTTTTTTTTCTAGTGAACTTCAAGCAAACCAAGTACTTTTTAAAGAAACACTGGCCCAATAACATTCACTAAATAACAGTAACAACAATATAGAATGTATAGATACGAGAGGATTCTATTGAATATGTTTGTGCGATTACAAGGACTCTTAATGAGTATTACAAGGAAAGTATTTCAACCAATCTTTCTAACAAAACCTAGAGTAGTATAGTGTGTGTATTTGATATGTGAATTGTCGACCCCTTCCTTCAAGGAATGAATGGGTATTTATAGTGTGCATGGGTTAGCCTTAAGTCTTGGTAATGATTGACAACTCATTTGTACGGGCCCCACAGGCGAGGCTACTGAGGAATTGATGTTGATCTTCTCATATTAGTCGGATGTGCTCCCACTCGTCCTTTCTGTCCTTGCAGATGGCAGTAGATCGTGTGCAGGGAATGAACGTCTGTGATTGACAGGCGTCCTTTTCATCCCTTCCACGCGTTTGTCTCATACCAGGTTTCGCACAGTGCCTATGCGGAAGTTCCATTGTGCATAAGTTTCTATGCGGAAGTTGCGCACGCACGTACATACACATAGCTCTTCAACTACCAAAATGCTTATATTACCCATTTTGCGGGACTCACTTTGATGAAAATGAAAACATGGTGTCACTAGATGAAGACAGTAAACAAGTTAAAGTTGTTTAAACTTAAAGGGGTGATTTAGGATAAGTGAGAAAGTTTGACGATGTCAGAACTCGTGAGTGCGAATAAAGGTAGAAGTTGGTTGGCAGGTGCAAGAAGTCGTGATATTGTGTCTTGCAAACAAAGGTGGAAGGTCGTTGGAAGTGAGGCACACGTGTGAGTAATATGTTCAAGTAGGGTAATTTCTATATTTCTATAAACCTTTATTTTTATCTCATCATCTGGCAGGTTTGACAAACACTTTAATATTCTTCCTTCGTTGATCAATGCTTGATTATTTATTATTGTCAACATGAATGATGTATAACTAATGTTGATATTTTTTTTTTTGAAAGGTTTAGATCAATGGAAATCCTTATACAACCCTAACCTATTGGTCTCAAGTTCGAATCCCTACCCACGCACCGGTGTCCTCCTTGCCTAAGCTCAAACCGTCACGGGGAATTTTTTTGTGGTGTGCATGAATCGAACCTGTGACCTCCCCCAGGATGGAAACCCCTAAGGGAAAACCCACCCTACCTCAAACCAGCTGAGCTGGAGATCATTGGCAACTAATGTTGATATTTAAATTCGAAGAGATGGTTGTTTGAACATCTTCATGACAACTATTAAGGTTCTAGAAACAGAAAACGATGCACATAAATATAACCTGAACCGTTATAAAAAAAAAAAAAAAAACATATCTAATGGGAACACTTTAAACAAGTTGTCTTCGTAAAAAAAGTACATCGTTAGCCTCATCATATTGAGAGGGGATTTATACATGTAAACCAACCTCCTATATGAAAATAATTATTTATTCTAAGAGATGAATTGTGGGTAATACCATAAATAATTATCTCTAGATAAATGTTGTCTACCTAGTTTGTGACTTTGTGGGTTCTAAGGCTGAGGGGTGTGGGAGCGGTAGGGGGATTGGTGGGTGAGGTGGAGCTGCTTGCCGACGGGGAACACCGCCCCCCCCCCCCCCCCGATGTGAGCTCGGCAAAAACGGGGATATTCCACCGATGGTACCGATCTGTTTTTTATTATTAAAATATTGTGTGTGTGTGTGTGTGTGTGAAAAGGAGGGAAAGGGTGAAGGGGGAAGGGGGAACACCACCCCCTTGATGGGGAAAGAAGAGAAAGAAGATGAGGTGGCCTTGGGGAAGCTATGGGGGGTCAGTGACCACACCCCATAGCCTAAGGGTGGGTGAAGTGGTCACAATTCTATCACACCTATCACATCCAATCTCATTGTGTCACCTCATTCCATCACACTCCATTACACTATCACATCACTCCATTACACTATCACATTCCCTTTTCTTTTCTCTGTGATGGCTGTCACGAGTTGGCCTCACTCCCGTGATGATTTGGTGGGGGCGGTGGTCGTGATGGTCACGGGACTCACGGCCATCACGGACCACCCCGCCCACCCTAATTGGCCATGTGTTATGTGTACCACAGTTTCACTATGCCTCATGGGTTGGTCACTGGTGTATGATATGATGAGTCGGATCTAAACATGGTATTTTGAATCAGGAACATGTATTTTTTGAGACCATAACCGTTCATGTTCTAAATCAATAACGGGCTTTAGTGAAGTTATTACCGGGTGTTTATGAATGTTAACAAATAAACAAGACATGTATTAATGTTTTTGATAGTTTGTTTATTTTATTTTTTTAAATAAGAAAATCATGTTTGTGTGTGTTCGTTTGCCTTACACATATTTCTCCCCAATTTTTATTATTAAATGTATGATGCCATGATATAGACCGATCGAATGTAATAATTATCTAATGTTGGTATGCATTTTTTAATAACATAAGATAGAAACAACTCATGAATAATAGTGATTGATGTCAGCGGTGATGTCGTGTTGCATATTTTGTCATTAGACGCCAACAATTTTGGTTGGAAGTTTCACATTATTCCACACTTGAGTACAAGTCACATGTGCATGTCTCTTTGGCTAGATACCCGGTAATAATGTGAGTTGATTCATTTATTGTGATCACGTTTTACTCTTTCTAAATTCAAGTGTAAATTAAGATGATATTTAAGTGCAACTTGTATGAAAACTTGTTACTCCAAAATCCACGGGATCCGCCAACATCTTACAAGTCAATTGAATTAACTAAGTTGTAGACTGTGAAGATTAAGTGGGTTTCAAGAGGTTATGATAGGAAATGTAGTTGGTAATTGAAACTAATGCATGATAAGTGACCGTTTATCCTAGGTAGAGGTGCGCAAAACTGGTTTTTGAGCCACACCAAGTCGATTTCGATCAAAGAAATCACAAGTGACGCTATTCCCAAATTGGTTCGGGTTGAAACTAGATTTTGAAGGGAAAAGGAATTGGTTCAGTTGAAACTGAGCTTATCCGGTTTGGTTTGGTTTAACTTGGTTAGGTTACGACAATTTTTAGCGGAGCAGCACACAAATTAAACTAATCATTGGTCCAACCTTAAACCTGCATACTATTAACCACACATAAATTACATTTATTGCAATCAATAGTCATTGATGTGACACCCGGCAAATTCTGGTTAACAACGTTGTCTAGATGAAAGTCTACCTTAGCGAGTCACGCGTATATTGTACTTAACTGGGTCAGTTAAGTCGGGTTATGGTTCGGGAACTATCGGTTTAGTCTAGAAGATCATTGGATGTTGGTCTAGAGGGTCATTAGATGTCGGTCCTTAACCAAGTGTACAAACGGTGACGATTTGTAGGATCGTCAGGGCATACGGAACATACAAGTCTCGAGTCCCGGGAATTGGTGAACGAGTGTGAATATGTGTATTTACAAGTGTTATGTGTTTACAATCATTATGTGACTTGTCGGTATGTGAATATGTGTTAACATATGTTAAAACGAGGTTTAACGCGCAAAACACACGAAACCAGCCCCTATAGGCGATTAGGAAGGCCTAATCGCCTATAAGGGAGGCGAGTAGGCATCTTAGGGGCGAGTAGGGGACTGATCGCATGACTGTTCATGCGATTAGGCCCCAATTGCATGAACTTACATGCGATTAGGCTTCCTGATCGCATGTAAAGCTGCATAATCGCGTGTTACGTGCTGGACGACTAAAAACGACTATAAATACCATACTTGACCTCATAAACTTCATTATACAAACCCTAGTCGTCCCATAACCTGCCCCAACACATACACAACCTCTGGAACGCGATTTTTGATCAAAACACAAGGTTTCAAGCTTAATCCATCATTCTTTCACAAATCTAAGTGTAACAACCGGCAAAAATAAGGTAATTCCGTACAATTAATTAATATATGATTAACGTAATTAAATGCAATTATGTGTGATTTAATTATCAATGCCTTAGGGAATAGCAATTTCCAAATAGTGCATAGGAATGCATACGTTTAATGGTAAAGCATGATTGGATCATGTGCGAATAAGCTATCCGGTACGGATGTTGGCAATTACCCGGTAATAATCAAATAAACGAAACGGATCCCGGACACCCGGGATATAAAATAAAGGGTATTTTCATAAGATATAATGAGTTTTGGAACCCCAAAACCATAAATGAAAACGTCTTGTACAAATCTCCCGGTAACGAATAAAGTGCGCGTATCGCACCCGATACGCGTATAACTTGTAATTTCACCCGGTAAAAGCCTAAATAACCAATTAACGCTTAAAATAGACTATATTTAAGTGTTGTTAAAGGTATATTTAATGTCCGGATAACGCGTGATTAAAACCCGAAAAATACCCGAACGACACCCGAACGACGGGGGATTAAACATAACAATTAATGGGTTAATATTTGAAGTGGTGGACCCCACCCAAACCACATGGGGGCCGGCCTAATGGCCTTATTACAACCTCATTTTATAAATATTAATCATAACCTATACAACTAATACAAGCATGCTTCATAACAAGACAAAAGGGTGTAAGAAAGGTATAAGTGGACACTAGTACAAAAGGCAAGCACTTTCTTGTCCCCTTGGCAATATTTTCGGCCATAGGCCACTAAAAGCCAAGGCAAAACTTAGCTAATCATGTCCTAAGAGCATACACATGCATGGTTAAATCTTATAAGTAAGATATGATGGTTCATGAAGGATTTACCAAAGATTGCAAGCAACCTCCCATCCTACATACATACATACGGCTATTTGCACACACACACACTTATCATCTTTCCAATCTCTCCCAAGTACACTCATAATCTCCCATAAGATCTCCTAAATCTCTAACATCATTACATGAGTTGGATATATAATAACATGTGTTAGAGGCTTGAAGCATCAAAGCAAAACTCTCCTTCTTTTTCCTTCATAGAGCCGTGGGTTTACAAGCACACATACACATTGTTCTTTCAAGTTTTTACAACTCCAAATCACTTAAAATCATCCATCATCCAAACCCCTTTTGTGTGTTTCAAGAGCTTGGAGCTAAACCACTAGGAAGAACACACTAAACCCCTCTCAAATCCAAGGTTTTTGTCTTCCCTAGCCTTGTGCTAGTAGTAAGCTTCTTAATCTTGTTTTTGATTGTTATTTTTCATGTATGTGTTCCTAGTAGCAAGTTGTACATGAAGGGTTTAAAAATGGTTTTGAACATAATCTTTAATAGGTTTTCATGTGTAAAATGAAAGGTTAAAGATATAGAAGTAAACCATGGATTTGATGATGATGATATATTAGTCTTGAAAATATATGAAGTTTACATATAAGACTAAGTAGGATGATGTTTTGGTTAATATTTTGAGATGAACTTGAATATGTTAAAACTAACTTTAATTCATCATATTATGATCATTTAAGTAATAATATGTGGTAAAACATGTTAGAAGTTCATAAATGAATAAGATGGAGAATTAAAGTTAACTCACTTAGATGAATGAAATTTTGAAGAAATGGACAAATACATAAAACACACATATAATTAGTCTTTCATATGGAATATAAGACTAACATAAGTGTTTTGATACAAAAATAACTTACCAATAAAAAGTTGAATCTTCAAAGTTAACTATTTTGAGTGAAAAATGCCAACTTTGAAAGTTAGAATAGAAAAATGCAACTTTTGTAAGTTAAGGGACTAAAGTTGTAACTTTGAAAGTTAAGGGACTAAAATGGACATTTTAGAAACTATTAGTCCAAAAATACAAGTATGGAAAGTTTAGTGTCAAAAATGTAAGAAATAAAGTCTAAGGATGATTTTTGTAAATACTAGTAAAAATACTTGGGTATTTTGTATAAAAGTGTATTTTTGAAAGTTATAAAAATATAAAGGGTTTTAACATAAGGATTTTTATAAAATAGAGATTTTATAAAAATATTAAACAAACTTGGGAAACTTATACAAAAATGAATACTTTTATATAAATGGGAATATAAAAGTGTTGGAAACATTTTTGTAGTTAAGTTGACAAGTTGGGTTAAAAATACATAAGTATTTTAACCATCCAAGTAACATGTGAAAATAGGAAGAAATATGGATAATATTTCTATAAAATACATGTTGGGAAAAACTTGGAAAAATTAACTAATCAAGTTAAGATATCGAACTAAAACGCGTTAACGAACCGTACACGGACAAAATATGAGAAAAAATGCCATTGCGGCAAGATAAGAAAAATATATATTTTAAGAGGTAAAATATATATATATACTTTGGATGAAAACAAATAAACACTTTCCTAAGTGTTGGAGGATTAATTCGTGGGAGAAACACATGACACAAACGAATAAGACGTTAAAACAAACGTATATACTTAACAAGAAAAATTACACATTTATATATATATTTGTACGCTCGTCTCGGCAAAATTCTAGTATAACTACTTAATGGGAAAGTAGATATGCGGGAAGGAAAGCCGCGACGAGAAGACAAGGATATATATATGTGTATGTCGTACCAACGAAATCCTAGTATATTTATTTGAATGGGAAAATAAATATACGGTGTGGTGAGTTGAATCGGACGTTAAGAATATACGATCGAACGACAAAATCTTAGCATATTTGTTTAAATGGGAAAACAAATGTGTGGCAAAGTGAGTCGGGTCGAGGATTGAAATATATATTATATCGAGCGATGCGATCTTAAGTATAATTATTTAAATGGGAAAATAATTATATGTTAAGTGAAGTCGAGTCGATGATAATAAGATACAAGTTATGGAAATATTAACAAGAGTAATATATAACTTGTAACACAAAGGGTAATGTAACGCCAACGAAACCTAGGATACACGCTTAATTAAACGGGATTTGGAACAACTTGTGGTCGGGAGTTGGGTGTACAACTTGCCAAGGCACATGCACTATAGGAATAGTGACTTATACGTTTAGGACGTTTGTAGGTGCAAGACCACCCCTTGCTATTCACCTTATTGAGCCAGACGCAGTTTCAGGTGAGTTTCACGGCCCCATTTTAAACTATTTTTACGTTTTCCGGGGGAAAGATATGTTAGGGATAGTGTTTGACGGATTTAATACTTGAGGTGTGACCGCCACTCGGGGTTGAGTCCTCGCCTCTATAATCATTTGTTCAGGGAATTGAAACCGGAGGAATATTCGAATAGTACTATTGGTGCCTGACAAGGCCCACCCCTAATCGATAGCGTCGATTATGCATTAGGTTATGCCTGGGGTGCAAATATTCTGAACTTAAGTCGTGGGAAACCGAGTAACGACTTGGAGCGGGGCACAATTATTACATGTCTTGGTTTGATTATAGTCTCAAGTAGATTTATAGGAATTTGCAACTCCTATATATTGTCATAACATGGTATTCCCAAGTATTCAAGTTTTAGAAACTAAAAACCTGTGAACTCACCAATATATTTATATTGACGAAATTTTTAAACATATCTTTCAGGTAATTAGAAGATGAAAGATCAAGCAGGCAGGGTCGGGAAATCTCCAATGCAAACGTCGAGCTTTTGTGGGGTTTCACCTTTATTTCCCAAGGCATTTGGGATATATTTGAGAAACCTCTAAGTTTATTTCAAAAACAATTATCTTTTGTGTAATATTTGAAACCGATTCGACGTCGTAATAAATGACCCATTTTCTTTAAATTACTTGTGTTTAGCCATAACCTTGACTTTATGCTTTTGAACCGTCGCGCCACGTGTTTCCGCCTTTGTCGTGGTGTCACAGAACGTGGTATCAGAGCCAAGGTTATAGCGAACTAGAGTATTTTCTTTAAAAACTAGACTATAACCGGATTTGGTTCTAAAGATAAAGTTTTCAAAAGAAAATGTACATGGTTTTAAATAAAAGTAATTTTCAAGAAGCATTGGGCATGAGGAGATTCCGACCAAGCCAGCCACGAGTATTGTAACGTAGAAATTAGAAGTTAGGAAGGTTACTATAGAGTACGCCATAACTGTCTAATTTAAATAAATCATATATACATGTACGGTTCTTTTGCCAGGATGTCGGACGCGGGAAGTATAGCGCCACGTGTTTCCGCCTTTGTCGTGGTGTGACACTAAGGTTTGGTTTCCATCCATGAATCTTTATAAACGTTTTTAATCAATCCCTAATGGTCCAGACCTGTTATAAAACGGAAAAGCTTTCTGAAAATCGTTAATAAGTGTTGTTAATCGGATTTTAACTAGTATACATGTGTTATGGGTGTTTATGATTAGAAAGCTAGGGTTTTTATGATTCAAGATGAATGAATGACATGTTATTATGTTAGATCAGAATAATAATGATATTATGATGATAAAATCTGAGAATTGATTATTAGGGTTATAGTTACGCATGTTAGTATGATGTTGCATGCTATGTGAATGGTGTTTGGATTACGTGATTGCATGCAGGGCTGATAATACGAGGCAAAACGAAGGGTTTTAGTTGAAACATGTTTAGGATAGTGTTTGGGATGATATTGGGTGGTTACACACGTTCTGGATCTGATTTGGAGCGTTAAACGCGCGAAAAACTGGAACAGCAAGGTTACAGGCGATTAGCAATCCTAATCGCCTATGTTAGAGGCGATTAGGAGGCCAATCGCCAGTCTTTCATGCGATTAGGGCCTAATCGCTAGTACTTACATGCGATCAGCCCTAATTGCTAGTTTTTATATGCAATCAGCCCTAATTGCTAGTTTTTATATGCAATCAGCCCTAATTGCTAGTTTTTACATGCAATCAGCCCTAAATGCTAGTTGACTTTTCCTAATCGCGTGTACTGCTGCTGTAAGTATAAATTAGTATTCCGAGACCCGATTTGACATGTAGGAACATGCTAGGAACCCCGTAACATATCTAATAACTTGGTAACATATGTTTGAATGTAATTCGGTGATACGTGAACTATGTGCTATAAATTGTTGTGCGTTAACGTATGTTAAGTGTGTTTACATGATTGCATGTTTGAGAGCGTAAACATAACACGGGGAATCTCGGGTCACCAATGGGATGTCGAGTCTTGTACTTTGGGTCAGTTAAACAGTCACGGTGTTTTCAAACGAACTTGGATATGGTCTGGACATCTAGGGACTAATTAACCTGCGGGTTATTAGTCTAAGTACTTGTAACTGTCATATGTTAGGTCACCGCTTTACGGGACTAGCATAGCAGCTGAGTTTACTCGGGTTAAGGAGTAACGCAACTTAAGGTGAGTTTACGGCCCCTCTTTTAAACTGGTTTTATACTTTCGGGGGAGAAAACATGTGTTAAAACTATTATTTGGTAACTACTGTCATACTATGGGTTTCTATTGTGTACTACACGATCTTTGGAAGTCCCGGGGGGAACCATGAATGTGCGGGTTTGCACAACGGGGAAATGTGAATAGCGCTATTGGGAGTGACCAACCCCGCTCGTCGGCTTGGAGGGCCGGGCGAGTGCATATTGTCTCAAACAGGAACAACAGGAACAACTGGTTTACTTTTCGGGCACAACATCTGGTATGCGTGTTAGTAATGGTTTTCCAATCGTGGTAGTAACAAAACATACGCCTAGCTAGCGTACACTGGTTTTCGATTTGTTATAGTATGGACAGGTGGACTTGGTACTTGGATTACAAAACCTGTAAACTCACCAGCATTTTTGTGCTGACGTAAACTTTTACATGTTTTCTCAGGTCGCTAAGGTAGCACTACGGGACTAGGGCGCACGCGTCTGCACGGCGTCTAGTTAGAGTCGCATGGTTTCATATGTTAAACATTTGGTTTACTTTTGAGATACTGTTTTGAATAAGCTTCCGCTGTAAACGGGGATTTTAAACTATGTTTTGAAATTGCATTATATTCATTTAGACTTGTTTATTGTGATCGTTGGTTTGGATCCTGGTTTGTCATGCGCCTCGCGGTAAAACTCCGCAAGTGGATTTTGAGGGTGTGACAGATTGGTATCAGAGCCAATGGTTATAGTGAACTAGGACTGCATGTAGAGTCTAGTCTATAGCCGAGTCGCACACACTAGACGATCACATGGTACTAAACATTATGGTGGTTTACGTATGGTCTTGTCGGGGTGTCTCTAAATCATTTGGTCTTTCTACGTTACATCATCCGTTCTATCTTAGGTCGGGTTACTTACTTTCTAGGCAGTGTAGTATATTGGGGTAACTCGTATACTCTTGAGATTTGTCCAAGGTTCGGACATCTCCCTTTCATACTCCCATAGAAACACTTGCCATAAACTACCGTAGTATTACGGTGTATAGCTAAGAGTCTATGTTCGGTGATTTGAACTTTGAACTAGGAGAACACTTGGAGGACCATGTAGAGCGGTTTATCATTTTGGGTGCACACAAAATCATAAACCGAAATGCATGGAAGCCCTAGTGAGCTCTGGGCTTGAGGGGATAGTCCTGGATTGGATCTAGCTTTGATCTTGTGAACATTAGTGGTTATCTTTATCTGCGAAACTAAATTTTCTCGTCCTTTCTGCCAGAATCATGTCTGGAGTACGAGGAGGACGTGGAGGTGGTCGCAATGGTGGACGTGGTGGTGGTCGCGGTGGTGCTGGTGGTCGTGGAGGTATTAACTTATCGCAGGCTGATCTGAACAACTTGCTCCAAGCTGCCTTCCAGTTAGGGCACAACGGTGGTGGTAAGTTGATTTATCCATTTTCTTTGCCTCATTGGTGAACCTTGTTCACATTCTTCGTGGTTTCTCATGCGTTTCATTTCAGGTGGCCCTGTTAACCCACCCCCACCCATGTGTACCTACAAGATGTTTCGGGACTGTAAGCCCCAGGAATTCTCTGGCACTGAGGGCACGGTGAGCTTACTCAGGTGGTTGGAAAAAGTGGAGTCAGTGTTTCTGATGTGTAACTGTCTCCCAGAAGATCGGGTTAAGTATGCTGCTGCGTTATTCCAGGATGTTGCATTGACTTGGTGGAATAACATCACCCAGAATATGGGTATTGGGGAGGCGTATGCTATGCCTTGGGAGAATTTTGTGCAGCTGCTGAAGCGTGAATACTGTCCGAGGGAAGAGGTGCAGAAGCTAGAGCATGAGGTGTGGAACCTCAAGATGACTGGGTCTGAAATTGAAAAGTATACTGTGAGGCGGAATGAGTTGGCAGTGCTGTGTCCTGATCTGCATGTGCCAGAATACAGGAGGATTGAGCATTATATCTCGGGGTTAGTACCTGAGATCGCAGGGTTAGTGGCTGCGGGAAATCATCCTACATACGCAGAGGTGGTCCGATCGGCTCATAGGATGACCAACTTAATGGTGAATGAGGGTATTTTGCCTGCTAAGGGTTCGACTGTTAAGGCTCCAGAGAATAACAAGCGCAAGTGGGAAAATGACGGGAAGGGATCTGGGCCAGCACAGCAGAATAAGAGGTTCGACAATGGGGGTTCTTCTTCTTCTTCGGGTAACAAACAGGGTGGTTATGCGGGGAAACTGCCCAAATGTAACAAGTGTGGACGTCATCATCAAGGGAACTGCGACAGTAACCGTTGTCACCGCTGCCAGCGAACTGGGCATTATGCTAAAGATTGTCGGGTTACACTTCCATCGACCCAGGCCCCGACTAATAACTCAGCTCCGACTACTCAAGGGACTACGGGAAGACAAGGATGTTATAATTGTGGTGAGACCGGGCATTACAAGAAGGATTGCCCAAAACTGAAGCAGGGTGGAAACAACGGTAATGGGAACAACGGGGGCGGCGGCAGAAATGCACGTGCCTTCGTCATTGGAGCCGCTGAGGCTAGACAGGACCCAGACACAGTCACCGGTACGTTCCTTCTCAATAATCGTTCTGTTAGTGTATTATTTGATTCTGGTGCCGACAAGAGTTTTGTATCCATGGATGTTAGTCGACTGCTAGATGTAGTACCCGTACCATTAGAGACCAAGTATATTATTGAGTTGGCTGACGGTAAAAAGATTGAAGCTACTAGTGTCCTTCGGGAGTGTCAATTAGAGTTGTCGGGTTTATCGTTCCCCATCGACCTTATTCCGGTACCTTTGGGTAGTTTTGACGTTGTTGTAGGCATGGATTGGTTGTCCCTGTATCGCGCGGAGATTGTCTGTTACGATAAGGTTATTCGGATTCCTCTCCCTGATGGAGAATTCCTTTCTGTTTACGGTATCAAGGGTGGTGTTCCGCTGAATATCATCTCTAGCATGAAAGCCCTTAAGTGTCTTCGAAAGGGTTATCCAGCCGTTTTGGCACTTTTATCTGTTTCCTCTGGTGATGAGAAGAAGATCGACGATATTCCAGTTGTACGCGAGTTTCCTGATGTTTTTCCCGATGATTTATCTGGTCTTCCTCCTCATCGTTAAGTCGAGTTCGGTATTGATCTTGTACCAGGGGCTGCTCCTATTGCTCGGGCCCCCTACCGTCTTGCACCTCCCGAGATGCAGGAATTGTCTAGTCAGTTACAGGAACTCTTGGACAAGGGTTTCATCAGACCAAGTTCTTCCCCTTGGGGAGCCCCGATTCTATTCGTCAAGAAGAAGGATGGCAGTTTCCGATTGTGTGTGGACTACAGAGAACTGAACAAATTGACCGTCAAGAACCGTTATCCTCTTCCACGTATTGATGATCTATTCGACCAGCTCCAGGGTTCTAGTTATTATTCCAAGATTGACTTGAGGTCCGGTTATCACCAGTTGCGCGTCAGGGAGGCTGACGTTGCAAAGACTGCCTTTCGAACACGTTATGGCCATTTCGAATTCTTGGTCATGCCTTTCGGTCTCACGAACGCACCGGCGGTTTTCATGGACTTGATGAACCGCGTTTGCAAACCATATCTTGACAAGTTCGTCATTGTGTTTATTGATGACATTCTGATCTACTCCAAGAACAAGACCGAACACGAGGAACATCTGCGGTTAGTTTTGGAACTCTTGCGACAGGAACAACTTTACGCTAAGTTCTCGAAGTGTGACTTTTGGTTACGCGAAGTTCAGTTCCTAGGACATGTGGTTAATGAACTAGGGATTCATGTCGATCCAGCTAAGATCGAAGCGATCAAGGACTGGGGAGCACCAAAGACGCCAACTGAGGTGCGGCAATTCCTAGGCCTTGCGGGCTACTATCGTTGTTTCATTCAGGGGTTCTCGAAGATTGCTCAACCCCTCACCACTCTTACTCAGAAGGATAGAAAATTTGACTGGGGTGAACCACAAGAGTCAGCGTTTGAGGAACTAAAGTCTAAACTTTGTTCCGCTCCTATTTTGTCTTTACCTGAAGGCCCTGATGATTTCGTTGTTTACTGTGATGCCTCTATTCATGGTCTCGGTTGCGTGTTGATGCAACGCGAGAAAGTGATCGCGTATGCTTCTCGTCAACTCAAGGTGCACGAGAAGAACTACACCACCCATGACTTGGAGTTGGGTGCCGTGGTTTTCGCGTTGAAAATTTGGAGACATTACTTGTACGGTACCAAATGCACCATCTACACCGATCACAAGAGTCTCCAACATATTTTCGACCAACAACATTTGAACATACGGCAACGTCGTTGGATTGAACTTCTGAACGACTATGATTGTGCTATTAAGTACCATCCTGGCAAGGCGAATGTTGTAGCAGACGCCTTGAGCAGGAAGGAATCAACTAAACCTCGTCGCGTTCGGGCGTTGCAGCTCACCATTCATTCATCCTTACCTGATCAACTCCGTTCTGCCCAGTTAGAAGCTTTGAAGGAGGAAAACCTTAAAGCTGAGACTATGCACGGTGCCGACAAGCACCTCGAGCGAAGGCCTGATGGCCTGCACTACTTCGCAGAACGCATATGGGTTCCTTTATTTGGGGGACTACGGGAGCTTGTCCTAGATGAGGCTCATAAGTCCCGGTATTCTATTCATCCTGGTTCGGATAAGATGTACCAAGATCTGAAGGTGCTTTACTGGTGGCCAAACATGAGGTCGGACATAGCCTCATACGTGAGCAAATGCTTGACCTGTGCTAAGGTCAAGGTGGAATACCAGAAACCGTCGGGTCTCTTGCAACAACCTGAAATTTCCGGAGTGGAAATGGGAACGGATTACCATGGATTTTGTCACACAACTTCCTAAATCACCAAGCGGGAATGACAAGATATGGGTGATTGTCGATCGGTTGACGAAATCAGCCCATTTTCTTGCTATTAAGGAGACCGACACCATGGATCGTTTGGCTCGTCTTTATTTGAAGGAAGTTGTTTCTAAGCACGGGGTGCCAGTTTCTATTATCTCGGATCGTGACTCCCATTTTACTTCTCACTTCTGGAAGTCCTTGCACAAGGCTTTGGGTACCCAACTAGACATGAGTACAGCTTACCATCCACAGACTGACGGTCAGAGTGAGCGCACAATTCAAACTTTAGAAGACATGCTGCGGGCATGTGTGATCGATTTTGGCAAGGGTTGGGAAGCTCATCTACCGTTAGTAGAATTCTCGTACAACAACAGTTATCACACGAGCATCAAGGCAGCTCCGTTCGAGGCATTGTACGGACGGAAATTCCGTTCTCCTCTTTGTTGGGCTGAAGTGGGTGAGAGTCAACTCACTGGGCCTGAACTAGTGTACGAAACTTCGGAAAAGATCGTACAGATTCGTAACCGGTTGGCGGCGGCACGGGATCGACAAAAGAGTTATGCTGATCAGCGTCGCAAACCATTGGAATTCCAAGTCAATGACAAAGTACTTCTAAAAGTCTCACCGTGGAAGGGCGTCATACGCTTTGGGAAGCGTGGCAAACTCAATCCGCGGTATGTCGGCCCATTTACGATCCTGGAACGGATTGGGCCGGTGGCATATCGTCTTGATTTACCGACGGAGCTTGGTAACGTACATAACGTCTTCCATGTGTCCAACTTGAAGAAGTGTCTGGCTGACGAGTCCCTCATTGTTCCACTGGAAGAGATCAAGGTTGATGATCGTCTTCGGATTGTGGAAGAACCTGTGGAGATTCTGGATTACAAGATTCGTAGCCTACGTCACAGTAAGATTCGTATCGTTAAGGTTCGGTGGAACTCGAACCGGGGACCAGAGTATACGTGGGAACGGGAGGATCAGATGAAGTCTAAGTATCCTCATCTCTTTCCTAAGGAAGCGTTCGAGTCGAGATATGTCTCTTCTGCAGCTGAATGAATCTCGGGGCGAGATTCCTTTTAACGTGGGGATGATGTGACAACTCGGGTAAATCTATCTTTTGGTTTCTATCTTTTGTTTGTTCCCTTCGTTATTTCTTTTGTTCTTTTGATACTTGTGCAATTTTCGGGACGAAAATTCTTTTAACGTGGGGATGATGTGACACCCGGCAAATTCTGGTTAACAACGTTGTCTAGATGAAAGTCTACCTTAGCGAGTCACGCGTATATTGTACTTAACTGGGTCAGTTAAGTCGGGTTATGGTTCGGGAACTATCGGTTTAGTCTAGAAGATCATTGGATGTTGGTCTAGAGGGTCATTAGATGTCGGTCCTTAACCAAGTGTACAAACGGTGACGATTTGTAGGATCGTCAGGGCATACGGAACATACAAGTCTCGAGTCCCGGGAATTGGTGAACGAGTGTGAATATGTGTATTTACAAGTGTTATGTGTTTACAATCATTATGTGACTTGTCGGTATGTGAATATGTGTTAACATATGTTAAAACGAGGTTTAACGCGCAAAACACACGAAACCAGCCCCTATAGGCGATTAGGAAGGCCTAATCGCCTATAAGGGAGGCGAGTAGGCATCTTAGGGGCGAGTAGGGGACTGATCGCATGACTGTTCATGCGATTAGGCCCCAATTGCATGAACTTACATGCGATTAGGCTTCCTGATCGCATGTAAAGCTGCATAATCGCGTGTTACGTGCTGGACGACTAAAAACGACTATAAATACCATACTTGACCTCATAAACTTCATTATACAAACCCTAGTCGTCCCATAACCTGCCCCAACACATACACAACCTCTGGAACGCGATTTTTGATCAAAACACAAGGTTTCAAGCTTAATCCATCATTCTTTCACAAATCTAAGGTTTGGTTTCCATCCATGAATCTTTATAAACGTTTTTAATCAATCCCTAATGGTCCAGACCTGTTATAAAACGGAAAAGCTTTCTGAAAATCGTTAATAAGTGTTGTTAATCGGATTTTAACTAGTATACATGTGTTATGGGTGTTTATGATTAGAAAGCTAGGGTTTTTATGATTCAAGATGAATGAATGACATGTTATTATGTTAGATCAGAATAATAATGATATTATGATGATAAAATCTGAGAATTGATTATTAGGGTTATAGTTACGCATGTTAGTATGATGTTGCATGCTATGTGAATGGTGTTTGGATTACGTGATTGCATGCAGGGCTGATAATACGAGGCAAAACGAAGGGTTTTAGTTGAAACATGTTTAGGATAGTGCTTGGGATGATATTGGGTGGTTACACACGTTCTGGATCTGATTTGGAGCGTTAAACGCGCGAAAAACTGGAACAGCAAGGTTACAGGCGATTAGCAATCCTAATCGCCTATGTTAGAGGCGATTAGGAGGCCAATCGCCAGTCTTTCATGCGATTAGGGCCTAATCGCTAGTACTTACATGCGATCAGCCCTAATTGCTAGTTTTTATATGCAATCAGCCCTAATTGCTAGTTTTTATATGCAATCAGC
This sequence comes from Ambrosia trifida, assembly GCA_028751855.1. Taxonomy (NCBI): domain Eukaryota; kingdom Viridiplantae; phylum Streptophyta; class Magnoliopsida; order Asterales; family Asteraceae; genus Ambrosia; species Ambrosia trifida. Next base: position 42,906,072 of record CM054123.1, on the reverse strand, counting down.
CCTAATTGCTAGTTTTTACATGCAATCAGCCCTAAATGCTAGTTGACTTTTCCTAATCGCGTGTACTGCTGCTGTAAGTATAAATTAGTATTCCGAGACCCGATTTGACATGTAGGAACATGCTAGGAACCCCGTAACATATCTAATAACTTGGTAACATATGTTTGAATGTAATTCGGTGATACGTGAACTATGTGCTATAAATTGTTGTGCGTTAACGTATGTTAAGTGTGTTTACATGATTGCATGTTTGAGAGCGTAAACATAACACGGGGAGTCTCGGGTCACCAATGGGATGTCGAGTCTTGTACTTTGGGTCAGTTAAACAGTCACGGTGTTTTCAAACGAACTTGGTTATGGTCTGGACATCTAGGGACTAATTAACCTGCGGGTTATTAGTCTAAGTACTTGTAACTGTCATATGTTAGGTCGCCGCTTTACGGGACTAGCATAGCAGCTGAGTTTACTCGGGTTAAGGAGTAGCGCAACTTAAGGTGAGTTTACGGCCCCTCTTTTAAACTGGTTTCATACTTTCGGGGGAGAAAACATGTGTTAAAACTATTATTTGGTAACTACTGTCATACTATGGGTTTCTATTGTGTACTACACGATCTTTGGAAGTCCCGGGGGAACCATGAATGTGCGGGTTTGCACAACGGGGAAATGTGAATAGCGCTATTGGGAGTGACCAACCCCGCTCGTCGGCTTGGAGGGCCGGGCGAGTGCATATTGTCTCAAACAGGAACAACAGGAACAACTGGTTTAATTTTCGGGCACAACATCTGGTATGCGTGTTAGTAATGGTTTTCCAATCGTGGTAGTAACAAAACATACGCCTAGCTAGCGTACACTGGTTTTCGATTTGTTATAGTATGGACAGGTGGACTTGGTACTTGGATTACAAAACCTGTAAACTCACCAGCATTTTTGTGCTAACGTAAACTTTTACATGTTTTCTCAGGTCGCTAAGGTAGCACTACGGGACTAGGGCGCACGCGTCTGCACGGCGTCTAGTTAGAGTCGCATGGTTTCATATGTTAAACATTTGGTTTACTTTTGAGATACTGCTTTGAATAAGCTTCCGCTGTAAACGGGGATTTTAAACTATGTTTTGAAATTGCATTATATTCATTTAGACTTGTTTATTGTGATCGTTGGTTTGGATCCTGGTTTGTCATGCGCCTCGCGGTAAAACTCCGCAAGTGGATTTTGAGGGTGTGACAATTGTTTACTAGAGTCAATAGTTGGTCAATAGTCTTTGTAATTATCCTTTGATTCTCTCCCATGATCTTCTCCTTTATTCATGTCTTGTACTACTATAAAATCTCTATGTAAACATTGTATACAAGTACCTTTGAATATACAAGCTTATAGCATTATTCTTATATGGTATCAGAGCACTAATGCTCCTCTTAGCCATCGATCCAACCTTCTTCTCCGTTACCTCTGATCAACATCCACAACAACCTACACAGCAATTTCATCCTTTTTTTTCTTGATTTGCAGCTTCAATGGCTCCCTTTTTCGTTCATCAATTGAATTGTAACTACACTTGAAACCCTTGTTCCTCAGCCTCAACCCCCTCATTACAAAACCAACCCTCCTCGTGGTCAAACAAATCCGCAACCCAAACTCAAAACAACACGACCCACAACAGCCAAACTAACGTTTTTTGTTATTTTGGCAGCATTTCCGGTCATGTAACGAAAGACTTCCGCAACCTTAGTCGCTTCATACATGACCATCAAGTCTCTACTCATGATTCTTACATAAAACCGACTGTGAACACTACCTTCTCTCACACTGCGGTTCCAAACACTCCATGGATGTGGGATACAGGCGCTTGCAATCAAACTGGCAACAACAACGACAACCACATGCATGTTCTTTCTGAATATGGTGGCCCGGATGAGATTGTTTTAGGTGACGGTAAATTCCTTCCTATCACACACATTGGTCAAACAACCCTTCACACCAACTCACGACCTCTTTTCTTAAACAGTGTCTTAATCGTTCCATCTCTTCGCAATAATCTTATTTACGTTGCAAAACTATGTCGTACTAACCAAGTTTCTATTGAATTTTTCCATCTTATTTCTTGGTTAAGGATCTACGCACGATGGCGCCTCTCATGCGGGGTATTGTTGGGTCTGCTGACCTAAAGAAGAACAGATGATTGAAAAGCCAAATTATACTAACAGTTGATCCACATAAATAAACAGTCTTTACAACATACTCTTCCCAAAAGACTGTTGACCCTAACAACTGTTCCACCTAAACAACTGCTATGACAACTGCTGCTACAAAGGACTGTTGGATAACAACTGATAGAGAACAACTGCTGACCAAAGGTCTGATGAAGAACAACTGCTGATCAAGTACTGAAGACTAAAGGTCTGTTGGAGCCAACCACACTTAGGCTCCAACAGATGATACAAGACCATCAGAGTTTTCCCTCAACAGTAGTTTACCTTACAGTGTTTTGTAATATAACAGTAGTTTGTATAGGGCAGATGTTTTATGTTGTTATTCTGTTAGAGGTCACTATCTTAGGTGACGTCAGCCTAGGTCACCAGTGGTTTAGATTTGTCTATAAATAGAACGGTGCTTGTACTGTTCTATTTGTCACACACAACATTCTCTCAGACAAACAATCACTGTGTGATCAGGCTGAGGGGGAGTACTTGTATTTGATTGTAATCATTCAATTTTAATGAAAGCTTTCGATTAAGAAAACATTTATTCCTTTGTTTTGATTATAGTTTATCCTTCCGCTGCACTTTCCATATATATTCGCTTCATTCAATTCTCATTCTACTCTAAACAAATCAAAACAATCAAACTCAGATCCTAACAATTGGTATCAGAGCTTGGTCAATTAAATTCGATCTAATCAATCAATTTAATATAAACAGATCAGCTCACAATTATTGATATCGTTTGTTTGTCGGATTGAAAACAGAGTAATAGTTTATTTTCGATTCAACCGGTTATAAACAGACTTTGTTTTTGAAAAATCAGAGAATGGCTTCAATCAATCACGATCCACATAACACTGGCACGAACAACAAGCCACCGATGCTTGTCAGATCTGAATATAATATCTGGCAATGTCGGATGAGCCATGTTATAGCTCAACAGAACACTGGGTGTTGGAAGTCGGTTATCTTCGGACCACATGTTCCGATGGTGCCGAGTACCGAAGATCCCAAGGTTCAGGAGCCTAAGAAACTTGAAAACTACTCCGACCAGGATTTTCAGAAAATTGAGTTAGATGCTAAGGCCTTCAGTATTGTGGCCATGGCTCTACCCAATGATATATATGCTGGGTTGTTACACTGTAACAGTGCAAATGAGTTGTGAGATGCACTGAAAGAACAATTTGGTGGGACTGAAGAGGTTATTGAAAACAATCATGAAATACTTAACCAACAATATGAAACATTCAGTCATGTTAAGGGAGAGTCATTAACTCAACAATTTGAGAGGTCTAACTGTCTCATTAGTGAACTAAAACTGGTTGGTCTAACTTACCCTCATTCAACCTTGAACCATAGGTTTTTAAGATCATTACCAGATAAATGGGACACTATTGCTATAGTTATGAGAAACTCAATTGGATTCAAGGACCTATCACTGACCCAGCTTCATGGTAAGCTCTTAACCTATGAGAGAGAGCTTAACCAGAAAAAGAAGCTCCAAGACTCTGGAAAAGTGTCTGATGATTATGTATTTGGTAATACAGCACTTTTGGGTCATGATGAAGTGCCTGGAAATACTAAGGATCAGAGTTATGATCATTTCATTGACATAACTTCAGGTTTTAACTCAGGTTTTAACTCTGATTCTTAATCACCAAACTATGCTTTTACAGCAAGTGGTGGTGATATCCAGGCATCTGATAACATATCCTTTGAGTATGATGACCTAAAATATTTTGACCCTGATGATTTGGAAGAAATGGACATTATGCACCAATTGGCCCTTCTCAGTGTAAGAACTAACAATTTTTACAAGAAAACTGGGAGAAGGTTTCCAGGGTTAACTGGCAGATCAAAGGTTGGGTTGGATAAATCAAAGATAAAGTGTTATAAATGTCATAGACTTGGTCATTTTGCTAGGGAATATAGGAGTCAACATGGTACACCTATAATTACCTATCCAAATCAAAGGCCTTAGACCAACACTTATCAAAATTCCTATAATACCCCTGGACCAAATGTGCAAAACACTGCTCATTTTGCACAGTCCTCAAACACTGTTCCTCAGATCCACTATGTGCAAGCACCTGTTGCTCAGGCACCTGTGCCAATGACTGCTGCTTCATCCTCTGCTCCTGCAGAGACCAGTCAACAGAGTTTCTTCACACAAGGCTTTGTTGATTGGAGCAGTCTACCAGATGAGTTAACAGATGAAAATTTTGCACTAGTTGCCAAAGCTGAAAATGAACCAGAAATTTTTTGTTTCATGGCTATAGTAGAAGAAGTTGAATCTGAGGAGGTGGTGACTGAATCTAAAGTTGTGACTGATGATGTTGTTGATGAAGTAGTTGCAGGTGAAAAACCTGAAGAAGAGGTTATGAATCTCTCAGATCCCTGGGGTGCATCTGATGATTGTGAATGCAAGTGTGATTGTGCATTGATGGCTGCTGCTAAGGTATCTCCTCAAATTCTTAAAGATTTATGTTCTGACAAATGTGTAATAGCATTTGCTAACATCAAAGAAGTGAATGAAAACCTTAGAAAGAAAATTTTAGATGATGAAGTTAAATTTGAGAAACTTTCAAAAGAATTAAAAACAAATTTAACTGAAAAAGAATCTGAAATACGCAGCTTAAAACATGAAGCAACCATAACCAAAGACCAGCTCCAAACTATGATAACAAAATATCAGAGTTGTAAAAGTGAGCTTGAGTCCACCCAAGTTGAATGTCAGAAATGGGTGGAATCATGTAGAGGTTTTGAAATGCTACTCAACAAACAAACCAAAAGTCATGTGAAGTTTGGTTTTGGTTTTGAAACCACTGCTCCAGCTTTTGAAAACACTGACAAAAGGGATCAAAAGTTAGTTGAGATAGTACCAACAAATTTGAAGGGTCAAGAGATTAAAATCACTGAACCCAATGGTAAGAAAATTGTTCTAGAAAAACCAGAAGGTTCCTCATCATTCACTGAACTTGAAAATTATGAATTTAAACCTACTTGGTCTGATGAGTGTGGTACTCTTGAGAACTTTAAACCTGTTGATTTCAAAACTCCTGAGGGAAAGACAGCACCTCAGGCAAAGATCATTCCCTTGAAAAACCTTCCAGCAGATGCTCAAACATCTGCTGAAAAGAAGGTTGAAAAAGGGAAAAAGAAAGAAAAGTCTGTCCACTTGTTCTGTGATTTCTGTGAAAAGAAGAATCATGTTACTAAAAATTGTTTTCTTCTAAAAGCATATGATATTAACAAAGGAACAAGTGCATGTGGATCCAAAGCCACATGTTCAATATGTGGGAAAAAAGAATCACAAAACCAAAGAGTGTCCGTATCTAAAAAATTTTGATGTCAAAATACAAGAGTACAAGGCTAAAACTCTTGCAAGTCAGGTGGTGAGTACTTCAAAAGGAAAGCCCAAACAAACCTTCACACCAGTCCAAACATCTGTTACCAAAAGTCTTGAAACATCTGCTCACATGGATGTCCAAGTAACAGATGCTCCACCCACCAGCAAGTACCCAAGAGGATATGGACAACCACCATGTCATAATCTGTCACATGTTTATGAGGAACCAAAAAGACCTTCTAAACCAAGAGTGAACAGAAATCCCTATGGGTATTATCATCTGTCTGGAAGTAATCAAACAACTATTGCCCCAAGTGTTGACATTCAAGCACTTGCAAATGGTCAGCAACAGTTGTTGAACTTGATTCAAAAACTAGTTCAAACCACTGATCATCCTCCAAAGCTTGAGTCTGAAAAGTCTGAGGACCCATCAAAGCCAACTTGGCTTTGGACACTCACCAAAACTAATTCATTACTGCTGTGCAGGGAGCTTCTGCTTGTTTAGATAATCTTTGGTATGTAGATAGTGGAGGCTCCAGGCACATGACAGGATGTAGAGCCCTTCTTCTGGAATTCTTAGCTCATGGAGGGGGTGATATATCCTTTGGTAATGATTCAAAAGGTAAGGTGTTGGGTTCAGGGACTGTTCAGGCTGGGAAACTCAAGTTTGAAAATGTCAATCTTATTGATAATCTTAAATTTAATCTCCTTAGTGTTTCACAAATGAGTGACAAAGGTTATGGCTCATTCTTCACTAAGAAAACTTGTAAGATTGTTGGGCCAGAAGTGGTGAAAAAGATTGATACCATCATTGCTGAGAGCAAAGCACAACTTGTTGCTCATAGAAGTGGCAATGTGTATGTAGTTGATATGTTGAAGGACAATCCTATGGCAAATGTCTGTTTGTTTTCTGCTGCCTCCACAAAGGAAACAGAATTGTGGCATAAGAGACTGGGTCATACCAACCTTCAAACTATCAACTCACTCTCCAAACAAAGTCTTGTCAGAGGTTTACCATCAAAAGAATTCAAATGTGATGAGCATTGTGTTTCCTGTTTAAAAGGAAAACAACATAAAAGCTCTTACAAATCCATTGATGAGTCCAAAACAAGTCAATGTCTACAATTGTTGCACATGGACTTGTTTGGCCCAGTTAAAATCATGAGTCTAAGAAGAAAAAGATTTTGTCTTGTCATAGTTGATGATTTTTCTAGGTTTACATGGACTTACTTTTTACACTCTAAGGATGAGACTGTAGGTATTTTGAAGGACTTTGTCACCAAAGTTGAAAAACAATATGACTTGCCAGTAAAAGTCTTTAGAAGTGACAATGGAACAGAGTTTAAAAATAAGGAGTTGGATGACTTCTGTGTGTCAAAAGGGATTGTGAGGCAATACAACATCCCAAGAACACCAGAGCAAAATAGGGTGGTTGAGAGGAAAAATAGAACTCTTATTGAAGCTGCAAGAACCATGCTAGCAGATTCTGGTTTGCCACCGTCCTTCTGGGCAGAAGCTGTAAACACTGCTTGCTATGTTCAAAACAGAGTTTTGATCAACCCAAGACATCAAAAAACTGCTTATGAAATTTTGTTCAAAATCAAACCATTAATCTCATTTTTCAAAATCTTTGGCTGCCCATGTTTCATTTTAAATCTCAAAGATTCCATTTCGAAATTTGCAGCCAAAGTAGATTGTGGCTATTTTCTGGGATATTCTTCTACTGCCAAGGCCTATAAAGTGTTTAACACAAGGACCAAGACAATAGAAGAAACTCTGAATGTGAAGTACAATGAACTTTCATCCCTAAAAATCCCAGCAAATCCTGCTGAGTTGTTTGATTTAGATAAATTCAAATTTAAAGATATCACTGTTAAAACTAACAATGCAGGTACTCCACAATCTCCACAACAAGATTACAGAACAAATGTTGTGATCCCCCGTCACTATAAAATCTATTCTGCATCAGAGGAAGCAGCTATTCAAAACAACTGTCAAAACTCTGTCACAGCTGAGTCAACCACTGTTGGCCAGTCTTACCCTCAAACCACTGCTTCACCTCTCACAACCACTGCACAATCATCTGTTGACAAAAGTCAGTCCAGTTTTACACCACTTGGACCCATTCCCCCACTTCCATTTCAAACATCTGATGGCACTACAGAAGTGCAAATAGATGTTACACCAGCAGAGTCACCAAACCTCTGTCCTTCACCTCAAAATGCCATCATACCATATCAGGGAGATCTAATCTGCCTAAGAGCTCATCCACCAGACCAAATCATTGGCAACATCAGAGAGGGTGTGCTAACAAGAAGCCAATCCTCCAATATCTGTCTTTTTGCAGGGTTTCTATCTCTCTCACAACCTGTCAAGTACCAAGAGGCACTAAAAGACAACAGTTGGGTAGAAGCTATGCAAGAAGAGCTCCTTCAGTTTAAAGGACAAAAAGTATGGGAACTTGTACCACTGCCTAAGGATGTTTGTCCAATAGGTACAAAGTGGGTCTTCAAAAACAAAACTGATGAAAGGGGTATAGTTGTCAAGAATAAAGCCAGGCTTGTGGTTCAAGGCTTCAGACAAGAAGAAGGAATAGACTATGATGAAACCTTTGCTCCTGTAGCAAGGTTAGAAGCTATCAGACTCTTTCTAGCCTTTGCTGTCAACCACAACATCAAGGTGTATCAGATGGATATCAAATGTGCCTTCCTATATGGCAAAATTCAGGAGGAGGTCTATGTATGTCAACCACCTGGTTTTGAAGACACATTCCATCCTGATCATGTCTACAAGCTTAATAAAGCTCTGTATGGACTTAAGCAAGCACCAAGGGCCTGGTATGAAACTCTTTCCACTTTTCTCTTATCCATTGGTTTCACAAGAGGTAAAATTGATAAAACCTTATTTTTGAAATGGAGAGGGAAAGATTTAATGATTGTTCAAATATATGTGGATGACATCATTTTTGGATCCACATGTAACAAAATGTGTGAAGAGTTTAGGGAACTCATGACAGCAGAGTTTGAAATGAGTGTTATGGGTGAACTTCAGTGTTTCCTTGGTCTCCAAGTGAAACAGCTGCAAAATGGCACATTCATTCATCAAAATAAATATGTGAAAAATTTGTTAACTAGATTTGAGATGAATGACTGTAAGCCATGTAGTACACCCATGAGTACAGTCAAGCTACTCACTATTGATGACAAGGATGAACTGGTTGACCAAACACATTACAGATGCATGATTGGGTCTTTATTGTACTTAACTGCATCTAGGCCAGACATTATGTTTGCCACTTGTGTCTGTGCAAGATCCCAGGCTTCACCCAGAAAGTCAAACCTTGTTGCTGTGAAAAGGATATTCAGATACCTAAAAGGTGCTCCCACACTTGGTATCTGGTATCCTGCTAAAGGAAACATTGAGCTTTCAGGTTATTCAGATAGTGATTTTGCTGGCTGTCACACCACAAGGAAGTCTACATCAGGAGGGTGCCAGTTTCTAGGGAATGCCTTAGTCTCTTGGCAAAGCAAAAAGCAAGCAGCTGTTTCCACCTCAACAGCTGAGGCTGAATACATTGCTGCTGCAAGCTGTACAGCCCAACTCATGTGGGTCCAAAATCAATTGCTGGATTTTGGGATAACTGCACTAAAGACTCCACTCATGTTGGATAGTCAAGCTGCTGAAAATATCATCAAGAATCCAGTCTCTCACTCAACTACCAAACACATAGACATCAGACATCATTTTGTCAGGGATAGCTATGAAAAAGGTTTGATTTCTCTGCACCATGTTCCAACAGAGGATCAGTTGGCAGATGTGTTGACAAAAGCTTTAGACACATCTACCTTTACAAATCTGATCTCTAGAATTGGTATGCTAAACATGGATTAAACAACACAAATGTTTTTAATAAAAGCATTAAAATGTTTCAGAAAATCAAAATCCATCCTTAAAAATAGCCTTTTGGTTGAAAAATCCGTTAAAGATAAAACAACCACTGTTTCATCCATTCTATCCACTGTTAAGTTGAAAAAATCTGTTTCAAACCTCTGATCAGATAAAACAACTGTTTATTCTCTCTCTCTCTCTCTCTCTCTCCATATATATATATATATATATATATATATATACACACACATATATACATATATCTATTAAAAAAATGCAGCATCAGCACTTTGGTAAAACAACAGCTGATTACATCAGATGTTTGCCACATCTGCTCCTACAAGCAGAGTTTTGGCCACATCAGCGGTTTCACCAGAGCCTATAAAAACCCTGTTTTATCACAACAGTCGTTACACTGTCTCATTGTATTCAAAATACTGAAACCGCCTTCTTCATTCTCAAACCCTTAATCTAATTCCACTCACTCTCACATTTGGAATCCATTACAATGGATCTTCAAGCTAAAGCCACCCACAATTACCTCCCATATCTGGTAGAAACAGATGAAAACACTCCATTCCATTCCACCATCGAGATCATTTTACAATCTAAATACCTGACAATCCTAACCGCTGACGCCCCTATCTATCTTGATACCCTCCAAGAATTCTGGTTGAATGCTGAGTTTCTACTTCAAGACAAAAAGCCTACTTCCATTATCTCAAAAATTGGAGAGACAAGTATCGTCATTACCCTGAACTCATATCCACAACCTTCTCACTTAATGACCTGTCAGGTAAAGACTCTTTCCCTAAGGCAGAGCTTCACACAGAGTTTCAGGAAAGAGGTTATGATGCACAGATGACTAGGTCAACACTTTTCAAAAAGTTTTTCCCACCAGTCATGAAATTTTTCTTTCATACCCTCCTTCTCTGTGTCTCTGCTAAGTCCACTTCCTTTAATGAAATCTTATTGAGGATTCAGTACTTGGGCTATGCTATGCTGTCAGATTCTGACTTCAATTTATCCCAGGGACTATTTATGGACTTAGTGTCAAATGTGAAAGCCATAAAGTCTGGGTCTAATAATGCTTTTTAAATTTACCCAAGAATTTTGAGTGTAATCCTTCAAAAGGTTTTACCTGAAAAAGATTTTAAAAAGGGTGAGTCTATGCAAATGTAGAGTCTAACTGATGAAACTTTCACAAGAATGCTGGGTTCAAACACCCAAGAAAAAGTATCAAAAGTGTCAAAAGTTTCCAAAACACAAACAAAGAGGACTAAGACAATAACTGTTGTCCAAACCTCTGTTGTTGAGCCCACTGCTCCTGGTGATCATGGCACTACATCCAGTGCTGTGAAACCCACACCAGCCACCTCCAAAAGAAAACGTCCATCCACAAAAACCAACACTCAACCAAAAAGGGGACTTCTGGAAGATGAGATACCAGAAGATAACCCTGTTGCAACACAAAAGCAACTAGAAACCACTGTTGTTACTTCCTCACAACAGTTGGTAATATCTCAACCTGTCCAAACTCCTCATACATCCTCACAAAAGGATCATGTTGTAAGCCAAGGGGAAACACATCATGATACATTTGAGTCACTTGGCCATATGTTTACAAGCCCCTCTCCCAGGGCTAATTCTCTTTTTACTCCTCCACCTTCACCATCACATGTTCCACAAACCATGCAACCTCTGTTTAAGGCTATTGAAAAAACTCAGGAAAATCCCAGTTCCTCTCTTTCACCTATCAATGAGAGTATACCTCCACAAGTGACTGGGACTGGGGAAATTCAATCAGCCATCCCACAAGTAGAAGAGGAGGTTACACCCCTAGAGTTCAATGAAACTCTAGGTGAGTTTTCAAGTGGAGCAGCCACTACTGATGTAGAGACCATTGTCTCACAACAGGACAGTGGTTACATAACTAAGACTCCCTTGAAGGCAACAACTGATGAGGCCACTATAGTGTCCCCAAAATCAGTTGGAAGTCCCCAGAACCAAGAAAAAGGGGCATCTGGTTCTCATCCTTTGGACTCGCCTCCTAGGACTGAACCAGTTACAACTACCACTGGTAGGAATTCTGATGATCCTATTAACTTAGGTGATGAGTTAAAATACCAAAATTGACGGCCAGAGTCTAGTCCATTGAAACCTCTGTTGCTGATATCAAATCTGATGTTAAGTCAATATTGGATTCCTTGGTTACTCTCACCAAGAGTCAACCATCCACAACTGATATTGCTAGTGAGCTATGGAAATCTGTTTCTCCCATCATCACAGCTCACAGAAAACTAGCAGATCAGACTCATGAAACCTACATGGCAGAAATCAGAAACATGGTAGATGCTAGGTACAAAGATACCCATGCAGACATTCAGGCCATTAAGACCATCTGCTGATGAATTCACAGCTGATGATGCCAAAAAGGGGGAGAGTGGCAGAGATAGATTGCCAAAGCTAGATCCCTTTGGTTGTCCACCTTCACAAAAAGGTCAATGAAAGTCTGCCAACAAACCAGGGTCTACCCAAACAGCACCACAACAACAACACCAAACCAGCAAAGCAAAAGAAGTGGACAACTCTGCTAATGAAGAAGCTAAAAAAGCTACTGAAGATAAGCAAAAGAGAGCTGACACTTTGGATGTCAAGGCAGAGGCTTTGATACAAAAGAAAAGGGAACAACAACAGGAAGTTGAAGATGTGGGTTCCTCTAAGAGGAAGAAAATGCCTGCCAAACATATCAGACAACCACCATTCAAACTGGCTGTTAAAACCACTGCTGTCAAAACCACTGCTGCCACCCAAACCACTAATACCACCACAACATCTGAACCTGTCACCACTACTACCAAAACCACATCTGAACCTGTCACCACTACCACCAAACCAACATCTGAACCTACAACCACATCACCACCTAAATCCCAAACATCTGCTGGTCCTACTAAAGTGCCAACAAATGTTAAGACCACCACTGCCTCTACACCACCATCACCTAAAATCTTGTACAAAAGGAAGAGGAAATCTACCTTTGTTGTACAGGATGAAAACATTCACACATCACCATTTACCACTTCAACCACACAATCTACACCCATATCAGCCATTCCACTTTCATCATTCTCACCACACACATCACAATTCACTTCCCATAGACCACCACCAACCACACACCATTTGTTGTTCCGTATCCCCTTGAACTTGATCTTCTCAAGGGGAAATGCAATCCTTCTATAATACTGAACAACCATCTGAAAGATCTTTCCCTTCTCTTTCACATTTTCCTGTTCCCCTAAACATAGACACATATCTAAAATACAAGGCTGAACAGGCAGATGCCATCATAAAAGAGAAATGCAAAAGGAAAGATGACAGGATTGCTCAGGGCATCCATTCAGCAGAGCTTAGCAAATTGAGAAGGATTGAAGATTTTGCTAAGACCCTGAGCAACTCCATGTCTACCATGCCTCTCAGCAGTGACATGGAAAGGGAGGTTAGGGAATCACTTCTTGAACAGATCTTGGCAACCATGCCTTATAAAGCAAACAAGAAACAGTTTGCAGGCTGGACCACTCATGCTCTCAGAGAAGAACTCCTAAGAATTGAAGAGATGGCCAAGAATCCCCCAGCTAAGGTCTCTGCCCCTGATTTTAGTAAAGGCAGAGATCCAGCCAGAGCCTTGAAATTCAAAAGAATGAGACAAGAAATTGTGGCTGCTGACTATGGGGAGATGAGGTCAGTTGCAAGGTGGTCTGAGCTGAGGTTGGTTGAAACATACAAGAAACTGGAAGAAAACAGGAACAAAAATCCTAACCTACCCAGAAAACCTGTCTACTCTGATAAACCACTGATGAAGAGACCTCAACAGGCTTTTACATTAGACAGCCTACTTGATACTTCTGATCTATCAGCTGCTGCTAGAAGACAATTCAAGAAAAAGAAAGAAATGTCTGAAGAAGATCAGAAGAAGTTTGCTGATACTTATATAAAAGAGGGCCTCTTCAACCAAGTACACTTTTTCTCAGATCCCATTACTGAAAAGCTCAGAGAACTCATTGGGAGACCTCCATCACCAAACTCATCTAGAATAAAAGTGCATCTCAGCAAATCCTCTGACTCAAAAATTCTAAAATGGAAGGTCAACAAAGACACCCATGAATTGACTTTGCTCAGGTCAGATGGAGAAGCTCAAAAGCTAAGCATGGATAATGCATATAGCCTGTGTGAAGATGTCCTCCAAACACTGTTGAACCTTGAGCTTGAAAGAGATGCAGAAGACCTCTACTCTTTAAACTTTGAGCTACAATTCAAAGGTCAAATCAGAGAAAGTCTGATGAGAAATAAAGATCAAGAATAAAGTCTAGTTTTGGCATCATCTGTTCTAGGGGGAGATTGTTGGGTCTGCTGACCTGAAGAAGAACAGATGATTGAAAAGCCAAAATATACTAACAGTTGATCCACATAAATAAACAGTCTTTACAACATACTCTTCCCAAAAGACTGTTGACCCTAACAACTGTTCCACCCAAACAACTGCTATGACAACTGCTGCTACAAAGGACTGCTAGATAACAACTGATAGAGAACAACTGCTGACCAAAGGTCTGATGAAGAACAACTGCTGATCAAGTACTGAAGACTAAAGGTCTGTTGGAGCCAACAACACTTAGGCTCCAACAGATGATACAAGACCATCAGAGTTTTCCCTCAACAGTAGTTTACCTTACAGTGTTTTGTAATATAACAGTAGTTTGTATAGGGCAGATGTTTTATGTTGTTATTCTGTTAGAGGTCACTATCTTAGGTGACGTCAGCCTAGGTCACCAGTGGTTTAGATTTGTCTATAAATAGAACAGTGCTTGTACTGTTCTATTTATCACACACAACATTCTCTCAGACAAACAATCACTGTGTGATCAGGCTGAGGGGGAGTACTTGTATTTGATTGTAATCTTTCAATTTTAATGAAAGCTTTCGATTAAGAAAACATTTATTCCTTTGTTTTGATTATAGTTTATCATTCCGCTGCACTTTCCATATATATTCACTTCATTCAATTCTCATTCTACTCTAAACAAATCAAAACAATCAAACTCAGATCCTAACAGGTGTGAATTTCAATGACGTTTATTATGGACCACTCACAACCTTCCCTCAAATCAATGCAACAACAACAAGATCATTACGTGCGTGGCACCATATCCTTGGACATCCTTCGTTTCAAGTTTTCAAGTCTTTAATTTCTAAATTAGGACTTATATATAATAAAGTGTCACTCGAGTCTTTTCATTGCCCATCCTGCTTGTTAAACAAAAGTCATAAAACACCATTTGCTAAAAATTCATTTGTTGTGACTAGACCTTTACAACTTCTTTACTCTAATGTATGGGGACCGGTCCAATCGTCCATTGACGACTTCAAATATTATGTCATTTTTGTTTACTACTTTTCTAAATACATTTTGTTATTTCCAATGAAAAGAAAATCCGATGTCTCAACTCTTTTTCCCCAATTCAAATCACTAGTGGAAAAAAATTAAAACACCTATTATCTCTCTATTCACGGACAATGGTGGTGAATACATTGGTCTAAAACTATTCCTCGCCACTCATGGCATCTCCCACTACACCACACCCCCCATATACCCGAACAAAACAGGGTGGCCAAACATCGTCATCGACGCTTTGTTGAAACGGGCCTTGCCCTCCTCCACTATGCTCATCTCCCATCACAATTTTGGTCCCATGCCTTTCAATCCGCCACTTATCTCATCAACCGTCTACCCACCACCATCCTGAACAACAAATCACCTTATGACATGTTATTTAATGTTGCTCCCACCTACTCCAAACTACTCCAAACTATAACCGTTTGGATGTCTTTGCTATCCTTGGCTCCGCCCATACACCACCTCCAAGTTACAATCCTGCTCCGCATCATGTATCTTTCTTGGATACTCCTCTTCCCGATATGCATACAAATGCTTTGATCAAGCCACCAACAAGCTATATCACTCTCACCATGATGAATTCATACCATACATCTTCCCATCGCAAACCAATAACTCCGTCTCTCCCACTGTCACATATGAATCATTTCTTCACAACATACCCAATCCTCCAAAGCCTTCACACCATACTCAACCTCCCATCGATCCCACACCCCCAACCCATACCTCCTACACACCCCTCTCCTGACCCTACACATCCTTCTACTACACCTACACATCATTCACCTGACCGTCCACAACACTCTCCTAACCCTACACATCATTCCCCTAACCCTACACAACTCTTGTCCCCTACACAGTCCTCCACTGTCTCTACACAGTCCTCTTCTCCTACACAATCCTCCACTCCTATACAGCCCGATTCACCACACAGCCTTCCAATAACTCTACCACCCAATCATCTCAAACTCCTTCAACTAACCCCTCTCCTACCACCTCTACTCGCCCACAACGGTCTCGCAATCCCATCCTGAAATATTACAATTCCAAATTCATCAACTCCACCACCCTTCACCCACTTCCTACATCCATCGAGCCATCCACTTACATCCAAGCGATGAAAGATCCACAATGGCGACAAGCAATGGATCTTGAATACAACACTCTTCTTCAAAACTAAACATGGGAGCTTGTACCTCATACTACCCAAAATCCAATCGGATACAGATGGGTATTCCGAACCAAACGAAAACCCGATGGAACAATTGATAAATTTAAAGCGCGCCTAGTCGCAAAGGGGTTTCATCAACAGTACGGTAAGGACTATTTTGATACCTTTAGTCCGGTAACGAAACCTGTCACCATTCGTACTGTTCTATCCATCGCAATCTCTCGAGGGTGGTCCTTACGCCAACTAGACGTCAATAATGCATTTCTTCATGGCACCTTACACGAGGATGTGTACATGATGCAACCACCCGGATTTGCGAATTCGGCTTTTCCCAATCACATTTGCAAACTCAAAAAAGCCCTCTACGGCCTCAAGCAAGCTCCCCAGTAATGGTATAATGAACTCACCTCCTTCCTCCTAAAATTCGGCTTTCAAAAATCTCTTTCTGACCCCTTACTTTTCACCTACAACATGCATGGAATCACTCTTAGCCGAGATATTTCTTGGAGAACAAGTTTGTGTTTTATATTTAGAGATTATTATTAATGTATAGATAGGTATTGATTTGATTGTAATTATATTAGGATCATGTTTCCTAATTAGAGATAGGGTTAATCTGTATTACTCACCCTATTTAA
Organism: Ambrosia trifida; assembly: GCA_028751855.1. Taxonomy (NCBI): domain Eukaryota; kingdom Viridiplantae; phylum Streptophyta; class Magnoliopsida; order Asterales; family Asteraceae; genus Ambrosia; species Ambrosia trifida. The sequence goes on along the minus strand of CM054123.1, from coordinate 42,889,370 downwards.
AGGGCTCCTGCATATCAATGAACATCATCGAATTATTGTAAAAAATGAACACTTTCATGGTATCAGAGCCTCGGTTCTGATTAACCCTATCTCCTTTCTTTACCAGTCGATACCTTCTTTCTTTTATGTTTCTTTTTTTTTCCAGTTCTGCGGCATCATACTTAATAGCACATCTCTGGTAGATCTTAGCACATCTATTGTTCTCTGTTATAGCGCATCTCATCTGTTATAGCGCATCTCATCTCTTGTTGATATTAGCGCACCTCTTTTCTTGTTCTTGTCTTAGCGCATCATATATACCTGCAGCCGATAACCCACCATGACTAAAACCGATGAAGGACCCGGCCAGACCGACAAACCCACCACTACTTTACACCCGACATATTTTGTCAGTAATATATAGTCTAAAATTTGAACCCTAGACGGTACCAAGGTAACCTATTCGGCTTGAATCAAATTATTCACCTTCCATGCCATTGCTTATAAAACCCTTGACCATATTGAAAACACCCTAGTCTCTACTACAATTTCACCATTGCCCAAATCCTATGCCATTGCCTTTGCCTTTGCCAACCCTCATTGGTTAAGTTCCATGCAATCTGAGTTTAGTGCTTTACAGGATAATGATACCTGGGAACTTGTGCCTTGACCATCTGATAGACCAGTTATACGTTGTATGTGGTTATTTCACCATAAATTCGGGGCTAATGGTTCTTTGGCTCGTTATAAAGCCAGGTTGGTGGTGAATGGCAAATCACAGACTGTGGGGATTGACTGTGAGGACACGTTTAGTCCGGTTGTTTAACTGGCTACTATTAGGACCATCTTATCTATTACAGTTTCGCGTTCTTGGCCCATCCATCAGTTGGACGTCAAGAACGCCTTTTTACATGGCCACTTAAATAAAACTGTATTTATGCATCAGCCTCCAGGTTTTGTCGACATATGGTTTCCTAACTTTGTTTGCAGGTTGAAGAAATCGCTATATGGTTTGAAACAGGCTCCACGTGCCTGGTACACTTGATTTGCCACATATGTTCTATCCCATGGTTTTCGTGGAAGCGTTTGTGACAACTCTCTTTTTATGTATACACGTGGCTCGCACGCCGCCTATCTATTATTGTACATAGATGACATTATCTTAACAGCTTCTTCTGATGAGTTATTACAGGATCTTATCACCACTCTTTCGAGAAAATTTGCTATGTCAGATCTCGGTCCTTTGCATCATTTTTTGGGGATTAAGGTCACACACAGTGACCACAGGCTTTTCTTAGACCAGTCTCAATACACCAAAGAAATAATCTCCAGGGCCTCTATGTCTACTTGCACACCGTGTACTACTCCAGTAGACTTGTCATCTAAATTGAGTGCATCGGATGGTCCCCTGTTTCATGACCCTACGTTTAGGGCTGCAAACGAACCGAACGAACACAAACAAGGCCTTGTTCGTGTTCGTTTGTTAAGGAAAATATGTGTTCACGAACAGTTCATAAACACTTACAGAACGAGATTTTATGTTCGTGTTCGTTTGTTAAGAGAAAACAATCATGTTCGTGTTCGTTTGTGCTCGTTTGTAAATTTTGTTCATGAACGCACATGGACACAAACAAGTGTTCATGAACAGAAACAAACACAAACGGACATATATTAACTTTCTAATAAAATTGAATTCACATACATATATGTTTATTTATTTATTTTTGGGTTAAATAAATAAAACTAAAATAATATTAGGACAAATTATAAAAATAAAAAACCTTATTAAACTATCGAACATAAACGAACACCTTACCGAATGTTCACGAACATAAACGAACGAACGTGGCATTTGTTCATGTTCGTTCGTTTAACTAAACGAACGAAAAATTTTGTTTGTGTTCGTTCATTTATTAAACGAACGAACACAAACGAATTTCCCGCCGAACGGTTCATGAACTGTTCGCTGAAATTTCAGTTCGTTTGCAGCCCTACCTACGTTATATCACAGCTTGGCGGGTGCTCTACAGTACTTAACCTTTACTCAGCCTGATATCTCTTATGTTGTCCAACAGGTATGCTTGTTCATGCAAGAGCCACACGAGCCACATTTCGCTTTCTTGAAGTGCATACTTAGGTACTTGCAGGGGACGCTTGATTATGGTGTTCGTATCACAAAGTCGCCTATTCATTCTTTGGTAGCATATTCTGATGCTGAGTGGGGCGGGTACCCTGATTCCCGCAGATCAACCAGTGGTTACTGTGTTTTCCTTGGGGACAACCTCATATCTTGTTAATCTAAACTGCAGCCCACTATTTCACGTTCTAGTGCAGAGGCAGAATATCGAGGGGTTGCCAATGTCGTCGCCGAAGCTACATGGATTCGTAACTTGCTGCTAAAATTTCGTCTTCCAGTTCGGCATGCGACAGTGGTATATTGTGACAATGTATCTGCAGCGTATCTTTCAGATAACCCAGTTCAGCATCAACGGACTAAACATATAGAAATCGACATCAACTTTGTTAGAGAAAAAGTCTGTGTTGGCCATATCCGGGTTCTGCATGTCGCCACTTCTCTTCAATATGCAGACATCTTCACTAAAGGCCTCCCTTGACATCTTTTCAGTCTTTTCGTTTCAGCTTGAGCGTCTGTCGTACGCCCGCTCAAACTGCGGGGGAGTCTTAGCCGAGATATTTCTTGGAGAACAAGTTTGTGTTTTATACTTAGAGATTAATATTAATGTACAGATAGGTATTGATTTGATTGTAATTATATTAGTATTATGTTTCCTAATTAGAGATAGGGTTAATCTGCATTACTCTCCCTATTTAAAGGGCTCCTGCATATCAATGAACATCATCAAATTATTGTAAACCATGAACACTTTCAATCACTTCCTACCTCCTTCTCTATGTTGACGACATTGTTCTCATGGGTAGCCATGATCACTTCTTGAATACCTTTGTTCGTGCTTTAAGTGACAAATTCTCCATCAAAGATCTTGGTCCTCTCCATAACTTCTTAGGCATTGAAGTCATCTCAATACCTCAAGGCTTATTCCTCTCCTAACACCGGCACATTCAGGACATCTTAACCACCTTCAAAATGGATGATGCCAAAAAGGTCCTCACCCCCGCTAAGCGTCTTTGATCCACTTATCCCCTCGGATGCCTCTCCATCCATTGACCCAACTCCTTACCGCAAACTTGTTGGCACACTTCAATACCTTGCCTTCACCCGTCCTGATATCTCTTTCGCTGTCAACAAACTCTCCTAGTTTGTGCACCACCCAAAACAGTCACACTGGCAAGCTCTCAAACGGGTTCTCCGTTATTTGAAAGGAACATTGCACCATGGTTATTGTTAAATAAACAGTCCTCACTTGATTTACATGCTTTCTCAGATTCTGATTGGGGAGGCATACATGACGGAGGAAGATCTACTACAGGTTATATATTATATCTTGGATCCATCATCATCTCCTGGCGTTCATCAAGACAAAAAAAACGGTCTCACGCTCATCCACTGAAGCAGAATACAAAGCACTAGCAAACGCCGCAGGTGAAATCTCATGGGTTAAAAATCTTCTCCAAGAACTTGGTCTTCCCACAGTACGCACACCATCTCTTTTCTGTGACAACACCTGTGCCACCTATCTTTGTGTCAACCCGATGTACCATTCACGCGTGAAACATGTTGCCCTCGACTACCACTTTGTTCGTGAACAGGTCAATGCTGGTCACTAAAAGGTCTTTCACATTAGCTCAAAGGATCAACTAGCTGATGTCCTCACCAAACTGCTTCCACGATCACCGTTCCTTTCTTTTCGCCCCAAGATTGGCGTATCCAACGGATCTTCCATCTTGCGAGGGCGTATTAACCACACATTAATTACATTCATTGTAGTCAATAGTCATTGTTGACTAGAGTCAATAGTTGGTCAATAGTCTTTGTAATTATCCCTCGATTATCTCCCATGATTTTCTCCATTATTCATGTCTTATACTACTATAAAAACTCTATGTAAACATTGTACACAAATACCATTGACGTTTGAATAGACAAGCTTATGGGGATGAGCTCGGGACGGTATCGGTACTGAACCGATACCGATCCCGACAATACCGATAACGAAAAGTCCAAAAACCAATACCGATACCGATACCGAACACATACGGTACGGTACGGTATCGGTTCGGTATTGGTACGATACTGGTATGGTATCGGTATTTTACCTTAAAATACCGATACCATACCGATCCCGTACCGATACCGATAATACCGAAACCGAAAATCCATAAATATGGGTACCGATACCGATACCGATCCCGAAACCCCTCAGTTCGGTATAGGTTTGGTACGGTATCGGGATCGGAACTGGACGGAGTCAGTATTCGGCGTTGTATGCTCATCCCTACAAGCTTATAGTAGTATTATTCTTATACATACTCTTTTATTGACTTTGGTCATATGTTTTTGAAACATAATCGAGTTAAATGTCTTTCAAACATGAATTGAGTTATTTAACTAAATTATGTTTTCTAAGGTCATATTTTAAATAATTTCATATGTTTTTGCCTTAAAAACACACAAAAAAAAAACAATGTATAAGGAAAAATGTCTTTCACCATATATTGTTAGATAAAAAATCGATCTTACCTATAAGTTATTTCTTTTTAACCAAAAATGATTATTAAAATGTTTTTTTAAACAAATAAAAAAATCAAACTTCATATTGCTCAAAACACTATTTATTCCACTCACACGAGCTATTTACGATTTGGTTCGCGATTAAGGTACATACTCTAATCAACATTGTATAAAATATTCGGGTTTTTTTTACAACTTCGTAGTCAAGAATTCCAAATTCGAAATTGATTGATATACTGCATGGTATTGTTTGTATATCAATATTGATCGTACTACTGATATAATCGAAATGTAACCACTGAAACTAGTGATATCACCGAAAGGTGACACTTAACTACTGATATCACTGAAAGGTGACAACTAATTTGCTACTGAATGTGATACGTGAGCTATTGAATATGACTAATCCCATTGTATGTGATTGCAACACATATAATGTGACGCACTGAAAAACCGAATGTGACTAACCCCACTGTATGTGATTGCGACGCTCATGTCATGTGACGCGTTGAAACTTGAAACACTAAATATGGCTAAGTGGAAGTGCTATATATATTGTTTATGTTATAGATATTGTTAAGAATTGTTACTTTTTTATAGTTGCTGTCCCATTGAGAAAAAGTGAATTTTACTCAGTCATGTATATGTGTTTTATGTACGTTAAATTCAGTTTTCAAGAAGTGGACTCAGGAATGGACTCAAAAGATTCGAGATTCAAAGCTTTTATTCAAATCACATAAATGTACTTTTTGTTTTATGTTATCATAAAAAAATGCAAGCGTTTTTATTATAAATAGAACTAGATATTTGCCCGCGTGGACACGCGGTTCACCAACTTACAATTATTTTGAGCGGTAAAACGTATAAAAAAATATAGTAGAAATATTTTATTCAGATTTAAAAGCAAGCAATACACATTTTATTCAAATATTACTAAATATTTCCTTATACACCACATTTTTAGTTTTAGTCTTGACATTCCCATCACCATCAAGTATAAGTAATTTCACTCATGCCCTGCTTTTAACTCTTGACAGTGCGACATAAAGTTGGTCATGTGAGAATACATGGCCTCTTAAATACAATCCAACTTTCGATACAGACTGTGTGAAAACACATGAAGTCTATATCATATTTTAATACAATTAGTCTCTAGTTTTTACTAAACAACAAATCAAGTAACTCTGTTGGTCAAAATAGATGTTAAGTTGAACAGGGGTTGCAAACTCAAGTTGAGCTAGATACACATCGGTAAGTAGACTTGCGGGTGAAAGGAGTATGGATTGAAACATGCCATTTTAAGTAGAGGTCACAACATGACAAACAATATACATCAACCAAAGAATGCTTTTGTTTCCATTTCGTACAAATAATTACAACATATCTTCTAATAAACATTTTTACAATAGTGTAGGCCTAGAAACTAAATAGATTTCAGGAAACTTTCACACCACTTTGGTTGCATTTGTTCCTTTCACCAACCGGCTGACTCCAAAGTCTGCAACTTTCAAATGTCCAAAATCATCTAACAAAATGTTTCTGTTAAATTAACCATACATGATTAGCCGGTATGTAATAGTATAAGGAAACATTAAGACTTCATTACTCGTAATCGATACGTTAATGTTTAATATTAAAACTTACAAAGGTTTAAGATCTTTGTGAATTATTGGTTTTGGCTTAATTTGTTTATAACAACTAACACTTTGTCTGGATCGTATAAAGTTCACCCCCAATCTTTTTAAGAGCAACTTGTGTTCCATGCCATCCCTTTATCCCTTCACTAAGATGATGTTTCTAGATTACACATCTGAAACGGCCAACTCCCGGCATAACCTCCATATCCTGAACAAAAGTTTATATTTGTTTTTATTAGGAATCTAAGATAAACACTAAAAGACTAAATTCGCTTTTATTAGGAATGTAACTGTGGAGTGGTTGATGCCCCGTCTTCGTTTATATTTGAAGGTAACATGCTTTGTTGATGACACAATGAATGTAGTTCTTTTTTATCTTTCTGAATTAGGACCTGAAACTGTTCATCCTTTTTTTAATTCGATGTAGCGGCTCAGTTGGGTCCTATATGGGTAGTATTTGTTTGCATGTTTTTATGCTGGCATCAGTGACCTCTTAGAAGAGAATTGAATATCTTACCTGATGTAAGCATGTAACATGCAACTCTGTTGATGAAATCTCTAAGGTCTGTTAGTTTGTAAAAAAACAAAGCCAAGAGGGTTACCAGCCACCTGGAGAAAATTTAAACCTTTACTATGCAATTTTAAAAGTTCTTACATGCTTACATCATAAGGATATAAACATAGTGATTTCACGCTCGCTGTTCAAAATGCAAGAATTATTACTAAACCACAAAAGAAAATAGCTACTTACCTGATACGCCTTAAGAGACTGATCAGCTGCTTCTTTTTTTGTCATTGCCAGATTTGAACTCTGCAAGATACCTATAATAGTCTCCTTTCCTGCATTCCATCAAAACCCATCACAAAATCTTTAGAACATGAAAAAGGTTAAGATCATCTTTGCAAATATCTGACAGCTCTTTTTCCACCTTTTGTTGGGTTTAGTTTAAATAAGTATGATATAGAATCATCAATTCATCATATATGTTTATTCAATGTTTATGCAGCGTTTTTTGCCTCTTCTATGCAGTTTATGCAACGTTTTGCTGCTGTAAAAAACCCGGTTTAACAATGAATCGTTTTTTGCTGCTGTATGCAACGTTTTGTTGCGGTGAAAAACTGGTTTTACGATGTAGGTGATTTGGAGCTGCTGTTTGCAGCGTTTTGCAACTGTTGTTTGCAGCAGTATTGCTGACACAACCACTGATGAGAGAAACCACTGATAGGTAGTTACTCATTAGTGGTTTCATCAGCAGTACTTTCATACCTATTTCATGATGGGAATCATGGTATCAAATACACAGCGGAAGCAGTTTTATTTATTAATAAAATCGATTATATACAATATATAATATGAGCCGATTTTATATATATATATAATATATGTTTAATTTTATTAATCCAATTAACAAAATATTCCCAATCAGGATCTTGGTTAAACGCGTATAAACAAATAAATTATAAACAACCATAGGGGGTTTAGTAATCAACCTTTGACGACTACACCGGAATTGTAACACGCGGGTTACAACGAATCCTCGCTAGTAGGAAGTTCACACTCGAGCACTGGCCAACCGATAGCAACACTTTGCAAGGTGGAGGCGGCAATGGTGGTGGTTTGCGGCGGACAAAGGGGCGACGGCTCCTAAGGGTGGCCGCAAATTTTGAGAGGAGACAAGTGTTATGTTGTTTTATCTTTTTCAAAACATCTGTGATTAGAGTTTGATCTATCACACCTATTTATATAGATAAAAGGCACTTGACCACTTAATTAGTCAAAGTCATTCACTTGACCATTTGACTAGTCAAGGACTTGACCAATTAATTAGTCAAAGTCATACACTTGACCATTTGACTAGTCAAAGACTTGACCACTTAATTAGTCAAAGTCATACACTTGACCATTTGACTAGTCAAAGTGTAAACTTTACTATTTAGTCCCTCGAGTTCAAAACTATTATTATTTCAGAAATAATAATCCACCAACACATGAACTTATCTGATTCGTGTACCAACGTGTAACTTTTCGGATCGTACCGGGTCGGGTTACGTTGACCTCGACTTTTAATTACATCGGACATACTATATATCCAACAATCTCCCACTTGGACGATTTTAATTAAATGAGTCAACGTGCGCAGAGTTGGACGCCTAGCTGCATCGCATTGCACCCAAACCAGTATGACACTTTACAGTCGTCAACTAGTTCTTTGAGTTCAAGTAACGCTTTACTTAACCAAATACTATAGCCCTAATAATTCTATCAATAAGTCCCTTCTGTATAGACATCCGTTGATCATAAGACATGGATCATTTATTCTTATATAGTGATCAACCATTCTCTATTCTCGTCTCTAATTCAAAGTGGTCTAACGAACTACCTTAGTCCGAGCGTGGCCACGCGTTTATACCAGTTTGAATTAACGAGGGCGCCAGAATGTCTAGACTTCTAATCCTATAGAAGTACAGAATTCCATCAGCGTCATACAACTCCCACTTAATCTTGGATTTCTCCTAACGCTACCCTTATTGCTACCCATGTTTCAGGACAGTGTTAGATAACATCAAGGATAGTCCTTGATCAATGTAGTTTAATATGTGCCTTAGGAAAAAGGACAGATTGAACATATCAATATCAAAACATCTCATGACACAGATCCATGGAGATCGTTTTGAAGCGAGTTACATCCAATATCATTCCCTAATGATATCTGTGAATTATGATTCTCAAACCATTGAGTTATTCATCTCATGAATACAATCATCTCAATTCACAATAGTCTTACATTCAAATTTATTCCCATGTAATTTGATCGACTACGGATATTTAGAATACTCTTATTCAAGGAGTTAAACATACAAATAATGAACACGGTCACAAAATATTTAAATTTGCATTTAACCCATTAAATCAAATAAATATTCAATGTAACTGTTATAGTTCAAAATAAAACACCAATACTAATTACAGATCATGCCCATTGTCTAACAACTCTAAGCCCTATATTTCCAGCAAGCTCCTCATGTCTAGCTTGAGGTAAAGGCTTAGTAAAGGGGGTCAGCCAGATTTAGATCTGTATGAACTTTGTTTATCATGATGTCTCCACGTTCTACTATCTCTCTAATATAGTGGAATTTCCTGAGTATATGCCTTGTGGTCTGGTGTGACCTTGGTTCCTTTGCAAGAGCAATGGCACCAGTGTTGTCACACAGTATCTCGATTGGTTTCTTTATGCTAGGCATAACATCGAGATCACCAATGAACTTCTTCATCTAGGCAGCCTCCTTTGCAGCATCCGATGCAGCATTGTATTCTGATTCACAGGTGGATTAAGCAACCACACTTTGCTTAAAGCTGTTCCAAGTTACAGCCCCACCATTCAGAATGAAAACATATCCCATTTGTGACCTTGAATCATCACGATCAGTCTGGAAGCTTGCATCAGTATAACACTTAACTGATAGCTCCTCATCCAGTCCTCCATATATTAAGAACATGTCATTAGTCCTTCTCAAGTACTTAAGAATGTTCTTCATTGCAGCCCAGTGTCTCTCTCCTGGGTTCTGTTGATATCTACTCGTCATGCTAAGAGCATACGAGACATCAGGTCTAGTACACAACATGGCATACATGATGGAACCAATAGCAGAAGCATATGGAACTCTTTCCATTTTCTTCCTTTCCTCTTCAGTGTTTGCACACTGCTTGTTATTAATAATGGTTCCATGTGCCATGGGCAAGAGCCCCCTTTTTGAGTCTTGCATTGAGAAGCGTCGTAAGACCTTATCAATATATGTACTTTGACTCAAACCCAATAACCGCTTTGATCTATCTCTATAAATCTTTATTCCCAGAATATAAGCGGCTTCACCAAGATCTTTCATTGCGAAACATTTACCCAACCAGGTCTTAACATCTTTAAGCATAGGGATATTGTTTCCAATGATTAGTATGTCATCTACATACAGTATAAGAAAAATGATATAGCTCCCACTAGATTTCTTGTAAACACACGGTTCATCTTCGTTCTTGATAAAACCAAACTCTTTGATTTTCTGATCAAAACGAAGATTCCAGCTGCGAGATGCTTGCTTTAATCCATAGATGGATTTATTCAGCTTGCACACCTTATTAGGATTCTTTGGATCGACAAAACCTTCAGGTTGAACCATATAGACATCTTCCAGTAAGTGTCCATTAAGGAACGCGGTTTTGACATCCATCTGCCATATCTCATAGTCATAATATGCAGCAATGGCAAGTAGAATTCTAATAGACTTAAGCATGCCTACTGGCGAGAAAATTTCCTCATAATCAATTCCTTGAGTCTGAGTAAAACCTTTCGCTACAAGCCTTGCTTTGTAGGTTTGCACATTCCCATCCATGTTAGTCTTCTTCTTGAAGATCCATTTGTTTCCCACAGTCCGACATTCGGTAGGAAGATCAACCAAATCCCAGACTTGGTTATCATACATGGATTGCATCTCTGCATTCATAGCTTCTTGCCATTTCTTGGATTCTGAATCCAAGATTGCAGCTTTGTAAGTAGTAGGCTCAGCTTCATCAATCATGAAGATATCATCATACCTTACCGGTGCACGACGATCCCTAATACTTTTCCGAACACTTGGTGTTTCTGTTGTTTCTTGAGTCCTCTCAGGCTCAACTTTAACAACTGGATCAGTTACATCTGGTTCTGTCTGAACAGCTGGTTCAGTCACTTGTGATTCTCAAATTTCTTCAAGATCCACATGGTTATCTCCAATCCCTCGCGCCAGAAGCTCTTCCTCTAAGAAAGTGCCTCTGCGTTTGGTGAAAATCTTATTTTCAGTGGGGTGGTAGAACAGGTAACCGATCTTTTTACCGTATCCAACGAAAACCACTTTTTCACCTCTGGGATCTAGTTTATCCGAAGATTCTAGAGTGACATAAGCATTACATCCCCAGACTTTAAGGTAGGATACATGAGGTTTCTTTCCATGCCATATCTCATAGGGCGTTTTATCAACCTTTTTCGTTGGAGCTATATTCACAAGTCTTGCGGCAGTTTCCAAAGCATAACTCCAAAAGGATTTTGGAAGGTTTGTTCGACACATCATTGATCGAATCATATCTAATAGAGTTCGATTTCTCCGCTCAGACACACCATTATGTTGTGGTGTTCCAGGTGGAGTGAGTTGTGAAACTATTCCACAATCCTTTAGATGGTCGATGAATTCCTGACTAAGATATTCACCGCCTCGATCTGATCGAAGCATTTTAATAGTTCTATTTAGCTGATTTTCTACTTCGTTTTGGTACTCCTTGAACTTTTCAAGAGTTTCATGTTTATGCTTCATAAGATAAACATAACCATATCTACTGAAATCATCAGTAAATGTAACAAAGTATCTTTCTCCATGTCTTGACATTGTTCTGAATGGAACAAATACATCTGTATGTACAAGTCCTAACAGATCATTGGCTCTTTCTCCAACATTTGAAAAAGATGCTTTTGTTAACTTTCCACTTAAGCATGATTCGCATTTTCCAAACGACTCTGAACCTTTGGAATCCAGGATTCCTGCAGTTTTGAGTTGTTTAACACGATTCTCACTTATGTGACCAAGTCTACAATGCCACATATACGTATCATTAAAGTCCAACTTATTACGTTTATGGGAGATATTGCATAATATGTTATCATTTTGGATTTCTATCTCATAGATCCCATTGTTAGGTTTTGCATCAAAGTAAAATACATCGTTAAAATAAGCAGAAATAAATTCGCCATTGAAACGATAATTAAAACCTTGTCCACGCAAAGCCGAAACTGAAACAATATTTCTTGTCACACTAGGAATGTAATAAACTTTGTTCAAAACAAGTTCTAAACCAGAAGGAAGTAAGAGAATACATTCTCCTATAGCCTTCACAACAACTCTTTGTCCATTGCCAACATGGACCTCCAAGTCGCCTTGTTTCAGCTTTCTAATCTTTCTTAGTCCTTGCAAAACATTACAAATGTGGAAACCACATCCTGTGTCAAACACCCATGTTTTGCTAGGAAAAGCAAAGATTTCAATAACATATATACTTGAGGACTCTCCTCCTGAAGCCTTAGCTTGCTTCAGCTCAACTAAATACTTAGCACAGTTCCTCTTCCAGTGCCCAGTTTCATCACAATGAAAACACTTGGCATCTTTCCGAGGTTTCTTATTGGCAACAGATTTGCCTTTGCCCTTCCCTTTGCCCTGATTGCCCATTTTCTTGGTGTTAGGTTTCTTAACTTGACCCTCCTTGATCACTAGCACTGGTGCAGTCTTGCCAGGTATGTTCACCTCAGCAGTTTTGAGCATCTGATGCAGTTCTGCAAGTGTCTTTTCCATCTCGTTCATATTGTAGTTCATAATGAACTGGTCATATGACTTGGGCAATGAGTTTAGGATAATATCCCCAGCTAACTCATCGCTCAAGGGGAATTCCAGACGAGCCAAGTGATCAACATATGTCTTCATTTTTAGCACACGAGTGCTAACTGGCGTTTCTAGAACATACAACTTGTTCTCCGCCTTGAGAACAATTTTCAAGTTGCGGTGCCAGTCCATGAAGTTGGAGTAGTTAAGTTTGTCCTTCTCTAAGATGGACTTGAGAGAGAATTGGGAGGCGGAATTGTTTTCAGTTGACATCTACAAAGTTCAATTTTAATGTATTAGTATTTAATGTTTTAAGTATCCTAATTATTTTATGACCCAAAAAGCAAAATTAATTAGGATGAGATCCCGATTCATCAATACACAATGAACTGGCTTAGCACTATCCACTGGCACGATTAGGTAGGTAAACAACGATTGTTAATTGTGTCTACTACACAACTCTCCCTTTTGGGGTTATCGCTAAAAGCGATGTATGTTTAACCCCAACTATGCCCACTTGTCTAACAAGCGATGTTTGGTCCTTTACTGTTAACTGTAACACCGGCCTATGTTACACAGGAACCGCGATGATTACCTTCACTCATGATCAACGCCCAGATGCAGGGTCAGCACTAACATTTGGGTTCGATATAGAATGGAGTGTTAACTCGTTTAAGGGTGGCATGAAACATCAATTTAAAATTGGGATTTAATTTTAATATTTACCATAAATATATTGAATGACTCGTTAGCATGATGTGAGTCACACAATAGTTTATAAAATCCAATTTTATATTGTTCGTGATAATTGAAACTCCTTTCAACACTTGACACGGTATAGTTTTAAATACCCTATTTAAACTACGTTGGTCGTATTATCGCAAATGGACTTGTTTTAATATTAATAAAACTCCTTTTATTAAATATGCTTTTCGGTTTTTATAAAACTTGTTTTAATAAAACCGTTGTCATGATTGTGAAAATTTTATTTATTTTGGGTTATCTAAATTATTTACAATAAATAAACCACAACCACAAAACATAATAATAAAATTAAACGAATCGAGCCCCTAATAGGTTGTCCGTTTCGTTTTAGCCAGAAACGAAACGAACCAGTCAAAAGGGTTTCAAAACTATTTTTGATATAGCTCCCACTTGACCCGAGATCTCTATCTTCATGGAACCTGTTCGCCTTTTTATCTTCGTCTTGATCTTGTACTTGTAGGATTACAAATAAATTTGAAATACAAATAAAACAAATCTATTCTAATCCTATCTATTACACCGGATCCAATATCCGTAATAAAAAATACAAATCAATAAAAAAAAACTAAAACATCACAAACACAACCATGACAAGGGTCAAAATACCTAGGGCTCGATTCACATCACAATCCATGAACAACAAAAAGCTTTTGATCTTTTGACAAATAAAACATAGATCAAAATTATAACTTTATCATCTATACGCGCGTAACCGTGGCTCTGATACTACTGATGGGAATCATGGTATCAAATACACAGCGGAAGCAGTTTTATTTATTAATAAAATCGATTATATACAATATATAATATGAGCCGATTTTATATATATATATATATATATATATATATATAAAATATATGTTTAATTTTATTAATCCAATTAACAAAATATTCCCAATCAGGATCTTGGTTAAACGCGTATAAACAAATAAATTATAAACAACCATAGGGGGTTTAGTAATCAACCTTTGACGACTACACCGGAATTGTAACACGCGGGTTACAACGAATCCTCGCTAGTAGGAAGTTCACACCCGAGCACTGGCCAACCGATAGCAACACTTTGCAAGGTGGAGGCGGCAATGGTGATGGTTTGCGGCGGACAAAGGGGCGACGGCTCCTAAGGGTGGCCGCAAATTTTGAGAGGAGACAAGTGTTATGTTGTTTTATCTTTTTCAAAACATCTGTGATTAGAGTTTGATCTATCACACCTATTTATATAGATAAAAGGCACTTGGCCACTTAATTAGTCAAAGTCATTCACTTGACCATTTGACTAGTCAAGGACTTGACCAATTAATTAGTCAAAGTCATACACTTGACCATTTGACTAGTCAAAGACTTGACCACTTAATTAGTCAAAGTCATACACTTGACCATTTGACTAGTCAAAGTGTAAACTTTACTATTTAGTCCCTCGAGTTCAAAACTATTATTATTTCAGAAATAATAATCCACCAACACATGAACTTATCTGATTCGTATACCAACGTGTAACTCTTCGGATCGTACCGGGTCGGGTTACATTGACCTTGACTTTTAATTACATCGGACATACTATATATCCAACATTTCAGTCTTTAACCACTAACAAATCCAAAACAAAGATTCATAAAACACCATCAGTAGGTTTATTGAGGACAATGATGGCTGAATCCTGAAAAGTACAGAACAAAAAAAGTATACATGATGAGTGTAAGCATATAATCACATTATGAACAGAGAGTCAAAGAGAATGAATTCAGCTTGGGGTTTCTACTTCCGAATCTTTCCCCAGAACATATTTAAAATAATAGTTAGCTTTGGAAAATGGAAGTGCTTACTGCAATGTGGCTCATGAATCACCATTGTAACATTAATCTTATTTGTGACCAGGGATGCAGCAACCTCCATTCCTTTGTGCATAAGCTGCTTTTTTTTTCTTTAAGACTCCAACTTACACCTGTGTTTTAGAGTTGCAGAGTTGCAAAAGGAATTTAGAGTTAGCAACAACCTTTGATGTTTATATAAATCGATATAAGAGATGCTCGTTTAGAGTAAAACCTTTGCTGCAAATAAATATAAGAGGTGTATGCCAATTCACTATAAGAACCAAGTCAATAACTACAAATCAAAGTCTTGTAACACGACCAATATAAACATTGGTAACCATAACTGGATGAGGTTTCTTGAATGAGGTTTCCTGTACAGTTATGTACAGCACCATAACTGGATGGTTAATATCCATATTATTATTATTCAAGTAAAAAATTCATCACAAATGCAACAACAAAGATATCAATTATTTTTAATATATATTAATTTTTAATAATCATGTGGACGATTGACTTTACCTCACCATCATGCTAAAGGCAACCGCTAACTGTTGACCAACATCTTCCAAGTGGTCAAATACATTCTCAGATGGCTTTAGACTCAAATTTAATTAAATTTGTGAATCCCGCCTCTAAACATATCACTATAGGCATTGTCAGCTACGGCATATGCATGTGGGTTTTCAATGCATCTTATCTTGGTAAGCCGTGACGACCTCACTTCCAGAAACCAATGCATCTTTAAACGGATTGATTGCTAATAGAACGGCTCTGACATGATCTAAAAGAAAGACTACAATTAAATATAACTCGGAAACTACTATTATTATATAGGTATGATATAAACAAACTTACAAATCACCTACCCTTTAAACTCATGGGCATAAGTATCTATTGGAGCATTCAACGCAGTTTTGAACATTACTGCTGTTTCAAAGAGTCAACAATAGATATTATCATATTAAACAACTTCATTTGTATAACCAAAATTTTAACAGACTGAAATGACCCGAAGAATACCAAAATTTCATTTGTAGAACCAATAATATAATCTTGTTATGGAGAATAAATAACTTTTTTATACAGTTTAGTAGTTATTAATCACGTATCCGCGCTACACTTCAAACTTGAAACCTTTTTTCTTTTCTTTTTTTTGCCAACAATCATATCTTGTAACCCATACCAAAATTAATCGTTCGACTCATATTTCCCAACATGCCCAACTGCAAATTTCGCCGCTTCTAGAATGTACCCAAGACGTTTTTGATAAAGATCGCTAATAAAAAAAACACCAAATTTATTCATACGGCCTTGAGCAACATCATTGACATATGGTGCGGCGTCAAACACCAAATTTTGAGGAAGAGATTTCACAAGAGTTGTGCATTCTTCTTCTGTGGTGCAATGCATTACTTTCTCGGGTGTTGACGAATCACCAAAGCACATAGGTAGTTCTCTAAACCATGCCTATAATTACAAACATAAAACATTTTTATTGTCTACTAATTAAAATAAATAACCAAATATTATTAAAGTACCTTACTACCTTAATCAAGCCAGGTAAACAATGAACATCTATCCCATGGGAAACAAAACCTTTATTAAGCTGCTTCCTAACATCTTCTTCTTGACAGTTTTCTGCATTTATTCTAAATATTCCTTCTGCCTGTAACCAAAACACATATAACTAAATTAACATTAAATGATTAAAATAAGTTAAAGCTATAAATCAAGTATTACTTGAAGGCCCCCTCTGCGTATAAACGCTTTTGCATCATTAGAAGTATCGTCGGCACACTATTCCTTCTCTCGTCATAAGAACATTACATCGATTCCACACACACTCCAAACACGCGTATGCTGTTTCAAATCAGATTTATTCGGTTAACTAATTCCACACCAAAAAAGGAATAACATTTCAAGATTGACTTGAAAGAAAGCAATAATTCGCTTTAGATAATCAAGTAAAGATTAAAAGAAAATCAAAAGTACCTAGACGAAGCAAGACGATAGCGAATCTTGGCTTTGGTCTCGAGCGCCGCCAATAACAACCCTAACCATAAACCACAACAATAACATAAAAACGTCAAGATTCGATTATATCCAGATCCAAATCGTTGACGACAATAACCATGAACCCTAATCGCCCAAAACTGAAAAAATATTAGAACCAAAGAACAATACAAAATTAATCAAGATTTGAAACAAATATCATTAAAATTAGTCAAAAGAAAAGCAGTTAAACATTAATCGGCGACGAAAGTAAGTAATAATCATAACAGGGAAAAAAACGTAAAGAAAAGAAGACATGGTTGATCTACGTGTGTGTTAAAGAAGAACGATAGAGTGTTACCTTGAAGGAGACGATAAGAAGGAGATGATCGACGATCATTGGAGTATTCATGTCTAGTAGATACAGAATAATTGTAGAGATTGTAGTGAGCTCTCAATAGGGTTTGAATGTTGATGGCGTGAATAAGAAGTTTTGACCAAATCATAATGAATTACCTAATTTAATATAATTACCTAATTTAATATAATTAATGATTTTTGATTTTTAGAAAAAAGAAAAATTTTATAAATTCTCACACTTGGACACTTGGCACAATATGATAGGCTAGGGAATTGAAGGATCAACATGGGAGTGCCATGTGTCTACATTGAGTTTCATATATTAGTTGTATAGATTATGTTTACACTTTATAGTGACATGTCAGCCCTAAAATGGACGGGATGTTACAATCCATGTTATGTTTATTTCATTTTGAGTCAATATGTAACGTTTGCGTTATTTCTATGTATGACAATTTAATCAAGTTGCTTAATAGATATTTATATTTTAGTAAAGTGAGCTTTCAATAATTATCAGGCATTGCACTCTTATGTTTTAGCAATCGGTTGGGATGTGATATACACGCGTGCACACACACACGTGTGTACAGTGGCGAAGCTTGGTTTCGGAATCGGCGGGGGCCGAACTCATTTTTTTTCAATCGGTAGTGGAAAATCGGCGGGGGCCGAATTTAACCCGGACTCAAATTACCTATGAAAATCGTAAATTTCCACTACTGCGCCAAAAAACAGGGGGGCCAGGGCCACCCCTGACCCTAAACATACTTCGCCCATGCGTGTGTATATATATATATACACACTAGCTGATTACCCCGGGAATGTCCCGGGGTTGAAAAATCTAATATGATTTAATAAAAAAAAGGATAAAAGAAGTAAACACTCTCAACCACTTTTGATGCTAAATAAAGTTGTTCTAATATTTATACTACGAAAAGGGGCTCTCATGCTGTGTTCCCAGCAGATTAAAAAAATCTCAACCTCTTTTAATGCTAAGCATATCGTTATAGCACATGAACATGGGCAATTCATATATGTAATAGTAGGTTTAAAAACATATATACTATCATAACACGATTAGTACTTGCCTATGTATGATTAATAAATCACCTAAACACATGTTTTTTTTTCTGCATGAACAAAAACTCACTAAAAAAACATTTTTTTCGTTTTTTGTATAGCACTATGGTGCTCGTTGGAAAGATAATAAAGCGATCGTTAATTTGGTGTAATTTTTTTTTCAAAAAAAAAATGTCATACATAAAAGCTAAGCAGTCAATCTCGGTGATATATCGCCGTATCGGTGCTATCTCGGTTATCGGCCCTAAAGAAAATATCGGAGCAAATCTCGGTGACTGATAATCTCAGTCGATAACACCAATATATCACCGATAATTTGCTTCAAGAATATCGGTGATATCACCGAAATTATAATTTTCTCTTTTTTTGGCCCATTTTGTTAACTTGATGAGTCACCATCGTCCATCTTCCAATTGGCAGAACTCAGTCGATAAACTAATTAAGGTTTTGTTAGTTAGATTTGGGGTTTTGGTTTCTATTTGTTGTGTATGAGATAAAAGAAGAAATGAAAGTAGGGTTGAGAAGATGGAAGATAGGTATTTACTGGTGTGGTGAGGGTAAAGGAGGTACGTTGAGGAAGATGAATCATGAAAGGTTGTGTAATTACGAGGAAAGTGAGTCTTGGGAATGTAACAAATAAATGATTATATTTAACATCAAGTGAATTATTTGTTTTTTAAATATTAAATAGTTTATATAAAGAGAATAAAAATTGAACACATGTCTTGCATTTCTAACACCTCATTGAGCACTTGTCTGAAAAGCAATTAGGATATAAAGAAGCAAAGTGGATGTAATAAATTATAAACTATTGATGTGAGTTAATCTATCTATATATATATATATATATATATATATAAAATAAAACGTATATGCTGACGTGGCGTGCAATGGAGGCCTCAACCTTCTCTTGAGAGTGCCACGTGGCATCATAATTGAAAGATTTTAGTGTTTTTGAACTATTTCCTTTTTTAATTAAAAAAAAGATAAACATAAAACCCTATATTAAATTGAGTTATTTTAGGAAAAAAAGAATTTAAAAATAAATTTAAAATTTCTCTCTCATGTTTCCTCCCATAATTTTTAAACGTTTATATCTTTTATATACGGGATTTTTTAAAGAAAAAAAATTACACCAAATTAACGAGCGTTTTATTATCTTTCCAACGAGTACCATAGTCCTATATAAAAAACGGAGAAAAATCGACTATTTTTTGTGGGGTTTTGTTCATATAAGAAAAAAACACACAAAGTGTTCATGTTATTCATTAATCATGTTTTTTCTTTTAAACCATGTTCTTATCTACGATGTTGAAAATCAGCCTAATCGCCATGTTATCATTGGAATTTTACTAGGTATACTTCATCAAGAGAAGTTAGGAGAAAGAATCGCGCAACACTGCAACACATGGTGTCACCTTATAGCAAGGTTATTTTTTTATTTATTTAATTACAAGAGTAATAATTATTACTATTAGTATTAGTATTATTAGAATGGTTATATTTTTCAACCCCGGGACGCTCCCGGAAAGAATTGATAGTTGCTGACGTGGCGTTCAATGGTGGCCTCAACCATCTCTTGATTATGCCACGTGGCATAATGAGATGCAATGATTACAACTTCCAACTTAAGTGTTTGTTTAGTTGATTAGGTTAGGAATTATAAGAGCCATTAGAATGTGAGAAATTAGAGAGATGTGATGAGTTTTTTAATAGTTGCAGCTTACATAAGTGATTCTTTAGATGATTACTGATTAGGTTTTAGATTAGGGAATATGAGTTATTACTGATTAGAATACTATGAACATGCAATGATTGAGAGATTTTGTGGTTAGTTAACTTGAGCCATTTGCAATAGGTTATCACGTAAAATTAGATTTTTCAACCCCGGAACCCTCCCGGGGTAATCAGCTAGTAAATAAATAAATAAATTATAAACTACACAATTCATTTGTGTTGACACGTTTCTTTAGAAATTGGCGCTACATAATCCATTCACTAAATCAGTATTTGGGTATTAAATTTAAATATATCTTACTTATTAAACTTTATATATATATATATAGGGGGCGGTTATTCTATAAAAATAAAGAAACGTGCGAAGGATGCGAAGGATATTTATACATGATAATTACGTAATGATAATTACGTAATGTTTTTTATGTTCATGAAAGCATTACGTAATTATCATTACGTAATTATCATGCATTTGTACATGATAATTACGTAATGATAATTACGTAATGTTTTTTATGTTCATGAAGGCATTACGTAATTATCATTACGTAATTATCATTACGTAATTATCATGCATTTGTGCATTACGTAATTATCATTACGTAATTATCATGTACAAAGTGATCCTTCGCACGCTTCGCACGATTTTATATTTTTGTATTTGATCCTGCCCCTATATATATATATATATATATATATATATATATATATATAAAAATAAGATCAAATAGGAACCAATACCCTAGTTAAGAACTTAGGAACCAATCTGAGCCATCCATTTTTTATTTTGATCTAGAGGTATTTGTGTAATTAGACAATTAAATATTAGCTTTTTATTTAATTGAGAATTTTTTTATATGGCAGTTTTCCTTTTATATGCGATTTCCTTGCCATTAGTTATTAGGTTTCCTTAAATCTCTCAATCATAACAAAAAAAAAACATCGATTAAATTGCTTTACGATTGGAAACAGTTATCAACGAAACACAGAAACTAATCAATCGTCATTTGATACGATTTTCGAAGGAACACGAACCAAACAGTCGTCTCACAAATCCATGCATCTGGCATCACAGGTTTAAGATTAATTGTCCCCACCTAGTTAACTATTATTTGTTTTAATCAAGTAAAGTAATAGTGTCGACCAAAAAAAGTAAAGTAATAGTGATTTAAATTAGGATTTCTTTGTGATTTTCAAGGGACTTGTTTGTTTATTTGTAATGTGTTTGTGCTCTTTTTTTTTAATTTGTCTAATTTTAATGGTGTATGTTTCATTTTTCATTTGAAATGCGTTTATACGTTTTTTAACTTACACTTGTGTATGCTATAAATCTATACAATGATATACATAGTTGTATTTATTTTTGTAATGTTAAATGCATTAACTAATGTTGATTAATAATACTTATTTGTTGTATACACATGTGTATTCAGTTTCATATAGGTTCCAGCCCAGATATACGCCAATGTATATTTCGTTCATATACAAAAAGGAAGAAACCTTAACATCTATTATGGTGTACACTGATGTTGATTAATAATACTTATTTGTTGTATACACGGGTGTATTCGGTTTCATATAGGTTCCAGCCCAGATATACACCAATGTATATTTCGTTCATATATAAAAAGGGAGAAACCTCAACATCTACGTACTATGGTGTATTTAACTTACATTTAGACAGATATACACTAATGTATATGTGTGTCCAAATTATAGTCATGTAAGCTGGAAAAAAATGGATATACACCAATGTATATCTATCTATGTTGATGATGATGAATGAAAGAAAAAAAAGAAACTGATATACACCAATATATATTTGTGTCAACGATGATGATGATAAATGAAAAACCAAAAAAGAAACTGATGTACACCATTGTATATATGTGTCGATGATGATGATGATGAATGAACAAAAAAAAAACTAATATACACCAATGTATATCTGTGTTGGTGATGATGCTGAATGAAAAGATGATGATGAATGAACAAAAAAAACTGATATACACCAATGTATATCTGTGTTGGTGATGATGCTGAATGAAAAAGCAAAAAAAAAACTGATATACACCAATGCATATATATATATATGTCGATAATGATGAAGATGATGATTGAAATAAAAAAAAATTGATAGGGAGATTTTATAGGGATTGAGTTTTTAAAATGGTAATGATTTCTTCTTAGTTTAAAAAACAAAAATAACAAATATGATGTATATTAAAAGTACCCCTTTAATTAAGATTCTATATTGAAAATAAAAGGAAACTAATTAAACATGTGTTGTTAATAGTCAATATACAATTACCACATTGCCCTTTGATTTAATTAAAGATTTAATTAATGTTTTACTTATTTACAATCATGCCATTAGAGATCAATGGCTAAGATTGGTTCATATAGTTCCTACTTAAGGTATGATTCCTATTTGAACCCTACCCTATATATATATATATATATATATATATATATATATATATTCTGCAATTACCGATATATCACCGATATCTCACCGTGATAACCGATATATCAAATATCGGTCCTTGACTGATAACTGATATTTTTCCGCATTAACTGCTTAGCATAAAAGTTACTAACGTTTAAAAATTGTGAGTGGAAAATAAGGAAAAAATAAAGATAAAAATATTAATTAAAAGATTTGAAATTTTAAAATAATAATTAACATTTAAAAATGTGAGAGAAAAATAAGGAAAAGATATTAATTAATATATTTAAAATTTTAAGATAATATAGATATAGATTTTATTTAAAAAAGAAAATAAAAATTTTAAAAATTTATCTTTTATTTAAAATAATAAATTCAATACTATCACCCCAAAGTGTCACATGCACATTCAATGGAGGGTTGAGGCCTCCATTGAATGTCACCTCATAGAAATTCAACTCTTTTATTATAAGTTATAGATAGGGCAAAGATTAATAGAAAACCTCAAAAATTTGAGGAAACTCTAGAAAACCCATAGAAAAACCTACTCCCCGAGCTTTTTTGTTTGAAAATTTTAGGGCATGTAATATACATGTTTTTAATAGTTTTGAGCAAAAAAAAAATCGAAAAAGCGTCGATCGTTTCTTTTTTAAATAAGTAAGTTTTGCATCGTAACATATGTTACCCGTGTAAACATATGCTGACATATGTTACGATGCAAAACTTATTTATTTAAAAAAACCATCCGCGCTTTTTTGATTTTTTTTTGCTCAAAACTTTTAAAAACATGTATAATGCATGCTCTAAAATATTCAAATAAAAAAGCTTGAAAAGTAGGGTTTACTCAAAAAACGTGGGTTTTCTACCAATACTTGCCACACACACACATATATATACACACTAATACATTTGAGAGGGACAATTAAGATGCTAAAAGTTACCAAAAAAATAGAACATTTCACTCTTTATTCTGTGTATAGCAGTGTTGTAATCCTTTTAATTAAAATTAAAAAAATGATATATTACGTGATTAACAGTGTCTAAGGGTGAGAAATAAATGAATCATTAATTGAAACTGAACTGAAAACAGATGAAACCGAATATAAATCAACGAAAAACTAACTGAATAAACTGAAAACCGATTAACCAAAAACCAGTTATAGATATAATTTAGTCCTTCGTTTAATGAATATTAACCGAACCGAACTATTCATATTTTCATATATTTCTATCTTTTGTATTTACAGTTCATGTATATTATATTTTATACCTATATTTCATGTATTTATACCTTAATTTCATGTATTTTTAAGGAACAAATTTAGCTCAAGTTTGGTTTTGGCTATTAACCAAAACTAAACTTCGGTTTCAATCTAACCAAATAAACCAAACTAATTAACCAAAAATCGATTGATTTTAATATAACAAAATTTTGTATGAAGTTCGGAATATACCGTTGTGACGTGCTTGTTTTTATCCTTGTATAAATTTCATTAAAACAGAAACTATTTGCAATAGTGTTTTTTATCGTAATCGATAGTGAGTGCCGGTACCGATACACTGATGAATTAAACTTATACCGTCGACTGAAAACATTGACAATGGTATCGGTACAATCAGATCTGTTACTAGTAAAAAAAAATTATGGTTTCTCTTTCGGTTGATATATGAAGTGTTGGTATCGTATCGATCTTGTAATTATTGAACCAATATCGACTGGATTCCTGCCATTAATGTTATTTTACCATTGCGTTTGTCTGTTCATTTAAGATTGTTAAAAATCTGATCGCCCGTCAAGAAACGCGATTGTAGTGGTGCACAAAATACCCGAACCCGGGTATTTCATACCCGAACTCGTAGGGTATGGTTAGGGTATACCCAGCTCACCTAAAACCCGAATCCGAACCCAAACCTGAACCCGGGTTTTTTTCAACCCAGTTTAAACCCAAAACCGGTTATTTATAATACCCGTACCCGGTTCTTTAGAATACCCGGTTCATTTGTGAAGTTTAACAATTATTTAAAATACTTAATTTTATGAGTAATCTAAATTTTAAACATAGTTGTCATCATGTTCAATAACACTAATATTAGCTTAATTTATTTTATATCATTAGTGAGAAATTATAGGCAGATATATGAGAATTATTTATGTGTATTGTATGCATATTTGTGTTTTCCCAAGTACTAGTTCTAGACTTTTAGATATTACTTAAAAAAATATGTAAGCAGTGCTATTTAAAGTAACTTATAATGTTTTCTAGGAATCTAATATTAAAGTATGTAATTTTATGTTATTTACTAATATTTAAAAAGTTTGTATGCAAAAATAGCTTAGGAAGATAAAAAAAGAAATTAATTAAACACAAAAACTACAAAAAAATACCCTAACTCAAACCCGACCTGAACCCGGGTATATACTATATAAGGTATGGTTTTTCAGAAAAATACCCTAACCAAACCCGACCCGGTTATTTGTAATACCCGGTTGTACCCTACCCGATCATACCCGAACCTGGATACGTACCTGAACCCGGGTATTCAAAAAACCTAGTTTTGTGCACCTCTACGCGATTATAACCCACTAATTATCTATCTATTAAATTGTAATGTCGGTGGTGACATTCCACTTATAACCCCATGCTTTCATCAAGTTGTAATAATAGTCCCTTGACTTTGCTTGGATCTAAGTTTTACAAGATGACAATTTTAGTCCACGTTTTTACAAGTTTATAATTTCCAACTTAATCCTTATATCATATATATATATATATATATATATATATATATATATATATTATACGCTTTTAACCTATTAATTTTTTTTTTCATTTTCGTTTGCTAATTTCTTTTAAAAAAAAAGTACTTTGTCTTTGATCTCTTTGAATTTTCAAAGTTCTAAATTTATCCCTGTTATTCCTTTACTTAAAAAAAATACTTTTTACATGCGTATTTTATGTACATGTCAGAATAAATTCAAGTTGATTTACGTTTAGACGTAAACTATATTTTTCGAGAAACAAGTCAGCTCAAATATAACGCGTTTTAGTGCTAATTTATGTACGTTAGTCAAATCAAATATAATACGCTTTATGACGTTATGATATACCTAAACGGTATAACTTAGATTAACTTCCTGTTTTGCTTTAACTGCAATGCTTATATAGGTTACATTAAGTTGAACTGAGTACGTCGAAACATATGTTTGATATACCTAACAATGCTTGAACTAATCAACTCGATATTTTCAGCGGTACCGCGGTGCATCGCCCGCGGATCATATTAATTTATTTGGCATCTTTTTGGGCCTTGGCCCGCTCGTAGTGTTCCTGAATCTGACTAGCTGTTGGAACTATATGGGCTTCATCAAAACATGATGTACACCGGATTGGTTGGTTTGGCCAGTCAAAGGCCCGTTTAGACGGTCAGAGCCATGTGCGTTAGTCAAAACACTTCAATTTTACAATGTCAAACTTAACAACCTAAATTATATTATTGTTTTGGATTCGGTCACCAATTATAATAACCCCTTGATGTAACAAGCAATTAACATGAATATGCCATTTCTTTTGTATCTCCATACAACTATTTTTGTTGTGCAACACCGCCTAGAGTTCTAGAAAATTCCATAACTTAAAACAACATTGAGTTAAAATAAAAGTAAAAAAAAATAAGAGAACTAATAGCATATCTTATTTCCTTAGAATAATCAACTCAAATCCTATAAGAAACAAAATATAAAAATTTAATGTTGAATGTACAATTAGGACAACCACAAATCTAACTATCACCAATTCCATAGAAAAAATAACTCAAATCCTACAATCTAATTCATCTATTTTCACTATCAGTATACCAAAAGAGCGAACACTCAAGATATAGAAATTACACAATTAGTCTCTCTCGATCATGAGCTACATTATCTATTTGCTTTGAGCATCCTTCATGTATTCTTTCATCTCATTCAAGCACTCCTGAGATGTATATGACATGTTAGAGAAAATCTATGTAATGTTTTATCTTAACGTGTCAAATAAAAATATATAGGTGATAAAGATAAGATTCTAAGGTTCAACTTGAGATGTCGTAGAAAACTATACCTTTAGATCATAAGCCTTTCACTATGGCCCTTAAAACATCATCCCCCGCGATCGCCCTTAAATTCCTTATAAACCTGGACCTCGAAACCTTATTTTTCTGAATGGGTAACATGCAGAATATTAGATTAAACTCATGAATCATAAGAGGCATAAAAAGAAGAAAATGTTGAAGTAAAAAAACCTACATAATACTCGTGCTGGAGTTTCTTGATCACGGCCATCTTAGAAGAACTCAAATAATTCGTGAGGCGGCTCATCAAACCATTTATACCCATACGTGGTGATGTTGGTATCCTTAAGGACGACGTTCCTAAAATAAATATTTTTTACAATTTAGAAAGAACATATAGTAAATGAAGAGCTAACCAAACATACAGTGACCAGTTAGTACACGTAACTTTTTTCAAACAGTTGAAAAGTGAAAAAGAAAATTGAGATCTAAAAGAATTGAATAAGAGCGAAGCGGAATCAGAAAGAATCCAAATTTAAGTCATCGAAATATGTTAAATGAATTGCAATTTGTGAGGTGTTGGGTTTGTAAATTTGTTAAAGAAAATGAAGCGAATATGTGTGCTTTTTTTTTTTTTTTACGATAATACAACTTCATTTCATTCCATAAAAGCAAAACTTACATTTTAAGCTCAACGAACTAAACTCATTAAAAAGGTAAAATATATGTTTGCTCACCTGTTAACGAATCTAGTCGGAAACTAATGATGTAAATGGGAAGAATATGCGTGTTCATGTGATGCTCCCAGATGACATACTTTGTTGGTGATGACATATCATTGACACCCGAATCAAATTTCATGGAGCTCGGATGGTCTTTTTGTGAACCAAAATGCATTACTTCAGGTCTTCCTAAAATCACACGACATAGCAGCATATGCATTAAGCCGTCTGAATCAGGAACTGATGTTTTCACACTGCATAGAATAAAAATCAAATAAGTAATCATTTGATAATAATGTGTAACCATTGATGAAATACTTGTTATATAACCACCACAATAAGAAGAATTTGTAACCAAACATTATGTAATAACCAACAAGCAAAGACATTATGAAGTTAGATCATTGTGTTCGTATTTGGCCTTGCATATGATATCAACATAGACATTGATATTGTTACATAACTTACATTGATACGTAATTTTTCAAAAATAATTTAATTATGTCACGTATATGAAATAACCATTAAACCTGGTTACTATAAACTGATTTATTTTAACATTTTCACATTTACTTAGCATTAAAATAAAAAAAAATAAAAAAAAAATAAAAAAAAAACTCTTGCAACTGTTCTATTTTAAGTCAATTAATTAGTTTTAGCAATGAAAAAACATTGAAAACTAATTAAAAAATTCAAATTAAAAAAGCTTGAATGAATTTTAATAAAACAGTAAAAGAAAAAACTTAGGCCAATTATGCATTAGACATAAATCAAACAACATATAACTTATAAACTTGCAATCATGCAATTACCAAAACAACCAAAAATTGCATAATAATAATAACAAGTACTAACCTCTCCATTGGATTATTAGCCGAAGAAAGATGAACACCACGACCATATTGCAAACCTCTATTCTCAAATCGTCGAAATCCATACATCATAATCTCCCTTATCTCATCACGAGAACCACCAAACCAACCATATTTAATATTCGGATCACCACCGTTCATACTCGCAACAGCAGTAGCAAACACTTTAAAAACCGCTAATCGAGCTTCATCCATAGCACTCCAATCATACTTCTTTTTATGTATCCCAACAATATTAATCTTCTTACCCAAACTAACTAAACTCTTCCCAACAACCTCATACTCATTGCTTCCTTCCTCAAGCCTATGCACCTTCAATTCTTCCGTACTAAATATTTCGGCTCGTGCCCGACTCGCCAACCCGTCAACTTCTGAATCATAATCAAACTTTGCAATATCATCGTCTACATGTATAACTGAAGGTTGGTCTTCAAGTTGATTCATAATGATTTAATATAGATGTTTTGTTTTGTGGGATAATATTTATTTATAATAGAGCTACTAATGCAAACAAAAGCAGAGTTTATGGAAGAAGATTTGGATGAATATATATAGGAGAATTACAAAACATGTTTTGGTAGTTGAAGAATATAAGTTGAAGTTTGCTTGCAGAGGTGTATAAAAATAATTGGGGACGTCATGTTAATTCTGGAAAGTTGAAACCGACTACCATTAAATATTATTTTATTTTAGATGACTATGGATGTAAATCGTGTTTTCCACGTAAGCTATGTCATGGCCTGATGTGTTTATGATCTGTTTAAATTCAAACATTTAGTAACTATTTTATTATTCCAATTATAAATCTATAGAAAGGAATAAATAAATATATGGAAACTTGTCGGTAAAGATTTGTTTGCTCATACAGTTACAAAATTAGATAGATATTGTGTTAGATAGATATGTTATACTTTTCTGAATTTATATTCATATTCTTACTTAAAGAAGTTTTTATCATTGCTTTGTATCGAATCTAATCGTGGCCAATAAACTTGTCTATGTTATTTTATATTTTTATATTAAAAAAGCTTTAGATGGCCACACTATTTTACTTTTATATATCAAATATATATATATATATATATAGGGTAAGGATCCTATACAAAGGGGGTGTTTTGTAGGAAGGCTAAGAAGGATTATAGACCCTTGGATGTGTTAGATCTATGGTGTATATTGATTGGGTGGCATTATGGTAAATAGTGTTATGTCTTTTTTAATAAATTAGAGTAAGTAAGGGCATAAAGGTAAAACACACGGTGCATTTATATCAGACTTAAAAGAAAAACCACCGTCTTCTTCCCCTTGATTCTTGCAGCTTCCAAAATCAAAACCTTCACAATTAGGAAAGTATAAACTTTCTCTCTCTCATTCAATGAAATCGGATCAACAAACATTAGGGGTTTTTTATAAAAGTCTTCATTATTTCAAAACAAATACCCTTCATTGTCTATTTCTAGGTTTTATTGGTTTGTTTTTTTCTTTTTTTGTAAGGAACGAGGATGAAGACGACGGCGTCTACAGACATCAAAAGTAAGAAATCGAAGCGCAAAGTACTGATTCAGACGATACCGGCAAGGTTTGGGTTAGGTATGTTTTAATCGTTGTTTAAAGGCCTTTAATTTTTTTGATCAAGTGTGTTTGGATGATGCTTGGTTGTTGATTGAATGTACAACAATAGGGCTGTTCGGTTTGTAAATAAAACCCACTGTTTGGATATAAAACACATCTCCTTGATTTGTTGTTGTAAAAACACAAATTATTGGGTATTCTTTAAAACACAATTGTGTGTAGTGTTGTATTTCACATACTGTTTAGTCCTGATAAAACA
Organism: Ambrosia trifida; assembly: GCA_028751855.1. NCBI lineage: Eukaryota > Viridiplantae > Streptophyta > Magnoliopsida > Asterales > Asteraceae > Ambrosia > Ambrosia trifida. The sequence goes on along the minus strand of CM054123.1, from coordinate 42,859,041 downwards.
CATTTTCTTGATTTTGTTGGTGTAAAACACAAATTATTGTGTGTTCTTTAAAACACAAATATGTGTAGTGTTGTATATCACAGACTGATATTCCAGATAAAACACATTTTCTTGATTTGTTGGTGGTAAAAACACAAAATGGTATTCTTGATAAAACACATTTTCTCGCTTAGTTTGTATAATACAAAGTTCAGTAGAGTTGATGTGTGTTTTAAATATGCCCTGAATATTTTGTAATATATGAGTGTTTTTTGTGTTGAGTTGTATGTTTGTTAATCATGGAATAAATGTATTTTATGTAAGTAGTATATGCTTGAAGTCAAAACCTTTTCGTTTATGTAGGATGTGTTCTATTAGTAGTGTTTAATGGGTGATTATGAGTTTATATGTGTTTTGTAAAGTTTTTTCAAATAGAGTAAATACACAATAAAAAAAATCAAACAAACTTGAGGACAAAAAACAACTTCCAAGTATATAGTATTAGAGGCTGAAATGCAGTTGGTATGTCTTATAATTTTTTGTCTCTAGCTATACTAACATGACCAAGTAAATTGTAGCAGTTAGAAGAAGTGGTAGAATTTTAAAGAAAACATACTCTAAAAAGTTTGTGAACACAATTGAAAATCCGATAGTCCTAGATGGCGATGGTGATGATAGAATAGTTCATTCAGGTAATAATATTGTCTACAATTTATTTTTTGATTTTGGTAAGGCTTCTGTGGGTTAGTAACTGATAAAAAGAATGTTTAATTGTAGATAAAAATGAAGTTGTTAAAGGTTCTGAAAAAAACACACATCAAGGTAAGTTTGAGTTTATTTAACTTAATATAGAAATTTTTTAACAACAATAATTAAACAGGTACTAAATAAAAGACAACTTATTATGTTTTGGTGACTATGATACAGTTAATGACGATCCAGATGATGATTTTGTTGACCCACCACCTAAAAAGATTTGTGTAGAGGAAAATATGAAGGAGGCCGCAAAACCAAAGGCGAAATTAAGCAAACGCCAGGCAGCACGTCTGCCATCCCCAAGATTAACAGTTCCAAAGGTGGATCCAAAAACAAGTATACCCCCGGCTCGAAACGCTCGTATAATACCTTATTTTCCGTACTCAGGTGAAAAGCTAAAACTAAGAATCAAACCTGTGAACATTTGCCAACTGATTAGCAGGTTGAATAGCAACCAAAAGAATACAATTGAATCGATTGGTTTTGGGGGATTCCTAGAATATAAACTTCCTACCATCCCTACCAAATTAGGATTCTGGTTAGTAAACAACTATGATGAAGAAACGTGCATGATAAACGTGGGTAGTCATCATATACACATAACACCAGAGTTGGTTCATAGAATTTATGGTATACCCATGGGTGAACATGAGATTGAAGAGCACCAAAGACCAAGGGCTACGGATCCAGTTGTTGCAGAATGGAGGGGACAGTTTGAGGGAGATGTTAAGAGGACTTTGCCAGTGAAGTTCAAAAAATACATGGAGGGTCAAAGTAGTAGTGGAAGGATATTCATTCTAAACTTTCTGATTTTCTTCTTCACGTTCTTGGGTGAGACGACCCAAAACAATACAGTTAACCAGTTTTTCCTTCCTTGCGTAAAAAGAAAAATGGACATCAAATCATTCGACTGGTGTAGTTACATGATAAAACTGCTTAATCGTAGCAAGAAGAATTGGAAACCTGATAAAGCTTTCCATGGTCCGATTGCGTTGCTTGCGGTAAAAAAAAAAACTTTCATTTAATGTTGAATTTAATTCAGTTTCGTACAAAAAAAACACACTGTCAAAAACTTCTATTATTGTCTCTTTGCAGGCTGCATTGGCGTATGATCAGCTAACTAAAGCTTCAGACATTGGTGTTGTAAAACACCACATTGGTGAGTTTACGGAGGATGAACTAGAAGCATTGGTTCTGAAGTTAGACACGGCATTGTTTGAACAACAACTTGCAAACGAAGGAGGATTGTATCCGGATCAGCAGCTTGTTTTTGTTAAAGAACAGGCAAATTGTGGTGATGCCAAGGAGGAGAAGAGTGTTCGGAAGGCTGCTGTTAGTAAGGTAGATAAGGGTGTTATGGAGACTGCTGTTGGGAATACTAACATAGGAGGAAAACAATGTTTGACTTCATCTGATGCGTCTCATAAGAAGGTATATGAAACAGCTGCCGAATATCCCGAAGATGCCCCCAAAATTCAAGTGCAAGCTGATGATGTTGATGATTATGTGGATGATTATGTTGAAGATGATGATGAACACATGGGTATCTACAAACACTGCGCGGACTATTTTTTGTCGCAATCTGACTCACAGGCTATACAGCCATACGTGGCCTCTGATGGGGAGTACAGAATACCTGTGGTGCACGATTATGAAGATTTCACTCAAACACAACCAAATGTGTTTAATGAATATGCCGAGGTAGTCTTTAATTTAATCTTTAGTTAAGCTTTATTGTGGCATATAAATATTGAAATTTAAAACTATACATGATTGATTATATATTGAATCTGTATAGGATGGCGTGGATACATGTGGTGAAGCGACAAAGGGTTGTGCAGAATCCGAACCTTGTATTCATGAAAATGATGAGAATCTAGAGGTAAACATAATGATATGCAACATTCATAAATTCAGTAATTTTTATTTGTATTTTATAAAAAGATAATCATAAAACACTACTCACGTTGTTTTGATTCCCTTAGGCGACTATCAAGCTGTTAGATAACCATATTAAGGATTATGATAGCATTGTATCGATGATACGGACCACAATCTCTGAAGCCTTATCAATGTACCCCACAAACGATTTGATAAAGGCAAGGATATCGAAGTTGGAGGCTTTGGTTGGAAAGAAACAGACATCAGATGTTGATGAACAGGAGGATGCAGATCAGTATAAAACACCAACTCATGGAAAGGCAGTGTTGATGCAGCTTACCGACTCTCCGATGACTGATTCATTCTTGGCTGAAATCGATGAATGTATGAAAAGTGGGCATATTGACAAGACTCCTGAAAACCAAGTAAAGGTGGTTGAGGCGAAACCAATCTCTTGGTCTCGTGAATACGTTAAGGATGATGCATGTGACGGGAAGAAGTTGGATGACAAAACAAGCAGGCCAAATCGTGCTAAAATTTTGGCAGAAGCGTTGAGGTCACCGTATGTTAAGCGTGTGGTCTCGTTGAAGGACAAAATGGCTAAAACAGAGGATGATGTTTCTGAGTATATGTTCTCTGCTTGGAATAATAAATGGTTAGTTTTAGTTCAATAATATTTTTTATTTTAAAATATGTTAATAATATTGCGATCGTACCTAATAAAATGATTCAATTGAACAAGGGATGTTGTGTTCAAGGCTGAACCGGGGGATACTGTGATGAGGTCGCCGATGGAATCATTGCGCCCAGGTATTACAATCCATGTAGATGTAATAAGTGCATGGTCAAACGTGTTGAATTATGAAGAGAGATACCGGCGAAAAGGGACGGTACCACGTCTGTTTTGTTCTCCTATTATGTTGGTAATGTATTTTATCTACATATAACACACATATGGTCATCTAACCGCTTGAAATATAAATTTATATAAAACACTAATTATCGTAATGTTTTGAACTATTAACAGTGGAAGGATGATTATGATGCAACGGAAGAGACAAGGATAACACATTTCAGAGAGAACATGGATTCAGTATTACAAGCTACAGAGGCAAAGTCTATTAAGGGGATACAACATGTTCTAATACCCATTAATAGCTCGGATCATTACTACCTCATTTCATTCAACTTTGCCACTTCTGAAATATATATAATAGACAACAGTGGTTTGGAATTCGATTATGATGCCAAGTATCGAGGATGGCCTGAAAAAATGGTAAGTTTTAACTTTTAAACACTAAGACGTTGTTTTAATGTATCTGACTTACGACAAAGCTAATGTACTATGAATGTTTTCTAACAGCGGGATGCGTTGGCAGCGTACATGGAAACAGTTTCGCCAACAACTGCTACAAAACTGAGAAACACAGCACCGCATAGACTGGAGTTTCCATGGAGAACTAAACACAATGGAATCGATTGTGGGGTCTTCTTGATGCGTCATATGGAAACGTATAAAGGGACATCTGTGAAGGAATGGGTTTGTGGGTTGTCGAACGAGCTGGACGCCAAGGGAGAGTTTTGTGCAAAACAAGGAGCTCAGTTGGATGATCTAAGGCGTAAGTACATTACGAAGATCCTGCTAAGTGATATAAACCAATCCAAACATGTGGTGGAATCTGGCGTGGGAAGGTACCGTAAGTTGTCTGACAGGTATAAGAAACGACTAAATGATACCGCACATGAAAAGATTGTGCATCGTTTGAACACTATTTAGGTTGCTTTTTCAGCATTTGAAGACTTATTTTACAACACTTTTGAACAGTTATTATGTGGTTTAATGTGTGCTTATGTGAACATACACGGTATTAGTGTTTTTGTTGGATTTGACGGGTTTTGTTTCTAATGTTTTGATTGCTGGTTTGTTTGATTTTGTAAAATAGTGCAAAAAGGTTTTATATCTTACTTGGGACACAAAACTGTAATTTGATGCATACAGGATACATACATTAAAAAACACACCATAAAAACACCAAAACAAAACGGACCAAAACAGGAACATCTTCATAGTACATAAAAACCCGGCTGTCGTAGGCACTTTGAACAAACAATAACCTTAGCTATGGGTCACTATTTAGGAAGTTGTTTATTTTAAAACAATGTGTTGATAATACTTTCATGTCATAATCAAGATGGCGCAAAAGCTATGACACCACTGACAGTCTCGTAACACACTATTTAAAAAAAGGCTGGTCCAGAGCTGTGAAACACCCTATCTTGTTTAGCCTTTAACACTTGTTCAGCCATTTTGTTCAGCCTTTTATTCTTATGCAACCATCCCATTTGTTTTAAACATTAACACATGTATGGGCTAAAACTTGTGAAACCTAAAACATTTGGGACACTATGATAAAACATAAAGTTACCAATAAAACCATCAAAAATCTTATTCCATAGACGAAAATGAGCAATGTTTTGAAAAAAAAACACACAGACATAACTGAAAAAAAACATACGGAAATCCAAGTACGAGATTGGAAAAAAAAACACACAAAGATAACTGAAAAAACATCAGAAATCTACGGACACATCAAACGAAAAGGTGGAATTAAAAAAAACACACGAACTACTCCAGCTCATCAAGTTCCTCATCTGCCATCTCCTCGTACTCCGCCGATGTGGAGCTCTCTTCTTCATCATTTGCGACCTTTTTAGCGTTAGTGCACGTACGGATATTGTGTCCATAACCCATACAATTTTTACACTGCCTCCTTTTTTTCCCAGCTTGACTAATAGCTTTTTCACGCTTTGACATCATACGCTTAGGCTTACCCATTCCTTTAAACCTGGTGCCAACGGGAACACGAACAGTTATAGAAGACGGTTGGCAATTACCAGTAAGTTCAGCAAACCTGTCCCTGCGACTCTTGCGTGGTACATTCATAACAGCCTCATCTGCTTTCGAAGAAAACTCATTGACATGATCTCTAAAAGAACATAGAGCTTCGAAGTTTGTAACCAACTTATTAATGTTCGCCTCAATTCCATATGTAATTTCTTTAACAACCCTACTAACCTCCACACTATTGTCAGATTCACCCTCAAATCTAAGAATTGCGTTCGGATCACTATTTGGCACAGCTTCCCTCGTCCAACGTCGTAATATGTACTGCTTTGGGAATTCTCTAATGTCTCCTAACCTGAGGACACAAAAGATATGCCTGCAAAGCAACCCATATTGTTCAAACCTGTTACAACTACAGTACATGGTCATATCCTCCCTTCGAAGCATAACCTGTGACATAATGTAATAAACACAACAAAAGCATGTCAATAGTTTTAGTGAAATGGAAAATAAAAACAGTATTTTATTATATTTATATAACACATAATTTGTACCTCGTAGAATGAAGTGCGAAGTTGATCCCAATCCTTAACATAAAACTTTATAAAATCACCGATTTCCTCAAATTTTGCACCCTGCGAATTATGGATTGCGGCTTCTATTTCCAACTGAGCATCGAAAAAAATGGTACGCGTGTATACTTCAGCAGCTTGCCTCTCAAGTGGGAAATCACTCCAAATATCAGGGAATGTGTTTCGAGTGTCATGATCATTCTTCCTATGTTCATGTCTTTGGGCCTCGATTGCTGAATCAAAATGGCCGAGGAACTCAACCAACGTGCACCTGGGGTTACAAAATTGGCCAAAAAAATGATTCTCACTCTCGGATCGGGATGATGTACGCATTAGGCCAGACATTCTTTCATTCCGGTAGTAAGCGGGGATCCATGACTCCCTTAATGCATAGATAGAAGCCAACCAGTCATGTTCTGTGAGATTGAAATCATTCATAATAGCATCCCATTCTTTCTCAAATTCATCTGGCGAGATTGTATCCGTCCACACAATAAAACACAACCTTTGCTTGAAATCAGTGCTGTTGCACAATTTTGCACCAACCTACAATTTTTTTTTTTTTTTTTTTTTTTAAAATGACACATTATATCAATTAATATCATGTAAAAAAAACATAAACTTTTATACCTTGCCAGTAAGTTTTTCCATCACGTGCCACATACAAAGCCTATGCCTACTTTCAGGCCACACATCTTCAATTGCCCTCCTCATTGCCGGGTCTTGATCAGTAACAATGACCGGCGGTGCATGACCAAATGTTTTCTTAAACACAGTTAGTAGCCACTTATAGGTTTCAGCAGTTTCGTTACCAAGGATTGCAGCGCCAAGTGTGACGTTCCTGTTATGGTTGTCTATGCCGGTAAATGGCACAAACATCATATTGTACCTAAACAAATATACCAGCAACATTAAACACATTAATATCATAACGAAAAAAAAACACTAAAAAAATTACTATGTTTAAAAATAAAACTTACTTGTTGCGCCTATAAGTAGCATCAAAAGAAACCACATCACCAAATGCATAGAAATTGCGCTTGGCTTGCTCATCAGCCCAAAACAATCCCTGTAAAACACCGCCATCTGTGGTTATGTATTCGAATGAAAAATTCGGCAAATACTCTTTCTTCCGTTTCAAACGCTTAATAAGCATGTCCGCGTCAAACTCGGAAACATACAAATTCATGTCCCTTTTGAAATTTTTAAAGTCATTTTTTGTTGCGCCAACTTTGTCGAATCCACCACAAAGTGTCCTCATTATGTTGAAAGCTCTAACCGGGCCAACATTGAGGGCACCCAAAGCGGTTATTGCTTCTTCTTGAACATATGTCAAGGCTCTGGCTGTTGGAAGTAAGTGTCTATCCAATTCATGAACAAAAAAATGATTGTGCTCCTCCTTGAAGTAATAGACTTCGTAACGTTTGTCATCTTTCAGTTTTATGCGCATTGATGCTTCACACCCAGTCCGTATTGAAGGTACCCTGCGTGTACCCTTACTACTGGACTCCTCATTAAGAGTATCAATACCTTTAATCTTCTTATATCCCTCCTTAGAACACACCAAAAACTTTAACTTAATTAAACCATCGTGTTTGTAATCTGTACCCTTCCTTACAGTCCATCCACCTGCACTCGCATACTTCTCATAAAAGTTAATGGCAGACTCAATTGAATCGAACATCATCCCAATTTCAGGTTTTAATGAGGCATCAACAATGGGAGAATAGCTCTTCTTTCCTGAGTTAGGGGATACGTGCTCAATACCAACATGTACATAGTTAGGTGTACCTGTACAAAAATAAATGATAAAAACATCTAATTAATTGGACATGTAATACATGTAAAATAAAACAATGAATTGTGTACCTGTTCAAAAATAAATGATAAAACATCTAATTAATTGGGACATGTATTACATGAAAAATAAAACAATAAACTAAAGCACATTTTATGAAACACACAAAACTGTGAAACAAAAAAAAAACGTTGGTAATATAAAAAACCACACAACTAAAATCTTATTAAATTGAAACCTATAACACTTTTGTGATACAAACCACATTTGGGCAGCAAAAACTACACTTATGTATCCATGTCACTCTCAACATGACAAAAAAAGGTTAGGACATAAAACACAATACCTTATGAAACCTACATATAATGTGGGAAAATTTATGAACCTAAAACACAATATGTAAGCGTTAATAAAACACTACACGTGCACCAAAACTACATTGGTGATAATATAAAAAACACAAAATTGTGAAAATCTTATTATATAAATATCTAATGCTCGTTGGTTATAATATAAAACACAAAATGACAAAACTTATTATATGTTTACCTAACAAAATCCACGTAAGTGTTCATAAAAAAACATTTATTAAAAAAACAAAAAAAAAAGATTATGACTATAAAACACTACACTTATGTATCCATGTCACTATAACATGACAAAAAAAAAAGGTTAGGACATAAAACACAATACCTTATGAACCTATATATATTGTGGAAAAAATTTATGAATCTAAAACACAAAATGTAAGCGCTAATAAAACACTACACGTATGAATCAATGACACAAAATTCTGAAATTAAAAGTTTATGAATATAAAACACAAAATAAACATATATGAACTGGTCTGAATGTGGTAAAACCAAAAGGAATGAATGAAATCACGTACCATTAACATCATCTGCCATAGTGTTGTCCATGTCAGAAACAAAAAACACAAAAATAAATGAACGATGATGATATATCGAAAATGATAACACAAAAAACACAGGGGCGAATTGCTTTGCTGGTGATGTTTTTTAGTCGTGAATTATCAAACATAAATAGGCAATTAGTTATAATGATAATGAATATCAAATCCCTATAATAACTCACCTCTTAACTACAAAAACGTTTTATTAATGATGATTATAATTTCTAAATTTAAAAATGGTGTGTATTTTTACCATAATGCCCAAATGATTGTAATTAAGACTTGCCACATGTCACAACAAGGGTCCTTCTTACCCTTCTCACATATATTAGACTTTGTACAAGAACCCTTGCCTATATATATATATATATATATATATATATATATATATATATATATATATATATATATTTTATGTAGTTGTGTTATATTATAATTCAGTATTAAATGAATAAAAACAAATGAAAGAAAACAAAACTTGCACGTGAAGGAACCCAAACAAACAAATGAGATACGTTAATGGCATCTACTCAAAGTTGAGAAAAAGAAAAGCTTAACTATGAATTAATAGCAACTTGTGATCATATCACAATAGAAACTTCTGAACGGCATACGTTCATTGACCTCATGACCTGCCTCTTCTTTTTTACTTTTTATAATTTTATACTTAATAATATTGCTAAGCAACCAAAAGTATCTAATTTTGACTTTGAACATTTCTAACTATTCCTGATTTGTTGACTTTCTGTTAGCTTTAGATTCTTTGTTTGTTTTTCTTTGTAAAGTATAAGAACAGTTTTCGTTTATATAAGATTGAAAACACATGTTAATGAATCATTTATCCGTAACATATTGATAAAAATACAAAAAGAACAACTTGAAAAAGTGAGGCCATTACACCTAGTCTTAACTCTTAAATAACTACAAGGTCATGATCATTTGTTACCCACATTCACGAATTTTATTTAATTGAGTATAAAAGTGTAATTTAAAACAATATTGGGCTAATGGATTTAGTTCGGTGACTGGGTTTTATTGAAAAATGAGTTTTGTTGGTTAATGGCCCTAAACTAAATCGAAAGTTAATGGGTTAAGAAAAAAAACTTGGGGTACTAAAATTAGGTAGTCCTTTTATCTGAATCAACTGGAAGCGGTCTATATATCCCTAGGGATAGAGGTAAGACTTAACTACTAATAGATAGAATATATATAGTATGATTTGAATTGATTTGTATTGTAATTATGTGATTATCTCTATCCATAAATAGAGACCCTAATGTATCATTATATATAGATGGTAAATCAATAGAAGGAGGCAAGCATTATACTCTATCATGGTATCACCCTAAGGAACCCTAATTCTGCCGCCTCCTCCTCTGTCACGCACCTCCTTCTTTTCCGGCGGCACCTCTTCTTTCCGATCCTTACCCACAGACCTTCTACTTCTCCTTATCTCCCACCATGTCTTCCCCTCCCAACAATACTATCATCCCTACTGTCAATCTTGAGTCTAAGCTCCACCCGGCTACTACCATTACAAATATTAAAAATTACATACCTATAACCCTTGAAATTGAGTCCTCGCAGTATGGGTCTTGGGCGACTTTGTTCAAACTCCACTGCCGCGCACTCACTGTTGACCACCATCTCAAGCCGAAACCACCACCAACTGATACCGAATCCTCCACAGCCGCTGAAGAATGGGATCGAATTGATGCCATCGTGTTACAATGGATCTTTAGTACGATCTCTAACGATCTCCTCCACACTATTATCAACAATGTGTCGACCGCTCACGAAGCATGGGTCGCCATAGAAGATCTCTTTCATGACAATAAGGCCGCTCGCGCCATCCACTTAATGCACAAATTCTCGAATACCCGTCTGGATGGATTTCCAAACATGACTGCATATTGTCAGGCGATTAAAGTCATCGCGGATTAGCTTGCTAATGTCGACGCTCCGGTCGAAGGTGATCGTTTGGTTCTTCAACTTCTGGCAGGTCTCAATTCTGATTACGAGGGCATCTCCACCATCATCAAGAACACCCACCCTCTGCCATCCTTTTATGCAGCCCGCTCGAAACTACTTCAAACTGAAACTGATAAAAACGAGCGTGCCCTTGCCACCGCCAAAACAGCCTCTTCGGCTCTTTCTGCAACCACACAAACCACCCGACAAAATCCTCCCACTTCCCAAGACAACACCCGCCAACCACCTACCTACGGCCGAGGCCGCGGCGGCCGCTTTGGTCGTCGGGGACGAGGTCATGGTGGGTATGGCCGCTCACAAAATTCTGCTACACCTTTCTGGCCTAATGCGTTTGGGAGTTGGCCTACACAGTGGCCTCAACAAAGCCTTTATGGACCGGCCCACTTCACAACATTTCCCTTTCCTTGGGCTAGCCCTCCATGCCCCTACCCAAATACAAACAAGCCCACAAACTCAGCCCAACAACAGTCAGCCCAACAGCCTGGAATCTTGGGCCCGAGACCTGCTCAGAATCACTATGCCGCGTACACTCCAACGGATAACGAGCAAGCCATGTACACGCTGTCTCTACAACAACCCGACCTGACACCATACATGGATACTGGAGCATCTTCAACAATGACTAATGATCAAGGTGATTTTCACTCCTTTACTAACTCGTGCATTGCTAAAAATATAATTGTAGGTAACGGTGATACAATTCCGGTTATAGGCCAAGGCACCAAATACCTACCCAAACCATTCCCACCCTTTATCCTCAAAAATGTCCTATACTCACCTAAACTAGTTAAAACCCTTATCTCAGTTCGTCGTTTTACTAGGGATAATTTAGTGTCTATTGAATTTGATCCGTTTGGTTTTCTTGTGAAGGACCTCAAGACGCGGGCTCCGCTCCTGCGGTGCAACAGCAGCGGTGATCTTTACCCCCTGGTGCTAGGGTCTTCCTCCATCACTCCGCCAACCGCCCTTGCCGCCATCACAGCTGACCTTTGGCACCAACGTCTTGGTCACCCAGGACGTCAACCTTTACTTTCAGTTAAAAACAATAGTTCTATTCATTTTGATAATTTTTCTAATAATGTTTGTGATTCCTGTGTTTTGGGAAAAAGTATTAAACTTCCATTTTTTGCTTCTATGACATGCACTACTTTACCATTTGATATTATTCATAGTGATGTATGGACCTCTCCCGTCATTAGTTCCTCGGGTCACAAGTTTTATGTTTTATTCTTAGATGACTACTCCAATTTTTTATGGACATACCATTTAACTAATAAATCAAACGTCTTCTCCGCCTTTTGCCAATTTGCTTCAACTATTAAAACTCAATTTAACCACACCATTAAAACGTTTCAATGTGACAATGGCCGTGAATATGTCAATAATGCCTTCCAAAATTTTTTTACCACCAACGGCATTCTCTACCGTCTCTCCTGCCCCTACTCGTCCTCACAAAACGGCAAAGCCGAAAGAAAAATACGTACCATCAATAATCTAATTCGGACCATTCTCTCCCATGCCTCTCTCCCTACCAACTTCTGGCACTTTGCCTTAGAAACCGCCACCTATCTCCTCAATATTCTCCCATCCACCATCACTAAAAATAAAACACCCACCGAAATTCTTTACCGCACCACTCCCACCTACGACCATCTTCGTGTCTTCGGTTGTCTTTGCTACCCTCTCTCACCCTCACCCACCATTCACAAACTAGATCACCGTGCCCATCCTTGCGTCTTCTTAGGTTACCCTCCTACGCATAGGGGGTACCGTTGCCTTGACTTGAACACCAATCAGATTTTTATCTCTAGACACGTAATTTTCGACGAAACAATTTTTCCATTCAAACACACCCTCACCACTAACCCGGACTACACCATCCTTGACACAGACCCCACACCTTTCCCACATCACCTCTCCCACCACTTCCCTCAAACCAACTCCACCACCCCTACTGAACCCACCCCAGTCAATAACCCACCCTCGCCCACTCGCCCAAGCCCAACAGACTACTCCCCGGCCCAACAGACCCCCTCACACTCCACGGCCCAACCACAAACCACTACCCCTATACAACCAACTCGACCCACAACTATACCAAACCCGATCCCCTCCACTCAACATACTACACAGGCCCCACCACCTAGAATCATCCACACCCGCTCCATGAGCGGTATTTTTAAACCCAAACAACCTTTCAACCTGAACACCACCACCACCACTATCGTTCCCATACCCAAAAACCCAACCGATGCCTTGACTATACCGGAATGGTACTCTGCCATGACTACATAGTACAATGCACTTGTTAGGAATGGGACGTGGGAATTAGTGCCTCGTACCGCTGATATGAATGTTATACGCAGCATGTGGCTATTTAAACATAAGTTCGGGTCGGATGGTTCTTTGGAGCGTTACAAAGCTCGTTTGGTATGTGATGGCAGACTTCAACAAGTCGGTGTGGATTGTGGCGAGACTTTCAGCCCGGTTGTCAAACCGGCTACTGTAACACCCCAACCGATGGCGGAAACATCGGGGTGCCACGTATTGATGATCGTTCAGTAGCTCATGGTAATAATAAATTTTCATTAATTGATTTAAATAACTTACATACAATTGTTCTACAAGAATTCGTACATCAAATTGAATAAACTATGCACATATCGTCAAGCAATTCTTCAAGCAAGTAGAACCTGAAACATGTTAAGTTGAAAATATTTTGGGTCAACCAATGTTGGTGAGAATACATAGGTTTTGAAAATAATTGATAACAATAGTTTGTACAACATTCAAAGTTGTATGATGATAGAGTATGATACCGACATGCAACAATGCGTCTTTGTACAACCAAACCTTGTGTCGACTGATGACTAACTCGCAAGTTAATTAAATGTTATTACTGTTATCGATCATCCCTGAGTCTATGCGGGGGATGGGTTTGTCAGACCTATAGCGCTATAATCTAAACAGGCGGCTTGATCATTGTTAATGATTGTACTGTGTCTTTTTGTTACAGTCAAATGATAGAATGATGATGTAATTGAATCACAAGTAAATATGAGTAAATGATAGTATAAAATGTTTAAACATGTTTCACCCCGAAAATAGTGAAAATAGAGTAAAGGGGCTATGTAAACTCACCTTAGTATAGTATTAGGTATTGAGAATTTGTATGAGCGTAGCCTAATAGCTTGCCAAGTATTACCCTATGTATAAGGCAACAATTAAGTCTAAGTCTATTCAGTCTACAAGTATATTCTAGGGTTTCGATTTGGGGATATCCAATTGTTGAATTTAAGATAAAATGTTAATTAAATAAAGGGAAATTTGATAATTAAATAAAAGAAAGTCTTTTTATAAAATTTGAATTTAGAATGTACACAATAAAGTGTTTGAAGTATAAAAATAATTTTTATAAAATTATTTCATTTAAAATAGATTTTTAAATCTATTTATTACAAATTGCCAATATTTAACTTTAATATTCAAAAATACTAAAATTAAAGAATTTCTATTTTAAAAATCATATTTCTGTTCTAAATATTTAAAAATAAATTGTATAAAATTTTGGTGCAAAAATAATGAAAATTGAATTTATTATGATTTAATTATGATTAAATCTAACAAAAATTGATTAAAAATATAAAATAAATGATTTTTCTGAATTAAAAATTATTTCATTAAAGTTTAGCTTTATAAAAACTCAGGATAATTTTTGGAGAATTTAATAAAATTGTTTTGATATTTTAATGGATTTTTATAAATATAATAGTATAAAATTGATTTAATTATTATAAATATTAAATAAATGAATTTTAGAAAAATAAAAATTGTAAATAAAACTTTTATCTCAGATTTAATAAATATAATTTTTTTAGAATTTATAAAATAGTTTTAATATTTATAAACGAATTTATAAGATTAAAATGTTTAATATATATAATGATTTGTTTAAAAATGAAAAAAAAAAAAGAATGAAAGGAAGGCCACGGCCGGGACTCGAACCCGGGTGCCTTTGGTTATGTGCCATAGTCACAACCACTTGGCCTAGGCCAGTGGTTGTGATGAACTCCTTTTAAAAATAATTATATACGCATTACCAAACTGAGTTTATCCCCAAATCACAATGCACGAACCCTAGCTTTTCCAATTAGGCAATCCACATATATTGAACCCGATTAATGTTAGGGTTTTTGTTGTATGGATGCCGACTAACAAAACCCACAAAAAAAATTGGACTTACAGTGCTTAATCGTAAACGAATGATAAGTCAACTTAAAAGTCAACACGCGATCGTTTAATGTAGAACAGAGTATTATTGTGAAAAATTGAAGGTTAAGAGAGATGAAATGGCGTGTTTCGAATGTCCAGCATTGTTCAATTTATAGTGATGATGTTTAGATTGCTTAATTGGTAAGTTTGACCAAGTTTTAATCGTGAGACGCGTTTTTGATCATAATAGGAAACAATTGAATGGTAATTGATAATCATAGAGCGTGTAGATGGCCGAAAATCACGTTTCCTAAGTCAATCTATGATTAATCCCGTGTAAAAATGGTAATTGATTTGTCAAAATTTGAAAACTATACCCTTATCTGCTGCTGCACGATCACAGGGAAGAAAAAGGAAGAATTGAAAGTGGGCTTAAATACAATGAATGCTGGGTAAAAATCAACAAGGGTGTGTGGAGCAGATGGGAAACACGCGTGTGTGTGGGTGTAGTGACTCGGGTTCGAAACCTGGCGGGGACCTTTATTTTTTGATTAAAAACGGTCAAGGGGGGGAAGGAGGGGTTTGGGCTTTGGCTGGGTTGGGCTTGGGGTTAATAAGTTTGGGCTGGGCTGAGTTTAAACAAAGGGTGGGTTAAATTGTGTTGTGGGCTTAGACAAAACATAATTTAAACAAATCTTATAATTATTATTATTATTATTATTATTATTATTATTATTATTATTATTATTATAGTTGTATATATATACATTTATATATATATATATATATATGAATAATTATCATTGTATTAGAGTTTAAAATGCCACAAAAATAGTAATAACGCTTTGTCGTTTTTATCGTAATGGAATACTATTTAATGCGAAATGTTACAGCTACTATTCGGACGGTGCTGTCTATTGCCCTATCAAAGGGGTGGTCCGTTCATCAGTTGGACGTCACCAATGCATTTCTTCATGGGAATCTCCATGAAACGGTGTACATGTATCAACCTATGGGTTTTAGGGACAAACGGTTTCCTGATTATGTCTGTTCTCTGAAGAAATCACTATATGGCCTTAAGCAGGCACCCAGGGCCTGGTACCAGCGATTCACCGACTTTGTCCTCTCCATTGGATTTCAGCACAGCAAGAGCGATGCCTCTCTTTTCACTCTTCATCAGGGCACCCACACAACTTATCTTCTTCTATATGTGGATGATATTCTTCTCGTCACCTCCTCTGATCAGCTTCGCAACTCACTTATGACTAAACTTGCTGGCGAATTTGCTATGAAGGACCTAGGTCCCCTCAGCTACTTCTTGGGTATTTCTGTGTCTCGCACCAATAACACCATGTTTCTCTCGCAGCAGTCCTACATTAGCGAGATTATCACTCGCAGCGGTATGCAATCATGTAACCCAGTTGCTACTCCAGTCGACACCAACAGCAAGCTTAGTGCAACCACCAGCGAGCCATTTCATGACCCCACTTTATACCGTAGTCTTGCTGGAGCTCTACAGTACCTTACGTTCACTCGTCCAGACATCTCCTATGCCGTACAACAGGTATGCATGCACATGCACTCTCCCAGGATTGACCACTGGAATGCACTTAAACGAATCATCAGATATATAAAGGGGACTTCTACACACGGCCTTACACTTCGCGGCTCCTCCTCTCAGACTCTAGTGTCCTATACTGATGCAGACTGGGCCGGCTGTCCCGACACTAGACGCTCCACCAGTGGTTACTGTATTTATTTTGGGGACTCTCTCATCTCCTGGTCGTCCAAACGCCAGAGCACAGTTTCCCGCTCCAGTGCTGAAGCCGAATACAGGGGGTAGCTAACGTCGTTGCTGAAATATGCTGGTTAAGAAATTTACTGCTTGAACTCCGTCACCCTCTGTCTCGAGCCACCCTGGTCTATTGCGACAACGTCAGTGCCATGTATCTCTCCGGTAACCCGGTGCAACATCAGTGCACCAAACATATCGAGTTGGATATTCACTTTGTGCGGGAACAGGTTCAACGGGGTCATGTGCGCATTCTTCATGTTCCAACTCGATTTCAGATTGCGGATATCTTCACTAAAGGCCTGCCTCGGGTATTATTCGAAGACTTCAGAGACAGTCTCAACATCCGGCCTCCTCCCGCTTCGACTGCGGGGGTGTAATAGATAGAATATATATAGTATGATTTGAATTGATTTGTATTGTAATTATGTGATTATCTCTATCCATAAATAGAGACCCTAATGTATCATTATATATAGATGGTAAATCAATAGAAGGAGGCAAGCATTATACTCTATCACCTACATCTCACCCTTTTCAGACCCTACTAATAGTTTTGCTATTTATAGGATTTATTGGGCTTCGTTTGTTTGTTTGTTTGCTCTATCTGAATCAAAAGTTAGGAGATGTTTAATGGCCCTAGGCGACTGCCCACTTTGCCCCATGCAGGGCCAACCCTCGATATGCCCATGCTCGTGGCCATATATAGTGGCTCTTATGTAAATCTAGTTGTTGCTTCAACCAATTAAGGTTCAATAAATATGATTTGATTCAGTGGCGAAGGTTGACTCGAAACTTCAGGGGGTCGAAAGTCATCGGGAGGTCGGAAATCACTAGTTTCGGGGGGTCGAAAACCAGTTTTGGGGGGTCAAAACCATATATACCAAAAAATTTCTATACGAATACTGTATAATCGGAACTTCTGAGCGAAAATTCGGGGGGTCGACCGCCCCTCCCCGCCCCTTAAGAGTTGCGCCCTTGATTTGATTCAACCTTTTCACCATTCGTTCAACTCATAAGTAATAAGTTTGACCCAATTAGTCCAGTGGACATAAAATCCTATGCGAATCCTACATCAGTCATGGGGAAAAACTCCAGTGGCGGACCCGGGAATTTGTTTCATGGGGTGCGGAATCATATACCCTATATAGGTTGTTTATCCATTAGGTGGCCCGGGTCGGGTCGATTCGGGTCGGGTCGTATATCAAAAATAATAATACTAAAATTATATAATCAACTAAAGGAAATCAAAAGCCCAAAAGTAATTTAAACGTCATTACATATGAATAACAAAATTCAAAATCTAAAGTTGTTCTCTTCATGTTTTCATTTTTTGGAATCTATTTATAACATCTTCTATCTCCACATTTGCAAGTCCTTTTTCAATAAAAGCAATACAACTATCGTATAAATTTACCCATCCATACAACCAATTTTTTCAATAATCTAAGCCAAACACTATTAAAAAACAACTTATTGACTTATTGGTTATTCCTCTCTCAAAAGCTAATCTAAACACTTTTTAAAAACTCATTTTCAAAAAGTAATTAATAAATCAATAAGCATTTTTTTTACACAAAACACTTTTACACTGTGTTCCCGAGTTTCATTAAAGGATGGAAGAGAAAGGATCTCCCTCCTCTTCCTTTCTCTCCAAGTCCTTCCAAATTGGAAAGATTGAAAATCACACTAAAATCCTCCTTATTATCCCTCCCATTCCCTTCATTTCCCTCCTACAAAAAACTCTGAAACACATTTTTTTCCCACTTCCTTCCCAATCCTTTCTCTTCCATCCTTTAATGAAACTCTGGAACATAGTGTTAGAGTTAAATGAGCACAAAGAGATTAAAGATTAAAAATTAGAATGATATCAAGTAAGCAAGTAAATTAAATATGCACCACCGCACCCACTATAAAATGACCCAGTTGAGTCTAGTCCTTCCATAACAACTTTCGCGGTTTCTTTTGCCCCTTTTTGTGTATTCATTGATTCTTTCTGCAACAATTGTATCGGAACAAGTATGGAGAAAGGCGAAGAAGCGTCATCATCAACATCATCTGGTGATCGGCCATGGGAGTCCTACCACACTGTTTATACCAACGCCAAAGCAGGCTAGGGATCCATCACCTACTGCCGCATCTTTTCTTTTCTTTTTTATTCATATAATTATGTTGGCTGGCAGGTATGGATGGCTTTGACAAGGAAAATGTGCAGAAAGTTGTGTATCGGAATTAACGCGATAATGAGCAAAGGTCGGTTTCAAAAGTCCAAGGGGTGCAATTGAAAATTTTCATGGGGTGCGGACGGGATTAACGCGCGTATAATAACACTAAATTTTTTTTTCCAAGGGGGCGCCCGCCCACCTTCGGCAATAGGTAGGTCCGCCAATGAAAAACTCATCAAGGACGATGGATGACAATTGTAACACCATCAATCGAGTCCCATATTATCTTGTTCAAGAGAGATGATGGATACATAGAAAATACCCCACCACTAAGGACTAACTTGGACATTTGGACGTGTTTGCCTCTTGAGTGTGCCCAATTTGAGTCTCGTTACAACTTTAAGCACATGTCGCAATTTTGATTTCAGCCAATTTACCTAAGAACGAGGTGATGCATGTAGTGTTGTATTTTTAAATATGTCTAAAAGGTAAAACAAGATAAATGCATGGAAGAAACATGTCAAACCGATAGAATGTAAGACAAAATGTATTGGTTAATGCTTAAGACGTCCTAAATCAATATATTTAGCAAGAACAGAATTATTATTTTTAAAAAGCTTCTTGACCACCTTAACCAAACTCGTGTTAAAAAGATAATGGTTAACATCACTCCATAAGTAGCTTCTACTTTTCAAATTACGAATTTCAGTTAAGTTTCTACTTGTGGACAAGGACAGATTTAAGAATTTACATCATTAAAGTTTGAAAATAGAATAATCAAATGCTTTTATGTTTACAAACATCCACTTCATCATCATTCTCCTTGCAATCTTGTTTTCCAAGTTCATCTTTACTAGGTTTTCTCACCGCGCGCGTTGCGGCGCGCTAAACCGCTCCATCATACGTTTTGTAAATATTTAAAAACCACCTATTAATTTAACGTTATATAATTATACAAACCTTTGATCCGAGTCAGGTAAGAAAATAAAAGGTTCAGAAAAATCAAACTGTAGAACATATAAGTTTTATTTTATACTTATATATAAATATAAACTACATATTTAATTTACAAATATAAAATAACATGTGTGGCCCTCGGGGGGCAACAAATTAAAAAAAGTAGCAGATAAGCATTATACGTATCTGGTTCAAATCAGGCCCAAATAAAGAGAGACAAATTAGAGAAATCGAACAAACAGAGCCATGACTGACCGACAAAACCGGTAAGCACACAAAAGCCAATACGGCAAATGCCTACCGTTCGTATCAAATGAAATCGAACCAAGAAAGCCATTAGCGGTGGGCAACAATGGTGAGCACACAAAAGCCAACGTCTGGCCAGAAAGGCTGACGGTAACAACGACCGCCAGTAAGAATGTATGTTTCTCTCTAAAATAGTGAGCAACCCGTTTCTAATCTCACTTACTTTCTTTAAACATATTGTGTAGTGTATATATGCATGGGTGTTTGTCAGATATTGGGGAAAGAAGAACTAAAGACATGTGTCAACATACGTTGATGAGGACAATCCTGATCATGTGGCCTAGTGGTAAAAAGGACCGGTTCTCTCTTTGGGGGAGCCGGGTTCTATTCCTACAGGAGGCATGTGATGGATATCCCCACCCTTGTGGTGGGGTAGGTGGTTGGGAAGTGATGGAGAGACCCTTGACCCGTGTGGTCATGGGTTCGACTCCTGATCCCTCCAGGTTTTACCTGTTCACTACCGTCGTGCCTTCGGGCGGGTTTGTGGGACGGGTTTTCCCTGGAACAGGAGACGGGTGGGCCGAAGGGCTCTGTCCGTACGGACTAGAGGCCGTCTGGGGCCCCTTTCGGCCATTGGGGGCCGCGTACAAAATACCCGGCAATACTTTAGGTGATCGTTCAAAAAAAAAAACGTTGATGAGGACAACACCGCCAACTACCTCCAATTAAACAACTACAAAACAACAATTAGAGTGTGTGTAGTGGAAGCGTGACGGGGCGCCATAATTGAATATAAAGCCCCCAACACCATTACATGGGGCTTTATATTTCAAAAACATGTTTTAGCGTTATAAATATAGCGCCAGAAAGAAATCACCCCCTCCAATCATAGGTTGCCACCTCATCTTCTCTCTCTTTTTATTATTATTTATTATTTTTTTAATTTAAAAGATAAAATAAAATATTAATAGGTGCTTTATAAATAAAGCCCCTACCACTACACCCTTTTTTCACTTTATTTCTCTATGCTGACTCAGTTGCCACGTGGACCAATCAGAAACAGGGGCTTTATAAATAAAGCCCCACACTACACATGGTCTTACTAAAAAAAAACGTTGATGAGGACAGCACCGCCAACTACCTCCAATTAAACAACTACACAACAACAATTACTATAAGAATCCTTGAATTACCTAATTGCCATTACTGTTCATCTCATTTCTAATTAATACATAGTGTAATTCTTGAAGTTGCTTAAAATCTTTTTGCAATCTTTTAAATACTCAATTGCATCTCCAACTTTTGAAATTTGAAGCTTTATACATCAGCTTAAATAGTCAGTCATAAACAAAATAGAATAAGGGAAAATCACCAAAATAGCCCCTTGACCAAGCGTTTTACGAAAATAGCCCCTTGACCCGTCTTTGAGAGAGGGGTCACGGTTCCCAAAACGGCTGAACCGTCTTCCGAGAGGCTTTGGTTTCCAACCAGTAGGAAGCCAACACGTGGCGTTTACGATCCCGATGACTCTCTCTCCTCGCTTTCTCTCTCCTCTCTCCTCTCTCTTCTCTCTTCACCCTGAAACGTCTCCTTCTGTCCTTCACCCTCTTTCTTCTTTCATTCAATTGCACATCTCCTGCAACTTCCTAATTTCTCTATCCAAATAATAATAATAATAATAATAATAATAATAATAATAATAATAATAATAATAATAATACACTTATCTCCTGTGATGGATGATAAGAGATAAGTGAGGGAAATGTCGTTCCCCTGTTCTCCCTTTATGTCTGTTCTCTCTCTAAATAAACAGGTTTCACCGGAGACGTCACCGGAAAACCGCCGGAGACGTTACCGGAAAAAAACAGAGGGAGACGTCACCGGAAAACCGCCGTTTCTTTTGTGGATAACCTTTCCGTCAGTTAATCGTCAACTGCGTTCTTCCACACTCTGTGTAAACAAGCAATAGAAGAAGACGACCTTTCAATGGCAACGGTGAGTTCTTCGTCTTCTCCGGTAAGTTCTCCGTCTTCTCCGACGAAGTTTACTGTTTTTTTTCTTGTTCTTCGTCTTCACGGGAGACATCTTCCGAGACGTCACCGGAGACGTCTTCCGAGACGTCACCGGAAGCGTCTCTGAGACGTCACCGGAGGCGTCTCTGAGACGTCTCAGGTCTGTCTCGGGATCAACAACGACACGTGGCGGTCCTCTGTTGGCTGAAATGGGAAGTCTCTCGGGAGACGCCTCAGACGTGTTGGGAACCGTGACCCCTCTCTCCAAAGAGGGGGGAGAGGGTTATTCTTGCAAAACACATAGTCAACGGGCTATTTTGGCCATTTTCCCATAGAATAAACAATACCAAACTTAAAATAATAGAGACCAAAGCACGGAGCAACCTCTGTCTAGGACTATACGATGCGGTCAAGCCCTTATGAAAAGCATGAAACTACCTTTGGCAACCACATCATCGTTGGAACGTGGAAAAGGAACGACGGGGTGGTGGTGGTGTGGACAGTGGGTCCGTGGTAGTTCCAAGTTACCGTTTTTAATTTACTTTTTGTAATTGTTGCATTTGTATATTTTTTTTGATCGATAACCCATTAAATTAAATAAAACCACCATTATCTTTAAAATAATTATTAAAAGCTAACGAGGTAGTGGTGGAGTGGTTGGGGAAAGACTTGGTGTTCCTTGTGACCCAGGTTCGATTCCAACTCTTCTCATTATTTTCTACAACATCTGGGCAATGATGTTAACAAACGCACCAAAAAGCGTTTGATCCTGAGCCGCACCCCGGTTTTCACCCGGTTGTTACTCCAGCAAGGAAACTCGTGTGAAGGCAGTACGGTTTCCGGGGAACGCCGTAACCAAGTCTAATACACCAGCGCATGCCCGGTAACGTCTGGGGCAAACCTTGACTAGGGCTGCCGATTAGGCAATGTGACATTGGGTCATTTATATGAAAGTCACTGTTAAAAAAAAATTAAAATAATCAAAACTAAATATTTCATAGAAGCATAAATTTAAAATAAATAGACTAAAACATTTAAATTAGATATAATTAGAGCGTATCGTTTATCACGACAAAAATACTCAAAGCATATAGAAATATTGATATTTATTTTGTCCCAAACAAGCTTGGTAAAATAAGAGCCAGTTGCTCGTCCTATCTTCAAGTCGAATCCAACTCGTTTTTAAAACATTTATAAAAAAACACACGTTATTATTGTTGTCGACCATATTTTTTATTTAGGAAATATAACCAGCCACCTCGTGACAAATTCAATAAAACATTATGGTCAAATCACCGAAATTATTAAACGCGTTCAGACTTCAAACAAGGCCACCATCTTCATCGATACACTCTCCACTGTCTCCAACTCAATACGTTATATAATCTCACTCCCAAAACATCACTCAAACAAATCCAATAATCACTCCATCAATTATCAGTACAAGATATTATTTCGTAAACACGTGTTACAGCTTCTTGCTAGCGCGTTTCTATATTTAAATACATATCTATATAGAAGTTTCGCCGTTAAAAAAAATAGTATGTCGAATTGTATCGATGAAACTATCACGATCCGAAACGTGTGGTCCAAAAATCTAGAATCCGAATTCGAATTCATAAGATCCATAATCGATCAGTACCCATATATCTCAATGGACACTGAATTTCCTGGCGTTATCTACCGTCAATCTATTGACCCAAAAAAACCATACGCTCATCGCCAGCCGTTGGATCATTACAAGCTTTTAAAATCAAACGTCGACGTTTTGAACCTTATCCAGCTAGGTTTAACACTCACTGACGCATCCGGTAACCTTCCGTACAACGAAGAGAACAATAAACGACGTCGGTTTATCTGGCAGTTTAATTTTAATGATTTCGACGTGGCGCGTGACCAACACGCGCCGGAATCGATAGAGTTGTTGAAGCGTCAAGGGATTGATTTCGAACGGAACCGAGTTGAAGGGGTTGACTCGGTGCGATTCGGTGAGTTGATGATGTCGTCTGGGTTGGTTTGTAATGACTCAGTGAGTTGGGTGACGTTTCACAGCGCGTATGATTTTGGTTACTTGTTGAAGATTCTCACGCGCCGAGAGTTGCCGCGTGGGTTGGATGAGTTTTTGGAGAGATTAAGGATGTTTTTTGGGGATAATGTGTACGATGTTAAGCACTTAATGAAGTTTTGTCGGAAAAACTTGTACGGTGGGTTGGACCGGGTGGCGGGTATTTTGGAAGTGAACCGGGTTGTAGGGAAGTGTCATCAGGCCGGGTCGGATAGTTTGTTGACGTGGCACGCGTTTCAGAAGATGAGAGACGTGTATTTTGTTGATGTTAGGCCGGAAAAGTATGCCGGTGTTTTGTATGGTTTGGAGGTTTATTAGGATTATTATTATTATTAGTTACATAATATATTGGTTTAGTGAGGTTAAATTGGTATATATAAACTAATTGAATAGTGTATTATTCCTTTGTTTGACATTATATATATATATATACAAATATCAACTTAACGTATAACACTATCGCCGTTAAAAAAATTCACTCATTCCGCTCGGTTTGCAACTCTGATAACCGCTTCCTTCTAACCGACCAATGTTCACGCCGTCTTCTTTCTTCCCCTCTTTTATTTTAACTGTCATTTCCTCATCGCATCGTTTCGTACGATGGTTCCGGTGTATGGCGTTTACCCGGTCAACCATTGCGTCTTAACGACCCGTTGTTCACAACGTCTTCTTTCTCCCCCTTCCGTTTTTAACTGTCGTTTCCACATCATTTTGAAAAAGTCAGAACTTCCGATGTGATGATTCTGTACGGTTGTTTCCCAGGCAACCATGGATTGAGACTGGGGTTTGATGCAAATGGCGATGAAGGGATTGAAACCGGCAGCGGTTGAGTTCGCAAATTTGTAAACCTTGAATTACATAGGAGAGAGAGGGGGTTGGGGCTTTATTATAATGTGGTAGCGTTTTCTACGCTGTATGGGAAAGCATTAGTTGTGAAGATGGTGAATGTTGAGGCCATGAAGAAAGTGTACGTTATTCTGAATTCCATTACGACGGAGAAGGTGATTATTCAATATTTGGGTGGTCTGGAGGTGCTTATTTCTTTCGAGAAAAAAGAGATAGCTTTGTTGGTTTCTGAAGAGATTAAGAAGATGAAGGATTTCTTTTCTAGCATTTCAGTATGGGAAGGACAATCATATGGCTTTGAGAGGTTAGCTTGGCTTAAAATTCAGGGTGTCCCGCTACATCTATGTGCCAATCATGTTTTTGATTCGATCGGAGGCATGTTTGGTTCAATTGTTCATAGAGCTAATGTTTCCGAAAGTGATCGGGATTTGTCTTTTGAATACGTAGCTGTACTGGTTGGGGAAGGTAAACGAATTTCCGAAGAGATTACTATTAATTGGAAAAATCGTAAGTATCGGATTTGGGTTATGGAAGAATTAGAGAACTGGGTGCCGGATTTTGAACAAGCAAAGGAAGACCATCCTCTTAGCGATGATGAAGAGGAAACTCCCGTTGATTTAGAGATCTCGCCGGAAGGATCAAAGACGACGGAACCGGAAAATCAAGCTACCGGTGGAAAAGATCCGGCTAACATTAATGTGGAGGAACTTTTTTCGGAAACTCCTATGAATGTTGACCAGCGTGTTAATGACAGTAATGGAGTGGAGAAAATTACGGAAGGAATTGTTGTGGGAGATGGAAAGTCTAAGGAAACTAATTCAAATATAGGGACTGCATGTGCCAAGGTTACAAAAAGGAAGGGGTATGTATGTGCATGGTCAAAGAAGAGAAAGAAACTTCTCTTCAAACGCTCCTCTAGTCGGTCCACTTCCTCTGGCCCACACAAAAAAAAAATACAAGAATAAGCCCGCTTGTAGTGATCCATTTGATTTGAATCCTTTGATTGGGCCGATGGAGCCTAGTGAAGTCTTAGCCCACAACCGGTTATTCTCTTTTCCACTTCAACAGAGTGATGATGCTTTATGTCGTGTTACTTATGATAGACAATCAAGTGAACCTTTGCAATCGTTCTCTAATTTGATGGGTGAGGCAGACGATACGGGTGGTAATGTCGAGGTAGACGACGTTCCTGAAGCATCGTGCCAGATTAAGATTGACGACTCAGTTCATACTTCCAAGGATACAGCGATGGGAAATGGAATTGAAAATGTAGATGGGGCCATTGATTTGAACAGCCAACCTGGAGATAATTCTCGGCTGAACGATACTGTTGGTGGTGATAACATCAATGGTGGTGACTGTGATGAAGTCACTAAAACCATTTCCTTGGGAGACAAATTGGGGGCAAACCTTAAAGACTGCGAAAAGATGATACAAGATTCTTTGGTCAAGGAAGGGTTACAATCAGGTATTCCATGAATTGTTTATCAATTAACATTAGAGGGATTGGGGGCAGAGGTAAATCAGGGTGGATTAGACGCATAAAAGATGATATGGGGGTCTCTTTTATCGGGGTTCAAGAGTCTATGACCGGTAATATTGGCCCAACTCTGATCGAAAATTATTGGGGTGGTAAGGGTGCTGATTTTGATTTCGTTAACTCGGTTGGAAACTCAGGAGGGATTGTTAGTATATGGGATCCGAAAGTATTTCAAAAAGATAACGTTATTAAAGACAACAACTTCTTGTGTGTTTCGGGCGTTTTATTGGATGGTTTGTCACGACTTAATCTGGTGAATGTCTATGCCCCGCAAACAAATGCCGATAAAAGAAATTTATGGTGTCGTCTGATTCAGCTTATTCAGGGTTATCAGGGGTGGTGGATTGTTCTTGGGGATTTCAATGCGGTTCGGAACAAGGAAGAAAGAAAAAACTCGACGTTTGATTCAGTTGGCACAAATGATTTTAATAATTTTATTGAAGATGCAGGGTTGAGAGAATATAATCTGAAAGGTAAAAAGTATACGTGCTTATCGCTAAGGAGGGGTAAATGCAAGCTGAGTAGAATTGATCGTTTCCTTGTATGCGACAATCTCTTCAACAAATGGCCTAGTGTTTGTGTTCGGGTCCTTGAAAAAGGATTATCGGACCATTCACCGGTTCTTTTTTCGGTTGTTGATACCAATTTTGGGCCAAAACCATTTAGATGGTTTGATTCTTGGCTGGATAGGCAGGGATGTGAGGAGGTTATTTGTAATGTTTTATCAGAGAATGTAGAAGGTAATTCGGCCATGGGTAACTTGCTCCTAAAACTGAAAAAGCTGCGTGGTCATTTGACTACCTGGTACAAGCAGATTTCAACTTACGAGAAAGAGGATGAGACACGGCTTCGCAAAGAAAAAGAAGACATGGAAATCCTTATGGAGCGGTAAGAGTTAAATGAAGAGGATCTTTGGGTGTGGTCCGAATGTTCCAAGGGTCTTGAAGAAATTCAGCTCCATAGAGACAGAGATTTGATACAAAAATCCCGTGTGAAGTGGGCCGCGATGGGTGACGAAAACACTACTTTCTTTCATAATGTGGTTAACGGGAGAAAGGCTAGAAATGGGATCCAGGTTTAATGATTAATGGGAATTGGATTTCGAAACCAGCTTTGGTGAAGAAGGAAGTGATGTCGTTTTTTCGGAATCATTTTAAAGAAGATTGTCACGACAGGCCCGCGCTATCTTGCTCTGGTCTGAAACAGCTTAATTCTAATGATTGTTTGATGTTGGTTGCATCTTTTTCTAAACAGGAAATAAAGGAAGCTGTTTTTGATTGCGGTTCGTCAAAAGCGCCAGGCCCCGACGGCTTCAACTTCCGATTTGTTAAGAGGTTTTGGAGTCTTTTGGAGGAGGATTTTTATAAGATCATGGAAGATTTCCATCAAACCGGTTTGGTCAACTAAGGTAGCGCCACGGCTTTTATTACGTTGATTCCTAAAGTGAAGACCCCGTTGAGCCTTAAAGACTATAGACCCATTACGTTGATTGGGATGGTTAGCAAGGTCATTTCTAAAGTCCTTACGAACCGTCTCAAAAAGGTGATGGGCCATATTGTTTCGGATTCTCAATCGGCGTTCCTCGCGGATCGCTTTATTCTTGACGGACCACTTATGATTAATGAATTGACGGATTGGCTAAAAAAGCGGAATAAAAAGGCTTTTTTATTGAAGATCGACTTCGAGAAGGCGTATGACAATGTTAACTGGGATTTCCTTATATCTATTATGGGCCAAATGAATTTTCCGCCTATTTGGTGTATGTGGATAAAAGGAATTCTTTCGTCGTCTAGAGCCTCGGTTTTAGTCAATGGATCGCCTACTTTTGACTTCAAGTGTGAAAAGGGTCTTCGTCAAGGTGACCCCATTTCCCCTTTCCTTTTTCTTTTGGTCATGGAAGCGCTTTCTTGTTTGTTGGTAAAAGCTAATTTGATTGAAGAATTTAAAGGGGTTCGCTTACCGGGTGTTGGTACCGACATAACACACCTTTTTTACGCCGATGACGCTCTTATCATAGGGGATTGGTCCAAGGAAAATCTCCAAAACACGGCCCGTATACTTCGTATTTTTCATCTTTGTTCAGGCCTTCGCATTAACATTCATAAGTCCAATCTATTTGGAGTGGGTGTTAATGATGCGGAGGTTGATGCCATGATGGAAATTTTGGGATGTAGAAGAGGGACGTTTCCATTCGTCTACCTTGGCATAAAGGTTGGTGCTAATATGTCTAGAGTTGCGAGTTGGGATCCGGTGGTGGAAGTGGTTAAAAACAGGCTCGCTTCTTGGAAGGCGCGCTTTCTTTCTATTGGGGGCCGCCTTATTCTTATTAAGTCCGTTCTTGAAAGTCTACCTATTTATTATTTATCTTTATATAGAGCGCCCAAAGCCGTGATAGAAACTTTGGAGTCCCTTATGAGACGTTTTTTGTGGGCGGGTTCTAGTGAGGAGAAAAAGATACCTTGGGTAGCATGGGATACTATTACTAAATCGAAAAAGGATGGAGGGCTTGGTATTTCGAATCTTCAAATGGTCAATGATGCCCTTCTTCTGAAATGGACTTGGCGATATAAAATTGAGGGGAATTCGCTTTGGAAGGAAGTGATATCGGGTTGTAACGGATCTTCTCGACAGTGGTCAGCGATGCCATGCTCTTATTTGGCGAGTAACTGTTGGAAAAACATTGTTAAGACGGGCGAAAAATTTTTACCCAACGGTAGGAGCCTTAACAGTTTTTTCGGATGTAAAGTTGGGAACGGCGCGTACACATCATTTTGGGGAGACATATGGCTGCGAGAGATCCCCTTGCGAGTTGTTTACCCCAACCTGTTCAGGCTTGAATCAGCCAAATGGGTCTCTGTTCAGGATCGGCTCACGGTAGTGAATGGGGAAAAGGTGTTGCAGTGGGCTTGGAGGTCTCAGCCGTCCACCGTAGACGCGATTGCAGAGCTATTTCAGCTTCTAGATGATATCTATAATTTCCAGTGGATAGGTGGAGAGGATCGTTGGCAGTGGCATTACGATAAAAATGGGGCCTTTTCGGTCAAATCGGCTAAACTATTGATGTATTCGCACTCTAATACTTCCAGTTCAGCGTCCATTAATTGGAAGGCTTGGGTTCCAGCCAAGTGTAAAGTGATGGTTTGGCGCGCTGTTCGTGATCGGCTGCCAACGCGCATTGAGCTTCAAAAGAGAGGTGTTCCAATTCAAGATATATCCTGTGCTTGCTGTGATACAGTTGCAGAAACATCTCTGCATTTATTTACAGGTTGCGAGTATGCAGATGAGGTGTGGAATCGTCTTAGCTCTTGGTGCCGTCTTGCGCCTTTTTTCGCATTTGATGTTGCTGACATTATTCAAAGCATGGACTCGCATCCAATGTCGAAGAACCAAAAATACATTTTGAGAGGTATAGTTTATACCACGTTGTGGGCGATTTGGAACGAGAGAAATAACCGGATATTTAATCGCAAATATCGGAGACCTAGTGAGCTTTTAGAGAATATCAAGTCGATTGCCTTCTTTTGGATCCGCCATAGAGCTAGGTTTAAACCTATAGATTGGAAAAATTGGTGTACTTATCCGTTAGACTTGATGTAATTGGTGGTTTGTTTTATTGCCCGGGGGTCCTTGCTTTGAGGACCACCTGTTGGCGTTTTTTGTGAATGAAGTTTACTTTACAAAAAAAAAATATTTTCTCATCTTTATTTTGTGAGAAATAAATGATAGATGCTCTATTTTTATAAAGCATAAGCATTTTAGTTAGAGTTAAATCAAATATTTGCCCTTTTCAAAACCAAAACAGAGAGTTGTATTATTATTGGATGATCCATTTTATATTAGTTTAACGCTTTTGATTAACATGATTATATATTTGATTTTAGTTAATACAATCGTTTGAATATGTTTAAATTGAAGAAGATGACGAAAACCACCACATCTATCGATTCTGACATACATTTTTTCAATATTGATCCTTTTGGATTGCGACTAACGTGCTAAATAGAATTGAGCTTTTTGAATCGCATGTAGTGGCGCAACCGGCACGTCAATTGGTGGAATATTTTAACGATACATTTTTTTTTATTCATATACTGTTTGTAATTTAAAATCAAATTGGTTTGATGGTCTTGTGGGAACTTTCCATTTCTTATAGGCATGTAGCGTAGGTTCAAATCCCTTCCATGACTTACTAGTTCATTACATAAAGCATCTATAATTGATTTCGATGTTTTCATCGTGTTAGTTGTGTTTTTTATTTTTCAGACAGGTTATCTAATGCTTTGCTATCTAATGATTATTATTATGTAACATTCGTAAATTTGATTATTTTGGTAGTGCTTCTATTAATGAGACGGGGTCTACTTTGGATCGTTTTAGTGTATTTGTAGATGCGAGGGAAAATCGAGAGATTTGGAAAATTCGTCATGATAACCAGGGCCGTCCCTGGAAAATTAGATGCCCGGGCCGAGTTGCGAAATATGTGCCCGTAGCCTTAGATCTTAACGAAATAAATAACGTAAACTATATTTTAAACGACGATTAAAGTAATATCCAAACTGATGAATAAATTCTTCACAGTTTATTTTATCCAACAATACGTTCTCGATAGTTATTATCGCCAATCCGCAAAGTTCTTTTTTAACTTAATTGGATATTAAGGCTTCATGAGTATTGACTAATAGACTAACGGTTACGTTACCTTAGTGGACTAATAGCCTAATAGGCTTGAGTTTTAAACTTTGGAGTTATAATAGACCTATTACAAACTAACAAATTTTTCTGGCACATTGGTGTAAAACTTACTAAATTTAATTGGATTGTAACTTTAATATGTATATACATATAGTGTGTGAGATTCAAGGAAAACCCTCAAAAGAGTAGAGAACTGTGAAACCATACATTTAACATGTTAAATATATTATAAAAATCAACTTAACATGTAAAAAATCAAAGTTTTTGCAAAAAAGGTAAGAACTGTGAAACCATGCATTTAACATGTTGAAATTTTTATAACATATTTAACACGTTAAATGCCTAGTATCCTGGTTCCTCACTCTTTTACGGTTTCACATTTAACCCACCCCTTATATACATTGGCGAATATAAAAACTTTTTGTACATGAGGCATACTATAAATTAGATAAAAATAGTATAGACCAAAAAAATACGATACAATAACATAGTTCATTGAAAACATTATATCTTAAATAAAGCAGAGAAAGTTATTAAATAATTAGTTCTATGAGTTGCTAAAAAAATGATTTTGTAAATACAGGCCTTTTGAGTTATCCTATAAAGTAATAATAATATAATAATAGAAACAATATAAAAATGCATTTGGTTACCAAATCGAGGTTTCACTACATCTTTCTTCTTTCTTCCTGTGAATGTCCAGTAGAGGTTTTCACCGGCCATCAGAATAACTCCGACGAAGATAATTTCTCACTACCAATACATATAATAAAAAATGTGCCCCGTAGAAATTAGGCCCGGGCCGAGAGTCCTCCCCGCACCCCCTCGTAACCGGCCCTGATGATAACTAATAAAAGAGAAAGCAAGACAAAGAGAAGATCAAGTTCTTAGACTATGGGGTATGGATCGGGATAGGGGTCGGGAGAGGATGATGTGGACCTTCCCCGAAGGGGAACACCGCTCCCCCGCTCCAGCTTCGGCGTGCTCGGGGAATTCTTCCCCTTCTCCCCGTCCCATTTCCCAATGTTTTTTTGAACGTTAACATTAGAGAGAGAGAGAGAGAGGGGTTTAGAGAGAGAGGTGTTTAAGAGAGAGAGAGAGAGAGAGAGAGAGAAACAGATCTGGTTACGACAGCGGCGGGTCTGTTGCCGGAGACGACGGCGGTGGAGCTTCTGCCGCCGGAGACGACAACTAGACGGCGGTGGAGCTTTTGTCTAGTGTTTATGTGTGTGTGGATCTGGTACGAATGGAGCAGTTACCGGAGTTATGGAACAAGGAAGAATGGATAGAGAGAGATCAGAGAGAGAGAGAGAGTTGTTTTGAGAGAGAGAAAGTGTTTTGGAGAAGATGGTAGTGTGTGTATGTGTCCGAAGAGTGTGTGTGAGGTTTTTTTTTTTTTTTTTTAAATAATAAAAAAAGGAAGGGGAAGAAGGGGGAACCATTTCCCTTAGAAAGGGGAGGAGAAGGGGAAGATTATGTGACGCTGATGTGGACAAGGGGAAGGAAAGAATGAAGGGGACCATACCCCATAGTCTTATATCTGATATCAGCAAAATATGAAAGAAGGATTGTGATGGTGAGTTCATACAAAGAGCCCGTATTCCAATTGCTACATGGTGTTAAATTAATTAGGTAAATTAGATTATTTGCAGGTTAGTGACTTAGCAATAGGGGCTGGTAATGGGTAACCTGTATAAGACACGATAAGACCTGTTAAGTGTTAACTGAAAAATACATAAAACATAATTAAGAGGCAAAGATCCTTCACTTCTCTTTTTTGATACATAAAACATAAAACTGTGTTATAAATATGAGATATAAAGTAGTTAAATGAGTCGTGTTCATGTTTATAATTTGATTTGTTCGCGTCGTCAAAAAGGAAAAGAACAAGAGAATTAGTTGGTTTAGATTTAATTTGTTGATATTTTTTTTGAAAGGCGAATTTCTTGCTCCTTGTGAGACTTGAACTCAAGACCTCACACTTTTAGTGTATTAAAAGGTGTTGCCTTACCACTGGACCACCAACCCCAATGGATCGGTAGCTTATAGATATTAAAAAAAATAAAAAATAAAAACTCTTTAAAATAGATTAGCCGTCCTAAAAAAGGATTTAAGTATTTAGCTTGTTTGTCGAGTGGGCTTTAAATGAATTCTAGTTAGGTTGCATTGCATGTAAATGTATGAGTTGGGCTATAAATAAATTTGAGATTTGAGATAACCCACAACAAATAATTAAAAAAAGCCCACGAGAAATTTTGAAGGTTGGCAATTGAATTACACTACTAATTTTAACCCTCTTGTGTTGTTAGTTACGAAGTCGAAAACGTAAAGTGACTCCATTAAGAAAATTTGACTTTTTCTATTTTTTTAGTTTAGGTTGTTTCGTATCCAATTTGATTAATTTAACCACTATGTTCAGACGTTCAGCTAAGTCAATTTTACTTGAAACATTTGGGTTTATTTAATGGGTAATGATTTACCAACTCATGTAAAACAATTATGTTAGACCATGCCCAATAAGGTTACGCAGGGTGGGTTAGTGAACCATCATCATGGGCTGATGAGAGGTTACGTGGCTTCATGGCCATTGGTAGAACACACCCCTGGCTTTAGAGATGGTGATGATCACGGAGAATCTCACTTGGAATGAACTTGCAAGGTTATTCCTTGACAGGTTCCGATCCCACCATTGTTTTGCTCAGTAGTGTAAATGTATTCGTTTTCATCCAAAAAAAAATTATACGTATTGAGTCCGGTCCTCTCCGTTTTAAAGTTCTGGGACTTTCGGCCCCCAAGGAAAAAAATTTCAACCTCTGTCACTGTTCCTTAATAAATACTTTACTCTAAAAAGCATGTGCCCATACAAACTGAGTTTAACATCTTTTTTAAAATCTAAAGTTTGTTTTTTTATCTGCCCATTTCAAATTTTCAATTGCTTTTTCTTTTCTGACAAACTTTGAACATCAAAATTTCAATTTTTTTGGACGGAAAATATCAAAATTTCAATTTAAATTGACAACCAAAACAAAATCAGTTAAGTCATTAAGCATATTATGTACCATTGAGGTTAGTGGTACAATAAAAAGACAAATCCTTTTATTACTCTTAAATGTAAGACCATACAAAGCGAAGGGGAAAGAGGGGCATGAAGCACCATGTGGCACATGTGAGACCCTTATGGGAATGATGAAAATTGTGGCCAATGGAAGGGGGAAGTGCCATATGGCATTTCTTTTTTGTTTTTTATTTTTTTAATAAACTAAGTAAACACAATTTTTTTTAATAAAAAACATAATAAAAACATAATAATTAATAATAAAATTCCATAAAAAGCTAAAAAAAATACATGAACCGAATATCTTTTTAATTATCGGACTCGCTCTGACATCTTTAGATAGTCATCCATTATGTCTGAACTTTGTCCGTAACCCAAATGTCTAATCGCGGCTGTGACATTTTACAATGCGGTAAATCCCATCTCACCACGCGCATCGGGCTTTTGTTGATATTCATAATTATTTTGTAAATCGTTTGATATTCTTAAAAATAAATTACGACTCATACGAAAACGCCACCTAAAACTTCTTTCATCGTATCTTGGTTTGGGTGAGAAGTAATCACGTACCAATAAATCACTTGCGGCTTGTCGTTCACGAACTATATACTTTCTACGTTTTGGTTCGGAGGTCCCTTCATCATCCACTTTAGCTTCAACGACTTTCTTGACGCTCGCCATTATCAATTCCGCGCCATCATCGGATGAGGACTCCAAAGCGAGTAGATCAAACGCATCAGATGAACTTGAAAATTGGTCCGACATCTTGCAAGTATTTTAAAACAAATGATAGTTTGGAGAGGATTTTATGAAAATATAAGAGTGTGGGTTTGGGTAGAAAAGTATATGGTTATATATAATAAATTAAATATTATTTTTTTCAACCGTTGTTAACGGTAAAATTTTTTTTTTAAATGGTCCCAATGGCCATCTCCCCTCCACCAGGGCCGTCTTCGAAAATGTCAAAAAAAAATTGGGCCCAAAATTTTGTAAAGATGAATGAATTATAAAAAAAAAATGAGTATATTGCTAGAGCTAAGGATTGAACTTGAGACCTCTACATTAAATTAACATGGTTTTTCCAACTCCACTAACAAGACTTTAATGTATGAAACACAAATATATATCCTAAATATAGAATTTAATATATATACGCATATTTTAAAAAAACGTTCGGGCCCATTTAAGGGTCGGGCCCGGAGCCGGTGACCACCCGGCTCACCCTCATAGCCGGCTCTGCCCTCCACCACTCATAGGTTGCCACGTGTCCCACCCCAAACCCTCACGCCCGGCGAAATCCTCCCCCCCCCCCCCCTCTCCGGATTGTCTAAGTTCTTGGGTTCAAATTTCATAGAGAACAAGAAATTAGTTGTTCAAAAAAAATTAAGCATATTATGCGCAAATAACTGATTATTGTTTTTTACTGATAAATATTATATTACCTTAAATTGCACCAAGTAAATCTTAATATACTTTTTGCATGAGATTAAACTTAATACTTCTTATCAAAAAGCAATGATTTCTACCAAATGAGCAAACATCACATTAACAAATAATTGATTTCATACAAACGAACACACGCCATGTGTTCTAGATTCCTACTACATGTGAATCGTAAAAAGAAAAGTACGTCTAATGTAAGTTATGGCCTTTTTACATTTTACACCCTCTGAGGTGCGCTATAATGATTTGCCCCGTTTCATGGATTTCTCAAGTGAAATACCTACAAGAAAGCATGATACGAGATTTAGAATTTTCGGGGTGTTACATGAATAGTGTTTTAACATCGTTAGTGTGCTGCTATTAAAGTTAAGCGAATATGTTGTGGACTCTGCTTGTCACGTGGTGACTTGGTTGTATGTTTTTGTTTCATTAAAATTCAGTATTAATTTTAAGGCATTTTAATTATATTTAAATTAAATTAAACATAGGTTTGAAAAGAGAGACGACATACATTGTATCTTTAATTTTTTTTTTTCACAAAATTCACTTTCAAATGAACTTTTTCAACCAAAAGTATATAATTTTTTTCACACCCTATTAAGCCTGGCAAATCGTGTATCTCAATCTGTTAAGACATGAAGACAAAACATGTAGACACAATAACTTATTTTGTACTTATCTTCAAAACCCAAAGACGAACCTATTTATAGCAGGTTAACACGTTAAGACACGATATTACCAGTTTATATCAGGTTAAAACGATAAGACATGAACCTGTTTTCCAAACCCGACACAAGAAAAGGCACCATCAAACATTAAAAAAGGTAGAATTCCTATAACTCCAGTACTCCACCCACATAACCTATTTAAAAAAAAAAAAATCCTTAACATGTCTTAAGGGATACTAAACTAGTATTTAGATTATTTAGACACGAAACCTGTTAAGGCCGTGTAAGTTCGTATCATGTAATCGTGTATGTAGCTGAAATTGCCAGCTCTACACCCTACTAGTTAGAAAATTGTTAGATAGATGCATAGTGCTTTCATTTGAGTCTGGTCCAGTGAGTTTAAAGTCCACTATACATTGAACTATTATTTACCCACCAATGATCCTGGTAAACAGTGGAAAAGGTTAGTGAGGGCCAGGGGGTGCCCTAGCCCCCTTTGTTTTTTTTACTGTAAAGACAAAAAGGATTGTTGAATCCTCTTTTGCTAGCCTTAGTCTAATTCCTACTTCTGCCAAATATTCTAAGTATGAAACTACTGAAGAAAGAAGACACAAGTACTGAAGAGTAAAGATCAGAAGTTCTGAAGTCAAACCAGACAAGTCAACTGAAGAACTGCTGAAGACAAACTACTCATCAGTAGTTTGTCACTCATCAGCACTTGTAATAGAATCTTTCCACCGCCCTTATGTTTCAGTAGTTTAGTAGTTTATTATTACTTTATCTTTTGTACAAGTTCCAAGACTGCAACTTGTTGCAGACTTGCTTTTGTAACAAGGTTCATGTATTTGTTTGTCTATAAATAGATGGGTTAATCCCTCTGTTTTAGACATTGATTTTAATTGAAAAACTGAAATCCTTCAGAGCTTAAACTTGAAATTCCATTTCATATTCTGAGAATCTATCTGCTTATTTATTATCAGATACACTAGATTTTTGCCCGCGTGTACACGCGGTTCACCAACGTACATCTATTTAGGGAATTATAACGTATAGGAAAAATACAGTATAAATATTGTATTAAAGTATAAAACAACGAATACAAATTTTATTCAAATATCACTAAATCTTTCTTTATACACCACATTTCTGGTTTTAGTTTTCACATTCCCATTACCATCAAGTATAAGTAATTTCACTCATGCCCTGCTTTTAACTCTTGACAATGCGACATAAAGTTGGCCATGTGAGAATACAGGTTGTCTTAAATACAATGCAACCTTAGATAAAGACTGTCCTTGGCTTTTATTGACAGTCATTGCGAAACATACGCTTATTGGAAATTGACGCATTTGAAACTTTACTGGAATCTTGATATGAGATGGTATCATATTTATTATAGGAATAAGAGTTTTGATACCAATGTTTCCACCTAATATGATTTCAGCTTTAATAACACGCTTTGCAAGTTTGGTGATTCGTAATCTCGTACCGTTACACAAACCATTATACAACATAAGCATGTATGTATTTTATAAATTCTCACTTAATATCATCTTATATTTATTTTCATTTTACTCGGGTATTTGCCGCGTGTTAACGCGGGTACAAACCTTGAATGTGTGAAGATGTTTAATCGAGTGAAAGATTCTAAATAAATGAAATTTTTTATCACCAACATATCATTGGCATTTTGTCATTTGACTTGGGTATACACCGTGTGTACACGCGTGACTATAACCTAGCTTTTTATAAACTTTTAAAATTTAAGAATCTAATAACAATTAATCAAATCAATATTGATATTTTACTTATGTATTGTACATATCATATCCTCTATTCACAACTTTCACTATGAACTTTAAATCTATTCATAAGTTTTGTAAATTCTATTCTTACCACTTTAATCAACGCATATTTACTACTATAATCAAGAATTATTGGAACACTCTATTTACAACCTAAAGCCAAGTTCAAATAAAAGTAATGAAAAATATTAATCTAATAACAAAACCAATAGATTACTAACCATAACTGATTAAGGTTGTTATAATAAATATACATCAAAATTTCAACTTTTACTAAAGTTGTTAATAAACTGCATCATAACATATTCAATACATATCAACAAAAAGTATTTTAAGTTCATATAAAACATACTATACTTAATCAGCTTCTTCATCATCATCCATTTCAGAATCGGATGACTCCTCTGCTTCCACCATTGCCGCTTCCTCCTTCAGATTCATGATTTTTAGGCGAATCATTTGTTCCAGGTTCACCATCGCTAAGCTTCTACTGCTGTTAGACATGCGTACCTTATCGAGTTCCACCAGCAAGTCATAGTCATTGCAGTTTTCAATTTCATCTCTTGACATCAACCGATATGACCCATCGGTAAACTACACACTTGCAATATTTAGATTTTCAACAAAAAACCAACTGTTGACAGGAAATACCTCCATAACTTCATCAAACTCATCCACTTCAAAGATGTCTTCCAACTTCCCAATCAGTCTGCTTTCTTCAATGCTTGGCAACCTGATGGTTCTTCCAAAGTCATACATTTGTCTTTGAAACTCTTCTCCCATTTCCATAACCGCCTGTCTTGAACCAAAAACTAAACATGAATTGTCACTCATGTTTACCAAATATCTACGCTTGATACTGCAGAACCTCCAACTCACAACCTTTTCCATTGCTTAATATCTTTTTTTAGAACTTGTGTGTGTTTATTTTGAAGAAAGTAGAATTGTGATTTATGTTTAGTGATTATGATTATATACATATAATAAAACGCGTGTAAAGAACTGAAGGGACAACATAGATTTTCAACACTGATAATAATTAATATTTGATACCCTATTAATTGTATGATCAGATGAAAAGACTGGTTTCTGCAACAAGCTTAAAAAGTGGGGGTTGTTAATTTCTGAATTTAATATTTCAAATATTAATTATAAACTAAAAAAGTTATTGGTTATTGTTATTAACAATACGTGTACTTTATGTGTACTAACAATTGTTAGTGTTATTAACAATAAGTTTATTGATCCCTCTGCATATAAACATAATATTGGTTAAAATGAAACTATCTATTAAAGCGACAGAAAATAAAGTTAATCAGAATTATTAGTAACAATAACATGTTAATAACATAAATGAAAAAATCAATACCTTAAACACTAACCTGTTCATCCATCAGAAACATATCTAGACAAATAATTTCTGCAAGATTCTTGCGGTTTAGTCGCTTCCAGATCCTAAGAACCTTAACTTTGATTGTATATTGAGACATCCTCCAATTGATGTCATTCAAAAACGTAATGTTGTTCGGATCCATAAAGCTGCAAGTTAATAGAATGTAAGTAATAAAACATTACATGAATAAAAAAATAACTAAATGATTATGTAAAATTTGATAGACATACCTGACAGAGTTGAAGGAAATAGTTACACTATAGTTTACGAAACAAAATCTGTATATAAAGTTCTAAATTGCCAGATTTATTTATGTTAAGGAATTAATAATATTAAAAAGGAAATTATAAAATGGAAACCAGAATTAATTTAGATTTAAATGTTGCTAAAATTAAAAATTCGATTTTTTTATTTAAATCTAAATACCACATTAAAATCTAAACCTATCTAATATAAAAATTTCAAAATACTTAAAATAAACGTAATCTACCAAATTTAAAGGTTTCAAATTTAACAAAGAATTGTTTAATTGGTTATTTTTTAAACCTTAATCTACCAAATTTAAGTTTCATCTTCATTTAAATTTAGTTGAAAGAATTGTTATGTGTTTGTTTTTAAAAATTGGATGCTTGGGTATAAAACGAATTGTTTAAGTATACCTAATTTACCTTAAATATAATAGTTAAATTTGTTTCATTTTTACTAATAATGGAATTTTTGTTTTAAACAAAAAACAATCTACAAAATTTACATTTAATAAGAAGTCAATAAGGTTGCAAAAAAAAAAAAGGAATATGTTTTGAA
Source organism: Ambrosia trifida (assembly GCA_028751855.1). NCBI lineage: Eukaryota > Viridiplantae > Streptophyta > Magnoliopsida > Asterales > Asteraceae > Ambrosia > Ambrosia trifida. Next base: position 42,818,610 of record CM054123.1, on the reverse strand, counting down.
TTTTTTAAATGAAAACCGTTTGATCTTATTGTGTTTTAATTAGATGTATAGATTGTTAAGTGTTTGTTTTTTAAATTTGGATGCTTTGATCAAAAAAGAATTCTTTAAGTATACGAAATTTACCTATAATATAATTGTTAAATTTAGTTGATTTTTACTAATAATGGAATTTTGAGTAAAATGAAAAACCAATCTACTACAATTACATTTAATACAAAGTCAAACGTTGCCTAAAGTAAAAAAAAAAACGAATAAGTTTTGACTTTTTAGATTGAAAACTGTAATTTTTGGTAAATTCAAACCTTTATTATTTAAAAAAAGTCAAACGGTTGCCTAAAGTAAAATAAAGGAATATGTTTTGAATTTTAAGATTCAAAACCGTTTAATCTTATTGAATGATTTCAATTTACCAAATTTTGGTAAATTCAAACCTTTATTATTTTAAAAAAGTCAAACCGTTGCCTAAAGTAAAAAAAAAAAGAATATGTTTTGAATTTTAAGATTGAAAACCGTTTAATCTTATTGAATGATTTCAATTTACCAAAAATTTAATCAAATTCAAACCTTTATTATTTAAAAAAAGTCAAACCGTTGCCTAAAGTAACAAAAAAAGAGAATATGTTTTGAATTTTAAGATTGAAAACCGTTTAATCTTATTGAATGATTTCAATTTACCAAAAATTGAGTCAAATTCGAACCTTTATTATTTAAAAAAAGTCAAACCGACATTTTTATTTCATATTATTAAAGTTTTTCAATTTACCAAAAATTTGAATATATTTTGGTTGGTAATTTATTTTATTAAACATTATTTATTGATAAAAACCCTAACATATAACATTCAAAGATATAACCTAGTTTGTAACATAAAATGCAAAATATAGTATTTTTTTACTAATAAAGATAACCCAAAATAATAGTAATTGTAAACACAAAACAACTAAAGATTCACGAATGGCTACATCAGTAGTAAACGTGCAAAACTTTGGGTTTACAAACGATTAAACATGTCCAAAAGTTACCCAGCTAAAGTTTTTATCAAATCTAAACAACATCAACAACTAAAGCAACCGTGTTATCATCACCAACCATCAATTATGTTCAAAACTTACCCACCAAAAATATTATCAGTATACTAACAAAAAACCACCAAAAACCCAACTAATTCCCATCACCCTTAACAACATGAGTAAGCTTGAACACACCTTGATTCTGGAAAAACAGGAAATGCATTTCATCACCAGGCTGGAGTTCCTTGTCATGGGCAAAAGCCGACATACCTCTTATGTAGTAACGGGGATATCTTGACTCATCTTCAATCCCAACCGAAACTCCCCAAGTAAATCCCTCCTCATCACGAATTGTCAAAGCCCTCTTCCTGTTCAAACGGTTCTCCTTTGCCCATTCCCTGTTCATACGCTACACATATAATAAAGAATGGAACGTCATAAACTCAATGTTGTGATTGTAATATATGACTAATTTTCTTTCTGCTCATTCATAGCATAGCAAATAAAAGTGAAGTAAAGTCTAAAGTATAAAGTAAAATCTAAACTTAGAGAATGATGCCTAATGAAATCATTCAATTTATAACATTCTATTGTATAACATGGTTATAATATTGTCGAACATGATCTAAATTAGATAGGCTGGAATTCAGTTATAATATTGTCAACAGCCACTACTGTGCACATAAGTTACTTTCCATCTAATTTCGTATAACTATGTGCAACTAATATGGATAAAGTATCGTGTAAAAAATAAATTCTAAAATAAAGTCTAAACATCTTCGGCACGCCTACATCCTCGCAACTAATACAGATAAACTGAATTATAAACATTTTGAAGATTATTTGCAGAAATAATTGTACTTACAAAGTGCTTATCAACTTTGAAAACTACCGGCACACCTACATCATGGACATCTTCGGAATCATCATCATCCATTGGATCCTCATCACTGTCGTCATCAGAAAGAACAACGACGTCTTCCTCATTATAATAATTATCATCATCCTCTTCACTGTCATCATCATCCTCCTCATTAACTTCAGCTTTCAAAACATGACCGGGACCAATTGTAAGCTTGTTTTTCAAAAAAAGCGACATATTGTAGTTGGTCTGTGAAATGGATAAAAAGTATTCTTAGTAAAGTATAGAAAGTTATAAAAAGCAAACAATAACAAAAAATTATATAAAGATTTCAAAAATCAATAAATAAAAAGAGAGAAAACCTCATTAATGATTTCGAACACAATTAGATGATCAGTAGTAATTGAAAAAGCTTCCTTAATCATTGTCCATCCTTCAGTGACATAAATAGTACCATCATCAACTGCTAGCTGTATCTGAAAGTGTGCAATTGAATGAGTAGTAACATCAATTGGATCCAATGGAACTGTTCGGTTGAATAATCCATGAAGAACGAAACAACTGATATGCTGGAAAAAAGTCAAATAATGTTAACACATATATGATGCTGTTTGTGTACAAACTACAAAAATATTTTTATAATGTAAGATTTAATGGACTTGTTATAAAAAACATACCAAACGTTTATCAGTTGTAAGTGGATCGCCCAATCTGCAGTAGAAGAAGGTACCAGGTGCACACACAACATCCTGATGGAAAGTAATCATTCTGAAAGACTTGAGGTTTTCATCATACTGAAAAATAAAGTTACACCCGGATGGGTACTTTAATTCAGTAATCATAGTTCTCCAACCATTGTAGAAGAACCATTTGCCTGCAATGTTTAAAACTTTAATGTCATATACTTTATCATCCAAGGTTCGGATCTTGGTATTCCCAGAAGGATAACCATACTTGTCGATCCAACCATCATAGTCACTTGGTAACCCCTGAGTACAAAGATTAAAATTATAAGGATATTATAAAATGAGTGTATTATATACATTAAAACCATGATTCATATCTTACCAAACAAACACGACTGTTATTTTCTGACTTAACCCAAAATCCGTAAACCATTGTAACACGGATATGTATGCACCTGTACGAATCAACAAAAATAATTAATAATACATATATTAATGTTTAAATCAAAAAAATACTTACAGTTTCAATAAAATATTTGTATCAGAAAAATACTCATAATCCAGACAGGTTTTTTGCATATCAAAACCAAGCAGAATCACAAATAAAAAACCTTAATCAATTTCTTCTAATGAATGAAATTAGGTACAATCAAAGCCCCAAATTTGAAAACCTTTCAAGCTCAAATAAAAAAAATCAAGTCTAGTTACAACATTTGAAACACAAACTTGCCAGTATTGTTTTCATAAGAACACAAACCTAAATTAAATAAAAAAAATTAAAATTAAAATCAGAAACTCAGTTGAACAAAAAAATACCTAAATCGATCATTAAAGAACAATCACTCAAACAACTAATCAGTCTTAATAATAATCCAACTATGAATAAAGAACAATCACTCAAACCTTAGTCTTATCAATCGAAGAATAAAAACCCCTAAATCTAAACCTAAAACATAAACCATAAATCATCAATCTTAATAATAATCCAACGATCAATAAAGAAGAATCACTCAAACCTTAGTCTTATCAATCGAACAAAAAAAACCCCTAAATCTTAATCTAAAACATAAACCCTAAATCATCAATCTTAGTAATACTCAAACGATCAATAAAGAAGAATAACTGAAACCTTAGTCTTATCAATCGAACAAAAAAACCCCTAAATCTTAACCTAAAACATAAACCCTAAATCATCAATCTTAATAATACTCAAACGATCAATAAAGAAGAATCACTGAAACCTTAGTCTTATCAATCGAACATAAAAAACCCCTAAATCTTAACCTAAAATATAAACCCTAAATCATCAATCTTAATAATACTCAAACGATGAATAAAGAAGAATCACTGAAACCTTAGTCTTATCAATCGAAGATAAAAAAACCCCTAAATCTCAACCTAAAACATAAACCCTAAATCATCAATCTTAATAAGAATCCAACGATCAACAAAGAACAATCACCCAAACCTTAGTCTTATCAATCGAACAATAAAAACCCCTAAATCTAAAACTAAAACATAAACTCTATAAGATTAATAAAAAAAACAATGAATACAGTCTATACAAACAGAATAGCAAAATCAGTTCCACACAAGACAGAAAAAAGACAGAAGAACATCGATTAATTGAAAACAGAATGAAAGAGAGATTATCTTCGATTGGAGATGAAAGCAATGGTTGAATCGCCCTGATTAGGGTTTCGGTTTGAAAGGAGGCGACGATGAAAGTGAGATTATGTTATGTTTTGTGTTTTTAATGGCTCTTTATATTTTTGTGATTTTTGATTTAAAAAAAACGAATTTTTTATAAACAACCACAAGGTGCCATGTGGCTTAATGAGAGGAGGAGAGAGGATTGCTAGGGGTGTGAGAGATTGACAAGTGTCCAAAATGGGTTTAAAATATGTTAGGACAAAGAGGATTGGTGAAACCACTTTTGCAAACCTTAGTCTAATTCACTTCTGTCAAAATATTCTAAGTATAGAACTGCTGAAGAAGGAAGATCAAATTGCTGAAGAAGAAAAGTCATCAGAAGTTCTGAAGTCCAAACCAGACATTTCTACTGAAGAACTACTGAAGACAAACTACTCATCAGTAGTTTGTCATTCATCAGTACTTATGCGAAGATCTTTTCCACCGCCTTTTGTATCAGTAGTTTATTAGTTTAGTATTACTTTTACTTTATGTTCAAGTTCCAAGATTGCAACTTGTTGCAACTTGTTTCTGAACTTGCTTTTTGGCAAGGTTCATGTATTTGTAAAGTCTATAAATAGAAGGGTTCATCCCTCTGTTTTAGACATTGATTTTAATACAGAAATCCTTCAAAGCATATTATTGTTATTTCTATTTCATATTTATTGAGAATCTGTCTAAGTGTTTCTTTCTCATTCAATAGTTAGATTCTCAATAAATACTTATCATTTATTAGTTTTTCAAACATCCAGGGGGAGTAATAACTCCTGTTGATAAGTGTAGCTTTAAACTCATAACATTCCACTGTGCTATCACTGATTAAGAACTTGCTAAACACCTAAGTGTTCACTAGCAAGTTCATACAAAAGAGCAATACTGATCCAACAATTGGTATCAGAGTGTCTGGTTTATCTGATCACATATCAATCTAACACATTGAGAATCAGACACAGGCTCTTATTGATATTCAATAAAGGATTATAAGCTCACTTTTATCAACATCCATCACTTTAAGAGATATTTGACAAATCAATACTCTTTAAAATGGATCCTCATAATACTGGTTTTGCCAATAAACCTGCTATGCTAGTAAGAAATGAATATAACATCTGGCAAAGGAGAATGGCACATACCTTATCACAGACCAACACAGGTTGCTGGAAATCTGTGATATATGGTCCTCATAAACCAGTAAACATTAATCTTGAAACTAAAGAAGAAATTCCAAAAGACCCAAAAGACTATACAGATGATGATTTCCTAAAACTTGAACTTGATGCTAAAGCTTTCTCTATGTTGGCAATGGCACTCCCAAATGAAATCTACTCTGGCCTATTACATTGTGATAGTGCCAAAGAGCTTTGGGACTGCCTCAAAGAACAGTTTGGAGGAACTGAAGAGGTGATTGCCAACACCAGAGAAATCCTGGCTCAACAATATGAAACTTTTGCTCACATTAATGAGGAAACTTTAACACAACAATTTGAAAGATTCTCCTCATTAATATCTGAGCTAAAATTAAATGGTCAGACCTATACAACTGTATCTATGCTTCATAGATTTTTAAGGTCTTTACCTGAAAAATGGGAAACATACTCTATAGTCTTAAGATCTTCACCAGACTTTAGCTCCCTCACTTTTACAAAACTTCATGGGAGATTATTTACTTTTGAAAGAGAAATTGATCAAAAGAAAACGTTACAAAGTTCTGGCAAAACTGCTGATGACTATCTACCATGTAGTATAGCACTATTGGGACAAGACTCACCAACTTGTTCAAATAGTTTTGGATCTTTTGACCATATTGACATAACTGCTGGGATCTCATCTGAAAGATCATTCCCAGGTTATGACAATAATGATTTTGGTCAAACTGCTGATAACATGTGTTTTATCATGGATGATTTAAAAAATTTCAGCAATGATGACTTAGAAGAAATGGATATTTTACACCAACTGGCCATGTTAAGTTTAAAAACAAATAAATTTTACAAAAGGTCAGGAAGGAAGTTTCCAGGACTCAACAGTTCAACAAAAATTGGTTTTGACAAATCTAAACTTAGATGTCACAAGTGTCAAAAGTTGGGACACTTTGCTAGAGAGTGTAGAAGCTCTGGCTTTAACCAATCTCAGTCTGGAAATAATTTTAACCCCAATTATAACAGGAATAATGGAACACAAGGGAGTGCACATTTTGTACAGGCACAAGCTCCACAACACCAATATGTGCCACAAGTACAATATGTACAGATGTCTGCTCAACAGATGCAGAGCCAACAATCAATCCCTCCCTTTCCAGCTGCTCAACAACCTCCACAGCCTCAGCAACCCTCTCAACAAAGTTTATTTACTTAAGGGTATGTTGACTGGAGCAGTCTTCCTTTTGACACCACAGAGTGTAATCCTGATGCAGACAACAAGATGTTTGACATCAACTGGGGAGAACCTGACAATGGCAGAAAGAACTTTGCCTTAATGGCATTTGAGGGATGCACCTCAAAATCTGCCTTGTCACAGGTATCAAAAAAATCTTTGACAAAACTTTGTTCAAATTCTTGCAAAGAATCTTTTGCTCTCATAAGAGAGACTAATGTGCATTTACAAGGGAAAGCAAATGACTCTGAGAGAAAATTCACTCAGATGAAATGTGATTTAGAAAGAAAAATTTCTGCAAAAACAAAAGAAGTTTCTAAATTAACTAACACTGCTATTGAAACCCAAGCACAAATTAAAATCATGATAAATGACCTAGGAAATGTCAGACAAGAGCTTGCTGACACCAAGGTCACATGTGAAAAATGGGTTGAATCTTGTAAGGGGTACCAATTATTGCTAAACAAACAAAGTGCTTCAAATGTTAGGTTTGGCATAGGGTACAATCACACTGAAACACCAACAGATTTTTCCCCCAAAACTACTGAAGATGGGAGAAAAATTGTTTCAGGTGAAACTTCTGAAGAGAAAGAATGCACATCTTTCCATGAGAACTTTCTAAAAGCTCACAAAGAAAGTTCTTCAGAAGTACTGATTAAATCCGACTTTAAGCCATCAGTAGTTTCAACTACATCAGAAGTTGAGAACCTGAAAACTACTGATGACCTAAAACCAATCAATACAGTCAGAAACTTGTCTTTGAAAGAAAAGACAAAAGAATGTGAAATCTGTGGTCTGTTAAACCACAAGACAGAATTTTGCAGATACAGAAAAGGTTTTCAGTACAACAAGAAAAATCAACAACTAGTTGTGGGAAAGCAAATCAAAAATGATTTTGTAAAAACTTTTTCTCCCAGGAAACAACAACCAGTAAACACCTTTTCTCAGAAAAAGACAAAATCTCAACAAAGATCTTTTTCTCAAAATTCTCTTTCAGTAGTTAGACCTAAATCATCAGCAGTTTCACAAACTGCTGAGATTAAAGATCTCATAAACATGGTACAACTACTGATGACCAAAGTTGATGGTGGTCCTCAAAAGGATACCACCATTGCTCTTAATGAAAAATCCATTGCCAAAAAGACATGGATTTCTCAACTTGGTCAAGAACAAACTGTAAATGTTCTCAAGAGCAAACCCAAAGCCAAACTGGCTTGGGTTCCTGAATCTAACTAATTTGCTATCTTGTGCAGAGAGTTTCCAGAGGCTTAAATAGCATTTGGTATGTAGACAGTGGAGGCTCAATGCACATGACAGGATGCAGATACCTGATAAATAATTTTATCAGTCAAAGAGATGGATCTGTATCCTTTGGGAACAATGCTAAGGGATATGTGCTAGGACATGGCAATGTCTCCTCTGGCAAAATACAGTTTGACAAGGTCAATCTGGTTGAAAACCTTGAGTACAACTTGCTGAGTGTGTCACAAATGTGTGATAAAGGATATTCTTCCTTTTTCACAAAGACAGCATGCAAGATCATATCACCAGAAGGCCAGAAGTTGATAGAGAAGATCATTGAAGATCACACTTTGTTGATAGCCAAAAGATGTGGCAATGTCTATGCAGTGGACATTGAAAAAGACAAAGTACTGAACAACATTGTCTGTTTCTTCTCAAAGGCATCAACTTCAGAGACTGATCTCTAGCACAGAAGACTTGGCCATGTGAACTTTAAAACCATAAATAAAGTCACAAAAATGGGCTTGGTCAGAGGGTCTATCCTTAAAAGTATACCAGTGTCAAGAACACTGTGTATCCTGTTTAAAGGGAAAACAGCATAAGTCCTCCTATAAGTCTATTGAAGAATCAAAAACAACTGCATGTCTTCAACTACTCCATATGGACTTATTTGCGCCTGTAAAAATCATGAGCCTTGGTAAGAAGAAGTACTGCTTGGTCATTATTGATTACTACTCAAGATTTACATGGGTATTCTTCTTATTTTCCAAGGATGAGGCTGCTGAAATCATCAAGTTCTTCATTCTACAAGTAGAGAAGCAATATTCTCTACCTGTCAAAACCATTAGAAGTGATAATGGGACAGAGTTCAGGAACAAAACTCTGGATGAATTCTGCTTGTCTAAAGGGATTATTAGACAATACAGTGTTCCCAGAACTCCTGAACAAAATGGTGTAGTAGAAAGGAAGAACAGAACTTTAATTGAAAGAGCAAGAACAATGTTAGCTGATTCTGGCCAACCATTATACTTTTGGGCAGAAGCAGTTAACACATCATGTTATGTTCAAAATAGAGTCCTTATTGTCAAGAGACATTCCAAGACTGCCTATGAAGTTCTTCATGGCATGAAGCCCCTTATCTCCTTTTTCAGGGCTTTTGGGTGTCAATGTTTCATCTTGAACATTAAGGAATCTATTTCAAAATTTGCTGCCAAAGTTGATTCAGGTTACTTTCTTGGTTATTCTTCAACTAGAAAAGCCTACAAGGTTTTTAACTCAAGAACCAGGATAGTAGAAGAAACACTGAATGTCAAGTTCAATGAGTCAAAACACACTCTCATTCCAGCACATCCTGCTGAACTTTTTGACCTTGACAGCTTCCATTTTGGACCTGAAAAGACTGTCACTTCATCCAAACCTACGTATTATGGTGATCAAAGGTTTGATGATGAGGATCCAGCACCATGGACTCCTCAAACAGTCATTAAGTCAACTTCAAAACCATCAGAAGTTTCACAAACTTCCGATTCAACAAATGCTGAGGAACAAACTCAAACATCTGCTTCAGCACCTGCAACTACTGAAGACATTGAAACTGCTGAACCAGATATAATAGACCTCAGTAGTTTGTTTGAAGAACATGAGCCACCAACACCTGTTAGTGGTTTACAACAACTGATCGAACACAAAGATCATCCACTTGATCAAATCATGGGTGATATTGCATCAGGTGTTCTTACAAGAAACCAGCTTTCCAACTTTTGTCTCTTCTCAGCATTTATTTCACAGTTGGAACCAAAGAAATACCAGGAAGCCCTCAAAGACAACAATTGGGTGCAAGCAATGCAAGATGAATTGCTTCAATTCAACAAGCAACAGGTTTGGGAAATCTATCCCTTACCACCAAACAAGCAACCAATTGGCACAAGATGGGTTTTCAGGAACAAACAAGATGAAGCTGGTATGATTATAAAGAACAAGGCAAGACTGGTAGTACAAGGTTACTCTCAAGAAGAAGGAATTGACTATGATGAAACCTTTGCTCCAGTTGCAAGGCTTGAAGCCATCAGGTTATTTCTGGCCTATGCCATTTCCAACAAAATAAAAGTTTATCAAATGGATGTTAAGAGTGCATTTTTGTATGGAACGATAAAAGAGGAAGTGTATGTTTGTCAGCCACCTGGGTTTGAGGATCCTTCTCATCCTGAGTGGGTGTACAAACTAGACAAAGCTCTTTATGGGCTTAAACAGGCTCCAAGAGCCTGGTATGAAACACTTTCAACCTTTTTACTCAAAAATAACCTCACAAGAGGTGCCATTGATAAAACTCTTTTTATAAAACATGTTGGAAATCATATCTTACTTGTTCAAATATATGTTGATGATATCATATTTGGTTCAACAAACACAAAACTGTGTGATGAATTTAAGAAACTCATGCAATCAAAATTTGAGATGAGTACAATGGGAGAACTGCAGTACTTTCTGGGACTGCAGATTAAACAACAAACAAATGGAACTTTTATACATCAATCAAAATATGTTAAAGAATTATTAAACAAATTTTCTTTACAAGACTGTAAATCATGTTCCACTCCCATGACACCAACCACACAAGTTGAACCAGATGATCAAGGAAACAGGTTGATCAAACTATGTATAGATGTATGATAGGTTCCCTTTATATCTAACTGTTTCTAGACCAGATATTATGTTTTCAACATGTGTCTGTGCTAGATATCAATCAGCTCCTAGGGAATCACACCTCATTGCAGTCAAAAGAATCTTCAGATATCTGAAAGGAACTCCAACACTTGGAATTTGGTATCCTGCTTCAAGCAATACCAAGTTATCAGCTTTTTCAGATAGTGACTATGCAGGGTGTAAAATGTCAAGAAAATCAACATCTGGTGGTTGTCAACTTTTAGGAAACTGTCTAGTGTCCTGGCAATCAAAGAAACAAACATCTGTTGCAACTTCAACTGCTGAAGCTGAATACATTGCAGCTGCAAGTTGTACATCACAGATACAATGGCTCCAGTATCAACTTCTTGATTATGGAATCAAAGAAACCAAGACACCATTGCTTGTAGACAGCAAATCTACCATTAGAATCATTCAAAATCCTGTTCAGTTTTCAAAAACCAAACATATTGAAATCAGGTATCATTTCATAAGAGATTGCTATGAAAAAGGCAAGATTGAAGTGAAACATGTAGCAACAGCTAATCAAATAGCTGACATATTCACTTAACCCCTTGACACATCAACATTTCAGAAGTTAGTATCCATGCTTGGGATGCTAAATTTGTAAGTGTTTCTCTTTACTTTTCTGCACATATTTTTCATTTTTCACTTACATCTGTTTTTCAAAATTGAAAACTTCTGAAAAACAAACAAGAGAGAAACTACTGATGAACAAAACATCAGTATGGGAATATTTTCTGAAAAGTGATTAACTTCTGATAAAACAACCTTCAGAAGTTATGAATAAAAGTATTTATAAAGTATTCTCATCAGTTGTTCAAAACTACTGAAGAGAAAGTGGGAACTACTGATGAAAATAATTCTTCATCAGCAGTTTAGTCAAAAAGGGCAAATCAGACTTTTCCCACATCAGAAGTTTGACCTAGGCAGTTTAAAACTTCTAATAAAGACGTTTGACCTAGGCGTTTTAAAACTTCTGATAAATACCTTTTCCAACACTTATCCATTCAAAAAGCAAAAATTCCCTCCTTCTCTCTCAAAAAGCTCTCAAACCCTGAACCTGCAAAAACACTGTTCGGTTCAATCACACACAAACCACATGGCTTTAGTTCTAAAACAGGGACACAATCTTAGAGCCTACTTAAAGAAACAAGAAGGCTGGTCCCAATACGATGAGATCATTGATCTTGTCGTCAAATCCCAATATATCACCGCTCTCACAATAGACCCACCAATACATCCTGAAACTCTCAATGAGTTCTGGGCTAATGTTGAGACAGTGATGGTGGATAATGAGGTTATCTCCCTCAACTCAACAATCAAAGGGAGAAGAATGGCCATCACACCGGCCACACTTGCAATTAGACTGGGGTTGAATGATGTGAATGCCCCTGAACAGGTTGCAAACTCTGAAATCCACCTAACCATGACAGAATGTGGTTATCAAGGTACTCTCTCACAAGCTACAATCTTTAAAAAGTATTTTGAACCAAAATACAAACTTTTGTTTCATTATATAATTATGTGTTTGAGTCCTAAAACAGGGTCTTATGACCAGATGCCCTCAACCTTTCAACCAATTTTTCATTCCATTGTGAATGAAACAAAATACAGGGCATCAAAACTTTTCTTTAATGAGTTGGTGTTACATCATAATAACACTAAAAAAAAGTTTTTGTTATACCCAAGGTTCATTATGCAATGCATAATCAAAGAACTGGGTGATGAGGTGCTTGTGGGTAAAATTGCAATTTTGAAACCCTTAACCTCACAAGCATACTCTAGGCACAACAAACAGGCTGCCTGGTCAGAAGATGACCAAGGGGAACCAGAACCAGTCCCCATGGAACCCTCATCTTCCAAACCTACACCCCTAAAGGCCAAGAAACCCAAGGAACAAAAACAAAAACCCACCAAACCAAAAAGAAAAGTTGTTCAGGAGGTTGAGATGCCTGAACAAACTATTGTGCAATCTGCACTTCCTAAAGATGTGACTGAAACAGCCTCTCAGTCTCATCCATCTCAAACCCCACCAAGAGCACCAATCACAATTATTTTCAAAAGAAAAAGACTTAAGAAAACCATTCCTATTGATGCTTCTTTTGAAACTGCTGAACCCACTGCCCAAACTACTGAACCAGCACCCCAACTTTCTGAACCTGATTTTGAAATAGCCAAACTTCTCTCTGGGCTAAAAGAGAAAGTCCCATCTAAACATGTCAGTCCCCAACAACCACATCAAACAGGGGACATAGCCTCAGAATTTGACATGGATGTGGACACTCAAAGCCCTAACCAAAGAGATGAGGATGAACCAGGGTCTCTAAGCCCAAACTTAGAAACTCTTGGTACTTTTGAGGCTGCTACTACTCATTTACCACCCAGTGGTGGATCTGAGGAAAGAAGCAACATAGCTAAGACCTCAACTGTGGCAACTACTGATGAAGGCTTAATGCCTGAGGTAGGAAATCCTCTAAACCAAGAAAAAGAGGTACATGAGACAACTGAGTTGGGCTCAGCTCATGATGTAACTGATACAGTCCTCATTGAGGATGTAATCAGGGATTCAGATGATTCCATTGACTTGGATGATGTTTCAAAACACAAAACTACTGAATTGACGGCTACAAGTGAAGGTCCTGCACCTGGTGTATCTATGCTCAAGAAGCTAGTCACACCAGATCAGGTTAAAGTCCACTTAATCCGTGATTCCCCTATAGTGGCATCTTCTGTACAACAAGAAGATCAACCAAAAACACACCCCTCACTACAAATGCCTACCCAATTCCCTGGGCAATCCAGCATAGACATGAACCAACTATGCAGCCCAGATGGTCCCTTATATCATATGATGAACACCCTCATCAAAAATCACTTCCAAATCTACACAGCTAACTTGGAGCTGTCAATCAAGAACCAATTTGGAGTGATACAGACAAAGATGAACGATCTGTCCAACAAGATTGAATTCAACAGCAAACAGATTGCTACTCTTACAGGTCAGTTCTCCCAACCTTCAACATCAAAACCTGATGAAGCCAAAAAGGGGGAGAAGACTAAGGAACCTATGGAGTCACTTGAAGCCAGGAAAAAGGAAAGAGTGGCTATCCAAGGAAGAGAACAAAGAAAGGGATGACTTGGACTTAATCCTGGATGAAAGGGATGACTTGGACTTAAGCTTGGATGAAAAGCTACAGGCTTATGAAGCTGAACTTCAAAGGCAGGCTAGCCTAGACAGAATTGCCGAGGAAGACAAAAGACATCAACTGATGTCTTATATTACCAAGAACAGCAAGATCAAAGCCCATACACTAAAGAGACTCTCCATGGAAGAGCTGACAAGAAGAGCTCAACTTATTGCAGACAAACTTGCAACAAGTAAAGATGCAAAAGCCAAGAAAGCCCAAATGATAGAAGAACTAGTAGCTAATGGTTATGGTTCAAAAGCCTCCGTGTCCAAATGGAAAGAAGAAAGATTAATGGACACTTACAGAAAATACAAGGCTGCAAGGGCTGCAAATCCAGAGAAGTTTGAAACTGCTGAAGTATCAACTTCAGTAGTTAGAACTTCTGGTGTTCAAAGAAGACCAACTACTCAAAAGAAGAAATCAGAGGAGAATGTGAAGACTGATTTCAGAATGGTACTACTAGAAGGAAGTACAGTAGTCCATTCTGACTTTGATATTGAAGAAAAACCTCTGATCACACAATTCAGGGATCCTTCCACCTTTGCCTATCAAATCCAGAAAACCATCAAAGACAAACTGCACACTAAGGTAGTTACTGAGCATCATTTGCCAACTTTTCAAATACCTAATGTGATGCAACAAGAACAAGGAGGTGAATCCCACCTGAGAGTCACTGAAGTTGAAAACATCCAACACTCAGGAGCATCCCATGGTACCACTATGGTTCCCTACACTTTAGACTTTGACAAGTCTAAAGTACCTATCATCAGATGGTCCTTTACTGATAACAACTCAGTACAAGTGACAAGAAGAGATCAGACAAGCAGAGCCTATAAGTCGATGAATGATCTGAAGAAGCTATCAACTCAAGACCTGCTTACAATCCAGCATCTAGAACCACAAAAAGGATCTCTCACTGATGAACAGCTGAACCAGCTGAAGAATTCCATGTTCAAAGGAATATGGAAGATTGTGAATGACAGAAGAAAACAATAAGGAATTAGGAAGGTTTTGGCTTCATTAATCCAGGGGAGATTGTTAGGACAAAGAGGATTGGTGAAACCACTTTTGCAAACCTTAGTCTAATTCACTTCTGTCAAAATATTCTAAGTATAGAACTGCTGAAGAAGGAAGATCAAACTGCTGAAGAAGAGATTACACAAGTACTGAAGAAGAAAAGTCATCAGAAGTTCTGAAGTCCAAACCAGACATTTCTACTGAAGAACTACTGAAGACAAACTACTCATCAGTAGTTTGTCATTCATCAGTACTTATGAGAAGATCTTTTCCACCGCCTTTTGTATCAGTAGTTTATTAGTTTAGTATTACTTTTACTTTATGTACAAGTTCCAAGATTGCAACTTGTTGCAACTTGTTTCTGAACTTGCTTTTTGGCAAGGTTCATGTATTTGTAAAGTCTATAAATAGAAGGGTTCATCCCTCTGTTTTAGACATTGATTTTAATACAGAAATCCTTCAAAGCATATTATTGTTATTTCCATTTCATATTTATTAAGAATCTGTCTAAGTGTTTCATTCTCATTCAATACTTAGATTCTCAATAAATACTTATCATTTATTAGTTTCTCAAACATCCAGGGGGAGTAATAACTCCTGTTGATAAGTGTAGCTTTAAACTCATAACATTCCGCTGTGCTATCACTGATTAAGAACTTGCTAAACACCAAAGTGTTCACTAGCAAGTTCATACAAAAGATCAATACTGATCCAACAAAATATTAGATGTATAGATTCATTACTTAGATTCTCATTAACTGTCTTTAGTTTACAAACATCCAGGGGGAGTAATAACTCCTGTTGATAGTGAAACTTTATAACTTATTCCGCTGCAAAACTGCTTTGATTAAACTTGCAAAAACACATAAGTGTTCATAAGCACGCAACTGATAAAGAGCATATTGATCCAACAATTGGTATCAGAGCACTGGTTTATCTGATCACATATCAATCTAACAAATTGAGAATCAGACATAGGCTCTTATTGATATTCAAAATAGGATAAAAGTTCACCTTTTTTTCAACATCCATCACTTTGAAAGAGATTTGACAAATCAATACTCTAAAAAATGGATTCTCATAATATTGGTTCTGCCAATAAGCCTGCCATGCTTGTTCGTTCAGAATATAACATATGGCAAAAGAAGCTGGCACATACCCTGTCTCAGACCAACACTGGTTGTTGGAGATCTGTGATGTATGGTCCTCACAAACCAGTAAATATAAACCTTGAAACTAAAGTGGAAAAACCTAAAGACCCAAAAGACTACATAGATGAAGATTTCCTTAAACTTGAGCTTGATGCCAAGGCTTTCTCTATGTTGGCAATGGCACTCCTAAATGAAATCTACTCTGGACTTTTACATTGTGAAAGTGCCAAAGAGCTTTGGGACTGCCTAAAAGAGCAGTTTGGAGGAAATGAAGAGGTGATTGCCAACACTAGAGAAATCCTGGCTCAACAATATGAAACATTTACTCATATTAATGGGGAAACTTTTACACAACAATTTGAAAGATTCCCCTCATTAATTTCTGAGTTGAAATTAAATGGTCAGACCTACACAAATGTATATATGCTTCATAGATTTTTAAGGTCATTACCAGAAAAATGGGAAACTTACTCTATAGTCCTCAGATCTTCACCAGATTTTAACTCCCTCATTCTTACAAAATTACATGGGAGATTGCTAACTTTTGAAAGTGAAATTGATCAAAAGAAAAAGTTGCAAAATTCTGGTAAAACTGTTGATGACTATGTACCAGGTAGTGCAACACTGTTGGGACAAGACTCACCTTCTTGTCCAAATAATTTTGGATCTTTTGACCACATTGACATAACTGCTGGGATCTCATCAGATAGATCATATCCAGCTTATGACAATGATGAAAATAGTCAAACTGCTGATAACATGTGTTTTATCATGGATGACTTGAAAATTTTTAGCAATGATGACTTAGAAGAAATGGACATTTTACACCAACTAGCCATGTTAAGTATAAAAACTAACAAATTTTACAAAAGGTCAGTAAGGAAAAGGAAATTTCCAGGACTGAACTGTTCTACAAAAGTTGGTTTTGACAAATCTAAACTTAGATGTCACAAATGTCAGAAGTTGGGACACTTTGCCAGAGAGTGTAGAAGCTCTAGCTATAACCAACCACAGTCTGGAAATCAGTTTAACCGTAGTTACAATAGGAATAATGGAACACAGGGAAGTGCACATTTTGTACAGGCACAAGCTCCACAAATCCAATATGTACCACAAATACAATATGTACAGATGCCTGCTCAACAAATGCAGAGCCAACAACCAATGCCTTCCATTCCAGCTGCTTAACAACCTCCACAAACTCAACAACCCTCACAACAAAGTCTTTTCACTTCAGGGTATGTTGACTGGAGCAATCTTCCTTTTGACACAACTAAGTGCAATCTTGATGCAGACAACAAAATGTTTGACATCAACTGGGGAGAACCTGACAATGGCAGAAAGAATTTTGCCTTGATGGCATTTGAGGGCTGCACCTCAAAATCTGCCTTATCTCAGGTATCAAAAGAATCTTTGACAAAACTATGTTCAAACTCATGCAAAGAATCTTTTGCTCTCATAAGAGAGACCAATGTGCATTTACAAGGCAAAGCCAATGACTCAGAGAGAAAATATACTCAAATAAAATGTGATTTAGAAAGAAAACTTGCTGCAAAATCAAAAGAAAATTCTAAATTAACAAACAATGCTATTGAAACCCAAGCACAACTTAAAATCATGATAGATGACCTAGGAAATGTTAGAAAAGAGCTTGCTGACACCAAGGTTGAATGTGAGAAATGGGTTGAGTCATGTAAAGGGTACCAACTGCTGCTTAACAAACAAAGTGCATCAAATGTTAGGTTTGGCATAGGGTACAATCACACTAAAACACCAACTGATTTTTCTCCCAAAACTACTGATGATGGGAGAAGAATAGTTCAAAATCAAACTTTTGAAAAGAAAGAATGCACATATTTTCATGAAAACTTTCTAAAAATTGAAAAAGAAAGTTCTTCAGAAGTACTGATCAAATCTGAATTTAAGCCATCAGTAGTTTCATCTACATCAGGAGTTGAGAACCTGAAAACTACTGATGACCTAAATCAAATCAAGACTGTCAGAAATTTGCCTTTAAATGAAAAAGAAAAGGTAAAAGAATGTGAAATTTGTGGTTTGTTTAACCACAAAACATAATTTTGTAGATACAGAAAAGGAAATCAGTATAACAAGAAAATTTCACAACTGGTTGTGGGAAAACAACTCAAAAATGATTTTGAAGAAACTTTCTTTCCCAACAAACAACAACCAAGCAACACCTTTTCTCAGAAAAATGCCAAGGGATATGTGCTAGGACATGGCAATGTCTCTTCAGGCAAAATACAGTTTGACAAGGTCAATCTGGTTGAAAACCTTGAGTACAACTTGCTGAGTGTGTCACAAATGTGTGATAAAGGATATTTTTCCTTTTTCACAAAGACAACATGCAAGATCATATCACCAAAAGGCTAGAAGTTGATAGAGAAGATCATTGAAGATCATACTTTGTTGATAGCCAAAAGATGTGGCAATGTCCATGCAGTGGACATTGAAAAGGACAAAGTACTGAACAACACTGCCTATTTCTTCTCAAGGGCATCAACTTCAAAGACTGATCTCTAGCACAGGAGACTTGGCCATGTGAACTTTAAAACCATAAATAAAGTAACTAAAATGGGCTTGGTCAGAGGTCTACCCTTGAAAGTATACCAGTGTCAAGAACACTGTGTATCATGTTTAAAGGGAAAGCAGCACAAGTCCTCTTATAAGTCTATTGAAGAATTAAAAACAAATGCATGTCTTCAACTACTCCATATGGACTTATTTGGGCCAGTCAAAATCATGAGCCTTGGTAAGAAGAAGTACTGCCTAGTCATCATTGATGACTATTCAAGATTCACATGGGTCTTCTTCTTATTTTCCAAGGATGAGGCAGCTGAAATCATCAAGTTCTTCATTCTACAAGTAGAGAAACAATATTCTCTTTCTGTCAAAATCATTAGAAGTGACAATGGGACAGAGTTCAGGAACAAAACTCTGGATGAATTCTGCTTGTCTAAAGGGATTATTAGACAATTCAGTGTTCCTAGAACTCCTGAACAAAATGGTGTGGTAGAAAGGAAGAACAGAACACTAATTGAAGCAGCAAGAACCATGCTAGCTGATTCAGGCCTACCATTGTATTTCTGGGCTGAAGCAGTCAACACTGCATGTTATGTTCAGAATAGAGTCCTTGTCAACAAGAGACACTCCAAAACTGCCTATGAAGTTCTTCATGGCATTAAGCCCCTTATCTCCTTTTTCAGGGCTTTTGGATGTCAATGTTTAATTCTAAACATTAAAGACTCTATTTCAAAGTTTGCTGCAAAAGTTGATTCAGGTTATTTTCTTGGTTATTCTTCCACTAGAAAAGCCTATAAGGTTTTTAATTCAAGAACCAAGATAGTAGAAGAAACACTGAATGTCAAGTTCAATGAGTCAAAACACACTCTCATTCCAGCACATCCTGCTAAACTCTTTTGACCTTGACAGTTTCCATTTTGGACCTGAAAAGACTGTCATTTCATCTAAACCTATTTATTATGGTGATCAAAGGTTTGATGATGAGGATCCTGCACCATGGACTCCTAATACAGTCATTAAGTCAACTTTTAAACCATCAGAAGTTTCACAAACTTCTGATTCAACAACTGCTGATGTACAAACTCAAACATCCGTTTCAGCTCCTACAACTACTGATGATGTTCAAACAGCTGAACCATATATTATAAACCTCAGTGGTTTGTTTGAAGAAGTACAAGAGCCACCTACACCTGTCAGTGGTTTACAACAACTGATTGAACACAAGGATCATCCATTGGATCAAATCATGGGTGATATTGCATCAGGGGTTCTCACAAGAAACCAGCTTTCCAACGTTTGCTTCTTCTCAGCATTCATTTCTAAGTTAGAACCTAAGAAGTATCAAGAAGCCCTCAAAGACAACAATTGGGTGCAAGCTATGCAAGAAGAGTTGCTCCAATTCAGGAAGCAACGGGTCTGGGAAATCTGTCCCTTACCACCAAACAAGCTACCAATTGGCACAAGATGGGTTTTTAGAAATAAACAAGATGAAGCTGGTATGATTATCAAGAACAAGGAAAGACTGGTGGTACAAGGTTATTCTCAAGAAGAGGGAATTGATTATGATGAAACCTTTGCTCCAGTTACAAGACTTGAAGCCATCAGGTTATTTTTGGCTTATGCAATTTCCAACAAAATTAAAGTTTTTCAAATGGATGTTAAAAGTGCATTTTTGTATGGAAAAATTAAAGAGGAAGTGTATGTCTGTCAGCCACCTGGGTTTGAGGATCCTTCTCATCCTGAGTGGGTGTACAAACTTGAAAAGGCTTTGTATGGCCTAAAACAGGCTCCTAGAGCCTGGTATGTGTAACGCCCCAAATTTCCTAAGCATATTTATTCTCTAAAACGCGCATAGGCGGTTTCCGTTAAGTCCCAACATGACACTAATGGAACCATAACACAAATATATATATATATATATATATATACATATTCTTAAGAGAAGCCATTTGTGTAAAATAGTGCAAACCTTAAATCAATAAGACTTGAGGGACTGAAGGTGCCAAGAATTTAAAAAAAAAAATTTGAACATAAAAACTACCAAACGTAAACCAGGGATTTCATTCCCTGGTTCTGTTCCTCGCGACCAAGAAAAACACACACGCACACATTCAGCTTAGATCACAATTATCCATCACCATAGACACTAAATCCGGAGGATCTTGGTTGCATGTACCTGCAATCGATTCATCTCTTCATGCTCACCAACTAGGTACCAATTATATTGTCAATTGCTGTGAAATCTTGTTTTATGAGTTATGAAGAAACTTTGAATACACTAGTTTTGGGTGAATTAATGGATAAATAGGGCGTCTTTAGTTCAAGAGAACCTCAAAACGATTCAAATATTAATTATAATAGCAAAAGCCTTGATTGGTGAAATCTTGGCTATTAATATGGTGATCTAAAGGGGATGGTGATATGGGTATGTTATGACTCTAAATTGAAACATAGAATAGAGTGCTTATTAGAGTCTTAGTGTTGTGATAAATGAAATTTAGGCAGAAATAAACAGTTCCGCAGGAACTCGATTGTGTGCGGGATTGAGATTTTTTTTTGTATCATAGTTATAATAGGTAAAACTTGTGTAAAAAGAATCATGCCCGCCAAGTACTCGATAAAACACAACAATGAAACTCGATTTCATTGGAACCTATATGTCACAAGGATGCATCTAATAACTCGTGTGGTGAATTAGAATCGTAACTAATAACCACTACTCATGTCTATGTGATTACAACTAGGTACTAAGCAAGAAACGACGGGAAGTCATTCGGGAAAGGACTTCAAGTTGAAGGCGCACGACTAACGTAAGACGCACTATGACCTTATTTCTTATGATGCTTAGTCTTGTATTGGTCATGTATATGTTAAACAAAAGAAAAAGGGAAGTATCCCCTTAGGGTCGCCTTGTCAAGTAAATGATAAGACTACCCGTTTGAGCATAGTGTTTGTCTTGATAGGCTTGGTAAATAGTTGGGATTAAATTGTTGTTACGCCATGAATCAAGTTTTAAAAGCTTAATTATTTTCGCAGCCAAAAAAGTGTACTCGTGGCTGCGTTTATACCCTTGTTGCAAGGGCTTTAAGCACCGAGGTTTTATAAAAATTTCTAGTCGGGTCCCTTACGCACGGACTGGCCGTAGGCCAGGGCTTTGAGCCGTAGCCTACGGCTGAAACAGGACAACAAACAGCAGCAGCCAGCGGCTGCAGAACTGCAGCCAGCGGCTGCGGACAGCAGTGAAATAGAGCAGCCAGCCGTGGTTTGTGGCTGGCTGGCTGTAGCGTACGGCGGCTAGTGGGGACTCTTTTGGGCCTCGTTCTAGTTTATCGTTAGTTATTCCATTACTACGCGATATGTATTTTCTTTTAAAACGAGTCATTTTCACACTAATCTTGATTAATGGTTTTTTTTATATGTCGAAAACCTTAGGTTCTTCCAGGGAACCGAAACAGGAATGATCAAGCTCTCTTTTGATGAATCAAGTGCATACTAAAAGACTCAAGCTTCCGCACTCATATTTTGTATTCGGGTTCAAACAATATTATTCACTTTTGATGTAACCTAGTCAAACTATTAAACATGAACTAGTGTCATGATAGTTGTAAAATCTACGTGATTAATGTGAATGAACCCGATTTACTTGGTATCTAAATATTAAGGAAATACTATGCGTATTTTTAAAATGGTTGTTACAAGTGGTAATCAGAGCCCCAGGTTGACAGAAGTATGCGTTTGATTCAAGCTTGATCTTCAAGTCCAGTAAGAAATTCATTTCCTTAGTTATTTACATATTCCTTAAACACGTGGCCACACGATTGAACATGTGTCAATCAAGTGCAAACGCGAGAAGTGCGGTAAGCACCTAAATAGAATGCACCAATGTCACTTTCAAGTAGGCTACAGGCCTAACTGAACCGGAATTGGGAGAGAATACAAGGGCATCCTTAAGGATGTAAACAACTAACATGTGAGGAGCATATTAAACATAATTGTTAAAATGCTTCTAAAGTGTTTGAGATTCCTTTCAGCTTGAAATGGCTGAAGAGGCGACAAATGACACAAACCCAGTCACTCGTGGTGAAGTCAAAGAGATAATTGGGAAAGCAATAGAAGCTAGCATTCCCCAATTCCTCGAAAGGCTTCAAAATACTCTCCTAGACGTTATTGAGGAAAAGTTCAATGAAAGAGGGGCAAACAAAACCCCACGCAAGATCTGTCCATACGACAAGTTCAAGGCATGCCATCCAAGCACCTATGATGGGGCGGTAGATCCTATAGCGTGTCAAAGGTGGCTCTCCGAAATGGGGGACATCTTTGACCGCACCGATTGTGAAGCTCGAGATCTAGCGGCATACGCCACGGGTCAACTTCGTGAGCTTGCAAAAGCATGGTGGGACGTCAGAAAAGTGGGCATGACCCCGGAACAAGTTAAAGCTATCACTTGGGCAGAATTCAAGGCACAATTTCTAGAACATCATAGCCCTCAAGTCGCGATTAACCAAATCAAGGACCAATTCATGAACATGAGGCAGAAAGGTGAAACGATTGACAAAATCACTAGATTGTTCCTTGATAAACTCAAGTTTTGTGGGGATTTGGCCCAAACTGATGCCCAAAGCGTCTACTATTATTACACAATGCTCGGAGCTGAATATCGGGAATTCTTGACCCCACACACCAAATATGCCACCTTGAACGACATTATATATGCCGCTCGGGAACGGGAATCGGAACTCAAAAGACAGATGGAACGGGGTGAGATGCGGGTGGTGGACGCAAACCCAAGCCCGTCCAAAAAGCCAAGGGTAACAGAATCACCCAAAAAGTCTGGAACCAAAACTGGGTCGACTAGTGCATGTAATATATGTGGGAAGGGACACAAGGGCGAATGTTATTTCAAAAACAAACCTTGCCCCATATGTTCAAAGCTTGGCCATGTAGCCTCAAATTGCCCGGGTAAAGATAATGTTTGTTACAAGTGTTATCAACCGGGCCACAAAAAGTCCGAGTGTACAGAGTCGAGCAAGACGGGTGCTAAGCCCGAAGTCAAAGCCGAAGCAACAAGGGCTCATGCCCGATCCTTTAATATCACAGCCGAAGAAGCCAAAGACAACCCAGGTGTGGTTACAGGTACATTCATGTTAAATTCTATCCGAGTGAAAGTTTTATATGATACCGGTGCGAATAGATCGTTTATTTCACATAAGCTCACTCGACACCCCTCATTCACCTTAACAAAATTACCTATCCCACTTGAAGTAGAGGTAGGCGATAATCAACATTTCATAGTCCTTGACGTTTGCCAAGGATGTGAAATCACCATTAACGACGAAAAATTCCCAATCGACCTTATACCCATGAAGATGGGTGAGTTTGAAATCATAATTGGCATGGATTGGTTGTCCCGATTTCATGCCAATGTAGATTGTTTCCGAAAAATAATCCAAGTCACGTCACCAACCGGGAACCTTGTATTAATTCACGGGGAAGCGATTTGCGACCCTATTATTTGCACCATAATTGAGGCTAGGAAGCTTATGCAACATGGGTGCAAGGCTTACCTAACCTATGTAACCGACACCCGAAGTGAGGTTCCACAAATCCAAGACGTACCGGTGGTACGTGAATTTCCGGATGTATTCCTGGATGACCCGCCGGGTATTCCACCCGAACGAGAGGTTGAGTTCAGGATCGAAC
The DNA here is from genome assembly GCA_028751855.1 of Ambrosia trifida. Classification (NCBI taxonomy): domain Eukaryota; kingdom Viridiplantae; phylum Streptophyta; class Magnoliopsida; order Asterales; family Asteraceae; genus Ambrosia; species Ambrosia trifida. The sequence continues at coordinate 42,794,442 of CM054123.1, read as the reverse complement.
TAATCCTAGGGGCTAAACCGGTGGCAAGAGCACCTTATCGCCTAGCGCCACCGGAACTTCAAGAGTTAATGACCCAATTGCAAGACCTTCTCGAAAAAGGTTTTATCCGTCCGAGTGTGTCCCCATGGGGAGCCCCGGTGTTATTCGTTAAAAAGAAGGACGGGAGCCTACGTATGTGTATCGACTACCGGGAATTAAATAAGCTTACCGATAAAAACAAATACCCACTACCTCGAATCGATGATCTATTCGACCAACTTCAAGGTGCTAGTTGGTTTTCCAAAATCGATCTAAGGTCGGGTTACCACCAATTGAAGGTAAAGGAAGCCGATGTACCCAAAACCGCGTTTCGAACACGGTATGGACATTTTGAATTCCTCGTGATGTCTTTCGGTCTAACAAACGCACCCGCGGCTTTCATGGATTTAATGAATCGGGTGTGTAAGCCAATGTTAGACAAATCGTTAATCGTATTCATCGATGATATTCTTGTCTATTCAAAAAATGAGGTGGACCATGCCCGACACTTAATTGAAGTCCTAGAGACTCTTCGGAGAGAGATCCTCTATGCAAAATTCTCGAAGTGTGCATTTTGGCTTCGAAAAGTCCAATTCCTCGGACATGTGATTAGTGCCGAGGGAGTGTTGCTGGATCCTTCTAAAATCGAAGCGGTATCAAAATGGAGCCCACCCAAGAGCCCGTCAGAGATCCGAAGCTTTTTAGGACTCGCGGGGTACTACCGAAGGTTCATTCAAGATTTTTCCAAAATCGCCACTCCATTGACTAAACTAACTCGTAAGGATGAAAAATTTGTATGGGGTGATGAACAAACCAAATCCTTCAACCTTTTAAAAGAAAAACTCACTCATGCTCCCGTGCTCACCCTGCCGGAAGGCACGAAAGACAGGGTAGTATACTCGGATGCTTCGCGCCTCGGATTAGGGTGTGTCCTTATGCAACGGGGCAAAGTTATAGCTTACGCCTCTAGACAATTGAAGACACATGAAGCCAAATACCCGACACATGATCTTGAGTTAGCCGCGGTTGTCTTTGCGCTCAAAATTTGGAGACATTATTTATACGAGGTGAAATTCACGATTTTTACCGATCACAAAAGTCTTAAATACTTTTTCGACCAAAAAGATTTGAACATGAGGCAAAGGCGATGGCTAGAGATGCTAAAGGACTATGATTGTGAAATTCATTACCACCCGGGGAAGGCAAACTTAGTGGCGGACGCGTTAAGTCGAAAAGAGAGTCATATTCCTATACTAGTAAAGGTCATGCAACTGGTGGTCACCTCGAGCCTTATAACCCGAATCCGGGAGGCCCAAGTCAAAGCTGTGAAAGAAGAGAACTGGAAGAAAGAAAGGATCAAAGGCCAGGTTAGTTATCTCGAAGAGGGTAATAACGGGTTGAAGACGCGATTAGGGAGAATTTGGATACCAAACTCTTGTGATGCCAAAAACTTGCTACTTGACGAAGCGCACAAATCCCGATACTCGATCCACCCCGGGGCTACCAAAATGTACCAAGACTTAAAAAGGGATTATTGGTGGCCCGGGATGAAACGAGATATCGTGAAATATGTGGAAAGGTGCATAGCTTGTTTACAAGTCAAGGCAGAGCACCAAAAGCCCTATGGGAAGCTTCAACCTTTGGAGATACTGGTATGGAAGTGGGAGCACGTCACCATGGACTTACTGACCAAGTTACCTAAGACGGCTCGCGGATTCGATGCCATTTGGGTTATAGTCGATCGGTTGACAAAAAGTGCCCATTTTATTCCAATTCGTGAGACATACACCTCAGAGAAAATGGCGGACGTGTTCACCAATGAGATTATTGCAAGGCATGGGGTGCCGGTGTCAATTGTGTCAGATCGGGACCCTCGGTTCACTTCCCGTTTTTGGCAAGACTTTCAAAACCAAATGGGCACGAAGGTGCTACTTTGTACCGCGTTCCACCCTCAAACCGACGGACAAAGTGAACGCACCATTCAAACACTTGAAGACATGCTACGAGCTTGTATAATCGACTTTGGGGGAAGTTGGGACACCCACCTACCATTAGTAGAGTTCGCTTACAATAACAGTTACCACGCCAGTATAGGCATGCCCCCATATGAACTATTGTACGGGAGAAAATGTCGAACACCCGTGTGTTGGGGTGAGGTTGGACCTCGAGAGCTAGCGCATAGAGATGTGGTCAACGCCACAAACGAAAAGATCGAGATCGTACGCGCGCATTTAAAAGCCGCGCAAGATCGATAAAAGTCCTACGCGGACAAAAGACGAAAACCGATAGAATTCCAACCGGGGGATTATGTTATGCTCAAAGTGTCGTCATGGAAAGGGGTAATCCGATTTCGAAAAGGGGGCAAATGAGGTCTGAGGTTTATCGGCCCATTTAAAATACTCGAACGCGTGGGTCAAGTAGCCTATCGGCTAGAGCTACCCGATGAGTTGAGGGGCATTCACAATACCTTCCACGTCTCTTATCTTCGAAAGTGCTTAGCGGATCAAGCGGCCTACGTGCCCTTAGAAGAAATCGAGATCGATGACAAATTGAACTATGTGGCGCGACCCATAGAAATCCTAGACTGGAAGATCAAATGCTTGCGGAACAAGACTATTAACCAAGTTAAAGTCAAATGGGATCACCGGAAAGGATCGGACACCACGTGGGAATCGGAAGAGGGAATGAAGCGACTCTATCCACAACTATTCGGTATGCAATTTTGGTTTCGCGGACGAAACCCCTCTTAAGGGGGGTGGAGTTGTAACGCCCCAAATTTCCTAAGCATATCTATTCTCTAAAACGCGCATAGGCGGTTTCCGTTAAGTCCCAACATGACACTAGTGGAACCCTAACACAAATATATATATATATATACATATTCTTAAGAGAAGCCATTTGTGTAAAATAGTGCAAACCTTAAATCAATAAGACTTGAGGGACTGAAGGTGCCAAGAACTAAAAAAAATTAATAAATTTTGAACATAAAAACTACCAAACGTAAACCAGGGATTTCATTCCCTGGTTCTGTTCCTCGCGACCAAGAAAAACACACACGCACACATTCAGCTTAGATCACAATTATCCATCACCGTAGACACTAAATCAGGAGGATCTTGGCTGCATGTACCTGCAATCGATTCATCTCTTCATGCTCACCAACTAGGTACCAATTATATTGTCAATTGCTGTGAAATCTTGTTTTATGAGTTATGAAGAAACTTTGAATACACTAGTTTTGGGTGAATTAATGGATAAATAGGGCGTCTTTAGTTCAAGAGAACCTCAAAACGAATCAAAAATTAATTATAACAGCAAAAGCCTTGATTGGTGAAATCTTGGCTATTAATTTGGTGATCTAAAGGGGATGGTGATATGGTATGTTATGACTCTAAATTGAAACATAGAATATAGTGCTTATTAGAGTCTTAGTGTTGTGATAAATGAAATTTGGGCAGAAATAAACAGTTCCGCAGGAACTCGATTGTGTGCGGGATTGAGATTTTTTTTGTATCATAGTTATAATAGGTAAAACTTGTGTAAAAAGAATCATTCCCGCCAAGTACTCGATAAAACGCTACAATGAAACTCAATTTCATTGGAACCTATATGTCACAAGGATGCATCTAATAACTCGTGTGGTGAATTAGAATCGTAACTAATAACCACTACTCATGTCTATGTGATTACAACTAGGTACTAAGCAAGAAACGACGGGAAGTCATTCGGGAAAGGACTTCAAGTTGAAGGCGCACGACTAACGTAAGACGCACTATGACCTTATTTCTTATGATGCTTAGTCTTGTATTGGTCATGTATATGTTAAACAAAAGAAAAAGGGAAGTATCCCCTTAGGGTCGCCTTGTCAAGTAAATGATAAGACGACCCGTTTGAGCATAGTGTTTGTCTTGATAGGCTTGGTAAATAGTTGGGATTAAATTGTTGTTACGCCATGAATCAAGTTTTGAAAGCTTAATTAATTTCGCAGCCAAACAAGTGTACTCGTGGCTGCGTTTATACCCTTGTTGCAAGGTCTTTAATTACCGAGGTTTTATAAAAATTTCTAGTCGGGTCCCTTACGCACGGACTGGCCGTAGGCCAGGGCTTTGAGCCGTAGCCTACGGGTGAAATAGGACAACAAACAGCAGCCGCCAGCAGCTGCAGAACTACAGTCAGCGGCTGCAGAACTGCAGCCAGCGGCTGCGGACAGTAGTGAAACAGAGCAGCCAGCAGCTGCAGAACTGCAGTCAGCGGCTGCAGAACTACAGTCAGCGGCTGCAGAACTGCAGCCAGCGGCTGCGGACAGTAGTGAAACAGAGCAGCCAGCAGCTGCAGAACTGCAGTCAGCGGCTGCAGAACTGCAGCCAGCGGCTGCGGACAGCAGTGAAACAGAGCAGCCAGCCGTGGTCTATGGTTGGCTGGCTGTAGCGTACGGCGGCTAGTGGGGACTCTTTTGGGCCTCGTTCTAGTTTATCGTTAGTTATTCCATTACTACACGATATGTATTTTCTTTTAAAACGAGTCATTTTCACACTAATCTTGATTAATGGGTTTTTTTTATATGTCGAAAACCTTAGGTTCTTCCAGGGAACCGAGACGGGAATGATCAAGCTCTCTTTTGATGAATCAAGCGCATACTAAAAGACTCAAGCTTCCGCACTCATATTTTGTATTCGGGTTCAAACAATATTATTCACTTTTGATGTAACCTAGTCAAAGTATTAAACATGAACTAGTGTCATGATAGTTGTAAAATCTACGTGATTAATGTGAATGAACCAGATTAACTTGGTATCTAAATATTAAGGAAATACTATGCGTATTTTTAAAATGGTTGTTACAGTATGAAACACTTTCAAACTTTTTACTCAAAAATAACTTTACAAGAGGCTACAATGATTAAACAAGAAACAAATGGAACTTTTATACATCAATCTAAATATGTTAAAGAATTATTAAACAAATTTTCTTTACAAGACTGTAAATCATGTTCCACTCCCATGACACCAACCATACAAGTTAAACCAGATGATCAAGGAAAACGGGTTGATCAAACCATTTATAGATGTATGATAGGTTCCCTTTTGTATCTAACTGCTTCTAGACCAGATATTATGTTTTCAACATGTGTCTGTGCTAGATATCAATCAGCTCCTAGGGAATCACACCTCATTGCAGTCAAAAGAATCTTCAGATATCTGAAAGGAACTCCTACACTTGGAATTTGGTATCCTGCTTCTAGCAATACCAAGTTAACAGCTTTTTCAGATAGTGACTATGCCGGGTGCAAAATGTCAAGAAAATCAACATCTGGTGGTTGTCAATTCTTTGGAAACTGTCTAGTGTCCTGGCAATCAAAGAAGCAAACATCTTTTGCAACTTCAAATGTTGAAGCTGAATACATTGCAACTGCAAGTTGTACATTACAGATACAATGGCTCCAATATCAACTTCTTGATTATGGACTCAAAGAAATCAAGACACCATTGCTTGTAGACAGTAAATCTGCCATTAGAATCATTCAAAATCCTGTTCAGTTCTCAAAAACTAAACATATTGAGATCAGGTATCATTTCATAAGGGATTGCTATGAAAAAGGCAAGATCGAAGTGAAGCATGTGACAACAGCTAATCAAATAGCTGACATATTCACTAAACCCCTTGACACATCAACATTTCAGAAGTTAGTATCCATGCTCGGGATGCTAAATTTGTAAGTGTTTCTTTTATTTTCCTGCACATATTTTTACTTTCACTTACATCTGTCTGTCATAAAACTTCTGAAAAACAAAAAGAGAGAAACTACTGATGTACAAAACATCAGTATGTGGATATTTTCTGAAAAATGATTAACTTCTGATAAAGTAAACTTCAGAAGTTATGAATAAAGTGTTTATAAACATTCTCATCAGTTGTTAACAAACTACTAAAGAGAAAATGGGAACTACTGATGAAAATTGTTCTTCATCAGCAGTTTTGTCAATAAGGGTAAGTCAGACATTTCCCATTTCCGAAGTTTGACCTAGGGCGGTTATTAACTTCTGATAAACACCTTTTCCATCACTTATCCTTTCAAAAAGCAAAATTCTCCCCTTCTCTCTCATAAACACTCTCAAACCCTCCCCTGCAACATAAACAAAAATACTGTTCGATCAAAACACACATAAACCACATGGCTCTAATACTAACACAGGGACACAATCAAAGAGGCTACTTTGAGAAAAATGAAGCCTGGTCCCAATACGACGAAATCATTGATTTAGTCGTCAAATCCCGATACTTCACTACCCTCAACATTGATCCTCCAATCCATACTGAAATTCTTAATGAGTTCTGGGCAAATGCCGAGACGGTGACAGTGAATGATCAGATTATTTCCCTAAATTCAACCATCCAAGGGAAATTAATGGCAATCACACTAGCTACTTTGGGAATAAGACTGGGTCTGGATGATGCGGATACACCAGATCATTTTCCCAACTCTGCAATTCACTTAACCATGACAAAGTGTGGTCACCAAGGTACTCTCTCACATGCAACCATTTTCAAGAAATTTTTTGAACCAAAATATAAAATTTTGTTTCATTACATAATCATGTGCTTGAGTCCTAAAACTGGATCTTATGATCAGATACCCTATACTTTTCAACCTATTTTTCATTCCATTGTGAATGAAACAAAATTCAGGGCATCAGCACTTTTCTTTAATGAGTTGGTGTTGCATCACCAAAATTCTAAAAAGAAGTTTTTGTTGTATCCAAGGTTCATAATGCAATGCATAATTAAAGAACTTGGAGATGAGGTGCTTGTGGGAAAAACAACTGTTTTAATACCATTAACCTCATAAGCATACTCAAGGCATAACAAACCGGCTGCTTGGCCAGAAGATGACCAAGGGGAACAACAAACAGTCCCCATGGAACCACCATCTTCCAAACCCTCACCCAAAAAGGCCAAGAAAACCAAACAACAAAAACCTAAACCCACCAACCCTAAAAGAAAGGCAGTTCAGGAACTTGAGATGCCTGTAACTGCTGATGTGCAATCTGCACTTGTAAAAGATGTGACTGAAACATCCTCTCAGTCTCATCCATCTCAAACACCCACAAGAGCACCCATTACCATTCTTTTCAAAAGAAATAAATTTAAAAAGACCATAACTACTGATCCTTCTTTTGAAACTGCTGAACCATTACCCCAAACTACTGAACCAGAACCATCACACACAACCATTGAAATTGCCAAACTTCTTTCTGGTCTAAAAGAGACAATCCCATCAGAACATGTCATTCCCCAACAACCACATCAAACAGGGGAAGTACCATTAGAAGTTTACATGGATGTGGATGTCATTAGCCCTATCCCAAGAGATGAGGATGAACCAAGGTTTCTAAGCCCAAACTTAGAGACTTTAGCTACATTTGAGGCTACTACTACTCATTTACCACCCAGTGGTGGATCTAAGGACAGAAGTAACATTGCTAAGACCTCACTTGTGGCAACTACTGATGAAGGCTTTATGCCTGAGGTAGGAAATCCTCAGAACCAAGAAACAGAGGTTCATGAGACAACTGGGTTAGGCCCAGCTCATGATGTAACTGATACTGTCCTCACTAAGGATGTAATCAGGGATTCAGATGATTCCATTGATTTGGATGATGATTCGAATTCCACAAAACATGAATTGACGGCTACTAGTGAAGGTCCTGAATCTGGTGTCTCTAAGCTCAAATAGCTAGTCACAACAGATCAGGTTAAAGAACACTTAACCCCTGATTCCCCTAAATTGGCATCTTCAATACACTCTGAAGATCACCCAAAAACACCCCTCTCACTAAAAATTTCCACCCAATTCCCTGGGTCATCTAGCATAGACCTGAACCACCTATGTAGCCCAGATGATCCCTTATACCAGATGATGAGCAATCTCATTTTCAATCACCTCAAATCTTTCACAACTTCTTGGGAGTTGAAAACAAAAACTCAATTTGAGGTGATCAACAACAAACTAAGTGAGCTGTCCAACAAAATTGACAACAATACAAGACAACTTGCAAAGTTATCTGGTAGAACTTCTCAACCTGGCAGGCTTCCAGAAGTGGATGAAGCCAAAAAGGGGGAGAAGATTAAGGAACCAAGAGAGTCAATGGAAGCCAGGATAAAGGCAAGAGTGGCTCTACAAAAACAACAAGAGAAAGAGAAAGCCCAAAAAGACTTAGAAGATCAAGATAGGCCTCTTTCTGAAACTGAAGTTCAAGCTGAAACTTCCCAAGGCCTCAATGAAGAAACTTCTGAAGACTCTGAAAGTACTGAAGACAATCCTTCAGTAGTTGATACTTCAATCAACCCTTCAGTAGTTAACACTTCCAACATTCAAACTGAAGAGCCTTCTATGGCAACTGAAGACATTCCAACTCCTATTCCAAGGTCTGCAACCACTCAAATGCCTGTACTAAACCCTTCTCCCATCTCAATGTCCAAAGAATTACTGGAGAAGAGTCTACTTGCAGCAAAAAGGAAGGCTAAGGAAGATGAGATCTGGAACACCCTAGAAGCAAGGGAAGATATGAGCTACAATGACAAGCTCAAAGCATATGAAGAAGAGTTGAATAAACAAGCTGCAATTGAAAGAGTTGCTGAGGAAGACAAGAGACAACAACTGATGTCTTACATTACAAAGAACAGCAAAACTAAAGCTTATTCACTCAAAGGGCTCTCCATGGATGAGCTAACAAGAAGAGCTCAACTTGTTGCTGACAAGATTGCCACTGAAAAATACAGAAGGGCAAAGAGAGTTGAGATATGAATTGGTAGCCAATGATTTTGGTTCAAAAGCCTCAGTGTCAAAGTGGAGAGAAGATAAATTATTTGACACATATAAATGATTCAAGGCTGACAAGCCTCCAAATCCAGAGAAGTACAAAACTTCTGAAGTGTCAACTTCAGATGTTAGAACTTCTGGTGCTAGACAATCAAAGCCTGCTACCAAGAAGAAGCAAGAGGACACCACAAAGACTGATTTCAAGATGGTATTGCTTGAAGGCAATACAGTTGTACAAGGAGACTTTGTGATTGAAGAAAAGCATCTGTTGACATAATTCAGGGATCCTTCAACATTTGCTTACCAAATTCAAAAGACTATAACTGATAAACTGCACACAAAGGTAATCACTGAACATCATTTACCTACCTTTGAAAGACCTAATGTGGTGCAAACAGAAGAAGGAAGAGAATCCCACCGGAGGGTCACTGAAATAGAAAACATCTAATGTGCTATGTATCGTCTAAAAATATAAACTAACATAGACACCTAGTAATAAAAAACAGACTCAACTAAACTATACCACACGACAGGCAAGTGTACCTATCAATGCAGTACAGACTAAGTAAGTCCGAGTATCGAACCCACAAGACACTAATAGAAAACAAAACTAGACTCGACTAAGACTTAAAATAAATGATTTTAAAAATGGTTTTTGGTTTTTTATAATAGTTTAATAAAATAAATAAATAGACAGTAAAGATAACTGAGGAAAATATCAGGATAGGAAGGCAAGTACCTAGGTCAAGAATCCTACATGCAAACTCACAACTCTCGGTAATGGAAAACTGAATGGATACCAAATTCTAAAGATAACTTAAGAAACCCTAAGACGTGCTAGATCTCCTCCCGGTCTCCCAACACACCCCAAAGAATCCTAAGGAATAAAACACTGGCTATCTAGCTCGGATCACCTCCCGGTCTCACCTCACTAAGAATGTAAAGGTACTATAATGACTCGATCACCTCCCGGTCTCTCTAATCACAATACACCCGAAGATGTAAAGGAGTAATTTAATTGAGTTAACTATGACTTGGAATTGCAAGAAACTAAAGAAAAATAGGATAAGATCACTTCCCGGTCTCACCCAAAACCTAACACCTAAGGCTCTAGACAACCCAACATTCCATCACCTCCCGGTCTCAAGAATGGAAAAATATTTAAGTCCTCTAAATTCTCTAATCAAGTTCCTATGGCTTTCGGTACCAAAACCATAAACTAAGCTACAAGCACCAAGCAGGTAACCCTAATAAACATCCAAACATGAAAGACATTCACTAAGACATTTATGGAACTCTCAAAAATAATAAATTAGACCTAAGCACGCACACACATCACAATAAACACCAACCAAATCGTTACCAAAACATTAACCATTCAAAAATAAATCCAAAACTGAGAACTATAAATTAACATGCGATCATCATACAACCTAGGTAGTGGTTCAAGATTTAGCTACTCATAATCATGAAGATCGATAAAAACATAGGTTCAAAATAAAACATAGTCATAATCTCAATATTTATGAACACAAAGTAAATAAATATAAAAACTAAAACTTTTAGTGACCAAACCCGAGCCTTCAATTTTGAACCCGAGCCTTCCTGCCCTTCAATTAACCTCTAAAAAAACAATGAAGATTTGCTGCCTCGAGATACCTTTTTTCTTTGGCGGCTGATATAGTCTAACTTCGAAAATAATATTGATGTTCTTCCAAAATAATATGTTCCTCCCAATTTATAATGGAAACCAATTTTTATTTTTGTGGCATGTGTTTATGCTTGGGCTCGTGGCCCAGGCTTTTCTTTTCTTTTTTTATTATTATTATTAATAATAATAATATTATTATTACTACTATATCTTGATGTTCCTGATTCGGGTATTCTTGGCTCGACCAAAATTCTTCGTTTACGCTCCAACATCCATGAATACCTGCTCTCAAGTGTTCGTGCCTCGATTAAAATGCTTTCGTTTTGGGTAGCGGCGCAACTTGTGGCCCGCTTACCTGCCTTCCACTTGTAAAGAGTTATTGGTAATATAAATTGAATTCTGAATAAATAGTTTTAATCAATTAAAAATAAATACATAATAAAAATGACACGAAACGAATAAAAATTTGACCAAACAATATACAAAATACATAGGAAAAGATATGTGTTTTGCAACACATCAAACATCCCCACACTTAAACCTTTTTCGTACCCGAAAAAGACTGCAATGGAATCATAATTAGGACTCTCGGTTTCAAAAACTTTTAGATTAATTGATTAAGATCTAATCACGCATCAACCAAAACTGTCGGTATTGTTGTCCACCTAAACCCAACCACCAGCTAATCAGGCCCCAATCATATAAATCAATTAAGTTTATAATTTTACAATCAATCTATGGGTCTCAAACTCAAAATATCCAGCTTCACCTAATCCCACCTCAAGTTTTCAAGGCAAAGGCTAAACCATATAGATTTACCAACCACTGCAAACTAAACTCCCTAATGTATTAGAAATTAAATTTATGATGGATGGCGGATGAAGTGTATGAGCTTATATATATATATATATATATATGGGAAAGTTAATTTGAGAACACCTATATTCCGTGTGAACCGTGAGAACGGCATCTATAAACATTCAAATTCAAAATTTCTTTTTACACTTATCTTTATTACTAAAATACAATCCCAAAAACACAATTTACGCGTAAAAATTCAAACGTATACGAAAATAAATTGTTTTTACACATGTGTAAATTTACTGTTTATACATGTGTAAACTGTTTCATTTACACATGTGTAAAAAGTTAATTTGAAAGTGTTTTTGCAAGAAAAGATGTATTATTTGGTAAGAAAAATTATTTATTAATGTTGTATTTTGATTATAATGAGGTTTGTATTAAAAAAAATTGATTTTGATTGATTTTTTTACTTGTTCTCACGGTTCTCACGATATTTAGCGTTCTCAAGATAACCCTCCCCTATATATATATATATATATATTTATACCTAACTCAGAGGTTGTCTCAACCAAAGTCACCATCCCCGAGAGCGACAGCATGAGCTTCGGCATATTTTTTTTTAACTTGACCTAGAGGGAGTTTCGATCAGAGTCACCATCCCTAAGGGAGACTCCATAGGCTTCAGTTATTTTTTATTTATATTTTTATCTAGCTCAATTGATGGACATGGGAATATATTTTTTTTTGCGGGCGCCACTTTTCACCGGATTTATTCTCATAAAAAGGATCAAGTGTGTCATTTAATTAATAATACATATGGGCTTTCAACCTACAGTGGCACCTCTAATTACTATCAGCAGTTTCAGTTCTACCGTTTCTCCTAAAATGAGAACCCACAAGATATCATGATTTATTAAGGTATATTAAGAACAATCATGTGACCTGTCAAAGTTAGTTGGGCCTACCGACACATATTAAGCAAACACGCTTTCAATCTTTTTATATTCTCATATATATATATATATATATATATATAGAGTAAAGATCAAATACATATAGTTTTTTTGTAAGAACTGTGAGAATCAAAGGGGGTAAAAAAAATTATTTTTTTTTTAGAATTTTTTTTTCCCATGTGCTTAAACATTCTTTCTAGATGAATAATACAAAAAAAAATTTTAAAAAAAAAAATTTTTAGTGTAATTACGTCATTAAGGTAAATACGTTAGTTTACACTAGAGTAATTATGTAATTACTCTACACGTAATTACTCTACACCAATTTTTTTTTATTTTTTTTTTTTTAGTTTTCAATACTATAATACTTGTTTAACAATATGGGAAAAAAAATTTGAAAAAAAAATAAAAAAAAAATACCCTCCTTTGATTCTCACAGTTCTTACCAAAAAAGCTATTTGTACCGGATCTTTACTCTCTCTCTCTCTCTCTCTCTCTCTATATATATATATATATATATATATATATATATATATATATAATTATTTTGAAAACCAAAAATCCCAATTTTACTATCATTTTCTATATAAAATGCACAAAAGAACAGGGACATTTTTTAAATTTTTTCATTTTTTTTTTTTTTGGATTTCTATTATTTTTTTTGGATTTTTAAAATTTATGACTCAAACTGCCTAAAAATAAAACGAAGTTCCCATCCCCACACTTGAACGGCACATTGTCCTCAATGTGAGAGTAGGAATAAAATAAAGCAGAAAAAAATACAACAAAAAGGAACAGACTCCCCTAGGTATAAGTGATGTAGTTGCAAGCGATTTGAAGTTGTTCTTCTAAACCAGGCCGTATAGCATTTCATTCGCGGCCTTTGACTCAAAACTGACAGAAAAAAACTAAAAAGAAAATATAAAAACAAATGGTTGCCTTAAATAATTGTTGGGTCGTCCCCACCCGAATGGAGATTGAGTACGGGCGGTTAGATCCAAACCTGCAAAAAAGTAAATTAGACAACCCAATGACTCGAAACTAACTCTCTCCATCATCCCCACACTTGAAAGAAAGATATCCTCAAAGTGGGTTAAGAGAAAACTGACTCAAAAATAAAATAGAAGACTCTATAAAAAAATACAAACTCAACCGACTCAATATACAAAAATGCAGGAAACGTACTTGGAAGGCAAGATGGTAGAATGTGGTGGGTGATGGTAAAACATGCGGTGAAATGGTGGTGAACGGTTGTGGAAGAAAACCGGGTGAAAAATAATTTTGTTTTTTTAATCAACTCGCGCAGCGTGAAGGACACTGGTGATCTCAGCGCGCGTCGCGAGCGAAAAAAAATAACTTTCCGGGGTAATTACTGTACATATGAGACGAACAGGTCAGCCCAGGCTCTCCATATTACACGAAAAACCTTTTTTTCACAAAAAGTTAATCAAATTTAATGTTTAGCAAAAAAAAAAAATCCTTTTATTACCCAAGCCTCCATCTAAAATTACAATCATAAAATATATAATTAACTACATGGGGTCTATTCATAGTGTAATTTTTTGCATGCTTAAGAAAACACGAAAACCTGCAAAAAGACTAAAAAATAATAACAAAAAAAAAAGCAAAAAAATAATACAAACTCTACAACTGGGTTTTCACCCTAATTTCAATCAGGTGGCTTATATTTTATCCATCCCATGTCCAACCCGTTTAATTCTTTTCTTTCACCACTACCCATTAAGAAACAATTGGTGAATTTAAAAATATGTTTGAAAAACTCATACGGGTTGGGCCACCTATCCCTGCACTTACCTGGACCAAAACTGAAGTTTAGCGTGTACTGTTGGCCCATGTAATCACTAACCTTATCCCGTGTGTGGTTTGCTACATTCTTTCTTCCTGTCATCACTGCATACACACACTAAAACAAGCACGATCACGAGCACCAGATATATATAGAAAATAAAAATAAAATAAAACACACAAAAACAAAAAGACACACAAGCACACAAAAAGAAAATAAAAGCCTACGACTTTCTAGACACACACACAAAAAAAAAAAAAAAAAAAAAAAAAAAAAACCTCAAATAAGACCAATTAATGAGTGGAGTCCTAATCAAAGCTAGTTTCGCAATCGCCAAGTGTCCCCGGCAACGGCACCAAAAACTTGATGTGCTATGTATGGTCTAAAAATATAAACTAACCTAGACACCTAGTAATATAAAACGGACTCAACTAAACTAGACCACACGACAGGCAAGTGTACCTATCAATGCAGTACAGACTAAGTAAGTCCGAGTATCGAACCCACAAGACACTAATAGAAAACAAAACTAGACTCGACTAAGACTTAAAATAAATGATTTTTAAAATGGTTTTTGGTTTTTTTAATAGTTTAATAAAATAAATAAATAACATAAATAGACAGCAAAGATAACTGAAGAAAATATCAGGATAAGAAGGCAAGTACCTAGGTCAAGAATCCTACATGCAAACTCACAACTCTCGGTAATGGAAAACTGAATAGATACCAGATTCTAAAGATAACTTAAGAAACCCTAAGACGTGCTAGATCTCCTCCCGGTCTCCCCAACACACCCCAAAGAATCCTAAGGAATAAAACACTGGCTATCTAGCTCGGATCACCTCCCGGTCTCACCTCACTAAGAATGTAAAGGTACTATAATGACTCGATCACCTCCCGGTCTCTCTAATCACAATACACCGGAAGATGTAAAGGAGTAATTTAATTGGGTTAACTATGACTTGGAATTGCAAGAAACTAAAGACAACTAGGATAGGATCACCTCCCGGTCTCACCCAAATCCTAACACCTAAGGCTCTAGACAACCCAACATTCCATCACCTCCCGGTCTCAAGAATGGAAGAATACTTAAGTCCTCTAAATTCTCTAATCAAGTTCCTATGGCTTTCGGTACCAAAACCATAAACTAAGCTACAAGCACCAAGTAGGTAACCCTAATAAACATCCAAACATGAAAGACATTCACTAAGACGTTTATGGAACTCTCAAAAATAATAAATTAGACCTAAGCACGCACACACATCACAATAAACACCAACCAAATCGTTACCAAAACATTAACCATTCAAAAATAAATCCAAAACCGAGAACTATAAATTAACATGCAATCATCATACAACCTAGGTAATGGTTCAAGATTTAGCTACTCATAATCATGAAGATCGATAAAAACATAGGTTCAAAATAAAACATAGTCATAATCTCAATATTTATGAACACAAAGTAAATAAATATAAAAACTAAAACTTTTAGTGACCAAACCCGAGCCTTCAATCTTGAACCCGAGCCTTCCTACCCTTCAATTAACCTCTAAAAAAACAATGAAGATCTGCTGCCTCGAGATACCTTTTTTCTTTGGCGGCTGATATAGTCTAACTTCGAAAATAATATTGATGTTCTTCCAAAATAATATGTTCCTCCCAATTTATAATGGAAACCAATTTTTATTTTTGTGGCATGTGTTTATGTTTGGGCTCGTGGCCCAAGCTTTTCTTTTCTTTTCTTTTTTATTATTATTATTAATAATAATATTATTATTATTACTACTATATCTTGATGTTCCCGACTCGAGTATTCTTGGCTCGACCAAAATTCCTCGTTTACGCTCTAAAGTCCATGAATACATGCTCTCAAGTGTTCGTGCCTCGATTAAAATTCATTCGTTTTGAACTCATTTTCCACGAACACCTATGAAATAATAAAATAAATAAATACATAATAAAAATGCCACAAAACGAATAAAAACTTGACCAAATAATATACAAAATACATAGGAAAAGAGATGTGTTTTGCAACACATCAACATCCCTCACTCGCGAACATCCCAGGGATCCAGCATGGTCCCTTACACTTTAGATTTTGACAAATCTAAAGTTCAGATAATAAAATGGTCATTTATTGATTCCAACTCAGTATTAGTGACAAGGACAGATCGTTCAAGCAAGGCCTTCAAATCTATGAATGAACTGAAGAAACTATCTATACAAGACTTGCTTACAATTCAACATCTTGAACTTGAACAAGGATCTCTCACATATGAACAACTGAACAAACTCAAGACTTCCATGTTCAAAAATCTGAAAGATACTTGAAGACAGAAGAAGACAATAAAGAATTAAATAAGGTTTTGGCTTCATCAATCCAGGGGGAGATTGTAAGGACAAAAAGGATTGTTGAATCCTCTTTTGCTAGCCTTAGTCTAATTCCTACTTCTGCCAAATATTCTAAGTATGAAACTACTGAAGAAAGAAGACACAAGTACTGAAGAAGGATTCAACAAGTACTGAAGAGTAAAGATCAGAAGTTCTGAAGTCAAACCAGACAAGTCAACTAAAGAACTGCTGAAGACAAACTACTCATCAGTAGTTTGTCACTTATCAGCACTTGTAATAGAATCTTTCCACCGCCCTTATGTTTCAGTAGTTTAGTATTTTATTATTACTTTATCTTTTGTACAAGTTCCAAGACTGCAACTTGTTGTAGACTTGTTTTTGTAACAAGGTTTATGTATTTGTTTGTCTATAAATAGATGGGTTAATCCCTCTGTTTTAGACATTGATTTTAATTGAAAAACTGAAATCCTTCAGAGCTTAAACTTGAAATTCCATTTCATATTCTGAGAATCTATCTGCTTATTTATTATCATATACATTCATTACTTAGATTCTCATTAACTGTCTTTAGTTTACAAACATCCAGGGGAGTAATAACTCTTGTTGATAATGAAACTTTATACCTTATTCCGCTGCAAAACTGCTTTGATTAAACTTGCAAAAACACAAAAGTGTTCATAAGCAAGCAACTGATAAAGAGCATATTGATCCAACATTTACTTAGTAGTAGGGCTGCAAATGAACTGAACTTTTAGCGAACAGTTCATGAACCGTTCGGCAGGAAGTTCGTTTGTGTTCGTTCGTTTAATAAATGAACGAACACGAACAAAAAATTCCGTTCGTTTAGTTAAATGAACGAACATGAACAGAGGTCGTGTTCGTTCGTTTATGTTCGGTAACGTGTTCGTTTATGTTTGATAGTTTATTAAGGTTTTTAATTTTTATACTTTTTATATTCTTTTATTTTTAGTTATTTTACCAATAAATAATATATGACTATATATGAGATAAATATATGACTATATGAGATCAATAAACCTACGTTTTTTTATCCAAGCTCATTATATGTTTTCACGTTACTGCGTTGATGCCCTCCACCTCCAACGCCCTCTGTTATCCACCTACTCTGACGCCCTTCTCCAATACTAAGTATGTTTGAACAATTAGGTTATATTATGGGTGGATCTAGCTAATGTCTTAATATATGTGAATTCGATGTTATTCAAAAGTTAATATATGTCCGTTTGTGTTTGTTTCCATTCATGAACACTTCTATGTGTTCATGAACACTTGTTTGTGTTCATTAATGTTCGTTTGTGTTCGTGTGCGTTCATGAACAAAATTAACAAACGAACACGAACATGATTGTTTTCTTAACAAACGAACACGAACATAAAATCTCGTTCGGTAAGTGTTCATGAGCAGTTCGTGACCACGTAATTTTCTTAACAAACGAACACGAACAAAGCCTTGTTCGTGTTCGTTCGGTTTGTTTGCAGCCCTAGTTAGTAGTGGTAGTTTGTGGTTTCCCTAGGGTAATTTTTATATGGATTGAGTTCGACCCCCACCAATTTTATATACCTTCACGATTTAAAATATATATGATTCGGTTTACGGTTTTATTTTAACAGTCCGACGTTTTATGGTTTGAAACATGGAACATGCATAATAAACCGAACCAGTAATTTAGCCTTTTTTAATCTAAAACCACGAAACTAAACATTCAAACCATAAAAACCTTGAAAACCGGCTGATTCAGTTTGTGCTACTCAAAAAGGTGCTTATGGTTTTGGCTCAAATTTTTCGTCAAAATAGCCGAACCGGACCATGGAAGCTCCTAATAACATGCATCTATCTCCCTTGGTTACACATTGACACATGACACATACATAAACACTTATGTACCAGATCCATGGTGATTAATGTTGAGTTGATCGTTGGAGAGTGGTCCTTGAGGCTTCTGCCTCAATACCCCTTCTAAAATAGGTTTCCTATGGTTTGCACATACACATCATCAAGCTCAGGAAGACAATGAACGACCCCAACATCAACAACACGGCTAGTTTGAATCAAAAAATACTTCTTACTCACATTGTTATAAGGATCCAATCTTAACTACATGGTATTTTTAAACATCAACAATAGGCAAATTAAAGTAATAAAACATTATAACTTATACTAAACTAGTTGATTACCCCGGGAGTGTCTCGGGGTTGAAAAATCTAATATTACTTAATAAAAAAGGATAAAAGAAGTAAAAAGTCTCAACCTCTTTTAATGTTAAAGAAAGTTATTCTAATATTTATACTATCAAAAGAGAATCTCATGTTGCGTTCCCAGCAAATTAAAAAATCTCAACCTCTTTTAATGCTAAGCTTATCGTTATAACACATGAACATGGGCAATTCATATATGTAATAGTAGGTTCAAAAACATATATATTATCATAACATGATTAGTGACTTGCCTATATATGATTAAGAAATTACCTAAATACATTGTGTTTTTTTCTGCATGAACAAAAACTTATTAAAAGAACATTTTTTTCGTTTTTGTATAGCACTATATATGGTGCTCGTTGGAAAGATAATAAAGTGATCGTTAATTTGGTGTATTTTTTTTCAATAAAATGTCATACATAAAAGTTACTAACGTTTAAACATTGTGAGCGAAAAATAAGAAAAAAATAAAGATAAAAATATTAATTAACATATTTGAAATTTTAAAATAATTAATAGTTCACTAACATTTAAAAAATGTGAGAGGAAAATAAGGAAAAGATATTAATTAATATATTTGAAATTTTAAGATAATATAGATATAGATTTTATTTAAAAATACAAAATAAATAAATTTAAAAGAAAGTTTCACATGATGCCACATGGCACAATCAATGGGAGGTTGAGGCCTTCATTGAATGTCACATCATATAAACCTAATTCTTTTATTATAAGTTATAGATTCACTAGCTGATTACCCCGGGAGGGTCCCGGGGTTGAAAAATCTAACTTTACGTGATAACCTATTGCAAATGGCTCGAGTTAACTAACCACAAAATCTCTCAATCATTGCATGTTCATAGTATTCTAATCAGTAATAACTCATATTCCCCACAAAATCTAATTTTACGTGATAACATGAACACTTTGTATGTTTTTTTTCTATATGAACGAAACCCCACAAAAATAGTCGATTTTTTCTCCGTTTTTTATATAGCACTATGGTACTCGTTGAAAAGATAATAAAACGTTCGTTAATTTGGTGTAATTTTTTTCTTTAAAAAATCCCGTATATAAAAGATATAAACGTTTAAAAATTATGGGAGGAAATATGAGAGAAAATTTTAAATTTATTTTTTAATTGTTTTTTCCTAAAATAACTCAATTTAATAAAAAAGAAAACAATTCAAAAACACCAAAAACTCTTCATTATAATGCCACGTGGCACTCTCAATGGAAGGTTGAGGCCTCCATACCGATTCACCTATTCAAGATGACAGCACGCGTATGAATCTTATTATTAAATCAATTCATGAATACACAAACATACTAATTCAGATCTGGAATAAAACAAATAAATTAAACATTGAACAATAAACATACCGATTCACCTATTCAAGATGACAGCACGCGTATGAAGGTAACTTCCGCTTAAAGATCCGCACCAACTGAAACGACAATAAAAGGAAAAAAACACAAACATAATAATTCAGATCTAGAATAAAATAAATAAATTAAACATTCAACAATAAACATACCGATTAAAGATGAACCTATTAAAAGATCCGCACCAAGTGATATCCGCCACTGGCGAAGGTTTGTAGTGTAACCTTGCCAAATTTTCAAATTGTAATACGTACATTATTTTTATAATGTGCCTAAGTCTTCACTTTACTACCACACAACTAATATATATATATATATATATATATATATATACATATAAAGGTTTAATAATAATAATAATAATAATACATTTAGTTTAACAAAAAAAAAAATATATATATATATATATATATAATAACATTTACAAAACTAAATTGCTGCAGCCCACTCCCCATGATTGTTTCTTTTTGAAGCCCAGCCCAACAAAATACCCGGCCCACTGACCCCCTTTTCCCTCTCTGATCTGTTCACAAAAAAAAAGGAGACAAAACACGCCTCAGCCGGGTTTCGAACCCGAGCCAAGGCTGTGACAGACACCCGCTTTAACCACCTGGGCCAGACGTTTGTTTTGATTTAATCCCGGTGACTAACATATATAACACCACTTTAGTTCTCCTTTTTCCTTCTCCTCTCCCACGATCAACAGCAGCAACAGAGATATGTTTCTTTTATTTTTTTTTTAAATCGTAGTTTGCCATAATTACGTGATTAACGCAGGGTTTTGACTCGGATTCGTAATTATCGGACATTCACGCGTACTATACCCAATTATTGTCATCAATTCATACCAAATTTACATCATTCACGCGTATGAACATTAAAACGTGGTCAACTTTCCAATTAACCTTAACCATTGATCCTCAGTATAAATAGATGTGTTTCGAAGCATTACAACTCGCTCACAACTCTCTCTCAACCTCCAATTATCTCTGAATCACACTGATTATAATTATCTTGTTCGTCGTTTGACTTTTGCTTTGACCCGACAATCATACGTAAAACAACACTGTGAGTTACTTTTCTTTTGTGGGTTTTATTAGTCGGCGATCAAACAACAAAAGCCCCAACATTAATCGGGCTCAAGTTGTCTGATTTGTCCAATTGTTAAATCTAGGGTTTGTTCTTATTAATTTGGGGAAGAACATGATTTTTAACATGATATATATATTAAACGGGCTGGAACAAAACACAATCATGGTCTGGACCAAGTGGTTGTGACTGGAGCCTTGTGAACTGGACCACAGGGGTTCGAATCCCACCCCATACATTCTTTTTTTTTGAGTTTTCAAGTATAAGTTTAAATTATATATTTATTCATTTTAATTATTTAAAATACTTACAAGCCTTCAAAAATTCCCAAAATTTTACATAATGATGTTCATGTCCTGAATATTATTATTCAGATTTTTATATCCAGAAATTTATTTATTTAATATATATAATAAATAAATCAAGTTTATTCTATTTTATTTATAAAAATCTATAAAAATATCAAAACGATCTTATTAATTTCCACAAAAATTATTTTAAGTTTTTATAACATTAAGCTTTTCAGAAATGATTTTTATTTCTGAAAAATCTTTTATTTAATATTTTTAATCAATTTTTGTTAGTTTTAATCATAATTAAATCATAATAAATCCAATTTTCATCATTTTTGCACCAAAATTTTATACAAATTATTTTTAACCATTTAGAACAGAAATATGATTTTTAAAATAGAAATTCTTTAATTTTAGTATTTTTGAATATTAAAGTTAAATATTGGCTATTTATAATAAATAGATTTAATAATCTATTTTAAAGAAAATAATTTTATAAAAATTATTTTTATACTTTATACACATTCTTGTGACCATCCTAGATTTAACATTTATAAAAAGATTTTTAGTTAATTATTTACTAAATTTCTCTCAATTGGCGAATATTTTTAATATTAATCAAACGAGCAATTATCCCCAATTCGAAGCCCTAGAACTTATACATTTGTAGACTTGATAGACTTAGACATATTTATTACCTCATTTTAGGGTGATACTTGATACATTTGGTCAACACATTTCTCAACAGATATAACATTTTAACAAGGTGAGTTTTACATAGCCCCTTTTCTATTTATCACCATTTTTGGGGTGAAACATGTTTATAACATCATCATTGCAATTCAATCATCAATGTGTCTATGTGTTTTCTATGTTGCATTATGTCTTGAGCATGATTAGAGTAAGCACCATTCTAGCATAATCATTAACATTGATCAGCCGGCGGTATACATTGATAGATCTATTGGACTGACAATCCCACCCGGATACGTGCCTCCTACAAAGGTTACGTGGGTGTTTGTTATCGTATAACATATTGGACCATGAGCGTATGGTATGTATCATTTTATAACAGTCATCAGGGTTGATTATGCACTCGATTTATTTCTAGTATGTTCTCACATATGGACTAGATTGACATGACACATGAATTGCACATCATTCTTACTCAATTATCAAAAACCTATGTAATTCTCACCAACTTTTGTTGACCCAAAACATTTTCAACTTAACATGTTTCAAGTTCTATTTGCTTGAAGATTTGAATTGATGCTTGAAGATATGTGTATAGTTTTATTCAATTTGATGTACAAATTCTAGAACAAATGTATGTAATTCATTTAAATCATTTAATGAAATTTATTATTCACCATGAGCTACTGAACAATCATCAATACGTGACATCCCGATGTTTCCGCCATCGGTTGGGGTGTTACAGATTGGTATCAGAGCCATGGTTATAGGGAATTAGGTTATTAGAAAAATAATCTAGTCTATAACCATAGGATTTAACCAGTACTTGCTTCTTTTACTTGCTATTCTCTATCTCCCTCCTACTTCTTACCTCTAATTTCATCCCTACAAGAAGGTTGTTCTCCACCAGTGGATCTACTCTTAGACTAATAGGACAAAATCCTCAGGTTTAACCTGAACCCCTTGGAATCTCGTCGAAGTTCTAGATCTTAATAACGAACACGTGCAATCTGGAAGGGTGAACGCCTGTATTCTGAGTCTTCTGTCTAGGCTGGCATTGCGCATATATCCCAATCAGACGAGGGACCCGGATGCCTACCTGGGAATTCTCGGGATGAGTGTTCACTTATAGGCTAAAGCATGTCTTCATATGTTATTAGAATCTGGAATCTTTGATAAGTCAACGTTTTCGTTTATTCGTTTTGATTAATGAATAAATGATTACATTCCTTATATCACCTCATTCATTTCATGCCACATTGAACCTTCATTGTGTCCCTTACGGATCATGTCTCCACGTCGTAGCACTCGCAATAACAGTGGTGAAAACCAAGAGGAAAGTAACAACAACCACAACACCAACCACAACAACAACAAAAACAACAAAGGTGTTGATGCCCAACTGGCTGCGATTATTCACAACCCTGCTCAGGTTACTAATCCAAATCGTCCTGGTAATCATGCTATAAATGTGGAAACCCAAATCACTACCGTAACCGATGCCCTAAACTAAACCAAGATCAAGACCCCCCCAGCTACTTAACAGCAAGTCCCACCATTTGAATGTTGGTTGCTTTTAATTCTTTGTATTGAAACTTTATGGATTCGAGTAATAAATTCAAGGATTATCATAACATCTGTGTGCATGCTTGTTTAAATGTGAACTAAATGCTATATCTATAATCATACTTGCTTACTTGTACAACAAATAGTTGACTACCAAAACAACCTACTTAACGATTGGTAGAGGTCATCATGTCTTTCCAACAGTCGGGAGAGGCCCTACCACCTGCTCAACGACTGGAGGAGACTATCAGACCTGCTCAACAATCGGAAGAGTCATAGAAGGACGCAAAACCCTAATGTAAGGTAAATTGGGGATTACGGTCCGGAACGTAATCGTGAATTTACAGGTACGTTAAGGTGGTGTGGAATTCTACCAAGATTTTCGGTAGTTAACCAAATGTAAACTCTAGATATCTAGTAGTTCATTTAATAAATCAACTCACACGTAACACGCCTCCTATTCACGCTATTCGAGACAGGTTACTCTATTCATTGTCATGCCCTAACATAAAATTCTTCAAGTCACACTTGTCCTAAATTTTATCCAATCCCCTTCAACCCTGGTTTTCTTTTAACTTCGGGACGAAGTTCCTAAAAGTAGGGGAGACTGTAACCTTGCCAAATTTTCAAATTGTAATACGTACATTATTTTTATAATGTGCCTAAGTCTTCACTTTACTACCACACAACTAATATATATATATATATATATATACATATAAAGGTTTAATAATAATAATAATAATAATAATAATAATACATTTAGTTTAACAAAAAAAATATATATATATATATAATAACATTTACAAAACTAAATTGCTGCAGCCCACTCCCCATGATTGTTTCTTTTTGAAGCCCAGCCCAACAAAATACCCGGCCCACTGACCCCCTTTTCCCTCTCTGATCTGTTCACAAAAAAAAAGGAGACAAAACACGCCTCAGCCGGGTTTCGAACCCGAGCCAAGGCTGTGACAGACACCCGCTTTAACCACCTGGGCCAGACGTTTGTTTTGATTTAATCCCGGTGACTAACATATATAACACCACTTTAGTTCTCCTTTTTCCTTCTCCTCTCCCACGATCAACAGCAGCAACAGAGATATGTTTCTTTTATTTTTTTTTTAAATTGTAGTTTGCCATAATTACGTGATTAACGCAGGGTTTTGACTCGGATTCGTAATTATCGGACATTCACGCGTACTATACCCAATTATTGTCATCAATTCATACCAAATTTACATCATTCACGCGTATGAACATTAAAACGTGGTCAACTTTCCAATTAACCTTAACCATTGATCCTCAGTATAAATAGATGTGTTTCGAAGCATTACAACTCGCTCACAACTCTCTCTCAACCTCCAATTATCTCTGAATCACACTGATTATAATTATCTTGTTCGTCGTTTGACTTTTGCTTTGACCCGACAATCATACGTAAAACAACACTGTGAGTTACTTTTCTTTTGTGGGTTTTATTAGTCGGCGATCAAACAACAAAAGCCCCAACATTAATCGGGCTCAAGTTGTCTGATTTGTCCAATTGTTAAATCTAGGGTTTGTTCTTATTAATTTGGGGAAGAACATGATTTTTAACATGATATATATATTAAACGGGCTGGAACAAAACACAATCATGGTCTGGACCAAGTGGTTGTGACTGGAGCCTTGTGAACTGGACCACAGGGGTTCGAATCCCACCCCATACATTCTTTTTTTTTTGAGTTTTCAAGTATAAGTTTAAATTATATATTTATTCATTTTAATTATTTAAAATACTTACAAGCCTTCAAAAATTCCCAAAATTTTACATAATGATGTTCATGTCCTGAATATTATTATTCAGATTTTTATATCCAGAAATTTATTTATTTAATATATATAATAAATAAATCAAGTTTATTCTATTTTATTTATAAAAATCTATAAAAATATCAAAACGATCTTATTAATTTCCACAAAAATTATTTTAAGTTTTTATAACATTAAGCTTTTCAGAAATGATTTTTATTTCTGAAAAAACTTTTATTTAATATTTTTAATCAATTTTTGTTAGTTTTAATCATAATTAAATCATAATAAATCCAATTTTCATCATTTTTGCACCAAAATTTTATACAAATTATTTTTAACCATTTAGAACAGAAATATGATTTTTAAAATAGAAATTCTTTAATTTTAGTATTTTTGAATATTAAAGTTAAATATTGGCTATTTATAATAAATAGATTTAATAATCTATTTTAAAGAAAATAATTTTATAAAAATTATTTTTATACTTTATACACATTCTTGTGACCATCCTAGATTTAACATTTATAAAAAGATTTTTAGTTAATTATTTACTAAATTTCTCTCAATTGGCGAATATTTTTAATATTAATCAAACGAGCAATTATCCCCAATTCGAAGCCCTAGAACTTATACATTGGTAGACTTGATAGACTTAGACATATTTATTACCTCATTTTAGGGTGATACTTGATACATTTGGTCAACACATTTCTCAACAGATATAACATTTTAACAAGGTGAGTTTTACATAGCCCCTTTTCTATTTATCACCATTTTTGGGGTGAAACATGTTTATAACATCATCATTGCAATTCAATCATCAATGTGTCTATGTGTTTTCTATGTTGCATTATGTCTTGAGCATGATTAGAGTAAGCACCATTCTAGCATAATCATTAACATTGATCAGCCGGCGGTATACATTGATAGATCTATTGGACTGACAATCCCACCCGGATACGTGCCTCCTACAAAGGTTACGTGGGTGTTTGTTATCGTATAACATATTGGACCATGAGCGTATGGTATGTATCATTTTATAACAGTCATCAGGGTTGATTATGCACTCGATTTATTTCTAGTATGTTCTCACATATGGACTAGATTGACATGACACATGAATTGCACATCATTCTTACTCAATTATCAAAAACCTATGTAATTCTCACCAACTTTTGTTGACCCAAAACATTTTCAACTTAACATGTTTCAGGTTCTATTTGCTTGAAGATTTGAATTGATGCTTGAAGATATGTGTATAGTTTTATTCAATTTGATGTACAAATTCTAGAACAAATGTATGTAATTCATTTAAATCATTTAATGAAATTTATTATTCACCATGAGCTACTGAACAATCATCAATACGTGACATCCCGATGTTTCCGCCATCGGTTGGGGTGTTACATGTAGGGGCGGGGAGGGGCGGCCGACCCCCCCGGATTTTCGCGCAGAAGTTCCGATTATATAGTATCCGTATAGAAAATTTTGAAAATATAGGGTTTTGACCCCCCGAAACTGGTTTTCGACCCCCCGAAACTGGTGACTTCCGAACCCCCGGTGACTTCCGACCCCCCGAACCTTCGGGTCAAGCTTCGCCACTGATATCCGCAGCAAGTGAATGGAAAAAAACGAAAGAGTGAGATGATAATAAAAAGAACAAAAAGAAAGATGAAACACAATATTTGCATCAAGAAGAACTTACAGATCACTGAAGAAGAAGAAGAAGAAGAAGAAGACGATCGATGTTAACTATCGGGAAGGAATCGATCGAAGTTTTCTTGATTCAGATTGAAAGAGTAAAGCAGAATGTTGATTGTGCTGAGAGAGCCGATTGAGAGAGTAAAGCAGATTGTTGATTGTGATGAGAGAGACGATTGAAAAGAGGGGTAGAAAACTTTAGGGTTTTTTAGGTTAGCGTGTGTTTTTTTTTTTTTTTTTTTTTTTTTTTTGTTAATTATGGAAATAGTTCAAAAACACCCAAAACACTCAATTAAGATGCCACGTGGCACTCTCAAGGGGAGGTTAAGGCCTCTATTGGACGCCACGTCAGCATACCCATTTTCTTTTATATATATTAATAAATAATAGATTAAATTCCAACAATTAGGAGGTCCTTTTAATTCATTGTATCTCTTTTTTAAATCAGTCTTAATAATATGTATTACAAAATCGCTATTTGGGTTGTAGCCCAAAGTGAAAGCAGTATGAGAAAAGACTCACGTACTTGAGTAAGGTGAAAATAAAGAAAAATTAACCTTTTAAAATGTATTACAACAAAATCATAATTAATATTCTAGTGGATCAAATAACTATCATTGCTCTAATCATGATTGGGAGCTCCACCCTTCGCACCACTCCCAAAATTATATAACTTTACACATGTATTCAGGTGAGTGCACCAGTCACTTTGGTTTTATCGGGCCACCCTTTACATCTTTAGTTTTTTTTTTTTCTATTGTTTCTATTTTTATATCAATGATATATATAGTTTATAAACAACTAAGGTATAACACTTGTTCAACAACTATCTGAAATGGGTATACAATCAATATCACTTTTGATACATATTTTTTTATTATACTTAATGAAGGGGTAGATTTCTAAAGAGTTTGTATCAATTTGATTTTAACAATTCCTAGATATTATAGGATAATACACCAACACCTACACCCCGCAAGAGTTGACCTCCCAACCTTTTAATGTGAAGCACACCACTTAGGGTTGTCGGGGCATCTCCTAGATGAGAACCCAGGATGACAAGGGCTCCACAAGAACACCACCGCAACTACCTCAAGATTGGGGTGCGACTTAAAATGTTCGTTCAAGGACCTGTTGCTAGATGGACAAAATGCGAAAAGGTGAACTTTGGCAAATTTTAGAATGCAAGGGATCAAGTGCCCTTCCAAGATGAAAGGGGTTGAAATGATGGAATGAGGTGGCAAAATTCAGTTGGCTGAATTAACGTCCAGAGTGAGTTCAAGTGGTGAACGCTCAGTCCACCCTTAACCACTAGAAAGATTTTGTTAAACGAACTTGATGAGTATTATACTGTTATATTAACTGTTTATACTTTATAGTGTGTTAAATACATTCTCTTTAAACGTATCAAATTTAAAGTTCTAATGCCTTGCGTAATGTGATCCGAAACCGTGAAATTGGTTACGTGGCACTTATAATTTGAATCACAATATAAGGCTAGTCGTTGTGGGCGGAGCATATTGGCGCCAACGGCCTAGTCATTGTCGACATGGCTACCCTTTTGCAGTACTTGGGGCGTCAACCTTGGCGTGTCACCATGCTGGTGGAGAGTGAAGGGGTGCGAAGAGGAGGGCGCCACCCTTGTAAGTTGTAACGCTTGAAGTGGCAGATGGGTAGGGCGTGAAAGCCGAAAGGGTGGTGGGGCTTCAGGCTAGTGACTCTAACGTGAATGGTGATGGGTAACCAACATTAATCTACAACAATGAGACTAACTTAAAACTTGCCTACTATCATTATCGCGTATGATATATAAATATAAAATTATTGGTTTAACTAATAATATTTTTTAAATATGAAGGTGCAAATGAATATTTAAAATGTGTACATATTTATGTTACATGTTAAGTTGAAATCAATCAATTATTGATATATGATTAGATATTTTCATGTGTAACTATAGACTTGTTACACTAAAAATAGATTAAGTCGAAACATGTTTATTTCTGATTTGTATTTGTTTGAGCCGGCTCATAGATTTTTGCTTGTTGTCCGTCTATCTGTTATCGTACCGTAAACTTTGCCCTTTTGGCTATCGAAATATATGAGTTTTACTTAAAAAAATATTCAATATGTAAATGTAACGACAACAATATAAGTTAAAAGAAAGGACATAGAGGACTTTATACATACGAATAGGGTTTAAACAACTTTCACACTAGTTGCTTTTATAACCTAGCTAGTAACATTCATTCAAAGATTGAAGATAAAACAAGGCCATGAGAAATAAAAGTGAAAGTAAAGTAGGAGACCGATCGGAAACAATAATGTCTGAACATGAAATTATATTCCGACATGTTTTTTGCTTTACCTTTTATCGAATCTAAGCTCCAACCAATATCTGTTTGAAAGTGACACTGATTAATCTACTTTGGCTTCCTTCGAGAAATTTTATTTGACTGTCATTTTCCCAAAGCACAAATCCACATGTCTTCAAACCTTCTTATTATTCCTTAACCAAATTTTTAAAACCATCACGAACAAGTGCGTAATTAGTGAAGCCTTGGAACCAAAAATGCAATTTGATAAACCACAGGAACTAACCAAACAATTAACTCTAAACTTTATAATGTTTTTATTAAGAATAAGTGTACTGGTTTTATTTAACTAAAAGCGCATAACGTCTTGGCGCGTCACTTTCTACATATGTCTACGTAGTAAGACTTTGACCAAGTAAAAGGAAAATGATGTAGTGGTTTTAACTACAGCTAAATTAAAGAAAAATATAAAATGCGTGATTCGTTGGTTTTAAGTTTGCTCCACACCAACCTTCCATAGCTTCCGTTACCGCACTAACGAAATATCCATTTGTGCTCCCTTCTCTAATGCGGCACAATGTTGGGGCCGTTAATGTGGTTATTGGCATGCTTTGGCGCCTCAACTACACTCGGTCTAAGCTTTGCCAATAAACTTTACACACACTTATTGTGTGTTGTTATGTATCTAATGTTAATATTATATATATCATATGTTCCATAACAAAATTGTGTTAGACAAATTCGCTTGATTTATACAATTAAAAATGACTGAAACGCGGCTAAGTATCATCAACAAGTAACAACAGCATACAACCAACTCCGCCCTTGAGATAAACGAAACAACAGAAAGGCTAGAATGTCCATTTAACGAAAACTTAGAATAACAAGAAGGATCAAATTTATTTAATTTTTTTTTTTGAACGGCTAGACGGAACGGAGAACCACCCATAAGAACACCCAAACCGCGCAAGTTCGAACCCCGGCTCCAACGTTTGCAAGCCCGCGTAAAGACGCGTGGGAACGAACCCCCAACCCTCAGCGCAGGAAACCGCCACAAACAGGAGTCGAACCTCCGCATGTGGGGAAAACCTGGGCACCTCACCCCAGCTGGGCTGGGGGTCATCGGCATCAAATTTATTTAATTAAATTAAAGAAACAATGATGAATGCAGCAATAAAGGGTTAATATGAAAATAAGAAACATATGGTTTATGGCCTATGGTTTATGGAGACAATAATTGATGTCAATAATAATCCCAAGAGTGTGTAATGTAATGAAGAATGGGGCCTTGAGATAATGTTCAAAGGAGCCAAAAAATTGCTTTCTCTTATAACAAAGCAAATAAATACCACTTCAGTCAGAATATGTTTCTTTACTTAGCTGTCTCTTTATTAAAGCAATCCTCTTTGCATTTAAATTCACAACATAAAACCCACCCCAACACCCCACCCTTATTCTTATTGTTTTTGCTTCTAACCCTCATATTCTTAACCTTGCCCACACTCAAACAACCCCTCTAAACTTAGACCCTTTGCCCATATTCTTGTTATCTTTCTCTTTTAGCAATTTTTTTAGAAATATGTCTATGCTAGATGCGGACCACACGCCGTTGGTTTACCCGGTCTCTGAAACAAACCCGCCCTCCAACCACCAGTCGGATGGCTCGTTTGGGTCGGTTTTCATAGTATTGGCGGTGATAGTAGTCATATCAGCGGTTGCTTGCTTTCTTGGGCGGTTGTGTAATAAGCGCCAAAACAAGATGAAACTACCTAAGCACAGTCGACCCGCCAAAGAGAAGGATATGAAACCTAGCCGTAATGCATTCCAAACTAAAGATGGGGATATCGAATTCGGGTTTGATAAGCGGTTATCAAGCGCTAAGGTGGCTGCAAATAGTGAACCAAACATGGGGCGGCCTAATTCGTTTCGTGATCCGAACATGGGCCCAAACATGGTGAGACCTAACATGGGCCCAAATATGGGGCGACCTAATTCGTTCAAGGAAGGGTCTATGGGCCGCCCCGACACTTACCGAGAACCATCTATGGGAAGGCCTAACTCGTTTCGCAAGGGTGAATTTAGAGATGATCAGGTGCGGTTCGGTGGTAATCAGGATCATGAGATGAATTTCAAATCGGGTACAGGACCACAAATTTATTGAATGTAGAGTACTTTGATGTATGATAGATTTGACCAAAGTATGGTTAAGTAGATGCTCTTTAATGGAGGTGGTGTTCATGCTTATTTCTTCTTTTTATTATGAAGTGGTTGTGGAAGTAACATCTTCATACTAATGAAGATTTAAATTAAGTTGTACTTTGTGTTCTTTGCTCAAAATTTGCATATTTCTTTCCTAGCTAGATATAAACCTGGTGATCACCAGGTCAAATACACGATGACTTCTAACGATTTCAACTCATTTACTTATTATACACAGGCCGATTCAGGCTATACATTTTTTAATATAAAAAAATCAAATCAAACGGGTTAAATGGGACGAAAGTCACCTAAGTGTATATCCCCAATCCATTGTCACATTTCACTACCACTTCAGAAAACTACATCTCATACCAAATGAAACAATATAATCCATACCTCAACTACTTTAAAATCGGCTAATTGGCTTTTCTATGAGCTTCCCGTTTGCATTGTTTGAGCTTTTCTTTCACTAAACCTTCAATAAAGTCGAAATAACGTTACAAATTACCAACTAAAATCCTTGAATAAACTAAAAAATCAGCCTTTCTATCATGAGTCATCACCCATAAAAATGTTCTACATAAGCACATGAGGGTAAGCCTGCAGTTTGACCAAAAGCATACCCAGCTTCATGTTAAAAAAAAAGTATGAACTGAGAAAAATAAGCAGCTTCATTAATTAACCTAATGGCTGTCAGATTCTTCGTCTATTGTCATTCCGTGGTCTCTTAGAAGACCCTGCTTTCAAAGTGTCTGCATTCGACTCAATCTAGAAAATTAAAAAAAAAAAAAAAAGATTAACAAATCCACTGATAGAGGGAAGAGATAATGGTTGATTAGTAATACGCACCTTATTGAGTTTTTCCCTGACCAGTCGTACTGTCTGATTCATTGACTCTACTGGAAAATAATCCTGATATTATAATTAACAATGCACGTTTGTAAGTCAACACACGCTACACACATAAGCAAACTCAGCCATACACGGATTAATCCTAGATTTGTGGTCATATAAAATCAAGAAACTCTTAGCATTGCATATTAGGCTCCCACCTTTGACTAGAGTGTACACATAATGTAAGGAAATTCAGATATTATAGTAACATGCATCTTCATTTCATATATTAAGAAAAAATTAGTGGATTAGACTATAATTTGCGTATGTTGTCGTTTAACTAAAATTTGCATAACGCCCCCCCCCCCCCCCCCCCACACACACACACACACACTTGCATTTCGGTGTTTGACGCTGATGTGGCTTTGGCGCCGGTGGGTTTAACCATAGTTGTTAAAAGCCATCGCCTCTTGCGCCTAGGTCCATTTTTTAGGCGAGGCGATGCATTTGCGCTTTGAGTCGAGGAAATTGCGCCTTAATTCTCCAATTGATAGTTTAGGCGCAGATTTCACCTAGATTCCCAAATTCTAGAGAGTTTCCAGCCAAGTTCGTTAAATTATGGCTAGGTTTTAGCCAGATTTCTACTTTTATTTAAGGAACACTACTTCTCTACACTAATAGATCAATATTTTAAAACTTTTCATACTAACCATATAAAAAAATAGTATTATTTTAATATATTTTTACTTTATTTTCTTCTTCGCTTTTTTTATCTCAGGCCCTCGCTTTTTTTGCGCCTCGCGCCTAGGCCCCAGGAAAGGCCTATGCGCCTTGAGTGCGCCTAGCGCCTTTGATAACTATGGGTTTATCGCCCACAACGTGGAGCCTTACAAGGTGCTCGGATTCAAACAGCATGGCCCAGTTCTTTCAAATACTTCAGATACAATGCGATATTTAAAGATATTTTGATGGCTTCGTATTTGCTGATGATATGCCAATAAAATAACATAAAGGGTTTACCTGATTAGAAGAAACTGTTGAGGGAAAAGTATGATTGTGAATAGTATGTTGGGACTGTGTCTCTCTTGGGTCGCTGCAAAAATAACATATAATCAGATTTTTCCAAAGGAACTAAGTGTAATGTTTTAAATACTCGGGATAAAACAATATAAATTACATATAAACCTCTGTTGAATATTTAATGGTTCAGATATGAAGTTCTTGTGTGACAGTGTAGAACCTGAACCGGCAACAGAAGGAGCCTTGGATCTTCCAGCTGAAACAACAAAGACAAACCATAGTGGCACTCGTTCCATCTAGAAAACACGTCTATTTTTAAACATGTATAGGATAGCGTTAGTTGCTAAATAACTTACGAGTAAGCCTAGCAACAACTTCTTTTCTTCGTCCTTCCAATTTCTCCTTGGTGTCATCAAGGCTCTCGTATTGTGGTGCATATGAAACTTTTAGCCGGTTTCCTATAAAAACTGATTCATCCAACTTCCTTTTGGCAAACCTACATGAAAGAAGCTTTTAAAACATAGAATCCAATTGAAGTTCTCACGATTTATGAACGTAAACCACCTAGCATTGTTGACTTGATGAAACTTGATCCAATAAACATCAGTAAATGGTTCACAGTCTTCATCATCCAATGGTACAAACCTACAAAAGATTAGAAAAAGAAAATAACATATCATGATCAACAAGACCTCTTAGACATACATAATATCAAATTTCGATTAGAAGTTCTATTTCGTATCTTCCCATATTTCGTATCTTCCCATATTACAAATCCACCCCTAACACAATAATGCATGCATTAGTGATTCCAATTATCTCATTCCTATTGTGTTACTTGTTATATGACGACTAACCAACAAAAAGCGCTTATACAGCTATGAACAACAAAGACTTACAGATCTAAAATCTACTTACAATCGCGATTCGCGACCATAGTTATCAAAAGCCATCACCTTGACCGCCTAGGCAACCAATTTTCTAGAAGCCACAAGATCCCGCTTTTCCCTCCTCGATAAAAAAAGCTACGATCTGATTTTTAAAAACCTAATCCCCTGACCATTGATCAATACTTACCAGTTATAGAGATATATGTATAAATCTCAATCAAATCTTATTTTATTTTAAATATATTTGATTTTCAAAACACTTATAGATAAAAAAAACAAATCTGCATATCGATCCCTAAATCAATTCTATTGAATTATTCTTCCATGTATAAACACCTCGACTCATTAATTTACCACCAACTGATCTTGTCTACCACATAGTTATCAAAGACGTTTTAATTCTTTTAACAGGTATGGCTAAGTCAATCATTTTATGTTTATATGATTTATAAGATGATTGTTATTTTTAATGATTTGGTGGTTTTTAATTTTTTTATTTGCGCTTTTTTTTTTCTTAGGCATGCACCTTTTTTGTGCTTCTCGCCTTGAGTGCGCCTCACACCTTTGATAGCTATGATCGCGACAATATTCTAATCAATTTCATAAATTATTAGAAACTAAGTTATGAAATTCACATTTTAGCCCTAAACTCCAAGCAACAACACAATCCAAAAAAACACATAAACATATCATGCTAGCGTTATTTACAATAATCCATCAACAAGCAGGCAATTGGCTTAAACAATCATTAACTAAACTAACCCATCTGCTACTAACACCAATGTTGTAAAAGTCGCTCTAAGCGGTAGCCTAGGCGCTAGTCAGCCACAAATGTAGGAATAAGGCCCTAGTCGAAAACTAGGCGTTTTGGCCATTAGGCATGCCTAGGCAGTGGTTTTTTAAAAATTTTCTTTTTTTTTTAATTTCCAAGTATTTCTTATATTATGAGTATATATCTAAGTATTTTTAAGTATTATGCGTATATATATGTTTAAATATTTTCAAAACACACCTAAAAACACCTAAACGCCTAATTCCGCCTAGTGAACAATTTACTGTTTAAAAAAAATACTTACTCGTCAATTTCACCGTATCCAGCGAACAATTTACGCAATTCGTCACCGCAGCCTAACGCTGGAACGTTCCTTACGATTAAATACCTGTTTCAGATCATGAATTAATAAGTGGATTATTAATTTAGGGCTCAGGTAATAATAAATTGGAATAATTATTGTTAAGGAAATAATAAAAAGAAAATGGATTGGTATAATACGAACTTCGATTCGTCGCAAACGGTGTAAACACGTACCGCTGGTGTCTCGTCTTTGTTACGTGGCATTTTTTTCGATTGTGTATGATAATGTATGTGAATAACTAAAGGGACGGTGTCCGTTTCTTTAATTTGGTTGTTGTGAAAACCGGACCAAACTGTTAACCCGCGGTCAGACCGGAAAACTGGTGTTATTTAACGGTTGGACCGGTGACATTATTTGTTGCCTTCGTCATGTTTGGGTAACCAACTATTTTTTCTCATTTTTTTCTTTTCTACCTATTTAAAAAACAGTCACAACCAACTAAAGTCTAATTTTCTTCTTTTCAAATCATTACCCTAACAATGTATTTCTCCTTAGAGTGGGCGTGTCACTCTACCGAAATATTTTCAACTTTCACTGATTTACACTAATCTTACACTGTCACATCACTTCACTGAAACACAGTTTTGGAGGTAGCACTACCCTAAACCACGCAACCCATAAAAAACAAAAAAAAAAATCTCACTCTCATACATCCGTGGTATAACACCCGTGAAACATACCAGCAAAACACTACCCCTGTCACCCGAGACAGTGTTACCGTAAAGGTAAAGGGTACCATCACCGTTTGCTAGTAGTGCTTCGCCCTCCCTTATTAACTTCTAAGTCAAAAGGAGGGGCTAAAATGGAGAGCCAAACACCAACCTTCAA
This sequence comes from Ambrosia trifida, assembly GCA_028751855.1. Lineage (NCBI taxonomy): Eukaryota > Viridiplantae > Streptophyta > Magnoliopsida > Asterales > Asteraceae > Ambrosia > Ambrosia trifida. Next base: position 42,758,071 of record CM054123.1, on the reverse strand, counting down.
CGAAATCGCAATACCTTGGAAGTGAAGGCTTAAATCGCGATTTAGAACATAAATTATAGATAATAGACGTTAGGAAGATTTTGGCCCTAGTAAAAGAAGTAGCTTAGAGATGTTATCATTTAGGTTGGGCTTTTTAAAAAAGGCTTAAAAGTCTTAGTGAAAATGGGCTGCTAACTTGCCATACATACGTGATCTCTTGTGTATAAATTAGGGTATATGGTAGTAGGTATGTTGGGCTATCAGTGTAAAAATCCAGAGTGCTCGTACGATTCTTAACCATATCTTAGTTTATTCATCTTGACCGGGTATTGGCTAGAATTGTTTGATCATTAACCAAACCACCATTTCGACTATGTTTCACCTTAAAATGCTTCTGTCATTGCATAAACCATTTAGAAACCTGAGACCAACATAATTATGTAAGAAAATCAAGGCCAGCTATGGCCCAAGCTGGGGAGACCATCGGGCTTGGGCCTACTTTTATTAGGGCATATTTTTTTTAATAAAATTTCTCTCTATATATATATATATATGTGTGTGTGTGTGTGTGTGTATTTTTTTAAATAGAAAACCTATTTAACACTTAAAAGTTTGGCCCAATAATCAACTTAAAACTTATAAATTATTAACCCAATGTCCATAACATTTTTAAGCCCAATACCTATTTAATCTACTAAATTAAAAAAATAAAGTGACGCTCTTCTTTCTATTTGGTGGCACCTGCAGAAGAATATCGAGATTCCAAATTCCAATTTACAATTGTTAGTTGAATGTTTATCATCCTCTATGGCTACCATCTGTCCATATCCCATCCATCTAAATTGTAATTTTAAGTTTAATATTTAAGATTTTAATTGTAAAAAATATTTTTATGGTTTTTTTTAACTTCCAATTTAGCGTGAATACTTTGTTGAATACTTGGGTTTTGCATATTTTTTTATGTTTGTCGACTAATTAATGAATTATTATTGCAATCAGTGTTGTAAAAGTCGGCCTACTCGGCCTTGTACTCGGCGACTACTCGGACCTCGGAACCCCTCCGAGACGACTTTCTCCTACTCGGCCAAACTAGTCGGCGGCGGCCAACTCGGCCCTGTACTCAGTTGTCAAAATCAGTCATCTTCATCCTACTCAGCCCTATACTCGCCCTACTCGACCTTGTACTCGGAAAAAAAATGAATTTTAAACATGTATCTTTAAAAAAACATGCGTATTTGACATGAATTATGCTTATTTTGATACATATATTATATCCAATAAATAATTTTCTTTATATTTACCATATCCGAGTACTCCCCGAGTACTCCGAGTACTCCCAACTCCGCAGTCAGCCGACTAGGGGCCGCCTAGCGACTTTTGCAACATTGATTGCAATTAGGTGTCTTGTGGTACACTAAAATTAAGTGTAATTACTTAAGTAGATATATTTTATATATTTAGAATTTGGGGTTTTGTTGAAGCTTAAAGGGCATATTTTTTAACGGTTCGAATAGGACACGTAAATCCTCAGGGACGCCTCTGATGAAATTGTATCAAATGTTACCCTCTTTGCATCAGATAGATATTTTTAAAGTTAACTCGACAAATTAATAACATATTTTAAATTTCAATATTGCAAAGTAGTTTCATACACTTTACCCTACATGAAACGATATATAAATGTTTCAATCCCTCTATGTATCGATGCGATGTAAATTTGTCAATAATATAAATTACATACGAATAATGTACCCATGACCTAGTGGTATATTATCGGATTGCCTCCCCTCTATTCAAGATGTGAAGGGTTCAATCTTACAAGATGCTTGTATACGTGGTTAAAAAAAGCATGTTAGTTTGTTATTAGAAAATAAATTGCAAAAAAAAATTAATAAAGTGCCCAAATTACAATTTGTTTGATCAAAATGAAAAAAAGAAAACTTTGGAACTTCAAATATAAGTTAAAAATAAATACTTATAACTCATCATTACATACGAACAATATACCCATGATAGAACAATAAGGTAGTTGCCATGTGATTTGAAGATGATGTTTTTTAAGTAGTGGAACCACCTTGTTACATAAATACATGGTAAGGATTATTTGTACATAAAAGATTATTTGGTTGGGCAGAGAGCCACGCCTTGCATGCGTGCTCTTGCCACACGCCTTTCTAAAGCAAGTTGTCTAGCTCAAATTACGTTTTACCTAATATTATGGGTTAGATGAGTATTGATATGCCTCGTAGGTTTATCAGTAACTAAGAGTAAAAAGTAAAATTTGTTTTCTTTTTACAGGGCGAAGGATTTAAAGGGCCAGCGGGCGCCCCCTATTTTTTGGCGCAGTGATAGAAATTTACAATTTTCGTAGGTAAATTGCATCCGGGTTGAGTCCGACCCCCGCCGATTTGATCTTCCGGCCACTACCGATCGAAAAAAATTTAAATCCGCCCCCCTTCGATTCGAGAACCAAACTTCGCCACTTTACATTTTATTTATATCAGCTGCGATAGCAAATCAAGTCATGTATCAAAATATAAGTGAGACTTCACAGGCAGTGCAAATGCAATGAAATTTGCATGAAGGCAACACGATGCCATGCAACAACAAAGTATTGAACTATCAAGGGCTATTTGATAGCCTCTAAATTATTAAGAGGCTACCTCATCCGTTAGCACTAAGTGTATTTATTCATTAAAATGACACATATGAACACTGGTGGATCAAGAAATGAATTTCAGTAGTAACGTTTTTCATTTTTTTCATTTTAGTAGCAACGTTTTCTAAATTTCGTAAAAAAAACCAAATTTTCCACTACGCACACGAAGTTGAGCAGCAATGGACGCGACACCTAGTTATACACTAGATCCGCCTCTGCATATGAATCATTCAATAAGCCTCTTACTCATTAAGCTTTAAAATGATGCTAGAACACCACCACCTCCTCCACTACCAAGTTGTCGGACCGAGCTAAATTAAGCCGCTTACCCAACCAGACCTCTTAATGGCTCAGCACTTACTAGCGCAGAGGTTTCCAAACAACCCCTAAGTTACATAGGTAGAACAGTAAAATAACTCAAACATACTGCAACTATGTGTCTATGCTACCGGCATAAACTATGGGTTCGTTCAACCTTTTGTTGACTATTTGACTTCTTATCAAAAGTCAACTATTGCAGAAAACGAGGCCACCAACATCAGATGTTTTATCCATACAGACCATACTAGGGGTGTTTAAAATCGGATATCCAAAAATTCTGATATCTAATATTTTTGGATAACTAGTTTCACTGTCCGAATCCATATCCGACCGGATAGTGAATCGGATATCCGAATATCCGATTTTATTATGATATATTTTATACGTTTTATATATATTTTTTGGATATTTCGTATATATTCGGATATCCGAAATATCCGAAAATTTTTAAAATCACTATTCGAATCCGAATCCGAAAATTCGGATATGGATATCCAGTTTTTCGGATAGTTTCGAATTCGAATATTGGATATTTCGGATTTGGATATTTTTGAACACCCCTACCATACATAGCTTTATGTCACGGGCCAAATGTTCGATAGTCACAATGGTGTGGGGTGTACTTAAACTCTTGGTTACTGGTCGAGTCCCAGGCTTCATCGGGGGATGGCCTCAGTGGAATAAGGAAAGTGTACGTGCCAAGACATGCCTATCTGTCGAACGAACCACTGGTCGAGAGATGTTGCGGCTCTCCTGATGAGTCCAATGCATAGCGAAACCAGTGACCCAAGTCAAAGTAGCGGGATTGATTGGATTGCCCCTGGCAACGGGGACTCCACACGGGGATCAAAAGATAACCTGTGACAATATGATATCAGAGCATAACGATTCTCGAGTACTTTGGAACGTGAATTATCCTAGATGTGTGTTTACCGGTCGAGTATAATTATGCAATGGTAGTGGGAGAAGACCAACTATGGGGCCACTTCGGTGACTATCTTTGTATGCCGCAAGTATATGGGATTGTGAGTGCTGCCCTAGTATGGAGCCCTCCGTGTTCGAGTTCAAAACTACGATTTATACAGCTCCGCAATCTAAAAGTTATACATTGTTTAGGGCCCCATATGTTTGAAAATCGTTGGAACCTCGACGCCAACATAAAAAGACGAGGCAAAAACTTGAACCGACACGAAAGAAGATCATTGTTGTTGTGCTGCCGGGTGTTTCACTTAACCAAAGTGAATTATGTTTAATTATTTAGGACGAAGATGCATTGTCTAACTGGTGTGCTGGCGTGATGCAAGGCACACGCATGAGGACGTCCATGAATTGGTGGTAGGAAAATGTTACGGACCAAATGTTCAATAGTTGCAACGTTGTGGGATTTGCTTGAATGCTTGGGTTACTGGCCGAGTCTTTGATTTCGTCAGGGAACGACTCAGCGAATAAGACAAGTGTACGTGCCAAGAAATGTCTTTGTGTCAAACGCATCATTGGTCGAGAGCCTGTCCCAAACAACAGGGACGCCACACGAGGATCGATATAACCCCGTGGCATTTAGCTCCATTCCTCGTGATATATAAAGATTTATAGTTATAATTTATATTTTTCTACTTTAATAATATATATATACTTGGCAACAAGAACTAAATTAAAAGAGTTTTTTAGATCGTTTTTACATAGATTTTATATTATGACTCTTGTATACATGATAAAGCCACTTGGATATGACAAACCACTTATATGTGAGAAAACTAGCATTTTTATTGCAGTATGTGAGAAAACTAGCATTTTTATTATAGTAAATGATTTGTATAAATTTTTTTTATGCAAGTATACTTTGTAATTTCAAGGAGGGACAAGAGGATGAGAGAAAGGAGCATGACACATAAGTAAAATACAACAAATTGCTAAAACAAAATAAGCAACATTGGGTGGCGGTTGCTCGGTGTATAATCATGGTTTTTGGAGGCAAGTAACCACCATACTTCATTATTTATTTATGTTGTTTGGGAAAAAAAAAAAAGAATAATTAATATTGATAATTATATATATTTGTACGATATAATGGTTATATCAAATGTTATCTATATACTACATTATAAAGGGAGCCATGGATTAAAGATCCAACATGTCAAAATTAAGATGACAACTTAAAATATATGTGCGGTTATATAATTAACTTTCCTTTATATAGTAGTAAAAAACTCTCTCTCGATGGGTAGCCGGAGACCCATACCGGAAAAGTTACAAGGGCGTATTACGAAGTTTTTTCTTACTAATCTACCAGACAAATGTAGCGGTACTGATCTAGCGGAGTTTATTCGTCCGTTAGGGGAGATCTATGATTTATACATTGCTCGGAAACGTGACAAGTTTGGTAACAGGTTTGGATTTGTATCATTGTTAGATGTTAAAGATGTGCAACAGATGGTTAGATACTTGTGTGGGATTAAGATGGGCGATTACGGTTTAAAGGCAAATGTGGCTCGGTTCATACTGGAAGATGGAGAGATTGGTATGCAGCCTAAGGCTCCTCAGAAGAAGGAACAAGGTGAGGCCTCAAATCACCACGTTGGAGGAGGAGGTTACAATGGGGCATCTTTCTTTACTCAGGGGGGTAAGACCTTCCAGGAGACATTAACAGGTAGGAAGATGGTGCAAAAAGAGACTAGAGAGGTGATCATTGATGACAATATTGTTGCTTTTAACAATACTCATGGAAGGGCTGTGATACTTAGAATGATTGATCTTGATGCCCTTAAGAGAATCAATGTTACGCTTAAAAAACTTAATGATGAAGTGGGTGCAGTTCAGTATTTGGGTGGACTATCGGTCATGGTGACGTATGAGACTAAAGATATGGCACAGGCGGTGATAAAGGCAGCGAAGGATTTAGTCGGTAATTTTTCATCGGTGTCGTCTTGGGAAGGACAATCTCTGGCGTATGAGCGTTTAGCATGGTTGAAGATCAAAGGGTTACCATTACAACTCATGAAGAAGGAGGTGTTGATGAAGGTCGGGGAGATGTTTGGAAAGATCATACACAGACCACCAAGATCGGATGTTGATTCTGATTTATCTTATGACTATATGGGGGTGCTTGTGGGCGAGGTCAAAAGGATTGCGGAGGAAATTACAATTATTTGGCGTGGCAGAAGGTTTCGCTTGTGGGTAACAGAGGAGTCGGGGGATTGGGTTCCGGAGTTTTTTGAGTCCACCCCGGAAGAGGAAGAAGACTCAAGTTGTGATCATGCAGAAGAAGATATTCGGGTTATGGAAGAGGAGCGGACGGAGTTTGTTGTAAATGGTCAGGCTTGTCAAATGAAAGGGGCCGGAGTTTCGCCGGAAGTGGAGAACGATGGGTCAAAGGTGCCTGAGGTATTTCAGGAAGGTAGTAATGAGGCAATGAATGAGGAGACATCTCAGGAAACTATTAATGATACATCCTTTATTCCTGGAAACCAATTTAATTTTGAGAATGATTATAATGATCATAAAGATGCTGACAAGGATGGAGACTTTATTTCGGGTATTAGTAAAAGAAAAAAGAAGCAAGTGTTGGACTCAGTTATGGGTTTGGGCCAGCCCAATGTGGAGTATTCAAGTAGTTTGGAGAAAACTAAAGTGGGTAAGAAATTTAAAGGGGTTATTGGGTGTGTGGGCCTAGACAATTTAGAGCAGGAGGTGGACCATGGGCACTTGGTGAATTGTATTATTAACAATGGGCATGATGGTAATTTCGAGACTTGTAATTTAGATGAAATAGACACATAGGAACCGAACACAACCAAGGTAGCTGAGAAACATTCTGAGGCGACGAAGATGACTGTAATCAGTGACACAAATGATGGTGAGGTTGAAGAGACTATTCGGCTAGGTGTGAAACTTGGTGCTCACCTACAGAATAGAGAAAAGTTAGTTAAAGATGCAATTATAGGAGAAGGTTTACAATTGGGTGCCAAATGAATATGTTATCACTAAATATTCGTGGTATAAGGGTTGATGGCAAAGCGGCTTGGTTGAGAGAGACTCGAAAAAGGTATGATGTTAACTTTATTTGTTTACAAGAATCTATGGTTTCGGGGGTGTCTATTGGGGAGATTTCTGCGTTGTGGGGGACCGGAGGGATTGATTGGGATTATGTTGATGCATCGGGGAGATCGGGAGGTTTAATAAATATGTGGAATGATAAAGTGTTCAAAAAGACGTGTTCTGTTATGAATCGAAATTATTTACTTACAAAGGGTTATCTTGTGTCGGACGGCTCGTGCTTTAATATTTTCAACGTGTATGCTCCGCAAAGAGCTGGGGCCAAACGGAGATTATGGGATGAGCTGGAAGGGGTTATTGGGGGATGTCAAGGGATGGTGATGTTGTTGGGTGACTTTAACGCGGTCAGGTTACCGGAAGAGCGGAGAAATTCAAAATTTAATCAGCTTGTAGCTGTGGATTTTAACGGTTTTATTAATAACATGGGGCTGCATGAGTATTGTATGAGAGGTTTTAAGTTCACATACTTGGCTGGTAAGGGCAAAGAGCACAAAATGAGCAAAATAGATAGGCTGCTGGTGTGTCAGTCGTTTTTTAATAGATGGCCAGCAGCGTGTCTGCGAGCGTTGAGAAGGGAAGTCTCAGATCATTGCCCTTTACTCTTAACCGTGGTGGATTCTAATTTTGGTCCGAAGCCGTTTAGATGGTTCAACTCTTGGCTTGATAGGGAGGATTGTGAACAAATGGTGATAAAGGTTTTAGAAGAATTCGAGTTTGATGGTAATCCGGATGAGGCTATCCAAGCAAAATTTCGATGCCTCAGGGACAATCTTAAAAAATGGTGGAATGAGGTTTTGAAACGCGAAGGGGAAAACCTGCAATGCATGAAAACTGATTTGGAGAAGTTGGAAGCGGCTTTAGAATACAGAGATTTAGAGGAAGAGGAGACTTGGGTGTGGGAGGAGTGTCGCAAGGGGATTGATCAGTTGAATATGTGTCACAATCGAGACTTGAAGCAAAAATCGAGGGTTAGATGGGCCATAGATGGAGATGAAAATTCGGCTTTTTTCCATGGTGTTGTTAATGGTCGTAAAGCTTCAAATGCGATTCCAGGTTTAATGGTTAGTGACTCTTGGGTGTCGAAACCTACCTTGGTCAAGAGGGAAGTTTTGAGACACTTTAGATGCCATTTTGAAGAAAAGCTAACAGATAGACCTAGACTTGTCTGTGATAATATGAAGACTATTCAAGGGGGATATAGCGACAAGTTAATAGCCGAGTTCACTAGAGAAGAGATAAAAGGGGCGGTTTTTTATTGTGGTTCGGATAGAGCGCCCGGCCCGGATGGGTTTAATTTCAGGTTTGTTAAATATTTTTGGAGTTTTCTTGAAGAAGACTTTGTTAGACTTCTTAATCATTTTCATGAGGTTGGGACTATTGGGAGGGGTTGTAGCTCCTCTTTTATTACTATGATTCCAAAGTCGAAAACTCCGGTGGGGTTAAAAGATTATAGACCAATTAATTTGGTTGGGATTATTAGCAAAGTTATCTCAAAGGTTTTGGCCGTTAGAATTAAAGAAGTGATGGGAATGGTGATTTCGGATGAGCAATCCGCTTTTATAAAGGGTAGATTCATTTTGGATGGGCCGCTTATTATTAATGAGATTTTTGGGTGGGTTAAGAAAGAAGGAAAAAAAACTTTTTTGTTAAAGTTGGATTTTGAGAAGGCTTATGATAATGTGAATTGGGGTTTCTTACTTGCGACCTTGGCTAATATGGGTTTTCCGGATAAATGGTGTGACTGGGTTAAGGGCATTTTGAAGTCGGCGAGATCAGCGGTTTTGGTTAATGGGTCACCAACCTTTGAATTTCAATGTGAAAAAGGAGTGAGACAGGGGGATCCTTTATCACCGTTTTTATTTTTAATAGTTATGGAAGTGCTACATTGCCTTCTCGATAAGGCGGTGGAAATGGGAGATCTTAAAGGGGTAAAGATTGGAAATTACTCTAAGCCTTTATCGCACTTGTTATATGCGGATGATGCTTTGCTAATGGGTGAATGGTCTAAGGAAAACATTATTAATGTGGCGAGAATACTTCGGGTGTTTTACTTATGCTCCGGGTTGAAGATAAATATTAAGAAATCCTATTTATATGGGTTGGGTGTTGAGATTAATGAAGTGGAAGAAATGGCGGAAGTAATTGGATGTAGAGTGGGTACCTTACCTTTCGACTATTTGGGGATTAAAGTGGGGGCGAATATGACACGGGTTTGTCATTGGAACCCGGTTGTGGAAACGATTCAAAATAGGTTATCGTCTTGGAAGGCTAGAACTTTATCTATGGGTGGTAGACTAACACTCATAAAATCGGTTTTGTCAAGCTTACCTATTTATTACTTATCCTTGTATAAGGCCCCGGTTAAAGTGTTGGATACTTTGGAGAGATTAATGAGGAATTTTCTTTGGTCCGGAACGGAGGATATCAAGAAAATTCATTGGGTTTCGTGGGAGGTGGTCACTTCGCCTAAGAAGGATGGGGGTTTGGGTATCTCTAGATTAGCAGAGGTTAATTTGGCTTTGCTTACAAAATGGGCTTGGAGATTCGCGAATGAAATGCATGCGACTTGGAGAAAAATAATAGAGGCTATTCATGGTGGGAGAGGGAATTGGATTTTCCTTCCTCTTAGAAAAGCTATAACAGGAGGGTGGAAGTCGATTGTTTCCCTGCTGGATTCGTCTCAGTTTCAAGGTAGAAAGGTGCAACATCTTATTAGAGGGGTTGTAGGTGATGGTAAACGGATACGCTTTTGGTTGGATCTATGGATGGGAGATGTGTTGCTAAAGTATAGGCTGCCTAATCTGTACAGGTTGGACATAAAGAAGCAGTGTACAGTCTCGGATAGAGTATATAAAGTTGGGGAGGACATGTTTTTTGAAGGCAGATGGCAGAGATCTCCTCGCACGGTTGAGGAGTTATCAGAATACCAGGACTTAGAAAGACTGATTAGTAGGTGTAACTTAACAAATAAAGAGGATAATTGGTCGTGGACGGATGGGGTTTCAAATGAATTTTCAGTTGCTGGGGTAAAACGGCTTCTTACGGTGGGCCGAACAGCAGATACAGAGTCTCGAATGATATGGGAAGGCTGGATTCCAATTAAAGTGAACCTTACAAGTTGGAGAGCGGAGCGAGATAGGCTACCAACGCGTCTTGCGCTGCAGAAAAGAAACATTCAGGTTGCAGACAATGGCTGTCCTTTTTGTCACTCGGCTGTCGAGAGCTTAGATCATTTAATGGTGGATTGTGGTGTGACGTATGGAGTGTGGAGCATAGTGTGTAAATGGTGCAATCTGATGCCGTTTTTCGCTTTTGATTTCGAAGATTTACTGTTACTTTACAATAATGTTCATGGAGGCAAATGGCGAAAAAAAATCGTTCGCGGTATAGTAATGACCACTATTTGGGTCTTATGGAGCAATAGGAATGCGAAGATTTTCGAAGGCAAAAGTATAAACGTTGTTGACATGGTGGCTGAGATAAAGTCTAGAGCGTTTATTTGGTTAAAGTATAGAACGAAATTTAAAAATATTATGTGGAAGGATTGGACAAAGTATGCTTTGTATATGTGTAATTAGTTGGGGCGGCTCTCGGATTTGAGAGCTTGCCGGTTTTAATGAAAGTTTATATTCAAAAAAAAAAAGATGACAACTTAAAAGTCACAAGTGTAACTTTCTAAACTTTACCATTTTTTTTCCTTTTATGCCCCTTGTGTACAACCTCTTATGGCAATAGTACAAAATACTAATCCAATGCATCCCAACTTGTGTTTTGGAAACCGTCTCCTTCCTTTAAGTTACTATTGAATGCTGTAACCGTCATACATGAGAAATGTTTCATTACATTGTTATATATTTTATTCTTTTTTTTTTATATTTACATGACAAATAAAATTAGTCCTCAAGAGGTGCATATTATTACTTTAGATTAGGTGCTTTCACAAATTAAAAGTTCTCATATTATAATACTAAATATAATATTGAGATACAAAGAATTTTACAGATTTTAAAATTTATAAATGAATAATCAAATATTCACAACAGATAATTTGTTAATGTAAAAGTTTAACTAATTGTATAGAAACCATCGTTTTGCATTCAAAGACAATTTCATATGCATCGTTTTGCAGTCAAAGACAATGAAATGAAGACAATATATTTTTACAATTTTCCTACAACTTGGTGGGCTAACATGGTTATGTTTGTGCATTGTTAAAAAAAATATATTTATCTTAATCGTCTCGCAGCAACGCGCGGGTTTCCCACTAGTTACTTATAACGAGTACAAATAAATATCTATGATAAAACAGTATTTAAATGTTTAATAATATACATATTAGACACATCGACTTCTATTGATTGGATCCAAATTTGGTTGTCATTTGTCAAAGCTGGGAAATTCGTCTTGTGGACAAAAGTTTCCATGGAAACAATCTGGTGTGAAAAATCGACATTGCACACTGAAATTGAGTGTTCGTCGAGTTCCTTAAAACCAACGGAAAGATCGATAACACTTCGAGGATGCTACCGCATATAGGCAATGATCAATGTTGCAAAAGGACATTTAGTGATGAGAGAACGTGAATGTTAATGGCCTAATGTTTGAAAATTGCATCTACTATGTTTAAAGATTATATCTACTCAATCCTTGCGAGTATCTCAACGATTTATTAAAGGTGTAAAGCAGAAGTGCATGCATTTCCCGCCTCTACATTGGTTGAGGACTAGGGCCACTCTTCCAATGGGTCAATGCAGGGGCACAACTTAATAAGGGTCAGGGGTGCCCTGACCCTTGCTTTGCCACTAGGTCAATGACATAACAAAATAATGACTCATATTAATAAACAACATATAATGATTGGTCTTTTGGCAATCAAGGACACACATGAAGCCTTATTAGATGACCCCGCTACCTTAAGGCACGCCCAAAACATATAAAAATACTACATTGTGGGTTTTATATGTATATATAACTAATTTATGATAAAATAAGAGGAATGATATAACGTACATTCATCTACAGGTGAGTTTAAAACTCTTATTTCACTTTTTATATTATATTTATTAAATGTATGCCTTATACTTTATTACATCTAGATTGTAAGATTGCACCATACAATATAACCAATATAACATAGAATATAACATTATGGGTATGTTTGGCAAAACTAGCTGGTGGCTGAAAACTGGTAGTTGGTGGCTGTAGCTCATAGCTGGAGTTTTTTTAATAAAATGTATAAAATGACTAAAATGCTCATTAGATAAAAACTTGTATGTTTTTTTTATATGATAGAATGGGTGTGTGTCATTTACTCATTAAAAATTTGTAGCTAATAGGAGCTTTTTCCTAAACGCTGGTACTAGTATCATTTCAATATAGATTTTTTCCTCCTAACCCAAAAACTTCAAGTTCCTCCAACCAAATATAGTTTTTTATTGATTAAGAGTTTTTTTTTTTTTTTTTTTTTTTAAGCATGAAGCTCTTAAAAGTTCCTTACCAAACATACCCTATATTATATAGTATAATTTAGGCGATAAATAACAAACATAATCCAGAAACGTACTATCTAAAAGATATTAAATAAAAAACCATATTGGCGTTGTCTTTAAATGATTAATTAGTTGGGTTGGATTTGCACAAACAGACAAGTTTAAGAAAACCATGGGTGGAAATTGGCTGCAAATCCCTTGTATTGAGTGACTTAATTATTCTACCAACCGTCTGCTATATATGATTTTATGATTAGTTGTATAATGACAACATCCAAAATATACTCACGGGAACCCATCATATATGCAATTCAATCAAACCCACATTCTACTCTCATTCTCTACGTAATAAATGCATCATCATCATAACTAAAATGTAACACTTTATAACAATAAATATGATCTCCTTACCTACTCGTGTAATAAAAACAAAGTAGTTACCCCTTTGATAATCAAAAAGGAAATTTGTTGGTAGCTATGAGCGGTCAGATGTAATATATTGCTTGCTTTTTTTTTTTTTAACGACAAGAATTTTATCTATAACAGAGCGACTAGTAAGTAATAAGACATTACAAACTAGGACTACACCGTGATTCCCACTTATAAAAAGAGCCGTGTGCAGGGACGAAGGATATATATGGGCCTGGGGTGGCCCTGACCCCCCCTGTTTTTTGGCGCAGTAGTGGAAATTTGCGATTTTCGTAGGTAAATCGAGTCCGGGTTGAGTCCGGCCCCCGCCGATTTGCCACTACCGATCGAAAAAAATTGAGTCCGGCCCCCTCCGATTTGAAAACCAAGCTTCGCCACTGGTCGTCTGCCATGTTTATTAACCAAAGGTACGTATTTGTTTTGTTTTCTAACCGGATTGTTGAAGTGGACTTTGAATTGTTTCATTTCGAGCACACCAAATATTGCTTACTATTTTTTTTTATCCTTTTAGAGATGACAGAAACGGATAAACATGAGTAACAACTAAACGCAAAGACAGCAGTGGTGATGGAGATGGCAAATAATACTCGGTTATAAAAATACAAATGTTTGATACAAATTCACATTATTTACATGCGGGCATGTGTTCGTGTTCTTATTTGTTTATGCAATTGAGGACAATAAGCGCGGCATCATTTTTACCTCGAGTTAACCATATGTGAGGAAGGCACTAGTCAATAATCCAATGAACACGTAGGCTCATAAACTATCTGGACAGAAAGGGGTTAAATTAAATATGGAATGATAATGTGTGAGAGGCTATGGCTCAAATGATAGGGACCATATGTTGCTAGCTAGCTAACTAACAAAGAGATAGAAGGTGTTTCAACTGTATAGCCCGTGAATGCATGTGATCCTTACTTGAAGGGCTGTTATCTCATCTTTCTGGTTTTTGACAACTAATTATTTATACACACACGGTCCTAGTCACTCACGTGTCCTTCTTTGTCTTTCTACACACATTCAATATTCATTTCTCTACATTATTAACTACTGCCAATAAAATCCCCTTCAATTATTACATTGTGTGTAGCCATATAAAATCATGTAGTTAATGTATTGAACTTGACATAAAAAAATAAAAAAAAACAATTGTATGTAACAATGCATCATAAGCATAAAACGCGACAAATATGTGCTATTGTAAGGTCCAAAATACGTGCAATAAGTAAATTCTATGGAATTGTAATCTCGTCGAACTATATATTGAACATATATGGTTTGTAGAACTCGTTATAAATGGAATTTTTATGATAACGTGTTTGATTTGAGAATTGATGGAATAAGTCCACCAAATCCTTTTAAGAAAAGGAATGCAATATTTTGGTGTTGTTTGTTTTTTTATGCAGGAAAAGATCTGCAGTCTGCGGACCACATCTGCAGACATCTGCAGGGGAAGAGGTGGACCAAATGTCTGCAGTCTGCAAGAAGAAGACTATTTGTTTGTTAACGTCCGTAGGCTGCTGAAATAAACTGAAATTTAAATAAAATGATTTTTTACAGCAGTCTGGTGGTGGGTGGTGGTGGTGGACCATGGTGGTGGGTGAGAAGAGAAGAATACCTTAGAAGACCTTGAAACAAATCTGCATCAAGAAGAGGTCAGGAAGACCTTTTTGAGTGAAAGGTCTTCAAAAAAAAACAATCTGCAGACCCTAAACGTCTGTGCGGCACAGACAAAAGAGTTTAGAAGTGCTTTTGAGCAAAAAACAAACAGCCCCTTAGTCTAACATGTACATTGACGAAGCTTGAAAAAAATAATGGTGAGGGCCAAAAATCACAAGACCCAATTTTTTTTCCATCGGCCTCCATTATCCTTCGAGCTTACATGTGAACGAACTAAGATTAAACGAATTGGATTATTGGAATATTTCACTCCTTAGCCATTGCTAGAGTTGTCCCCACCCACGCCATATCGCAACGGGCTGTATATCACCATCAATCCACTTTCATGGCTGTCGTCACCACTAAAAAAATGAAACATTTCACTTCGTTGGACACAACAAGTTAAATAGTTTTTTACATGATTAGTTATTAATCATAGTAAAATTTTAGTGTCAGAAAGTAAATAATCACATTGTAAAGAAGTATAGTTAGAAACTCGGTCGTTTAAAAAATTACCAAATAGCACATTTTGTGATCAAATGGCTTGTCATGCGATCCTTTTAAGTATCACATTTGAAATTAAATAAAGTTTAGAATTATTGGATTTTATTACTCTCAACTATATGGTATTGGTCGCTGCCGCTCCCAACAATCCCTTTGACTCCTGCCACTCCCAACTTAGCACCTTGCACCTTGTTTGTTGTGTCACTCTGACGTGGCAAGCACCTCTGGAGTGACACAACAAACAAAGTGTTAAGTTAGGAGGGACATGAGTCAAAGTGATAGTTGAGAGTGGAAACAGCTAATACCATATAGTTGGGAGTAATAAAAAATAACCCTAAAGTTTATTATTAAGGGCAAATAAATAATAATAATTCAGAATACAACAAAGAATAAAAACAAAAACACCAATAATTAAGAAACACAAAACCAACCAAGAAGCATATTCACGGGGACCTGCGTGTTTTATTATATCTTAACTGTTTATAAAACTTGTTATCTATGCCAACTTAGATGTAATTAAAATCTGTGTAATTAAATAAAAGCAATGCATTGCTACAGAGATGCATATGAGGGAGAGAGAGTCCAAGTATATATATATTTGTGGGGTCATGCACAATCTTTTACGTAACATAGTCTCTTGTCGGTTTTCGTTAATTACACATGAATCATTTAATGTCGTCCGTTAATATAACCATCAAAGGCTTTGTGTATGTTTTTTTAGATGTTTCCTTTTCCTTTTCTGTTTGTTTAATCCAACTAATTTTTTTTATTAATAGATACGTAACATTGTCGTTTCTTATAGTTTTACGACCTCCAAATTGTTACGAGTAAAGTAATTAAACTGAGTCAACACTTGTAGCCTAGTTGGTTGAGGGCCTAATGTTTCTTATGAGAGGCTTGGGTTCAATTCCCACTAGCTACATTTGGAGGACATTGGTGGATGGGAAATGAGGGATGACCCGGCCATTGGCTTGGGTTCGAGTCCTAATCCCGACCGGTTTTACCGATTATTTCACTGTCGTGCCTTCGGACGGGTGAGTGGTTGGGTTTTCCCAAGAATTGGTGGCAATTGGTAACCCGGGTACTCTCGAGTACCTGATTCGCCAAAAGGGTGCCCGAGAGTGCTCGGAAATTGATTCGTTGGCCGTTCAAAAAATTAAACTGAACCGAATTAAAAGTTTTGATTCCGTGTATTATTAGTTTATTAAATATATGGTTCGATACTTTAATTTGGTTAAACATAAATCAAAATTGAAGTTTGTTATTTAAATAAAGAGTTAATGGCCAAAATCGTCCCTGAGGTTTGGCCAGGTTTGCCACATCAGTTTAAAATAATTTTTTGTTTACATCTGGGTCCTTCATTTAACTCCTTCATTTAACTGGGTTAGTGTCAAGGACGATTTTGACAATAAAACGTAAACCTAAAGGGCCCATATGTAAAAAAAATTATTTTGGACTAATGTGACAAAACTGATCAAACCTCATAGACGATTTTGGCCATTAACTCTTAAATAAAAGTATAGTCATTAGCAACAAATGGACTGAACAAATAATAACAATGCGTTTAGTTTATTCAATTCAAGAATCATACAATAAAATATGTCTTGTTAACACATTTACTTTCATGAACATATGTTTATTTTGTTCCTTATGCTCGTTTGGTTATGTAACAACTTGGTACCTCTTTCTCTCACACACACATTATACAATTTCCATCTGAGATTGGTTATAAACTGAGCGTGTATACGCATGTATAACTAAATGCGCACCCCCACCTATGTATATAGCGTATTAACAGGTGAACATAAAAAACAAACAACTTTCTTTCCTTCAAACAAACATGAACAAAGCCTTACTATGTTCGTTTGGTTCGTATTCGGCCCTAGCTATTAAGGATAATTAAGCAATAACCATGACCACAATGCTTGGAGAAAAAGAGAGATCACATGGCAAACTGCTTAACCATTGGCCAACTAACCTACAATAACATATTGCCATTTGAGCAAATGGGCCCAAATTAATGGGACCATATGTTCAAAACCCCAACTATAATTCACACAAAGAAAAAAAAAAGTAACTTGTAAAGGTTGAGAATAAAAAATGGAATGTCAGGCACTATCAAACAATCTCTTCCTTTGCAGTCCTACATTACTCTTAAACTCCTCTGCCTATATAAACACCAAACAAACTCCTCATTTTATCTATCTAAAATCCACCAATCACACACATACACACACACAACATACAAGTGCCAATCACATGGGTAGTTTAAGTTTCAAGAAACTTACATTTGCATTTGTGATTGCAATTTTAGTATGGGCTTCAACCTTGGAAACATGCAATGGTAGAAGGGGTAAGCATTGGAGGCATAGCAGAGGTACTTTAAGTTCTTTGTACAAGAAGAAAGGAAGTAATCATGGACACCAAAATATTCCGAAATCAAAATCAAAACCGAAGCCGAAACAAAAACAAAAACATCCACTTCCAACCCCAGAAGAACCGGCAGCTCCTCCTCCTCAAAAAGGTTCAAAGTTTAATGTCCTTGACTATGGAGCTAAAGGGGATGGTGCTTCTGATGATACAAAGGTGAGTTATATATTTATCTTTATAATCTTGTTAGGACCTTTTTTACATAAATGCTACATAGAATGTTTAGAATCCATGCTTAGAAGTCAAAACATGCTTCTTAAAACCGTTTAGGAATCATTTTCTAATCTGCGGGTCCCATTTCCATCAAACAAAGTACAAATGGAAACTGACCCGAGATGAAAATGAGAAAGGAGTTAAAGAACGGAGTCTGAACACGCAATGCATGCAGAACTCTTAGGGTATCCATATTTGGACAACTGTACTAACTTGAGATGATATTTACCCTCATTCAAAAATATCATCACTAATGTGTCAAGGGGTGTATGGACGAGCGAGTCATCCGGGTTGGATAATGGGTCAAGACACGTTTGGGTTGGAATGGGTCATTTTTTAGTACTGGTTAATACAGGCTGCGTCATGTGAGTTTGGCCCATAAACACTTTCGTGTCGTTTTTGAAATTACTTTATAGATATTTAATGCATTTTTTATAATTAAAAGATAACAAACCGAATAAAACACTTTAAGAGGTTGCAAGCATTAAAAGTTGATTTTTGGCGACTTTCGACCAATTCCCTTTCTACCTAAGAAATAAATAATAACCACCCGAACTAAGCATAACACAAATTCATTCACCATCAGTTTGCATATATTTTTGGAATAAAGGAAATCACCAAGTACTAAAAAACCAATGTTTTGAAAACCGGACCAGCCTGCCCGACTGAACCTACTGAACCAGGCACAAGTAATCCCATCAGTTTTAGCGAAGCGTACAAAACCAGTGGCAGCCCCACTTTTAGACCAGGCTGACCAGTTAAACCATTTGAATCAAATGTTCAGCAGGCGGTCCGGTTTTAAAACATTTTACATAAAGACATCCATTTGTCACAAAAATTACATTTGTTTGATTTTCTACTCAGAAGTTTGTTACAACTTGTGTCGTTTCTAGAAAAAGACAGATGGCAGTTCACTTCACTGTTGTATGTTTCTTTATTAATGAGCGTATAAAATCAAAGCAAAAAGATAATAGGAATTGGATGATAAAAGAGAACAAAATTAGATGGGACCACTCACAATACTCTCTCTCATACGGCAGTTTGTATGGTCTAGATTCCCAACAATAATTGTATACTATCAAATGCAAACTACCAACTGTATGACAAATAGGTGTGCTCATATTTTAATCATAATTCATAACTGTCAAATAAGCAAATACCGTTAACATTTGGAAACTGCGACAATTCTAAATTAGATAATATAGATTTTGGCTTTAAAACTAACCTCGTTTGAGGACGTGTGTACAACGCAGGCATTCCAAGCGGCATGGGCGGATGCTTGTAAAGTGGAAGCGTCAACGATGATTGTGCCATCGGGTTATGAGTTCCTCGTGGGACCCATTTCTTTCTCCGGTCCATACTGTCAAAGAAACATTCTATTTCAGGTTTGTTACAACAAAAATGTCAATTTCGACTCATTTACTTATGAATCAGATTGATTTAGGGTATTTTAAACAAGTCAGAGAGTCAAATAAAGGGGTCCGTCGATGTATTTATTAAAGATATTTAAGAAATGCGTAAACTATTGCAGCTTGATGGTACAATCATAGCTCCAACAAATGCAAAGGCATGGGGTAAAGGTCTCCTACAATGGCTTGAGTTTACAAAACTTGTAGGACTTACAATCAGAGGAAAAGGCACTATTGATGGAAGAGGTTCAGTTTGGTGGACACATTCGGTTTATGATGATACTATTGACAATGAAGAAAAACTGATTATTTCACTAGACAATATCACAGTCACAAAAAATCCACAAGTAATTATAATCCATCCCACTCTTTTAATTTTTAAATATTATTGAGAAAATCACAGGAACGACAATTTACTAGTATATTTATACAGTAGTGTTCATTCCAGACAAGATTTTACCTCTACAGTCACTAATACCAGAACAAATTTCTCATAACCACTTTATACCCGTATATCTTCACAAATGTCTTGGAATGTACAAACATGACCCGCTTTTTAAAAAAAATACATACTCGAAGATAAAGTTGATACTCAACAAAAGTTTCACATATAAATAAAAGAAATAAAAACAGTTTTACCTATTTACGGTTATAGAGGTTAAAGAGTGAACACGAACACGTGTGCGTGTTCTCCTAATTTTATGTGAATTTTCTTACTTAAAAAAATTTGGTTGTGACAGGTAAGCAGCTCACTGGAGGAGAAAATGCCTAGCACAAAGCCAACTGTAAGGATCCCTAATGAAAATAAATAAATAAATAATAATAACAATTCATGAATATACTCTGTAATGATGCCTTTTTTACATGACACCTACTTTGTTATACACAGGCACTGAGGTTTTACGGGAGTTTTAATGTGACAGTCACAGGCATAACAATACAAAACAGTCCTCAGTGTCATCTCAAGTTCGACAACTGTGACGGAGTTCTAGTGTACAGTCTAAGCGTTTCATCTCCTGGTGACAGCCCTAATACTGATGGAATTCACTTGCAGAACTCCAAGAATGTGTTAATTCATACTGCTGATCTTGCTTGCGGTAAATAATATTATTTTTACTAACTTCAATAATTTAAGTACTTGTACTTCCTGAAGGAAATTACTTACACTAGAAATTTGATACGAACTAACTTAAAACAGCAATTTTATACGACTTACTGCTAGTTTCAACTGATTCTCTAGTAACTTACTGATGACATGGCACTATCAGCTGCCATGCTAGCCACCAGTTCACCACATTACGACATATGAAAAAAATGGTAGTGTTTAATAAAGTCGAAAACAAATTTATTTACAGGCATGTAAGAATGATCTTTTTAACTTATATTTATAAATAAATAACTATTATAGGTTAAATCTGATGCCACATATCAATATACATATACAATATGACAAATAGAATGTCATATCATCGGTTTTTGCTCAATTTCCTCAAATTCTCCCTAAGTTTAAAACCTAAAATGAATTTAGTCATAGGTGGAGGAAAAAGATAAATCAGGAGACAACCTTATCCCAAGTTTTTCACAAAACCACATATTGCCTACATAAGGAAAAAATAAATAAAAAACTTAATCCAAAAAAGTAGAACCACGCTCACACAAGAGAGAACAAATGTATCTTGGCACATACTTGACCTTTTATCACCTTATCAGCTTATCCAAAAAATGTGCACACACATACACAAGTAAAATCAATTTACTACCTTAAACATGAACCATGACTTTCTATCACCTTATCTAAAATCACTTAATGTTTTGTGTAGGTGATGACTGCATATCTATACAAACAGGATGCACAAACGTAT
The DNA here is from genome assembly GCA_028751855.1 of Ambrosia trifida. Lineage (NCBI taxonomy): Eukaryota > Viridiplantae > Streptophyta > Magnoliopsida > Asterales > Asteraceae > Ambrosia > Ambrosia trifida. Next base: position 42,737,061 of record CM054123.1, on the reverse strand, counting down.
ATGTACACGATGTAAATTGTGGACCCGGGCATGGAATAAGCATTGGAAGTTTAGGAAAAGATGGCACAACTGCATGTGTTTCGAACATCACTGTTAAGAACATTAATATGCATAACACAATGACTGGTGTTAGGATCAAGACTTGGCAGGTACAAATTAGCAAGTACCCGTTACTGTTGAACTCAAATAATAATGTTACATGAAACAACATGAATATAGTAACATTTCAAATTAGAACTCAAATAGTATATTAGAATGCAATAAGCAATTGAGAAGAAACTAAAATTTAAAAAAACTATATGTAGGTTATATACAATTTATTGTAAGTTAGCACACAAAATAACAATCCTAAAATGTGTTTGTGCAGGGAGGGTCAGGGTTAGTGCAAGGAGTGTTATTCTCAAACATTCAAGTTTCAGAAGTCCAATTTCCAATCATGATTGATCAATACTACTGTGACCATAGTAGCTGCACGAACCACACGTCTGCAGTGGCTCTCTCAAACATTGCCTATGAAAATATACGAGGGACATATACAGTTAAACCGGTTCATGTCTCATGTAGTGACAACAAACCTTGTAAGGATGTAAGGTTGACGGATATTGAACTAAATCCCATGCCTAAAGGCTACCACATGTATGACCCATTTTGCTGGCAAGCTTTTGGGGAATTATACGCTCCTACTATTCCAGAAATCGGTTGTTTGCAGCAAGGCACACCATCAAGCAGCTGGGACCCTGATGAAACCGGTTGTGCAGCATAGCCTAAACATGATTGGTTTTTTTTTACAAACATACCAATGTAGATTCATTGTTGTCCTATTGTAGTCATTGTACTTCTTTTGTACATTTGAGTCATTAGAAGATGGATTTTGTCCATTTTGGGTCATTATTGGGTATTTTAATATTATACCATTTGGGTCGTTATGTGGATAATGACCCGAGCGGTACAAAAAGTCCAAATAATGACCCAATCGAGACGAAGGCCCTTCTGATGCCTCAAATATATGAAAATAAGTACAACGGCTAAAATGTGACAGAAGTGAAAGTAAGTTGGTATTTATGTAAAAAATCCAATAAGATTTGGTGCATCAATTAGTGAGGTCGGTCTAGTTGCTGGCCCCTTTTCACAATATACAAGTGCTTGAAGGCGATGATTATATATATATATAGGTAATATTAGTATATTACAATACGGGATTGGTTGTATTATAGGGATTCTTGATTCTTATTATGTCTGTGTAAAAACTAAAAAAGTTATCTTTGTTATCACCATGATTTCATTGTTATGCATAGTTTTACTTTTGTAAAATACAAAATTACAAATAACATTCATACGGTTGGGTTGCACACTGCACCAGTAGGGAGAATCACATTGCTAACTGAAACCGTTGATCTGCTTATTGCTTTTGAAAAACGAAACAAATGGAATAAGCAACTTCAAACCGCTTATTCGAAACAACTTATTTCACTCACTTTAATAGTTAGATAAGCAGCTTGAACAAACAGATTTAATAAGAAATCCATAACCCCCCCCCCCCCCCCCTTTAAAACGCTCCTCCACACTACGGCACTACCTCAAAATATGTGGATTATTTTAATTTATTGGATTTACTTATTGACCAAAATGTACCTAAATTTACATCAAACAAGTTAGAAGAGGGCAACGTGCAGAGTGCATGCTTGTTTGAGTTTATTATGATTTTAGTATTCTGGAACCCAATTTAAATGAGGGGTAAATATTATTAAATTAGTAAAACTAATGTTACACTAGGCTCGACGAGCCTCAAATGCCAGGCTCAAGCTCGGACTTGATAGGAATTATAATTGAATGCTTGATTTTCTCATTCACATATGTCAAATATATAGTACAGAACAGAAACATCTAGAATCATGGAAAGATATACATTGACTTTTACAATCCTTTCCTATTATACATATGTGCTATTACACCCCCGCAGTTGTAGCGTTGGGAGGCCCAATGCTGAGACTGGATCTGAAGTCATCGAATAGGACGCGAGGGAGACCTTTGGTGAAAATATCTGCGATCTGGTGATGAGAGGGCACGTGGAGCACACGAATGTGACCTCGTTGGACTTGTTCACGAACGAAGTGGATGTCTAGTTCGATGTGCTTCGTGCGTTGATGTTGAACTGGATTACCTGAAAGATAAATGGCACTCACATTGTCGCAGTATACGATGGTGGCGCGAGACAACGGGTGGTGCAGTTCAAGCAGAAGGTTTCTGAGCCAGCAAATATCAGCAACGACGTTAGCTACACCCCGGTACTCAGCTTCGGCACTTGAGCGGGAGATAGTGGACTGGCGTTTGGAGGACCATGAGATTAGATTGTCTCCTAAGTACACGCAATAGCCTGAGGTGGAACGTCGGGTGTCAGGGCAACCAGCCCAATCTGCATCTGTGTAAGCAACGAGGGAGATACTCTGAGCAGGTCCGAGATGTAAACCAAATTCGGACGTTCCCTGGATGTATCGGATGATTCGTTTTAAGGCATTCCAGTGATTAACCCGAGGGGCGTGCATGTGCATGCAAACCTGTTGAACCGCATATGAGATGTCGGGGCGAGTAAAGGTCAAGTACTGTAAGGCCCCGGCTAAGCTCCTGTAAGTAGAGGGGTCATCATGTAATGGACTTGAATCAGCCGAAAGTTTTTGTTGTGTGTCGACAGGAGTGGCAGTTGGTTTACAAGAGTCCATGGAGGCACGATGTATAATATCACGAGCATAGGCCTGCTGAGAGAGAAACATGGTGTTGCCGGTGCGTGTAACCTGTATGCCCAGAAAATAAGAAAGAGGACCCAAGTCCTTCATGGCAAACTCTGCAGATAAAGTAGACATGAGATGCTGACGAAGTGAGTCTGAGGAGGTGGTGAGAATAATATCATCAACGTAGATAAGTAGATATGCGACATCATGACCACGCCTGTAGACAAACAAAGAGTTGTCTGATTTGCTTTGATGAAAGCCCTGTAAGGTAACAAAATCGGTGAAACGTTGGTACCAGGCCCTTGGGGCTTGCTTGAGACCATATAATGATTTCTTAAGTCGACAAACATGGTTTGGAAAGTCTTTGTGACGGAAGCCCATGGGTTGGTACATGTAAACGGTCTCCTCCAGGTTACCGTGTAAGAAGGCGTTGGTGACATCAAGTTGATTAATTTGCCATGATTTGGCGAGGGCAAGAGATAGAACCAACCGAATAGTAGCCGGTTTGACAACCGGGCTGAAAGTCTCACCACAATCAATACCTGTCTGTTGGTTTCGACCATCACACACTAACCGAGCCTTATATCGCTCCAGACTGCCATCGGACCTGTATTTATGTTTGAAAAGCCACATGCTACGAATAATATTCATGTTAGGTTGCCAAGGTACAAGTTCCAAGGTCTTGTTTTTAATAAGTGCACTAAATTCGTTAGTCATGGCATTATACCACTCTGGAGTGGCCAAGGCAACCTGAGGGTTTTTGGGTACGGGGACAACGGTGGAAGTGTGAAGGTTAAAGACAGGTTTCGGTTTGGCTATGCCACTCATGAACCTCGTATGAATGGTACGGGGCGGTGGCGGTGGCGGTGGGGGTGGGGGAGGAGGTGGTGGTGGAGTCGGAACCGTAGTGGTAGCCGGTGTGGGAGATGAGAATGTGGGCTGAGATGGGGAAAAGTGGTGTGGGCTGGTACGGCTAGAGGATTGGGCCGTAGCAGGTGTGGGGCCGGAGTTAGTTGGGCTGGAGGGAGGAGTAATGGGCTGGGCCGAAAAGGGTAGAGGGGCCGGAATTGGGCTGCTGGAAGTGGGGGAGGTAGTAGTGATATTTGGGCCAGTGGGTGTGGATGTAGTGGAAGGGTGGGGTGGGTTGGGAGACGGGGGCGATGAGGGTGTGGGTGAATTTGTGGTATTTTGAGAGGTGGTAGTCTGGTCCCAAAGGAGTGGGTGTAGGGAGTTGGTGAGGAAGTCGTACGAGGGAGGTTGAGTGGGTGTTTGGATTTTGTAGGGGAATATTGATTCCTCAAAATGGACATGGCGGGAGATAATTATTTGGTGAGTGGAAAGATCGAGGCACTTGTAGCCACGGTGGTTGGGTGGGTAGCCAAGAAACACACATGGTTTAGATCGGAAGGTGAGGCGGTTGATGGTGTTTGGTGGTGTGAGTGGGTAACATAGGCAACCGAGTACGCGAAGGTGATCATACTCGGGTATACAATTGTAGAGCATGGAAGTGGGAGATTTAAACTTGTGATTTTTGCTGGGTAGGATATTGAGTAGGTATGTGACAGTTTCAAGGGCATGGTGCCAAAAGTTAGGGGGGAGAGAGGCTTGGGCTAAAAGGGTTCGGAGCATGTTGTTTATGGTTCGAATTTTCCTTTCGGCTTTACCGTTTTGTGAGGACGTGTAGGGGCACGAAAACCGAAACTGCATGCCATTGTGATGGCAAAAATTAAAGAAATGTTGATTGGCATATTCTTTACCATTATCACACTGAAATTGTTTTATTTTACGTTCAAATTGTGTGTGAATAAGATTATGGAACTTTGCAAACACATCAAATACTTGGGATTTGTGGGATAGCGGAAAAGTCCATAAAAAATTGGTAAAGTCATCCAAAAAGAGGATGTAATAACGGTGGCCTGCGGTGCTAAGGACTGGAGAAGTCCATAGATCACTGTGAATGATATCAAAAGGTAAATGAGTAACATTAGGTGAATCATAAAATGGCAACTTAATGCTTTTACCAAAAATGCAAGGTTCACAATGAGTTTTATTAATTTTCCCACAATCAATAAAAGAAGAATGTTTTAACGAATGCAATAAAGTGTTGCCGGGATGCCCCAAGCGTTGGTGCCAGCGATCTTGAGAAACAGCAATGAAGGTAGAAGGCTGATTTATTTTGAGTGGCAGTGGCTGTGTGAGCGGGTAGAGATCGCCAGTACTATTGCATCGTAGGATAGGAGCCTTGGTTTTGAGATCCTTCACAAGAAAACCAAATGGGTCAAATTCAATAGACACTAAGTTATCAGTGGTAAGGCGACGGACTGAAATTAGAGTTTTGATAATATTGGGTGCAAAAAGGACATTGTTTAGTTTTAAAGGGGGGAAGGGTGGGGGTAAGGTTTGATTGCCTTGTGCTACCACAGGGATAGTCATGCCATTACCAACAATAATAGACTTATTAGTGCATTTATTAAAAGTAGACGGGGAATATATACCTTGCTCGTTGGCCGAGTGTGAGGATGCGCCAGTGTCCATATAGCCGTGGTCCGGAGGGTTTAGCGCCATTGTATAAAGAGCTTGCTCAATGTCTGTGGGAGTGTAACCCGTATAGTTTGCCTGATCTGGACGTGGACCGAGGATACCCGAGGAGTTGGTGTTATTTGGTTTGGATGGATACGGGTAGGGGGTTGGGTTGGGTTTTGCTGTGGGCTTTTGGTGTGGGCTGCGGAGTTGTTGTTCAGCAGGCCGGCCCACTGAGAGGCCGCCCAACTACTGGGAAATACAATGTAAGGATGCGAGGTGTTGTTGGGCTGGTTGGAGTATCCTCGGCCACGAGATGAAGAGCCACGACCCCTGCCACGAGCCCGTCCTCTGGTGCGACCACGGGAGCGATCTGCTGGAGTGAAAAATGAGGACAGTGAGGAGTTGGAGGGCTGCTGAGTAGAAGCCGTGGCAGCCAGAGCAGTGGCAGACGAGTGGGCTGCCCTCGCCGCTTGACGCTTTTTCTTGTCTTCTTCCATGGTCAGACGGGAACGGACTTCTTTGAAGTCCGGTAACGGGTCGCGATTCTGCAGAACCGTAGAAATCCCGTCGTATTGTTCGGTAAGTCCGGTGAGAAGCTTGGTAACAAGGACATGGTTGGTGACAGGGGAACCAACGCTTTCGAGTTGTTCGGCCAGATTTTTGGCGTGTTGACAATACTCGGCCATAGAGGCAAAGTTATGAAGGCTGAGATCAGCAAATTCCTGCCCAAGGAATATCGCACGGGTCGTTTTGTTGTCGTTAAACTCGTGCAGAACAGCCGACCAGGCATGATATGCAGACTGGCCGGGTTCGATGATTATGTTTAGGAGAGCCGGGCTGATAGTGGCATAAATCCACTGAAGAACTATGGCATCAAGACGATTCCATAGAGCCTCAGCGGTGGATGCAGTAACAGCCGTGGCAGTGTCAGAAGTGGAGGAGGCGGAAGCAGCGGGTCTGGGAGAGAGATGATCGAGAACCTCAAAGGCCTGGCAATGGACCTTGAAGAGTGTCGACCATGTGGAGTAGTATGTGGAGTCTTTTTCTAGGGTGATAGGGATGTGAGTCTTAATGTTTGAGACAGTTAGGGCAGGATGAAGCTTAGGATCCATGAGGAAGAAGGGTGAAACAGAGGACAGATGAGGCAGAAAAGAAGATAGATGTGGTGGGGTTGTCTGCGGCGGCAGAAAGAAGGCTGCAGAAACTAGGGCAGGATCTTTAGGAGAAGGGTGATACCATGATAGGAATTATAATTGAATGCTTGATTTTCTCATTCACATATGTCAAATATATAGTACAGAACAGAAACATCTAGAATCATGGAAAGATATACATTGACTTTTACAATCCTTTCCTATTATACATATGTGCTATTAGGACTCGATAAGTAAACGAACTTTGTTTTAGATTCAAGCTCACCTCGGACTCGATAAGGCTCGGCTCGTTTCAAGCTTTTTACCAAGCCGAGCTCAAGTAGCTCGCGAGCGGCTTGGCTCGTTTGCACCCCTCAGTTAGTTACTTACTGGCTTCCCAACCTATATTCGAAATTCTATCTTCTGGCCGAAACCACTGGTTCTCAAAAATCACACACAGATATGATGCATATGAACAAAAAATGTGTTCCACACGACTCTCGGATGATCCAAAGCATTTATCTCATAAATTCCCCAACATAATATGATGCATATGATTAAAAATTTTAACTCACCATTAGATAACTCAAACTGTTTATACTATAACTCAAATACAGCATGCAGATAAGCCATTAGGTTAACTATATTAATCATAATCCGTACGGTTTTTGGCAGTGTTATAGAATTAAAACGGTGATCGTTCGGTTACTAGTGATCATTTGAACATTTATCATCACAAAGAAGATGAAGATGCATTGTATTGATTCAAATATTGCAAAAAATAAAATAAAATAAAAATAGACTGATAGAAACATAAGTGGCCCGTACCTGTTGGAAGGTGCTCAAACAGCTGATTGAATTGTGTGCTTTTGTTTGTGAAAGTTCAGTCTGTTTCCACTCTATTGGGCTATATATTGATCAAATTGCTATGTTTAAGAGTGGATTTGAGCATTTTTTAAAATCAATTTGACCCAATAGGCCCAAAGGCAAAAATACATAAATTTGGGATTAATCACCTCACATTTTTTTAATATTAAGACCTAATATGTATTTTATATTTTTGGGTGAAAAGAGTTAGGGGTTGTTTGGTTGATTACGTGTTAAATCATTAAGAGGTCTGAATTGTTAAGAGGTTATGAATGATTAAGTGCTGAATGGTTCAGCTATGCACCAAGTCTGAATGATTCAGCTCTGAGCCATTCCATTCAGAGCCTTTTTAGGTTGAAACAAACATTCTGAATGCTGAACCATTCAGAGCCTCATTAAGAGACTACCAAACAAGCCCTTAGATGTGTTAAGGGCTTTTCGAATTTTAATTAGGTTTTTACCTTCGAGTGTGTGAGATATAACACAACCCAAATTGTCGCACTATGGATTGACAAACGGCTCTACTAGAAAACCCAATACGATTAAACATTTAAAATTTGTCTTAACCAAACTTGCATATTGGGTAATAGAGTCAACTTCCCAATCCACACATGGTACTTTACTACTTGTAGTTGTTTAATGTCACACATCTGGGTTGTGAATATCAAAAGTTGCAAGCTTGAGTTGAATCTTACACCTTAAACACGCTATGAATTTAAAACGATGTAATCTAAACTTAAAACTTCTAAAGCTTCGACCCGAAATGTGTTACTTAGCAACCAAAGGGACCGTTTGTGCAATTAACTCGAGCTATTATAACATCAACCCTTTCATGTGGAATCCTTATTTATTTAGACTTTATACGCTATAAACTAAAACTTACACTTTTGATCGCCACATTTACATTTTAGTCCGAAATTCAAAATCATCAAATTATACTTAGCACAATTAGGTATTACATTAATTTATTTATAGGTTATAAAAAAATTATCTATATTCATTTCTATACATATAATATGAAATATTACAAAAAATAGAATAAATTGTTATGCCACTGTCCGGTTTTATACGGGTTAGTTTTTGGTCAATCAATCATACCCAGTATATCCCACGAATAGTATAGACTATTGGTAGGGTCAGGGGAACGGGTTAGTTTTTGGTATGAACTGGAAACCAAACTATTCGCTACGGTTTGAAAATATTGAAATCAACCCATCGAAAGTTAAGTAAAAAATCGACCGTGAAACCAAACCGGTGATCGGTTTTGACGGTTTCACAGTTTAAACCGAACATGAAAACCCCTATCGGAGTGGTCCGCGATAGACCACCTGTAATAGCCGTGATCATCACGAACACCACCCCATTGTCACCGCAATGACCATTATGCATCGCGGTCGCGATATGCATCACGAGTGCGACAAGTCAACCTAGCCCTTTGAGGTATCTCACATTTCTGAATGACGTGGCAGTTGCAGATTGGTTGGATGATAGAATTATTATTACGTGTTGTTTGTGCTATTTAAACCCCATCTCGTTAACGTATCTCACATTCTCGCCCTATATTCATTCTACATCACAACCCCTCTTTTCTCTCTTTCTCCTTTTAAAGCTTTTTCTCAGGTAATTCAAAATAATAATAATAATAATAATAAAAATAAAAGCAATACTGTGAACTGTCTATTTCATGTTCAGATCTCTTAACGATTTTGTAATTCACATGAATTTATACACATTTTTATCAAATCTGTTTATTTTAATCACTATTTTACCGTTTTCTTTTCATCATTTGAATACTGGTTGCGTCTATCTGCTAATTAGGTTATAATTTTTTAGGTTTATTTTTTTAAGATCCTGATCTGCATATCATAAGTTGCAAAAGATGGATCTACTGTGTTAACGGATCATTTTATTCTAATTTGTTATATTGTAGTCTTGTAGAGCTGTAATCGAAGCTTATAGATCCATTAGGTTTACTTTAATCATATGTTAGATGAGATGAGATGTTACTTTAATGTTTGGAAATTAGGTTTTATTTAGATCCGATCGGTTATGGTTAGATAATTAAGATGCCTGCATACTAAGAGGTAGCTTCCGAATCGGTTAGCATGTTTCTAAAACTAACCATTAAGAGGTAGCCTCGTAATGGAATCGTTAATAGGGTACCAAATAGCCATTTATATAAGCTTGGGATGAAGCGATCTGTTTATAATTATGATGATGTTGCGCAATTGGGAAAATCTCTTGTGCTCTTGGTTATTGATATCTGTTGCTGCATGTATATGGTTGTTGAAGTGGTAACTTGAGTAGTATTGTGACTTGAATACGAAATATAGCTAACAAATATATTTTTGTAAGTGATCTACGATTGGTTTCTGCAGCCGTTCTGATTTTGTATACTTCATCAGATTTATTAGATTTAGTTATTTATGTTGATTGTTTACTACTATGTAGGGATCTTGTCCAGCAACGATATGGGGCTAACATTCACCAAACTCTTTAGCCGGCTCTTCGCCAAGAAAGAGATGCGTATTTTGATGGTGGGTCTTGATGCGGCTGGTAAGACTACCATTTTGTACAAGCTCAAGCTTGGTGAGATCGTGACAACTATTCCTACTATTGGTATGTTCTTTCTCTAATAAATCACTTAGAAATGCATGTAATTTTTTTATCTTGTCCGTTGATTTATATATCTCTTGTTGTATGTGTTATGCTTCCTAGAGAACTAACTACATGTGCCGTTTGTTCTGTAAATTTGATTAGAATGTTTTGTCTTTGTTAGCCTCATGGACCATTTTGTACAAAATGTTTAAAAAAATATGGTTTTGTTTTAACTACTTCTAGAAAGGCCGGAGTCATTTTGGTGGTCATTGTGTTCTGCGGTTAACAGAATTTTGCACTTAGGTTGATATGATAAGATCCTATCCCGCCTGATACAAGTGATAATATCATAATAATGACATTTTATGGGTATCGGGATGGTAGAGGTTATTTAAAATGACAAAAGTTTATGTTTATTGGTGGCATGGTGTTTGGAAGTTAGATCTGTGCTTGTTGATAAATTCACCGAACACCAATATATTGAAACTTTCAAAGTAATACGTGACTGTATAAATTGCATATCAATATTTGCTATTTGTGGGATTTGGGCATTAATTCACTATGTCTGTAGTCTAAATGATTTGGCGCTGAATGAAAATTCTATTTAGAGGATAATGTTGTGCTGTGGTTTAGTTTTTTTATCATTAATTCTGTAGCTGTGGCTTAGTTTTATCTCAAGTGTTTTAGTTGTGGTTGTTTACTTGTAGTTGCAGGAAGGACGTTATAAATGTTTATGAACTTTGTATTTTTTTTGTTATCTCAGTTCTGTCTAAGGTTTATGACAGATATGAAATAATAAGATGCAAATTTCATTCCATCTAGAGACATGTTGTCTGCATGTGTTAGTTCATTTTTTCACTTATAATATTTGCAATTCTTTGCAGGGTTTAATGTGGAGACTGTCGAGTACAAAAACATTAGCTTTACCGTCTGGGACGTTGGGGGTCAGGACAAGGTATGTAATATTTTTTAGTTTGACTTTTAGTTGGTATTTTATCATACATTTGTATATTCAGTTTCTCATCCATGATTTCTGAAATATGATTATGTCATTGAAGTAACTACAGATTTAAGAATCTTATGTTCACCTGATATGTTTGCAGATTCGTCCACTATGGAGGCACTACTTTCAAAACACACAAGGTCTTATCTTTGTGGTTGATAGCAATGACAGGGATAGAGTTGTTGAGGCAAGAGATGAGTTACATAGGATGTTGAACGAGGTATAATTTTTTTATGATTTTTAACACTACATTCTATGCCCACTGGCCGCTACAACGCATGAATGGATCTAATAAGTTGAGATTCATCTTTAATACTGTATGACAGTTGGCTTTTCATCTGGTAAAATTTGTAGGATCAAATGCAAATTTTGCCAGAGATGACAAGAATTTTGCTATATCAAATGCAAATTTTATGGTTTTTATTACTAAAAAATACGTTGTAGGATCAGAAGATTCCTAAGCTTGTTACAAATTTCAATGCTACCTATTTCCAAATTCTGATCAAGAAAAATAGATTGTAATCTACCTGTTTTTACTGCAAATTCCTAAGCACCTTTCTAGTTGTTTCCCATTTGGATTTTGGATATGTCGTGTCACCCAAACAGACCCATAGCCCAAAGCGACCCACTTTTGTTCATTTGGGCAAACATTGTCCCTTATACATGACAGTGGTACAAGGTTGCTGAAGGAAAGTTAACCGTACAGTACTGATAAATACGGATATATAAGAAGCTATATAGTGACTAGAAAATTGGAAATATTAACAATTTTACATGCAGGACGAGCTTCGCGATGCAGTCTTGCTTGTATTTGCCAACAAACAAGATCTTCCAAATGCGATGAATGCTGCTGAAATCACTGATAAGCTTGGCCTCCATTCCCTCCGACAGCGCCACTGGTAAGTTTTTGTCTGGATGGAAATATTAAGATGGTAATTTCGACCCGTTTACTTATAACTGGGTCAATTTTGCATTTTGTTTTATTTCAAGTGGGTGGCCAAACAGGCTGAAAGTCTCCCACGTTTTTTTTATAATGCATGCATCCTAGATTGTCTTCCTTCAAAGATCTTGTTTGTTTTTGTCATTATAACTGACCCATGAATTATTTGGATAATGTTTAAGAAGGCAACCAACTATTGAAACTATTTTATAGGCCACCCAAATAGGTATGATGTGTAATGTGTTCCTTTTTGTTTATACTAAAATTCATATAAAAAAACATGCGAAATGACCTAAGTTTTCTTTAACTTATTGACCTTTAGATAAGGTTAACATAGTGTATCTTCGTTTTTCTAAAAATTTAAAGGTCATATTTGTCATCCTGCTTGCATTTGACAGAGTTCCTATAAACAAATTAAGATACATATTTGGTTGCCTACGTATACGTTACTTGTTATTTATGTGTATTTTTTTAGAATGGACAAAAAGATGTTTTGATTTAACCCATGAAATTTAATAACTATTACTTCGGTTTTTATTCTTCTCCATAGGTACATCCAGAGCACCTGTGCAACCTCAGGAGAGGGACTCTACGAGGGTCTGGATTGGCTTTCTAATAACATCGCTAACAAGGTGCGTAAACATTAGTTTTTTTTTCTTTTCTCCCCTTTTTTATGTTTTAATTTGTATTTTTCTTTTGGTTACAGGCTTAAGACTGAATGTGGATCTTGGATGTGAGTTGTGTGTGTCTTTGTTGTTGGTTTAGCAGCTTTTTGTGGTAGCAAAATGCGTCTTATAATATAGTATCCGGGTTTGGGTTGCATTGCATTGCATTGCAAGTACTTTTCAAATAGGTTTCCTTTGATAAACGTGAAGTTATAATAGAGGTTGAGATTTTGACTCTATGCTTTTACCTTTCACTAAATCATTTCATCTTATCTTGTGGTTTCCTTTCTTTTTCTATAGTCGCCTATGTATGTCAATTTAATAATCAGAAACCAGTAACAGTTTTTTTTATCTGTGCTTATATTTTGTCAAATAAGATAAAGTTTATGATAAACTTTATTAATATATGCATCTGAACATATGTTATTTGCTTATTTGTTATGTTTTGATTTTGTAACCCCGTTAACTGTGGCTTGTATAACATCAAATGAAATGATATGAAAATATTTGAAATGAACATAGACACATGCATATTAATAGAATATGTATCATGTATGGTAGGGTGTGAAGGGGGGAGCTCAAGATCCCACCGATTTGAAAAAAAATTAGGTTAGTTGGACTTTCGTCCCCCATTATTGTTCAAGTTTCGCCATTGGTCACATCCCTCTATCATACCTCAAAAACGACTACATTTGAATAAAATGGGCCATCAAAGTAGACTCGCTAGCCTACTATCGGGTAACGAGCTTAAGAGATATGGGGCTACTTGCAAATCAACCAATCACATATTTTCTTCTTAAAATAAACAGTTAAAACCTTTACACCGATATGAGAGGGTGGTTTTGGTTAAAGGTTGTTTGCCTACGTGATGCTAAGGTGATGCTTTAACAAACAATTTTAACAACAAGCACTCAAAGTCGCTTAAGATAAACCTCAAAAAAAAAAAAAAAAAAAAAAAAAAAAAAAAAAAATTGGGCCTAGAGAGTAGAGAAAAGTAAAAAAAACAAAAAAAAGCCATCTATTAGACCAGTGTTATATTGGTTTTAACCTTTATTAGGTACTAGTAGGAATGCCCGCGCGTTGCGACGGGTGAATCTGTTTTGCCCTTCGTGCATCGTGTTTGTTGGGTATTCGTTATGATGAAGTAGAAAACAACGATATATAAAAATATATGTTATTAAAAACTGAAACTCATAACTATATCTTGTGAATATTTTAAATAGGTACATCACAATATGTCATACTATTCCTTGCAACACCCTTATATTGGCCCACGTCCTTTGGTGGGACCCTTTTTATGTATCTCAAAGGCAGATAAGTATGCCATCGTAGAGCGGTGCTTAGCGTAGTGAAGTGGTGTTGTATCTCTTAGTGACCATAAGATTGTAGTGGAAGTGATGTAATTACTAAAATGCAGTTTGTAGTGTGCAACATATTTCTATTATTTTAGGGCACCCGCGAGATACAGCGGAGTCAATGTTTTTCATAGATACTCTCGTTTTATGTTAGTTTGACAAGCGCCGTAACAAATATATTAGACCAAACAAATTAGTAATCAATATACTTAAAACTACCAAATCAACTGATAAGAACTTGTCTTCGTTTGGATATGTAAGCAATTGGTGACTTCGTGAGATCAGAAACTTAAATTATATTTCTAGAAGCTTATAGTAGCAGAGAAAACAAAAAAAAAAAACCATCGAGGAAGATGATGACGTTGCTCATGAAGTATCTCTACCATATTTGCTTGTATAAACGTCAAGCCTACATATATCGCTCACTTTAATGGGTTGAAACGTGTCTTGGGTTGGGTGTGTTGGCAAACTTCAAGCCTACATATTCATTTGTGTGCAGAAATGTCACATCATACCATCTTGCAACCACATAAATTTAAAAAGAATATATAAATACATAATATATGATGTAATTTATTTACTATAAACATTGAAAGATGTAAGTTATGTATGTGAAGAGTCATCACATTATTTATATACCAAATACATGACCACTATTTATAGGACTATAACATTGATACAAACATAATAAAGACATGGAGGTTATGAATGTAAAGAGTCACCACATTATTGTTAATTTCCTCATCAATTTTATAATTATGTTGAAATTAATTTCTACAACAATGTAATATTTAAGTAGAAAGACAATTTACCCCCCTAAATGACTTCAATAAGCATTGTACTATAAGCAATAAAGGTTGTATTTACTTAAATTTTGCGGGTATCCTTCACTGATGCTTTATAATATAGTATAGAAGATAAAGATTCGGGTTGATTCAAATATAATACCAAATACATGACCACTATTTATAGGACTATAACATTGATACAATTCATACAATTCAGTAGCGTTGAGGTCAATAGGTCATAGAACATGCTGGCTTCTGAAAGCTTCATGGAGAAGAACTAAAAATGCACAAAGAAGAGAAAAAACTGTACTAATTAATTTGAAAAAAAAATTAATCAATAATTCTGAATATTGTTTGTTTATTGTTTAATTCTTAGTTGCACAATTAAATTACCTCAATTTGATTACGCAAATATCCAACACAGTTGATTCTTACATCCAACATCAGTGGCATTCCCATTGTCTATAACAAATAACTACATTTAAATGGAGCACAACAATGATATATTATGAAGAAAATTTTTTTTAATTGTCAAAAAACATATGAACAAGTAGATAAAAATGTATATATGTATATAAAGATTAACTCATATCTTTATACCTTGTAGCATCCGGGAACCATATCTTGCAAGCGTCTTAACTTCTCATTGATTTTTTTCTCTTCTCATCTAATGAAGACATAAATTTTTTAGACAAAACAATGTTTTAAAGCATAAAATTAGCTCTAAGATTTTGTTTGGGTTATGAAAAGACTATTAGCATTCAAGAAATTAATTATAATGAAGTATATATAATAATATGGATGAGGGGTTGAAAGGTCTCACATTTAAGATGCATCATAAATTAGGTTGTATTTTGTGTTTTAAAAGTTGGACATAAGGGCATAATTGGGATAAGATTTTAGGATGTGAGGTATTGAATTATGTTAAATTTACTAATCTACCCTCCTAAGTGTCTTAATTGTCACAACTATGCCAATAATACCCTTAATTTTTTCGCTTAAATATGTTGTACATGTTGCTTGCTAAGTTGTATAGAAATGCAAATTACCATGTTGTACATCACTCCTCCTTAATAAGATAATATAGATAAATGAATTTAAACTTTATTATTGGGTATTGAAGAGAAAAAGAGCACTCAAGTTAATGTAAAATGAGTTTTACTGTTTATGGCTTAGTATAAACTAGATCTTTGCCCGCGTTACACGCGGTTCACCAACGTACAATTATTTCGAGTGGTAAAACATATAAAAAAATGTAGCAGAAATATTTTATTAAGATTTAAAAGAAACCAATACACATTCTATTCAAATATCATTAAATATTTCTTTATACACCACATTTTTTGTTTTAGTCTTCACTTGGCCATCAGCATCAAGTATAAGTAATTTCACTCCTGCCCTGCTTCTAATCAAATATCATCAAAATATTTCTTTAGACAAAACATTTTTGTTTTATTCTTCACCTTGTCATCCGCGTCAAGTATAAGTAACTTAACGCCAGTCCTGATTTTTACTCTTGATAAAGCACCATAAAGCTAGCCATATAAGAGTACAGGGTCTCTTATAAACTATCAACAATAATCTTAAAATCCTAAAAAACAATTCAACCATGTAGAATTTTTACCAATATAATAAACAAACATCAAATGTAAACACGCAATTTATGTAGATGAAAATTGGCTCAAAATCAAAGCAAACACAAATGAAAACAAAATGTCAACACACAGGAAATAAAAATCCTGACAATAAACCATTGTTCAAAAAAAACGGGTAATTGATCCTATTTTTCAACCTTAGGAATCAAGACCGTGTTCTCAGGTGATTTGTTACGGGAAATGAACTTTTCAGACTTGAGGACTTTAGTTGTTGACTGACTTGCATCATCATCCATTTCGTAAACTTTGTCCAAGCTACGCTTTATCTCAGCTTCATCACGAATCAAACTAACTCTAGAAGATGATTCTGGAGTAGTGTTATCTCCAACAGAATCCTACAATTTTAAAAGCTATGTATAAATTGTTAGAATAAACTACATTAAAATGTAATCTGAACACATGATTGACCAAGTAAACTACTAACCTTCAAAGAGACCGTATTCTGTGTTGAAGAGTCACCTACATCGATATTTTCAAGCAGAGGTTGTTCGATCTAAAAAAAAATGTAATAAAGAACCGATTAACGTAAAAAGGGTTTAAACAATAACTAAATAACAACAAAAATAATAACGATTCATAACAGTAATTATAACGAAAATATTTAAATCATAATCATAACCTGAATGTCAAGGAACCGTTCTTCAAGAGAAGCTACAATTTCCGAATCATTTGTAAGCTTCCTTATACCATAACCATCAACATGCTTATCAATATTAAATTGCCCTACTTTAATTTTGAAAGCAAATTTCTTATCTTCAATTTCATAAAACTCAACAGGAATTACTTTCTCTTCAATAGAAACCTAGATCATACATCATATAAGTAATACAAAGTACAATTACATATATTGTTTAAAGCTCAAAAAAATAGGTTACCTGTTTGCTTTTCTCAAGAAGCTGCATCGCTGACATGCCCAACATTTTTTTTGCTTCTCGATCAAACAATGTAAGGGATGTAATTCCAGTACAATCCTGTACCCTTATTGGAATCCTATACCTAAAACACCAAAACTAAAAAATCAGATCTATATGTAAAAAAATTAGTAAACGTAAACATGAATACTAAAACATAAAAAAAAAAAAATATCATACAATTATAACTTATGTATAGAGAATAGAATTCTTACACTGGATCACCGGAGACAATCTGTTTTGGACAACCTTTATTCGTGCAAATCAAAACTTGTTTAAATGAAGTTACGTCCTTCACCTCTTCATCATCTGGTAAACTCAAAGTTGGCTCAACCTTGTGGTTGCAGAACTCGCAACCAAGGTAATACCAATCTTCGTTAGGATCCACCCCCTTGATTGTTCCAACAACAATTACTTGTTTGTTAACCTACAAAACCAAAATTAAAAATGTCACGAATAACCTTGAAATGTATTTGGAAAGAAAGTTATTAGGCAAAAAAAAAAAATAATTTTATACGAACCTCTGTTATCAATGGAAGATCACGAATACTGCTAAAAGTTGTTTTATTCAAAAATTCATCAGACATATTCATACTACCAGACGATCCAAGGGATCGTTGAGCAGAACATGATTCGCTGGAGATAAACTTTTCAATATAACTGTAATTAAAAAAAAATATATTTATATATCTTTAAACAACTGAAAACATATAAATAAAACACAAAAAAATATAACTATTCTACCTTTTCTTGAAAGAACGAATGTCTTCAATGTCTTCATTAATAAAAAGGCGAGTGATAAAGAAAGCATTTTGAACACTTACATTGCCTTTGAAAAAAAAATATTAAAACAGGTAAAACAAATACCGGTATACAAAAATATCTAATCGGAATTTCTAGAAAAAGTAATATATAACATACCTTTATAATTGCTAAAGCTTCCAAATTGAACAATAAGGACTACATGAACTTCATCTTCATTCTGCTTGATGTATTCAAACATCTCATGACTATAATCTTCCCACAAAGAACAGGTCATTTTCATGCCACTACATATAAACAGAATGTATGTTAAAAGGAAAATTATAAAGGGTTTTATACCAACATATTCGTAGCAGATATGAAATACATACTCTAGATCGATCAAGACAAGGTTCATCTTGCTTTTCCAACCAGCTTTAGTTTCTGTTGGTTCTGGTGGAGTCCATTCTTCAACATAGCCAATGAAATCTTAAAAAAAAGTTAAAACAGTTTTATACGAATACATAATCAATATAGAAAAGGATTAAAATACATTTCGTTAGTATAATAAAAACAAACCAATTCTTTGTTCTGTAGACAGATTTCCACCTTTAATTGACTCAAAAGATGAAAAATTAAAACCGTATTCGCTTCCATCAAACTTACTACACTTTGAAATATTAGTTTCAAAACTAAATGAGAGCATATCTTCTTTAGAAAAATGTTTAGTAGATTTGTTTTCAGCAAGTTGTGAGTTATAAATATAATAGGTTTCATTTTCATGTAAGAATTTTTCATGCTTCTTCATATATCTACTCCATACAATAGCTTGCATTTTCGACCCCTGTTTGAAAAGTAAAAAAAAATTATTAACAACCAATTTTTTGCAACAAACAAATGTGTAGAAAAAAAGCAAATTAAAAAAAATATGTTAAAAACATAACCTGTTCATCCATAAGAACCATATCAAGACAAAGAATTTCTCCAGGTTTCTTTCGATTTTCTCGCTTCCAAAGCCTTAGCACCCTAACTTTGATAGTATATTTAGTCATGCGCCAAGTGATGTCATTCAAAAAAGTAATGTTGTTTGGATCCATAATGCTACAACTCTATGGTATCTAAGTATTAGGTAAGATCAATCTAATATGTATTTATAGAGGTTTAACAAAAAAATGTAATAAAAATGTAAAGTTTTTTATTTTTAGTAAACATTACTAAATTATGTCTACATAAATATAACAATTGACCACAAATTGATTTACATTTAAGTGTTTCCATTATTAAGTTAAATTTCGTTTAAATTAATTTTATAATGAAAATATAATTAGCATTGTTATATGTTTACATTTTTAAGTTAAAAGTTAATGTTGTTAAATTTTGTTTACATGCATACGATTTTTTGGTATGGTACATTTGAAACTGTGTATAAGTAAAATTTAATTTTTAATAAAATTGTTTGTGAAATTTTTTTTAAAAGTAACAGTTAGAAATGAAAATCAATTTACATTTAAGTTTTCCATTATTAAGTTAAATTTCGTTTATTGATTTAAAAAAGAAAATAATAATTACCATTGTTACATGTTTACATTATTTAGTTAAGGATAATAATTTAAAGTATTTTTGGAAAATTGTGATTAATATAATTCAGTTGGAAAAGTCAACGTTACTAAAAGTTGACTTTAAAAATAAACAATAACACATTTAAGAAATATAAAATGTAAATTATTGCTAAAAAAGGTTTGGTAATATAAAAATGTTACAAACTTAGTCATAGAATGTATGATGACTTTTTGACTAAAGATTCCTAAATTATGACAACATTAATATAACAGTTGACCAGATAATTAATTTACATTTAACTGTTTCCATTATTAAGTTAAATTTCGTTTTGGTATGGTACATTTTAAACTTAGTATAATTCATTTTATATTTTTAATAAAATTGTTTGTTATAAATTTTTTTAACTAACGGCTTTATAAAAGAAAAGTAATTTACATTTAAGTTTGTCCAATTTTTATAGGTAAAGTTCGTTTATTCATCAAGAATTTATTTTTTGGAAAAAAATTGTTTATTATTCGTTTTTTAAACTAAGCGATTTAAAAGAATTGTAAAAATGTAATACAATTTAATTAAAATAGCCAAACATTGAATTTAAATACCTCTTATGTTACAAAACTGGTTTTAGTTTATAAAGGGTTGGTTTTAAATAATTGAAATGTACCAAAAATATTTTGATGATACAATTATATTGATTGTTAGTTAATTGTAATAATCTTAAATTTATTTTGTTAACAATGATTGAGATAACTTAAACTTCTTAATATAAACGGAATTTATATTTATTACCAATTAATAAATTAAAATATTTTAGGAAAACTGTCATTAATATGATTGACTTGGAAAAGTCAATGTTGCCAAAATTTGACTTTTAAAAAAAATTATCAAATTTAAAAAATATAAAATGTCACATGATTGTTAAAAAAGTTTTCTGATATAAAAATGTATGATGACTTTTTTTTTATAAAAATCCATATGATTGTAATTGTATTACTACTACCTAAACAGTTCACAATTCATAATTACTCAATAAACAACAAATAAAGGTTTAGCATAAACATATATCACGACAAACCAAACATCATATGCACAATCATACATGACAACTAAACCTACCAAAAGTTTACAAAATTAATGTTCAAAAAAACCTTTTTGTTAAAAAGACTTGGACAACCAATGTTACAAAAAATAGTTTAGTTGTATCAAAATGTAAAATTTTAAGATGAAAATTCAGTTAGTTTAAATTCTTAGATAATAGATTTACTAACTTATCCAAACATTGCTAACTTACTGGCTAAACAACCCAAAAACATTACAATATACATAACCTACTTATTTATTGTTTATCAACATATATATAAACCCAAAAACCACGACTTGCCACATGAGCAGTAAACGTGGAAATGTTTGTGACTACCAACGATAGATCATGTTCTAACTTAAAAAAGTTACCCACCAAAAAGTATTGTCTTCAAACCACATAACAACCACCACTAACCAAACTAACTACCATTACCGCTAACAACATTAGAGAACTCGAACACACCTTGCTTTTGGAAAAACTGGAAATGCATTTGATCACCAAGCTGAAAGTTCTTATCACCTACGAAAGTTGACATACCTCTTATGTTGTAACGGTACTTTCCAGGTTCACCTTCCCTCCCAACAGACACTCCCCAACTAAAACCCTCACCATCACGAATGGTCAAAGCCCTCTTCTTGCACAACCCGTTTTCCCTTGCCCAAGGGGTCTTCATACGCTACGCAAATAACAAATAATAGAAAGTTATACAATAATAATATATAAATATAGCTTGTCATCTCATTTGGATATGACATAAGTGGACATCTAAATAAGCAACAACAGTTTTTCCATAATTGACAACACACTAACATTTAACATCTAAATAAGTCTAAGTAACAACACTTGACCCATATTAGGAGGTCATCAACTTATAAAACACTACTATGGCTGCAATAACATCTAAAGGCGTATAATAAAACTGTTCGACTAACATGCATTTAAGTTAATAGATTTAAAAAATAAATGATTGCACTTACATAGTAAATGCCATTTTACCCATATCACAAGTAAAGACCATTTCAGTGCAGTTTGACCTCTTAAGGTCAACAAAGTCTAAATAAACAACTAAATTGGTGCAGTTGAGAACGATGACCACAGATGACCCATATCACAATTAAAGACCATTTTTACTAAATGCAAACCTAAAACATTCAAGTTTAATACAAACCTATAACATAAATGCATAATCACTCTAAGTTGAACGCTTAAATAGTAACAAACCAATAAACTATTTCTTAAACCATAAATGTATACCTAAAACATAAACCACTAATCAAATACTAAATCATAACAATCCATTCTAAGGTTTCTATAAAACATCAATCGGATCATAAACCTAAAACATGAAAGCTAGATAGAGACCAAAAACATATTTTCCATAATAATCATCAGTATGTAAGCAGAATTAATTAAAACCTAAATCATAATCCTAAATCAAAACCCTAAAACAATCGATTAATTAAAATCAGTGTAGTATGTAAACAGGACTAAAATACATCTAAGTGAGCACATACAAAAAATAAATATTATTACTTACATAGTGCCTGTCAACAACGAACACCACTGGCACACCTACATCCCCCTCTTCCTCAGAATCATCATCCTCTTCCTCCATATCAGTGTCCTCTTCATCCTCCTCGCTGAAATCATCAGAAACGACAACCTCCTCACTATCATCAGTAGAAACGACAATGATATCTTCATCAGAGTAATCTTCATCATCATCCTCCTCCTTAACTTCAGCTTCCCATTTAAGTTCAGGAGGAAGAGTAAGCTTGTTTTTCTCAAAAATCGACATATTGTATGTGCTCTGTTAAACCAAAAAGAAGTATATACATTTTATCAGCCTTATGACCTATACAGCGAGCAAAAAATATAAAGCTAAAGATTTATAATTTATATTTAAGAAAACAGAGAAGACCTCATTTATGATTTCGAAGACAATGAGATGATCAGGTGTGATTGAAAAAGTTTCCTTAATGAAACGCCATCCTTTAGTGACATAAAAGAAACCATCATCAACTGCTAGCTGTATCTGAAACTTTTTACGTGGAGGAGCTCTAACTGCAATTGGGTCCAACGGGAGTTGTCTGTTCATTAAACCATGAACAACGTAACAACTAACATGCTGGTAAAAACAGAAAAAATGTTGACAGGGGTTAAAATAAGTTTTTTTATCAACAAATTGTATAATAAAATATAATGATGTTATTTGATTAAAAAAAACACATACCAGACGCTTCTCACTGGTATAAGGATCGGACAATCTGCAGTAAAAAAAGCTACCAGCTGCATACACTGCATCTTGATGGAAAGTTATCATCCTGAAAGAGCGAAGATTTTCCTCATACTGAAATAGAAAGTTACACCCAGATGGGTACTTCAATTCAGTAATCATTGTTCTCCAACCATTGTAGAAGAACCACTTGCCAGCAATATTCAACACTTTAACATCATAGATTTTAGAGTCCAAGGTACGGATTTTGGTGTTACCGGTAGGATAACCATAATCTTCGATCCACTTTTGATAGAGTTTTGGTAACGTCTGATAAGAATTACAAACATTAAAATATTATTAGGAAAAGTATAAACATACTGTACTATATACATTTTAGCATGTAACAGATATCTTACAATACAAACACGGTTGTTACCCTCCGACTCAATCCAAAATCCATAAACCATTGTATTCCAAACGTGTATGCACCTGTAGCAACCACAAAAGATAATCGCAAATACATATCAGCAAAGTAATGTTTATATGAGTATAACATAAAGAATATAAATTGAAGACTAAATTGAAGACTAAATCAATTGAACAACTTTTACTAAATGCAAACCTAATCCAAACAATGTATGATAACAATCCATTCCTAGGTTCCTTATAACATAAATTGAAGACTAAATCAATTGAACAATTTTTACTAAATGCAAACCTAAAGTATTCCTTAAACCATGAATCGATACCTAAAACATAAACCACTAATCAAAAATTAAATCATAAAAATCGGTACTAAGGTTTCTATAAAGAAAAAAAAAGCCCTAAATCAATACCTAAATCATAAACCCCTAAATTGAAACCTAAAAGCATAACAATCCATTCTTAGATTTCTTAAAACATCAATTTAACGATAAATCGTAACCTTAAAACATCAACCCTAAATCATATCTGAATGGATAACTAAAACATAAACCTCTAATAGCAACCTAAATCAGTAGTACTCATCAGTAGATTTACTAAAACATCAATCAAACCTTATAAGATCAATTGAACCCTATAAATTAACCACCTAATACAGACCCTGTATCATAAGAATCCATTTTTAGCTTTATTAAAACATAAATTGAACCCTAAGTCAAAACCTAAAACATTATTCCTAAATACACACCTAAAACATCAAACTACGATTAATGTTGAATAATAATAAACCAAAAATAAAGAACAATGAGTCAAAACTTATAACATGAGTTGAACCCTAAAACCCCATAAATCACTAACAATCCATAAACCCTAAATCCATACCTAAAACATAAACCACTAATCAAAAACTAAACCAAAAAAATCCATTCGATGCTTTCTATAAAACATATGAGTCTTAACAAACAATAATCATCAGTCGAACGCTAATCAATCTTAATAAATAAAACATATCAGTCTTAATAAAAAATAATAATCAGTCGAACCCTAATACCCTAAATCGAAAGGTCGGACATAAACCCTAAAAAAATCAACACAAAATCAAAGATATTAACATGAGTGAATGAATGAAGAATAATAAACAAAAAACCAAGAACAATCAGTACAACAAAACACATTAACAGTAATCGAAATAAAAAAAAATATACAAAATAAGTTAATCGATCATCTGAGATAATAATCAAAGATAGAAGAACATCGATCTATTCAAAAGAAGAATCGAATGGAGCTTACCTTGGATTGGAGATGATGGATGCTATGAATCGCAAAGTTTAGGGTTTAGGGTTGAATGTTCGGCGATGGAGATGGTACTGAGATTATGTCCGCTTTTTTTTTTTTAAGGCTTTATATATTTTTGTATTTTTGATTTAAAAAAAATAGAAAAGTTTATTAATTCCCACATTGTGCCATGTAGGATTCTCATTAATTGCAAGGGGTGTGATAGATTGCCAAGTGTCCCATATTGCTTCTAAATATTATATGTATAGATAGATAAAATGTTAACATGTTTAAGGGGTTGTATGGTAGGCTCCTGATCATTCATTAAAAGACTATGAATCAATCAGCATTAAGTGTGTTTGGTTCATTAACATGACACATCTTTTTTTTTTTTTTTGAAAGGTAAACTTCATTCAACCAAACCACCACAAGCGTCCTCAAAGCGAGGGCCCAAGGGGGAAACCGAAGTTACATCAAATTTAACGGATAATTACACCACTTATTTCAGTCTATACCTTTATGTCTAGATCTATTACGAATCCAAAAAAACGACATAATTATAATGTTTTCGACTATCTCCATCGCTCTCCGAGCCTTGTTATTGAAGATTCTAGCATTCCTCTCATTCCATAACACCCAAATAGCCGTATACATGATACCTTGTAGAATTCGAGCTTCTTCTTTATTCTTCGACTGGTAATCATGCATACGAACCAAATCAGCAACATCGAAAAGCACAGTAGGAGCCAATCTGCACCAAGCCTCTAATCTAGTCCACACTTCTGCTGAATAAATACATCCTGTAAAAAGATGCAGCGAAGTCTCTTGATCCGAGTCGCACATCGGACATTCCAAGCTATCAAGCGACATCCCTCGTCTAGCCAAATTCATCTTCGTAGGGATTCTATCAAGACCTGTTCTCCATGCCAATATTTTACATTTGAGAGGCGTCCAGCCTCTCCAATCTATGGTTCGTATGTTACCTGCCTGCACTTCTTCGGACATCATTTTCTTGGCGCTATTAACATGACACATCTATCGGTCAGTAAATTTTTATCCACTAAGTTTTAAAATGATGCTAAATGAAAATTATGCCCTTTTCTCCATTCACATGTGTTCATAACTCATACCAACCACTCACGCACTACCTTGTCGACCCACCAGCACCAACTAGTTAGACCAAGTCAAGTCAAACTTCATACTCGTTCATAGTCTCTTACCCAATCAACCCCTAAGTGTTTAACAAAGTATATAGATTTTCTTTAAAAATATATACATAAAAAATATTATAAAAATAATTTCGAGCCTTGAGCAGTCACTCTCACCGCCTTCGTCAAAGCCGGCTTTGCATCCACTATACATACTATTAGCGATAAAGGGTGTGTTTGGCAATGAGCTTTTAAAAGCTCATACTCAATAAAAAGCTTTGTTTAGTTGAAAGGGCTTGAATCTTTTAGGTTAGGAGAAAAACCTCCATATTAAAACGTTATTAGTACTAGCGTTTAAGAAAAAACTCATACTAGCTACAAGCTTTTAATAAGTAAGTGACACAAATACCCATTCTACCATAAAAAAAAATAAAAACACATACATACAAACTTTTATTAATGCTCATTTTGATCATTTATACATTTTATTAAAAGCTTTAGATACTCTGCCAAACAATAAAATATATTTAAAAAGCTACAGTTAACAGCCATCAGCTAGTTTTACCAAAAAAATACCCAAAATGTTATCATTGTTTCAAGAGGTCTACGACTAATCGATTTCACACGAAAACATATCTCAAAAATTACATTACATTCATCTCTTTTTGCAAAAAAATAAAAATAAAACGAAAGGCGTTATGTACAAAAAAATAATTTTTATATAACTTATAACTTTCATTACACCTTTTTTTTTTGAGATCATGAATTGAATCATCTATTAATATATATAAAAGAATAGAACATTGCTGACGTGGCGTGCAATGGTGCCTTCAACCTCTCCATGAAACTGCCACGTGGCATCATAATTGAAAGATTTTAGTGTTTTTGAATTATTTCCTTTTTTAAATAAATTGAGTTATTTTAGGAAAAAAGAATTTAAAAATAAATTTAAAATTTTCTCTCTAATATTTCCTCCCATAATTTTTAAACGTTTATATCTTTTATATACGGGATTTTTTAAAGAAAAAAATTACACCAAATTAACGAGCGTTTTATTATCTTTCCAACGAGTACCATAGTGCTATATAAAAAACGGAGAAAAAATCGACTATTTTTTGTGAGGTTTCGTTCATACAGGAAAAAAACACACAAAGTGTTCATGTTATTCATTAATCATGTTTTTTCTTTTAAACCAAGTTCTAATTTACGATGTTGAAAATCAGCCCAATCGCCATGTTATCATTGGAATTTTACTAGGTATACTTCATCAAGAGAAGCTAGGAGAAAGAATCGCGCAACACTGCAACACATGGTGTCAGCTTATAGCAATGCTATTTTTTATTTATTTAATTACAAGAGTAATAATTATTACTATTAGTATTAGTATTATTAGAATGGTTATATTTTTCAACCCCGGAACGCTCCTAGGAAGAATTGATAATTGCTGGCGTGACATTCAATGGTGGCCTCAACCATCTCTTGATTACCACGTGACATAATAAGATGCAATGGTTACAACTTCCAACTTAAGTGTTTGTTTAGTTGATTAAGTTAGGAATTATAAGAGCCATTAGAATGTGAGAAATTAGAGAGATGTGATGAGTTTTTGAATAGTTGCAGCTTACATAAGTGATTCTTTAGATGATTACTGATTAGGTTTTAGATTAGGGAATATGACTTATTACTGATTAGAATACTATGAACATGCAATGATTGAGAGATTTTTGTGCTTAGTTAACTTGAGCCATTTGCAATAGGTTATCACGTAAAATTAGATTTTTCAACCCCGGGACGCTCCCGGGATAATTAGCTAGTGTGATTATATCATAAAATATTGGAAACGTTGTATTTGATGTATTTGTATGGTTCCAAACTTCCAATCCACGCACACCAATACATCTTTCGACTCGGTTTCGCCAATATTGAGTGGTTTGCACGACAGTCAAACATCACTCGTTTCTTTCAACCTTATATTTTATTTAGTCTTATTATGACTCTTGTCTCTTAAATATGCTATTTATAAATAAGTTTCTCATGTGTCTTAATGTTATTTTTAACTCACTTATTTCCTATTTTGGATTGGTTCTAGTGCAAGCTTGACCAACTATACTTTACACATATAAAGTCTCACTACTGAGAGGGAGAGGAGTAGATGCAAATCAAAACTTACTTGAGAAGGACAAATTAGAAATGATTTATTAGACTTACACTTCTCTGAAGACGTGGTCGATGATAAGAGTTCGTGGAGATATAGGATTAAGGTTAAGGACTTTTAGGGGGGGGGGGATATATTGTTATTAGTACTAGTAGGGTGTCCGCGCGATGCAGCGGGGAACACAAAAACTTCTAAGGGTGTGTATGGTTTGGTTCAGTTCGATTATTGGCCTTAACCGAAACTATAACAAGAGTCATCAGTTAATCGATCTTATTAAACAATCGGTTACTTGGTTCGGTTTATATGGTTATATTATCAGTTTTCAGTCCTGTTTATTTAATTTTGATTAATAACAAAAATCAAACTTTGGCTAAATTTTTTTTGTCTAGAAGTACATGAAATAGGGGTATAAATACATCAAACAAAGGTATAAAAACTAAAAATATATGAATATATAAATGGTTCTATTTCAGTTTGTTGATTTTGGTGAAATAAATGTACAAAAAAAATAACCGATTTTAAGTTAATTCGGTTTTTTGTTAATCCATTTTCGATTGCTTTCGGTTCAGTTCTTTTGTTGTTTTTTTTTGTACGTTTCGGTAAAAAGGTTTTTGTGTTGGTGTTCGATGAGGATTTACCTCAATGTGAATTGGTGATGGTAACCAGTCTCTTAATTTACTTAAATTGAAAGTCTTCAATATGTATGATCATGATAAAAAAAATATTTTAACTTAACAATATTTTTATAAGTTTTCAATTAAAACTAAATCTTCATACATGAACCTTAATTGCATAGATTGGTACTGATAGAAATAGATAAGCTAGAGATAGACTTGTAATGATCTGTAAGTTCGAAACTTGTTAGAGTGAAAACCATATAAACAGTGGCGAAGGTTTGTAGGGGCAGGGAGGGGCGGCCGACCCCCCCGGATTTTCGCGCAGAAGTTCCGATTATATAGTATCCGTATAGAAAATTTTGAAAATATAGGGTTTCGATCCCCCGAAACTGGTTTTCGACCCCCCGAAACCAGTGACTTCCGAACCCCCGGTGACTTCCGACCCCCCGAACCTTCGGGTCAAGCTTCGCCACTGCATATAAACTCACTGATTCCATAATAAAAATATAAGTATTGTGATATGATTATGGAGCTATAACAATCCTAATAAAGTGCACTAATACAACGACTAAATACCAAGGACAAAAAATTACATGTAGTAACAAACTTACAATTATTAGTTCAGACAAATACATGCTAAAAAATTACTTCTTAAAGTTCTAAAATACCCTAATTAACAATATGCCAAAAAAACCTTACAATTTAGCTATTTTCCTAGCTTAAAAAATGATAGGTAATCAATCATATTCTATAAATTACATTACATCTCTGCTAAGTAGCGAGATTAAATTATTCAAATTTCAAATCTTAAAATTTTAACCCCCTCTATTTCTTCCGCCACTACAATTCAAAAACTCCTCTACTCAGCTTCAAACCATATTATGACTATAATTTGCTATATACTTTTAATTAAAGATTGATTTTTTACGTGATTACCAATATCTAAGGGTGGACAATAATTGAATCCTCAACCAAAATTGAACAAAAAATGCAAAAACGAACCGAAAATAACCCGAAAAACCGAGTTAACCAAATACCTTTTTTTGTACATAAGTTAACCAAAATTAACAAACCGAACCATTCATATATTTATATCTTTATACATCCATTATACCTTCATTTCATGTACTTCTAAGCAAAATTTTTAACCAAACTTTGATTTTGGTTATTGAGAAAAATCAACTAAACCGGATTAAAAATGACAATCTAACTAAATAAACTGAACCAATTAACTGGTTGACCGGTAAACAAATAATGTCGACTTTTGTTTCGGTTGAGGCTAATAACCGAACTATACCGAACCCAACCATGCACCATTAGAAGTGTATGTTTCATTTTGACTGATTTCGGTTAATTAAGGGTATGAAAAGAAAACAATAACCGATTTTAAGTTAAATTGAACGTTGGTTAATTCAGTTTCCAATTGATTTTGGTTTAGTTTTATTTGTTTTTTGGTTTACAGGACAATTTAAAAATCATGAGGATAGTTTGCTTAAAATAAGGAAAATAATTCTAACTATAATTTAAATAAGTAAAGTTTAAAGGATTAAGGTGTAACTAAGACGATATATCAAACTATAAAAGTGTTTGAATGATTATTTTACCCATATTTTAAAGTTATTAATAAAAATAGAGTTATTAACTTTTAGATATCTTAAATTGCCATTGTCTCATACATTATAATATAGCATAGATATTATCTTAGGAGCTTAGCCTTTCTATTTTGTTTTGGTGACTTGTACAAGTTATCGCTTACCTTTGTGATGTTATGATGTTTTGTTTTTATTTTTATATGGATTGTTCTATTTATATTTATATGTTTGTTTTTATCTTTTTTTTTTTTTTTTTTTTTTGATATTTTAGATTCCATTAAAACCAATATGTTTTACAAGTGGATGGTAGGTAAACGAGCTACAAGTTGCGTCGCTACCCTTTTTTGAATAGAAAATTCTACTCTATTAAAAATGAAACTCGGGCCCTTGATCGCTGGGGAGTTACTCTGCACCACCTTTTGTCCTCTCTCTAAGAGTGCCCAGAGTGGGGGCGGGAACACCGGCGTGGAGAGGGTTTTGGGGTGGGAACACCGCCGCCACATTGGCTTGGAGGTGAGGGCGGGGGCATTTTTACCGGCGTGGGGCTTGGGGGTGAGGTGAGGTGGCATCTCTTGATTGGTCAGTTTTTTTTTTAACTTTAACACAATAATGGAATGGAGAGGGAATGGAATGGATGAGGGAATGGAATGGACAAGGTAATGGAATGGATCATTACCATTCCATGTCATGTTTGGTTGCCATGTGGGAATGAAATAAAATATTACTTTGTGTTGTTGGATATGCAAGAAAAGACGGAGGAATAGAATCGGCGGTGAGTGGTTGTGGTGGGTGGTTGTTGGTGGCGGTGATGGTGGGTGGTGATATGTGGCGGTGATGGTGGGTGGTGATATGTGGCGGTAGCGGCGGTGGTAGCGACGGTGGATGGTGGAGGTGGGTGGCGGCGGTAGTGGTGGGTAAGGGAAATTGTGGTGAGTGACAGTGGCAGGTGGTGGAGGCGGCGGTGGGTGGGTGACGGTGGTGGGTGGTAGCGGGTGGTGGCAGCGACGACGACGAAAACGGTGGTGAGTGGCGACAATGGTGGTGGGTGGTGGCGGCAGCGGTGGTGGTCGATGGTGACGATGGTGGTGGTGGTTGGTGACGGCAACGGTGGTAGGCGGTGATGATGGTGGTGGGTGGTGGTTGTGGGTTATGGAGTTGTTAGTAAAGGTGAATGAGGGATGGAATGAAAAAAAAAACATAGGGGGTGGATGGAATGGTTTTGAGGGAATGGAATGCCTTGTGGAATGAGTGGTTCCATTCCTTTAATCAACCAAACACACTCTTTTTCATTACCTCGTAATGGTTCATTCCATTCCCCCTTCCATTCCATCATACCAAACACTACCTAATGTTATTTCCTCCCCCCACCTTCCACTCCCCACAATCCCCCCCCCCCCCCCACACACACACAAGGGTCCCACAAGTGCCACATGTCGCTTCATCCCCCTCTTTCCCCCCTCTCCCCACACCACTCCGAGTAGTCTAAGAACCGGATTGCTTCGGGAGCATGACCTCCAAATGTGTAAAAAACAAAGGACACAAAGACGTGTTGATTTTTCAGACATACAACTTCATGTTTGGCAATTTTTTGGACTCTTATATATGATTGTTTGTTTGGATCTCGGATATCACTAGAAACAACATCTTGTCCTCCTTAATTTAGGGGATTATAATGTATAAGTTTGTTTATGTGCTTTATACTCTTGTTATACTACTCTAATATTTTAAATCAATGATAATTTAATGACTAGAAAGTTATCACACATAAAAATAGAATATGCAAAATTGATGTGGATCAGTGGATGGTGATCATGGTTGTAGCCTACTTGCTAACATAACATAAAAATAATTCCACTTCAAATACATGTTTATTATAATGGGTTTTGTGGGTTCCTTAAAATGTATTATAATGATTTGACGGGCGGAAATAAATAGGTTACCGACAAAGACTGAATTAATTAAAAGGAATATTGTGATTTCGAATAGTATATGCCCTTGGTGTGATTGTAATGAGGAAACGTCGACACATATTCTTCCGGATTGTATCATTGCTGCTAATGTGTGGGATCGGATTGGTAGATGGTGTGGTTTGGAGCCGATTTACGCGTTTGAAATCAAGGACTTGCTTGAAGTTTATAAGACGGTCAAAGGAGGTAAGGTAAAGAAAAAGGTTCTTCACGGCTTGATTATGGTACTATGTGGATGCTCTGGAAAGCGAGAAACGAGACGGTGTTCAATGGGATAAGGCCGAGTGTGGATAATATAGTAGGGAGTGTTAAGGCGATAGCTTTTGTTTGGGTCAAGCATAGATTGAAATGTAATAGGATTGTTTGGAAAGATTGGTGTAAATGTCTGGTAGATTCGTTGTAATTGGTTTGTGCCGTCGGTTTCTTGTTTTGAGGACCGATTTGGCTGTGGTGACTGAAAGTTATTTTACAAAAAAATAAAATAAAATAAAAAATACATGTTTATTATATCATAACCGCAAACATTATGAGAAACGCTCCAAAGTAATTGTTAGTTTTTATTTCATATTTTAAAAAGTCATATTTTACCGTTCAATCTATCAAATCATTTATTTAAATGCAAATGTAAAATCCACCATCTTGAAAATCACACTCGTAATTTTAGTGACTCGATGGTTTAGTGAAACGATAGCACATAACTAAACCTATCACACTGATCATTACGAACTAAAATAACCCAATCAGACGTAATCTAAAACAAGCAAAAGAAATATCATAAACTTTTATAATATAAGCAAGGGCGTTCCTGCTTAATATTTAGGTACCCTGTCCAGACGATAAAAAATGTCTCTTAGACCTGAAGTTTTGAGTTTTACATGAATGTTAGGTTTATAAATGAGCTACTAAGCTTTTGAGTTTTAAAATAGTTTTCAATGAGTTCAAGTATTAACTATTAAGTTTAAAACGAGTTTTTTTATTAAAAAAAAACACATGCGCGCATACACATACACACACACACACACACACATATATATATATATATATATATATATATATATATATATATATATATATATATATAACATACGTATATACAAATACTATAAAAAAATGCGTCCACGAATAAAATGGCCCTACTCATACCCATGGGTCCTCTCCAGACTCGCTAATAGGCTAATAGCCTCCCATGAATATAAGTTACCATATGACTAGACCCAAATTCTCCCAAAATAGAAATAACATCTTAAAAGTAATAATATAAAGCCTTAATCCTGATCATGTGGCCTAGTGGTAAAAGGGTCGGTTCTCTCTTTAGGGGAGCCGGGTTCGATTCCTACGGGAGGCATGTGATGGATACCCCCACCCTTGTGGTGGGGTAGGTGGTTGGGAAGTGATGGAGAGACCCTTGACCCTTGTGGTCATGGGTTCGACTCCTAATCCCTCCAGGTTTTACCGGTTCACTACCGTCGTGCCTTCGGGCGGGTTTGTGGGCCGGGTTTTCCCTGGAACAGGAGATGGGTGGGCCGAAGGGCTCTGTCTGTACAGACTAGAGGCCGTCTGGGGCCCCTTTCGGTCATTGGGGGCCGCGTACATAGTACCCGACAATACTTTAGTTGATCGTTAAAAAAAAAATAAAGCCCTAAATTATCAAATCTATTTATAGTTCGTATCATATGTTTTAAATTTCTTTTAGTTGCGCAATAATAAAAAAATATTTTGAAAAGCGGCCCGATGCAAAGCCCAATAGAATAAAAGGTAAAGTCCAACAACCTTTTAAGCTGACACACATCACATCTGGCTTCCACGAAACCAATTAAGAGCCTAACTTTGACTTTTAGTCAACCTTCCTTCACCCGCAATAAATAAATAAAAAAAAAAAACAATTCCCGCTACACAATATTTGTTCCCATCACCCAACGCTCGTTTTATATTCTTTTTTTTATAACTATACCTTCAATTTACAGTATGTACATAACCACTCCCTCATCATTTTTTTTTAATTTTCTTGCATTAGAGTGGATTATAACTATTGTTTCTTTTTTACTCGTATCCTAAGAAATTAAAGCTAAAAAATGCATAATAAGTTGTAAAAGATTATGTCAAATAGTTTTTTTTTTTTTTTTTTTTTTTTTTCTAAGCGACCTTTAATATATCACTTACTAGCTGGTTGGGACTGGCCAGCCGCAGTCACAACTGTGAGGCCGGCCTTGAATCGGAACCCCTCGGGTTTTTTCATGGAGGGACATAACACCTGCTTACGATACCTCTTCATATCCCCACGATTTCCCATATCGCTGACCGTAACTTGACAGACGTTGTGCCGCCACAAGAGCCGAGACTTTCTAGCATAATGCACGGTGGAACAAAAACCCGTGCTGGCTCATATTCAAACTTGCGACCTCCAAAAGAGGCCTAATTCTTATCTTCAATTTCTTTGCCACTTCACTAGATGATGGGGACAATTATGTATGGGGAGCATGTGACACCTTTTTACAATAACACAATATTTGCAATTTAAATCATCTTAAAAAGAACCCAAAATTTGTAATTTATAACATATTAAGAAATTGTTTAAATTATAACAGTCTGATATTTTTTTAAAGATGCATGCATTTAATAAATACTTAGTTTTTATATACCTTAGGAATGATTACACCACATTACAACCTCTCGCCGATGATCTCCAGCCCAACTGATTTGTGGTGAGAGGGTTTACCTCTTCAGAGGGTTCCCGTTCGGGGTTGGTCACAGTTTCGATTATCGTTCATCGAAAAATTATACCCATTAAGGTTGAAAGGGTCCAACGTATGGGATGACTCGAACTTGTGACCCAAATATTGTTAGGACTAGGATTTCACCATTAAACCTCTCTTTATAAAGCTTTTCACAAGTCAAAAAGTAAAATTAAAGTAAATTTTAAAGAGAACTTAACCAAAAAAGCAATTAAAGCATGTTAATTGGATAATAACTTTGTTCAACTTCTCTTAATTGCACATATAAAACGTAATATACATGTGGATAATAATCTATGTGTTTGGTGCGAGAGCAAGGAAGAAACGATGGAACACATTCTTACAGGTTGTGCGGTCTCGGTTGGAGTGTGGAACGGGTTATCTAGATGGTGTCGCATTCCAAATATTTATGCTTTTCATGTCAAAGATTTGGTAAATTTACATGATCTTTGCGGCGCTTCGGGAAACAAGAAAGTGGTTATTCATGGGGTTATTATTATTGCGTGTTGGCGGTTGTGGAAGGCAAGGAATGCTAAGATTTTTTCAAGTAAGGAGTCGAATGTCGCGGACATGATCATGGATATCAAGACCTTGGGTTTTCTGTGGTATAAACATAGATTTAAAGGTGTTGTCGTTGATTGGGAAAGGTGGTGTAATTTCGATTTAATGTAACTGGTTTGTATGTTTCGGTTTTTGGCTTGCTATCTCCGCCTCGGTGATAACTTATCCGTTTTTAGTGGTTAATGAAAGTCAATTTTCAAAAAAAAAAAAAAAAAAAAAAAAAAAAAACACATAAGCTTCTTAAGTTAATGTAAATAGATCACCTAATAATAGAATTAGAGAGTGATTATGATTGAATCCCTTGAATATATATTTTTTTTGGAAGGTCCTTGAATATTATTATTGATCTCCCAACTATATATATAATACAAATGTACAATATCATAATTAGAGATAATATCAATCACATCTATACATATAATAAATCAAAGCAATTTTAATGACATGACACTTAATGAGGCATTATCTTCTTTGAGTATGCCACGTGTCATCCCATATGACATTGAAATATTTTAGGAAAAAAAGAATTTAAAAACAAAATTGGATTTTTCACCCTCATGTTTCCTCCCATAATTTTTAAACGTTAATATCTTTAATATACAAGATTTTTTAAAGAAAAAATACACCAAATTAACGAGCGTTTTATTATCTTTCCAACGAGTACCATAGTGCTATATAAACAACGGAGAAATTTTTTTGTGGGGTTTTGTTCATACAGGAAAAAAACACAAAATGTTCAGGTAAATCATTAATCATGTATAGGCAAGTCACTAATTATGTTCAAATCAGTAAATATGATTTTTTTTTTCAACTAGAGCCGAATAGGTTAATAGAGTTATATATTGTTTTAAGTTAAGTATCAATGTTAGTATGTTAGAGTTGTACATTTGTTTAGTCTTTAGGATGAGTGTTAATATTAGAGTTACATTAAAGTTCTACGTTCTTTTAGGTTAGGTGTTAGCATTGGAGTTGTACATTGTTTTAGGTTAGATATTAATATTAGAGTTATACATCAGTCTATTTCATATATAAAAATGATGTATCATATTAAATTTTTCAATCCGGGACGCTCCCGAGGTATAATCTAGTTAACATAATATATAACTTCCTAATATACATGATGTATTACCTAAAAATATAAAACATGACAATAGAAACTAGAATGATGTTTCTAATATAATAATAGGTGACTAGCGGTATTATTTATCTTTGGTTGGTCCGAAAGATAATATAACATATTCCACTGAAGCGTTAGAATGGGTTGGACATGTAAAAACTTATCGAAAGTGTATTATTAATATTAATTAATGAATTTCTAATTTGTTTCAGGTTAGGATCAAATACACAATGAAAGAAAAATAGAAAATCGTAAGAAGAGTATCAAACAGACTCCGACTGAACTCAATCAAGCGGCATTGGAACCGCCTCATTGAATCTTACGATATTAGGTTTTTGGTTTTCGTTTTTTTTTGGATTTTTAGCTTGTAGTTTTTAGAATTTACGTTATATTATTGTTTCTTTTTCTTATTTTCATAATTGTGTCATTTTTGCGATTCATTGTGTCTTTTTTCTTCAGAACCGTGTTATAATTTCCAACATTATGTTACATACTTACATTTTGTGACTCATTGTGTCAGATTTCGCAATCTGTTGTGTTTTTTGTATCATTCTCATCATTTCCATTTTTGTTATACTGTGTAAGATAACTTGACATGTTTTAAACAAACATTGAAGTTGTAATATAAGTTCTATAACTATATTTGTAGTGTCAAATATCTTTAGAAAATACAGAAAAAAAAAATGAAGTCAAAACCACTAGACTCGTTTTCGTACACATAAAATCTAATCCTTCAAAAGCCTAGATTGAAAAATGAAAACCAACGGTAACTCAAAAAAGAATCAAAGTGCAACATTATATTAGCAATACATTCAATATATTTGTTGGATTGTATATTCATTTCTTAAATTTGCTAAATTACATCAAAATAGACGGTAGACGAGCAATAAGCTATGTCGTCACCCCTATCAATATATTCGGTATATATTTTATATTTATATATGATTGTATAGGTGTATCCATTCCTAATATATATAGGGAAGAATACATCTCATCCTAACTATATATTAAGAATGGATACACCTATACAAACATACATTAAATATAAAAGATATACAAAATATATTGCTAATATATAGAACCTAGAAGATATGTCATTTTACCGAAGATAGCCAGGGGAGGGGTTACATAAATACATACTCATGTATATCATGATTAATAAATGTTACATTTATTTATCAACTAATTTTAAAGCATAAAAAACATGTTACATTGATTAAAAAACAAAACCACAAGGACTGATCATGAAATACATCTTAAGATCAAGTACTATTTATAAAAACTGTTTATTAATAACAAGACTGCTATGCTACTCCAGTTTTGGAAGCAAGTTGCTGCAAAAAGCCAAGTCAACCAAATTTCATCAAAAGTCCCCTAAGGAACCATCTTCTTCTCTTCTCTTCTCTTCTCACATCTCTCATCTTTATTATTTATTATCTTTATTATTATTCATATTATTATTATTATTATTATCAAACAAATATAGTTTCCAATGAAGCAACTTACACCAGCACCAATTTCCTACTCTGTTTTAAACTCAGGAAGCTGAAACCCTAACAACCTTTTGAGTTAAAGATCTGTTTTTTTAGGGGATTTGAGTTAGATCCAAGGATTATTGTTGCTGTTAGCTCTACAGTTCAGCTAAAGTTTGGATTTTGTTAAAGGGTTTTGTGTTTCTTGGGTTTTTGTGCAAGGAAAAGGTGTTAAAACAGTTAAAACAGTTAAAACAGTTTGTTTTGGTATAAATTAGGGTTTTTGGGATCTTAAGATTTGTTATGGGGATTTGTTGGAGCATTCAGATTAAAGCTGATAGTGCGCTTTTGACTGGTAATTTTTTTTTTTTTTTAACTTGTTATTAATTTCTGTTAATTGGATGTGGTTATTGCTAATTATTATTTGGATGTATGATGGTTTTGGGGATGTTTGGATATGTTTTTTTTTTTTTTTTTTTTTTTTTTTTTTTTTTTTTTTTTTTTTTTTTTTTAAGTGAGTATTGCTGATTACAATTATTGTAAGATTATTAGTTGATTAAATTGAGCAGATCATAATTGATTATTTTGGCATAATTATAGTGTCATAGGGGTTGTTTGGTAGCCTCTTAATGATGTCATTAATAGGTTCTAAAATTAAGTGTGTTTGGTTCACCGACAAGACACCTCCGAATCAGTCAGTAAGCCTCTTATCATTAAGTTAAAGATTTTAACCCCCCCCCCCCCCCCCCCCCCCCCCCCCAAAAGGCCCAAAATCCATTCACCTGTAGCAGGCCAAGCGGCCATACGCACCACCTCCTCGACCCACAGCCAACTAGTCCTAGTCAGGCTGAGCCAGGTCATGTCTCTTACCCAATCAGACCTCTTAATGACTCCCTTACTGTCGCAGAAGTTGCCAAACAACCCATAAGACACTATAACAATTAGTTTTAAAGTTAATTTTGTTATTAATTTTACATAAACCAAGTGTGTTATTATTACAGGTTTTGACTCTAAAACTGGAGATAGGAATGGGAATAGTAATTTAAGTAGTAAGGTTTCGAGCGGTTCTCAAACACAGACACCTCGAAGTGAAGGTGAAATTCTACAGTCATCCAACTTAAAAAGCTTTACTTTCGCTGAGCTTAAAAACGCTACAAGAAACTTTCGACCAGACAGTGTTCTTGGTGAAGGTGGTTTTGGTTCTGTGTTTAAAGGGTGGGTCGATGAGCATTCGTTTGCAGCTTCGAAACCAGGAACAGGTATTGTGATTGCTGTAAAAAGGCTTAACCAAGAAGGATTACAGGGCCACAAGGAGTGGTTGGTTAGTTCTTTTCACTTTCTTGATCATCTACTCTATTTTGTTAAATTTATTTTCACTTTCTTGATCATCTACTCTATTTTGTTAATCGATACCAAACACTATATTATTAAAACAATTGCTTCAGGAGTTTAGGACCTTTAAAACAAGTACGGTATTTGAATGTTCTATATTTTTTTTATCGTTCCCTTATGATTGTTATCAATAAGTCAATGGCGGATCTTGAACGTAAGACACAATACATATAAAATTTTTTGGTAAAATTTACACTGCGAAGCGAAAAGGCTGGGTGGGCCGGGGCCCGGTCAGCCCGTACGAAGATCCGCCATTGCAATAAGTTGAATGAATACTTTCTTTTATATAAAGTGAATAAGATTTAAGTAAAATTACGTGTTTTAAATTTAATTTATAAGTGATTATAGTTTGGTGCATGCATTGGAATAAAAAATGAGTTTGGTACAAGCATATTCTTATTCTAAGAACATTCATGCATGTAAAAGAAAGAAGAATATTTATCTTGGTCACACGGTTCTTCTACGATTGACCATTTGACCCTTTATTGAATACCTATACCAGTTTCAGTGCAATTAGGATTTAACCATGCCATGGGAGGTGTAATTTAGTTTTTTTTTTTTTTAAATAGTAAAATATAAGTGAGGTAGATATTCACTATTTATAGATCATTGAATTAGAAACTAAGGTACAATATGTAGATTAACTTGTTGCAATAGAAGAACCGAGGAGATGTGAGGGGATGCAACGAATTTATCTTGCCTTGACGGTCCTTTGAATGTTTAGGGGTGATTGGATGTGCGGCCAATTACCAAAGTGATTATTGCGACTTGAAGTCATAATTATCAATTTTGAGTGCTTGCTAAAATTCATTATGGTTTTAGTTTTATTAGTTATTAGTTTATCTTTAAGCCGTACACAAACAGAATCCAATTACTTTGAAAATTTAGCTTCTGAACAAATAAATCTTCCGATTGTGCAGGCAGAAATTAATTATCTTGGACAATTGCGCCATCCTAATCTTGTGAAGTTAATCGGTTATTGCTTAGAAGATGATCATAGGCTTTTGGCATATGAGTTTATGCCGAAGGGTAGCATGGAGAATCATTTATTCAGAAGTAAGTTACCAATATCTTCATACATGTTTTTTAGTTTTACATGTAAAGTTCAACTTTTTAATTATCTCTTATGCATCGGTCAATTCGGGAATAAAAAAAGCATGCAATAGGAATCAACTTTACATTTTCTCCCCAACTTTAGCAACCTACTTTAAACCAGGAGCAATATAGAGACCAACTAACAATTCATTTCCGATTTAGCAACTAACCTTGTTTTAAATGATTTTTAAGAATAAGTTGCTGATCTCGCACTTGTTGACGACACGGCAGCCACGGCATAAGATGCCACATTTGTAAGAAAAGGCTTATGTGAAAAAAATGTAAAGTAAAAGTTTATTTAGAAGTTTGAAATTTGATACCTTCAAAATGGCAAATTAGAGCATTCACAGTAGTGCCCCCATTTTTTGGTGAGGTAAAACCCTATAATTTTTTATGGGGTTGGAAGTGGTTGTGAGTGAAGAAAATGGGGAATCTACTGTTTATCGGTAAATTTTGGGTTATTTGGGAATCTTTTAGGGAAAACAGGAAAACTGTATTTATTTTTTAATATATGTTGAAAGTGGTTGTGAGTGGAAGAGAAAGAAACTGTAATGATTTTTAATGTAATATGTGGTTGTAATCGGTTGTGAGTGAATGGGGGATGGGGAAGCTATTGAGAATGCTCTTTGATGCCACGTCTGTAAATGTCGAAGAATCGAAAAAAATGATCTGCTGATTAAGCATGTCATTCAATCATATACTTGCTAATTAAAATTTAACTTGGTTAATAAAATCTTTGCTAAAAATCAAGTAAAATTGTAAAGTTCTTTTCTACATCATCCAATTTGTCTAATAACAAATTAGCTAAAGAAGGAGCATCAAATGTGTTTAACCAGTCAAACGAGTTAAAAGGTCAGTCATAGTCTAGTTATAATGCATACAGCTTCCTAGATCATTATTCAAAGTCTTGAATTATTTTCGTAATAAAATTCTTTTATTACACATATTTAGCAGACTCCTTGTTTAAATTTTACTGATGTAAAAAGGACTTGAAACTATTTACGGGCTAACCCAATCTGGCCTGGCGCGTACATTAAAAATGACCCATTTAAACCCGAACCCATTTAAGCCTGTTACCCAACTGGCCGGCCAGTTCCTCCCATATTGCCACCTCTTAAGCTCTGATGCATGGAAACGGCTAAGAGGTGCCGTACCCCGTACCCGAAACTCGCCGGGGACGGAAACGTGTACGGGGACGCCTGGAAACGTTTCCGGCCCATTTCCTCTTTTAGGGGGACGTTTTCTGAAGTTTCCGAACCGTTTCCATTTACTTTAGGCAACAGTAGGCTGCTACAGGGTGCTTTGCAGCCACATATCAAGCAAATAACGACTTCCGATGAAAAACTCCGGCGACGGACCTGAAACTTCTGCCGGAAATCTGTTCTGAAACAGATGAAGATGAAGAGAGGTGGCTGCTGCTGCATCTTATGTTTTATGCTTGTAGGGTTCTATAAATTTAGCTATACTAACCATTTAACCCCTCCATATTTTACAAGTTTATATTTATAGCCTAAAACTTGTAAATTTACATATAAAACTAGTTTGTTTATTTTAACTTTTAACCCCTCAATGATTTGATCATTGATAATTATAGTATTTTTGGAATTTGTTTTATATATTTTTTATCGATGTGGGATATTGGTGGAGATATATTTATTTTTTATGTATTTATTTCCGTACCCGTGCCGTACCCGTTTCTTGAGTTTTTTAGTTTTGCCGTTTCCCGTTCCCGTACCCGTACCCGTTTCTCGTTCCGGTACCAGTTCCCGTGCAACATGGCTCTTAAGTCTTTAATGTCATATTTGCTAAGATTTAATTGGACAAAATGTTTATGTGAAACAGGAGGTTCATACTTTCAAACACTTTCTTGGCGTCTACGCATGAAAGTTGCTCTTGGGGCTGCAAGGGGTCTTGCTTTTCTTCATAACGCTGAACCAATGGTTATATACCGGGACTTCAAGACTTCAAATATTCTACTTGACTCGGTATGATGTATTTTAATGAAGCATCTTATGTTTGTTTTTTAATAGAATACCATTCTACTTCGACTTTTGAACCATTCTAGTGATTGTACAATTTTTTTGTACATTTGAGTATATGGTTTTTTTTTCATTCGAGTAAAATATCAAATTAGCGTTAAAACTTTATACGTTGTCTGAAAATATATGGATATGATAGTGCATCATATAGCTAAAATCCAGTTTATGACTTTTGACTACAATCAACAGAATTTCAATGCAAAATTATCTGATTTTGGGCTAGCAAGGGATGGACCTACCGGTGATAAAAGCCATGTTTCTACGAGGGTTATGGGAACCTACGGATATGCTGCGCCTGAATATTTATCAACAGGTATGTTTACATTTTTGCGAAAATTTAAGGGTGGTCATGGTAATCTCCGGTTTATTAATTTAATTTTGGTAATCTCCGATTTATTAATTTAATTTTGGTTGCTTCTCAACTCACAATTCTGAATTTAACTTATTTTCATGAAGGGCATTTAACTCCAAAGAGTGACGTATACAGCTTTGGGGTGGTTCTTCTAGAAGTCTTATCAGGTAAAAAAGCAATAGACAAAAACCGCCCTCCAGGAGAACACAACCTAGTCGAATGGGCCAAACCATGTCTAACCAGCAAACGAAGAATCTTCCGTGTTCTTGACCCACGGCTCGAGGGTCAATATTCACTTGGACGGGCCCTCAAGGTAGCCAACCTTGCGCTTCAATGTCTATGCACGGAGCCCAAAATGAGACCAAGTATGGATGAAGTGGTGTCCACTTTAGAAGAGCTTCAAGATGGTGAAAAACGTGAGCGTAAGGAACCACGTGTGGAACCTGCATCGAATAAAGCACGGTCGTGCAGGCAAGAAGGTGGGACCGGAACGGTTGCTTATCCTAGGCCTTCGGCTTCCCTTCGGGCTTAATTAAGAGTTAAGATACTGTTTTTTTTTTATTTCTCAAGTGTACCTCAAAATGGGTCTCTACTTGGTGTACAGTTATTTTTATAGTTTGTCTTGCTCTGTGTTTTGCAAGTGGGTTGGTGTCCTTTGTTTGAATTCAGAGAGGAATGTGTCGTCGTCTATTACTAGAAACATCGAATGATTTTTGGTGGTTATGATAAAAAAATGTGTTAATTTGTGAAACGCTTTGGATCTTTGGTGCTTGGGATTCGTTGGAAATTTTCTGTTATATAAATAGCGTATGTGCTCTTTATATATCAAATTGCCGAACAAAGGGCTTGTAGCTTAATGGTATCAGAGTATTTTGAAATGCGTCCCCAAAAGAAAATTCTATTTTAAATGACTTGAGCCGAACATGGTCGTTTTGTAACCAAGTTGAGCTTGAACCAAGCTCGGCTAATGGATTGGTTTGTTTATAGGCTCGTTTAATTTCGAGTTCGAGCCCACTCTGGCACGGCTCGTTTACTGCCCTAAATGTAGCTCCCAAATATTGCTTATATTGGGGTTTTCTATTATAGTACTAATTTTGTAGGCCTATTCTATACATATTTCTAAGTTTACGATATTGTAGTCTTTTAAAGGTATAAAGCACCCTTTGTAAGCAAATCAATAGCCAAAATGTTGACTGCCTGAGCAGTTCATGCAATTCAAAGGTAAGCTAACATATCCATAGCAAAGTAAGGGCATGTTTGGTAACATTGTGCTTAGCCATTAAAAGGCTCCATGAACCATAAGATGTCTTATAAGTGAACCAAACACACTCTACCTCTGACCGATTTAGAAGTAGCCTCTTAATACGATCAAAGAGCCCCTAAGCACATGACTGCACTGTAGCACCATCAGTCTAGAGTGACACTTTACCCTATGTAGTTAAAACGGTATTAAACGCTCATCCACATTCTATGCACTCATATGAGGCACATCCTAGGCGCTTTGAGTGCAACACTAACTTCAAACAGGCTGAGCCAGCCATAAACAAATCTAAATCAGCTAAAATAACCTAAGCCAAACATTCGTCTTGCTTATTTCAAGCATGTGCTTTCCTTTGCGCTTAGGTGAACCCTTAATACCTTGAAACCTTTAACTACTTAGGCTAATGAGCTTATCCACCAAACCAAACTAAGGGGCTGTTTGGTTGATTAAGTACCGAATCATTAAGACGTCTGAATCGTTAATAGGCTCTGAATGATTAAGTGCTGAATGGTTCGGCGCACCAAGTCTGAATGGTTCAACTCTTAACCATTCCATTCAGAGCCTTTTTTTAGGTTGAAACAAACAGTCTGAATGTTGAACCATTCAGAGCTGAATGGTGCATAGCCTCGTTAAGAGGCTACCAAACAGGCTCTAACTCAATATTGACATGACAAGAAAGGTGTTGGCTATTATCTTTTTTTAACGACACCTTTATTCGGAACCCACGCCCTGCTAGCAAGCAACTAGCAAAGAGGCAAAAACACAAAAACTACTACAATTCAAAAGACTTCCACCTATTCCAATCTAATGAAATTCGTACATAATTTCTCATTCTTTACCTGCACATTGTTTAAGTCTCCAATCATTTTGGGCCTTCAAGATCACCCAACAAGCAACTAGAATAACAAACTTAAAG
Organism: Ambrosia trifida; assembly: GCA_028751855.1. Classification (NCBI taxonomy): domain Eukaryota; kingdom Viridiplantae; phylum Streptophyta; class Magnoliopsida; order Asterales; family Asteraceae; genus Ambrosia; species Ambrosia trifida. Next base: position 42,692,183 of record CM054123.1, on the reverse strand, counting down.
CATCTCATTTTTTGCTCCGAGCCCATTTTATGTTGGCAAGTTATACAATAGTGGCCCAACTTAACTTGCTTAAAGTTTAAGACAAAAATATCTTTCCCCAAAGCAAACCCTAAAACAATTACACCATCACATACACAACAGAAAACATAACCATGCAATGTATGAAAACATAATCCATACAAAGTTAACAATCTTTTTCTGGTTCTAATCATTTCATTTCATAACTGACAAATTACATAAGAATAGTAGACAGGCAGGTAACAAGCTGTGCCGCCACCCCTTTCTAAATCGCAAACACTAGTCTAATGATTATTATATCAAATATAAAAAACCAAAACATTCATCTAAGTTCACCAAAACATAACAAAACAAAACAAAACTTATTATTATATCAAATCAATTCGGGAGGCGTTCTTAAAATCTCTGAAAATCTACATACCTTATTTGAGCGGTTAAAAAATAGGCCTCTTAGACCCAAGTTTAAGTGTTAAATGAGTTATATAAAAAATATATACATATATAGGATTTTTTTTTTTTTTTAAATATGCCCCCAAGATTTATGGACCATGTCCGGTTGGCCTCCTCGAACCTCCCCAAATACGCCCTTGCAAATCATTTACGCTATGTTCCCAAGTTCATTTAAGGAGAGAAAAGAAAGAAAAAGAAAGAAAAGAAAAAACCTTTGCACGCCTCCGTTACCTTTTGGGAGGCCTACGCCCCATTCTGTATTCGAGAGTTTGTAAATGAGCCAAGCATGAGCAAAGGTCTGCTCGGTTCGGCTCAACTCGTGAACAACCCTACTCATAATCTATTACTCATAAGATGGTGAGTTCAAATCGAATCGTTGTTGTTGGAAAATCAGGCCCAAACGAAACACAAAGAACACTTTTATTATTGAGGACTCAAATTACAATAGCCCTAATCATCTATTTATACTAAACTAAACCCAAACCTATTATAACTCAAACACCTATTAAATAAATTAATAATACTTATCTAGTCACACGAAATAACAATAGATAAATCAAACTCTATCTTAACCCTTTTGAATTATCTTAAACCAACTTTAACTCCAAATATGATTAATCCTTCATTCACCCCTTAATCCTAATTTGGAGCCCAGAATGTCCGGGATAAGTCGAGTTTATTGTTGGAACAACCGGGTCATAAACACAAACAAACAACCGAGTTTTTGTGAGAAACACACTCACGACACTTTTCTTTTATTAATATCAAATCACCACACAAAATAACAAAGCATTGAACCCTATTTATACTAGACACAAACTTAATCACCAAGTTACCTATCCTACTCAAACAATGACTCCTTATTAGATAAACATACCAACTAAACCTATCTAGACTTAACCAATAAACATCACATTGAACAAATAATTAAATCAAGATTAATTCTAACATTCTCCCCCTTAATCTTGATGTGGTCCCTTCGAGATCCTTGATTCCAAGCAAAGCTCGTCTTTGATCCACAGACCCATTTATGACACTTGAATTATACCACTTGATAACCGAAACGTTTACATGCTTTTCATGCCCTCTTGATAACCACACTTCTTGTTTTTTCTCGAGCCCAATAGTTTTGATTATCATCCTCATGATAATCACTATCATGATATCCATCGCACGGATTCGTATCACACGAATTTTCTTACCGTTTGCTGCCCGTATTCATATCACACGGTCCGGTCGCCCACTCCTTGAATCACTCAAGTACATCGTCACTTATTCCGAACACACCCTTCTCGAGTTATATTCGGTCTCTTACCAGTCTAGATCCTCCCAATCAATCAACTTCCCACCTCACTTTGATTGCTTCACACAATCTTTTTTTCACACGTTGACTTCCAGAAAAAAAATCTCACCGCTTCTTCCCTTACCTCTATCAAAACTTAAAAGCTCAATTGATTCCTTGTTTTTCTCGTACAATGTTATGGTGGGTTTTATGATGGTGGTGGTACACGGTGGTTCATGGTGGTGATTCACCGGAGAAGACAAAGATAAGAAGAACAAGAAGAATAATGCTCAATCAATCGGTAATCTCATTCAACAACATAACCGACTATATAATGTCGAGCTACAATAGACAGCTGTTAACAACTAACTTGTTAACTAACTTTCCCGCCCAATTCAAAATATACACAATTGACACAATTAACCCTCAACTATAAATTATTACAACTGACCCCCTTGACTTATTGACTACCACGTAACAATACTCCCCCCTATTGAAAATTTTGCCCTCAAAATTAAAATTGAAAATCTGGAAATCTAAACTGCATTTCCTCCAAGTCCTCCCAAGAAGCCTCTGCAACTGGTAAATTCTCCCATTTGATTAAAACTTGGACCCCCATTCGATTCCCCTTCTTAACAATCTTCCGTTCAATTACAGCAGCTGGATAGTATCGGAATCTGGGTTGAGTGGGCAGAGGAACAACCCTGGAGTGATCTCCCTTTGCTAACTTAAGCAAGGAAACATGGAAGGTGGGATGTATTTGGGATTCAGCCGGTAAGTCCAATCGATAAGCAACCTTCCCAATTTTCTCTATTATCATGAATGGACCGTAAAATTTAGGGCTCAGCTTTGATTGTTTACTAGGCCCTAGAGATTGTTGTCTGTAGGGATGCAGTTTGAGATAAACAAAGTCCTCCTGCTTTAAATTCTCTCTCAGTTCTGTGCTTATCTGCTATTTGTTTCATTCGATTCTGGGCTACTAACAGAGAGTGTTTAAGCTGCTGAATCATCTGTTCCCTGTCAGTTAATAGCTGGTCCATTGTATCCAATGGGCAATCCCTAGGAATATAAGGAATGAACATAGGTGGTGGGTAACCATATAAGGCCTGAAATGGAGTCATTCTGATTGCAGTGTGATAGTTAGAATTATAACCCCACTCAGCTAAGGATAGCCATTTTAACCAGTTAGAGTTGGTAGACAGAGTCATGCTTCTCAAATAGGCCTCAATACATCTGTTAACTACCTCAGTCTGGCCATCAGACTGGGGATGATAAGCAGTAGACATAGATAACTAAATTCCCTGTAACCTTGTAAATTCTCTCCAAAATTGACTTAAGAAAACAGGGTCTCTATCTGAAACGATTGTTTGAGGCCAACCATGCAACTTAAAAATGTGATCTAAAAACAACTGAGCCACTGTTTCAGCTGAATAAGGATGCCCCAAAGGAATAAAATGCCCATACTTTGTTAGTCTGTCCACTACCACTAAGATTGAGTCCTTCCCCTGTATCTTAGGGAAGCCACCCACAAAATCCATAGATATGTCTGGGAAAACATATTTAGGGATGGGTAGAGGTTTTAATAACCCAGGAGAGGCTATATTTTCATGTTTTGTTCTCTGGCAAATCTCACAACCCCTTATAAGCTGTCTCACTTGCTTATGAAGACCCTTCCATGTGAACTTAGACTGAATTCTCTGGATAGTAGCATGAACACTAGAATGGCCTCCCATTGCTGATTTATGACATAAATAAACAATATGATTCTGTAACTCTTCATCCTTGCCCACCACAATTCTGGAATTTTTAGTAAGAATAGTACCATCCCACTGGTACTTTGGAACTGCCTCACCCTTGATAAGCTTTTGTAATTTCTTTTGAACATGTTCATCACCTTGCCATGAACTAGTGATTCTGTTGAACAATGTATCATCCAAAGTAGATAGAGAGATCACACATAAGGTAGGGCCTTGAACTCTAGAGAGAGCATCAACAACCTTGTTTTCAACCCCTTTCTTGTACAAAATTTCATAGTCAAACCCCATGAGTTTAGATAACCACACATGTTGTAATGGTGTAGTTAACTTCTACTCCAAAAGATGTTTAAGACTCTTTTGATCTGTCTTGATAATGAAATGGCCCATAGACAGATAGTGTTGCCAGTGTTTGACTGCAAAAATGATGGCCAAGAGTTCTTTTTCATAGACTGAATAAGATTGTTGTCTTGGTGAAAGGGCCTTGCTAATATAAGCTAAGGGATGGCCCTCTTGCATAAGGACAGCCCCAAAACCCAATGCATAAGCATCTGTTTCTCGAGTAAAGGGCTTAGAAAAATCAGGAAGAGCCAGAACTGAAGGAGAACATAAGGCTTGTTTTAGTGTATTGAATGCTTCAGTTGCACCTGGTGACCCAATAAAGTTGTTTTTCTTTAAGAGAGTAGTTAATGGTTTAGCTAAGATACCATAGGATTTGATGAACCTCCTATAGTAACCAGATAACCCCAAGAACCCTCTTAGTTGTTTAATATTGGTGGGAACAGGTCAAGATTGTATTGCCTCAATCTTCTTGGGATCAGTAGCAATACCTGACCCACTAATGATGTGGCCTAAGTATTCAACAGACCCCCCCCCTCCAAAAGAACACTTTGATAGTTTAGCATACAGTTGGTTGTCTCTCAGAATCTGTAATACTTCTCTGAGATGAATAACATGCTCTTCCACAGTCTTGCTATAGACTAATATATCATCAAAAAACACCAACACCGATTTTCTTAACAAGGGCTTAAAGGTATGATTCATGAGTGCTTGAAAAGTGGCTGGAGCATTGGTGAGGCCAAAGGGCATTACCATAAACTCAAAATGACCCTCATGAGTCCTAAATGTTGTTTTAGGAATATCATCAGGATACATCCTTATTTGATGATATCCTGATCTTAGGTCCAGTTTAGAAAAAACAGTAGACCCCCCTAATTCATCCATTAAGTCTTCAATTAAAGGAATAGGGAACCCATTCTTCACAGTTGCATCATTAAGCTTCCTATAGTCTATGCACATCCTCTAACTTCCATCTTTCTTTTTAACCAAGACTACAGGGGCTGCAAAGGGACTGACATTGTTTCTAACCACCCCAGTATCAACTAGTTCTTTGGTCATTTTTTCAATAACATCTTTTTGGGTTAATTGATACATGTAAGGTTTTTGGTTTATGGTAATAGACTCATCTTTTAAGACAATCCTATGATCAAAAGCTCTATGAGGTGGTAAGCTGGTAGGAGTTTTAAACACATCATCAAACTCCTTTAAAAGACCATCAAACATAGCAGGACTTACAGGATTAGAGACCACAGTCTTAAGTTGGTATTGTTCATCAGAAGATTCCACCTTGAGGCTGCAAACATGACCCTGAATGAATTGATCTTCATTGGTCAACAACTGATTCATCACCTCCATAGAGCATAAGGATAATTTGTTATTATGGCTTCCTTTCAACTGATAGGTCTTGTTGACAACCCTGAACTGCATAGTAAGGTCTTTAAAATTCCAAACAATGTCCCCAAGAGGTAATAACCACTGTACCCCTAAGACCATATCATAAGTTTCCAATGATATGACCAATACATCAGCCTTGAACCATAATCCTTGCATTTGCCATTCAAAATTTCTGTAAATTTTTCTACACACCAAAGGCACTCCATTGGCAATTCCCACCTTCATTGGACTGATGTCTTCTAAATGACAATTAAGCTTGATAGCTAATTTTTCATCTAGAAAATTATGTGTTGACCATGAATCAGTCAGGATTCTTAAAATTTTAGTGCCAATGTTACCCATAACTTGCCTAGTAGAGAAAGAAGGGACTCCTGTTATTGCATGAATGGAAATCAAAGGGTCATTTGCAGTAGTATCAATTATGGTTTCAGAACCTTGTTGATCATCATTGTTCTCCTCTTCATCATCTTCAATTTCTAGCACATACAATTGCTTATTAGGACATTTATGAGTAGATGTGAACTTCTCAGGGCACCAAAAACATTCACCTCTAAGTCTTTTAGCCTCCATTTCCTTATTTGGCACATTAAGTCTATTTTTATTGGGAAGAATTCTTTGGTTTACTGGTGGTGAAGGTAACAAGGGTAAATGATTGGTATTGACTGGTGGTTTAAGAACAGAATTTGGTTTGTAAGAAGAGATGGGTGTAGGATTAGGGTAGAATTTGCTTGTTTGATTAGAATAGGATTTAGGTTGGGGTAATAGTGTGTTTGTGACATCCGTCACCCTTGCTTTTCATCTAATTTACAATAATGGCCCTTCAAATATTTCCATTACAGTCCCTAAACCTTTCAACGTTTTCAAGACTGTTAAAACGGGAGTTACTTTTAAATCTTTAATTTAAACATGAAAAGTTTAGCAAAAGTTTTTGAGAAATATCAAATTTTTTTTTATTATTTATTCAACTTGTTATTATTATTATTATTATTATTATTATTATTATTATTATTATTATTATTATTTTAAGACGTAAGATTATTAGATAAAGAGATAAAGAGATTAAGTTTATAGAGTTTTCAAAGAATATTGGGTAATTATCCTAACTTGGTTAGTGTTTTTATAAAGAAAACATAACTAAAATAATAATAAATTAACCAAGTTAAGGTTGAGGGACTATTTCTGCCAAATAGGAAAAGTTTTAAAATTCTTTTCTTCCCCTCCCTCTCTTCTCGCGTTTTTCCGACCACAGCAATTCCGGCGGCCGGAATTTGATTCCGGCGACTTGCTTCTTGGTTTTCCTTGACGTTTTAACACCTAATTAATGTGGGTTTACGTTTCTCCTTTAATTATTGACGAATTCCAATCATAATGTCGATCATAAACGCGTTTTTAAAGAGTTTTAAAGCGAGTTCTTCATGGTGTAACCGCCGGATTTCTAACAAGCATTAAAATCCATGTTTAAATCGAAATCACTATAAATTCTTGATGCCAAAATGTTTCTGCACATTCACACTTTATAAACCCACAAAAATTCGATCTTAAACGAGTCCAGGAAGCTCCAAATCGGCTCTACAAAGTTCGGACCATATTCTTCTATTTGCGATTCTTAATCGAGCTTGTAAGTACAATTTTCTTGTGCCGTTTTGTTAGATAATCATCCATCTTTGAAACCCCTCCGGATTCGTACGTTATCATTAACGAATTGAAGGTGATGATAAATTAGGGTTAGGGTTTGTGAATTTGGGGAAGAAGATGACTATTATGTTATTGTTTAAGTATTATTGTAAATCAATATATCCAACAAAATGGTTAAGTGGGGCAGTGGTTCGTGTGTGGGTATGTGACACAACCCACCCGAGTTCGATTCCCCCCATAAACATTCATTTTTTTTGCTGATTTCCTTTATTTATGTTTAATATTTTCAGAAATTATATAATAAGTTTAAATCTTTAAATATTCATAATAAATCCAATTTTTACCCAAAAATTATAAAAATTTAGGTGTAACTTCTTGACATCATAAAGAACAATTCCACATTTTTATTTTCTGAAAAATGTTTTATTTTTATATTTTTATTGAATTAAATTGTTTTTAATCATATTTAATTGATTAAAAATTCATTTTTTATGATTTTGATCTCAAAATTTTTGATAAATTATTTCTAAGGATTATGAACTGAAATAAAAAATATTTGGTTCAGAAAACATTTATTTCTATTAATTTTCCTATTTTTAATCATTTAAACATGATTTAATATCATTAAATCAGTTTTAAATATTAATAAGTTTATAAAAATTATGGGAAAATTATTTTCATTAATTTACACCAGAAATCATCTATTTTCTATAAAAATAGCATTTTTGGATCATGTCTTGAATTATTAGTCTTATTTACGTTTAATTAGACATAATAAAACATTTATTTATTTATACAATTTAAACATCTATTTTATAAATATATTTTATAAAATAGATATACTCATATGGTTTAAGGTCTTAATTATTCTTTTTGAATCGTTGTGTAACTCAAAATTAGTTATTTATATATTTATAATCATTGTATTATTTTAATTTAGTTAAAGTAACTAACTAAATTATTTTGTCTCAATTATTCAAACATATTGTTATCTAAATATTCAATAGGTAATAATTATATTATTCAAACCACATTTACAACCTTTCATATATTATTTGTGATATACAACTTTTACGTTAACGCAACTTATCATAAAAACTCTAATTCCCTAAATCGACTTAGCAAACCCTAATGCCTTAGACCCTAGTTACTTTAGACTCTTAGACATTTCCTTATTAGTATTCTTACACATTATAGGTTGAGTTCCTCGGAATTCCCATTACTTAGCTCACAACCGTTTAAGTGGATTTCGATCGCTTTCGCAAACTGTGAGTATATCTTTCCCCCTTTTACTGTTTTACTATTTTGGGGTGACTCATGTACTTATTATCAATTTTCTATTTCATTTTACTAAAATAGCAATTCTTATGTGTGTTTGCTTGTGTCATTTCGTGTATCTATGACCTGTCAAATCATTAACCGTTGCGGCCTGGCATTTCAATGAATAGTACTATGGTATATGCCCTTGTGACTCTGTTGAGAGTCCTCGTCATTGCTGTGTATTACATTACTACTAGCGCATACTATATATATCTGCTTTCTTTTCATAGGGTTGATTTGACCCGGATACCACTTATTACATCTTGCAAAATAACACACGAATTGCTAAATGTTTATCTTACTATATATATCAAACAGATGTACTCACCAATACATTATATGTGTTGAAAAAATTATTTTGTACATGTTTCAGGTGACGTTTGATCTTACATGCTTTCACGCTTAGGCTGGACCTAGTGCTTAAATAAAAGATTGAATATTTATTTAACTATGTTTTGGATTTCTATTAAGACTTTTGTATTTCCTTTTTGGATAATGAAAGTTTGTTTGCTATTAATATTTACAATTTAGTCCATGTGCTATTGAACAATCGTCACTACGTGACACCTCGATGTTTCCGCCATCGGTTGGGGTGTTACAGTGTTGTTGGCTATGTTTTGTTTCTTGGAAAACTTATATGCCTCTTTCATGCTCTTTGGTTCAAACATTCTCACAGGACCTGACCACTCAGGTTTCAACCCATTCAAGAATATACTTACAACATACTCTTCACAAATACTCGCTCTCAACAAATTTTCATCAAATTTCTCACAATATTCTTCCAATTCCCCTGTTTGCACAGTGGATGTAAGAATACCCATGGCATCAGTGAATTGATGTGTGGAAAACCTCTCCATCACATTTGCTGAATACTCAGTCCATGTAACTTCAGCAATTGGCTTAGTCAATTGTTTAACAAATGATGAATGCCATTTCATAGCCTTACCTTCTAGGTTAATTGCCACATATCTCACCTTGAAAGTTTCTGGTGTATCATCCACGTCGAAGAAGTGTTCACATTTACAGATCCAATCTTCAACTTCTTGACCATCAAATTTAGGAAATTCTATCTTTCCCAATCTATACAACCTCTCTGTCCTAACATGATTATTCAAGTTGTTATCCACATGATTTCCTAAACTACTGGTGGAATGTGTGTGATTACTATGATTTGTATGATTTTGAGACAACTTATCAAGAATCTGTCTCATTTCTTGGAAAGATTTATCTGTTTTTTTCCATAAAAACATCAAATTTTAACAAGGAAGTAGTATGATCCTTAATTGTTTTTTCAAGATCTGACTGACTTCTTGTAGTAGTCATATTCGTTTTTTATTGTGAAGGTATTATTATTATTATGACAAGAATTGAATTGGATTATTTGTAATAATACTATTATTATTATTATTATTATTATTATTATTATTATTATTATTATGTTGCAGGAAGAATAGAATGAATTGGAAGTGATTGCAGAATCAATCAATTGAAACGAGGAAGAAATTGATCGACAAATCAATCAATCCAACAAGAATACTGGATCAAGAACCTTCCGAGAATCATTGGCTCTGATACCAATGTTATGGTGGGTTTTATGACGGTGGTGGTACACGGTGGTTCACGGTGGTGATTCACCGGAGAAGACAGAGATAAGAACAAGAAGAATAATGCTCAATCAATCGATAATCTCATTCAACCACATAACCGACTATATAATGTCGAGCTACAATAGACAGCTGTTAACAACTAACTTGTTAACTAACTTCCCCCCCCCCCCCCCCCAAATTCAAACTAAACACAATTGACACAATTAACCCTCAACTATCAATTATTACAACTGACCCCCTTGACTTATTGACTACCACGTAACATACAACACATAAAGACTTCCAATTTAATTAATCCCTAATTACAAGAAACCAATAAACAATCTGTTATCTTTGGAATCAAACACAAATCCACCTACAATAGCTTATCATACCTTCTTTTTTTTTCCTTGGTTGCAAGCACAACAACCCTTAGTTATCCCTTTAGTAGATCGAAAGCAAACAAACAATGTCGATTCCTTCCTACTACTTTTCCGGTCACAAAAACAATTCAATCTTCACTGTTTTAGTTTTATCCGATCGCAAGACAAACCAATCAACCACCTCTCTTTAAATCAATCTATCAAAGATTGATTAAATAATTCCTCACCCTCCGGTATCACACCATACTCATTTTTCACTGCATCACACGGTACCACCCCGAATCTCTCAGGTAAAACATCGTACCACCCTGAATCACTCAGGTAAACACCGGTCTCACACCGTACCACCCCCTGTCGACATTGTTGCCATTCTACAAAATCCAAACTTCTTCCGAAAATCCATCCACACTTGAATTTTGGTTATCTCCATTGCAATCCCAACCATTGCCGAATTAATGTTGACTCTAATTACTTTTTTAAGACAGCCTTTTACGTGCTCGATCGTACTCCGAAGCAACCATGTTGATGCAATAGACCGTGCGATTCACATCCCTACCGCTAGCCACCGTTGTTGCAGCCCCGCGAGGGGCTGCGTACCTGCTCAAAATTCGACTCTCAAACCCGCCAGCTCTGATACCAATTGTTGAAAAACCCAAACGAAACACAAAGAACACTTTTATTATTGAGGACTCAAATTACAATAGCCCTAATCATCTATTTATACTAAACTAAACCCAAACCTATTATAACTCAAACACCTATTAAATAAATTAATAATACTTATCTAGTCACACTAAATAACAATAGATAAATCAAACTTTATCTTAATCCTTTTGAATTATCTTAAATCAACTTTAACTCCAAGTATAGGATTTAAGAGATTTTAGGTGAAAAAATTTGGTGTTGAAAAAAAAAAATAGCCATTACTGTAGTTTGAAAGTCAAATAGGAATTGAATATAGTCAAAATTGGAATACCGTAACCACATTCCCAACTACATTTCCTTCCAACAATAAAAGCATATTTTCTCAACGGCGACTACTTGAAGCAAATCGACAAATGATCTACCAGTATCCCAATCCCCATTATTCTTTACCTAAATATTATTATTATTATTATTATATACATATCCAAGTCGTGATTGAAACCATGATCCATCCATCAGCTCACCTACTTTCCACAAACCCCTAATATTAATATTACTAATATTCGCTGTGTGTTTTGTGAGTGACAGACAACCAATGGAAGGCGATACAATTCACGACCTCACATTGCTTAATTCACCGCCAGTTGATGATGATATCTCTCATCTTGCTCTTGATATCGGAGGTATCAATTATGTTCTTCAGTTTTTAATTATTGTTATCAGATCTTTAGTTTACTTGTTCTTTTAACTCTTTGATAATTCGATTGTTGTTACTACTACACGTTATTTAACAAGGTTACTATGTGCATAATTTAGCAGAAATTATTATTATTATTATTATTATTATTGTTGTTGTTGTTGTTGTTGTTGTTGTTGTTGTTGTTTTTGTTGTTGTTGTTGTTGTTGTTGTTGTTGTTGTTATTATTATTATTATTAAGTACTTTCAACTAGCACTCTGTTATTGCTGATTTTAAACTGATTATTCTTGGTGGATTCAATATTACTAGTCTATCCGTGGGTTGAAATAAGTTAATCTCGAACATGCACTTAAGGTAGAGTTTGTTTAGTGGAATGTATTGGAATTGGTATGAATTTAGGTGTGTTTGTTTCACATGATGGAATGGAATCTGGATGGAACTGGAATGTAGATTCCGTTCCGTATGTAGTTGTTCAGTTACAATTCCTTAGTTTGTTGAAACGAACAACATAAGAAGCATAGTTGTCAATCGCGTCTGTAGCGGGCGCGATAGCGAATAGCGTCGCGTATCGGCCATTTACCGCTACACAGTGCATATCGGCCCGCTATCGAGCAATTAGCGAAGTCCGGCGAAGATTCCGGCGACGTCCTGTAGTTCTTTGCCGGAGAAGATGAAGAAAAGATGAAGAGAAGATGAATAGCGGCTGAAAGCATCTGGATGTGTGTTTTAGACTTTTTAGGGTTATTTAACTTTATCAATTTACATGTTTAACCCCTCTATCTTTCATTTGTTTACCTAAAGGACCTAAAACTTCTAAATTTTACATAGAAAGTATAAAATTAGTTTGTGTATATACACATTTGGTCCTTATACTTGTAAATTTGTACATAAAAATATTTTTAATTTTTTTAATACCTTACCGCTATTTACAAAATAGCGGGCGCTATTTCATCGCTATCGCTACGTAGCATATCGGTAGCCCGTCGCTATTTACCGCTATTCGCTATCGATAACTATGATAAGAAGTGGAATATAAATTCCAATTCCATTTTTTGAAACGAACGCTACCTTAGGTGTGTTTGTTTCACAAAACGGAATGGAATGGAATCGTAATGTGGATTGATGTCTTATGTTGTTTGTTTCAACAAAAGAAGGAATTAGAATTGAACAATAACATAAGGAACGAAATCTACATTCCAGTTCCATCCAGATTGCATTACATTATGTGAAACGAACACACTTAAATTCCAAATCAAATTTCAATTACTATGAAAAGTCCAATTCCAATTCCATTCCATTACATTACAAAACGAATGCTAGGGATGAAACAACCAAGTGTCTTGGTTCAGTTGGTATAACAAAATGTGTGTAGGTAGGTTCAGTTAAATTACTTCGAGGTTTTAGTTTATCATAATCAAAACATTGTTTCATCTACTGCATATGGGTTAAAGACTGTCTTCTTTAACGTCCATTTTCTTACTGTATCATTTTCCATTGATGGACCTAATCAATCATCGTTCGGTTGTGTGTTGCATTTATTGCAACCTTTCTGCCACATAACTTCAATTATCTGTTGTGTTTTCATCAGGTTCTCTCATTAAGATGGTGTATTTCTCTACTGGTAGAGAAAAATCTGTAGATAAGACGCAAAATAAATGTTCAAAAGATAATCTTGTTACCGGAAAACTCTACTTTTTGAAGTTTGAAACAAGCAAGATCAACGAGTGTTTGGATTTTATTTCATCAAAACAGCTACATTGTAGAGGTATGCATCTTGACTTAATACTTCCAAATAGCTATAGTGAGTATGCTTTAATGTCAATATTACTGTTAATTTATCCGTCCATATGTAACTTGAATATAATTAAAGTGAACACCTGGATGTTGTAAATCAAATGCTACTTACTCTTATCTTAATCATGATGGCTTCAGGTGTTCAGCATAATGTGTTCCCAGCCAGTGACAAGAATACTGTTAAGGTGAAGACCATTAGTGAAATAAATGATAACCAAAAAAGAAGCAAGCGCATATGTCCATACGTTTTATAACTAAAGTTAGATGGTTTCTATTAAAGAAGACAGCGGTTCTACTTCCACACTCACCTCATATTTTCCTAAAAGAATTATATATTATATAAGGTCAAAAGATACGACTTAGACATGCATAGCATCTTACAGATGGTTATTAGTTTGTGAATTGCTAAATTTATTATGCTTGATTTCTCGTTCATGCAACTTATCAGCTGATATTTTCGATAATGGTGAAGGCCACAGGTGGAGGGGCATTTAAATTTGCAGATCTATTTAAAGAAAAGCTTGGTATTAGTCTTGACAAGGTAGAGGAAATGGGAAGCCTTGTATCAGGAGCTAATTTTCTTATAAAGGTGGGATTCTTACACAGTGTAGAAACTTATGAATAATTATTTCATTTTTTCTTAAAATACATGAAAATGCTTCTACTATCATGCGTCATGCAATATACTCACTTGACTTTAATTTCTCTTTCCTTCCATGTATCTTGCATTTCTACTTATTTAAACCAGCTGGCTTTGAGTTGCACCTAGGCACACTGTGCGCTATCATGTGCTGTGAAACAAGTATACGGCGGCGTCTGTGTTCATCTTAATGAGTTTTTCTTCACACCAAATATGAGAAACTGTTTAGTCTTACTGTCTTAGTTACATTCAAAAAGGTGATGGAAGAAAACTTTAATATAGCTTTATGTGCAGTAGATTTTCCATTAATGAACAGTTCATGCATATTTTCCATTTAAGCATGGCTGCGACTTATTATTGAGATGGACCTGTTTGATGCAAATGGTATTGTGGTGGAGCATACTGGCTAGTTATTAGAAGTTTATCATTACCATGATTTCTAGATAATAGTTTTATGATTAAGTTATTGGTACGATATAATCTCGGGTAAGTAGGAATTAGCTATCTGCTATATATTTTTTTGCTTGTTTCCATCCTTAATAAATAACACACCATAATGTTTTGTTTTTCTCAAGTTTTCACAATTTAGAATTATGTGCTATGGCAGATTCTAAGAAACCAAGATTGACTTTACTTGTGTTGCCCTGTCCATTGTTCTCCTTCCAGTTTCTTGTTTTTTTTTTGGGGTTGGTAATTATTGATTTAAACTCCCTTCTGAATAGTCAGTGCCATCTGAAGCTTTCACATACGTGAATGGCCAGAGGAATTACGAGCAGATTGACCATAACGATCTATATCCATATCTCCTTGTTAATATTGGATCTGGTGTAAGCATGATAAAGGTAATTTTGGTATTCATTTATTTGGTTAGTCCTGTTTTTATTTGCATTTGTAGTAAATGCTCAACTTCTTAGTGATCAGAGACTGCTGTTTTTGATATTATCTTCTAATCTTAGTTTTCCTTTTTTGGCTATAAGTTATTTTGTGTTAAAATCCTTGAAATTTCTTATGAGCTTTTAGGTTGATGGAGATGGCAAGTTTGAACGAGTCAGTGGAACAAGTGTAGGTGGGGGCACGTTTTGGGGTCTGGGGAAGCTTTTAACAAAGTGTAAGAGGTTAGCTGATTAGATCACCAATGATCCTTATTTTTTTTAGCATTAGAAAGCTGATTAAAGTTACCAAGGTCCTTTAATACAACATTTTATTTTTTTGCTTCAGCTTTGATGATTTGCTGGAAATGAGTCATCAGGGAAACAACAGAGTGATTGATATGCTTGTTGGAGATATATATGGTGGAATGGACTACCTAAAGGTACGTGGATTTGTTATTTAGTGTCTTTGTTCAACTTATTTTCTTCATTATACATTTATACCTTTATGGCAGCAATTTGTGTTTTCAAAACTTAAGCAAAGATGTTATGTGTTCTAAAACAAGAGACATAACACATGATCAAGCTATTGATAATGTCTATGCAAAGTGTGTTGGCCCGATAATTTCAGGGTGATGATGATTTTGTGTAGTTTACATATTAATTGTATGTGAACTTGGTAACAGATCGGTCTAACATCAACAGCTATTGCATCTAGCTTTGGGAAAGCAGTGTCAGAAAACAAAGAGCTTGAAGAGTACAGGCCTGAAGATGTAGCAAGGTCCCTCTTGAGGATGATCTCCAACAATATCGGACAGGTGAATTACAAGAATTTGAACTTTTGCCATGTGATTTTTTATCGACGCATGGATAGCCACAAAATTTGGTTGGGGTTCCAAATTTGTAATTATACCCGTTAACGCCCCTACATGGTATTTGTACTTTTTTGAAATGGGTAATTTTGGTAACATGGTCACTAGATGACTGGTTTCTTGCCTGTGTGGCACTCTCTCTAATGATGTGGCTTATCACTAAATTACCAAACTGGACCATTTTAAAGAAGGTATAATTACCGTAGTAATACATTCCTATACGAGGTGCCTTGCTGCGTCAGTTTTTTTACCAGCTTTATTGGTTGTCTGTCTATAAAATTGCCAAACTAACCCATTTTGGTAAAGTATAATTACCAGGCCGGGATGTAAATAATAACCAAAAGTCAAAACAGACCGTTTCTACTTTCGTTGCTAATAGGTGACATTAGCCCTTGACCCTTGTCCACAAGTCCACATGTCGCTGACACCTTTTGTAATGTGACACGTAGAATTCACTAGTCAGTATCTCATGATGTTAATTACATGTATGCAATGCAGAGGTGGCAAATTTGGGTAATGGGTCAAAGCAGGTAATTGTCTTTTCAAAATGTTTAAAAGGGTAATCAACTTCCTAACATGTTTAAAAGGGTGTTTTTGGCACAAGTATGTTACCCTTTTCTGCTAATTTTTAAATATGTTGCCCTTTTCCAGTTACTATTACCCTTTTAAAGCCATTTTTAGAAATAGGTTCTTCATATTGGGCAAAGGTAAAATGCACAGCCCTCAAATAAACATTGACATATAGAACATGGACTAAAGGGCTTGTAGTGTAGTTGCTTCAAGGTGTGTACTAAAGGTATCCCTCCCCATGAGTTTGAGGTTTCTAGTCCTGTGATGGACAATGGTGTAGATTTCGGAGTAGGATCGGTGGGCGTGTGAGTCAACCGTTCTAAAACACATGTAGCACATTGCCTTTTTATGCGATTTTCCATTTTATTAATTAGTTTATCAAATATGGTTTAAAAGGTTTTATGGATGAAAATACATTTTGGGTGACTTTTGAGTTTTGACCCCTGTTTTTTCAGTTAATCTTTATATCTGATTCGTTAGAGATAAAATATAACCCAAATCGAGCCATTTATAAATAAACAGGTTGAAATGCGACCTCTATTGTAATATGACGAGGTAATTTGAAATGTTTATAATGAATCACATTGCACATACTGTCTGTCATTTTATTACAATTAGTCACAGCCTTTTTGCTACATTTCAACAAGTATTCAAGGATTAATATCTGTTTTTGATATCTTGTGCTCTTTTCAGATTGCATACTTGAATGCCCTTCGATTTGGTCTCAAAAAGATATTCTTTGGGGGATTTTTTATACGTGGTCATGCTTACACCATGGACACAATATCCGTGGCAGTTGATTTCTGGTAATCATAGGACACTTCAATTTTATATCTCATGCTAATTTTCACAAGCACCAATGGTAAGGTTTTGTTGTAATATGAATATATGATGGCACCAATGTAAATTCAATACATTTGCTAATTCTTACGACGCGTTTGCCTTATTCAACCCATTGTAGTCGTCTTTTTAGCTATATTTTTACCCTCATGTGACAAAAACGTTACCCCAAATTAACCGTTTAACACTTTAACTAAATGGTTTTAAATTAACCTTTCTAGGTCAGAAAGCAAGGCCAGTTTGGCCCAGTTCTTTTACTTAAAGTTTCTATAATCTATATGATGTGTCCAACTTGCTTTTTCCAGGTCGAAAGGCGAGGCTAAAGCAATGTTTCTAAGGCATGAGGGATTTCTCGGGGCGTTGGGTGCGTTTATGAACTATCAACTTGTTGAAGAATTCCCTTGCGGCGCAAGGGACAATAATCAGAACCCACTTGTTGAAGATCTAAATGATAACGGAATTATTGAATGCTGTATACGGGCCAGCAACTGAAAACAGGTAACATAGTTAATTACATTTTCAAACCAAGATCAAAAGTAAATTCTTTCTCATTTGTGAGTCCTGAATCCTGATTATATTTTAATTTTAAAATGTGTCTAGTTGATGCATTTATGTTAGTGTACTTTGTACCTATTATACATGTTTCCATGAATATAACCATAGCAACAGTGAAAGGTCTTTAAAGGTGTTATCAGTGAACTCTAAAAATTTGTTTCATTCATATCTTATGATTGCATCCCATGTAACTCAACATGAGGGTTACTAATGGCTTGAATGTATTGATCCATCAGTTGGATTCTTGCATGCTTGTAAATATTGCGCCTAGCTGCCGATTAGTCCCCGGTTAATCGCTAGTCAGAGGTTCACTGAGTAACTTTCAACTAATTGGCTAATTAATCAGTAGACGGTCAACAATGGTCAAATCCGATCACAATCGGCCAACAATCAGTGGCAGACTGGCTATTCCAACTAAATTCTAACCGAAAATTGTAAACTGCGGCCAGATTCCGGCCAAAGATTGTAAATTCTGGCAACTTAATCTTATCTGCTTCAAAATATGGGTTTAAGAAGATATTAAAACATGTCTACTTAAAAATTACATATAAAAATGCGTGTATATGCACATAAAACTGAAAATAACATATAAAATCTCAATCCGATCAGTCTTGACTAATCTCTATTAATCGCTAGTCACTCAGTACCTTGTTGGCTGACTAACACCTAGTCATTGTTGCAACAATGGATTCTTGGGTTCATGTTTGGATTTTTACTTTTATAGAAAACCCACATGTGAACAGTTTATTTTCTAAGAATATAGAATTGGTAAGGATATAAAAGTGTGACCAAGGAAAAATACATCGGATATATAGTAATTTAAGTGAATGTTAAATAATCCACCTAATTGTTGGGATTTGTATGTATGTTTTTAGACGTGCGACCTTTTAAAAAACTCCACCATGGTTCTATTTGCAAGTAATAGGAAATATGGATGAAACGAGCATTGAGTCCGAGCTCGACCAAGCTCGAGCTTCATTAACTTATAAGAGCTTGAGCTTGGCTCTGTTCGATGTTTGTTTTTAAAGCTCGAGCTTGTCTCATTGGTAGTTTCTCAAGCTCGAGCTCGACTCGTTTAGTATTTATTAATTAATATATTAAATTAAATAATATAAATAATAGACTCGATAGCTCAATAAGTCAAATGCTTGGCTCGTTTATTAACCAAATTTACATTTGGGGTAAATAGTATAAAATATTAATAAAATTAATATTATACTAAGGCTCGATAAGGCTCGTCGAGCCTAGCGAGCTTCATATGTCAGGCTCGAGCTCGGGCTCGATAAGTAAACGAGCTTTGTTTTAGGCTCAAGCTCGACTCGGGCTCGATAATGCTCGGCTCGTTTCGAGCTTTTTTTTTAACGGCCAACAAATCAAACCCGAGCACTATCGGGGCACCATTTTGACAAATTCAAGTACTCCGAGACTACCCGGGTTGTCAAACACCAATTCCGGGAAAAACCCGGTAACCCACCTGCCCGTAGGCACGATGATGAAATTACCGATAAAACCTGTCTGGCTCAAAAATCGAACCAAGGATCATCGGGTCTTCTATCATTGCCCACCAATGTCCCTGTCACTACACTGTAATGGTATTGACTTTTTTAGGAAATATGAATAACCATAATGGTATTGATTTTTTCAAGCTTTTTATCAAGCCGATCTCGAGTAGCTCTCGAGCTGCTCGGCACATCTGCACCCTTAAATTAGGAAATATGAATAAGTGAATAACCATAGAGGGTTGTAAAATATGAACCCTTTAAGCCCCATTTGGATTAATTAAGAACACTCTGGAGAAAACCAAAACTTTTATAGACCGATTACATAATTTCTTATTGATTAAAAACTCCCTTTTAGATCAATTTCTAACTTAAAAAGTTACAAGTTGTGCACAAACTTTATAAATAGAGCTCAAAACAGGTCGAGTACAAGTTTTCATAAGTTAGAAGATCAATGTATGTGCTTAGCTAAAGTTTAGTTTAAGTTTTTATTCACAATAAATGATTTTGTGAATAGAAACTTCCAATCTTCCATAGTGCCTCCCAAAAACCTTTTGTTAAGTTTTGAGTACATGCACTTCAAATCAAACTATCCATGTTTTTTAATAACAACTACTTAAAAACACATAATTAAACGTATCCTAACATGATTAAATACCCTCTCATCAATGTTGAAACAAACTTTTATAGCCATGGTTTGTTGGTGCAGGCGATGATGAAGTCTCACTCTGAGCGTTTTTCGGTTTGTGGAGACAATGACGATACTTTTAGATCCGAGTCGACGAGTATTGTGGATACCATAATAAAACGAATTGCTACAAGCCGAATTCCACTTATATTGCCGCTTTTCAAAAAACTATATACATGTCGCTTTAAATTCGACTTAGTCTATGTTTTACCAAAAAACCAACATACGCTTGGGCAACGATGACCATTAGTACCACTACTGGTTATTTAATATGGAATCATGTTTCTCGTACTTGTCTTCCTGTTCCCGGTTAATTGGGCTAAACGGCTAGTTCACCCCGCATCGCTTATAATAATTATAAACGTATTTATAGATAGATAATATAAATATCATAACTCAATTAGTAACACCTTAAGTTTACAAAAAGGTACCCCTTGTGTCTAAGTTTGTGAATTTTTAATAAATTGCATAAGATCATCGTTTAGAGTGAAGAGAGTGGGGGTTCGGGTTGGGGTATGACTGTATGAGTTACTATGTGGTAATAGTGGACTTCACAACTCAAGCCGTTAAAAAAAGGTAGGGAATAAAGGGGCTTGGGTTTGGGGGCATGAATTGTCATGACCTTGTAATTTGCAATTTGTTTACCCTTTTCAATTTTTGAAAGTGAAATTAAACAAAAACTTCAACTTGTTATGTGTCGACTTTGAGCATCTGAGTTTCCACATTTAATATCCCAATATCGACTATCGAAAATAATATAGAAATAAAATCTTTTTGAGTTTTTCAATTGATTTTGCAGAAATATAAATGAAAGCAATAAGCAAATAGATACAAACTTCATACTTTTTGTGAATTTTTCGGTAAGAGAATCATATCAGTTTTTAGAACAATCAGCCACAACTCTTTGTAATCAATTTAGCCCAAATGTTTTACAACTAGAATACGCTCTCGGTTTGTCAGGTGTTGGTTACGGACTCGGTAACACGTTTCGTGTATTAACAAACAATTACACATATCTACACGTAATTTCACATAGGCACATAATTGCAAATAATTTCGAACAAACAAATTACTCTACTACTATTGTTCTAGTATTTTACCAACGTTCGGGGTTCAAGACTCGTGAATGTGACCCGGTGTAACAACCGGCAAAAATAAGGTAATTCCGTACAAATTAATTGATATATGATTAACGTAATTAAATGCAATTATGTGTGATTTAATTATCAAGGCCTTAGGAGATAGCAATTTCCAAATAGTGCATAGGAATGCATACGTTTAATGGTAAAACATGATTGGATCATGTGCGAATAAACTATCCGGTATGGACGTTGGCAATTACCCGGTAATAATTAAATAAACGAAAAGGATCCCGGACACCCAGGATATAAAATAAAGGGTAGTTTCATAAAATATAATGAGTTTTGGAACTCCAAAACCATAAGTGAAAACGTCTTGTACAAATCTCCCGGTAACGAATAAAATGCGCGTACCGCACCCGATACGCGTATAACTCATAATTTCACCCGGCAGAGGCCTAAATAACCAATCAACGCTTAAATTAGACTATATTTAAGGGTTATTAAAGGTATTTTTAATGTCCGAATAACGCGTGATTAAAACCCGAAAAATACCCGAACGACACCCGAACGACGGGGGATTAAGCATAACAAATATTGGGTAAATATTAGAAGTTGTGGACCCCACTTAAACCCACAAAGGGGCCGGCCTTATGGCCACAAAACATCCATGCAAATGGTGTTTATAATTATAATCTATACCCTAGTGTAAAGCATGCTTTACTAAAAGCCAAAAGATGTAAGAAACATGGAAGTACAAGGCATGCAAGCTTTTGTCCCCCCCTTTGTGTAAATTTCGGCCCTTGGCCACAAAAATCCAAGACCAAGAGCTAGACATCATAGCCTAAGTATGCATGCATGGGTGGGAAATCTTGTATAAAATCCAAGTATAAGATTAAGTATAATTATCAAGGATTTTGGAAAGATTACAAACCCTCCCTTGTCTCTTCAAAACCCACGGCCACCACCACTTATCCCACATCCATCCAAGATCATTTTGTACTTCATAAATCTCTTGAATCTTTAGTAATAATCACAAGATCCATGGAAGATTACATGTGATAAGGCTATATAAACATGTGTTAGAGACTTGGAGAATCAAAGCAAAACTCTTCTTTTTCTTTCCTTCTTTGGCCGTGAGTTATACCCCTCCCCCATACATCATTCTTTCAAGTTTTTACATCTCCAAATCACTTAAAACAATCCATCATCCAAACCCCTATTGTGTGTTTCAAGCTTGGAGCTTAACCATTAAGGAAGAACACACTAAACCCCTCTCAAAATCAAAGGTTTTGTCTTCCCTAGCCTTGTGCTAGTAGTAAGCTTCTTAACCTTGTTTTTGATTATTATTATTCATGTATGTGTTCTTAGAAGCAAGTTGTACATGAAGGGTTTAAAAGGTGGTTT
The DNA here is from genome assembly GCA_028751855.1 of Ambrosia trifida. Classification (NCBI taxonomy): domain Eukaryota; kingdom Viridiplantae; phylum Streptophyta; class Magnoliopsida; order Asterales; family Asteraceae; genus Ambrosia; species Ambrosia trifida. Next base: position 42,669,865 of record CM054123.1, on the reverse strand, counting down.
GAACATAATCTTTAATAGGTTTTACTTGTGTAAAATAGATGATTAAAGATATGTAAATAAATCATGGATTTGATGATGATAAAGTAATGATCTTGAAAATATATAAAGTTTACACTTAAACTAAGTAGGATGATGATTTGGTTAAGATTGTGGAATGAACTTGAATATGTTAAAAAGTAACTTTAAATCATCTTATTATGATCATCTAAGGTATAATGTATGGTGGAACATATTAAGAGTTCATGGATAAAGAAGATGAAAAATTTAAGTTACTTACTTAGAAGAATAATATTTTGTTAAAATGGGCAAATACATAAAACACACATACAAGTAGTCTTATATATGGAATATAAGACTAATAAAAGTGTTTTGATACAAAAATAACCTACCAATAAAAAGTTGAATCTTCAAAGTCTACTATTTTGAGTGAAAAATGTTTACTTTGGAAGTTAGAGTGGAAAAATGCAACTTTTGAAAGTTGAGGGACTAATATTGTAACTTTGAAAGTTAGAGGGCTAAAATGGATATTTTAGAAACTATTAGTCCAAAAATGCAAGAATGGAAAGTTTGGTGTCAAAAGCGTAAGTAATAAATCTCTAAGGATGATTTTGGTAAATACTAGTAGATAAACTTGGGTATTTTTGTATAAAAGTATATTTTTGAAAGTTATAAAATATGGATGGTATTAACATAAGGATTTTTATAAAATGGAGATTTTATAAAAATATTAAACAAACTTGAGAAACTTATACAAAAATGAATACTTTTATATAAATGGGAATATAAAAGTGTTGGAAACATTTTTGTAGTTAAGTTAACAAGTTGGGTTAAAAATACATAAGTATTTCAAACCTTCCAAGTAATATGTGTAAAGAGGAAGAAATATGGAAAATATTTCTATAAAACACATGTTGGGAAAAACTTGGAAAAGTTAACTATTCAAGCTAAGATATCGAACTAAGACGCGTTAACGAACCGAACACGGACAAAACATGAGAAAAATGCCATTGCGGCAAGATAAGAAAATATATATTTTTAAGAAGTAAAATATATATACATCATGGGTGAAAACTAATAAACACTTTCCTAAGTGTTGAAGTGATTATTCGTGGGAGAAAAATATAACGTAAACAAGTAAGACGTTAAACAAACGTATATACTTAACAAGAAAAATTACACATTTATATATATGTACGCTCGTCTCGGCAAAATTCTAGTATATCTACTTAATGGGAAAGTAGATATGTGGGAAGGAAAGCCGCGACGAGAAGACAAAGATATATATATGTGTATGCCGTACCGACAAGATCCTAGTATATTTATTTGAATGGGAAAATAAATATACGGTATGGTAAGTTGAATCGGACGTTAAGAATATACAATCGAACGACAAGATCTTAGTATATTTGTTTAAATGGGAAAACAAATGTGCGGCAAAGTGAGTCGGGTCGAGTGTTGAAATATATATTATGTCGAGCGATGCGATCTTAAGTATAATTATTTAAATGGGAAAATAATTATATGTTAAGTGAAGTCGAGTCGATGATAATAAGGTACAAGTTAAGGAAATATTAACAAGAGTAATATATAACTTGTAACACAAAGGGTAATCTAACGCCAACGAAACCTAGGATACGCGCTTAATTAAACGGGATTTGGAATAACTTGTGGTCGGGAGTTGGGTGTACAACTTGCCAAGGCACATGCACTATAGGAATAGTGACTTATACGTCTAGGACGTTTGTAGGTGCGAGACCATCTTTGCTATCCGCCTAGTAAGCCAGACAGAGTTTCAGGTGAGTTTCACGGCCCCATTTTAAACTATTTTTACGTTTTTCGGGGGAAAGATATGTTAGGGAAAATGTATGACGGATTTATTACTTGAGGTGTGACCGCCACTCGGGGTTGAGTCCTCGCCTCTATAATCATTTATTCAGGGAAATGAAACCGGAGGAATATTGAATAGTACTATTGGTGCCTGACAAGGCCCACCCCTAATCGATAGCGTCGGTTATACATATATATTCTGAACTTAAGTCGTGGGAAACCGAGTAACGACTTGGAGCGGGGCATATTTATTATTACGTCTTGGTTTGATTATAGTCTCAAGTAGATTTATAGGAATTTGCAACTCCTATATATTGTCATAACATGGTATTTCCCAAGTATTCAAGTTTTGGAAACTAAAAACCTGTGAACTCACCAATATATTTATATTGACGAAACTTTTAAACATATCTTTCAGGTAATTAGAGGAAGACGAATCGGGGCAAGCTGGGTCGTGGAATCCTCCAATGCGGCGTCTAACTTTTGCGGGGTTTCACTTTTATTTCCCAAGGCATTTGGGATATATTTGAGAAACCTCTATGTTATCTTAAAAACAATTTACTTCTATGTAATATTTGGAACAAGATTTGACGCCTTAATAAATGACCCATTTTCTTAAATTAAGGTTATAGCGAACTAGAGTATTTTCTTTAAAAACTAGACTATAACCGGATTTGGTTCAAAAAGATGAAGTTTTCAAAAGGAAAATATTTATAGTTGCTAAAATGCAATAAAGTAATTTTTCAAGAAGCATTGGGCATGAGGAGATTCCGACCAAGCTAGCCAGGGGTATCGTTATGCATTAACGTAGTATTAGAGGTTAGAAAGGATACTGATAATGTACGCCTTAACTATCTAATTTAAATTAATTCATATATATACATGTACGGTTCTTTTGCCAGGATGTCGGACGCTGGTAGCATAGCTCCCAGTTACGATAGCAGTATTCAGATCATCCCCGCACCACCGCCTGAGCCAGTCGAGCTGGTTGTACTTGATGCGGAAGACGACGACGTGGAGATGAACGTCGCAGGAGGTTCAGATGACGATTCAGACGAGACGGATCCTAGCGAGGATCCTGACTGGGCACCCGCCGTGGTCGACGCGCCGCTACCTATTGTACCGGCCGCACCTTTAGCCCCACGCCCCATCCGAGCTATCAGGGACTTCCCTGAAGGCTGTGCCGGTCCGTCCCGGCCGATCCCAGCCCAGTCGGAGACAGTAGAGTCTCCGTTCGACAGACAGGCTCACGTTGAGCATGAGCCAGCACCTGTACCACACATCCACATTCCTCCAGGCATGAGACTCATGCCGATCTCCCGTGGGAGGAACGGGTGGATATCTGATGACTCGGACGACGAGTCCGTAGCCTCGGTTGAGCACATGCTGGTACCCGAGATCCCAGCTGTTCAGGAGGAGCCAGTGGCTCCAATGATAGAGGACGCACCTGCTGACCCCGTAGCCCCACCAGCACCACTTGAGCCCGCACCTCAGGAGGGGCCAGCCATAGCAGCGCATGTACTTGAGGGTAGCCCCGCCGATAGCTCTGAGCTACGCAGGGCAGGTATGGCAGCCTTTGCCACCGCGAGCCCTCCCACCCCCACTGTCGTGGTATCCACTCCAGAGTGGGCCACTGTTTCAGAGCCTCCAGTAGCCCCACTAGCCGAGCCTGTACCACCACCCCCAGTAGCCATGACTTTACCGATCCCCACCCTTCCCAGCATGACACCTGCACCGTATCCTCTAGGTGCAGGGGACCCTTACATGATGCCACCCCACTTTACCCTCAGACCACCAGGTTTTACCCCGTTACTTCCACACATACCGATACCAGCCCCCTTTGGGCCGTTCCCATCAGCTCACCCAGATATACCCGGACCATCCCAGCCACCTAGGATGACACCCTTGTCTGGACCAGCATGGTCCACTGCCATCACCTTAGAGCGAGATTTTCAGACTCTCGCTGACACGGTGCAGCGCACCGTGACACAGGTGGAGCAGCAGACCCGTCTGATGTGGACGAGGATGATTGATGCACGAGACGCTTTGGCGCACTATGCGGAGGAGTTACTGAGCATGGACGCTCAGTGTGGTATTACAGGGGATGCGCATTTTGCGCATCGGCAGTTCTTATACGAGCGTATCATGACGATCAGCATGACGATCAGTATGCATGCACCACAGTACCAGTATCCGCCACCACCGCCACAGTAGGATGCATCAGGGACGCACGGAAGAATCACCAGCTTATGTACATAGTAGCAGCAGTATGGTAGTATAGCACGGGTTATGACACTCGTCTGCATTTTGCCTAGCCGTACGAGTACGACGGCACATGATATGATGTTTTATTTATTTCAAAAACAATGTATTGTATGAGAGATGTATTCTCCATTTTGTTATTATGAACAAGCATTGTACTAGTACTATTGAAATTAATGAAAAATCTTATTATTATGGTGAAATATGTTGTTGTCTACGATTATTGTTGCTTACTCCATATATTGTGATTTGTGTGTTTGTGTGGTGATATTGTGTTGATTACTACTTATTGTTGAGTTGATGTGTTGGTATGTTGTGTGATGACATGGTGTTGATTATTGTGTTCATATTCTGGTTTGTTATTTATGCTTTATATTGTATAAATGTTTGCCAAATTAACCTTTGATAATTATTATTGAAGAAAATGGCACCAGCCACCAGAAGCAACAGCGGTGCAGACGGACTGCCCGCAACACCAGCCGAACTTGAGACCATGATTTCGGAGCGCATAGCCCGCGCAATCGCGGAGCACGAAGCTGCTCGCTCCGAACGATCATGTGACTTGACTGGGAGTGACCGACGAGAAACCTCCCCTAATGGTAAGAAAGTTTAAAAATAATTGATAAAGCGATGGGAGAATATCCTAAAACTCCTATCCCATAATAACATACAACTTATTTAATGCAGAAACGGCCTCGCGAGAGCGTGGCTGCACCTTCAAAGCCTTCCTAGACTGCAAGCCGATCAACTTCAACGGCACAGAAGGATCTGTTGGATTGGTCAAGTGGTTTGAAAAGACCGAGGCAGTCATCCGAATCAGTGGGTGTACCCCACGCCAGTCGGTCATGTACTCCACCAACTTGTTCTTGGATCAAGCACTAACGTGGTGGAATGGACAAGTACAGTCATTGGGTGATGACACTGCTTACTCCCTGTCATGGACAGAACTGAAGGAACTCATGATTGCTGAGTACCGCCCGGCGAGCGAGGTACAGAAACTGGAAACTGAATTCTGGAACCTCACTATGATGGGAGCGGACGTTACTGGTTACACGTCTCGATTCCATGATCTCGCCAGACTAGTGCCACGGTTGGTCACCCCTGAAAACAACAAAATTGAGCGTTATTTGTTCGGCTTAGCACCGCAAATACGCAGCATGGTCACTGCTTCTAAACCTACGACCATGCGCGCAGCCATTGATCTTGCGCTTAGCCTCACCGAAGATGCGATTCGCATGGGCACACTGATCCGACAAGTTTCGGGATTGAAAATTTCTGAGGCAAGCAGTGTAGAAGCCAAGAATCAGGGGTCAAACTCAGCTGTTGTGTCGAACGACCAGGGTAACAAGCCAAGATTTGGGAAAAGGAAACGGGATGAAGGGAAAAGGGACAGAGCGTCGGGTAGCTCAAACAAGAAGGGAAAAGGATATGCCGCCACGGAACGTGGTAATGGTAACAAACAGGGTAATCAGGGAAGAAATAATGGGTTAACTTGTGGAAAGTGCCACCGCACAGGGCACAAGACTGAAGACTGTCGGTCCGGAGCACCGAAAAACGGAGGAGCTAAACCATGCTTCGCATGCGGGTCACTGGACCATTGGAAAAGGGATTGCCCCAAGATCAACAACCAGGCCCGCGGGCGGGCATGTGTGATTGGAGCCGGTGATGCACGACAAGACCCCAACGTGGTCACTGGTACGTTTCCTCTTAATGGTCATTATGCCTCTGTATTATTTGATACCGGTGCTGACTTTAGCTTCATATCCGTTGAGTTTAAAAGACTACTTGGTTTAAAAACTAGTAAACTAGATACACCCTACTCCATAGAACTGGCTAATGGTAAAACTATTGAAACGAGAGAAGTAGCGAAAGATTGTAAATTAGAACTCTGTGGGCACGAGTTTGGGATTGATCTTTTGCCGGTCGTATTGGGAAGTTTCGACATCGTTGTCGGCATGGACTGGTTGTCCGCGTACCGTGCCATTGTGGTTTGCAACGATAAGGTTATTCAAGTCCCCCTCGCAAGCGGTGAAACTCTCTCAATTCAAGGGGAAAGACACGGAACGCCGCTAAGAATTATTTCAAGCATGAAGGCTCGTAAGTGTCTAAGAAAAGGGCTTGTCGCATTCTTGGCACACGTAGTGGACAAGAAGGCCGACGAGCGAAAGTTGGAAGACATTCCAGTAGCTAGAGATTTTCCAGATGTATTTCCAGAAGATTTGCCGGGGTTACCGCCACCTCGACAAGTCGAGTTCCGCATCGACCTCGTTCCCGGAGCTGCTCCTGTGGCGCGATCGCCATACCGCCTAGCTCCATCAGAGATGCAGGAACTGTCCAGCCAACTGCAAGAATTATTGGACAAAGGTTTTATAAGACCAAGTTTCTCACCTTGGGGAGCTCCCGTCTTATTCGTAAAGAAGAAGGATGGCACATTTCGCATGTGCATCGACTATCGAGAGCTGAACAAGCTAACCATCAAGAATCGCTATCCTCTCCCCAGGATCGATGATTTATTTGACCAGCTCCAAGGATCTAGCTATTACTCCAAAATCGATTTGAGGTCTGGCTATCACCAGTTGCGTATACAAGAAGAAGATGTACCAAAGACGGCATTCAGAACCCGGTATGGGCACTATGAATTTTTGGTAATGCCGTTTGGCTTAACCAACGCACCAGCGGTTTTCATGGACCTAATGAACCGCGTGTGTAAGCCATACCTGGATAAATTCGTCATTGTCTTCATTGACGATATTTTGATATATTTGCGCACCAAAGAAGACCACGAGAATCACCTTCGATTAATTCTTGAAGTACTACGCAAAGAGAAGCTCTACGCAAAATTCTCAAAGTGTGACTTTTGGATTCGGGAAGTTCACTTTTTAGGCCACGTGGTAAACAAGAAGGGCATACACGTCGATCCCGCCAAGATCGAGGCAATTAAAAATTGGGAAGCCCCTCGGACTCCTACCGAAGTACGGCAATTTCTTGGCCTTGCGGGTTATTACAGAAGGTTCATCGAGAACTTTTCAAAGATAGCACAAGCTTTAACCATGTTAACCCAAAAGGATAAGAAATTCGAGTGGACGGAGAAGCAAGAGGCAGCATTCCAATTGTTAAAAGACAAGTTATGTGGCGCTCCGATACTATCACTCCCTGATGGTACGGAAGATTTTGTAGTTTACTGTGATGCCTCACATCAAGGCCTGGGTTGTGTACTGATGCAGCGAGAAAAAGTAATAGCATACGCTTCCAGGCAACTGAAAATCCATGAGAAGAACTACACTACACACGATTTGGAATTAGGTGCAGTGGTGTTCGCTCTCAAGATATGGAGGCACTATTTGTACGGAACCAAGTGCACGATTTTCACGGATCATAAGAGTTTGCAACACATCTTTGATCAGAAGGATTTGAACATGCGACAACGGCGATGGGTCGAATTATTAAACGATTACGATTGTGAAATAAAGTACCATCCCGGTAAGGCGAACGTTGTGGCCGACGCCTTGAGTCGCAAGGAACGGGTTAAACCATTGCGTGTTCGAGCTTTGGGTCTGACTATCCACACGAATCTGACTGAACGAATTCGTGAAGCTCAAGTTAACGCCCTTAAACCCGAGAATGTCAAAGGTGAAAGATTACGAAAGATGGTTGATTCGCTAGAACCAAAGGCAGACCAGACTCTGTATTTTATGAATAGAATTTGGGTTCCAGTGTACGGAGGATTGCGTGAGCTAGTGTTGGCCGAAGCTCACAGTTCTAGATATTCGGTTCACCCTGGTGCAGACAAGATGTTCCACGATCTAAAAGAACTTTATTGGTGGCCGAATTTCAAGAGAGATATAGCAGCATATGTTGCGCGATGTTTGACTTGCGCAAAGGTCAAGGCTGAGCACCAGAAACCTTCCGGTCTGCTCCAGCAACCGGAAATACCGGAATGGAAATGGGAACGAATCACCATGGATTTCATTACCAAGTTACCCAAGACAACAAGCGGCCATGACATGATCTGGGTAATCGTAGATCGATTGACAAAATCTGCACACTTCCTTCCGATTCGCGAAACGGACAGGTTGGAGAAACTAACCCGTTTGTACATAAAGGAAGTGGTATCTAAACACGGTGTACCTGTTTCTATCATCTCCGATCGGGATAGTCGTTTCACTTCCAGATTTTGGGAAAGTTTAAATGAAGCCCTCGGTACTCGCCTTGACATGAGTACCGCATATCACCCCCAAACGGATGGTCAAAGTGAACGAACCATCCAGACATTGGAAGATATGTTACGGGCATGCGCGATTGATTTCGGAGGTAATTGGGACACGCACTTGCCATTGGTAGAATTTTCTTACAACAACAGTTATCATACGAGCATTCAAGCCGCACCGTTTGAAGCTCTATATGGACGCAAGTGCCGATCGCCATTATGTTGGGCGGAAGTTGGAGAAAAACAACTCACCGGGCCCGAAATTGTTCAAGAGACCACGGACAAGGTCTTTTTGATAAAGGAACGCCTCAAGGCGGCCCGGGACCGCCAGAAAAGCTATGCTGATATGAGGCGAAAGCCTTTAGAGTTTCAAGTCGGAGACAGGGTCCTACTAAAAGTGTCACCTTGGAAAGGTGTCGCGCGCTTTGGAAAGCGCGGAAAGCTGAACCCACGATATATTGGACCATTCGAAGTCTTGTCCAGGGTAGGCACAGTGGCATACAGGCTCAAGTTGCCTCAAGAGCTTAGTGGAATACACGACACGTTTCATGTGTCAAATTTGAAAAAGTGCCTATCCGACGAAACTCTCATTATTCCAGCAGACGAAATCCAGATTGACGACAAGTTACATTTTGTTGAAGAACCAATCGAGGTAACTGATTGGAAGGTCCAAAAACTTAGGCGCAGCAAGATCAGATTGGTCAAAGTGCGCTCGAATGCCAAGCGTGGACCGGAGTTCACGTGGGAAAGGCTGGACCGGATGAAGCAAAAATACCCCGCCCTATTCGAGAAGACACCTGTACCGGAGAACTCGAAGTGAATTCCGGGACGGAATTCTCTTAACGGGGGGAGAATGTAACAACCGGCAAAAATAAGGTAATTCCGTAAAAATTAATTGATATATGATTAACGTAATTAAATGCAATTATGTGTGATTTAATTATCAAGGCCTTAGGAGATAGCAATTTCCAAATAGTGCATAGGAATGCATACGTTTAATGGTAAAACATGATTGGATCATGTGCGAATAAACTATCCGGTATGGACGTTGGCAATTACCCGGTAATAATTAAATAAACGAAAAGGATCCCGGACACCCAGGATATAAAATAAAGGGTAGTTTCATAAAATATAATGAGTTTTGGAACTCCAAAACCATAAGTGAAAACGTCTTGTACAAATCTCCCGGTAACGAATAAAATGCGCGTACCGCACCCGATACGCGTATAACTCATAATTTCACCCGGCAGAGGCCTAAATAACCAATCAACGCTTAAATTAGACTATATTTAAGGGTTATTAAAGGTATTTTTAATGTCCGAATAACGCGTGATTAAAACCTGAAAAATACCCGAACGACACCCGAACGACGGGGGATTAAGCATAACAAATATTGGGTAAATATTAGAAGTTGTGGACCCCACTTAAACCCACAAAGGGGCCGGCCTTATGGCCACAAAACATCCATGCAAATGGTGTTTATAATTATAATCTATACCCTAGTGTAAAGCATGCTTTACTAAAAGCCAAAAGATGTAAGAAACATGGAAGTACAAGGCATGCAAGCTTTTGTCCCCCCCTTTGTGTAAATTTCGGCCCTTGGCCACAAAAATCCAAGACCAAGAGCTAGCCATCATAGCCTAAGTATGCATGCATGGGTGGGAAATCTTGTATAAAATCCAAGTATAAGATTAAGTATAATTATCAAGGATTTTGGAAAGATTACAAACCCTCCCTTGTCTCTTCAAAACCCACGGCCACCACCACTTATCCCACATCCATCCAAGATCATTTTGTACTTCATAAATCTCTTGAATCTTTAGTAATAATCACAAGATCCATGGAAGATTACATGTGATAAGGCTATATAAACATGTGTTAGAGACTTGGAGAATCAAAACAAAACTCTTCTTTTTCTTTCCTTCTTTGGCCGTGAGTTATACCCCTCCCCCATACATCATTCTTTCAAGTTTTTACATCTCCAAATCACTTAAAACAATCCATCATCCAAACCCCTATTGTGTGTTTCAAGCTTGGAGCTTAACCATTAAGGAAGAACACACTAAACCCCTCTCAAAATCAAAGGTTTTGTCTTCCCTAGCCTTGTGCTAGTAGTAAGCTTCTTAACCTTGTTTTTGATTATTATTATTCATGTATGTGTTCTTAGAAGCAAGTTGTACATGAAGGGTTTAAAAGGTGGTTTGAACATAATCTTTAATAGGTTTTACTTGTGTAAAATAGATGATTAAAGATATGTAAATAAATCATGGATTTGATGATGATAAAGTAATGATCTTGAAAATATATAAAGTTTACACTTAAACTAAGTAGGATGATGATTTGGTTAAGATTGTGGAATGAACTTGAATATGTTAAAAAGTAACTTTAAATCATCTTATTATGATCATCTAAGGTATAATGTATGGTGGAACATATTAAGAGTTCATGGATAAAGAAGATGAAAAATTTAAGTTACTTACTTAGAAGAATAATATTTTGTTAAAATGGGCAAATACATAAAACACACATACAAGTAGTCTTATATATGGAATATAAGACTAATAAAAGTGTTTTGATACAAAAATAACCTACCAATAAAAAGTTGAATCTTCAAAGTCTACTATTTTGAGTGAAAAATGTTTACTTTGGAAGTTAGAGTGGAAAAATGCAACTTTTGAAAGTTGAGGGACTAATATTGTAACTTTGAAAGTTAGAGGGCTAAAATGGATATTTTAGAAACTATTAGTCCAAAAATGCAAGAATGGAAAGTTTGGTGTCAAAAGCGTAAGTAATAAATCTCTAAGGATGATTTTGGTAAATACTAGTAGATAAACTTGGGTATTTTTGTATAAAAGTATATTTTTGAAAGTTATAAAATATGGATGGTATTAACATAAGGATTTTTATAAAATGGAGATTTTATAAAAATATTAAACAAACTTGAGAAACTTATACAAAAATGAATACTTTTATATAAATGGGAATATAAAAGTGTTGGAAACATTTTTGTAGTTAAGTTAACAAGTTGGGTTAAAAATACATAAGTATTTCAAACCTTCCAAGTAATATGTGTAAAGAGGAAGAAATATGGAAAATATTTCTATAAAACACATGTTGGGAAAAACTTGGAAAAGTTAACTATTCAAGCTAAGATATCGAACTAAGACGCGTTAACGAACCGAACACGGACAAAACATGAGAAAAATGCCATTGCGGCAAGATAAGAAAATATATATTTTTAAGAAGTAAAATATATATACATCATGGGTGAAAACTAATAAACACTTTCCTAAGTGTTGAAGTGATTATTCGTGGGAGAAAAATATAACGTAAACAAGTAAGACGTTAAACAAACGTATATACTTAACAAGAAAAATTACACATTTATATATATGTACGCTCGTCTCGGCAAAATTCTAGTATATCTACTTAATGGGAAAGTAGATATGTGGGAAGGAAAGCCGCGACGAGAAGACAAAGATATATATATGTGTATGCCGTACCAACAAGATCCTAGTATATTTATTTGAATGGGAAAATAAATATACGGTATGGTAAGTTGAATCGGACGTTAAGAATATACAATCGACTGACAAGATCTTAGTATATTTGTTTAAATGGGAAAACAAATGTGCGGCAAAGTGAGTCGGGTCGAGTGTTGAAATATATATTATGTCGAGCGATGCGATCTTAAGTATAATTATTTAAATGGGAAAATAATTATATGTTAAGTGAAGTCGAGTCGATGATAATAAGGTACAAGTTAAGGAAATATTAACAAGAGTAATATATAACTTGTAACACAAAGGGTAATCTAACGCCAACGAAACCTAGGATACGCGCTTAATTAAACGGGATTTGGAATAACTTGTGGTCGGGAGTTGGGTGTACAACTTGCCAAGGCACATGCACTATAGGAATAGTGACTTATACGTCTAGGACGTTTGTAGGTGCGAGACCATCTTTGCTATCCGCCTAGTAAGCCAGACAGAGTTTCAGGTGAGTTTCACGGCCCCATTTTAAACTATTTTTACGTTTTTCGGGGGAAAGATATGTTAGGGAAAATGTATGACGGATTTATTACTTGAGGTGTGACCGCCACTCGGGGTTGAGTCCTCGCCTCTATAATCATTTATTCAGGGAAATGAAACCGGAGGAATATTGAATAGTACTATTGGTGCCTGACAAGGCCCACCCCTAATCGATAGCGTCGGTTATGCATTAGGTTATGCCTGGGGTGCATATATTCTGAACTTAAGTCGTGGGAAACCGAGTAACGACTTGGAGCGGGGCATATTTATTATTACGTCTTGGTTTGATTATAGTCTCAAGTAGATTTATAGGAATTTGCAACTCCTATATATTGTCATAACATGGTATTTCCCAAGTATTCAAGTTTTGGAAACTAAAAACCTGTGAACTCACCAATATATTTATATTGACGAAACTTTTAAACATATCTTTCAGGTAATTAGAGGAAGACGAACCGGGGCAAGCTGGGTCGTGGAATCCTCCAATGCGGCGTCTAACTTTTGCGGGGTTTCACTTTTATTTCCCAAGGCATTTGGGATATATTTGAGAAACCTCTATGTTATCTTAAAAACAATTTACTTCTATGTAATATTTGGAACAAGATTTGACGCCTTAATAAATGACCCATTTTCTTAAATTACTTGTGTTTAGCAATAACCTTGACTTTATGCTTTGAACCGTCGCGCCACGTGTTTCCGCCATTGTCGTGGTGTGACACCCGGTAATTCTCTGAATTACTGTTTATGCAATTTATTAAAATGTAACAGTGTACGATGCGACTCACTTAACTAACCCTAGTCAAGTGTAATGCTATGAATATATGAATGAGTTAACTAGAGTTTAGTTAAAGTATTAACCTGAAAATGTGGGGTATCACATATGAGTTCTTGTCTGATGGCTTATTAAAACCCATTGTATTGGTCTATACTTTGCGTATACACTCCCGTATAGGCCAATACTGAGCGTATTGAATGTTTTTTTTTTAACAAAAATCTGAGACAAGATCTACCATTTTAGCAAACTATAAAAGAAATAATTAATGATTTTTAATAAAAGACACTGTTAAGTAAACAACCTTATATAAGAACATAATATATAATACTACACGTACCTATGGTATGATATGCTACGTTTTAATAAAAGACACTGTTAAGTAAACAATTTTATATAAGAACATAATATATAATACTACACGTACCTATGGTATAAGCTACGTTTTGCAATACAATACAGTAAAATATGATACTATATGATACGTACTATATTATACGATACCTATATTATACCTTTACTACACTTATAGGTGTATATGAGACCTATGTTACATCTATATTATACTATACTATATTATACACTACCTATATACTATACCTATACCAGTAACGGATCCAGAAGATTTTGTGACCGGGGGCACAAAGCGTGTATGGTAAAAAAACGTGCTTGGTCAAAGCAAGTCGTTTAAAATTAGATCAGGTAAGAACAAATAATAGTTAATACTTCATACTTATTTACTTATATGTGTAAACGTAATTAATTAAACACAATAATATGTCACAAGTAAAAAAATTACTCCTTACCAAAACTAAAAAAAAGATTATTAATCAATTGACTAATTAGTCAATAACAAAATAGTTATATACGGTCTATTATGTAATTTAAGTTGTACGCTAAGGGGTTAATATGAAATTTAACTTTATTTTCAAATTACCCAACACACCACAGTGTTTTGGAGTTTCAATACCACTTTTTTAACATCTTCTCTGTCCCTCTTATCTTGTTTCTTCACTACGACCCCCCGTAGTGGGGCGTTATTGTGCAAGTTTTTAAAAAATAGCGCCCGGTAACACCATTACATACCGACACTATTTTAAAAAAAGCGTTGGGGGCTTTATAAAAATAATGCCGGGTTTAAAAATTATCATCCAATCAGAAACGGACACGTGGCACTGGTTTGAAAAAAACGGTCAAAATTTTTTACCGTTGCCACATGGATTTTTTGAACGGTAACATTTTTTTTTGTTTTATATATATATATATACACACACACAATAGTTTATAAAAACACAACCAAACAACTAAAAACACATACACCACAATACAATCATCTCTAAAACACAAAACATATTTCCATATGGTTCATCATTCAGGGTCCCGGGTCGCTCGGGTGCGAGGCCAAACACTACGAGGCCAAACACTACTACTCCGCTGCCACCCAATTGGGGCGAATTTGACGCGAACACAATGCAATACGCGCAACTTCTTGGCATGCCCGGTCAATTTTTTCCGGGCCCAAACATGGCGGGTCAATTTTTTCCTCCACCAAACTATGTCCAAGCTTCTCAAGAGGAGCCAGAGTCCGTGCCAGAAACTCAAGTCGAGACCAACGAACCACGTCAACCCGAGGGTTCTCAACGGGGGCGCGGGCGCGGGAGACGCTCGCATAAAAGGAAAGATGCTACTGTTCCTTGTCAAAAAAAGCAACAAGAACATTGGGAAAGAGACGAGGAGTTTGCTTTAGCGCGGGCCTGGCTCGACATATCGGAGGATCCTGAAGTTGGTTAGTATTTTTTTTTTTTGTGTTTATAATATATATATATTTGAGAAACCTCTATGTTATCTTAAAAACAATTTACTTCTATGTAATATTTGGAACAAGATTTGACGCCTTAATAAATGACCCATTTTCTTAAATTACTTGTGTTTAGCAATAACCTTGACTTTATGCTTTGAACCGTCGCGCCACGTGTTTCCGCCATTGTCGTGGTGTGACACCCGGTAATTCTCTGAATTACTGTTTATGCAATTTATTAAAATGTAACAGTGTACGATGCGACTCACTTAACTAACCCTAGTCAAGTGTAATGCTATGAATATATGAATGAGTTAACTAGAGTTTAGTTAAAGTATTAACCTGAAAATGTGGGGTATCACATATGAGTTCTTGTCTGATGGCTTATTAAAACCCATTGTATTGGTCTATACTTTGCGTATACACTCCCGTATAGGCCAATACTGAGCGTATTGAATGTTTTTTTTTTAACAAAAATCTGAGACAAGATCTACCATTTTAGCAAACTATAAAAGAAATAATTAATGATTTTTAATAAAAGACACTGTTAAGTAAACAACCTTATATAAGAACATAATATATAATACTACACGTACCTATGGTATGATATGCTACGTTTTAATAAAAGACACTGTTAAGTAAACAATTTTATATAAGAACATAATATATAATACTACACGTACCTATGGTATAAGCTACGTTTTGCAATACAATACAGTAAAATATGATACTATATGATACGTACTATATTATACGATACCTATATTATACCTTTACTACACTTATAGGTGTATATGAGACCTATGTTACATCTATATTATACTATACTATATTATACACTACCTATATACTATACCTATACCAGTAACGGATCCAGAAGATTTTGTGACCGGGGGCACAAAGCGTGTATGGTAAAAAAACGTGCTTGGTCAAAGCAAGTCGTTTAAAATTAGATCAGGTAAGAACAAATAATAGTTAATACTTCATACTTATTTACTTATATGTGTAAACGTAATTAATTAAACACAATAATATGTCACAAGTAAAAAAATTACTCCTTACCAAAACTAAAAAAAAGATTATTAATCAATTGACTAATTAGTCAATAACAAAATAGTTATATACGGTCTATTATGTAATTTAAGTTGTACGCTAAGGGGTTAATATGAAATTTAACTTTATTTTCAAATTACCCAACACACCACAGTGTTTTGGAGTTTCAATACCACTTTTTTAACATCTTCTCTGTCCCTCTTATCTTGTTTCTTCACTACGACCCCCCGTAGTGGGGCGTTATTGTGCAAGTTTTTAAAAAATAGCGCCCGGTAACACCATTACATACCGACACTATTTTAAAAAAAGCGTTGGGGGCTTTATAAAAATAATGCCGGGTTTAAAAATTATCATCCAATCAGAAACGGACACGTGGCACTGGTTTGAAAAAAACGGTCAAAATTTTTTACCGTTGCCACATGGATTTTTTGAACGGTAACATTTTTTTTTGTTATATATATATATATATATATATACACACACACACAATAGTTTATAAAAACACAACCAAACAACTAAAAACACATACACCACAATACAATCATCTCTAAAACACAAAACATATTTCCATATGGTTCATCATTCGGGGTCCCGGGTCGCTCGGGTGCGAGGCCAAACACTACGAGGCCAAACACTACTACTCCGCTGCCACCCAATTGGGGCGAATTTGACGCGAACACAATGCAATACGCGCAACTTCTTGGCATGCCCGGTCAATTTTTTCCGGGCCCAAACATGGCGGGTCAATTTTTTCCTCCACCAAACTATGTCCAAGCTTCTCAAGAGGAGCCAGAGTCCGTGCCAGAAACTCAAGTCGAGACCAACGAACCACGTCAACCCGAGGGTTCTCAACGGGGGCGCGGGCGTGGGAGACGCTCGCATAAAAGGAAAGATGCTACTGTTCCTTGTCAAAAAAAAGCAACAAGAACGTTGGGAAAGAGACGAGGAGTTTGCTTTAGCGCGGGCCTGGCTCGACATATCGGAGGATCCTGAAGTTGGTTAGTATTTTTTTTTTTGTGTTTATAATATATATATATTTATAATGTTGGTTAGTATTTTTTTTGTGTTTATATATATATATATATATTTATAATGTTGGTTAGTATTTTTTTTGTGTTTATATATATATATATATATATTTATAATGTTGGTTAGTATTTTTTTTGTGTTTATATATATATATATACTTTCTAATCGTATAATATTTTTTTTGTAGCGAACTATCAACATAGCCCGTTGTTTTGGGCCCGGATTCGAGAGCTGTTTTTTGCCACCATGGGTAGAGGGGAGTATCGAGAGCACGATTCGATATCGGGAAAGTGGTTGGATATAAATAATAAATGTCACTCGTTTGCGGAGGTTTACCAAGGTTGTAAGGACAACAGGGGCAGTGGGGAAGGTGATAACGGTTTGTTGGCAAGAGCGTTGGACGAGATGAGAGATACCCGCGGGCCGTTCCCGTATTTGAGGATTTGGGAGATGTTGAGAAAAAGTCCTAAGTGGGCTAATGTACCGCTTATGGGGTCGGGTAGTGGGCGCAAGATCAGGAGAGGAAGAGGAGGAGGATCAGGAGGAGGAGGACCATCTAAACGAAGCAAAACCACCTCCACGTCGCGAGATCCGGATACTCCGACATCCGATGCTCGCTTTGTGAGTTTAGATGATCCTGTTGATTTGGAGGATGAGGAGGAGGAGTAGCAGGAGGAGGAGGATATTCCAAGACCACCCGGTAGAAGATAAAAAAAGGGTGGCAAGGCGGAGTCGTCTTCGACAGGAGGTGGTGTATCGAGGGAGGATTTTGAGGAAATGAATCGACGACTACAGGATATTCGCGACCTCGGCCAAAGACGTTTGGAAACTATGCACCAGAGAGTGGCCGAGAATAAAAGGTTCGTCGACATTCAAGAGGCGAGGCAAAGGGAAAAGGACATTGAGTTTTTGTCCAAATCGATTGACCACCTCGAGTGAGAAGCCCTACGCCTCGCACTACATCATAGGCAAGAAATTCTTGCAAAATATAACCTCCAGTAATTTTTTTAAGTTGTTTTTTTTTAATTTGGTATTGTAATTTTTTTAAGTTGTTTTTTTTTAATTTAATTAATATTTAGTTGTGTGTTTTTAATATTATTTGTAATTTTTTTATATTTATTTGTCTTTTCTTTTCGTTATTTTAAGTTAAAAAATGAAAAAAAAATAATAAAATAAACAACCAATTAGAAACATGGGCTTTATAAATAAAGCCCCTACCACTACACCCTTTTTTCAGTTTCTTTCTCCATGCTGACTCAACAGCCACGTGGACCAATCAAGAAGGGGGACTTTATAAATAAAGCCCCCCCACTACACATGGTCTAAGCTTCCATGGATTCTCAACCACAAAAATTACTCACTTCATTTAAGGTTATCATCAACCTCTTTGGTTTCTTTCTCTCTTGGTTTGTTGAATATCAGATGTAGCTCTTAACGTATTTAGGAAAGGGCTTATTAACAGATCTTGGCAAAACAACCTTTAACAGAGAGTTGATCCAGGACAACAATAAGAAACTGTTAATCCTAATGGGCACTTGGTTTGGTTGGAAGGTGGGCACATGCCCACCCTACCAACCAGTGCATCCGCCACTGACCTATACTACACCCACATGCATATGTGATACCTACTGTTTACCTATACTACGTGATATTTTTTATCAGGGGTTAATAAAACAAGGTTAATTTAACAATTTTTTTTTATTTAAAAATTAAACCAAAAAAGTTTAAAATATTGTATTAAAAAAGTTTATAAGAAACCCTTCAATACGCTCAGTATAGGTTAATACGAGACATATACAGGTGGATATACGTTCAATAATAATAGCTTTTGTCGTTTGTTGTATGGCCATGGGAAGCGATATACCCCACAAGTGTGTTTGGTAAGGTTCTTTTAGGAGCTTATAGTTTCAAACTTTTAAGAAAAAACTCATATTCAAGAAAAAATATTGTTTGTTTGAAAGAGTTTGAAGCTTTTAAGCTAGAAGAAAAAAACTTTATATTGAAACGCTACTAGTACTAGCGTTTAAAAAAAACTCATACTACCTACAAGTTTTAAATGAGTAAAATGACATAAATACCCATTCTACCATAAAAAAACATGCATACAATCTTTTAGTTATGTCCATTTTGATTATTTTATACAGTTTATTAAAAACTCCAGCTATATATAAGAACAAAGGGGACGCACAATGTTGTGGGAATTACAGAGGAATTAAGCTGTTGGGTCATACTATGAAATTATGGGAGATAGTAATTAAGACTAGAATTAGAAGAGAAACTCATGTTTCAGTAAATCAATTTGGCTTTATGCCGGGGAGGTCAACTTCGGAAACGATATTCATCCTGAGGATTTTGATCGAAAAGTATAGGGAGAAGAAACGAGATCTTCATATGGTGTTCATTGATCTGGAAAAGGCTTATGACAGTGTACCTCGTAAACTGATCTGGGATAGTTTGGAGGTTAAAGGGATCCCTAGAAAGTATATTGACATAATTAGAGATATGTATTATAGGACTGAAACTAGTGTTTGTGCACCTGTAGGTGATGCTGATTTCTTCCCCGTAGAGGTAGGGCCCTACCAAGGGTCCGCGTTGAGCCCGTTCCTCTTTGCAGTGGTCTTAGATGAGATGTCTAAATCCATTCAGGAGACATTTCTGTGGTGCATGCTTTTTACAGATGATATTGTGTTAATAGCGAAAAATAAGCAAAGTCTGAATATGAGGCTACAAGAGTGGCGATTAGCACTAGAGAGAAAATGTTTAAAGATTAATCGATCTAAGATTGAGTACCTGCACTGTGATTTTAGCGGGATAAACAACGAAGACGACACTCAGATCACCATCGAAGGACATGTGGTTCCGAAAGTAACTAAGTTTAAGTACCTAGGATCGTTTGTTCAAAGGGACGGGGGGATAGACATTGATGTCGCACACCGCATACAGGCCGGGTGGTGTAAGTGGAGATCATCCGCTGGGGTATTGTGCGACAAGAGGTTTCCAATAAAATTAAAAGGAAAATTTTATAGAGTTGCAGTTCGACCTGCTATGTTATATGGGACAGACTGTTGGGCCATCAGAAAGACACAGACACGAATGATGGAAGTAGCAGAGATGAGGATGTTGAGGTGGATGTGTGGTCACACTAGGTTAGACCGGATAAGAAATGAGGTGTTTAGGAAAAGGCTAGAAGTGGCTAATATATCGGATAAGATGCAGGAAGGGAGATTAAGATGGTTTGGACATGTGAAGCGGAGACAAATGACTGCTCCAATTAGAACAGTGGAACACCTCACTGTGGAGGGGAGGAGGAGTAAAGGCAAACCCAAATTAACTTGGGTTGAACGGATTAGGCAAGATTTGTTAGAATCGCACCTCTCTAAGGATATGGTCCAAGATAGGAATTCGCGGAGGCTTAGGATTAATGCTAAAGATTTTTAGGAGATAACTACCTTTTGGTGTCTGTGCTTTGTTTCTTTAGGGATGGTCTCTGTACTTATATGTTTTTTTTTATATTCCATGAGGTTACGTATGTGCTTATGTCACACCCCGCCAAGGCGGAAACGCTAGGTGCGACTTCGAAAGATTTCCAAGCACAAAAGGTCACACGAGCATTAATTAAAATAAAGCGGGAACTTTCATTAAACAACCAAATTCGTTCAACATTAGTTAATTGTTTAATACTAAAACCATTGTATGTAAATGTCTAAAATTATTATGACAACACAACGGTCCAAAATAAGGTATCCCACAAATGCTCGCACGCGACCCCTGCAAGTTCCGTTATCCATGCTAATTTCCTGAAAAACATGCATGTAAAATATATGGGTCAACACAAAGTTGGAGAGTTCACGGGTTTTCTATATGATGGACATGTAATCCAAAACCGACTAAATCATTGCCTAGCTAGGGCAACAATCAATATGTGATCTGACATGAGCCTCTAACCAAACCTTGACATGTTGTGCTTCGCCCATTGTACACTAAAGACAATGAAATAATGTGAACTACAAGCACTCTTTTGATATTTGTCATCCGGTCAGAGCGACTGACCAAAAGTTGGGGGTGTCAACCTAATAGATCTATCCCGGTGTTTCATGGATAAGTCCATAGCTAATGGTTATGGTATGATGTATGACACAAGGGCTTAATGGATCCTAAACCGTAATGTCTCATGTTCACATAATAGTCATGTATTTTTAACTGAAAATTGTACGCATGTTTTTCCCCTGGAAAAATGTAAAAACTGTAAAAAGGGGCCGTGAATACTCACTTGGTGTCTGAATGCTAGTCTGAACTGAACCTGGCACTGTATGTCTGACCTGGGGATGCCCTAAGTTAATATAAAGGCACCTTAGGTCTATGTTTCTTTCTAAATACCATGCAACTGTTCACCCGATTGTAATACTCATGAACTAGAGGTTTCTGTACCACTATCCACGTGTGTCACACACTGTATGTGTCAGGAATGTTCGTTTTGTTGTTTAAGTGACTATGATTAGTCTATTTTTGGGTAAAACATGTACTTTGCCTTACTAAATGTTACTAAGTGTTATGTATGTCACATTTATGCAAGCCTAGGGTGGCATATGGACACATTTTGGTTAATCTTGTATGAAAATGTCACACCACGCCAATGGCGGAAACACGAGGCGCAATGCTCGGAAGTATATCAAAGTCAAGATTAACACAAACTATATTTAATTAGAAAAAATTAATTTATTAGGATGTCGAAAATGGGTGTCTCGTTACAATATTGCACAACACATTACATAAAACAATGAACATTAAGTTCCAATGTGGGGTGTTTCCATTTATGTTCCAACCCGATGGTAACAATAGATGAAACCCCGACCAGTATCCGACATCCCGAATTCCACCGCACTAGCCTCATATCTATTCAGCACTTAGTTACCTGAAAGATATGTTTAAAAAGACGTCAATATATAAAATATTGGTGAGTTCACAGGTTTTAGTTTCGTAATAACAACATTTTTACATCTTGTGCAGATCTAGCACAATTTGTGGCCTTTGTAAGGAGTAGCTAGCTCCTACAAACTATGATGATGAGCAATCCCCTGAGTCCCATAACCAAACCAAGACTAATAAATATGCCTCGCGATCACCAGTTGTTTCTTGGCAAATAACAACTTAGTTCAGAATACGTGCACCCCTGGCATACGCCGATGCATAATTGACGCTATCGATTAAGGGTGGGCCTTGTCAGGCACCAATAGTACTATCCAAATATTCCTTCGGTTTCATTTTTCTGAATTAATGGTTACAGTAGCGAGGACTCAACCCCGAGTGGCGAACATTCAACAAAACTCAAGTACTCATCATGCCACTCATCACATTTTAACCTTTGAAAACATTTTAACATGTGATAACTTTTGACAAACATATCTTTCCCCCAATTAAAACAGTAAAATGGGGCCGTGAAACTCACCTGATGTACAGCGTACAATCAAATAGCAGAGAATAGCAAGTCCGTGGTCAAGCACCTACGAACGTCCTAGTGCGTGTAAGTCACTAAGTCTATGGCGTGTGTTTTTCCGACAAGTTGTACACCCAACTCCCAACACCACCATTTACATATAATTCCTCGTTTAATTAAACATATGTCCTAGGTCCGTTGGTGATGGATTACCCTCATTACAAGTTACATTTATACCTTCATGAATATTTATTAACTTGTATAATATTATCCTCGACTCAACTTACTTAATGTATAATTATTTTCCCATTAAATAATTATACTTAAGATTTCGCCGTTCGATATAATATTTTTACCACTCGACTCGACTCACTTTACCGTATATTTATTTTCCCATTTAAATAAATATACTAATATCTTGCCATTCGATAATGTATTTTCCATGCTCGACTCGACTCACCATACCGTATATTTACTTTCCCATTAAGTAAATATACTAGGATTTTGTCGATTCGATATATTTATATATATATATATATATTGTTTTCTTCACTCTACTCGACTCACCTTACCGTATATTTATTTTCCCATTTAAATAAATATACTAGGATCCCGTCGATTCGAATATATATATTTTCATTGTTAAGTCCATACGTTCGTTTTAACGTTTAATCGTTAGATTATTTATGTTATTGTTCTCCCACAAATATTTTCCAACACTTAGGAAAGTGTTATGTATTTTTCACCCAAATTATATATTTTAAATCCTTAAAATATATATACTCATCCTTTTATTTGACGTAATGATACTTTTCTCGTTCGTCCGTTTTTACGTCTTAGTTTTTTAACACGTTCAAATCCGATTACTTAACTCATATATATATATATATATATATATATATATATATATATATATATATATATATATATAAGGGAAGTATCTATAGAAAACCCTGTTTTTTGAGGAAACTCTAGAAAACCCTTAAAAAAAACCTATTTCCCGAGCTTTTTTTTTTTTTTTTTGAAAAACTTAGGGCATGTAATATACATGTTTTAAGTGTTTTAAGCCAAAAAAATCAAAAAAGCGCCGAGCGGGTTTTTTTTAAAAATAAAATAAAATAAAATAAGTTGTGCATCATAACATGTTAGCTTATTTTTGCACTGGTAACATATGTTATGATGAAAAAATATTTTTTTTTAAAAAAAACCCTTCGGCGCTTTTTTGATTTTTTTTGGCTCAAAACACTTAAAAACATGTATATTACATGCCCTAATTTTTTCAAAAAAAAAAAAAAAAAAGCTCGGGAAGTAGGTTTTTTAAGGGTTTTCTAGAGTTTCCTCAAATATTTAGGGTTTTCTACAGAACCATCCCCTATATATATATATATATATATATATATATATATATATATATATATATATAAAATTAATTTTCCCAAGTTTCTTAATATGTGTATTCTAGAAATTTATTCACCTATTTAATTTCCTACATGTATTACTTGGAAGTTTTATAAATACTTTTGTATTTTTAACACAACACTTGGTAACTTATATATAAAAATGCTCCAACACTTTTATATTCCCATTTATATAAAAGTGTTCATTTTTATATAAGTTCTTCCAAGTTTTTAATTTGTCTAACATTTTTATAAAACCTTTGTTTTTATATATACCCATATGTTAGATAAATCTATATTTTTATAAAACTCCATTTTATAAAAATACACTTTTATACAAGATACATGTGTATAATTACTAGTATTTACCAAATCTACCTTAGAAAATTATTAATTACACTTTTGACACCAAACCTTCCATAGTTATATTTTTAGACACAAGTTTCTAAAAATATCATTTTTAGTCCCCCAACTTTTAAAGTTACCGAAATAGTCCCTTAACTTATAAAAGTTACATTTTTCCATTCTATCCTTCAAGATTAACAATTTCCTACTAAACTAGTAGACTTTAATGGATCATTTTTTGTCATGTTAGTTTATTTTCATGTTTCAACACTTTTAATAGTCTTATATCATCTCATTAAGGCTACTAATAAGTGTAATTAGTGTGTTTTGTCCAACATGTCCAAATTATATCTTTCAAGTTTGTAGACCTTGATAATGCAAATTTTGTATAATTTATTTTCTAACAAAAGCAACCTTATAACAAGTCTTATATGCTTATGTTAAGATGATTAAAACCATTTTTAAGTTCATTCAAGTTCTAATAACAAGTTATATTTAAATCACCATTTTCTTCAAGTATTCATGAACTTTATAAAAACTATAAGAATACTACACATCCATCACCAATTTTCGGCCCATACACACCATCTTAACACCATTTTAGTTTTTAAAACCATATGTTTTATTATGAAAAGCTTATTCAAGTTAACCCCTTGTACAACTTGCTTCAAGCTATTAAACATAAACTTTTTAAAGACAAAACAAGATCAAGAATACTTACAACTAGCACAAGGCGAGGGAAGCTAACAATGCTTGATTTTGATGGGGTTTAGTGTGTTCTTCCTATGTGGTTAAGCTCCAAGCTTGAAACACACAATGGGGGTTTGGAAGATGGATGTTTATGAGTGATTTTGAGGTGTTTAAGCTTGAAAGATGATGTGTGGGTGCCCTTTGCAAGTCCACGGCCAAACAAAAGAAGAAGAAGAGAGTTTTTGCTTTGTTTGATCTAGTATACTCTCACATGGTTCATTTATAATCCTTCATGATCTTCCAAAGATCATATGTAATATATCTTGGATTTAAAAATCCCTTGAAACATGGATGCACTTGTACTAGTTATATCTTGTATGGATTTGCTTCTCTTGGATGGATTTTGGCCGTGGGTTTTTGCAAAGAAATGGAAGGATTTTGGTGATCTAGGAAGGACACACAATCCCTTTATAATATCATGTATGATCTAGCTTGGATTCACAAGGATTTCAAGTGTACTTGAGTGATCTTTGGGTGATCTTGGAAGGGTGTTTTGGCCGTGAGTTTTCTAGCAAAAGGAAAGATTTTTTTTTTTCTATATTACAAGTACCCATGATCTTCTATATAATCTTCACAAGATCTTTCCCATATATTACATGATCCTTCCTTAGATTGTTTAGTACAAAAGAAAATTTTCAATTATGGAAGGGGTTGGGACGGTTCTTGGGGTGGGTTTGGTGGGGTCCACAACCCAAAATATTTGCCAAATAATATGTTAAGCTTCATTCTTTAACGTTCGGGTGTCGTTCGGGTATTATTCGGATTTTAATCACGCGTTATTAGGGCATTATAAATAGCCTCTAATAACCCTTAAACATAGCCTAGTTTAAGTGTTAGTTGGTTAATTAGGCTCTTGTTGGGTGAATTTGTAAGTTATACGCGTACCGGGTGCGGTACGCGCACTTTATTCGTTACCGGGAGATTTGTATGTAAAGTTTTCACTTATGGTTTTGGAGTTCCAAAACACATTATATTTTGTGAAAATACCCTTTATTTTATATTCGTGGGTGTCCGGGATCCTTTTCGTTTATTTAATTTTTATCGGGTGATCACCAACGTCCGTATCGGACAAGTTTGTTCGCACATGATCCTATGATGCTTCATCATTAAACGTGTGCATTCCTATGCATCTTATGGGGAATTTGCTATTCTCTACGTCATCAGTTAAATTAATCCAATTATTTTAAACATGCACTTAAACCGTTAATTACATATACTAATTACGTACGGAATCACATCGATTTTTGCCGGATGTTACAGAAAACAACTTGTTTAGATGTTTTGCCTTTGTGTACACTCGCATACCATATGTTTTCAAGAAAAATATTGTGTTAAGCTTGTTAACACATGTTTTTATGGTTTCTAACACATGGTCTTAAAATAAAGCTTAGCATATGTCACACCCTCAAATTTCCACTGCGGGGTTTATACCGCGAGGCGCATGACATACCAGGATCCCATAGCCATAAGTCATATGAACGAACTCTAATTGCCCAAACCATTTAGTTCGTTTTCAAAAACCAAGTTTAGTTAAGCTGCGGAAGCGTAAACCAGATTTTAACCTTTTAAAAACCATGCGCAAAACAACGCGCCCAAATTAAAACCATACGAAAGAAAATGTAAAAGCATGATATATAATTTAAGCGTATGCCCAAGACCCCAAATGCAGTGAAGTGTGCAGTGCTTTCTAATCGTGGCACCGGAAGCTAACTACCTGCAAAAGCATGTATATCGTGGGTCAACAAACAATGTTGGTGAGTTCACTAAGTAAAGAAAATGAGTAAGTAAACGCGCTGGTTTCCAAAACCACGTAACCAAGTAAAAGCGAAGGTCCTCCAGACCAAAATGTTCAAGTATTATCAGTTTAAGCGTGTCAGGGGTAGCTAACTCACTCAGTGTAACTAAACAGAATTATTGGGACACCTTCAGTAATGTAATAGTTTGCCTCAAAAACTGGTGTCTATCAACACCAGTTCTCAAATGTGGTCAGAAGTTCATGCCCGTGCCTCAAGCACCTCAGGCATGAGGTTGCTGCACAACCTAATAGCGCTATCAACTAATACCTCGCTCGCCTCCAGCGATTAACCCAATAATATGCAAGGACTTTCCAAAATGATAGAGTGTTTAGTTCACAAAGGACCAATAAGTTTTAAACTGATCAAAAACCCGATCCACACAAGGAATCGTAAAACAGACCCACACAAGGAGTCAAAATCTGACCCATACAAGGAGTCAAAGCATCTCAAAACCCGAGATGTAAAAATAGTCCCGAACCGGACTAGAAAAATGATAAGTAAGTTGTCTCAACCTGAGACGCATGCTTTTGAGAAAAAGAGTAGTGAAACTCACCTTAGTGTGCAAGCAAAAGAAATCCAAACTCCAAGTAGGGTGCACTACCGACTCCCTAGTATAAGTGTCACTAAGTAAGTATAGGCGTAATATCATTACACCATATAACCCGTTTGTCCAAGGCGTTTAAACGTTCAAAAGTGTGTAGGTGACACCTAGTGATTCTACACGCATAAGTAAACCTTACGGACTCGTTGGTGAATATGTTGGTTATAATTAGTTTTTACGTTCCATATGCGTCTCATACAAGTGCCCGTTCAGTTACACATCAAGTACATACCACCTAGGACCTCAATTAGTCACATAAACACATAATACACAATCTGTGTTTTTAGGACAGATTGTGCGTCATCAAAAATAATTTATTTAAAATACTTAATCAGTGAGTTAATCTCTCAAAACCAAACACAAAAATCATGAAAAATCGTACATCACAGATATGTCCAGAAAGTTTCTACAGCAGGTCAGGTTAGTAGAAAAATTCCCAAAAATCGTGTATTCATCCAAATGGGATGAATCCACTTGGAAAAGCCAAGTTATTCCAATGTTAACCTACTGTCCAAATTTTATAACTTAATTCCTTGTAAAACTCGAGTTATGATTGTTTATAGTTGACTCAGTTTGTTTATCCGAAAATCTGACATGACCTTTAATCAAAGAAAATTCCAAAAACATATCAAACGACATCCAAATCAGATGATTTTGCCCATTCTAAAAAGCTAAGACCATGTATAATCTATTCATGCAAAGAATCGATCAAAACAATTATTTTCAAGCCACGAAACAGACCCTACAAGTCGACATTCAGATTCTGTCCAGATTCTAATCATGCAATATTATCAATTATATCAAACCCTAGTTGCATATTATCAATCAATAACACCTAATAATCACCATACAACATTAATAAGAACCACATCTGATCAAAACCCTAATTATACATCACAAACATCATCATTCACAAACCCTAGAAGTCTAAAACATCAAGAACATGCATAATCATGCAACCTATCAATTTCTAATCGCATGGGATTATGTTTAACCCATTCAAACTTTATAAACTTCAAGCTTTAATCTTTATGAAAAGGTTTCAGACCTGGACAAACTTAGCTATAAGGTTTTATAACATATTTAAGATGATTAAAATAGAAAAGATTGAAGATTATACCGCAAGCCTTTCAAAACAATCAACCGAATGCTCTCCAAGCTTCCCGATCGATGTTCTTGAGCCTTAGCAGGTGTTTAGGGGTTGATATTTCGTAAATAGGGCAGTGGGGGCGATTAGGGTTTGAGTTTAGGAGATACAAGAGACTTAAGGTTGCTTAAATAGTATTTTAAGGCGGTTTGGTGAAGCCTGGTGCCCGCGCACGGCCGCTCGAAGGCTGTGAGCGGCCGCTCACAGCTCTTCGGCCCGCGCCGGGTTACCTGCTTCGTTGTACAACGTGTTTTCATCGATGTTTTCGCTATTTTGGACCATAATACGTGTAACCCCATGTGTTAAGACCCCAACCATCCTACCGGTCCACCTGTTGCGATGTTTATTAACATATTCGGTTTAAGTTCACGTAATTACATACAGTTTGCACATAATTTCACACAGTATCATAAAAGCACGTAATTGCAATCAATTTCAATCAATTAATTCACAATTATTTAACTTCATTGTTCACCAACGTCCGAGGTTCACTAATCATATATACAGTATGGTAATTCCCCGAATTACCACTTCATGCAGTTATTAACATATAACTGTGCAACGTGTGTCCTAACTAGCTAACCCTAGTTAAGTAGGATGCAAGGAATGTAACTAGAGTTTAGTTAAAGTGAGAACCTGAAATTGCGGGGTATCACAGCATAGGTTACAAAACTAAACAAAATTAAGGTGTTTTGGGCTGGCCTTTGCCCTATACACTCACGCATACATGCATCCGTATGTGTGTGTGTACTCGTGTGTCCATGTACGGGTTTCTAAGTGTATCAATCGCATATATGTAAGTGTGTGTTCACATAAGCTAAACATTGGACTTTTACTATGATATTTAAGTGTTTTAGTTAATAAAACTTTGGAAACTCATAGTTATAAGGCGTGTACAAGTGTGTGTCTCGGGTGAGCTTGTCATGGTCGTGCATTGTGTATAAACAAGAAGAATGGGTTCGGTTGTTATACCTTGTGTGTTATAGCCAAAAACTTTAAAAGAAAACAAGCTAATCCCTTGCAAGAAAACTCCTAGATGCTAGATGAGAACTTGAGACTCCTAAGTGGTGGTGTGGCTTACTCGAAACAAACCCCTTGTGGGTCTTGATGCTTCGGCCGTGGGGTATCAAGAGGGAAAGGAAAAAGGTTTCAAGTGTTAGTGTAAGTGAGCAGTGTTGTATGTGAGTCTCTAGCTTCCTTGCTTCTCAATTTATAGGAGAGAGAGAGAGAGAGAGAGAGAGAGAGAGAGAGAGAGGTGTCATTGGTCCACAAACTAGGTAAGTCAAACCTCACTACTAGAAAACTGGGCTATTGTCACCAAATGTTGCTACCTAGAAAAATGGTAGCAAATTTAGCAACCGATTTTACACCAAAATATATATATATTATAAGATAAGTTAACTAATCGGTTGCAAATTTTGACACCGTTTATTTTTTGTGGTAAATTCGTGAGAAAATTAATAAGAACGAACTAAAAAAATAATAATTTATAAAAAAAAAACAACAAACCTATTGAATTGTGACCACCTTAGCGGTAGCAAATTTAGGGACCAATTTATTAATGCGTAAAGCATATATATATGGTAGCTAATCAGTGAGACTAAATTGCTACCATATTAGTCACGATAAAATTGGACTATTGTCACCAAAAGTTACTACCTAGAAAAATGGTAGCAAATTTAGAAACCATTTTTACACCAAAATATGTATTATAAGATAAGGTAACTAATCGGTTGCAAATTTTGACACCGTT
This sequence comes from Ambrosia trifida, assembly GCA_028751855.1. Taxonomy (NCBI): domain Eukaryota; kingdom Viridiplantae; phylum Streptophyta; class Magnoliopsida; order Asterales; family Asteraceae; genus Ambrosia; species Ambrosia trifida. The sequence continues at coordinate 42,639,663 of CM054123.1, read as the reverse complement.
TATTTTTTATGGTAAATTCGTGAGAAAAAATAATAAGAAAGAAGTAAAAAAATAATAAATTATAAAAAAACAACAAACCTATTGAATTGTGACCACCTGAGCGGTATCAAATTCAGGGACCTATTTTAAAGCGTAATGCATATATATATATATATATATATATATATATGGTAGTTAATCAGTGGTAAATTTTGAGACTAAATTGCTATCATATTAGCCACGATAATTAACACTACGTCAAAATAGGCCTACAACTATACTTTTTCTAAAACTACCCTGCCACACTTTCAACTAAAAGAAACAAAACTAGTAACTATAAATATTTTATCGTCAATTACATCCAATGATGGTCAATTGAATCCAATGATGGTCAGTTAGGCCCAAAGATGGCCATGTAGATTCAATCATTGTCACTTAGACCCAATGAAGGTCATTTAGACCCAATGATAGTCAATTAGACCCGATGATGGTCAATTAGGCCCGTTGATGGTCAAATAGAACTAATGATCGCCAATAAGATCCAATGATGGCCCAATTATGATAAATTAGATGACATGTAATGCTATGCACACCGTATTTATGTAACTAAGTGTACGGATATGACCTGTGTATATTTATCTAGATCTATATAGTGTGTGTTTGTTATCGAGCCGGGGGTCTCTCTAGAAACAGCCTTTCTATCTTTAACGATGGGGGTAAGGTTTGCCTACATCTCACCCTCCCCAAACCCTACTAATAGCTTGATATTTGTGGGATTTTTTTGGGTTCGGTTGTTGTATTAAAAACTCCAGCTACTATGCTAAACATCAAAATATATTTAAAAAACTATCTCTACTAACTACCGGTTATAGTTACCAACCAACTACCAAGCTAATTTTATCAAACATATCCGTAGAAATAATATGACCCTACAAAATATATGAGGGGGAAGGGGTGCTCGTAGAGTTATATTTTGACTTAACTGATTTGGTCCAATCATGCATTGACACATCACTTCACTGATTTACTTCACTGAAACACCTAATTGGAGGCATCATTCCACTGATTCTTTTATTTATTTTTATAATTCCAGTAAACCTTTTTTATTTATATATTACTAGGTTTGAGACCCGTGGGGACCCACGGTGCAAACCATAGTAAATAAAAAAAATATATTAAACTAAGAGTTGCATTATTCAAGTTTAGTGGCTACAACGTAAAGTCTTAAGCATAACGGTTAGCCTGATATTTTTTTTCTTATATAAACGTCATGTTTTAATGTTGCGTTGATATGAAATGGGTATTAAAATTAAAACTAATATATAACTATGGTTTTCATGTCAAAGTGGATATTTTTTGTAAGTTATAAGTAACGTTAATAATGAAAACCGATTACCTATTATGATCAGTACTCAACCAAAGTGTAAACTTTAACAAAAAGTAAAAAAAAGGTATGAATACATTGTGTTTTTGTAAATTACTTTTTATCATTTTTTTTAATGTAATTGTAATTAGGACATAACTTGTTTTATTGACCAATGGCAACGCACTGTTCAAAGCACAAAAAAAAAAGTTTAAAATAATACTTTATTATTGAAGTTGTACATACATAACGTCAATAAAGATAAGTAAAAAATTGCATCAAAATTACTCTCAATATTCATAAATCCTGAAAGACTTCTTTGTACACAACGTTTGATGTTTTGTTCGTCAATTCACCATTTTCATCTACTATAACTATCTTCAGTCCATCTCGACTTCTGACTCTTGATAGCGCAACATACAACTGCCCGTGTGAAAAAACTGGATCCTTCAAATACAACCCAACTCTGGATAAGGATTGTCCTTGACTTTTGTTTATTGTCATTGCGAAAGAAACAGCAAGTGGAAATTGCCTTCTGTTAAATTTAAAATGAATTTTTTTTATCCGAGGGGGATAAAGTAATTCTTGGAATAAAAGTTCGCATTCCAATGTTACTTCCTAATATGATTTTCGCTTCAATGACACGTTTTCTCATTTTAACAACTTGTAACCTTGTCCCATTGCACAAACCGCTTTTCTGATCAATGTTTCTAAGTAACATTACGGGAACGCCAACTTTCAAAACCAAACGATGGTTTGGTATTCCAGAAAACTTAAGACCATTCAGGACATCAGGAGAAACTAATCTTTCATCAACCTGTTTGTTAATATCTTCGGACTGGCAAACACTATCCGAACTTAGATACTCAACTTCGTCACCGGGAAACATTGGAAGTAATATATCATTAATTTCATGAACAACTTCATTCTTCGGTGCCAATATAGCTCGATCTTGAAAATAAGTCGGAATGTGGATGTTATCCAAAAGTGACGGATAAACAAAGGCTATCAAATCAGAAACAGGATCCGAAGATTGAGAAATAAGTAAGTCATCAGGTATCAAAATAACATCCTGATCATCGCTTATTGTATCAACCTTTCCTTCTCCTATATCCAGAAGCCAAGATGCATTAGTTTCCTCAATATCAGAACTGCAGCTTCCTGAAAGCAACCTCATATTTTTTGTTAATTCTAAAACAGTGCATTTGTGCCAAATGGACGATGAACTTAAAGAGGCATTAACAATGTCATGCCTAGTTCCATTTGGTACAACTGGTAGAATTTGCCTAAAGTCACCCCCAAACACAACAACCTTTCCACCAAATAACAAATCAGACGACTCATCAGCATGTACACCAAATACATCTTTTAAACTTCGATCTAGTGCTTCAAAAGCATGTTTATGAGTTATGGGTGCTTCATCCCATATAATCAAGTCAGTTTGTTTAACCAGCTGTGCAACATCACTATTAGGTGGTATGTAGCACATAGAATCTTCAGTTAGGTTTATAGGAATACGAAACCTGGAATGTGCTGTCCTACCACCGGCCAATAGCAAAGATGCGATACCACTCGAAGCAACATTCAAAACAATCTTTCTTTTACATCTTATGGATGAAGATAGAGTCTTCCATCGGAACGTTTTACTCGTACCACCGTAACCATAAACAAAAAAAACCCTCCTTTCTTCTCCTCAACAGATTTAATTACACAGTTATAAATATTTTTTTGTTCATCTGTTAAAGAAGAGAACTGAGAATCAAATTCTTCAACCAAACTGTTTGAGTCATAGCCCAACTCCTCACAAATAAGACGATTGTCTAATAATGATAGAAACTCATTCTCAGGATATGGCATACCTACGAAATGTCGTAGACTGCAACTATTACGCAATAAGAACTTCTCAATATCAAGCAAAGCTAAATTCTTAAGTTCGTCGTCTGAAAGTATCAAATCTGGGAAAAAAATGTGTTAGAATGGAATATATAGAATAAAATTAACATATAAAATGAATAATTGAATATGTGGAACCATTAAAAATAGTATAATTTACATTCCTAATAATTATGAATCATTACAATTTAGTATATGTCCAAAAAATTCTAGAAAATCTATTTTAAAGTAATAATATATTAAAAAAAGTTAAAAACCTGGACAGTTTGAATCTATTCTTCTCTTGCGTAAAATGTCATCAGACAAATAATTCCATGTTTCCTCCCACACAATGTCAGGTCTTGACAAACTGTTGGACGCTAAAAGAGTTGCAAATAAGTTCCTTAGATAAGGGCCAGAACCTGCAAAAGCTGCTTCCTTTATTGCTTCAACATATTCTGTATCATCATCCAGGAGTCCCATTGCGTAGCAGGCATCCCTAAAAGATGATTGTAGTTTCCCATCAACTTTAAGAATATCTTGAAATGATGTTGGTCCTTTAACCTTATTCAAAAGCATTCTCAAAAAATAAGCTTCGCCAACAGAAGCAGGAACTGAATGAATTCGACCAATTGACTTTATCTTTGCCTAACCTCCCATTTTCGTTCTTGTGCTTTCCAAACATATTGTGAAGGGAATTGGATGTAAGTTAGTTGCCTTGCATTGGCATCAATTTTGTTGCGTTCCATCCAACCCAAAAACATAGAGGAAGCACAAGAGGGTTTATTGAGAACGTCGTCAATGTCCTGTGTAGGATCGAAAACAATTCTTTGTTCACCGGGTAGATGAAAAGGTAGTCCCATTACAGGAGGTGACCTGTAATGAATATCATATGAGAATATTCTCCATGAAGCCTCACACGCAGAAATATAACAACAATCATAAAATCCTTTGACTTCATCAACAACTTTGTCTTCACCGGGTACTTTCTTGCTTTCCACAAAATTAAGAGTAACTCTATCTGGACCCTTGTTAATGTATTTAAATAAATACTTAATGGATCCAGCTTGGTTACACCATTCAACGTTGATATGAGCCTGGTATCTTTTAAGAAGTGTCTTGTTATATGGAACAACATATCTGTTATCTAATTGCTCACCAGACTTTTCTACAAACGAACCATTATCTCTGCGTCTATACACTGCATAACCTTCAGTGTCAATAGAAGTCTCATTCTGGAAATTTTTTGGGAAGTTTTTTGAACATTTGTCATTGACCATACACGGACAACTCATGTTCAAAGGACCGCAAGGACCGTGAATCATAAATTCACGTACAAGTTCATACAATTCTGGCTCTTCATCTTTATTCGGTATCTCTGCTGAAATGAACTTGTCAATATGGTCAACTGTAGGAAGCTTATAACCAGCAGCCATAAACAAACAAATGTGTGCGTGTGGTAATCCACGTTTTTGAAACTCAACCGTGTATACAGCTGCAAAGTATTGAGACCAAATAAAAGAAAATAAGTTAGAAAGGTTATAAAAAAAAATAAATATTGTTGTAATAAAAATTAACTTCATGTGTTCGCACCAGCTTCAACAGTCCCAAATAAGTGTTTATCTTTTAGGTCTTTAATGATGGAATCAAATTTAATCTTAAACAACCTGCATAAAATGTCTGGCCTATCTTCGGGTCTAAGAGTGGTATCTTGAAGATATCTTCTCATCTCTGGCCATTTAGGATTACACGTGATTGTAATAAAATAGTCAGGGTATCCGTACCACTTACATATTGCCATTGCGTCTAGATAATTTTGCATCATATATCTAGCGTCACCTGTGAAGGAAGATGGAATAATAACTCGTTGACCCATGGTTGATGTTTCTGTTTGTCCTTCTTGTCTTTGTTTGCTTAGGACATTATGCTTCTCACTCCTAAGAACGGTTTGCTTACCCCTAATGTAATTTAGTCTTTTCATCTCAATCATTGTATACGAATCAACTATAAATTGCTGCAAAAGCCTTCGTGCATTAAGAATTAGCGAGAATTCATTACTCCTATCTTGAAGTCTATAAGCAAAAAACTCCCTCATTGTTACACTTTCACGTTTTTTGTTTTTTGTGTTTGAAGATGAGCCCCCATCTGGTAAGGCAACATTTTTTTGACGGTCATCTTTTTTTTTTTTTTTTTGAACTTGAAGACGAGCTTTCATTTGGTAAGGGAACATCTTTGTGAAGGATGTCAATTCTTTATCCATCGTCACCATAAGGAAGCAACAATGGATACTGAAGAGCAAGATACGAAGGATGTAACTCACTAACTCTTTTTAGCTTTCCATCAATGGTCTGCACAATAATATCACATTTATCTGTTTCTTCATTAAGGTCACCAATTATCAATCCAGCAACTTCAGAAACCGTGGGTAGGTTGTAGGTTCTACCATCTCCTTTCCTCATTCCGTTTAATCGAAGCTTGACTTGTGCATCAGGATTCTTCTGAAAACAATCTCTCGCCATTCTATAAGATTTCACCAAGGAGTTTTTGGCATCCAACATTTTTTTCAATTCCTTTACAATTTGAAATTCAAGCGCCTTTTCTGATGAGTATTATTTGTCTGCATCACTATAAATAAAATGAATACATTAGAATCGAAAGTATTTAAAAATCCTTAGAGTTTTCTACAAAAGAGAATAAAAAAATAACATACCCAACGACATTGATTCTATTTGAAACTTCATTTTCAGTATCATATATGTATAGCTGAGAGAATACTGGATTTTGTCCACGTGATGGTAAAAGATTTCCCAAAGCATGGTAGTTCTCACCACTTTTACGATAGATGAATGGAGCATTACCATGATTTATAGACCTATCAATTTTTCCACCCATGGACGTAAATACAAACATAGAGTTGAATCGTCTTATGTTCTTTAAAAAGAATTTGCTTTTAGAATCAACTTCATTAAAATACTCTTTATAACTGTGTGGGGCCTCCTTAAAAGGAGGAAGCATAACTTTTCCATAACCACAACACAGAGAGAATTTTTTTTTAGTATTACTTCTATTAAGCCCTCTAGTAGATTCACATCTCCACAGTCTTGCATTACAATCTTCACAAGTAACATTCTGATCACCATGGTCCAAGTAATCTAAAAAAAGATATTCAAATTTATTAAATGTACCATATTTCTAAACTAATGTTGAATTAATATTAAATATATTTTTTATTAGTAGTTATTAGCGAAAAAAGACTACCTGAAGATATGCCTTGTATTACATTGTTTGTCGTTACTCCATGCAGGTTTTCTAAGCATTCTTCCAAGTCAGCCATCGGTATGAGAGTAATACTGGGGCGTTTTCGTTTTAAATTCGATGTTGACCGCGTGTTGCATACGTTAGAAAGCGGCCAACTTACACCTGAAGATCCTAACAAATTAAAATAATATAAGTTTGATAAATGTTGATGTATTATAATATACTTTGTAAACGTAACTAAACTAAACATACCAACAATGTCAACTGGGTGTGTTTGAGTGTTAGGTGTTACATTTAGTTTTCCTTTGTTACTCCGCTTAGAATCCAAGATACGCTTTCTTTCTGTACGCCTTTGTTTATAAAACTCAGATAGATTGCTATGTTGAGATTCGTGACAAACTGCTTAAAAATTAAATAAATAAATGGAATGCTTTGAAAATAAGATAAACACAAAAAGGGACAACACAATTCTATAATATACTAACATAAATAGATAACCTAACAAGTGATGACATAAAAAATAACATAAATATTACCATTAGAGATGTCTGACAAAGGCGTTCTCTGCGTGTTAACTATAAAATAAAAAGAAATAAGTAAAAAAAACAACAATGGAAATTAGTAAGAAATAACATATTTGGGCAATGTATAAAAGAAATTTTACCTTCAATTCTTACACGATTATTTGTTTGTGTCGAAGGAAAATTATATTTTTTTCTGTTTGAAGACTCAGCACATTCATTAGAGATGCCTGACAAAGGCGTTATCTGCGTGTTATCTATAAAATAAAGACAAATAAATTAACAAAAAAAAAAAGACAATGGAAAGTAGTAAGCATAACACATATTTGAAATGTAGAAAAAACATTTACCTTGTATTGTTACTAATGGCGGTGTGAAAGAGTTTGTAGAGGTTTCTATGTTTTCAACATTTAAAAGCGAACAACCGACATTTGAACTTATGCTATCCAAATATGCATTCATCCGTTTACGTCTTTCAGAGATATTAAGACTCACTAAACAATAAATTATAATAAAAACTATTATTTCTTAATCGAAACTTAAGAATTAAAGTTATAAGATGAAATATAATAATTTACGTACCATTTGATATGTCGGATAACGGTGTTCCGGTATTGATATCTCCAAACATGTTCATAATATTTGTTAGTATAAGAGAATTAAAAAAGCAATCAATGTAACCAAATGTAAACGAAAAAAAAAACATTAATCATTACCGTTAGATTTACGCCTCATGTCACAAACTTTAGATTTCGGTAAACTAAAATCATATTTTGGGAGATCAGACATTGTAAAAGATATGTTTTTCTTGAATAGAATAAGTATATACCTGAAAAATTAAAGAAAAAAATATTATTCATGATTGATAAATAAGGAAACTTTATCCCCCCCCCCCCTCTAGTTCATAAAAGATATGTGCTTTTCATTTGTGATTTCGGTTTTTTTTTTAAATTTTTATAAAATCGACAGAGGGGCTCTAGATGGCCTCCATACTATCCATTTTGCTTACCAATGTGTTAATAAACCCGACCCGATATACCATTTTCTGACCCGGTAACCCGGGTATAAATACTCTGGATCTATATTCCTTTTGATAACAAAAACAACTGACCCGTCTACTCAACCCTAATCTTCTCCTTCAACCTTAATCCTCTCCAATCATCTGCAGCCTTCAATTTTCTTTTTCAAAGTATACTTTCCATCTAATCCTATATCTTCTTCTTATCATCAATTCTTCTTTTCAAAACGTATATAGTTTCTCATTCAACCTTCAACCCTAGACTACAATACAACGGCTCTCAAAAATCGACTTCAGGTATGGGTTCTTTTGCGCCATATCTTTTCTATCATCTAAAAGCACAGATCAATCAACATCTCTTGCAGTTTATTGTTGTCGGTTGTTTGAGTTTCGATAACGTTTTACTTTATTGGATTATGGTTTTTAGTTGAGAATATACATTTTTCTGTATATACTTTGTTGTTATTGATAATGTTTTTTCTCCTTATCTGCGTTTTTAGTTGAGGTTTTAGGGTTCCATTGGCGAATATCAGTCGACCTCTTGATTTAGGTTTCAATGTTTTCTGATAAAAATTCTCTGTTTTGAAACTGATTATTGATCGTGCTATTTTTTGTTTTTGAATCTGATTATAATAAGATAGGTTTCAATTTTCATGTATTGTGGATTCATTGATTAGGTTGAAATCTGTTTATTCTTTGTTCAATGATTAGGTTCAAAACTAAACTGTATAGTGTATATCCTTCTTATGTTGATGTATTGAATATAATTGATTTAGGTCTCCATCTTAATGTATATTTCATTCAGTGATTATCTTTGAAATCTGTTTTCGTTGTTTTTTCTATTATATGTCTTTGTCATATAAACATTCACTTGATGATTTGTATTTATTTTTATTTTTTGTTCTATTATAACCACTACCGTTTGGGAACTCCCATGACCTGCACAGGGATTATAGACAACAGTTCGAATGAAAAGGGCCGAATATGTTTTACAATCTGCGTTGTTCTCTTCAGATCTCTTTATGCTATCTTTAAAATTATATTTAATGTTCGGATTTTCTCTGCATTTCATCCCATCTTTCATAAGGGTTTTTTTTATTGTGGTTTGTTATCAGTCGTAGTTTCCACATTTGCGGTTTCAAGCTTTGATTGATTCTCACAAGTCCTACGTGTAAAGATTCGTAATTTATTTCTTTTTATTGTATAGTTTTCGATGGGCAAGTGGCAAGAAAAAGAGATGTCACAGAATACCGAATTTGTCCTGAAATCCAGACTCCATATGAAAGTAAGGTAATCATATTGTAAACTTTATAAAATGAAATAAAATGTTAAAGTTTATTTCTTATTTTTTTTATTGTTTAGGAATTATATTAATTCCATATTTATTTATGTAATTTTTATCTAACAAAGCTAACAAAGTTAATGGTGAGACTTTTCTGCAAGAACCAAGTTAAACAGACAACATTGAATACGGAAATGTCTATACAAAACAAAATACATAACACAAATTTGGGAATCACAATTCTGTCTTAAAAAAAACTTTAAAATCTAAATGGCAAGTATGTAGTTAACATAAACACATTAAATGTAAAATCCATGCTTATGAATGTGTAGTAACAACTGTGGAAGACAAACCATATTAAACATAGTTGTATAACAACTACAATGATAAAGGACTATGTTTCTTAATAAAACAAAACAAATAAGGTAATGTAGAAATCCACTTACAAATGTCTTTGCTTCCACGGCCTGAACGAAACTCAATGTGAAAAAATCACTGTATTCGAAACACAGAGATAAGTAATTGAATGATAACAGTGTGATAATGTTGATTGAATAAGTGTGAAAGACTTGTATTGATGTAATTATATAGGTGAAGTATAAATATGGGATTAATCTAATTTTTAGCTTGATAGGTAAAAGATACTTAAAATTAGCACATTTAGTGTATAAATTAGCACATTTAGTGCATAAAATGTTGTCAAACGTATTGACTGGTGTTTGAATGAGTATCCTTATCAATATATCAATTATACCTCAATAATTGTTGTGTGATTAAAAGAATTGAATTATATTAATTTGTTTTTTTAGTATATATATTTTATATTATCAAATAATGTATATGTTAATCGGACTAAGCTAATTGGGACATGATTGATTAGTCAACCTTAGTTACAAATATAGAATTAGATAGAATTGACTTTTACAAATTAACGTAATTGTTAGTATTTATGTTTTATTTTGGACCAGAAATGTAAATTACTTTAGATTATGCCTCAATGATTGTTATGTAAATACAATCATTAGATTATATAGCTTATATCAAATATAGATAAATATTATAAAATTAGTATTCAGTATTGAAAGTAAACCAAATTTGAACAAACAAATAAATTACAAAAAACAAAAACCATAGATGAGATAATATAAGTATAATGAAAGAGAATCAAAAATAAATTAAGACAAACAATCGTTTTATAGTATAGTAGTAACCAAGAAAGTTTTTATTTGTAATAAACATTATTAGTTTTCACATCAGACTCCATTTAAGCTTCAGTTGCCTCATCATCGTTCTTAACAGGTGATACTGTATTGTTCCCAAGCAATTCATATAAGAAAATTCGTATACATTAAAATTAAAAACATCAATAGCTAAAAAAAAGTTATGAAATTTAAAAATAAGAGGCTATAAAAAAAATGTGTTGTTGAGTTTTACATTTTCATCACATAGGATCATTTCAATTGAGTACACATCATTAGGATTGCGACGATCAGGTAGACGCCAAACCCGAATAATCTTTAGCTTTAACGCCACACCATTTCGGTTGACATGAATTTGGTTAACCATGGTAAACTCATTTGCATCTACAGCAGCCATTGATCTTGTTAACTAGAAAAAAATAATGTAAAAACCAATAGATGACTTCAATAACACAAATTGTAGACAACATAATAATATTGAAACTTATATTATAGTTAGGTAATAAGTTTCAAATGTATTGTAGCATAAATGTCTGGATTGATCACTCCAGAATGTATGCAAAACATCAGCATAATCGATTGGTTAATAACAAATCAAAAGAAATAATGTTTATGTATTTAAAGATGAGAAACAGAAATTAACCTAATAATATATCTTTGCGATTACTCAAAGTGCATTCAACGTGTCTTATTACAATCGTATGTGAATTGCTTTGACTTGTTTATATAGGTATTCAATCAATTCAATCAATAAGAAATGGATGAAATAGTGGAGTCTAATTAGCATTCGAATTAGCATATTGTTATTATTGTTATTATTGAGATTTAAAGATATGAAATATATTTGCAATACATTCAACAATGGAGTAGAAAGAGACCATCAATTTCACCTTAACATGTATGAAATTGGACCCGTAAATTCGTATTGAAAGTCAATATGTTATTGAAGAAGGATACCATAAATTTCGCCTTAACATGTATCAATTCCTTATGAATAATGTGAGTAAATTCGTATACATTATGTATTCAAAGTCAACGTTAGATAATCAAGGAATATAACTATTTATCTTAATGTATATTTATTGACAGTAAATTCGTATTCAAAGTCAAGGTCAATAAACATATTGACTTTCCTTATACATTCAACAATGGAGTAGAAGGAGACCATCAATTTCGCCTTAACATGTATGAAATTGGACCCGTAAATTCGTATTCAAAGTCAATATGTTATTGATGAAGGAGACCATAAATTTCGCCTTAACATGTATCAATTCCTTATGAATAATGTGAGTAAATTCGTATACATTATGTATTCAAAGTCAACGTTAGATAATCAAGGAATATAACTATTTATCTTAATGTATATTTATTGACAGTAAATTCGTATTCAAAGTCAAGGTCAATAAACATATTGACTTTCCTTATACATTCAACAATGGAGTAGAAGGATACCATCAATTTCGCCTTAACATGCTTGAAAATTGGACCCGTAAATTCGTATTCAAAGTCAATATGTTATTGTAGAAGGAGCCCATAAATTTCGCCTTAACATGTATCAATTCCTTATGAATAATGTGAGTAAATTCGTATACATTATGTATTCAAAGTCAACTTTAGATAATCAAGGAATATAACTATTTATCTTAATGTATATTTATTGACAGTAAATTCGTATTCAAAGTCAAGGTCAATAAACATATTGACTTTCCTTATACATTATGTGTTTACATATTTATAAGATAAATGTTATATAAGGAAGTCAAAGTCAATAAACATAATGGTTTTTCTAATACATTATGCATTTTGAGTTAATACATAATTAATGGTCTAATTACATTTGCTGCATATAAATGTGTTTATATTTTTATAACGAAGAATAAACATATATAAGGCAGTCAAAGTCTATACACATATTTAACATTATTAAATTTTAGTCAAATTATATAATTACATGTTTTCAAAATTTCCGAATAACAAATGTTTATATTAGGAAGTCAATTTCAATTCTTAAGTTAATATCAAATGACGAAATTTCAATTCCTAAATAATCACGTCTTGCCACCACTGATTAACGTATACACATTCTAACAATTACAACATACCAAATATTATGTAAAAATCTAAATGTTATTGTATATAATAATGGAATATAGTTATGATTTTAATGATTACTGACTCACAGTCAATTCGTACTCATTTACACATATTGACCATAATTAAATTTTAGTCAACTGCATAATTACACGTTTAAATTCCAATTAATACCAAAGTCGAAAATTTATAGCACAGTCAAAGGTCAACTTGTATTTAATAAGCAGTAAAATTGATTTAAAATAAGTATAAAACGAACACGTAAAAAACAATTATAATAAGGAATAACTTTTTTTATTTAAAAAAAATTAGAAAGACTCATACCAAAACTCGTGCGGAAGGGTCATGAATAACCTTGAAGAATTTGTCACTCTTGTGATAAGCCATAATCAAGTTCTTTGTCCTAATGAAATCCTATTCTTCAAATGCAAAAAAAATATTTGTTAATGTAAACATAAACTCAAGCAAGTTTTTTTTTTCATTTTCACGAAAACTATAAACTGATTTCATTTGAATCCTGTTATTAAAACCACAATCATATTACATCAATTATTTGGACAATAATACAATGATTAAACCTGATTGTAAACAGTTGTGTATCCATTTCATCCAATTCAGAAACTTGATACTAAACAGTTTATATACTTATGTTAATAAAAAAACGTTTTGATCATTACAAAAAAACGGATTTTATTTGGTAGAATATTAGAAAAACGCGGTGATAATTACAAAAAAAAAACAGATTGTATTTTTTACAAGTTTGATGTAATACCATTCTGATTTTTCTGAGTATTAAAAAGAAAATACATAACCGATTGTATTTCTTTTTGATGTAATATGATTGTAAGCAGTTATGTATCAATCTCATTCAAATCAGAAAAATGATAATAAAACAATTTCGTGACTTATATTAATCGTAAAACGTTTTGATCATTACCAAAAAAAACCGATTGTTTTTTCATTCATGATTGATGTAAAATGATAAATATAAGATTAGATGGACAACATACCTTGTAAAAAGAACAATTAGAAAGGAATGAGGAATGAGAAAAGAATTAGGATATGAAGGATGAACAATGTATTAGGTTAGGAAGGAGGAAGAATGTTTTAACATTAGGATATGAAGGATGAACAATGTATTAGGCTAGGAAGGAGGAAGAATGTTTTAACATAAAAATGGATGTTGAGAAAACAAAAAAAGAAGGGGTTTATATACTAACAACACATGGAGCTCCATTTAACATTTGGATCCTAGAAGACCCTCTCAAAAGCTAGGATTCAACCCTAGTGTTTTCATTTATTATATAGATAGATTTCACACGGTTTTAAAGGTTAAATATTAATTACTTTTACTATTTCAACCGTCCCACACCCTCACGGTCAGTGATCAATTTGGAAACCGTTCAATCGAATTAAATGGCATTGACACCGTTCACCAAACCGTTCAAAATTTGTATATATAAACATAGCAAACCGTGTGGTTAAAACACACTTTTACCACCGTAGATACAAAAAACACACACGAAGATGACTTGTTGGACCCCCGAAGAAGAGATTGCCTTGGTAGTCTGCCACAAAAACGCCTCGGCCGACCCGGTTCTTCTACAACGTCAACGCATTAGGGCCTCCCACCCAGAGGGTTTTTGGGACTGTGTGCTGTCGGATTTCACCCGCCATGTCGGCCCCAATGACTAGACTACAGTGAGCCTGCAGCGTAAGTGGGCCAATCTCAACATAAAGTGTGATCGGTGGACCACCCTGTACGAGAACACGTTGAGGGAGGAGCCGGGCATCGAACCAGAGTGGGCTATCGAGTTCAGGCATATAGAATTTGCGGCTCGATACGACATCATGTTTGACCTTGTTGAGGCATGGCAAATGTTGCGCCAACTTTAGTTTTTTTTTATTTTAATGTATGTTGTTTTTGTTTTTATTTTTAATGTTTAATAGTAATGAAATTTAGTTTTTATGTTTATCTTTAATGTTTTTTATTTAATTAAATTACAAAACAAACGTTTAAAATAAGGTAACAATACTATAAACCAAATGATAAAAATGATAAAAAAAAAATAAAAATTATAAGGCAAACGGTAAAACACAAAAAAAAAGTATATATAAAAATCAAAAACAAAATTTAAAACCGGTACCAAGCCGTTAGATAGAACCAGCAAAACGGTCCACGGGACCACTACCAACGTAGGTGACGGCGGTGTTACCGTGCTGATAGTGGGTACCCGTGGACAACTCGGGTCGGCGGGGCCGTCCCTCAGATAACTGTCAACTTGGTAAAATCTTCTTCGAGAGTATTCATTCCGTCATCTCTCTCTAAGACCATTTCTCTCTCTATCTACCTTCAAATTTCAATCCCTACCAAATCCAAAAGCATCCTCCAATAATTAAACTTAAACTACTATATATAACTTATAACTTAACTAAAGCGAAAGCAAAAACCTAAAATCATGGCCACTAACATAAACACATAACCGCACTAACCTTTCATCCCTTCTTTCAATTACGTACTGTTGATCGGTTTTCATCGTCATGGAAGAAATGTACGGCTTCCATTCCACATCCAGTTACACAATTACACCTGAAAACAACCTGATTTCACCTACTGACAACTTCATCGTTCACTCATCCTTCGATCATTACTGGCCGTTTAATGGATCGGATGATTTGCTATCAGTTGCTGCTGCTTCAGTTATAACGGATACTGTTTCGATCGAACCTTCTCTTAAACAGATTATTCTTCCTAGACGTCGAATTAACCGACAGCGTGATCAGGTTAATATCAATGGCGTATGTGATGGTGACGATGATGATATAATTAAGGAGAAGATCGCGTCTCATCCTTCGTTCTCGAAGCTTCTCGATGCTTATATCGATTGCCAGAAGGTTTTTATATAATAATATTTTTTGCTTTCTGTAACGCTTTTTCGTCTTCTCTCACCTTATTGATAATGTTTTGTTACGAACTAATTATCGACGTGTTACGAACTAGTTTTCGTTGATTTTATTAACAACCGTTACTGTGTGAAGATCAAACACGTAATATGCGTGCTATAACCGTATAAACGGACTTGAATCCTTTGATTTTTCTGTATTTTTTACGGACTTTTGAAATCCGTATTTTCTATCGCATAGTAACGTTTTACGAACTAATTTTATTGATTTTATTAACAACCGTAAAGTATGAAGATCAACTAGTAATATGCGTGGTATAATCGGACTTAAATCTTTAATTTTCTGTATATTATAAGAAAATTTGAAATCCGTAGCTTATATGCAGCATAATCTGTTATCTCTTTGAATAATTAAGTTTGTTATGCAGGTAGGAGCACCACAGGAAATAGCGATTTTGTTAGACAATATCCGTCAGGAAAATTACGTTCGTAAACGAAACGCTACCGTTTGTACTAGCTTAGGAGTCGATCCTGAGGTCGACGAGTTCATGGTTAGTTTCGATCTCGATTACTTAAAAAGTATTATCGTGTCGATTTACATATGACCACGTTGTATTTGTTTGTGTAGGAAACCTTCTACCTTTTATTGATGAAGTATAAATCTGAACTTTCAAGGCCTTTTGATGAAGCTGCCACGTTCATCGGCAACATTAAAACGCAACTCCGGAATCTCAGCATAGGTAAGTATATATAATCATCTATTATTTTTGTGTCTGGCACAAGATAGCATAGCATAGCTAGGTACCTTCACTTTTTGGTCATGGTTATGTCTCGTGCTCAAACTAGGAAAAATCACTAAACTAGACAAATTAAGTTGCAAAGTTAACTAAATAGTCTTGACTTTTAGCCTTTGCCTAATAGGCATGTCTAAAATAACCAACTAGGAGATGACAAGTAGGATCCGATGGCTGAGGTGGCAAGGAGCTAACTAGCGCAAAACTCATAAACCACTAGAGTCCGTTATTGTAACTAAGTATTTTTGTTTATAGTACATGCAATCTTGCTCTCCATTTGGTGATTTCTTATATCTAGCTCTTATCATTATAAGGGTGGACAAGACGGTGCATGATACACAACTGTGATGGCTATGATGCACCTTCTAGCCTACCATGTGTTGGATAAGTGTAATGCTGTGATTGATTGGTTTTTTTGGATTGGTGGTGATTGATTTAGTGATTATTAGTACACTTCGTGTGTGTCCCCAGCTAGGTGATATGATAAGTCTGTAGATCACTAACTAGGTCTAAATGAAGATTGTTAGTGCATTATTTGTATGTTCCCATCTAGTGATAGGTCATTGGCTAGGTTAAATGAGTTGTTTATGGCTCGTTTATATGACTAAGGGTAGTTCGGTAATTATGTTGGGGGAATGGCAAACCCATTCGTGTTGCTATTAACGCGAATAGCAAACCCATTCGTGTTACTGTTAAGGCGAGAGGCAGCTAGTATAAAAGCCAAACATGTTTACCCTAATCATTAGTTCATTTAGAGAGTTTTTGATGTGTTAGATCACCTAATATTATTTGTAGTCGCTCGAGCTCTGCTTATGAATCTATAAATTATTTAACCATAACCGACAACTCTTTCTTTGTGTGTGGTTGTTATTATATTTGTTATAAAACCAAAGCCCGAGGATTCTGAACTCGAGCTTTGCCCAAACCGTGATTTCAGATTTGTTAGATGTGTCAAACGGTCCTACAGTGATGTTGATGGTGTGATAACAGCTGTCATATCTATCTCTCTAATAAACATAACAACAAAAAAAGCAGATTTAGGATATAGGAGGGTAGATTTAGGCACGACTCAAAGCAAGGGAAGAGCGGGCTGTTGCTGAGGGCCATAATTGTTTAAGGGCCCATAGCAGCGAGCGCCTAGGCCCTAGGGTTTCCATCACGAACCACGACAACACCACAACATCCGGTGACTTCATTACAGTTGTTGTAGTGCCGCAGGTAACCAGTGCCGACCCCAAACTTCTGAGATTAACTTTTCATTTGTAAGCGTTAACGATTTGAAAAACAACGAAGTTATGGAGAGGAACCCAGGCGAAGAAGAATCGAAAATGAAACGTGCATATTATGTTTGGGAGTGGAGGAGATAAAGGCGGAGAAGAAGAATGTTTAAAGTATAATACTTTAAAAATGATAAATAAAGTTCTAATTTTCAATTTAACCCTTTATGTTATAATATTTATTTTAAATAACCCTTCGTGTTTTAGCTAATCTTATCTATAGATATGAATTTAGCCTCTCTATTCCCACGGGGTAGAGGTAAGGCTGTCCATATCTTACCCTTCTCAGACCCTACCTTAGCTTTTGCTATTGGTAAGACTAACTGAGTATGATGATGATTATCTATAGATATGAAACTTAAAATTTGAAATTTAAAACTTAAAACTTATTGCACCTCTATCTAAAACCTTATAACTTTTTGACCAAAATAAACTCATTTTGATTCATCATCCAATCATCTATATAATACTAAAAACAATAAAAAACATTTAAAAAAACTTGAAGAAACTGCGAAACATTAGAGAGTTTAATCCACGAAAGACTGTTCAAACAATTTGCTATCATGAATGCTAGAAAACGTGTGGACTCTAAAACCAAGTGGTGTATTGAGAAACAATGTTGCAACCACCTCCCAACTCAAGCAATAAAAATCAAACAAGCATGTAAAATACTATTCACTAACATTCGTTTATTAATATATAAGTAAATAAATTATCGTCGTATTATGAACTTTTTCCTTACATATATGACTGATGAGTTATATGGGTAGGGCCCGGTTTTTTTATATTGCTGAGAGTCTAATTTTTTTTAACGTTTTCGAATACTGCCCTGGGTAAATTGTAAAAAAGGTAATGCTTAAATAAGAAAAAAGAAGATGCTTTTTTTTTTTTTTTTTTTTAACGGCAAATTTCATTTCATACAACCCCAAATATATACAAGCTTCTATAGCAAGCCGCTACTTAGAAGCGATAGATTACATCACCTTAGATTTATATATCAAAATTCTTCCATTTTTCCCAATCCCACGGATGTTGTTTCGCCCGGCTCCTCACCCACATATATGAAGTCGTTTTTATATCTCCCAACAATTTATCCAACATGGGTCTTTTGCCATTGAAGATTTTGTCATTTCTTCCTCTCCATATGGTCCAACACGTTGTATGAATAATCGCCTGTAACGCCTTTTTCTGCACACTTCCCAATCCGTTAATCTTATGAATGCTCAACAAATCTCTTACCTTGAAAGCGAATATAGGCTGTATCTTGCACCATTCACTAACTTTATTCCAGATGTTGGCGGCAAAGAAAAAGAAGATGCTTATTTTATAGAAGTTTATTTACCTAAACCAATCCGTGAAGTACAAATAAATCTCTGTAAGTACACGCTTGTCTAGGAATCAACTTTCCTAAAGAAGCTTATTTTAAGGTTTAATATTCAGCAGTACTTGTTGATTCAGGTTTTTGGCCTCTATTCTTTTAGTAACACTAGATCTGATCCTTACGTCAATACTTAAATTGACAAAGTACAAATCACTATGTGCTTAATCAGCTTTCTATTTGTTTTTTTTATATCAACTTGGAGGTGTTTAGATTGGTTATTAAACTGTTTTTTTATCTATGTTTATTGTTTTTTTTTCCTTAAATTGTTTTTTAATTATTTTACATCAAAACGAACTAAACAAAACTAGTTTTAATAAGCAAGGTGTCTGGCGCAAGTGGTTAATTGGTAGGTTATTGGTGAAGTTTATATTATGATAACCGGTTTTCACAGTTAAAAAAAATTAGCTTTTATAAGCAATCTCAGCTCCAAACATCTCTAAAGGGTGGTGGTAATGGTACACCTCCAAAATTGTTTGCACACCCCTCTATACACAGTGTATAACTCTATACGTTGCATATAGAGGGTTGCAGAAACTCACACGCATCATTAATGCCTATCAGTGAGAGTCATATCATGGCCTATGCGATGCTATACATGAAGCCTCTCTATTTTTTTTATTAATTACCATAAAACGCATTAAGCAAAACTAGTTTTAACAACCATATTAGTCACTTGCTTAAGTCATTCAAGTTGTCGTATGTAATGCATTTTGGTCAGAAAATTCTGTTGTTTATCTCCATTTCCTGTGGAGCGGAGAAGATAAAGAAGCTAATTTGGCAGCCTTTGATGCTCAAACCCAATATTTTAAATGTTTGCTTATGGTTGGTTGGCAACTATAATTCTATATGTTTGCAAGTACATGTTAACTTTTGCTGATCTTACAATTGGTAGGAGCTAATCTTCCTTCACTTTTAAGATTCTTTTACTTAATTTTCTGCTGTCAGGAATATAATCATGTGCATAGACTGATAGATTGTTTTAATTGGTGAGGTGGTGCTAGATGTAGTGATGTCACTACAACAAACTGGAGCTTTAGGGGCGACGCCAATCGCCCCTGATAATTAGTCATTAGGAATACATTAGGAATACAAACTGTACCCTCTCCTCTTGTTACATAACCTACCCTTTCCCCTTAGTAATTAGTTACATCTCTTTAGTTTTGCATGTTTAGCATTTAAGGAATACATTTAGCCGATCTCTTTTGATACTATAGCCAGGTTGTTGAAGAGTAATGATATGTATTTTTAAACATAAGTCTAGGGATGTATCATCTATGGCAAAGGGACCTGAACTTGATGGACAAACCGAAATATTCAAAATGGCTAATTTTAAACAAACGGTTATACGCTATACTATAAAATATGAGACCACTTATAGGACATGGGTATTAAAATTGGGTTATGGGAATGAGTTCACCAATATCCATTACGCCCTCACTACGTTTGTCTAATATATGTCATGTTTGACACATGATTTACATATTTTACCTTTATCTTCGTCCATTATCATAGAGTTTTTTTGCAAAAGTATTGGATTTTTTTAGGTTTTTTGTGTTTGTAGTTTGTGTCAAAAAAGTTTTTGTGAAATTGGTAGTCCCGCAATCTAAGATTGCGGGAGTCGCCTATGTGGAACGATGACCGGGCATGGCTAGACAAGGTGGACGAGAAGGGAGACGATGTGGCATAGCTTTTGGAGGGTTGTGGCTGAGGTGGAAGTCCCGCAATCTAAGATTGCGGGAGTGGGTTTGGACAAAATGAGACAAAATGAAGCTAAAGTTTGCATCATTAAACCAAAACATTTTAATGCGAATATTATTATTTAAAAAAAATCATTATTGGACAAAATGCAATGAGAATATTATTAAAAAGAAAATAATTTAAACCCTCACAAAGCATCCGAATAACCATATTATGAGCACAATTTTGTTTCTTTCAGATTATATCGGACACTTGGTCAGCATGAAGCTTCATGAAGCTGGTTATCATAAACAAACAAACACACCCTTATGCAGAGATGTTGGTCAAGGGTCGAATGACCCAGGTCGCCATAATTTGTTAGATTTATGATATAACTAATATTTTATTTTAAAAAAATAGACATGAGTTTAATCTCTTAGTTATATTATCCAAAGTCCTCAAAATAAATCCAAACCCACTTTCGCAATCTTAGATTGCGGGACTTCCACCTCAACCACAACCCTCCAAAAGCCATACCACATCTTGTCCCTTCCCGTCCACCTTGTCCAGCCATGCCCAGTCATCGTTCCACTTAGGCGACTCCCGCAATCTTAGATTGCGGGACTACCAATTTCACAAAAACTTTTTTGACACAAACTACAAGCACGAAAAACCTAAAAAAATCCACTACTTTTGCAAAAAACTCTTTGTTATATTACGTGTTTGAATCTTCTTGTTAAGTTGATTTTTAAACGTATTTAGACTTACTAATCGTTGAATTAGCTGTTACTTGTTATCCTGTCATGCTTAATTGATACGGTATGCCCACATTTGAAAAATAAAGCTTTAGTTAACGTAGACAAACTTTAATTAATATGTTGAAAAATATGCATATATTTTACTTTCTTTAAATGTGATATAGAATACAAAATTAGTATTGAAAATAACGAGTACTCTTTGTATATCATAATTCTAAATTTCAGTTGATTTTTTTTAACGGCCAACGAATTAAAGCGAGCACTCTCGAACACCCACCAGGCCACCAGACAAATAGAATACTCTAAGAGTAAGAGTAACCGGAGTCACAAACACTAGCCCCGGAGAAAACCGGTAAAACCCTTCTGACTCAAGAATCGAACCCTAAATTACCCCGGATCTTCTATCATTGCCTACTAATGCTTCTATCGATGTACGTTGTACTGCAACGGTATTGTCAACCGTTGACTGTTGAAGACTGATTTTACTAGGAAAAAAGGTTTTGACTCTTTGACCATAAGTAATCCTGCAGCTGCCAAAATTTACAAAAATAAATGACATTCATTGATAATAATAATTGAAGAAGTATGGGGTTGTGGGTAAACTAGAAAGAGAATGTATGGATAGGGATTGGGCAGAGAGGGTGGCAAGTGGACTGGTCTGAGATGAAAGATACGGGACTGGGATGTCTTCAGATTCTCAATTATTTATTTATGAATGTAGGGCTCACTTACTAACCCATGAATATAGATCATTACTAGGCAGTCTCCTCCCTGTGCGAGATATAAATTTCCCTAATTTTTAACGTTTGTGGATGTGAAGTTGGTCCACTTAGTAGAGACATATGGTTAGGAAAGAACCAGATTCAACTCCTGAGCAAGATGTTTAATTAAAGATTATTGGTGTAAAAGAGTAATGTTAACCGTTCAAAAATTAATATTTGCTAGTTTTTCTTTTACGTACGTATTTCAATTGGCTTACGAATTGAAATTAATAATTTACGTGTATTAGAAGAACTCTACTTCTTGCGTGTATTTTACCTTTTTTTTTTTTTTAACAAAAGTCTATTCATTAAATAAAATAAAAAACATTACAAATTACATTAGCGGGAAGGCGGGCAACAAGCTCCGCCGCCACCCCTTTCTGAATGGCAAACCCTAACCGACTAAAAACATAACCTTGCCCACCCGGAGCCGAGACACTACTATGAATAACTCACTGGACCCTGGTCAGGAAACGGGTGCCCTCCGGTGCTAATGAGCCAAATGTATCAAAGGCTAGGGGTACGAAAACATATTGGTTTTCCTCGCAGGTCTCATTCTAGATTGAGATCCCAGCACGTCTTAAGATGTCCCACAAAACGTCTCGAACCCAATCATGCCCATATTTGAACCCGGGTAACTCCTTGCAGTGAACCGCATGTTCCCTGTATTCATCCGCATGAAAAGACTTTAGTTAAAAAAAAAAAAAAGTTAGTTAACTTGTGTATTATTGAAAACATTTCTAACGAATAGATGAATATGGGGTAATGGAATGAGAGAGGGAATGGAATGGAAGAGGTAATGGAATGAGAGAGGTAATGGAATGGATCATTACCATTCCATGTCTTGTTTGGTTATCATGTAGGAATGAAATGAATTCTTACTTTGTGTTATTTGGTATGTAAGAAAAAACGAAAATATAAAATCGATGGTGGGTGGCGGCAGTGACGGTGGTGGTGGCAGTGGGCGATGGCGGTGACGATTTGTGGGTGGGCGACAGTGGCAGTGGTGGGTTGCAGCGGTGACGGTGGGTGGTGGTGGCGATGACAGTGGTGGAGGCAGTGGGTGGCAGTGACGCAGGTGGTGGTGGTTGGACGGTGGTGACAATGGTGGGTTACGACGATGGTAGCAATGGTTGTGGGTGGCGGCAATAGGCGGTGGTGGTGGTGGTTGGATGATGACAACGATGGTGGGTTGTAATAATAATAATAATAATAATAATAATAATAATAATAATAATAATAATAATAATAATAATAATAATATATTTGTTTCCATTCCTTAAAGGAATGAAAAAAAAACACACCTTACCAAGAATGAAAATTCTTAAAATGGAAGGAATCTCATTCCTTATGGAATGATCCATTCCATTACTACATAGTAAACAAACATGTTTAATTTCATTCCATAGGAATGATCTATTTCATTCCACCATTGATTCCTTCATACCAAACGCTACCAATGTCTTTATATATCAACTTTGATAGAGTAGTGTTTGGTGTTGATATGATAATAATAATAATAATTAAGCTTTGAGTGAATATTGACTAACATATGGTTCTAGAAGATAACGTAACAATCACCAAATGGACAAAGCAATTCCCCGAATACAACGGGTGGTCTAAACAACCCACATGGACTTCCGTGCTTTCCGCTGCATGTTTTCTTTTCTTTTCTTTTTCTTTTATTTTTTTAATTTTTTATGGCCTTTTTGTGTGATGACTGATGGGTATTCAATTCACAACAACTACCTCTCCTCAGTGTCTCTATCAAAGTACTAGCCCACTCGCACGTATTCTTCATTTCATCACTTTTTTTTCGAACACTAAATTGGTCTCGGTGGCTACACGTCGTTGTTTTTGTTGGGTCTTTTGGATGCTATAACGTGTGTGGTAGGAGTGCCTAGGAATGGGACGTTTGAAACGACATCGTCTGCCAAGCTCAGGGCTGGTCTAGTGTACTGTTTTGGCGTTTTTCCACTGCTTTAAACAGTTTAATATATTACTAGAACATACACGACAACATAGTCAAGTTTCTCTCCAAAAGGTTCTTGGTGATATAAACTCGCTTAGTTATTTTTGGGTCAAGCCGAAGGCGGGTCGTCCATCATTGGATTGGAATACTTAGGGAGTAGATTTAGTCTTTCAAATGTAGGTTGGTGATTGATTCTATATCCTGTACTTTTGGTTGTATGGTGTATCGCTAGCACCCCGCTAGCTTTGGTGGAATAAAAAATTTTCGTTGATCGTTCAAAAAAAAAAAAAAAAAAAACATACACGACAACATATGCAACACTAAAGATTTAACTTGCGCCTTCATGTCGACATGACCATCTACGCACCTTACGAGCGTACTCATCTCCTCCTCTCCCATTTAATAACATGCCTTTTCTGGTCGAGCCCCTCTACGGGCCTTTCCACCTCAGCACACGGCGTCCCTTCAGTAGCGCAAGTTTTAAGGGGCAGAGGGGTCATCCGACCCCCGAATTTTCACTCAAAAGTTTCGATTCGTGTAGATTTTTTTTGGTATATACGATTTCAACCCACGTTTAAAAAAATATTTATATACTTCCGACCCCCGATTCAAATTCTCAAGCTTTGCTACTGCGTCCCGTTGAACATGGTTTGAGACTTGGAACCAGAAAGCTTTAAGATTTTTTTTAACATGATCAAGCTTAAATGAATGTTAGGATAAATGGTTAGCATTGCATTATCCCCTTTCTTTTTTTTTTTTTCACTCTGTTATTGCAAAATTTGACACACAAGTTAATAGTTATATTATTTTTTTAATATCTAAATACCACGTAATTTTACACTTACAATAATTTTAACTCACACCATTTTTATAGTTCACAAGTATCATACCATTAGAGTACTTAATTAGGTCTTGATGTTAGGGTTGCATAGTGACACAAATTCTCGTATCGGATTGACGTGGTTTACAAGCCCATTATATAAATTACTATTATAAGTTTTATATTTGCCGTGAAAAAAATAATCTTTATATTGTTAGACATAAAGCTATAATACAATAAGTAATAATAAAAAACAAAACCTTAAGAAGTGTAAGTGCATGAAGAAACTATATATATAGTGACATGTGTCAAGTCACGGAATATTGCTGTAGTTCCGTGACTTTCACTTCTTCTGCCTATGCTTCCTTAAGCACGCCTCTATCCGAACATTCATCTAGTCATAGAAGAGTGTTTTCCCCGTCTTTCATGAGACCCGTCACATTGATGTTCAACCCCATTAGGACATCCACAGCTTTAAAGATGTCCTTTCAACTTTCAAGAACCAGTGATTGATTTTAGACATAGATATCGAAACAAACTTTATCATGAGAAACATTTAATGACTTCTTTTATGTTGTAGTGAGGTGATATCCCTAGTTCCTCCACTCGTCTATCTCTTTTTATGTGGATATATATGTTTTCTGGTATCTTCGTAATTATTGTATTTTCTGATGTTAAAGATTTTTTAGTGTGTTTAATCTAACTAATATATGTAAGTTAAAAGGTAACGGTCTAATTAGTGTCTTTATAATGTGTTCAATCTATAACTAATTTATGTACAAAAGTAAAAGGGTAGAAAGTGATGTATGGATTCATCATTTATATGTGATGTATAGAAGATTTTCAATAATAAAAATATCCTTTTTTACTAACTAGGTGGTTTCCCGCGCGTTGCGGCGGGGATGCTAGTAAGATCAGTTCATGGAGAAAGCTAATCCGATCCATAACATGATGTTAGTACATACAACGCATAGAGCATAATCATTAACAAAATTTCAATGAAATAACAAACCCAACTCATGTTCGTTAAATTATAAACTTTCGATTAACAAAATTTCAATAAAATGACACACTCATATCAGATATTGTTTAAAAAAAATATTGCAAACTTTTGGTTTGCAATAAAAAAAAAAAAAAAAAAGAGCACACTCATTAGTTGTGTAGACAAAACAAAGCTGAAGACTCGAGTGAAGTTGAGCCGGTCAACTTTTGTAGGCAAACCAAAACAAAAAAAGCTAACTGTAGTTAGGTTTAAGATGGGTTAGGTACTATTCATGATCATTTTGTTTTGATATATAGTTAATAGCACAATTGACTTGATCAATGAAAATTTGTTTTTTTAAGAAATAAGTTTAGAGCAGGTGTGCAAATGAGCCGAGCAGCTCGCGAGCTATTCGAGCTTGCCTCGGTAAAAAGTTTGAAACGAGCTGAGCATTATCGAGCCCAAGCCCACCTTGAGCCTAACAACAAAGCTCATTTCTTAATCGTGCCCGAGCTCAAGCCTGTCAGTTCGTTAGGCTCGTCGAGCCTTAGTGTGATATTAGTTTTATTATAATTTTATAATATTTACCCCTTATTTAAGCTTGTTTACTAAACAAGCATTAGCCGAGCTTCATTTATCTAGCTCGCGAGCCTACTATATATATTATTTTTATTTAATGTATTAACTAGTAGATAGTAAACGATCCGAGCCCGAGCTTAAGAAATTTCCAACAACTCGAGCTCGAGTTTTGAAAACAAAATTCTAACCGAGCTGAGCTCGAACTCGACTCGACTCGTTTTCGTCCTCAGTTTAGAGTTTCATAATTTAAACTTAGAAAGATAGTGTGATTTTAATATACATGATATAATCTTGTAATTATTTGGGTTGAAAGTTTTGTTCGTGTGTAACGTAAAAATACAGAAATTATGAATGTTATATTTTGGTGGTGTATGACACTTTGATTTGATGGTGGTGTATATATTCCCATCACTTTTACCCTTTCGTACATACTGACATTGAAACGACCGAACGAAGAGTTGTCCTTCCCCAATACAAACATTATCATCATATTTCGCACCATTCACGATCGGAATGCTGAAAACATTTGGATCTAGGTGCTTACTTTTAGTATTGTGCGGACATATATATCTTCATTTGCTTCCTCTGCAAATGTTCAAAAAAAATCTTTGTTTATATGTTCAACCTGTTCCCAAACCCCAATACATTACACCCAACTTAACAATCCAACAACATACATAGATTTAGATATTTAGACGTTGTAAATCTTGTTCGCTGACATGTATGTGTTATTGTGCTATACGATCTACGTTTTTCTATTTTCATGTATATTATTATTTTTTTTAATGCGGAGATAATTATAAAGAGCATGCCCGAAGGATAGTTGACACCCCCCACCGTCTTTTTGCTCCATAGTGTTATTTTACGCATTGAGTCCGGCCCCACCGTTTTAAACGTTCCGTGACTTTTGGCCCCTAGAAATTTTTTGCAAGCTTCGCCGTCACCGCTGTAAAAGAGACATGTCTTATTCATGCGAGATAAGTTGCGTATAACATAAGATGTACATGGTTTGTGTTATTAATTATTATAGTACTTTTGTGCACAAGTAACTTTTATAGTGTATGAAAAGGGGGATTTTTAATATAGCAAACCATAATATGAAAACGTATATATTATAATTATACTAGCTTATACATGTGATCATTCTATATAAATTAACAGATTTCCTACACCTTTAAAATCATCTAGAAAAAAGGGTGTAAAAAGAAGATATTTATTTTGATGGTCTTATGATGTAGAAGTTAGGAAAATACGTGGGGTGTTATATGTCATCATCCCAAATGGTTATCTATACCACTACAAATTAAGTGTCTTGACTGTTATTTCCATTGCAAATCAGTCCTAAAAAGGCATTTAGCAAAGAAAATGATGTTGAAAGTTAATTCAAAAATACGCATTTAGCAAAGAAAATGATGTTGAAAGTTAATCCAAAATCACGTATGAGTTGAAAATTGAAGGGTCAAAGTGAAAGATTGATTTGAACTGGTTATTTAATTTATCTAGTAAGGTTAAGATTAGTTTGAATGTTTACAATTATCTATTTGATTTAATTAGCAGAGATAAGGATGTGAGTTTAGTGTTAGATTATAATTGCTAGTAGTATTTGAGTAGGATTAGTATGGTTAAATTAGTATAAATAGAGGTATAGGTTAATATTTTTAATTGTCCCTTGCTTTGTAAGTTTGTTTGTTCGTTTGATTGAATAGAAAGAGTTGTGGGTTCGTCCCCCCAAATATCCTGTGTCTGTGTTTGATCTGATTGTCTGAGCCAACAAATGATGGTCACAAACCCTAGTCGCAACAAAATTCACGACCAATTGAAAATTTATGACTGTTTTTTAGTAAATAGACAATTGTGTAGTAGTAGTGCTAAAACTATCAACAAAGTCATTGATTTTTAATCTAGTTGGTGAATGACTTAGATGAAGGTGGCATTTCATCAGAAGATGAACAAGTTAGTAGAGGTGAGACAACTAGCACACATATGAGCAAGGAACTCAAGGATACATTGTTGCGTAAATTCGGAGGTCGTATGGGTTCCCTAAAGCAAGAATTTAGAAAGAAGAAGAAGAAAGGGAAGCTCCCAAAGGAAGCAAGGCAAATATTACTTGATTGGTGGACTTCACATTATAAATGGCCTTATCCTACCGTAAGTATTTATATACATTGTCTCTACTAAATTCAGATGCCTCCTAGTGACACAACAAAACTATCACTACTCTTGTCCAGTTGAAAACACCAACCTGGTCATATAAAAGAGTGAGTAAAGTAGGTGTAAATATTTTATTAAAACTTTATGAACTCACAGAAAGATTATATAAGTTAATAAACACGTAGCTAAGTTAATAACATCTATGATTCATAAGCCCATATATTAACGGGCTAGTAACTCCCTCAAGTTGAATATCTAGTAGATTTAATATAGCTCGATCGGTGGTTTCAAATGCACATTAGTTGAATATTACTTGTATCCAGAAAAATGTAGCATATTGTTCTATACTTGGAGAATGTTTTCTAATTATGCATTAAGTAGGTTGACCTTTGTTCAGATTACAAACATTAAATTTTTAAGAACAATAATTTATTTTTTAACTACAAAGAATTTCGGTTTTAAATACTATAATTCACTCTTGCATGGCATCTTAAAATATTTTTTCCAGAAAAATACGTGCTTAACATAATCTTTATAAAAAACACGATTTTCTGATAATGACTCTTTTTAAAATATTGTTTTTTAGCATATATTATTATTATTATTATTATTATTATTATTATTATTATTATTATTATTATTATTATAATTATTATTATTATTTATTTTTTTATTTTTTTTTATTTTTTTTTTTTTAAATTATGAATGTCTTGGATTAAATTTTATAAGCATTTTTTTAGACATTTCATATATACCATAATTACACAAAACATAAAGTTAAATAGCTCAGATTGAAATAACCATGTCCAAGTTGACCATCTTGGGTTATAATAATCGAAATGGTCACTTCTAGCTAGCGATCAGCTTAATTGCATTGTATATGTTAATTTGGTGATGATGAAATTAATAAATGAATATGCAGGAAGACGATAAGATATCATTAGCGGAAACAACTGGATTAGATCCAAAACAAATCAACAACTGGTTTATAAATCAAAGGAAGCGTCATTGGAAGCCATCAGAAAGCATGCAATTAGCCATCATGGGTGCGCTTCCTCTTCCTGATCCTGACCAATATATTTATGATGATTAAATTATACACATATTATATATGTATACATACATATTTTTCATGCTTTCATGCATGTATATTCTCTACTTAACAAACTGTATCAATAACTACAATAATTTAATCATTATGATCCAAACTACTACCTTTAACAACACTTAATTATTAATTAACTGTGTTGAATTTCTGAAATGCTTGTTTACATTCTTATCCTGCCACAATTACTCTTACTAATTATGGAATTGTAAACGAGTTGACATATTTTCTCATTGTGCAAGTAAAAGTCCCGCAAATTGATTTTGATACATTAAAATTCATGAATTCGTTCAAAACGCAAGTATTTGTCAAAAAAAAAAAAAAAAAAAAAAAAAAAAAAGTCACAATGCCAAATTTGATAAAGTGATTTTCCAAGTGCACGTAGAAATGCAAACGTGGATAATATTCTTTTCCCGTTAGACCCTCCGTAGTGGGGCGTGGATTCGACCAGAAACGCCTGAAAACGCCGGACACACCACTCCCCCGGGCGTTTTCAAGGAAAAAATTGCTTCAGGCATGAATTATAAAACGCTCCCTATTTTGCTTCTTTCAAGATTTGTGACCGTTTGAGAAGTAAAGTGAAGAAAAAACAAAGATGAAAATAGTTCCTGTGTTGAACTCCAGATGAAGAAGAAAGGTTTTAACAAAAATGATTTTAACTTTAGAAATAATATATTATAAAGATATATAAAGTGTAGGGCTGTCAAATCGCTCGCCGCTCGTGTCTCGCTCGTCGCTCGTTCGGAATATGCTCGAAAAATGCTCGCTCGATCTTCCGCTCGGTTGTAAATGAGCCGATCGGCTCGGTTCGGATTGTAAATGAGCCAAGCACGAGCAAAGGGATGCTCGGCTCGGTCCGGCTCGAATAAATGTTTATTTATTTGTTATATATTTAATTATAAATATACACACAATTTACAGATAAATTTATGGCTTTATATGTAACATTATATTGGATTTGACTCAGTATATTCAAACAAAAATATAACTAGCCCACTTAACTCAATGAAAAATTTAACACTAGATTTAATAGTAAAACCATAAGTTATGAGTGGACAGTCTTGACTTCTTTATGTTATAGTCGTCCATTGCTAATTGTCGCTTGATATCACCATACGTCACGATGCAACAACTGTTTTCTAGCATATGCCCATCGCCTCACCAGCCTCAATCTAAGTCTCATCCTCGGACACTGGGATCTCAATATTGGTGTTATCATCGAACAGTTCGATTTTAGTTGTCACCCGATAATGAAAACATCAAAGGAAACATCCCAATTTTATGATCGCCCAAATTACTCTTCGCTCGTTTTTTGCTCAGCGCTCGCTCGGAAAATTTGCGCTCGAAGAATGCTCGTTCGATTTTCGGCTCGATTGTAAACGAGCCGCTCCGCTCGGTTCGGTTTGTAAACGAGCCAAGCACGAGCAAAGATGCGCTCGGATCGACTCGACCCGTGGACAGCCCTAATAAAGTGGAGTAGTTGGGCTTTTGCTTTTCACTGACTACTTTCAAGCCTAGAAATAATTTTTTAATTAGTTTAATTCTTTATGTTATTTTGTTGACCAACATATTCTTTATTTTATTATATATATATATATATATATATATATATATATATATATATATATATATATATATATAGGGTAGGGTTCAAATAGGAACCACACCTTAAGTAGGAACCATAGGAACCACTTTATAGCCATTGATCTCTAATGGCATGATTGTAAATAATTATAAGATTAATTAATTGTTTATTTTAATGTAAGGGTATTATGGACTTTTGGTCTTCCACAAAATTAGGTAGGTTATCATAACACATAATTTAAATTGATTACACCATAAATACCTCCTAAAAACCCTCTCCTTCTCCATTTAGTGATTTAGGGATAATATTAAAAAAATTGGATTGTACAAAACATAATTATCACGTCCAAAAAAATTGACACACTTTTATTATTATCAAATACCTATACACTAGTGTATATTATACGTTGGTGTATATTACGTAAATAGAATGAGAGACATAACCGCTATAAGGATAAACAAAGCCAAAATGCCTATACACAAGTGTATATAATGGTAAATTTTATTTAGCTATATAGATGTTGTAAGTTGAAGTGTACATTGGTGTATATCAGTTTTTTTGTTCATTCATCATAATCAACACATATATACAATGGTGTACATCAGTTATACATTGATGTATATAAGTTTTTTTTCTTTCATTCAACATCATCAACACAGATATACATTGGTGTATATTCGTTTTTTTTTCATCATCATCACCAACACAAAAATACATTGGTGTATATCAGTTTTTTTATCATCATCATTGACACAGATATACAATGTATATTCGTTTTTTCATTTATCATCATCATCATTGACACAGATATATATTGATGTAGAACAAATTGCACGAAATGATTTTTGTACCCAACTATTTATCTCATTGAATACATCAGCATTAATGTTGTGCAAAACATCCTATATTAGCATTAATACTTTTATCAAAATAAATAGTGGCAGAAAACAAAATGAGAGTGAATGTAACAAACTTAATAGTGGAATCGATTTTAACCCAAGCATAGGGAAAAAATTTCATTCTGGAGTTGCAAATGTTGAGATTCATTTGTAGCAGCCAACGAAGATGACAAATTAAGCTTCACTTTTTTGCTAGTCTGTATCTCTCTCTTCAGTACTTGGAGGATTGTTCGGAAGTGAAGCACAAGCATAAAGGGGTGTTGGATTTCTTAAATGGTATGAATTGCATTAGAGATAATGGATGAGAGATTTAAGGAAATTAAATCTCATTTCAAACAAAATGGCATGATAATATGTAACTGCCATAATACATTCATAATTAAAAAAATAAAAGATAATTAATTAGATGTCTAATTACACTTATACCCTTTAGATCAAAATCAAGGATAGATGGCTAGGATTGGTTCCTAAGTTCTTAACTAGGGTGGTGGTTTCTAATTGATCTCAATCCTATATATATATATATATATGTGTGTGTGTGTGTATGTATATGTATGTATCTCGTTCATTCCTATAAACGATTTTTAGTTTTTCATTTTATATGAGGTCTTTCATAAGTTATTTTTTCATTTTAAAGTATATATAACTTGATTAACTTTTTATTTTATAATGAAAATAAATGAATAAAACATGTAAAAAAAACATTAAATCATTGAGTAATTAATGAATGGGCTTGAACCACTACACCTTTTTTTTTGCTAAAAATGTTAATTCTGACGTGGCGTCCATATGGCAGAAAACACCCATAAGGGGCTTGAACCACTACACATGGTCTTAGACCATGTGTAGTGTAGGTTTCTGATTAATCCACGTGGCTGCTGAGTCAGCATGGAGAGAGAAACTGAAAAATGAGTGTAGTGGTAGGGGCTTTATTTATAAAGCCCATATTTCTGATTGGTTGTTTATTTTATTATTATTTATTTAATCTTTTAACTTAAAATAATTAAAATAAAAGACAAATAAATATAAAAAAATTACAAATAATATTAAAAACACACAACTAATATTAATTAAATTAAAAAAAAACAAACAAATTAAAAAAATTACAATACCAAATTTTAAAAAAAAAAACAAACAACTTAAAAAAATTACTAGAGGTTATATTTTGCAAGAATTTCTTGCCTATGAAGTAGGGCAAGGCGTAGGGCTTCTCTGTCGAGGTGGTCGATCGATTTGGACAAAAACTCAATGTCATTTTCCCTTTGCCTCGCCTCTTGAATGTCGACGAACCTTTTATTCTCGGCCACTCTCTGGTGCATAGTTTCCAAACGTCTTTGGCCGAGGTCGCGAATATCCTGTAGTCGTCGATTCATTTCCTCAAAATCCTCCCTCGATGCACCACCTCCTGTCGAAGACGACTCCGCCTTGCCACCCTTTTTTGATCTTCTACCTGGTGGTCTTGGAATACTAACCAACATTATAAATATATTGAAGGGGTAGGGACCCAAATTCACATGGGCCTCTACCCGGACCTTGGGCCCAAAAATCGGAATATGGACTGTAAGCCCAAAAGAGGCCAGGAGAGCAACCAAAAGCGGGTCCATCACAGCGGAGTGTGCCCATCATCAAGGCGGGCATGCTACCAGTAATGACTTCACCCCAAAGGATGAAGTTGCAAAGGTGACACGGGGCGACACCAGACACGGTCGTACAATATGGTACGAGCCAACCAAGATACAACGACGTGTGGCAAGGAGCATGTTGCACGATCAACAAGCAGGAGGATTACACGTGTCCCGGATTAACCCGCAGGGGACAAAAAGTACAATCCCTGCACGCGGCAGCCAATGAAAGGGCAAGGGACCACCTCAGCAAGGATCTCCACTAACGAGGGGCTGCAGAGGGGACAACCGTACACCCAGCAGCCAATCATATTCGACCAGACCTGTGACCAACCACACGATGCCACGTCGGAGGAAACGGTACGAACACTCTCTATGATTCACTACCTGTCTAATATATTGTCGTATTGGGCCTAATCCTGGGCCGATGTGGAGGCAAACCCTTAACTGGGTCCAGTCCCATTGGATAAGTTAAGGGTAGATGTCGAGGCCCGTGTGGAACCTATTTAAGGAGCACTTCGTCTCCTTAGATAGGCCATTCAGAAACCCCTGAAGAACACACTAGTGCCGATAACGTTTTTGTGTCTGCTAAGTAGATTCCTTCGGGATTCGAGGCGGTCGCCCCACTTCGGTATATTGTGTGTTTCAGGTCACCCATCACCAGGAGGTCATTCATTCTAGCGAAGGATCAGACTTGTGGAAGCAGGTCTAACCCACTCTTCCTAAGGTTAAGCTTTTGTTTCTTCATATATATATATATATATATATATATATATATAAACACAAAAAAAAATACTAACCAACTTCGGGATCCTCCGATATGTCGAGCCAGGCCCGCGCTAAAGCATACTCCTCGTCTCTTTCCCAAGAAGTTGCGCGTATTGCATTGTGTTTGCGTCAAACTCGCCCTAATTGGGTGGCAGCAGAGTAGTAGTGTTTGGCCTCGCACCCGGGCTACCTGGGACCCCGAATGGTGAACCATATGGAAAAATGTTTTGTGTTTTAGAGATGATTGTGTTGTGGTGTGTGTGTGTTTTTAGTTAGGTTTGGTTGTGTTTTTATAAACTATTGTGTGTGTGTGTATATATAAAACCAAAAAAAAATGTTACCGTTCAAAGAAATCAATGGGGCAACGGTCAAAATTTTTGACCGTTTTTTTTCAAACCATTGCCACGTGTCCGTTTCTGATTGGATGAGTATTTTGAATCCCGGCGTTATTTTGATAAAGCCCCCAACAATTTTTTTAAAATAGCGCTGGTATGTAATGGAGTTACCGGGCGCTATTTTTTAAAAATTGGCACAATAACGCCCCACTACGGGGGGTCTTATATATATTAGGGAGAATTGTACGTTTTGTCCTTTATGTTTATCTCAAATTGCACCGTGTGTCCTTTATATTTAAAAATTACACCATGTGTCATTTATTTAAAAACTTTTGCACACAACAAGACCTTTATACTAACCCCAGCTAATATCTTGGTTATCAGTGGCGAATCTTGACCTGAAATTTTGGGGGGTCGAAAGTCACTAGTCTCGGGGGGTCGAAACCTTATATACCAAAAAATTTATATACGAATACTACATAATCGGAACTTCTAAGCGAAAATTCGGGGGGGGGGGGGGGGCGCCCCCCTCCCCGCCCCTATTAAGGATCGCCCCTGTTGGTTATTTTCTCTAACCTCACCTAATATCTTGGTTATCTTTAATTATATATTATTTATTTAATGGTTCTAATAATTATTTAAAACACATTTACAACTCCAATCCCAAATTTATTATTATTTTTACTTTCAAAATATGTTTTAAATATATTATTTTTTTTTCAATTCATATTTATTTCATTATAAATCCGATTTGAGTGATTCAAAGATATTCACAATAGATGTTCCATATTAGTGTGAGAGGGGGCCTCTATATATTTATAGAGTGGGTATAAGTGCTTGTGAGTAGAGGAGAGAGAAAATATATATAGGAGACACTGTTCACCAGTAAATTTAGAGGAGACACTGTTCACCCTTTATAATTTTTTAATATTTTTAAAAGTGGTTGTGAGGAGAGAGAAAATGTAATGATAAAAGTATAGAATAAGTATTATTAAATAGAAAAGGAGAGAGAAAGATAGTAATTTTTAGTGTAATTATTGAGATGGAGATGGAGTATTTAGTGTGAAAATAGGAATTTTTAATCAATTCGGTCCAACAAATCTTTGAGTTTTTTTATTCCAAAACTAATATTTAAAATACCTTTTCCCAAAGACTTGTTGCCGCTACATTTTTAGATCGTTTATAGAAACTTACAATCCTTTAACGACAACCAGTTGTCGCTAAAGGGTATGATTTTTAATCTTCTAAAACTTTAGCTACAGCAAGTCGTCAAAAAAAGGTTTTGTTTTTTAAATCTCATAAAACTATAGCAATGACAAGCCGTCGCTAAAGGGTATTATAATTCCAAAATATTTTTTTTTCCAATTTTTTCATCAATCCTAAATATATAAATCAACAATTGAAATTGAAACCATTAATACAAACGCAACTAATTAACTATCAACCACCATCAAATTTTACATACATTTGTTCGGATATAAATCATTAGTTCAAGTTATCATAACAG
Source organism: Ambrosia trifida (assembly GCA_028751855.1). Lineage (NCBI taxonomy): Eukaryota > Viridiplantae > Streptophyta > Magnoliopsida > Asterales > Asteraceae > Ambrosia > Ambrosia trifida. The sequence goes on along the minus strand of CM054123.1, from coordinate 42,603,204 downwards.
ACTAACAATTATATTCATCTTCGTCTTCATTTTGGGCTTGCGACATTGACCAACATTTTTCTATCTATTTAAACTTGTTTGACAAGTATTGGGCGTGCTCATTTAGTTTGGAGATGTTTTCTTTTAATCCATTGTATTCCGCTTATAATGGGGTGTTGAATATACACGACACATTACACTTCTCACTTTTCGCCCAATCCCCTTGATCTAACCACTTCTTTCACTAATATGTCATATAAGTGATTTTAACTTATGAACTCAGATTACATTAAGTTTATGTTGAATTGCTTAAATGTGGGTGGCATTCACTGACACTGTATGTATGTGACGTTAGTTAATTCGCCGCATTATAGGTATGACTTTTTTTTTTTTTTTGAAATTTCAATTTCATTCACGCCCCAACCAACACGGGCCTCAAAACGAGGACCGGAGGGAAAAGATTACAGCATATACACCGGTGAATCACACCATTCTACTCTAGACAAATCCATAAACTTTGACATATTCTTAAACCAAAAGAAACGTACACAAATTATATAGGTATGACTTATTTAGCATTCATTTCATTATTTATATGTGACCTTTGTATGAAAATTGATTTAGGATTTATTTGAAATGTCGCACGCTATGTCATTACTTAATTATTTTCTAAATCGGATTGACGCCGCCGCAACGCGCGGCCGGATAAAAACCTATTTGTGTTAATAACCAATGCTCATCGTTGAGGTGTCAAATGAGAATATATATTGGGTTTTTTTTTATGATATTAACCCTCGTATTGTCATATTTGATGGGGCAATTTTTTATTGCCATTTTTGTATATTCAATAATTTGTTTGAAGAAAAGGAAAAGAGTATTTTGTGGTTTGGTCATTTTTGCGAGTTTTATCAAAATGATTTTTTTTTTCTTATCTGGGTCCTCAAGGTGTCATAATCTTGCTTGTTTCGTCCAACTCGTTAACTCTATCCATTTTTCTGTTAATTTTTTTATAAAAAAGACCAAAATACCCTTTTTTATTATTTTTGTTTTAAAAAGAAAGCTATAAAAATAACAAATATAATAATATATAAAAAATAAATTCAATTCTTTACCCTCTCTCCATCCCCTCTCTCTCTCTATAACAAACCTCTACCATTTTTCTTCAAAAAACACAACCCTAACCTGGTCACCTAGTTCAGTTTTCATTTTGGTGTCCAAAATCAATCCACGCCGCCACCATCACCATAACCAAGTTCAATTGAAGGGGTTTGTGATGGTTCGACCACACGAACACTCTGTAAACAATTTACAGCGATTGGATTATATAAGACCCATGTCTGTTTCACCAAGAAGCATCTTTGAAGATGTAACAAGTTGTTGGTGGTTCTGGTGTGGTGGTTAGAGGTGGTAATCGGCTGTAGTGGTTAGGGGTGGTGGCCAGCTTTTGTGGTTATGGGCGGTGGTCGGTTGTGGTTGTTAGGGGTGATGGCAAGTTGTAACATCCGCCCCTCTTACCACCAATATTGTCTGTTTTGTATCGATGGGTTGCCCATCCAGAGCTCACGGATTTGTTTTTGGTTGCCCTGGTGGAGACTTCCCAGGAGGTCACTCATCCTGAAACTGCTCCCACCTGAGCACGCTTAACTGTGGAGTTCTCGTCTCATCCACTAACATTAAGCCCCAAAACGCGTTGGTGATTTAAGAAGCAAGACATTACTTAATAACCAAGGATCTCTCCTTGCCACGGCCGATGTGGGATTTTCCTGGGGTGTCACATTCACCCTTTGTTAGAGTCTCATCGTCCTTGATGAGGTATGCACCCACCATCCCAAACGGCACAGGAGTGCCTCTAATACCATTTGTAACATCTTGCCCCTCTCACCACCAATATTGTCCGCTTTGCCCCGATGGGTTGCCCATCCAGAGCTCACGGATTTGTTTTTGGTTGCCCCAGTGGAGACTTCCCAGGAGGTCACCCATCCTAAAACTGCTCCCACCTGAGCACGCTTAACTGTGGAGTTCTCCTCTCATCCACTAACATTAAGCCTCAAAACGCATTGGTGATTTAAGAGGCAAGACATTACTTATGAATCAAGGATCTCTCCTGGCCATGACCGATGTGGGATTTTCCTGGGGTGTCACACAAGTCGTGGGGAAAAGATAACTTGGTGGTTTAGGTGTGGTGGTTACAGGTGGTAGTCGGTTGTGGTGGTTAGGGATGGTGAATGGTTTTTGTGGTTAAGGGGTTTTCGTTGATTAGGGTTTCATTTTGTTTGAAAGATGGAAGAAGATGAATTGGGGGTGAAAAGCAGCTTAAAAAGGGTAGGGATTTGCTAGAATAATTATTATTGCTTGCCTTTCACAATTACAATCAATGGGTATAAATACAAGGTTTCCTAATGCTAATTTCGGATACAATTAAATACATTCAATCTACATTCAATCATATTAAGTTGATTGGGAGACAAGTATGGTATGATTGAGTTGACCGTCTATTACTCCCCCGCAGTCGAAGCGGGAGGAGACCGGATGCTGAGACTGGTCCTGAAATCTTCGAATAAAACCCGTGGGAGACCTTTTGTGAAAATGTCGGCAATCTGGTAGCGCGTTGGAACGTGGGAGATGCGAACTTGTCCTCGTTGAACCTGTTCCCGCATGAAGTGAATATCCAGCTCAACGTGTTTAGTCCGTTGGTGTTGAACTGGGTTGCCAGCTAGGTAAATTGCACTCACATTGTCACAGTATACGAGTGTAGCTTTGGTTAGAGGTTTGTGAAGTTCCAAAAGAAGATTGCGTAACCAGCATATTTCGGCCACCACATTGGCGACCCCACGATATTCAGCTTCCGCACTGGATCTAGAGATGGTAGGTTGACGCTTTGAAGACCAAGAAATAAGACAGTCACCATAGTAAACGCAGTAGCCACTTGTGGAGCGTCTGGTATCTGGGCAGCCTGCCCAGTCAGCATCTGTGTAGGCTACGAGAGAGGGGCTTTTATGCGACCCGAGAGTGAGACCGAGAGTTAAGGTACCCTGAATGTATCGAATAATTCTCTTCAGAGCATTCCAGTGATCTGTTTTCGGAGAGTGCATGTGCATGCAGACCTGCTGTACGACATAACTTATATCAGGACGGGTGAAAGTTAGGTACTGAAGAGCACCTGCAAGACTCCTGTATAGAGTGGGGTTCTCAAAATCGTTGCCAGAGGATGCACTTAGTTTGGAGTTTGTATCCACGGGTGTGGCAGTTGGTTTGCAATTTGACATTCCGGCTCTTTCAATGATGTCTTTGGCATAGCTTTGTTGTGACAAGAACATTGTGTCACCCTGACGAGTGACGTGGATGCCAAGGAAGAGGCTAAGACTGCCAAGATCTTTCATAGAAAATTCCTTGAAGAGGAGAGCTAGTAGGTGTTCACGCAGCTTAGTAGAAGAGGTGACTAGGAGTATGTCATCCACATAGAGGAGAAGATAAGTTGTTTGACCTGCATGATTAAGAATAAACAAAGAAGCATCGCAGCGACTCTGAGTAAAGCCAATTGTTAGAACATAATCAGTGAACCGCTGGTACCAGGCACGTGGTGCCTGTTTGAGCTCGTAAAGTGATTTCTTTAGTTTGCACACATGATCAGGATAGTCTTTGTTGCGGAACCCCATAGGTTGATGCATATAGACAGTTTCATGCAACTGTCCATGTAGAAAAGCATTAGTTACATCAAGTTGATGGACGGGCCAAGACATAGATAAAGCAATGGATAAGACAGTCCGAATGGTTGAGGGTTTAACCACGGGACTAAACGTTTCTCCACAATCAATTCCCACTTGCTGAGAGCGGCCGTCACAAACTAACCTGGCCTTGTATCGCTCAAGTGACCCGTCAGACCTGTATTTGTGTTTAAACAGCCACATACACCTGATAATGTTCATAGAGGGATCTCTAGGAACCAACTCCCATGTATCATTTTTAATAAGGGCATGAAACTCATTGGTCATAGCATTACGCCATTCCGGTATGGACAAGGCCTGGGCAGGTGTTTTGGGTATAGGGATGATGGTGGAGGTGGAAAGATTAAATAATTGTTTGGGTTTGTGGATGCCGTCCATGGCTCGGGTTCGCATGGAGCGGGTGGGAGGTGGTGGTGTGGGGTTTGGTTCGGAAGATGTGGAGGAGGTGGCAGTGGGTTGCGTGGGTGGAGATGGATGTGGCGTATGGTGTGGACTGGGCGTTTGGTCTGGGCTGGCGTGGGAGGTAGGTGGTGATTGGGCTGATGTTGGAGGATGGGCCGGGGACAAGGTATGGGCCGAGGTGTTGGGAGTATGATGAGGAGGTGGATTTGGGGATTGGGCCGTAGGGATGGAAGTGGGGAATTGGACAGCAGGCCAGAAAGGAGTAGGGAATGAGGATGTAAGGAATTCATAGGTGTGGGAGGATGGGGAAGATGTGATTTGTGAGTAGGGAAAAGTTGATTCGTCAAATAAGACGTGGCGAGAGATGGTGATGGTGTTGGATTGAAGGTTTAGACATTTATAACTACGGTGTGATGTGGGATACCCGATGAATACACAAGGACGTGATCGAATCTCAAGTTTATGAATTTTAGTGGGTGGGGTGATGGGATAGCAGAGGCAACCAAAGACTCTTAGGTGGTTGTAGGTGGGTATTTGGTGGTAAAGTAGTTGAGTGGGTGTTTTATAGTGGTGGGTTTTGCTAGGGATGATATTTATTAGGTGGGTAGCGGTTTCGAGGGCATGTTGCCAAAAGGGGTTGGGCATGTGAGATTGGGCAAGAAGGGTACGGATGATGTTATTAATGGACCGGATTTTACGCTCTACTTTCCCATTTTGGGATGAGGTGTAGGGGCATGATAGACGGAAAAGCGTGCCATGGGTGGCAAAAAATTTGGTAAATGAGGCATTTAAATATTCTTTTCCGTTATCACATTGGAAGGTTTTAATGGTGCGTTGAAATTGGGTGTGTATCATTTTGGCAAATGTGGTAAAAATGGTAAAGACTTGAGATTTATTGGAGATGGGGTATGTCCATAGAAAATTTGTGTAATCATCTAGAAAAAGCACATAATAACGATGACCACCCGAGCTTAAAACAGGGGAGGTCCAAACATCGCTATGGATAATATCAAATGGTTGACATGTAACATTATTGGAAGAATAAAATGGTAATCTAGTACTCTTGCCAAAAACACAAGGTTCACATAAATTATTATTTAAAGACTTACAAGAAATAGAATTTGAGTTCTTGAGTGACTGAAGTAACGCCGGGCCAGGGTGTCCAAGACGTTGGTGCCAAAGAGTGGAGGATTGAGCAGCAACGGTGTGGGTGGAAAAACACTTGGCCTGGGTAGAAAAGATGTAGAGATCACCGCTGCTGTCGCACCGGATAATAGGCATCCGGCTCTTGAAATCCTTCACAAGAAAACCAAAGGGGTCAAATTCCACAGAAACTAAATTATCTCTAGTGAATTGACGTACGGAGATTAGTTTTCTTATAAGTTTTGGAGCGTATAAAACGCGGTTTAGGACAAAAGGTGGTAAAGGGGATTTAAAGGTTTGTGGGCCATGTCCAAGGACCGGGATGGTGTTGCCATTCCCAACAATAATATTTTCATTCATGCGGTTATTAAAAATAGTACGGAAATTACCTGAGTTGGGATCCATAGAGATGGTGGCTCCCGTGTCCATTACACCGTCGTTGTAGTCTGGAGGATTAAGACTCATTGTGTGCAAAGCTTGTTGGACATCAGTGGGTGAATAAGATGTGTGATGTGCTTGCGAAGAGGGACGCGAGCCGAGAATGCCTTGACCCGATTTTTGTTGTGGTTGTTGCGGAGTGCTCGGATAAGGACACGGTGGGACAGGCCAGGAGTACCATTGCTGTTGGTAGTTGTAAGGCTGCTGCCAGGGGTTGGGCGGCGGCTGCCATGAATAGCCCGGCGGCGGAGTAGGCCAACCAGGAGCAGACGGGCGGCGGCCCCATTGCTGGGCGGAGCGACCGCGTCCTCTGCCTCTAAATCTGCCGCGGCCGCGACCGCGTTCTAGGGGCTGATCAGAAGACGCTGACTGCTGTCCAGAGGAGTGTTGCCCAGAGGAGTGCTGGCCGGATTTGGTGGATGAGGCGGCCGCTTGAGCCGCAAGCTGGGAAGCTTCAAGGGCAGCCTCTGCCTTTTGACTTTCAATCATGCACAGTTCCGATCTCGCTTCATAAAAAGAGGGAAGGGGTTTGCGAGACTGGAGAATGAGTTTGATACTCTCATATTGCTCCGTTAAACCTGCAAGAAGCTGCAAAACAAGACGTTTGTTATCAACTGGTGAGTCAACATTGGCCAACTGATCAGCGAGTTGTTTTATCGCTTGACAGTAAGCCGACATATTGGAGAAGTTTGAAAGGCGAATGGTGGAGAATTTGTGTGTGAGATGAAGGGTGCGGGCAGCCTTGTTGTCGTTGAAGAGAGCCTCCAAGGCGACCCAAACATCATAGGCAGTGTTGCCTTTGACGATCACGGTGTTAAGAAGGTCGTTGGAAACAGTACTATACAACCATTGTAAAACAATGGCATCAAGCCTGTCCCAATTTTCATCAGAAGGGGTGGCGGGTTTGGGTGTTTCAGAGGTGGTGGTGGGCGGTGGTTGTGTGGTGGTGCGTGGAGAAAGGTGATCGCTGACTTGAAAGGCTTGACAATGGATTCGAAATAATTCTGCCCAAGAAGAGTATTGGGCGGATTCGACTTCCAGGGTGATTGGGATGAGATTCTTGATATTGGAAACTGTCACAGCGGGGTGAATTTTGGTGTCCATGGTGGGTGAAAGAAAGAATGGAGGATTATGGTTTGCGCAGAAGAAGAAGACAGCGGCGCTTGTGGTGGTGGTAGGGTATTATTCTAGCTCTGATACCATGCTAGAATAATTATTATTGCTTGCCTTTCACAATTACAATCAATGTGTATAAATACAAGGTTTCCTAATGCTAATTTCGGATACAATTAAATACATTCAATCTACATTCAATCATATTAAGTTGATTGGGAGACAAGTATGGTATGATTGAGTTGACCGTCTATTAGGATTAGAAAAGCAACGAATTGACAACTTTGCTCCTAACTTGACTTAAGTGACATTGACTAACGGGGTTAACAAGTTAGACAAAACCATCAAGATTTTGAAACCCTGAGGACGAAGATGAGGAAAAAAAAATCTTTGGATGAAACTCGCAAAAATCGGCGAACATCATGAATGAAACTGGCATTTAACTCAAAGGAAAAGATAAAAACAAGTACTATTAGCTGCATAAAGTTGAATCATTTGGTTTATCTAGGATTGCTTATTCAAATTCTTATGTTTCTAGTAGGATAAGTTTTATTATATATGTACTTTACAAATATCAACCAGAAGTCTGTTTATTCAAATAATCCATGAAATTCGAATGAGTTTTTGGAATTCACTTTCAAAAATAAGAAACTTATGTAACCCGGTAATTGAAAAACCGATTCGATGAACACCTATACATATGTGTCATCATTATAACACTCTATAATGACTGATACATAACAAAAAGAAAAGGCGAGCTTTGTAATGACAAAAACATAGAAAAGATAGTTACTGTGACTAAAACTGGACAAACGTGAAACGAAAAAAAAAACTAAACATTAGTGTGTTACCTTGGTGAGAATTGAGAACGAGAAACCGAAGTAACTGAAACTAAATTATCATCGTCATGATGGCACATTTTTTTCATCTAACTTCTTTGTTTCATCATCATTGATAAATGGGGGATTAGAGGGTGCTGGTAAGGATTCATAATCTTTTACTAGCATTTTTAGTGCCATTGATATTGATGGTCTTAAGGATGGAGCTTCTTGGGTGCACAAGAGTCCTACATGTGCCACTTTCATGGCTTCTATTTTGAATTTGAGGTTAGGATATGTGTGAAACATTAGGTTTGGATCAAGGACTTCTTCCACTCTGCCTTGTTGAAAATGCTTCCACGCCTGTGTTAACAACAAATAATTTAAAAGAAGATTAATTTTTTTAAAGTTATTGCATTTATTAGAGTGCCTGTTTTGGTTAAATTATAGACCAAGAGGTTTCGGCTGGTTAATGGATCGGCACATCATTTAGGTTATGTTTTATTCTTAACAGGTCAAATTTGAATAGTTGGTTAAACTGTAATTGGGTTGAGTGGATACCAAGTCGCCCAAAATGCATTCAAAATACATATATTCTTTCAAAAATGTGCTCATTGAAATAAGTTTTTTTTACCATATTTAGAACGCTAATTATTTGTGAACTTTGAGAAGAGACGAGATAAAAAAGTGTTTGCGTGTTGGCCCAACTAACATGGTTTGTTCTAAAATTTACCTCTTTGACCTATTACACGACTAGCCAGATCCTCCTATTTAGACAAGTAAGGTCAAAACATTGAAATTTTGGTCATGGATTTATTCTAGAGTTGTGATTGGAGATGTATATCTTAGGAATATATATGTAACGTGGTGGTGGCTAGCTCCGTGATTGTGTAATAATCTGTAAGTGAATATGATAATCTGACATTTACTTATAACTTTAATATCAAATTGCCCCTTTAGAATCTTGGTGTACAGTTGTGCCCCTTCTTAACTAAGTAATATAATAATTGAATGAAGTTTTTACACTTACCGTCAATACTAAGTTGTCTGAGTATTCTGAGTTGTTGCTTACGTTGTTTTGTACCCCAGTAACCACCTCGAGCAACAATACACCATAGCTGAAGACATCTGCCTTTTCAGTTAATTGACCAAGGGCTAAATATTCTGGAGCCATATATCCGCTGAAATTAAAAAAAATGTATACTATATCAGATTCTTTATTCTACCATAGGGATGAGCTCGGAACGGGATCGGTACGGTACCGATACCGATCCCGATTATACCGGTTCGGTATCGGTGCTGGTACCGAACGGGATTGAGTATTTCGGTATAATACCAAAAAAATACCGATCCTGCTGAAATAAAAGGGCCATAATTGTTCGTTCTCACTGCAAAACCGGACTTGATAACGTTGTTGAAATCTTCGGTTTGTTTGTAAAATCATTGATTCCATTGGTAGTTATGTGTGAAGTTAGATTTGTCACTGTGCATATGTGGTTTTGTTAGTGGTCTTTATGATAATGTTGACTGTTTTTTTTTTCTTGAAAAATTAGGAACTAATTTGGAGCACCTTTGATTATTCAAACAGGTTGAAAACATGATACAACATATCTAAGTTGTAAATAATCATGTAACTTAGATGTTTGGCTACGCAGTTAAAAAAAGAACAATAATAATAATAACAATTGTACACATTTCCAAGTCTGCATGCTTGGAATTTTTCTTCTTGATTTAGGTCTCAGACTATTTAAAGAGGCAAGGAATCATGAACCCCAAAAAATGTAGGTACGTATATATGATATGGTATGGAATCAAAAGGTGGTTTTGTTTTTATATTTTTTTAAAGTCCACAGATTTCGGTATTGAGGTGGGTATTCGGTATTAATACAGTATAACAATATTCGGTATTCGGGATTAGATCGGTATTATTTTCGGTTTTCGGTATTCGGTATTTCTATCGGTATTACCGACAAAATCCCGTCCCGATACCGTGTGGTACCAATCCCGAACACCCTCGGTTCGGTATTGGTTCAGTACGGGATCGTTTCGGGACGGGATCGGTATCGGTATTCGGGACTATTTGCTCATCCCTATTCTACCATATAATCATGTTATCTTTTTGTTGCTTAAAAACTAGAGGTGAAAAAACAGGTGGATTTGGTGAGTTGTGTAACAGGGTGAAACTTGTAAGTTTTTGTACGTGCAAAAAAAAGGTCGTTTCTGCTCAACTGCACACACACTTTTTTCTTTTTTTCTTGAATTATATTAATAGGGCAAATATCATAAAATGGCAATATATTTTTGCAGTTTTGCCTTTGATCTTTTTTGCAAATCATTAGTCTTTTTAACCATCATTTTGGTAATTACAGTTTTTAAACGTAATTTTGTAAAAAGGTTATACTTACCCAAATAGATTAAAAAAATCATATTGCTATTCTATGGCTATGGCATTACCGGAAATAAAAACTTTTAGTAGCCACTTACCAAAATAGCCTTGTCAAAAAATAACTTTAACTTACAAAAGCGAATCAAAGGCTAAGGTACATATAATTCTATTACCTTTGCCCTTGTAATGATAGATATGCTTTTCGCACTACTATTTTTAACATACTTATAAAAAAGAAAAGGAATTATATTGTTACAATGATGATCTAGCTTTCAAAATAACACAATTTAGGAGGTTGTATTAAAGGAAACCCAAAACGTATAACCCAAATGGCTCATTTGTATAAGATGGATACAAAATTTCACATCTATTAAAAAGCCAGCAACAAAAAAACAAGATTCCTTGCTAATCTGTTTTACTTTTCTTTGGTATAGTTGGTATGTTTAGGCTACTTACGTAGAACATGATAATAACCTTCAAAAGGTAGATTGAAAGGACTATTGGTATGATATCTATAAGTTTGGTACAAATTATAATATGCATAATATACTTTACGACACAATATTATAGCAATCAAAATTACTTACAGTGTTCCAGCAATGGCAGTGCTGATGTGGCTCGTATCTCCTTGAAAAGATCTAGCCAAACCAAAATCAGCTATTTTGGGACGAAACCTCAAGTCTAATAAGATATTAGAAGCTTTAATATCCCTATGAATAATCCGAGTTTTGGTATTCTCATGAAGGTAGACAAGGCCTTCAGTTATGCCAATAATGATCTCAAATCTCTTTTCCCAATTTAGTTCCTTACCTTTTATTGCATCTGTAATAAAATAAAAGCTCAATTTTATCAACTTCTTGAATACCTCATTCTTGATGAATAGATATATTTGAAGTATAAATCTAGAATTAGAAATACATGTGGCAAAAAGAGTGGGATGCGTAAATCGGGTAGCATCTAGACATGGGCAGGGTTAAAACGCATAACTTTGGATACCTGACAAACAGGGACAAGTCAGGTTGGCCCAAACATGATTAGAAAATTTATGTTTTTTATAATATAATATTTTGAGTTAAATGTCATTTTCGTCCCTGAGGTTTGACACTTTTTGCTAGTTTCATCCAAAAGTTTATTTTTTTCTCATCTGGATACAAATGTTTTCAAAGTCTTGCTGGTTTCGTCCAGCTCGTTAACTCCATCCATTTTTTCTGTTAAATTTTTGTAAAAAGACTAAAATACCCTTATATTTTATATTGTTTAATAAATAAAGATATGTATTTAAGTCTCTCTCTCCTCTCTCTTCTCTCTCTCCTCTACCTCTCTCTCTGTAACATCAATTAAACACCAAAGATATGACCTTATTTCTCCTCCTTCCTTGTTCTGCCAAGTGTGTGTGCAGTCGAGAGTTCAGACCAGAAGTCACCGGCTCCGATGACCGGCGCTGGCATTCCTCTCTCCTTCGGTAAGCCCTTTTCCTCTTGATAACATAACAGGTCACCATAACCTATCCTCCTTCTCTCCTTCTGAATCTAAAAGCATCACCCGTAACCCCACCTTCTCTTCTGTATCGATGATGGATTCTAGCACCGGTAACCCCTTTCTTCTCTGTTCCGATGATTCCTCGATAATCCCTCATATTCACCATCATAATCCAACTTGAATCCCAATTTTCCTTTCTGTTGTTCGATGTCCAGGCAGTCACCGCCTCTGGTGACTGTCAACGGTAACTATAAATCAAACCACATCTTTTATCCGATCTCTGTCATACACACACCGTGTGGTATTATTACCTGAAGAAATCACTTGAAGATGGGTTTGGTTTCATCGTTGAAGAAGAGACAGAGAGAGGTAGAGGAGAGAGAAAGAGAGAGTAATGAAAGATCTTTGGCGTTTTCCTTAAGTGTGAATTAAATCAAAGTAAAGAAACAGATATTGGTTTAGTAAATGTGAATCGAATCAAAGTAAATGTTCTCACATGATTTTCAATTTTTTTTTCTTATATGAAGCTGTATTATTATTATTATTATTATTATTATTATTATTATTATTATTATTATTATTATTATTATTATTATTATTATTATTATTATTATAATATAGAGGAGATTTGAATTGACAACTTTGCCCCTCAGTTAACTGAGATTGACTAACGGAGTTAGGCACTTGGATGAAACGAGCAAGAATTTGAAAACCTTTGGATCCAGTTGAGAAAAAATAAACTTTTGGATGAAACTGGCAAAAAGTGTCAAACCTCAGGGACGAAAATGGCAGTTTACTCTAATATTTTGAATAAAATGTTTAAGAGATATTAATTATGCGTAAAATACACCCTTTTGAACTCTTCAACCCATTTGACCTTATTCCTTATAAAACTTTTCGTTTTACCCAATTTTCATTATATATAAAAATTATAACTGGAATCAAAACATTTATAAGTAAAGATGTCAAAGTTGTCAAATATTTACTTAATCATGTTGGGTTTAGGTTGGATAGACCCCAAACACTCTTTTATCCTAATTTTTTACATTTTTGTATTAGTGTGTGAAAGATGATCAAAATATATGTTTCAATGATACAGTAATATTTTGAATAAAATTATTAAGAGGTTTTACACATTAAAAGAACAAGTTGGATGATTTTCAACCTATGTGACCCACCCGACCTATTTAATTTCTTTCTTTTTAATCTTATATATTATTTTACATTTTAATCCACATTTAACATGTAGAGATAAAGCATAACCCAAAAATTATCTATTCATAAATAAATTCAAGAAATTGCCACATCTAGCACACATCTTGTTTACTTAAACTTGTTTTGATGATTATATTTTAATTTTTGTGTCTTTACCAAAGATGAAGCGGTCTAGGCTCATGTTAGGCAGATACTCATATACAAGAAAACTTTCTGGGCCCGAACAACTGCATCCTAACAGCCTGACCAGGTTTTTATGTTCAAGACTATTAATCATGTTAACTTCATTATAGAAATCAAATGCTCTAAATTTATTGTTGAAAAATAGTCTCTTCACAGCAATCTCTCTTCCATCTGGAAGAATTCCCTGAAAATTTATGACAAGTTGTTTACAATTAGTACTTAATTGCAGATGATGATTTAAGAAGAGTTAAGTTTATTTAGAAAAGAAAAGAAAAGAAAAGAAGAGATTGTTTTTGAGAAGGTAACCGAAGTATCTAACCTTTTTCACTATGATTACTTGTATGTTGAACTACATATAGGGCCACCCAAATATGTATCTGGTTTTATTTATTATATCAATTCACGCCAAAAACATGTCGAATGACCAAGATGCCATTAAAAAGCTTCAACATAAAAATATCTTTGATGAGGTGTCAACATGTTATAGATTAAAATTGTAATTTATTCAAAAATTCATTGGCATATAAAGTAGTATAATAGTTGGGTGGCCTTGATCGGAAAAAGAAAACGTCATGCTATAGGAACACCCCCTCCGTCTCGTAAGATGTTGGATGAGTACCCTAGTCATCACATGAATCCATCATGTTACATGCCCTATATAGGCTTATACAAGCTATACATGCATATACCAACAAATTCTACACCCCTATACGGTCGTATAACCTTAAATCAAAAGGGAGTTGATTAGTACGTATGCGGTTTTTGTATAACCTCTTTAAAAAATGAATACTTGGGGTGCTGTCCACATACATTATCCCGCAAATGTTTTATCTTGATATATATATATATATATATATATATATATATATATAGGGGGTGGATATTTTGAAAACCCACTCGAGTTAAGAAAACTCTGAAAACCCGTCAAAAAATCATCTAAAAAAGTTTTTTTTTTTTTTGAAAAAAATACATAAGGTATACATGTTTTTAAGCGTTTTGGGCTAAAAAAATAAAAAAAAGCGCCGAACGAATTTTAAAAAAAAAATAAACAACGCAAACTTTGTAACAGCGCTGTTAACATATGTTTTCTGCTTTTTAACATATGTTACAGCGCTGTTAACATATGTTTCTGTTTTTTAACATATGTTAACAGCGCTGTTACAAAGTTTGCGTTGTTTATTTTTTTTAAAAAAATTCGTTCGGCGCTTTTTTTATTTTTTTTGGCCCAAAACGCTTAAAAAATGTATGTTACCTTATGTATTTTTTTCAAAAAAAAAAAAACTTTTTTAGATGGTTTTTTGACGGGTTTTCAGAGTTTTCTTAACTCGAGTGGGTTTTCAATTTATACTTTCCCTATATATATAATGTGTCATAAGGTACCATCTTCGATGAGGTCTCAACATGTTATATGCTAAAAATGTTATTTTTTTTTTCTAAAACTCAAGGACATTTTTGATGTTTTGAATGTTTTTGGTTGGATATGATATAAGCAAAACTTGATACATACTTGGGTAGCTAGCTGTTAAAGTAATTTCAGTACATGGGTGACTTTTAATGAAGAGAAAAGGCTACATACATGGGTAGCCTCCCCATATACTCGTAAAAAACTTTAAAAAAGATTGATATATAATTTGTCATAGGGTACTACCTTGTATACGGTCCCAAATCCTCCTTCGCCAAGCTTATTAGAATCATCCCAAGAGCTTGTGGCTTTCTCAATAGTTGAGTACTTAAAGTTCAAGCTACTATCAGTAAGAATCTTTTCCAGTTTCTTAGTGTAATATGAACCTACGAATTATCGTTAAGGTAAAAACAATGATTTTATAAGTATAATTATGCAATACTTCATTTTAAGATTCTAGTATCGTTTCTACTGTTATATAATAGAGGTGACAGTCTTGACCCATTTAATTATTAACATACAAATTGTCATTCAAATTATATGTAAAATCGTAATTGATATCAAAACATAAGCAAATCAAGAAACGAATTTTAACCGGCTAAACACCCGATTGGATTTTATTAAAGAAACTATGCTCAAAACTTGAATTTTTTAATGTGCGACACATCCAACAATGTGATCTCATTTGTCATACATTTTATACTTTTGAACGGGTAACTGGTTCGAACCAAAAATGTTTTGTCTGTCACAGTTTGACTCTTGCCAAAAACTTACTAGTGTGACCCAAACCTGTTATCCAACCCGCCTAATTAGCCCATGAAGCAAGGTTACCTGTTCTCTTGTTTTGTATCCATCTCCGTCTTTGTATATACAAAGCAATCAACAAAGCAACCGCGAGAATAACAACGGAGCTAACAACAGTTGTTATAATAACTATCATCCTCCCTGAATAACATATCAATAAAAAGTTATAGATAATCATATGATGGAGCCCCAACAGTGAACAGTCTCTAATATCCATTAATTAAATGCCTAAGTCCTAACTAATGCGCTTAGGATTATTTAAATACTCCTAGATTTAAATAATAGTTTAGGAAAATCACCTTGTATCCTTATTTAACAAGTTGAACAATGTACTAAGTTCCTCGGGCAAATGACAAATGTAGAATATATAGCAATGTACTCTCACTTTTGTTCATATATGGTACCCATATGATTTTTTCATTTTAATTTGGTGACTACAGTTGAATGAAAAAAAGATCATGTTGCCACATAATCTATTGGGGTTTGTTTAATAAAGTGCCAAAGTACCTTTATGTACATTTGAGTTGCTAAAAGATGAATTTTGTGTTGTTTGGGTTTTAAAAGGGTATTTAACGATAGGAGTGTGTTATGGTGTGTTTAATGGTGGTGGTGATATTTGGTGATTCATGGGGGTGACTCACCGGAGAAGACAAAGAAAGGAGAGAACAAGAGAATAAGCTCAAATCAATCCGTGATTATCATTCATCATCATAACCGCTATATAACAGAGAGCTACAAATGACAACTGTTATCAACTAATTGTTAACAGAATTTCTCGCCCACTTTCAAACATATAATTTGACACAATTAACCCTCAACTATCAATTATTACAATAGACCCCCCTGACTTATTAACTACCACGTATCAATACCCCCCCCCCCCCCCTTTAAGAATTTTGCCCCAAAATTCAAAAATTGAAGTCCGGAAACCTCAATTGCATCTCCTCCAAATCTTCCCAGGAAGCTTCCAAGGCAGGTAAATTCTTCCACTTGATTAAAACCTTGACACCCACTTTATTCCTCTTCTTAACCATCTTCTTATCTAACATTGTTTCAGGGATGAACTGGAATCTTGGTTGCTGAGGTAGAGGAATAATATTGGACAGAGGGCCCTTAGCTAGCTTCAGCAGAGAGACATGAAAAACAGGGTGTATCTGAGATTCTTCAGGTAAGTCCAATCTGTATGCAACTTTACCCACCCTTTCAGTAACTAAAAACGGTCCAAAGTATTTAGGGTTCAGCTTATTATACTTTTGCATTCTCAGAGAGTTTTGACAGTAAGGATG
Source organism: Ambrosia trifida (assembly GCA_028751855.1). Taxonomy (NCBI): domain Eukaryota; kingdom Viridiplantae; phylum Streptophyta; class Magnoliopsida; order Asterales; family Asteraceae; genus Ambrosia; species Ambrosia trifida. The sequence goes on along the minus strand of CM054123.1, from coordinate 42,586,831 downwards.
TAACTTGAGGTAGACAAAGTCACCAACTTGAAATTCTCTGTCTGTTCTGTGCTTATCTGCCAACTGTTTCATTCTATGTTGAGACCTGAGTAATGACTCCTTAAGCTTTTGAGTAACCTGTTCTCTTTCACATAACAACTGGTCCATAGACTCAATAGGGCAGTCTTTAGGAATATAAGGAATGAACAAAGGAGGAGGATACCCATAAAGGGCCTGAAATGGAGTCATGTTCAAAGAAGAGTGATAGTTGGTGTTATACCACCACTCAGCTAGAGATAACCATTTCAGCCAATTTGATTGATAACTCAGAGTCATACATCTCAGATAAGATTCTATGCATCTGTTCACAACCTTAGTCTGCCCATCAGATTAAGGATGGTAGGCAATAGACATGGCCAGTTGCACACCATGTAATTTAGTAAACTCAGTCCAGAAACTGCTTAGGAACACAGGGTCCCTATCAGACACAATGGTTTGGGGCCACCCATGTAGCTTAAAAATGTTGTCTAAGAACAACTGGGCTATTGTTTTAGCAGAATAAGGGTGTGCAATGGCTAAAAAATGTGCATATTTAGTAAATCTGTCTACAATGACCAGAATAGAGTTCTTACCTTGCACCTTAGGGAATCCACTGATAAAATCCATTGATATGTCTGAAAAGACACTCTTTGGAATGGGTAAGGGCTGTAAGAGTCCAGGGTAGGCAACATTTTCAGACTTTGACTTCTGACAAATGTGACATTGCCTTATAAACTGCCTTACCTGCTTATGTAACCCTTCCACCTGAACATTCCCTGAATCCTCTGGATAGTGGCATGCACCCCTGAATGTCCTCCCATTGCTGAATCATGGCAAAGAGAGATAATATCCTCTTGTAACTTCAGATCCTTCCCTATGACAATTTTATCATTTTTTGTCAAATAAGTCCCATTCCACTTGTACCTTGAGACAGTTTCCCCTTGCTGAAGTTTAAGCAATTTGGCTTTAACCACCTCATCATTATCCCAAGAGCTCTTAATCCTGTTGAACAACTCAGGATCAAAGGTGGATAATGTCATTGTACATAAGGCAGGACCCTGCACTCTTGACAGTGCATCTGCTACCTTATTCTCCACCCCTTTCTTGTACATAATCTCATAATCAAATCCCAACAGCTTAGACAACCACACATGCTGTAGAGGGGTGGTAAGCTTCTGTTCCAACAGGTGTTTCAAACTTTTTTGATCAGTTTTAATGACAAAATGTCTTGTGAGAAGGTAATGCTGCCACTGTTTAACTGCAAACAATATGGCTAGCAATTCCTTTTCATAAACTGATAAAACCTGTTGTCTAGGGGATAAAGCTTTACTAATGAAGGCCAAGGGATGACCATCTTGCATTAAAACAGCCCCAATACCTAGGTTAGAAGCATCAGTTTCCAACACAAAGGTTTTGGTAAAGTCTGGTAATGCTAAAACTGGTGGATTACATAGGGCCTGTTTGAGATTATTGAAGGCAGTAGTTGCTTCATCAGTCCAATTGAACTTATCCTTTCTTAGTAAATTGGTTAGGGGTTTAGCCAAGATACCATAGGATCTTATAAACCTCCTGTAATAACCTGAGAGACCCAAAAATCCCCTTAACTGTTTGATATTCACAAGTTGAGGCCAATTCTTAATAGCTTCAATTTTCTTTGGATCTGTAGCCACTCCTTGCCCATAAATGATGTGGCCCAAATATTCAACAGTGCCTCCCCCAAAAGAGCACTTTGATAGTTTAGCATAGAGTTGATTTTGCCTCAGGATTCCCAATACTTCTCTTAAATGATTCAGATGCTGGTTTAAGGACTTACTATAAACCAATATATCATCAAAAAACACTAACACTGACTTCCTCAACAGTGTTTTAAAAGTATGATTCATGAGGGCTTGAAATGTGGCTGGTGCATTGGTTAAACTAAAGGGCATCACCAAAAATTCAAAATGCCCCTCATGTGTCTTAAAAGCTGTCTTATGGATATCATCAGGAAACATTCTGATTTGATGATATCCTGATCTAAGATCCAGCTTAGAAAAAACAGTTGAACCACCTAATTCATCCAACAAATCTTCTATCAATGGAATAGGGAAGCCATTTTTTATTGTTGCATCATTCAATTTCCTGTAATCTATACACATCCTCCAGCTTCCATCTTTTTTTTTCTTTACCAAAACCACAGGAGCAGCAAATGGACTTGTGCTACCCCTTGATTAACCCATCATCCAATGGTTCCTTGGTCATGTTTTCAATGATATCCTTTTGGGCCAGTTGATATCTATAGGGCTTCTGACTTATTGTTATAGACTCATCTTTAAGGATGATTCTATGGTCATAAGCTCTATGGGGTGGTAATGCTTTAGGAGTTTCAAACACATCATCAAATTCCTTTAAAAGTACATCAATGGCTTTCATACTTACATTTTCAGTGACTACAGTCTTGTGCTGAAACTGCTCCTTGTTTTCATCCAGCATACTGCATAGCTGACCATGTACCACTTGTCCTTCCCCACTCAACAACTGTTGCATCACTTCCATAGAACAAAGTGATAATTTGTTGTTTTAGCTGCCCTTTAGTTGATAAGACTTGTTGCCCACCTTAAACTGCATGGTTAAGTCCTTGAAGTTCCATATTATATCCCCAAGAGGCAACAGCCATTGTATTCCCAGAACCATATCATAACTTGCTAGGGGAATAACCAATACATCTGCCTTGAACCATAAGCCCTGCATCTGCCATTCAAAATTTCTACATATCTTCCTACAAATTAATGGTACCCCATTGGCCACTCCTACCTTCATGGCCCCAATCTCATCAAGCTTACAATTGAGTTTCGTGGCTAACTTTTCATCTAGGAAATTATGGGTTGAGCCTGAATCTGTGAGGATTTGTAGGGTCCTTGTACCAATGTTTCCAACTACTTGCATAGTGGAAAAAGATGGTACTCCTGTTAAGGCATGAAAAGAAATGAGAGGATCACTGGTTGTGGTATCAATTATGGGTTCAGGCTCATTAAGGGCAGAATTGTCATTTTCCTCTTCTTCCTCTATTTCTAGGATATACAGTTATTTGTTTGGGCATTTATGAGTGGAACTGAATTTTTCAGGACACCAAAAACATTCACCTCTTAATCTTTTGGCTTCCATTTCTTTTGTGGGAAGGTTAATTCTATTTTGTTGTGAAGTTTTTGAGTTGATGGTGGAGTAGGTAGTAATGGTAGATGGTTTGTGTTCAAGGGTGGTTTAAGAATAGAAGTGGAAGGTTTATAGGTAGAAATAGGTGTTGGGTTTGGATAATATTTTCCAGTTTGATTTGTAAAGGTTTTAGGTTTAGAAGAAAGAAGTTTGTTGGCCATGTCCTGTTTCTTGGAAAATTTGTAAGCTTATTTCATGTTTTTAGGTTCAAATAACCTCACAGGTCCAGACAATTCAGGTTTTAAATTGTTCAGGAATAGGCTTACAGCATATTCCTCACAAATAGTCACTCTTAACAATTTTTCATCAAATTTTTCACAAAACTCTTCTAATGTTCCTGTCTGAACAGTAGCAGCCAATTCACCCATAGCATCATTATATTGTAGTGTAGAGAACCTATCTATGATGTTATTGGTATATTCAGACCATGTTACCTCAGAAATAGGTTTTCTTAGGTTCTTAACAAAAGAGGCATGCCATTTCATTGCCTTTCTTTCAAGATTTATGGCTGCATACCTAACCTTAAAGGTCTCTGGTGTATCATCAACATCAAAGAAGTGATTACACCTGCAGATCCAATCTTCTACCTCTTCACCATCGAATTTGGGAAACTCAATCTTTCCCAATCTATACAACCTCTCTGTTCTTGCATTGACATTGGTAGAACCATCTGAATTAGTTCTAGAATCACTGGATGTTTGCATGTTAACATTGTTATGGTTACTGTTATGGTTTAGAGTCAATTTATCCATCAATTGTTTTAATTCTTGAAAAGATTTATCTGTCTTTTCCATAAAAGCCTCAAATTTCAACAAAGAAGTGGTGTGGTTTTGCACTGTCTTCTCCAAATCTGTTTGAGATCTTGTATTGGTCATGGTGTGTGATTAACGGTGAAATATTATTATTATTATGATCTTGTAATGAATCGAAAGTAATAGTGATACTACTATTATTATTATTATGCAGAGGAATGAAATGAATCAGGATCAATGGATGAAAGAATGGAATAAGTTGATCTTGATGATGAACCTGGTGTAGAAACGAAAAGATCACAAGAAATTGATTGAAGAATCAATCAATGAAGATGAAGAAAGAAACTGATTGACAAATCAATCAATCCAATAGAGATCACTGGATCAAGAACCTTCCGAGAATCGTTGGCTCTGATACCATTGTTATGGTGTGTTTAATGGTGGTGGTGATATATGGTGATTCACGGGGGTGACTCACCGGAGAAGACAAAGAAAGGAGAGAACAAGAGAATAAGCTCAAATCAATCCGTGATTATCATTCATCATCATAACCGCTATATAACATAGAGCTACAAATGACAGCTGTTATCAACTAATTGTTAACAGACTTTCCTGCCCACTTTCAAACATACAATTTGACACAATTAACCCTCAACTATCAATTATTACAATAGACCCCCCTGACTTATTAACTACCATGTATCAGAGTGTAAACGAGCCGAGCCGGCCCGAGCTCAAAAAATTTATGAGAGCTCGAGCTCTGCTCGATTGGAGCTTTGTTTTCAAAGCTCGAGCTTGGCTCGTTGGAAATTTCTTAAGGTCGAGCTCAACTTAGGCACGACTCGATTATAATATACTAGTTAATATATTAAATAAAAATAATATACATAATAGGCTTGCGAGTTCGATTTATGAAGCTCGGCTTGGGCAAGTTAGCAAACAAGCTTAAATGAAGGGTAAATATTATTAAATATTAATAAAACTAATATTATACTAAGGCTCGATAAGGCTCCACTAGCATGACGGGCCTCACATGCCAGGCTCAAGCTTGGGCTCAGGCTCGATTAATAAACGAGCTTTATTTTAGGATCAAGCTCGGCTTGGTTTTGATAGCTCGACTCATTTCGAACTTTTTACCGAACCGAGCTCGAGTAGCCCGTGAGCTGCTTGGCTCATTTGCACCCCTAACGACTCAAATGTATAAAAATAGTGCAAATATCAAAATGAAAATAAGTATGGTACCATGTTGGGACTATAGTGAATATGCATTGTTATTCTATGACATTTTCACACCATCAAATTGTGAAAAAGAAAAAGGAACTATCTGTTACCTCTTTTTTTCCTTCTGCTTGGCTGAGGATTGAGAAAATCAGTATCAGAATACCTCATGAAACATCCGGTCATCAACGCGCGCCCTTCAGACCAAGGCAAACATTGTAGAACAGATACAGATGCAGCCTCCAAACAAATCCTACAAGAATTTGCAGTCAATGTCCTCCAACAATTCGCCAACACATAGGCCGACTCATTCACTGTCCGAGGAATAATCACTTCTTCTCTTGCAAAATAATCAGCGTTAGTCAATGCATCCCTAACCGCAGCTGACACAGCCTGCCTTACTGAATCTTGAAACACACCACTCTTCCTTGTGGTATTCCCACAAATAAAAGTGTCACTACGTCCCACGTACTCGTTGTAGAAGTTATAGTTTTGAAATCTCATAAAACAACCGTCTTGGTAAACACTAGCACCAGTATAAGGAAAGCAACTGGACGTAGCGTAATGTGCTGAATCATAGCATATCATGCAGTCGCTTGTCGAAAGATCACCATAACATTGAACAAGTCCAAAACTAGAGTCAGGTGTTACGCCTGCACTTGCTGTTGCAAAATGTGAAGACTGTATTTGGTTGCCAAGGTTTTTAGTTGCTTCGATAAAGTTTAAGCTAAACCGCGTTGCATTGTTTTCTTGCTGATTGTTACATAATATTTTGATGATTTGGTTTCTAGGAGCCCCCTCTAATCTATCCATCATAAGTAGAACTACAACAATACTCATAAGAACAGACGTCGCCTTTATTGATCTTTTCGGGGTCACCTTCCGCTTTATTTGCAGACTGGATTTAGGAACATTTTTCTGGTAGTGAATAAGCAACTATGAATTAGATAAACTCTTTGAGTAGAAGCAAATGATACAATTGTGATGCATTATTAGATATTATTTAAGGTTAATGTTAGGTTTAAATATAACAATATTCAAGGTATATATCATAGCGTATGATTCGCACTCTTAATAGCGCAATTCTTCTTGACACAGTTCATAACTGATTAAACGATTTCACTCATCAATAATTCCACCTGACTTTTTCATAAGTAGCAATATTAACAAATCTATATATCTACCTATCTACTGTCTACTTTATTTTTATATAATAAATGAAAATCTTTGAGGACACGTGTCACATTCTAGTGCACCTAATTAACCCTTATTTTCTGCCTCTACCTGTTATTAAATCATATAATCTCCCCGCTTCTTTCACCTATTAAATAACAATTTTCTCGCTTCTCTCTTATTTGTTTAATAATTATTTAATATTCAATTATTAATATTTTACTGAGCTAGCACGTGTAATACGCAGGATTCTAACCTAGTTGAAGTAATAAATGAAAGTTTTACAAACCAATTAAACCAGTGATATCCATCCAAAATCATATATCGTCATCACAATCTATCTCTACCACGTACGAAACACAACGAAATATGATCCATTCGTATCTAATATATAATCAAATGACACATAACCGATTCATAACAAAATTGAAGTGGAGCTCACTAGCCGAACATAACATTAGCAAGCTCAAATCGAAAGTAAGTGATAAAAAAAAATCGTCTAGTCGATATCATTTTTCAAACTAGCTAGCTAGCTACATGAATTGTGTTCATCATGCTTTTGTTGAGGTTTAACATTTAATTCCTACGTAAAAACACAAACAAAAATTACAAAATAATAATAAATAAATAAATAAATCACCAGCTAGCCAGATATATTCAAGTAAACAATATCATATGGAATTCTTACCATTTGTTGCATGATTTGGAGCTTGCAAGCAAGTTGTTGATTTGTTGGGTTAAGATTAAATTTTATTTTGCGTAAATGGATTTATTTAAATTGGAGAGAAGGAAACATGTAGTTGAACGTAACGTTTGTGAGGGACCAACCAACACGTTTTATATCCAAAACCGTAACGTTTTATATTCAGACGATATTCCTATTTATCATGTGTGGTCACACCGTTCTTTTTTCGGTTGTGTTTATTTTCTACAAATTTTCTTTCTTATTGGTTTTGGTTATATTTATTTTTTATGTTTTTTATTCATATCTTCAGATCTGTTTAATAATCACGTTATGGACCCTAGTTGTGGGCATATGTTCGTGTTGGTGATGGGAAAGGGTGGCAAAGGAGACCAAGTCACAAGTTAGTGGACTCCAGACTAAATTTAACAAGTTGGTTAAATTAGTTAAGTTTCCTAATGGGCTGTTTGGTTGATTAAGTGCTGAATTATTAAGAGATCTGAATCATTAAGAGGCTCTGAATGATTAAGTGCTGAATGGTTCAGCTATACACCAAGTCTGAATGATTCAGCTCTTAATCATTCCATTCAGAGCATTTTTAGGTTGAAACAAACAGTCTGAATGTTGAACCATTCAGAGTTGAATAATTCAGAACCTCATTAAGAGGCTACCAAACAGGCCCTAAGTATGTTTTAAAATACATAAAACTTAGAAAATAACCTAAACAAACAATTCATTTGATGGACTGGTAAAGACAATGAAGATAATAACTAGGCTTTCTTTGGAGGTCGCCAATTCGAATCCGAGCCAGATGGGTGTTTTGTCCAACATGTGCTACGCCATAAGTTTCGACTCTCGTGGTAGTGCAGTTGGTAACAGGAGTTATGGTTCCTCAGAGGATGCAGTTTGGGCTCGTTAAACATGTGTTATGCCCTCTATGGAGAAACCATGTGGGTTCTAGAATCGGTGTCGGTCTCGCAAGTCGAAATGCAGCCACCCAATCATTTTGAAACATTTGTCGTTTTAAAAAAAAACCCATAGGTTTAAAAAAAATACTAAAATTGGAATTCACCCATCATATCAAAATGTTTGTTTTTAGACATGAGTCGGAGTTCTTCCAAGCAGAAAAATGTACCTTAGTTCCATCTTGTTATTGATCTTTTTTTACAATTTAAGTAGTAACTAAGAAATAATAAGACTATCCGTTGTCGGCCGCAAGCGAGCACGCGCGAACCACAAACTTCAATCTCAAGTAACCCGGTCACTTGACCCCGTTGTGGCTGGGGGTGAGCACCGGCGCGACCAAAGCACCTCTCTCTCCCGTTAACGCACACGACCACCGTCGCATGTGCTCGCGCCGCGGCTGTTTGCGTGGGGCTCTTGTGACTGGGGTGAGCACCGGGATGAAACCTCCCTCGCGCCGGAGCTCGCTTGCGGCCCACAACGAACCGTCTAAACCAACAATAACCTTAACAATACGTGAAAGATACTATGAAGATAAATCAATCGAACTTAATATTGCACCAAAATTCCATCCTGATATTGAAAAAGAGTGTGTTGTGGTATTGAATTAGTCATTAGAATAAAAGTTTGATTTAATGTATTTGAAAATTGGTTTGTCGAATAACATCGTATAATATCCGATAAGTGTTTTGTTAAAATGGAAAAATGAGGAAAACGAGCGATAAACATCTATATCTATATATCTATATCTCCCGGGGTAATCAGCTAGTATATATATATATATATATATATATATATATATTGCAAAGAGATTAATCCTACATGTTATACTTTTATACAATCTCTCTTTTGAGAGATGCCACATAAGATATGATGTGGCAACTTTAAACCAATTAAAAAAAAGAAATAAATATGATTTAACCTAATCTATTATAATCTTTAACCTAATCTATTAAATACATAATCTACTAAATCTAAATATTAAACCTTTATTATTTTATCTCCCGTGTTTCCTCTCATAACTTTTAAACGTTAATATCTTTTATATACGATATTTTTCAAAGAAAAAAATTACACCAAATTAACGAGCATTTTATTATCTTTCCAACGAATCACATAGTGCTATATAAAAATCGGAGAAAAAAATGACTATTTTTTGTAACCCGACAGGTATTGTGTCGGGTTTGGGATTAGTTTAAAAAAAATGTGGGTTTGGGTCGGGTCTGGGATTAGGTGATACCCGACCTGATTACCCGAAACAACATACCCAAATACCCGATCATATACCCATGAATTTTTTAACGCATCACATAACCCTTAGACAAATGCGTCCGATATTTCAATAATTAACTTTTTTTTCTTATTTCATATTAGTTCTTTTTAGAATGATCGATTACAAACTTCCGAATTCATTTGTAATGGCACTAGATTTATACCTTGGCGCAGAGATTCGTTTTTTTTATATTTAAATATGATAACTTATGGCAGGGATTTGTTTAAAATTATAATAATAATAATAATAATAATAATAATATATTTTATTATTTATATTATATATTTCAACCCGGGACGCTCCCGGGATAAAAACTAGTAATATTATTAAAGATAAAATATAATTACAAAGAAAATAGAATAACATAAAAAATAGAGTTAAATGCCAATTTCGTCCCTGAGGTTTGGGCCAGTTTGCCACTCAAGTACAAAACTTTTTTTTTTTTTTGCAATTTCTTCCCTGAGGTTTGGATTTTTTTTGCCAAATTCGTCATTTTCACTAACCCAGTTAAAAAAGCTCGTTAATGTCAGGGGTAGCGTTGTCTTTTTACCTCAGAGACGAATTTGGCGTTTAAAAATAACAACAAAAAAACTAAAATACACATACGTATATATAATGTTGAATATTTTGTTTTGTAAGCTCAGGCAGTCAAAGCATAAAAATGAAATTCCATGATAACAATACTAGAAACTTAACAACAGGGGGAGGTTTGTACCATAGACTTCTTTCTGTAGATTTGATAGGTATCAGCGTAATCGATATTTTTTCCGTCCCAGCAAAAATAAATCAAGATGTAAGTGCATATGATAAGCCAGATATAATAATAAATATGTTGGAAACTAAATAAATAACCAATTAATCGAATGTAAAGAATACCTGAAGAAGGTAAAACTTGATATTAGCGCCCAAAAGAGAAGAAGAGAGTAGAACTCAGAATGATGCAAGTATAACAGTATCCATATTGGAGTCTATCCATAATTCGGGTTTGAAAATTTTGTCAGTGGTGCTTAAATTGGGTGAACACTAGTGATCATCATAAAGTTAAAAAATAAAAGAAACGATCATTAAAAAACCTGAGACACGGCGATTATGTTCATGTTTACGTTGGCTAAATGAACATCCAATTCTTTTTCCACAACTCACTTATATATTGTACAAATTTGAGAAATAAAAGCTTCATATTAGATGTAAAATCAATTTTATGATTACTCCAATGGCCACATATACAACATATATTATTACGGACTGTTATGTAAAACGTATTTGCAAAACAAGAGAGATGAATAGATGACACTCATGAAAGCAGCCAGTTTGAAAAATAAGTAGAAAGTAAACATTATCTGAATGCCAAATTCGTCCCAAAGGTAAGGTTGAATTTTAAATGCCAAATTCGCCCATGAGGTAAAAAGACAACACTACCCCTGACATTAACGAGCTTTTTTAACTGGGTTAGTGAAAAGGACGAATTTGGCAAAAAAATCCAAACATCAGGGAAGGAATTGCAAAAAAAAAAAACTTTTGTACTGGAGTGGCAAACTGACCCAAACCTCAGGGACGAAATTGGCATTTAACTCTAAAAAATATAATACCATAATATCCCAAGTTCCCACTAGGCTAGATCCACTTGGTGATCCATATTAGTTTTGTTAAAAATCCCATGGCCCAGGGGATCATTTTCTTTAGAAAAGTGGATTGTGCATTTAAAGAAGGTTCTAAGCTCGAAGAAATGAAGAAAGATGATGTATACGGTCATTTTGGCTAATTGCTGGCCTCTTTGGTTGGCTAGGAACGCTATGGTCTTTGATAGAAACTTTATCTTGGTGCAATCGTGGTGGACTTAATAAAGGAAGACGCCTTTTTTTGGATCTCGCACCGTGCGAAGATCCAAAACCTCTCTTGAGCTAGTTGGATGAATTTCGATGTGCTTGTTTTGTGTAACTTTGTTTCTGTTTTGGAGTTTTTTTGGTGTTCGTAATTTTCAACTTTTTGCTGCCTTTTTATATTTAGCTATAAAGTGATTGCCGTTAAAAAAAATATATATGTTTGGATTATTTTATCTCTCTAGCATTGTTGCAAACCGCCAACCATGATCATGATCACCATGACATGTATCATGTTAGTAGTAAAATATGGTTCAAACAAGCAAATCACATAAATCTAATCAAAGGATAATTGACGGATCAAAGAAATTATAAATTGTTACGCAACCAAATTAATACAATGTTTCTGTAGATTATTCGCAAAACTCGCAAAACAGATGACAAGTAAACTAAAGTCAAATTGAGTGGACGCTTTGATACTTTTAAGTTTTATTTTTTAAATCAATGTATTTTACTTTTTTTACGTGAGTTTCGTTTATTTAAAACCAGTAGGAATGTCCGCGCGTTGTGGCGGGTGCATTTGTTTTGCCCCTCATGCATCGTGTTTGTTGGTTATTCGTTATGATAAAGTAGAAAACAGCGATGTATAAAATATATGTTATTAAAAACTAAACTCATAAGTATATCTTCTGAATGTTTTAAATGCGTACATCATAATAGGTCGTACTATTCCTTGCAACACCCTTAAATTGGCCCACGTCCTTCGGTGGGACCCTTTTATGTATCTTAAAGGCAGATAAGTATGTTATCGTAGAGCGGTGCTTAGCGTAGTGAAGTGGTGTTGTATTTCTTAATGACCATAAGATTGTAGTGGAAGCGATGTAATTACTAAAATGCAGTTTGTAGTGTGCAACATATTTCTATTATTTTAGGGCACCTACGAGATGCAGCGGAGTCAATGATTTGCATAGATACTCTCGTTTTATGTTAGTTTGACAAGCGCCGTAACAAATATATTGGACCAAACAAATTAGTAATCAATATAGTTAAAACTACCAAATCGACTGATAAGTACTTGTCTTGTTTTGGATATGTAAACAATTGGTGACTTCGTGAGATCAGAAACTTAAATTCTATTCCTAGAAGCTTAAGTAGCAGAGAAAACAAAAAAACCATCGAGGAAGATGATGACGTTGCTCATGAAGTATCTCTACCATATTTGTTTGTATAAACATCAAGCCTACATATATCGCTCACTTTAATGGGTTGAAACGTGTTATGGGCTGGGTGTGTTGGCAAACTTCAAGCCTACATATTCATTTGTTTGCAGAAGTGTCACATCATACCATACTGCAACCACATAAATTTAAAAATAAGATATAAATACATAATATATGATGTAATTTATTTACTATAAACATTGAAAGATATGTAAGTTATGTATGTGAAGAGTCACCATATTATTTATATATCAAATACATGACCACTATTTATAAGACTATAACATTGATGCAAACATAATAAAGACATGGAGGTTATGAATATAAAAAGTCAGCACATTATTGTTAATTTCCTCATCAATTTTATAATTATGTTTAAATTAATTACTTCAACAATTTAATATTTAGGTAGAAAGACAATTTTACCCCCTAAATGGCGTTCAAAGAGACCATGTTGATTGAAATTGAGGAAAGTCTTCATACCCTTCTCCAACCATCCTCTCCATCATCTGTCCTTCATGTCCATTTGTTCCCTGCAACATCAGTTTTCATCCCATGCAGTAAGTGGAAGTAATATTTATAATATATTAGAAACGTAATAGCAAATCTAAAATGTTATATTTATAATTTTTTTCTGTTTTATTTAGTTAACAATATATATGATTCAAGATACACAACTTCTTAACAAGGATAGATATGAAAGCCATCTGTCACCTTCATAGGGGCCATATCATCCAATTCAGTTAAGTTGAAGTCAATAGGTCATAGCACATGCTGGCTTCTGAAAGCTTCATGGAAAGAAACTACAAATGCACAAAGAAGAGAAAAAACTATACTAATTAATTTTGAAAAAAAAAAATCTCATCAATAATTCTGAATATTGTTTTTTTATTGTTTTAATTGTTAGTTGCACAATTAAATTACCTCAATTTGATTCTGCAACGATCCAACATAGTTGATTATTACATCCAACATCACTAGCATTCCCATTGTCTATAGCAGATAACTAAATGTAAATGGAGCAAAACAATGATATATTATGAAGATAAATTTTTGTAATTGTCAAAGAACATATGAACAAGTAGAAATATATATATATATATATGTACATAAAGATTAACTCATATCTTTATACCTTGTAGCATCCGGGAATCATATCTTGCAAGCGTATTAATTTCTCATTAATTTTTTTCTCTTCTCATCTAATGAACACATAATTTTTTTGGACAAAACAATGTTTCAAAACATGAAATTAGCTCTAAGATTTTGTTTGGGGTTATGAAAAGACTATTAGGATTTAAGAAATTGATTATAATAAAGTATATATACTAATATAGATGAGGTGTTGAAATGTCTCACATTTAAGATGCATCATAGGTTAGGTTGTATTTTGTGTTTTAAAAGTTAGACATAAGGGCATAATTGGGATAAGATTTTAGGATGTGAGGTATTGGATTATGTTAAATTTACTAATCTACCCTCCTAATTGTCTTAATTGTCACAACTATGCCAATAATACCCTTAATTTTTTTGCTTAAATATGTTGTACATGTTGCTTGTTAAGTTGTACGGAAATAAAAATGACTATGTTGTACACCACTCCTCCTTTAAAATGTACTAGTGGGAATGCCCGCGCGTTGCAGCGGAAGCGTTTGTTTTGTCTCCTTGTTAGGGATGGCAAAAAAACCCGAGCCCGACGGGCATACCCGAAACCCGAAGGATTTGGGACGGGTATACCCGATACCCGACGGGTTTGGGACGGGTTTGGTATTGGAAAAAAAATATTTCGCGGGTATGGGACGGGTATGGTATTAGGTGATACCCGACCCGATTACCCGAAACTAAATACCCGTCTACCCAAAATATATACCAGAATACTTTTAAGTTTTATATATATCTTTTCTTAACTATTTTTAGTAGTGTTACATTCCTAATAGATTCATTATTTGAAGAATAAACTTTTCATCAAAAATGTATATTCTAATAACATTATTATTTATATTTATATACTATGAAATATATAAATAGTTTTCAAAATTCATACTATAATATATATTTACAATTTCATATATTCTAGATTTCTTAAAACATAAGATTATAAAAGAAAATAATATATATATATATATATATACATACATGCAAATACCAACGGGTATGCCTGATACCCACGGGTATGCTATATACCCGACGGGTAATGGGACGGGTATGGTATAAGATTTTATAACCGGGTATGAGTATGGTATTAGTCAAACCCGACCTATACCCAACCCGTTGCCATCCCTACTCCTTGTAATTATTGTTGCTTGTTGGAGAACCAAATTGAGATGAGGATTGTTTTAAACCCACATCAAACAGGAACATTACATCATATTTAGTAAAGTAAAAGTGGAGTCCATTTGTCTCATTTTCACTCATGGAAACGAGCTAAACACACATCAAACACGAACATTACAACACGATCACTAAACTAAAAGTGCGAATGCACTTGTCTTATTTTCACTAATGGAAACAAGCTAAAGTGCTACAAGATGCTTGTGGCGATTAAGAAACACAAGCTCATTCACCTTTTCAGGGAATTGATCCGAAAGAAAAGGAGAACCCCGAGGGACATATATATCGTCTCTTGGTTCGGCACGTACTTCTTCAGTTCTCCACTCCTTATGTATTCTCATATTCCCGTAATCTTTAACACATAATCCGCCTCAGCCATGATCATTGTTGCTGAACTTCAACTTTAGGAATCTGCACCTCGGACCCAACCATATCATTGTTTGTAAAGAGCCAAAAATTATGTAAAAGTTAAGATTACGATCCTGGAGTTCAAAAGTATAAATCTTTCTTAACAATGACAAATGCAACATAATAAAACAATCACAAATGCAACATAAGCATAGAATGGGAAATAACATCTTTTTAGAAGTTGTGTCCTCGCATATTCGGCATCCGGTGGTACTGTGGTACTGGGGTAGAATACATAAACAACTGAAAACTAATATACAACAATTTTGAACCAAGTTTAACCCACATCTGCCGGGTATTGACTTTTTTTATATACATCTAATAAACCATGATCACAACACTAATGCATAGCTATTAATACACTAATACATAAATATTGACCCACTAATATATAACCATAAATTAGTTCACGACTGCGCCTTCAGTCAACGAAAAAAATGTAGTTGTGCAAAGACAATAGAAGAACGGTAAAAAGGATGCAAAATAAAATACTGGACATACCTGCTTACTTGTACTGATCCTATTATATGTTCCAGTAAATTTGCACACATAAGGGAAAAGGTGGGTAAAAAATAAATGATGGAATTCCAAGCATGATAATCATACTAACATGAAATATGAAGTTGTTTTACATCATTTTAACATAGTTAATTTAGTTTCTTTGAAATTATATAACGGTTTTCTATTACCGTGCATTTACTCCAGAGAGGCTTGCCTCTTGTGGAGGGTACAACATCTGTCAAGTGGCAGGTGACAGGAAATTCCCCTGGGGGGGAGCCTTATGCCTACCACCACCCCAGCGTGGAACCGGTTCAGACAACATAGTCTGGACGTGTGAGTGGGGGCAGGATCTGCAAGAGCGGGTGTGAAGTACTCTCCCACCTCCGAATGAGACCTTCACCTTCCAGAAAAAAAAATCAAATTAGCAAATTAAAAGTCAAACTTATTTACAATTTAGTTGTTGACATGTTGCTATAATGTAGTGGGCCTATATCAAATTAACATATGAAACTACTACCAAACACCTAATATAACCATTAAATCAACAATTTTGATTCCAAATAATAACAAATACTAATGAACCATCTGGTCTAAACGAAAATAGGGCTGATTATTCAATTGTTTATTCAACAACAAATCACAAAAAGGTTAAATTATTATTGCAAGTAACATTTATAATCACAATGCAAGTAGCACTAAGTTCAATATATGCAAATCTATATGTATTGAAATAGGAGGTTCAGTACCTTTCGAATTGTAATATTGATATTCAGTTCTCACCAATTTTGATGACTAATTAATTCATCTTCTCCCAGATTAAAGTTTGGCAGATTAGTCATTTCCAAAGTTTTGCAACTTTGAAGCACATGACACTTTTCTAGGCATAAGTTTGATAAACATTTCATCAAATTCAAATAAATAGCCATAGTTCTAAGGAAAGATCTAATAAAACTACAAAAAAATATACGAAAAGATTCGTATATGATTATCATCAAAATAAAAAAAATACAGAACTACAACAGAAACATAAGCATTACCGGCCAACATAACCATTTAATCCAAGAGCAAGGTATGAGGCATTGAAGAATCGGATGGTTTCAAGAACGGCGATGAAAATACAAGCAAATGAACCCTGCATCACACCAAAAACCAACAAAATTAAAATGCATTTCACATAATTGACGCCATTCATGCTTAGATTTAGGGTTAGGATACGAACCTGAGTATATTGCCTAAACAATTAACATCAAATAAACATACAAAACGATACTATAAATAGGTGGATTCAATACGAACCATTCGGATGTACCTCGTGTGGATTGAGTACTCAAATGGTTTAATTCAATCATTCAAAATATAAGAGAAATAAATATTGTTAGTGTGAATTTGGTTTCAAGATTTTGGAATCGAAGGATTAAAGGGGATACAATGGTTGATTAAAAAGGTGGGTGGGGTTAGATGGGTTCATGAATTCAATAATTAATTAGAGATTATATCAAGGGGTTACATCTGATCATTATACTAAGGGGTTACGAACTTTAGTGAGTTTTATGAGGGTGAGTTCCATTAGAGAGATATAGTGGGTTTACCCGCGCGTTGCGACGGGATCCAAAATAACTTGTAATACGCTAGCAGTTTTCCCATCGCGCATTGCAGCGGGTAAATCATGTCGACAAACATGTATTCCTTAAAGTTTGGTTCATATTGGTCGACTCATTGTATAAAGTTCTTTAAAAAATGTAAAAGAAAACACGGACAAAATTGAAAAAAAACATATATAAGAACTAACAAAAAGCTTAAAAACTAAATAACTAAATAAATAAAACAAATAAATATACATAAAGAATATACAAGATTATAAGTGTTGGCTTACCAACATAATAATCGATAGTGCAAGACTACAAGTGTTGAACAATATCATTCAATGACAACTTTCAAGAGAAATAAAGAAAATAGTGTGATAAGGCAATGGTATGAGGGGTTTTAGAGATTAACTTGAGTGATGTTGATTTTAATTCATCATTGAAGACTAGTGGAATGCCCGCGCGTTGCCGCGGGTATGTATTTTTATTCACATTTTAAATTGCCAAAACTTTATACACCATACTGTAATTTATCCAATCCGATTTGTGCTTGATTTTTATTTGCAACATTTAGTTACACACATGAACCAAAGAGCCTTTAGCCTACTGGTTACAAAGTGTTAAATAAGGCTTAGCCTTTTCTTGTGGTGATAATTCAAATTTTATTGGTAACAAAAAGTTAATCCATTAAAAAAAAGGTACATGAATTAATCTATTACTTGGTAATGGTTCTAGGTAACAAAAAGTTAATACATGAATTAAATGTATTGAATGGTGCAATTGATTTGTATTAGTGACTTGTATAGAAGGGCATAGATGGAAGAAAATGGTAAAAGTTAGAGATTTATGCATGAGACCTTTTGTATGCCATCTTAAAATGATGGTGAAATTACCTTCTTACCCATCTCTCCTCCTTAATAAGGTGATATAGATATAGATATAGATATAGATATAGATATAGATATAGATATAGATATAGATAAAGTGTGTATTACACACATATACTATTGGCATTACATGTTGTACATAAGGGGTATAAAGGGAAGAAAATGGCTAAAGATTAGATATTTATTAAGAAACTCTTCAACTCCCATCTTAAAATGGTGATAAAATGACTATCTTAGCCATCTCGCCTCCTTAATAAGGTAACATAGATTATAGATAAGTATACACAGTAGTGTTTTTTAATGTTCAAGGGTATATGGTTTTGGGTAAACAAGCATGTATATTTCAAACAATCAAATTAAGTATCATCGGATATCATCCCCTCATAACCACGGAATATTTTATACCATTCTCATACCCGCTCCCATACTAAATACATGTCCTAAATATTTTAGGTTTATTCATTGGGTTCATGTTCGTTTGTCATTCCTACTTAAAAGTTTAATAATCACTAATCCGTATGTTGAACTTTTAGAAGTTTAAATAATTAAAATTATAGAACTATTAGAAGTGTAGTCGAGTATTTAATATTTGAAATATGTATTTGAAGTGAGTTTAAAATTGTATTTCAGATAACCTATATCTATAAACAAATATTCTCAATATTCATGGATACCCAACAGGTGTGTGATCATGTAACACCCCAACCGATGGCGGAAACATCGGGATGTCACGTATTGATGATTGTTTCAGTAGCACATGGTATAAATTGAATTTTAAATAATTTATTCCAATCATAAATATCCAAAATAAAGTGATGTCTAGAAATTCAAATACATGATATCAAATAAGCAACAACTTCAAATAACTTCATGATAAATCCTCATGCAAACTCAAGCCTCAGGTTCATTGTTACCTGAAACATGTTAATTTTGAAAATATTTTTGGGTCAACAAAAGTTGGTGAGAATTACATAGGTTTTGATAATCGAATAAAGATGTTGTACAATTCAAGTGTCATGGCAAGTCTAGTCCATATGTGAAAACATACTAGAAGTAAATCGAGTGCATAATCAACCCTTGTGACTGTTATAATGTGGTACATCCCATACGCTCATGGTTCACTCGAATATGTTATGCGATAACAATCACCCACGCTACCTTTGTAGGAGGCACGTATCCGGGTGGGATTGTCAGTCCAATAGATCTATCATTGTATACCGTCGGCTGATCAATGTTAATGATTATGCTAGAATTGTGCTTACCCTAGTCATGTTCAAGACATAATGCAACATAGAAAAACACATAGACACTTTGACGATTGAATTGCATATAGAATGTTGTAACATGTTTCACCCCCAAAATGGTGATAAATAGAAAAGGGGCTATGTAAAACTCACCTTAGCAAAATGTTACATCTCATGAAAAATTGAATAGTGTGTTGCCCAACAATGCCAAGTATTACCCTATAATTAAGGTAATAAATATGTCTAAGTCTATCTAGTCTACAAATATATTCTAGGGCTTCGAATTGGGGATAAGTGCTCGTTTGATTAATAATTAAAATGTTTGATAATTGAGAGAAATTTGATAAATAAATAAACAAAAGTCTTTTTGTAAATTTTTAAATTAAAGATGGTCACAATAATAAGTTTAAAGTATGAAAATAATTTTTATAAAATTATTTTCTTAAAAATAGAATATTAAATCTATTTATTTCAAATTGTCAAAATTTAACTTTAATATTTAAAAACACTAAAATTAAAGAAATATTAAATTAAAAATTGTATTTCTGTTCCAAATAATCAGAAATAATTTATATAAAATTTTGGTGCAAAAATATTGAAAAATGAATTTATCATGATTTATTTATGATTAAAACTAACAAAAATTGATTAAAAATATTAAATAAATGATTTTTCAGAAATAAAAATCATTTCAGAAAAGTTTATTGTTATAAAAACTCAGAATAATTTTTGTGGAAATTTTATAAAATTGTGTTGATATTTTTATAGAATTTTATAAATAAAATGGAATAAACTTGAATTATTTATTATATATATTAAATAAATAAAATTTTGAAAACTAAAATTGTATGTTAAACTTTTTCACTAGATTAACATAATATAATTTTTGTAGAATTTATAAAAGAGTTTTGGTATTTTAAAATGAATTTAAAAAATATAAAGGAATATATATATATATATATATGTTTAAAAAAATGTTGTTGATGCCGTGGTTCGAACCCGGGCCCTTGGCCGGTTCATGTGTTTTAAATCACAAGCCCAGACCAACTGGTCTGGACCCTGAGAACGTTTAATCTCTGATTATTATAATTATAATATATATATATATATATATATATATATATATATATATATATATATAAGAAACTGATTTATATTTAATTAAAATAAAAGGTTAAAACGGTTGCAAGGGGACTCGAACCCGCGTGACCTTGATTAACAACATCAGACACAACCACTTGATCTAGATCAGTGGTTGTGTTTGATTTCAGTTTATTTAAATTATAATACATACACTGAAACAGTGTTCTTCCCCAATTCGTAACCCTAATCTAAACTATGACCAATTGAGCTTGAATTAGTTTATAAAAACTCAATTAAACAGAGGGCTTTTAACCCTTCAACGATTACGCATCAATAGACATGGAAATACTTACGAACTATAACGAAAATTGTAGGGGAAGGTGGTGGCCGGAAGTACTCGGCTCCGGAGAGTACAGAAACACGACAGGGACGATAGAAGAAGTGAAATTGAGGGTTGGGAAATGTTTCTGCAAGTGTTTGGTTTGATGGGTTGACCCTATATATACTCTAACACGATTAAATGCTCCGATTGATAACCATGGTCAAAGTCAAGCTTTTCGAATTGATTATTATGTAGATCTTGGCGTGATTTGTGGGTCAAAACGTAATTGTCGTGTTGACCGGTCATTATCTTTCCAATTATTTTGAACACAGGCGCGTAAAAACGAGTTTGGTAAGTCACCGGAAAATCCGGGACTTACCGAATTTTTAGCCGGCTTCCAGCAACAGACGAGGACAAGGGTGAACAAGGTGGGCTGGGTTTGGGCCGTTTTTCTGGGCTGGGGTATTGGACTGGATTGTGTTGGCTAAGGGTGTTGGGTTGGGTTTAATTTATTGTGTTTGTGGGCTTGGTTTAGTCAAGAATTTTGACAAAACATTATTAAAACAAATCTGATTTTTATTATTATTATTATTAATATATATATATATATATATATATATAAAGAGTTTAAAATATATTGTTTCGAAATCATATAAGGATAGTACCAAAAAGTATACGATGGGTAAAACAGTAATTTTATTAATTCAAAAATTTTCAAAAGGTTACACGAGGCGCTTTGGATCAGAGTTTTAATTTTGGGTATTTTTTGGTGTTTTGAATTGGTTTTTTTATTTTTTTTAATTTTTTAATATAATTATTTTAAAAAGTTAAATAAAATAAAAAACAAATGTCTTAACTCTAATCAATCGTCTATATAGGCGTTTTCGATTTCCAAATGAATCAACGACTTAAACTTTACATTATCAACCACAAACAAAGGTCTTAACTCTAATCAAACATCTATATAGGCGTTTTCGATTTCCAAATGAATCAACGACTTACACTTGACATCATCAACCACGTATAGTCAAAGATTTTAACAAATATATTCAGTTAAGTACTAACGCAGACGTTGATCTGCAATATTTGAAAATTATCATTTCTTGACATGCTTGGTAACAGAGATGAACACTTCTTTTGTTCTACAATATTTTTTGTTAGTTGTTAATGTTTTTATAGTTTTTTCTACTTTTAGAAAAAATAAAAAACCACGTATAGTTGAATGCGGTATGTGCGTTAAATTTAATTAAATAAGTGAATGATCAAGGGATCCGCTTGAAGTCTAAAGCTTCGCGTGTCATCTCAAAGTATTCAATTCCGATAATCCACACCTTTCTCCTGAAGCAAAACCTCTCTAGGTTTTCCATCACCAAACGGATTCACCTTAGGCATCGGTTTGTCCACTCCAATTCCTACCATTAATTCCAATTCCACCGGTGCAATTAGAATCTGAAGAGAAGTTATTATCATCATCATCATCCACAATGTTCTTACCTAGAGCTACCAACCAGCTGGCATGGGAGCCAAGCTTTGAGAACTGGTGGCAGAGGGAGTTCGTACATCTCCACCTATGGAACCGCCAGAAACAAAACCAGGCAAAACCATTTTCTTGTTACTGTTGATTAAATCCTGGTTTTGAGAATTTGATGAGGCAACAACAAAGCTGCTTTTGAACTAAGCCATAAGTCCTGATTTAAGTGAGCTAACAGCTAAAGAGAAGTTATTATCATCATCATCCACAATGTTCTTGCCTAGAGACACCAACCATCCGGTTGAAGAAGAAGATGATGATAGATATCACTAACATAACTTGCACCGGCTTGAGATATGAGTTTGATTAGCTTAAATCTCTCTGATCCATGGTATCCACTTTCAAAGGATCCATGACACGCGATAATCGCTACGGTTAGTGGATACAATGGATCAGAGAGATTCAAGCTAATCAAACTCATATCTCAGGTTGGTCCAATAACTGAATTTGACTTGCTTGCATTGGAATCTAGTACGAAATCATCTCATTGCATATTCTCCATATCCATACCTTGTTTCAAGTATCTTGTAAAATTCATTTCGTCTTCAAGACTCCTAAGAGTCAACAAAGGTTGACTTCTTTGAGCATTAACCATGACTATATTACATTATTATTATTTATTATTATATTTGTAACTTAGTTCCTTTGTTTTATTATTATAATAATTTATTATTATCAAGAATCGGAAATTAGTAAAACGATTTATGAAAATATCAAGAATTGGGAATTAGTAAAATGATCGGATATGACTTCTGAAAACCACAAACGATCAATTAAACATTACGAAACGCGTCAAACAAAGACCGGAAGTCCAGCACGTCGATTAGACATGCAAAAATCGTGTTTTGAAAAAATATTGGTATCGACTGTATAGTCGGAGCACCAAGTAGAATGATTCATGAAAGTTGAACAAACTTGGATGTTTCAACCAAAACATACAAACGAGCAATAAACGACCCGTAACGCCTCAAACGAATTTTGTTGTATTGGGAACAACTAAAAACAATTTAAAATGAATTAAAACAAGTTAATTTTTCTAAAAAAAATGGCCAAAGCGCCTATCTTTGGCCAAAGCTAGGCGCCCGTGGTCTAATCAAGACCAGCGATAATCGCTACAGAGTGATGATAGTCGTTTTCGGCATTGTAAAGAGATCATTTTACTCATATAAAGTGTTTGATGTCACTGTGAGTACACATTGTGCATGACATTACATTTTGCATGTGTCATTTCATAACTTGCACCGGCTTGAGATATGAGTATGATTAGCTTAAATCTCTCTGATCCATGGTATCCACTTTCAAAGGATCCATGACACGCGATAATCGCTACGGTTAGTGGATACCATAGATCAGAGAGATTCAAGCTAATCAAACTCATATCTCAAGTTGGTCCAACAACTGAATTTGACTTGCTTGCATAGGAATCTTGTACTATGCATTCTCACATGAATATCCTTTGATGAATGCATTAGGGGTTGGAAACTCTGAAGACCAACGACCCTTTGGCAAACCTCCGTAAAGGTCTTCAAAGTTTCCATGGGAAGGTAAACATACTTGAAATCAATAGGAAGGTAAACATATATAACATTCTCTTCTTCTTCCATTACAAATCACTTTGCCATTAATACCAATGGACTACCCTCACGTCGGTATGGCCATCACCTAGTTCCAGGTTGCCTTCAGTTGTTGTCAGAGAGATATCTGTCAACGATGAAGGCAACATACTTGAAATCAATGGGAAGATAAACAATCCTCATCCGCAATGTTCTTATCTATAGCTACCAACCATCCGGTTGTTTTCAGGCTGCCTTCATCATTGATAGATAATGAGATTGGTGTTAGATCATAAGCAAAAAGGTAGACCACACCACTGTTAGTGAACCCTGTGTTGGATGGAAAGTGTCTTCGGCTTAAATGTCTTTGTTAAGTTGAGTTGGAGCAATCCCTGTGTTGGATGGAAAGTGTCTTCGGCTTAAATGTCTTGTTGAGTTGATTTGGAGCAATGTCGATAAAAGTTGGTGGTTATTATTTTGTTTTTTAATTTTTATAATTTTTTTTACAATATTTATATTAAAAAATAAAAATAAAAATAAAAAACCAATCCAAAACACAAAATTTACCACAAAAATAAAAGTTGGATTCCAAGCGCTCGCTTAGGCCTAAGCGAGACGTCTGGGGTTAAATTAGAATAACTTACCTCGGACTGAGGTAGTTAAAAAAGTAACCAAAGCGAGGCGCTTTGGGGGGGTGAAAATAGAAGTGAGTTTTTTTTTTTTTTTTTTTTTTTAATATCACCCCCCTTTTTTGAATCTTCCCATTTCTTTGACCTAGTCCAGGTGTCCTCCCGCCTCCCCTTTCCGGAGAAGGAGGACCAGAGCGATTCCGATCATCATTACTCACGCTTTACAGTCACTAGCTTTAAAAACTAATATGGTGAGTTACATTTATTTAATCCATCTTTTTCATTGTTCCAAAACAAATCCCTATTGCAATTTTCTATTTAACGCTTTCTCTTCTCAAATTTCTTTGTGGAACTAGAAATATGTAAATGTTTACTGACTTAAGTGAGCCTTTGAGTTGTCAGTTTCCCGTAGAATGGTGGGCGGGTCGGGTCGGGTCATCAGTCTTGTCCGTGTTTACAGTATTCGTTGATGGTTAAAAAAATCACTTAATTCACTGATCCTGGTTTTATTAATTTATTATAATTATCATTATTTATTTATTTTTATTTTTATTTTTTTAAAGATTTAATTTTTGTTTGATGAAACTGTATCTCTTATGCTTTTAACATGTTGTTAGAGCCTAATTTAACTTTAATTTTCAATTCTGCTCTCTCTGTTACATATGTTTAAACTGTAAATAATTATTTACATAAATGTATATTTCATTTAAGTAATAAGTACTCATTTTTTCCCTCTGTTTACAATAGCATAAATTTGTTGGGTTATTGTGATAAATTCTACATAAAAATTTTCTGAATTGTACCCAAGTGATCATGTTGAGTTAACTGAAGAAGAGAGGGATACTATTGATGAAAATCTTGACAATGATGAAAATGGTCTAAAACGAAAGTTTAAATCGGGAGTTTGGGCGCGCTTTATAAACGTCGAGTTGAAGGAACAAGGGAAGATGGTCAAGGAAGCTCAAGGCATCCGAAGATACAAACAGTTTAGCTCTGGCAGTAATAATGCATCTGAATTTAGCTCGAATGGAGGTTTTGAACAAACAAAGTGTAGGGAAATGATTGCGAAAATGATACTAGCCCACGAGCTACCTTTCTCACTTGTAGAGTATCATTGGTTCAACGAGTTTATGAAGTACAACAACCCTCGTTATCGAGAAGTGAGTAGGGAAACAATTATAAAAGATTGCGTAAGAGTGGTTGAAGCAGAACGAGAGAAGATAAAAAAGGCGCTACAAAATGTTGATATGATCTCACTTACAAGTGATTGTTGGACGTCAAATCAAACCGTTAGGTATATGTGTTTGACGACTCACTTTATTGACTCCGAGTGGAAAAAGCAAAAATGCGTAATTGGTTTTGTTGAGCTTGCGCCGCCCTATAGTGGTGAGGCTATTTCAGAAGGTATATTAGAGTGTCTTATTAAATGGGGTATTCAAGACAAAATAAGTACAATAAATTTAAACAATGCATCCGATGACGAAAGGGCAGTCGCTATTTTGAAGAATACTTTCGAGGGAAAGGGAAAATCACATTTTGAGGGGATGTTTTTTCATGTAAGATGTTGTGCTCAAACATTGACTTTGGTAGCGCAAGACGGTTTAGGAACAATTGATTGTTGCCTTGTAAAAATTAGAGAAGGTGTCAAGTATTTGAGGAAGCAATCGGATCGTCTTTTAAAGTTTGGTGAAATGGCAAGCGTTCTTGGTATCCAAACCAGTCGATCTTTATTTATTGATGTACAAACTAGGTGGAAGACAACACAACGTATGCTTGAATCCGCTATTCACTACAAACTTGCTTTCAAAGGTTATGCGTTGAGGGATTCAAACTTTGTGTGGTCCCTTACGGATGACGAGTGGGCTTGCGCTGAAAAAGTGTGCAAAGTACTTAAGGTACTTTTGGATGCTACAAATTTGTTTTCGGGTACATCATATCCGTCAACAAATTTGTTTCTTACTGAGATTTTTAAAGTGAAGAAAGTTATAACTAGCGCTTATATATCGGATGATATTTTCTTGAAGAAGATGAGTGCGTCGATGTTTGACAAGTTTGAGAAGTATTGGGGGGAAACTGAGGTTCTTATGTCGATTGCTTCTATTTTAGATCCACGTTTTAAAAAGGTGTCAATTTATTGGACTTTTGGGAGGTTGTATCCCGACAATGAGCTTAGTGATCGGGTTGAGTATGTGATTAACAAGTTAAAGTCGCTTTATGAAAAATACTCTAATGCATATCAAGTGGCTAGGGCTGCGAATAGCAACTCAACGAGCACATCAATGGAAGCACCAAGCGTTTGTGCTAGACAAGAAGATGATTTTCATGCTTTTCTTAAGTCTAAACCGGTTAAAACTACACAAAAAACTGAACTCGAGGTGTATTTAGAAGAGCCGAATTATACATATTTTAAGAACATGGAATTTGATGTGTTAAAATGGTGGAGTCAAAGTTCTAGCAAGTTCCCCGTTTTAAGCACAATGGCTCGTGACATTTATTGCATTCCCCTCACAACGGTTGACTCAGAATCATCATCTAGTGTCGGAGGACATATATCGGATGACTACCGAAGCTCTCTCTCGAAAGATATGGTTGAGCTTTTTGTTTGTGGTGGTGATTGGATAAGATCCACATCAAAAACAACCATACAAACTTTAGAAGTAAGCTTGCATTCATATTTCTCATTCATCTTTCGCTTATAGTTTTATTACTAACATTTGTATTTTTATTTGTAGCAATCGGCAAAGGAAGAAGAAAATTTGGAAATTGAAATCCCGACGAGTGACGCGGCCTTTCGTAGACATGAAAGGTAATCAAAATTACTTATTGAGTGTAAATACATACATGATAGTATTGATGTTTATATGGTAAAAAATTCTGTTTAAATACTGCATCTGCAGACCTACTCTTGTGCATATATTCTGAGGTTTGTTTCTTGCCAAATGAATATTTTGTCAAATGTTTTCTGCCCAATAATGCATCAGCAGTTCATCAATATTCTGAATTTTTTGTGTATGTAATGTAACCTGCATAATTGACTGTTTTTTTTTTTTTTTTTTTTTTTTTATTTTTTAAATCAGTCTGTAGTATACTTGAAAGAATCTCAAATGATGAAAAGAAGTTCAAGATCAAGATGTGGAAGGAAGCTCAAGATGTTTTTTTTTTTTTTTTTTTTTTTTTTTTTTTTTTTTTTTTTTTTTGTAGTGTTTTAACATGAGTAATTGTGAACTAGTAGTTATAACTTGGTTATTTACTACTTTTAACCTTAAGACTATTTTATTTTTACTGTTTATTTACCTTTAATACTGTTTTTTTTGTTCACCTTGTTAAAAAATCGAGTCGAGCCGGCTTGTTCAACTTTGAGCTCGAGCCCAAGTTCAATCTGGCTCGGCTCATTTACAGCTAATTAACACATAATCCAATTAATTCATTTATTGATCCCATTGATCAACACTATTCACTGACCCAACTTCAGTTAACCTTTATTTTAACCCAGTCGACCCATTTATGGCCGGCCCTTGGGTGGGCCGGGGAGGGCAACTGGTCAGGGTTCGGAAATATTGAGGGTACATTTTAAAAAAATCCTATATATATATATATATATATATATGTATATGTATATGTTTTTTAAACACATATTTAAATATTTAAACTCAGGCCTATTAAAAGCATCTTTTAAATTATAAAATAACCAAAATACTAGTAACCAATAACAAGTTTAAAAGCCCATTACTCATTTAATTTATTTAACTAAATAAAAAAAACAAAAAGAATAGAAGAAACCTGCGCCATACAGAAGCAAACAAAATTTCCCCCCAACCTAATTCAAAAGCTTAGGGCTAAAAAGAATGTTAAAGAAGCTTCACTCATCCTCGGTTACCTATTCGCTTAATACGGCATGCCATTAACTCATTATAATGCTTTAATCGTTGTTTAAAGAAAATATAATTTACGTTATTTATTTCATCAAGGCTTAAGGGTAAGAGACACATTTTTCGTGGCTTGGCCCAGACACCCGAATTCTCAGGGACGGTCATGGACCCATTGATCAACACTATTCACTGAAAGCAACAAACAAAAGCACGTCTTAGCATAATGCTTACTGCTTAGTGAGCGGATGACAAAAACTTTAAAATCTTAAAACTTGCAATATATAAAGTTAAAATCATGAACTAATAAATTGAACATGTAATTTGTAATGAACTTGACTCAATCATGAATTTGAACTTTAGCATATAAGTTATGACCAGGTACTGTCAAGTTATGTCCACCTATTATCCGAGATTGTGGATCACTTCCATGACGGATTGTGTGTTAGTTTAATTTTACAAACTTTTTAAGGCCGGTAGGGCTTAGTCGGCACAAAAACTTAATTGTGAAGTGCAAAGAGGTCCTGATAGAAGTAGAATAAACAACGTATAGAAGATTTGAAAGTAAAAATAAAACGGATAGATCTAACGATCTATTGTGATACAGAAACACTACACAAGAAACGATTAGGGCAAACTAAATGAGAATCGACATACATATAGATGAAAAAACATGATAACAAAGTTGCATAAAAACGTGTAAAACAAAAAAATTAAATAAGCGCATGTGGTGGTTGACGCGGTGCATGATCTTTGTCCATCTTATCCCGCACCATGTGTTTTCTTATGACCCAATTTAATACAAACGAGTTTTGAACTGCCCCTTAAGCATGAACCGTTTGGCGTTTGCTATGCTATCAGATCTACATAACAACCATTCAAATTGAAACACGTGTAGAGCGTGACGTAATTTAGCCGACGATTAGGATTAGGATGTAGCATCACTATTCATTTGTTGGCTGAATTTAGTCAAAATTAGACATTTATAGACCGGTTAATCAGTTATTTAGACATGGTAAATACTGATAACTAACCGGTCTATATGTCTAATTTTGACACCCCAGCGAAAGTCAAGGTATATTTTATTTTATTTTGATTTTTAATTTAGTTACACACCTTGAAAACATTATCCAGAAAGCTACCTGCCATGTAAGAATGACATCGGTGCTTCAATTCTCATTCCCGCCGGTTTCCAGACGACGCCAGCAGCAGCCAATCCTCGCCTCCGCCGACCGCCAGGCGCTTTTTAGCCGCATCGCTCCTGTTTATGATAACGTACGCATTATCCTCCTATTCCATTTTTTTCCTTCTTTCACAATTCACTCGC
This sequence comes from Ambrosia trifida, assembly GCA_028751855.1. Classification (NCBI taxonomy): domain Eukaryota; kingdom Viridiplantae; phylum Streptophyta; class Magnoliopsida; order Asterales; family Asteraceae; genus Ambrosia; species Ambrosia trifida. Next base: position 42,557,255 of record CM054123.1, on the reverse strand, counting down.
CATTACCAATTATTATTATTATTATTATTATTATTTGTTACAGTTGAATGATGTGTTGAGTTTGGGGCAACATCGGATATGGAAGCGAATGTCAGTTGATTGGAGTGGGTAACCTCCATTCTATCCCTACCTCATTTCTCCTCCTCTGTTCTTCCAGATATTATAATCTAATCTAATTATTATTATTATTATTATTATTATTATTATTATTATTATTATTATTATTATTATTATTATTATTATTATAATATATGATGATGATGATTGTAAATTGTTATGGAATGCTGATTATTGTAGGGGTCTTAAACGGGTAGTGTTTGATGCTTGACCCCCCAACCCGACCCGAACCTGAAAATTTTACATGAACTGAACCCGAAAATTGTGTCATACACTTGAACCCAAACACGACACAACATATTGATATTTTAAATTTAAAATTTGACAACAGAAAATACAAATGTATATTAACCGATTACGTTTTAATTATAAAATGTTATGTCAATTTCTTTTTTTTCAAGGGCGGGTAGTGCAGAACAACTATCCAGAAAGGGGTGGCGGCGCAGCTTGTTGCCCGCCTGTCTACTGTCCTTATGTAATTTATCCTTTATTTTTAATGAATTGAACACTAAAAAAAATTAAATTAAATAATTTCGCTTAACCTGTGAGTTATAATCATTGCATAAAATACTCGAAACAATTTAACTTATGACATACACAAATAAAATATAATATAAATGGGTTAAACGGGTCAACCCGGTGGGTTCAACACGAAGCCCGACCCGTTTAGCTAAACAGGTTCAACATGAAACTGATCCGAACCCGTTTAGAGTAAACACAAACCTGCGAATTTCTTGTTAGGTTCGTGTCGGGTTTTCATGTCGTGTTATAAATTCACACTCCTAATGCGTTGTATTGAATTTGGAAATTAGGGCAAAAGAAGGGAGTAATGTATTGGATTTGTGTTGTGGAAGTGGGGATTTGGCGTTTCTTTTGTCTCAAAAGGTTGGAGTTAATGGGCAGGTTGGTTTTTCACTCTTTTACTACGTTCACTTGTTATCGTCTTTGTAACTTAATGGGTGTTCAGGACCATGGTTTAAAAAAACTGGTGAGGCGTGCGCCTCAAGGCGAAACGCTAAGAAAACAAGTCTGAGGCGCGCCTCATGGAGTTCAGATTGTACATACGCCTCTAAGGGCTGAGGCGGTGCGCCTCAGGTGGTTTAGGCTGTTTTTGATGTGTGTGTGTGTGTGTTTTTTTTTTTGGTGTTTTAGACTTTTTGGGCCAATTAGACTTTTCTAGGTCATTTTTTTATAAGATACATAATTTTTATATTTATTTTTTGACTGCGCCTCGGTTCGCCTCGAGGCTTACACCTCATGAGGCGAAGGGAAAACGCCTCGAGGCTCTTTTCCGCTCTTTTTAAACTTTGTTCGGGACTGCTTATTTGCATAGTGTAACTGTATATTAACTTTTGATTTAATAAATCTGATTATTTGCGAGTGAAATAAGTTAGCTATTATCAGCAGCTGCAGGTTGCTATTCCTGATTACTTACTTGTTTCAATAAGCAATCTCAGACAATGCAATTTTATTATCTAATAAGATAGAAGTGTTTTTTTTTTTTTCCAGTTATTATGACATATGTGAATGTGAACTATCATTAACGGCCGCTATAATTTCTGCGTTTTCCACAATTGGCAGGTTACCGGCCTTGACTTTTCAAGAGAACAACTACAGATAGCTTCATCTCGGCAGAACATACGGTCAAAAGCCTGCTACCGTAACCTTAAGTGAGCATTGGTATATCAAGTGAGAGGTGGCAATTGGAACCCATTTACGTATTGAATGAGTTGATTCTGGTTGTGTTTTTTTACCAACGGGTCAAATGGTGAAACAAAATAAGTTAGCTTAATAGGAAATGGGTCGAAACTCAAATGAGTCAAATGATAGAATTTGATGTTAGTATTGAAGTAATACAAATTATAACCGTATATGGCACACTAATTATTCACAGAAAAGTAATGTTGGAAAAAAATGTTTCGGGTCAACTGAATCTGACTTGACTCATACTCAAATGTCACCTGTTACCCAACGCCTTCATTTTGCTACTTGTGAGTTGTATGGTTCATGGCTTATTGGTGATTGTGTTATGCCTTGTAGGTGGGTGGAAGGTGATGCACTTGATTTGCCATTTTCTGATTGTTATTTTGATGCAATTACAATGGGCTATGGGCTAAGAAATGTAATTGACAAATATAAGGCAATGAAAGAGGTGTATCGAGTTTTAAAACCAGGGTCGAAAGCATCAATCCTTGATTTCAACAAAAGCACTGATGAATTTAGGACATCGATTCAGGTTTGGTTGATGTTATGCTAATTTCTGCATTCTATGACAGTTTCCAATTTGCTATGGTCCGTGGTCCCGTTCATTTAGACTTACAACAGTTTTATTTTCTGAACATCCCATGAATTTTGATTTTTTTTTTCATTTCCAAGAATTCCTAAGGTGAAATTATTAATGATCCCAATATAGTTATTAAGACACATATTGATGATATATATTAATTTGGGTTTATAAGATTCCTCTATTCTGTCTTTCCGTTTAAGGGTAGGATTGATAATCGACAAACATTAGGTCGAATTTCTCAGTCTTTAGGGAAAGAGGGAGCATTTGTATTTTGATATAAGTTATTTGTACGGACGTACGGTTTTTTTTTTTCCACGCAACTCAAAAACAGCTAGTTCCTTTTATGTATTTTTTTCCTAATGTGTACAGGCCATGGTTTAATCGTTTTCACACACACAACTTTCAAACATAGCATGAATTTCTGTATGGGTTTACTCAACTTATCAACTTTCAAAGGAACTAGCTGTGTTTGAGTTACTTCAAAATCTTTTTTCATTTTAGAGTTTGATTTGCTTGCCATAATACAAAGTTTTTGACTTTTGTGGTAGGGTTGGATGATAGACAATATAGTTGTGCCTGTAGCAGCTGGTTATGGTCTTTCAGAGGAATATCAATATCTAAAGAGCTCAATTCAAGAGTTTTTAACAGGTTTGTTGTTATTGTTAACAGTTGGCAGTTTCATCTGATCTTTCTCTTCATATATGATAAAGCAGAATATGATGATATCATCAAACTGAATACGTGTCACTTAAGTAGGCATGAATTGGCCTTCATTTTCCATCAGTTGGAAGTTTATAAATTTGCTGTTGCCATCTTCCTAAATTCTTTCCAATCAGGCGCCCCTTCTAATATTCACACATAATCATATAATATACTTAACGAATAGCGTATCTAAAAGAACTTTGATACATTCAAAGTGAGTCGAGTACTGATACTGAAATACTAGCGATGTTCGCATTTATTTGTCATCACAGATTAAAATATAACATTTCTTTAATACTGTACATGAATAACTTTCGATTATTACATAATACATGTTTCTATTGAATCTAGTACATTAATTATTCATAAAATTCAAATAGTGGAGAAAAAGTTGTTGGAGGGGTCCATCAATCAAAACCAACCTGATCCTTTTTGACTTGTATTTTAAGCATAATCTATTTGGACCTAAATCCGTTGTGAGTGACATGTTCCCAACTCGCTTGACCTTATTTCCTCATTTAGTCGGTTCTATCTTCATTTCCTCTTTATCAAGCAACCGACATCCCACCTTTGCTTCCTTTCATTACCTGTAAAAAGGATTCCCAAAACGAAAAAGTTTAATGATAGAAAAGATTTGGACCTAATTAATCCGGATGCCTTTTGGTGTTGTAATATCCTTTCAACTCACATGTGTGCAATATCGAAAGAATTATTGTTATTGAAAGTCCTATATTTACGAGCTAGAGATCCTAGGGTACATTATATTAACCCGTAGATTTCATACTAGTTACAATATGACTAACATATTCTACTACTTCTTGTGCTAAGGTGAGGAGTTAGAGCATCTCGCTCTGAAAGCAGGATTTTCAAGCGCTAAACATTTTGAAGTCGGGGGAGGACTCATGGGCAACTTGGTTGCTACACGATAAAGAAGCTCAGAATAATGTTTTGTATGAGGAGTAAATAATGGTTTTTATCACAAAAGGTTAGAAACGATAGTTTGGTTCTAAAACTTTATTTAGTATATGCATGTTACTTCATTCATGAACACATTGTGTCTGATAATCTTGTTATATGTATGTTTCCTTGGTTGTTTTGTCTCTCTTTGATTACATAGGGATGCACAATAGTTAAGAGCTAGAACTACTTGAAAAATAGCTTCATCTTGAGGATCTAGTTTCCTGATCTATACGTAGCACTATAATATACCAAAAGTAAGAGATTTATCTTTAAAACTTAATCACATGGTAACTACTCCTTTTAACAAATCAAAAGCTTGCACACACATTTCATGTGAACAAAAATGTGAAAAAAAGAACTTGAGATCCTGTAATAGTTGACTAATGTTACCTCGCGTAGAAACTACTGTGAGAAACTGTAGCAACTGAACTATAATCATCACCATCACAGTTATCTGGTAATCTTTTTGTAATGCTGTTAAGTTCCATGGTTAATTCGTTCATAAAAGGGGGATTAGAAGGGGCGGGTAATGGACCATCATCTTTTGCTAACATTTTTAGTGTTGCTGACATGGATGGTCTTAAAGATGGAGCTTCTTGGGTGCAAAGAAGTGCTACATGTACCACTTTAATGACATCCTTTTGGAAATATACGTTGGGATCCATGTGCATCATTAGATTTGGGTCAAATATTTCTTCCACTGTACCTTGGTTGAAATGCTTCCATGCCTGTTTATCCAAAAATAACATAGTAAATACATTTTAAAGTACTTTTAAAAAGATGCTTGCTTTGTTCGCTTACTCGCTTGGAGTTGAATCACAAAGAGTGATTGTAATCATGCCTTTGTTTATAGAGTTGAATATTACACATAGGTGGGAAAATGGGTGATTGAGTAACTATTCTAGTTCCCGGTCCCAAAGTAATTGCAGACATAGGTGGGAAAATGGGTGATTGAGTAACATGTCAAAACATGGAACTTCCTTTACGTGCCGAAATATATACTTTAGGGAACTTTCAACCCATTTTGCTTTTTAGCTAATTTGTTTTGCTTTACCCGTTTTCCCTGTACTCTATGTCTCTATATGTCCCAGAATAATAGTCCATTAAACAAAAAAAAAAAACATTGTTAAGAAAAGTATAATTATAACAACTTTTATTTAGTAGAATAATATTTTACCCTTTGACCAGTTATTCAATAGTTATAGTAAAACAGTCTAATTAAGATTGACTGTAATTGATTGTATTACTGAATACAATGGGTGGTCCTATATATAGGACAATTACAATAATAATAATAATATATGGAAAGTAAATCAATTACAATGAATATGATAAATCAGTTATAATTAATATGTGATCACACAAATCTCAGTCATATCTTTGTCTAACATCCCCCTGCAAGTTGAGGGCAGGGTGCGACCTACAACTCGTGGGTCTGGGAAGATGGAGATAGAGGTAGGTGCGGTTAGAATTGGTGAGGGGGTGGGAGGATTAAAGGGAAAGATGTGTTGATTGAAATGAACATATCGGGTGACATAGATGTGCTTAGTGGCGATATCAAAGCACCAATAGCCATGGTGGTATGGACTATAAACAAGAAAGACACATGGTGTGGAACGAAAATCCATTTTGTGATGGTTAGAGGGACGCAAGTAGGGAAAACATTGGCAACCAAAGACTTGAAGAAAGGTGTAACAGGTTTGCGGTTGTGGATGTGTTGATAAGGAGATTTGTTAGATGAAATTTGGGAAGGCGGTTGATTAGGTAGACAGTGGTTTCGAAAGCAAAATACCAGAAATTTTTGTGGAAGATTGGCTTGGGCTAGGAGGGTAAGGCATGTTTCAACAACATGGTGGTTTTGACGCTCAACAGTGCCATTTTGAGCACTTGTATATGGACAGGAGCTTCAGTGGATGATGCCAAGGGAGGTGGAGGATGATAAATTTATGAATTCTCCACCCCAATCAGTTTGAACGCTTTTTAGTTTGGTATTAAGTTGTCTTTCCACCATGGTTAGAAAGGTTTTAAAGGTGGCATAGACATTTGATGAGCCAATATGAAAAAGAGGAGGGTTATTGTCACCAAAATGGAGTGAGTAATTACATTGATAGATCTTAGAGTGGTCAAGGCTTGATAAGTCCAGAGAAGCATGACCATTAGCATTAGTGTCGAGTTTCCATATAGTCTCATACCATCCAACATTCGAAAGGCTAGCAAAGTTTGCCTGAGGAGGCTACCTAGAAGAGGAACTGGACTGATTAGGGCATTGAGATGGAAGATGACCTATCCCACATCTATTGCAATGACCATAAACCATATTATGAGTTGATACACATGAAAACTGCTTAGAAGAGCCAGTATCACGACTGTCACGGTTCCTGTTGTTGTAGTTGCCACGTGAAATGCCCTGCAAATTCCCATGGCGATTGCCTCGATTACCAGAGAAGGAGTGAGTGGTGTATTGGCCTGTGGTTGCTGGCTGGAGGGTGAAATAGGATTAAGTTGGTACCCATCCTAGTTGGCTGGCTCACAGTTGGAGATTGGAAAGTTGGGATTGTATAGCATTCGGGTTAGGTTGGGTTGGGTGGGTTCCGTTGTGGCTACAAACACTTGTGGAGTGGCAGCAACAGTCGAGGGGTTGCGGTATGCACTGATCATGTAATCATGATCACGCAGGAGACCGTGGAGTTCATTAAAGGCTACGGGTGTTTGTCTAGTTAGGAGGATGGATTTGAGACCATGGTATTCTTCCCTTAGATCCGATATAACGAGCATGACAACTCTTTATCCTTCATGGGTTCACCAATGACCAATGTTAGCAAGAGCAGTGGCATATCCTTGTGATCTAGTGTGATAATCAGTTGGCTTTTCATCTCCTTTGATCATAATTATTAGAAGTTGGGGTTTTAACATGTACTCACGTGGGAGGTATTTGGTGCATATACACGTTCTAGAGACAGCCATACTTCTCCGGAGGTTTGGCCTTGAACATGTTGAAAAGCGGCTTTAGAGATAGTGGAGGTGAGTTACATACGAACATGAGCGTCGTTTGTTACCCAGTGAGGATAGCTAGGTTTGTCACTTGCGTTTCCAGATGTAACGATTTTGGGTGGGTAGGGTATGGTGCCATCTATGTAACCGAACAAGTTGCTGCGGATTAGGAATGGTACGATCATAGCCTTCCAGTGTCACATAGTTTGTAGGAGTTGGACTGAAGGCGAATTTGTGAGAGTTAAGGGCTGTATTCTCTGCTGCTGTTAAAGCTGCGATGGTTGCCATGGTTTGAAAGAAAAAAAAAAAAAAAAAAAAGATAAGGGCCCAAGTTGCAGGAAAGAGGGAGTAGCTGATATTTTTGTTTTTATCTGTTTGACCTTTTAAAGAGAAAACATAACCTGTAATTGCAGCATTTGACTAGATGCACAGTGTATAAAATACTATAGCCGAAATAATATCTAAACTTCTAAAGTATTATCATATTCTTTGGTGAGCAGTTATGTAATTACAACTTAGAAACTTTCTAAAAATGGAAAGGAGTAACCTGCCGTGTGAGGTTAAGTGTATATACTTACGGAAAACAATAGGTTGTCGGTATAGTCTGTGGTTTTGCTTTTGTTGCTTTCCATCCCAGTGACCACCTCTAGAATTAGAATACCGAAGCTATAGACATCTGCCTTCTCGGTTAATTGACCATGGGCTATGTATTCTGGAGCCATATACCCACTGGTAAAATCGAAGTACATAAGAAAAGAAAACGTAGCTTATAACGTGAGGTTTTTTAATATCTTAAATAACCTGAATGAAGAAATAATCAACTAAAGAGGTCAATTAGAGGTGTTAAAATCGGCGTTTTGGGTAACTGTTGAAACTGGTATTTATTATCTATTTATTTGGGGTGACTTGCAAACTCGTTTAATGACTTAATCTATAATTAAAAGTTTTAAATCTTGTATATTATAAATTTAACGCATTTGCAGATACAGGGTTTGGATTAAGGTTCAACTTTTAATATGGTTACGTAATGGTTGTGTTCGTTTTGGGAACTTGGGATACACAAAGTCACCAACCTAACACAATTGTCACCCATACGTTGTAGTATCCGGCCGATTAGGTTGAACTTCAAACACTTCTTTGTCCATTTTATTAGAAAAATATGCTATTTATATAAGTAGTGCCTTGGATATGATTACCAAAACTAATCTAAATTTCTTAATCAAATAATTAACGAGGTTTCATGCTTAAAAACATTTTTGAAAACTTCCCACCCTTTTGACCTATTTGAGGTCAAATCGACTCAGTTATCGTCTTTAATCTAACACTCTCATGCTTTTCTCTCTCTCTCTCTCTCAAATTACCTTTTGCTTGATTATTCCATATAAAAAGCAGGTATCAGATACTTACAGTGTTCCTGCAATGGCGGTGCTGATGTGGCTTTTATCATCTTGAAAAGACCGGGCAAGCCCAAAATCAGCTATTTTGGGACGATGCCTAAAGTCTAATAAGATGTTAGCAGCTTTAATATCCCTGTGAATAATCCGGTGTTTGGTATTCTCATGAAGGTAAGCTAGGCCTTCTGCTATACCATTAATAATCATAAGTCTCTTCTCCCAGCCTAATTCCCTGCCTTTTATTTCATCTGTATTCATAATTAATTCTTAATTACATCTCAAATCAGCAGAATAGTGGTTTCATAGTGAATGGGTGATGTGCCCCATTTAGTTATGAATGGGTTGGTTTGATTATGTGCTATTTCTAATTGGCCAACCATGTATAACAACAAAAGGTTGCTTATAGGAAAATGGGCCAAACTAGTTTTTTTTTTTTTTTTTTTTTTTTTTTTTTAAACGGCCGAACTAGTTAAATGGACAAAAAAAACACGTTCACAATTTCATTATTGATTATACATAATCATCAGCTTCGGAATCATTGATGGGTCGAGTTGAGTAGCAGGTCATATGGGTGTGGGTTTTTACGTGTCGTTTTGATGATTGATAGGGTCAAATTGACTCCCAAGCACTTGTTCATTCTATGAATTAACAAAAAAAAAGTATATAATAAAATAATGGAGTTTGTGTGCATTAAAAATAGAACTTGGGGGACCTTCAACCCATTAGACACATTCCCCTTTTAGGTATATTTTCTTTCTTGACCCATTTGAAATCAAACATTACCCAAATCGACAATTCATAACTAAGTTTACCGAAATAGTATCAACACTCTTAAAACATACCGAAAATGAAGAAGTCAAGGCTCTTGTTGGGCATGTATTCATAAATAAGAATGCTTTCGGGCCCTGAACAGTTGCATCCTAATAACTTAATCAAATTTTTATGCTCCACACTGCTAATTATATTAACTTCATTATAGAAATCTGCTACTCTGAATTTGTAGTTGAAGAAAAGCCTTTTCACAGCTATTTCCCGTCCGTCTGCAAGGATCCCCTAAGAGAAGTTTTATTGTTTACATAAGTTAATGAAGGGTCAACAACAAAATTAGAACTTTAATGCAGCAAAAAGTATTCAAAGACTTGACATAGAGAATCTTAAAGGTAGCAATTTTGACCCGTTTAGTTGGAAAAAGTTGATTTGATTATGAATTCTCTTTAATGCGGTAAAACAACAAAAAGTAGCTTATAGGAAAATGGGCAAATGGTCCCAACTAGTTAAATGGGTCAAAAGTCTACTGAAGTATTAAAGATTCAATGTATAAAACATCCTCAGTAACTTATGAAAAATAGATTATTACAAAGATATTTTAGTTTTTCGTAAGCATATTTGAGCATCTTATCGGCTATAAGAAAATTTCTGAAGTTTTTGGACAAAATAGTGTTTTGAGTAACCCGACCCAATCTGACCCGTACCAAAAAGTACTTGTTTTTTTATGTGTTTGTACTATAGGGTATAACCTTGTACACGGTTCCGTATCCTCCCTGTCCAAGCTTATTAGATTCATCCCAGTGTCCTGTAGCTTTTTCAACAGTTGAGTATTTGAAGTATAAGCCACTGTCATTAAGAATCTTTGCCAATTTGTGGGCATCATAAGAGCCTGGAAATTGTAAGCAATCATTAGTTTGTTTCTCATGGGTTTACATACATCTTTTTTTCTTTTTAATCCAAATGTTGATTACCTTTTCTCCTGCGTTGTATATGTTTGCGTTTCTTGATATATAAAACAATCATTAAAGCAACTGTAATAACCATCACAGTACTTACAACAGAAGCCACAATAGCGATTATCCTTCCTGCCAATAATATAATATTTTATTAGAAAATCTTTTCTAACTCATGTTTATGTTATTTTCATTTTTATAATCGTTTTAGTTTCACGTTATAGCGTTTGGTTTAGTATACTTATGCTTACCTCTATTGCTAGAGCTCCTTGTAACCGGCACAGGATTGAGAAAATTGGTATCTGAATACCTCATGAAACACCCCGTGTTCAACACACGTCCCTCAGACCATGGCAAACATTTTTTTATTGATACGGATGCATTCTCCAGACATGCCCTACAAGAAGTTGGGCTTAAAGTGTTCCAGCATTCTGCCAACACATACACGCTCGAAGCATTAGGATCCGACACCAACATTTCTTCCCTAGCAAAGTAGTCGTCGTTTCTTAATGCACTCAATACAGCATTTCCCACTGCTTGACTTGCCGACTCTTGAAACAATAAACTCTTTCTTGTCGTATTCCCACACAAAGTGGTATCATTTGGGCTCGTATATTCCTCTAAGAAGCTATAGTTTTGGAGTCGTAAAAAGCAACCGTCAAGATAAATTCGTCCTCCTTTCCGGGGGTAGCAGGTGGGAAAAATGGTACGTATTTGGGCAAAACATAAGGCACAATCTTGTGAAGAGAGATCACCGTAGCATTCGGCTATAGCATAGTTTTTGTTGGGGCCAGTTCCCACATCTGTCGTTAAATTATGTGAAGTTTGAATTTGTGTGCTAATTATATTCGTCGTGTTGATAAAGTTGTTGACAAATATTCCTGTGCCGTCCCCAAAGGTGTCGGCACAACGCAGTTGGATTATTTCGGCTCTGGCATCCCCATTTGATTCATATACAAGTGCCGCGATCAACGCAATAAAAACTATAGCGGTAAGTGTGGATTTCTTCATCTTCCAGGAAAACATAGGGTATAGAATAGTGTAATTATCACCTGAAAACCTGTTAAAATATAAATTAGAAAGATGTACAAAGGTTAGAATTAAGCTTTTAGGATGTGATATGTGTATCATGCATGAGTTCCAGGAGAGTATATTATTTTTGTCTATTAAACTGCAGGTAATTTTTGACGCTTTGTTGTTGTAATGTAATCACACAGTTCCTCATAAACCAGACCTTGAAAATTAGACACTTTTGTGCTAGCCTTGGATACATTGTTGTTATCAATAGTCCATGAGTTATTGACGTTACTATGTTTAGGGCTGTAAACGAACTGAACTTTCAGCGAACAGTTCATGAAATGTTCAGTGGAAAGTTTGTTTTTGTTCGTGAACGTTCGGTAACGTGTTCGTTTATGTTTGTTCGTCTATGATCATTTGAAGACTTCAAGTATAAGATGTTTACTTAGCTTTTTAAGACACTACTTTATTATGTTTACCAATATTATGGTAAATACTAAGTATGTTTGGATACATAGGTTATAATTTACGATGGATCTACTTAATGTCTTAATATATGTGATTTCGATGTTATTTCGAAAGTTAAGTGTTCTGTGCCTTAACAAACGAATACAAACACGAGCATTTTCTTAACAAACAAACACGAATAGAAAAACCCGTTCCGTAAGTGTTCATGAACTGTTTGTGAACACATATATTTCTTAACAAACGAACACGAACAACTATGTTTATAGAAAATCATCATCATCATCATACTCGGTTAATCTAACCTATAGCAAATCTAAGGTAGGTTCTGAGGAGGGTAAGATGTAGACAGCCTTACCTCTACCCCTAAGAATAGAGAGGCTGCTTCCAGTGAGACCCTCGACTCGATGTGGTTTGGTATCAAGCCTTGGACATAAGGCACAAAACACTTAGCAATCGGGACAAACCCAATTGGTGCATGTACCCCTTTGTCTTTTGGCTATCCACGCCACCACATGATGCATGATTAATCGTCCGTCGTTTTTTAACGTTATTTTCACGAAATTAATAAAATAACGTTAAAACTAGTGCAACTTTACTTTTGCCCCACAAGGGCCACACATATATACATTATATGTGCACACGGTAAGTGGGGCGTTATGTTTATAGAAAATACAACCCAAATACAAATTTTGATTTCATGATAAAACTCAAATAAAAATAGTGACGTGTATAAATGTTATATAACATTAAAAAAGATAATATAATTAGATTTAAACAAAGTCAAACTTGATTCAAGACTTTTGATTTAATAAAACTTCCAATTTTCGTAAACAATATTATCAAAATATGACTTTACCTAGTGAAGGAGAGGCCAATATTGGCCTATTGGTCGTTTTCAAAGAAATTTCTTACTAAAGGAAAACAAGAAACACAAAATAAGTTGACTGGCAATCAATTTCAAAAGGACGATCCACGCTTCTGAAAAACAAGTTCTCTTTTTAAATAAAATAAAATAAAATAAATAAATGGTTGGGTCGCAAAAGTATAACATTGATATAAAACTAAAGACCACTTTGTGTAATAGTACACAAAACGGATATAGACAACAATTGTTGGCTTTTTTTACAACTTCCACCCTAATTTTTTAAACGTGAATAATTTTTTTATATGACATTAATTTTTTTTTAAATACACCAAAAAAAACAAGCGTTTTATTCTCTTCGATTTGCATACTGTATTTATATACTTTAAAAATAGAAATTTTTTTTTTGCTGGATTCTATAATATGCGTAATTATTATACGTGCGTCATTACGCTTTTTAACATCGTCATTATGATATTTAACATGCGTCATTATAAGATATAATGTGCGTCATTATCTGGGTTTGTGATAACGTGTGTAAGTATGGTTGGCGGACAAAAATACCCTTTTGGCTATTGTCACGTGTCATGCTGTGAGTACTTCATATCCTGTGTATGTTAAGGATGCTTTGTATGTTAACCTTCCTCTATATATATATATATATCTATAATATATAACTTATAATATAAAAAATTGAGTTTGTATGATGTGGCATTCAATGGAATGTGCCATGTGGCATCATGTGAAGCTTTCTTTTAAATTTATTTATTTATTATTTTTTTTTTGAAAGGTTAATTTCTTTTAAATCCTGTGGTCTGTGAGATTTGAACCCAAGACCTTCCACAACCTAGGTGTTTTAAATGCTTTGCCTTTGCCAATGGACCACTTGTATTTTAAATAAAATCTATATCTATATTATCTTAAAATTTCAAATATGTTAATTAATATCTTTTCCTTATTTTCCTCTCACATTTTTTAAATGTTATTGAACTATTAATTATTTTAAAATTTCAAATATGTTAATTAATATTTTTATCTTTATTTTTTCTTATTTTCCGCTCACAATTTTTAAACGTTAGTAACTTTTATGTATGACATTTTTTTGAAAAAAAAAATTTACACCAAATTAACGATCGCTTTATTATCTTTCCAACGAGCACCATATATAGTGCTATACAAAAACGAAAAAAAATGTTTTTAGTGAGTTTTTGTTCATGCAGAAAAAAAACACAATGTATTTAGGTAATTTCTTAGTCATATATACGCAAGTCACTAATCATGTTATGATAGTATATATGTTTTCGAACCTACTATTACATATATGAATTGCTCATGTTCATGTGCTATAACGATATGCTTAGCATTAAAAGAGGTTGATATTTAATGCAAAATGAGAACCCCTTTTGATAGTATAAACATTAGAACAACTTTTTTTAATATTAAAAGAGGTCGAGACTGTTTACTTCTTTTATCCTTTTTTTATTAAGTAATATTAGATTTTTTAACCCCGGGACACTCCCGGGGTAATCAGCTAGTAATCTAATATGAGAGATAATTGAGAGACATGATATAAAGATAAACGTGATACTAGGAGAGTAATCCATGATCGACCTGCTTGCAAACCCACTCCTAGGTAGTTTGTCACTGTTATATCAAATACGAAGAACAAACGTTCGATTAAGTAGTTTGTCACTTGTTAGATCAAACACGAAGAACAAACTGTGGATAAAATATTTTCGGGTATTTTTTAAATAAAAATTCCCATCTCTTTAAGTTTTTAAAACTAAATAATGTATGAAAATCAAGTTTTGTAAAAGATTTGAATATATGCCGGAGAACAAAACAAACAAAAACTTCCATACACATAAAACTTTTTGTATCTGGTTGACGAGTTGAAATTAGTGAATCAAACACAGCCTATATTTATTCATGCGATGAATTAACTCTAAAAAAAGATTTATTTTTAGAAAGAGTTTTTTTAGGGGTTAATCCAGAACAAACCACAATATGTGAAGCGTTCATTTGGATCAGCGGCTTCAATTTCACCCAATAACGAGCTTGCCATGTTTTCTGAACTTCCCGAGTTGATGTTGGTGAAGCCGCTGAATGACTTTGAGACTTCACTGAAGTCGCTGAACTAAAGAGAGGCTTCATGTTGAAGCCTCTGATTCGAAAGGAGACTTCATTGAAGCCGCTGAACCATTCAGTGGTTTCTTGCAACTATACATTAAAGCAAGTCTCCGGATTGAATCATTAGTATTGGAGTTATTTGGACCGAGCACACATTAAAGCCATGCATTGTAGATTTGTCAGGAACCCTCTAATTGAATCAATGGCTTCAACATGAAGCCTCTCTTCGGTTCAGCGACTTCAGTGAAGTCTCCAAGTCATTCAGCGGCTTCACCAGAAAATATGGCATGCTCGTTAGTGGGTGAGGTTGAAGCCGCTGATCCGAATGGAGGCTTCACCTATTGTGGTTGGATAACCCCCGTAAAAAAACCTCTTTCTAAAAATAAATCACCTAAAAATGAAAATGATTCTCATATAGCCCACTTAGCTAGAGGGATCAACGAGGTTGTCCGTTGACACGTTGTAATGAACATGTAAACATATCATAAATTGGTTGCCAAACATGTTAAATGAATGAATCGTCACCTGACCCTATTTAGACCCAATTTAAAACTAGATTGTCGTGTTAGAAACTAACACCCTTATGTGAAACAAAGACGAAAATGCTAGAGAATGAAGTATAAAATAAACTTGAAAGCATTGACCTTTTTACTATATATTTGGAAGAACTTCTGCACATGGTTGATCATCAATCAAAACGACTTTAATAAATTCGGTAGTTATCAACGTCTAATAGCTTTAATCCTCATTAAAAACAATTAAACAAATTTAAAAGATCTAGATCAGAGTTTATACCTTTTGCTTACACTTGAATCTAGTTCCAAAAGATGGGTAGAATGCTCATTATGTCTTCAATTGGTTGGTGATCTAGACTTATATGGAATTTGCATGTAAAGTCTAGGTCAAGACTCAAAGGAGGTCACGTATTGTAAAATATCAAACTAACAACGTGTATATGGTGCCAAAATATTAGATAGAATAGTTGTGGTCTAGACTTACATAATCACATACATCTATATCTATATATATAATAAACCAAAACAAAATTAGATTTTTCTTTCTTATGTTTCCTCCCATAATTTTTAAACGTTAATATCTTTTATATACGAGATTTTAAAAAAATAATTACACCAAATTAACGAGCGTTTTATTATCTTTCCAACGAGTACCATAGTGCTATATAAAAAACGGAGAAAAAACGACTATTTTTTTGTTTGAAATATTAGGTGTTAGCATTGGATTTATAGATTGTTTTAGGTTAGGTATTGATTATTGATATTATAGTTATGCATTTTTTTAGCCTTTATGATAGGTGTTAATGCTAGAGTTATGCATTGTTTTAGGTTAGGTATCAATATTAGTATGTTAGAGTTGTACATTTTTTTAGCCTTTAGTATGTGTGTTAATATTAGAGTTACATTGGAGTTATACATTGTTTTAGGTTAGGTGTTAGCATTGGAGTTGTACGGTGTTTTAGGTTAGGTATTAATATTGGAGTTATACATTATTTTAGATTAGATGTTAACATTAGACTTATACATTGTTTAAGGTTAGGTGCTACCCGAAACTTTCCTGCATGTAACTGTAAAGCACATCAGTCTATTTCATATGAAAAATTGATGTGTCATATTAGATTTCTCACCCCGGGACGCTGCCGGGGTATAATCTAGTATATAATAAACCAAAGTAATAAATCCCACATGGTACTCAAAGAGGCCAACCTCCTCATTGGGTGTGTCACCTGGCATGCCTACTTGGCATTAAGTGATTTTAGAAAAAAAAATATTTAAAAACAAAATTAGATTTTTCTCTTTAATGTTTCCTCCCATAATTTTTAAATGTTAATATCTCTTATATACGAGATTTTTTAAAGAAAAAAATTATACCAAATTAACGTGCGTTTTATTATCTTTCCAACGAGTACCATAATTTAGGTGTTAGCATTAGAGTTGTACATTGTTTAAGTTAGGTATTAATATTATAGTTATACATTGTTTTAGATTAGATGTTAACATTAGAATTATACATTGTTTAAGGTTAGGCGTTAACATTGGAGATACATTGTTAATTGTTTTAGGTTAGGTGCTACCCAAAGCTTTCCTGCATATCAGTCTATTTCATATGAAAAATTGATGTGTCATATTATATTTCTCAACCCTGGGACGCTCCTGAGGTATAATCTAGTAGTTTATATAGAATAATAAAATTGTCAATTTATTATTTGTAAAACTATGTGTTGTGGCTCACCTATAGCCACAACTTTATCCTCTTATATTACGCCATTTAGTGCCTACTAGGCACTAACGTTAGATTTTTTTTCTCTCATGTTTTCTCCCATAAATTTTAAACGTTAATATCTCTTATATACGAGATATTTTAAAGAAAAAAAATTACACCAAATTAACGAGCATTTTATTATCTTTCCAACGAGTACCATAGTGCTATATAAAAAACGGAGAAAAAAAACCCGACTATTTTTTTGTTTGAAGTATTAGGTGTTAACATTGGATTTTTTTTAACGGCAAATTTTTATTACACCTTTATTCCACCTCACCTTGCATTTGCAAGGATTTGAACCCACAACCTTACATTTGTAAGTGGGGACACCATACCACTAGACCAAGAGGTCATGGGTGTTAACATTGGATTTATAGATTGTTTTAGATTTGGTATTGAATATTGATATTACAATTATGCATTTTTTAGCTTTTATGATATATGTTAAAATTAGAGTTATACATTATTTTAGGTTAGATATTAAATATATATTAATATTAGAGTTATGCATTTTTAAGCCTTTATGATAGGTGTTAATACTAGAGTTATATATTGTTTTATGTTAGATACCAATATTAGTATGTTAGAGTTGTACATTTTTTAGGTTTTAGGATATGTGTTAATATTAGAGTTATATTGGAGTTATATATTGTTTTAGGTTAGGTGTTAGCATTGGAGTTGTACATTGTTTAAGTTATGTATTAATATTAGAGTTATACATTGTTTTAGATTAGATGTTAACATTAGAATTATACATTGTTTAAGGTTAGGTGTTAACATTGGAGATGCATTGTTAATTGTTTTAGGTTAGGTGCTACCCGAAGCTTTCCTGCATGTAACTGCAAAGCGCATCAGTCTATTTCATATTTAAAATTGATGTATCATATTAGTTTTCTCAAACAACACTTAACCATTCAGATCCTCTTAACCATTCAGACTTCTAAATGATTCAGCACTTAATCAACCAAACAGCCCCTAACACAATAATACACTCGCACTACAACAAATTTGATGATCTGTTCTTGATTTGTTTTTCGGATATACACACTCACAAATGATGGACGATAAACCGTTTGGGTTATGCCTTGATAAGTTTACATGTTACAACAAAGTCCTATATATATGACGATCAAAAACAGTTATATTCGTTTATTCTTTGGCGCCAAACAATTGTTTTTGGAGGGATTAACTACTAAGGGCAGTTCTGTCCTTTTACGTTGCAGGCCCGAGGCACGTGCCTTTCGGTATTATGACATGAGGCTGCACATTTGATCATTATATACAACTTCTATAATAATGCATACATATGATCCTATGTTAAGTGTTTTCAAATATGTATGTTCTAGACAATATTTGCCTTATATACAACTTCTATATACAATACACGTAAATATAATATATAAATAAGTTGATTTATAATTCACTTCCAATAATTTTGTGGCAGGGTTGGATGAATGACATTATATAAAGTAAAGAGTTGGTTATAGTCTTTTAGAAGAACATCAATATCTAAAGAACTCAATTTAAGATTGCTTACCAAGTTGGTAATTGTTGTTAACAGGTACAGTTTCATCCTTTTTATCTTAATATATACAAAAACAGAATAGTGATAATATCAACATTATCCTATATATTTAAAAACCAACGTTCATGAATAGTGTTCTGGTATGGTTGTAATTTGGCAAGGTTGTAGGGGTAGAACTGTCGTTTTGCAAGAGCCATTTGTTTCTCTCTCTTTGTTTATCAGATATTCAGATGCTTATCTCTCTCACCAAACCATTTGTTTCTCTCTTTGTTTATCAGATGGTTCTCTCTCTCTCACCAAACCATTGTCCTCTTACCACCGACTCTAACCACACATCTCCATCGCGCTTCGCCGTAAGGTAATCATTGTCAGCGGTGAAGGCGGGGGGTGGTTTCTTTTTTTTGGTGGTCTGAGGCGGTATCTGGTCACAGTGGTCCCGACCGCTGTTTCGAGCTCCCTTCTGCCGCCTTTGCCTCCGTACATGGTAGGGGTTTTCCGGCGGTGGACGGCGGTGGTTTAAGGCGGTGTCTGGTTGGATATGGTGGTCTGAGGCGGTATCTGGTCACAGTAGCCCCGACCGCCATTTCGAACTCCCTTCTGCCGCCTTTGCCGCTTCTATAAGCCTCCATATATGGTAGCATTTTTCCGGCGGTGGTCGGTTATGTCGGTGGATCGTACTGGTTGACGCTAAATACAACGATACTGGCTCTTTGTTTTTTTTTGTTCCCTCCTCAGCCCATTGTTAGGTTTTGGGTGTTGGATGTTGTTGCATGTGCCTATCTTGATAGATTACTTGGTGGCTATGATGAGTTGTACAATTATTTTGAAGATTCATGAAGATGGTATGGCAAGGATGGTGGATGGTGAGTTTAAACTTGCAACCACGTTTTTGTGAAACTCTGAGCCTCCTTGCGTACTTGGTTTTACCATGACATTTGTTGTTTATTTGGTATGTTGACTTCATTAAAAAAAAATTCACAAAAAATAGGCGTTGTATGTGAAAGAAATTATTAACTTTTTCCAAGATTTTATTTGTATTCTTGTGTTAAATTGATTGTTATCAAGTGTGTTTGAGTGTATTTTTACAAACACATGGGGAGGTGTGTTTAAGTAGATATAGTTCTAGGTGTGTATTGTTATGGATTGTGCTGTTGGAGGTAGGTTTAAGCTTGGGAAGAGATTGGGAGTGGATCGATTGGTGAGCTTCATTTGGATATGAAATATGTTTTTGGTTCTTTTGTTTTGGCTTAAACTTTAGGTATTTTGTTTATGCATGTTATTAGTAAGCTAATTATGTTTTTGTTTGATCATATGATGATATGCAGGTTTCGATCTTCTGACTTGGGAAGACTGTGCTATTAAGTTGGTATTGACCTTCTTACTTGATGATATTATTTATCTTAAATTGATTGATTAAGTTTATTGGTTGGTTTATTGATACATGCTGATTTTGGGTGTCGTTTTTTAAAGTAATTGTCTGTACTCACTGCTGTTAGTTTTTAGTTACTGCTGAGGTTCTTTGAGCGACTGACTTTTGCTTACAAATGTACACATTTGTAGGTGTTTTGTGATATCTTAGGTCTATTTTATTTATTTATTTATTTTGCTGTTGTTCAAAAGTCTTTGAATTTTGTATACTGCCGGTTACCGCTGAAGTCGTTTGAACAACGCAATTTTGCCTCTAAATGTATACATTTCTAAGTGCTGTTTGTTATGAAGTTGTTCAGCAAGCCCTTCGTTTAATGCTGATTAAATGAAAGATGATTTGCCCTGTTTGTTTTTAAGGTGTAGTATAGGTGTTTGATGAAATGACGATTTAATGGTGGTGGTTTTTTTAAGTTTTTATGTCTGTTGTTCTATATTCTGTTTGGTGATTGACGCCCCACCTTCAATCTGGTCGCCATATTCTGTGGGATCACGCGTAGGCGACGCCGCCATCACGACATATCGAGGGCATTTCTGGCCAGCGGTGGGTGCAGGTTTTCTGGAGAGAGAGGGGGGTAGAAGATGGGTGTAGGCTTCGTACAGAGACTGACAGAACAAAAACAGGAAAGGAAGAGATAGTCTTACTGCGGCTACGCCGCCACCAGACGACGGTTCTAATCCTAGCGAAGCCTTTTCTTGCAGGCGGTGGCGGTGGATGGAGGTTTATTATAGAGTATAAGAAAGGCAGGGGTAGATAGACATCTGGATCTGGGTCAGACAATGGTGGCTGGTCCTCGCCAGGACAATGGTAGACGGTGGTTCTGGAGGATAGAGGTAGAGATAAGTTATTCTATGTTGTTAGTTGTTGGTACTTGAAGCAGTATGCATACTCTTTTTTTTTAAATACAAAAAAGATTTGGTTTAGAGTCCACTCTTTTCACGTTGTGTGTCTATGCTGCTACCTCTTTCTTTGTAATTTTAAAACCATCTAAATACAGGCAAACATAAGTTTACTTATAATCACATTCTGTTATATTAAACATGTGAATGTGAATTTTATAGAAGGTTACCAAATCTAAATACATATCTTATTATACTTTAACTTCTAACGTAATATCTAACTGATCCAAGTAAGGAAATTATATAAATTGGTGATATAACATTTTAAAAACCTATGGTTGTATGCAATTGAATAATTGATTGTGGATGCTAACTGAAATATGGCTTATGTTAGTGCCGGTGCATTTGGTTGTGCAATCATTGTGAGTAATTTAATTTAACAGGAAAAATAAATGGTGATTGAACCCCAAGGCCGTCATTTCTCCTACTTTTAATGCTTATTAAATTGTAACCTTTTGCAACAACAAGAATTGTGATTGGTCCTTTTGTAGGAGGGACTAAAGAGCTCCTACCTTAGGGTGCAGGATTACTAGCAACAACGTTGGCTGCAACCTATGTCGCATGGTTTGCCAAGGTTAGACATTTGGTCACTATCACTCACTAAATGGATTCTTAAGTCATCATTTTATTTTTCGCTACTGCTTCTATATACAATCTTTATTGATGTTAAATAAACTACTTTTGTTAGAAAATGGCAGTCTAAACAATGTATTTTTGACATATTGGTGGTTGTAAAACAACAAAGGAAGATATGAATTTTGATTGGAATGAGTGCATTTAGGTTGAGGTGAAATTTGCATCTATCATGAATCCCCAATGTTCCAATTTTTTTTTATGTAGATACTATTATGGCATGATATGTAACCAATTTTGGTAGGCAAAAGAAATTTTGTATCATCTGAAATCTTTAATAGTTTTTTTTTTGCAACAGCTTTGACTCATTTAACAGACATCTCTTTACACGGTACGTACGTTTTGCTTCTTGATGTGAAACAATGGCATGCATCTTTACCTCGATGTGAAACAATGGCAAGCATCTTTTAGAGGTATTTTAATCGTAGTTTATCACCACTATTAGCCGTAATGTAACCCGACTAACATGGTGTGAAATGCAGGTTCCTGAAACACAGGATTAAAAACGTCAAGAACTACAAAAAAATTCAACTGAAACATCAAAAGGCTTTTGGAAATAAATCAACGACGCTCAAGTTTTCACAGCTTAAACATTAACAGCACATAGTGTGTCATGTAATTTCTTTTATATTCAAACCATGTAATCATCGCAAATGTTGTGAATGAAATATTTTGCACATGCGCAGTGATAAGAAAAAGCTGACGTATTGCGAATGTGGGGATTGAAATCAACCAGGAAACACGCGCAACGCGCGTGCATAAAAACAACTAGTTTGGTTAAATTAGAAACCTGTCTCTATGTAGGTATAAATTGGCCTTCAATTTCCATCGGTTGGAAGTTCATTTATTTGATGATGCCATCTTTCCAATTTATGAAGTACATTTGTTATTTACAAAATTCAAATAATGGAAAAAAAGGGTGTTGGAGGGTCAATTCAATCAAAACTGAACCGATCCCTTTTACTTGTATTTATCCATCATCGGTTTGGACCTAAATCTGTTGTGATATGTTATTGACCTTATAAGAGAATGATCAACCACATTTTAGTCATAATTCATACATGATATATATATACAATGAAGAAAGACATAACCTACAAAATATTAAATACTAATAACAACTTTGACTATGACCTTGACCTTGACCATGACCAAGACTTTGACATGGAAATACATATACAAAATATACAATTATAACAATGGAGAATTTGGTGCATCTCTAATATGCCCCCGTAAGATGGACGGTCTTGGAATAAGTCCAATCTTGTATAGAAGTAGATGGTGTCATTGTTTGAGTAAGAGAAGAAGTTGATGATGTTGAAGATGTAAAGAAAGATGAACTTGATTAACCAGATGAATAAAGAGAAAATGCATTTTGTGTTTTTTTTAATAATGGAGATGAAGGACATGAATAAAAGAGAATTTGATATGTCTCTAATATGAATGAATAGAGATTGTTAAAAGCCAGAAAAGAGAAAATAGAGAAGAATGATCAGATAGTAAAAGAAATAGGTGATAGAAGATTAAAGGTAGAGTTGGCCCGAAACATAAAAGTTGTGGCACAAAAATGGTTTTAGATTTTTTAGGTTTTGCAAAACCAGGCAGAAGGAGAATGAGTTATTTTTGAACTTTGAATGAGTAACAAAGTGTAATAGTAAGGTAAGTTCATGTTGTTAAGGGGATGAGATTAGAGTTTTGAAGATGTTGGTAGATGTGAGTTTTGGAGATGTTGGAGAGGTGATAAAAAGAAATAGTAGGGGATATTTTAAAGAAATTTAGGGGTGGTGGTGATCACGGCATAGTAGAAGATGTAAGAAGCACATAAGTGGCTAAGGTATTGAAACACATAAGTGTTTTGAAGCAAAGTAGAAGATAGGGTTAAAAGTTGGCATGGAAGTTGTGACTTAGATTAAGAAAAATAAGACATTGTTTGAAGAACATAGGGGGATCGGTACTCGTTGGAGCAAGAATGCTCTGATACCATATAAGAGAATGATCAACCACATTTTATTCATAATTCATACATGATATATATATACAATGAAGAAAGACATAACCTACAAAATATTAAATACTAATAACAACTTTGACTATGACCTTGACCATGACCAAGACTTTGACTATGACTTTGACATGGAAATACATATACAAAATATACAATTATAACAATGGAGAATTTGATGCATCTCTAATAGACCTGCTTGGCGTGCCTGTTTTGCCACCTCAAAAGTTTTAATATTTTCTTTTCAATTAATGAGTTCTTCATTAATTTCTTTTGTATTAAGAAACAAACATCACACTGTGGCGTCTTTCATGCCCTATAGAAAGGATTCACAAAATGAAAATGAGAATGTTAAATGACAGAAAAGAATAGGACCTAAATTATCCAAAACATCTTGTAGTGATGTAATATTCATTCACCTCACATGTGTGCTAGATCAAAAGAATTATTGTTATTAAAATCTTAAAGATCCTGTATTTATGGGCTAGAGATCCTAAAAATACCCGCAGGTCTCGTACTAGTTACAATGTCACTGATATAGTCTTTACTTGCAAATAGTTCTTGTATTAACAAGTGGGGATCTAAGAGTCTCTCGCTTTGAAAGAAGGATTTCAAGTGCTAAACATTTCAAAGTCAGGGGAGGACTCATGGGCAACTTGGTCGCTACACGATAAAAAGCGCAGGATAGTAGCATGTATGAGGAGCAAATAATGGTTTTCATCACAAAAGGTTAGATATAGTAATTTGGATCTAAAATAGTTAATTCAGTATATGCAAATTACTTCATTCATGAACACCTTGTGTGTGCCAAACTTGTTATATATGTTTCCTTGTTCTTTTGTGTATATCTTTAATTATTCAGAGATGGATAATAATTAGAGCTGGAACTAGAGGGAAAATAGCTTCATCTTGAGGATCTAAATTCCTAATCTATACCTAGAACTATAGTCTACCAAAAGTAAGAGATTATTAATAGTCCATACCGATCGGAGGCTTACTTATGAGTAGGTCGAACGGGTTAAAAGTTAAAACTTGCCTGAAGTGCATTGTTAATGCATATGTCTTAATTTTTTATACACTGAAAAGAAGTTTAGCATTATACCGATAATGTTATTTTAATCATAAATGATTAATAATATACTTCTACAAAATTAATAGATGGACAAAAAAAAGTGTTTGCGTGCCGTTTCAACATGTACTTAAAACATAAATATGTGATGCAAATCCTAAAAAAAAAAATGATCATTACTCATTTTCACAAATCAAAGCTTGTTCACAGCCATACGCTGTTGATGGGAACAAAAAGGTAAAAACGAAACTTGAGATCTTGTAATGGTTAACTACCTCGGGTAGAAATGACTATGAGAAACTGTGGCAACTGAACTAGATTCATCACCATGATAGTCACTCAGTAACCTTTGTGCAATGTTGTTGAGTTCCATGGTTGGTTCGTTTATAAAAGGTGGATTAGAAGGGGCAGGTAAAATGTCATCATTTTTTGCTAACATTTTTAGTGCTGCCGACATGGATGGTCTTAAAGATGGAGCTTCTTGGGTGCAGAGAAGTGCTACATGTACCACTCTAGTGACATCTTTTTTGAAATTTATTTTGGGATAAATGTTCATCATTAGATTTGGGTCGAAAGTTTCCTCAACTGTACCTTGCTTAAAATGCTTCCATGCCTGTACATCCACAAATAACACAGTGGAAATACTTTTTAAAAGATGCACATGTTTGTTGGACTACTTGCTCAATTTCACAATAATTGCAATCATGCGTGAGAAAATGGGTGGGTTAAGTAGCATGTCAAAATGGGTAACTTTATGTACAGATTGAAACTAGCCGGACTAAACTGACCCAAGCACATTTTGTCCAAAATTTTCAACTTTTTTTTTTGTAAATGTCGAGTGTGTTGAATAATTTTTGTGCAATAAAAGTAAGACTTGAGGGCTGAGGCTACTTTCAACCTGTTTTCTTCTTCTTTTTATGGTAAACCCGGCTAGTATCATATATTTGGTAAATAACGAGCGATAATAATTTGGAAAGGTTCCAGAATTAGAATGGAGTAATTAGTGTGTGAGTTGAAGTTTATATACTTACGGTAGAAAGTAAGTTGTCATCGATATGTTTTGCGGTTTTTCTTCTGTTGCTTTCCATTCCAGTGACCACCTCCAGAATCAGAATACCAAAGCTATAGACATCTGCCTTTTCAGTTAGTTGACCTTGGGCTAGGTATTCTGGAGCCATATACCCACTGGTATAATAGAAATAAATATACAAAAAAAATTAGTGGCCTATTCTAGTGAACTTTTATGATGTAAAATAACATGCATGAAGAAATGATGAAATAAGAGGTCACTCATTACCTAGTACTTAGAGGTGTCAAAATTAGGGGTGTTCAGAAAAACCGCAAACCAAATAAAAACTGAAAACCGAACCGTAACCGTAATCGAAAAAACCAATCCGAACAACGAATTTGGTGTTTGGTTTGGTTTTAACCGAAACCGAATTGCTTATTCGGTGTTTGGTTTGGTTTTTGGTTCTACATTTTTTTTATTTGGTTTATTTGGATAACCGAATAAACCGGTAAAATAATTAAGTATTAAATAAAAATAATAATTTTTAATAACTCATATATAACATATAAGCCCAAAATATTAAACCCAACCCAAAATAAATAAAGCCCACCAATTTATAGAGGTAATAATCTGAGTATAAACTAGTAAACTAGGGTTCATTTTACTATTTCTAATTTTTATGATGTTTCTGTTTGCGTGGTTTGATTTTTTGGTTTATATTTATTGCAAACTTTCTTTTCGGATTTTGGAACATATAGGTATATAAGTTAGAGAAAAAAAACTTCGTTTCAATTTGGTTTGTTTGGTTGAATTTGGTTTGGATTTCATATTCCTAATTTGGTTTGGTTTGGTTTTTGGTTTGAGGTACAAAATTTTGAAAACCGAATAAACCGAATCGAATAAACCAAATAAACCGTAAACCGAACCGATGAACACCCCTAGTCAAAATGGGCAAGTTAGGTAATGCTTTGAATCTAGTATTTTTAGTGGGGGCAAAATTATTGACACGATATCACATAAACATTCATGGGTCATAAATGGATTGTTATGGCTAATTTAGAGTTGACCTTGTCATCCATTTTCATCCCGCCCAAATTTTTAAAATTATATATTTCAAACAGTTTACACATTCCTTGGTGAAGCTTCAACATTTTGACAACATTACATAATTGGGTTGTGTTCATTTTGGGCTATGCAAACACACCAACCTAACATAATTGCCACACCTAACTTTTAAAATTGGTCCAAGTTGGTTTGAATTGCAAACACTCTTCGCATGATTATTCAATATAAAAAGTACTTACAGTGTTCCTGCAATGACAGTGCTGATGTGGCTCTTATCATCTTGAAAAGATCTTGCCAACCCAAAATCAGCTATTTTGGGACGAAGCCGCAAGTCTAGCAAGATATTAGAAGCTTTAATGTCCCTGTGAATAATTCGACTTCTCGTATTTTCATGCAGGTAAACCAGGCCTTCTGCTATACCAATTATAATCTCGAATCTCTTCTCCCAGCTTAATTCCCTGCCTTTAGTTTCATCTATACAAATTCAAAGATTCATAGTTATTAAATATCAAATCATTAGTTAATGATTTCAAGGTGAATAGGTGACGGGCCAGACCCATTTTATTAGGGATGAGTTTCTTTGTTTATGTCATTTCTAATGGGTCAAATAGAGAAAAACTTGCTTGTAGGGAAGTGGTCTAAATTAGTCAAATGGGTCAAAAATCATGTTCACAAAGTTACAGAGATAATCATCAGTTGTAGAATCACTGATGGGTCAGGCTCGCAGCAGGTCATGCGTTTTCAAGTTCATACGGGTTATTTTATTTATGTGTTGGGTCAGGTTGACCCATACACTTCTTGTCCATTCTATAAGTTTTTTCTTATAGATAAACAATTTATTATTTTTATTATAAACAACTATATAATTACAGTAATAGTAGTTAAAGAACAATCGAATAAAATGATAAGGATATCATATACATTAGAAATAGACCTTGGGCAACTTTCAACCCATTAGAAACATTCCCCTTTAAGCTAAGTTTTTGTACTTAACCTGTTTGAGATAAAAAATACCCCAAATAGACAATAGAAATTCTATCAACAATTTTTAGAACTTACCAAAAATGAAGAAGTCAAGGCTCCTGTTGGGTAGATATTCGTATATAAGAATGCTTTCAGGTCCTGAACAGCTGCATCCTAATAACCTAATCAGATTTTTATGTTCGACACTGCTAATTATATTAACTTCATTATAGAAATCTGCTGCTTTGAATTTGTAGTTGAAGAAAAGTCTTTTCACTGCTATCTCCCGTCCATCTGCTAGAACCCCCTGAGAGAAATTTCATTGTTCGCATTAGTTATATAACGGGTCAACGATAAAACTAAAACTTTTATGCATCAAAAAGTCTACTAGGGTATAAAGCTTTCGGTGCATATATTTTTTTAAATAAGTTGCTTAAAAATATATTATTATTGAAATGGTTTAGGATCCTGTACAAAGGACATATTTCGTGAAAAGTGTGAGAAGGACTAAGAATTGACATGTAGACATCATGTTTTGGATTTAGGAATGATGTTTTAGGTTGTTTTAACTTGAAAAACACCAAACACAACAATCTAAAACACAATACAATGTATTATAGTCATTAAATTTAAAAACCAGCTAAAACACACTACTTAACACTTAAAACACACTGCTAATGTTCTTAGCATGGTGTTTTAAGTTTTAAGCCTGAAATACATTGTTTTCGGGTTTTAATTGTTGTGTTTGGTGTTTTTATAGGCAAAACAATCCAAAACATCACGACTAAGTTCAAAAAATGATGCCTAAGTATCAATTTTTAATCCTTCTCACACTTCTCACAAAAAAAAAACACTTTGTACAGGATCCTGACCCTATTGAAATAATATAGTTTTCGTAAGCATACTTGAGTCTCTTAGTCAATTATAAGAAAAATCTGAACTTTTGGACAAGTATTCCGGGCATAACTAACCCAATTTGACTCGTATCGAAAAGTATTGTTTTTTTTTTATCATTTAATGTGTTTGTCCTATAGGATACAACCTTATAGACTGTCCCAAATCCTCCTTCTCCTAGCTTATTAGAGTCATCCCAATGTCCTGTAGCTTTTTCAATAGTAGAGTATTTGAAGTTCAAGCTACTATGATTAAGAATCTTTGCCAGTTTATCAACATCATAAGAACCTAGATATTGCAAGCAGTCAGTGGTCCGTTTCATAGATTTTGCATAATATATTTTTATCCGAATGTTGCATACCTTTTCTCCTATGTTCTATATATATGCGTTTCCTGATATATAAAACAATCATCAAAGCAACTGTAATAACCACCACAGTACTAACAACAGAAACCGCGATAGCTATTTTCCTCGCTGCCAAAACCAATAGACAATCAACATTTCATAGATAAGATTTAACAAGAAAAAAAATTATATCCGGTATTTATGCTATTAACATTACTTTTTATCATTTTAAACTCGGTTAATACAACTATGGTTACCTTTATTGCTAGAGCTCCCTGTGACTAGTATAGGATTGAGAAAATTAGTATCCGAATACCTCATAAAACACCCCGTGTTCAACACACGACCCTCGGACCATGGTAAACAATTTGTTATCGACGTTGATGCATTGTCCAAACACGCCCTACAAGAACTCGGGCTCAAAGTCTTCCAACATTCAGCCAACACATAAACTGAATCATTGCTACCCGACACTAACATTTCTTCCCTAGCAAAGTAGTCATTGTTTCTTAATGCACCCGATACAACATTCATCACCACCCGACTCGTTGCCTCTTGAAACAATATACTCTTGCTTGTTGTATTCCCACAAACTATAGTATCGTTCGGGCGCGTATACTCCTCAAAGAAGCTATAGTTTTGGAGTCGCGCAAAGCAACCGTCGAGATAAATCCATCCCCCGTTTTGGCCGTAGCAACGGGGAAGAGAAGTACGTATTTGGGAATAACATAAGATGCAATCTTGTGAAGAGAGATCATTGTAGCATTGGGCTAGACCATAGTTTGCGTTGGGGCCGGTACCGGCAACTGCTGTTGCATTATGTGATGTGAGAATTTGGGTGCCAACTTTGTCCATCATACTGATATAGTTTCGGAGGAATATTTCTCGGTCGTCCTCTAAGGCGTCATCACAATGCAACTTGATTATTTCGGTTCGGGCATCTCCGTTTGATTTAGATACTTGTACAATCAACATGATGATGAATATTACAGTTGTATGTGTGGATTTCTTCATCTTCTAGTATATGACACTTAGCATGGAATTGTATAATAGTAGTAGTT
Organism: Ambrosia trifida; assembly: GCA_028751855.1. NCBI lineage: Eukaryota > Viridiplantae > Streptophyta > Magnoliopsida > Asterales > Asteraceae > Ambrosia > Ambrosia trifida. The sequence goes on along the minus strand of CM054123.1, from coordinate 42,527,437 downwards.
AGTAGTAATAACTGTGATCAGCAGCAGCATTATATATTTGCATTTTGCAACATTTTAGGCTTAGGATTAGACTCGATTCAAAGTAAGCTGATCTCAAGTAATTCACAAGCAACTTGACTTGTTTACAACCCAAACAGAAATTAATGTGCCAGTATATGATGCTTCTGATTAAAGAGAAATACCAACTATTACAAAAATATATATATATATATATATATAGAGGAAGTATATGGAGGAAACCCTCCAAAATGAAAAAACCCCAAGAAACCTATTGAATGGACCACATTCATCCACATCAATCACTTTAATATAATATCTTTTATAATGTTCAAGGGTATTTTAGACAATTGCAATTTCATCTCTTCTCTTTCCTCTCTCATGATATATATATATATATATCTTCCCTCTCTCTAACTTTAATTTTCAAAATCATACTCTCTCATCCCCCTCTCTCTCTATCTCTAAAAAACCAGATCTAGATCTGGAAAACACCACAACCCCCACATCACCACCCTCAACATCACCACTGCCACCAACCGTCTGCCTCATCACCACTGCCACCAACCGTCGTCTTCATCAGCACAACACACAACACACAGAGCAATAGGACGATGAACAGACTCGTTCAAGAAAACAGAGCAACAGGACGATAACCTGGATCCACCTTCGGTACTCTCTCTCTCTCTCTCTCTCTCCTCTTCCATCTCCTCTCTGGATCTGGAGTTAAAGTTGGGAATCTGGATCTAGATCGAGAACTCGAGTCGTCTCGGGTTGATCTGGAACGAGAAGAACGATGATATTATTATTATTATTATTATTATTATTATTATTATTAGTTGAAGATATTCTTCTGACGTGAAATTGTAGTAGACAACAACTGGGTTTATGAGTGACAGTTTTGTTGACAGTGTCGTCTAATCGAGATCCAAAGGAAGCAGTCATGGCGTGGACCTTGAATGTACCATGCTTTCTGACGGTTAAAAGTCTGTGGGATGATGGTTTGTGATGGTTAATGTTGAATGAAAGGGATGAAGGGAAGAGAGACAGAGTGGAGGTGGTTGTAGAGAGAGAAGCAGAGGTAAAGTTCCCTCGCTTTCCTTATGCCTATATGCAGGGTTCTATTGTTCATATCAGCATCACTATCTTGAGATATTATTATGCCGGTGCACACACTGCTTTCTGAGGTTTTGTGTAATTCTAACACGTGGCTTGCAACATCTTCAGAAATATATGCTTTAGGAAATAGGTTTATGATTTAATTCTCTTTTGTAATTTATTATAATGTTATTGGGTAATGAGGTTTTCGTCAGCTATATTAAAGATTATCCACTTCCCATGGGTTTTTATAAATGTAATTGGCTTTGGCTAATTGTATGAATTAAGTTTTTTTTTTCTTTAGGCTGAACTACATTACTCTTTTCCACTCTTCATTATGTTAATTGCCCTTAATTTGGAGTAAGCTGAGAAGTTGATGCTACGGCCATGGATACTTTGGTGAGTGTGTGTGTCGACGTGTGTGCTTTCTGTGACACTTTTTTATTTATGAGGATGGAAGATTTAAGGCGTTTTTTGTGACACTTTTTTATTTATGAGGATTTCGACTAACATGTGTATCTGTTCCAGTGTTTGTTTTCACGACTAGACTATTGGAAGAAGGCGGCGTTGGTGGTGTGGCTGTGGTAAGTGATGTTTTTTTATAAATATTTTAAATTTTTAATCTTTTGGTGAATAGGGTGTTTAAATAGTTTTTGTATTCTATTTAATAATTTTTTGGCAAGTGAAATTATTATGAACTCGTATAGGGTGTATGTCTTGTTTTTGCGGTCCGAGTCTTGTATGCTCACACACGTTAGTGATCCTAACACGTGCTAGTATATGCCCAACTAACAGTTGTTAGGGTCCAAATGACATACGTTATTTTTCAGTAAACATGTGTTTTAGAATATGTTAACACATGCTATTAAATTTTTGGCAAGTGAAATTGTTATGAACTCGTATAGGGTACATGTCCTGTTTTTGCGGTCCGAGTCTTGTCTGCTCACGCACGTTAATATATGCCCCCCTAACATGTGTTAGGGTTCATATGACATACGTTATTTCAGTAAAACATATGTTTTAGAATACATTACCCATGTCAGTGATGTCTCATTATGTCCCACTAACATGTGTTAGGGTTCATATGACATACGTTAGTATATGCCCCACTAACATGTGTTAGGGTTCATATGACATACGTTATTTCAGTAAAACATATGTTTTAGAATACATTACACATGTCAGTGATGTCTCATTATGTGTTTTGGAGAGCCCAACTAACACGTGTTATCTTTTTTTTTTTTTTTGTAGGTGAAGAGATGTTTTGTGTTAAAGATGGAGATGGGTATCAAGAACGAAGCATAGCTAGATTTTTTTTATGTTGTCATGATAGTTTTTTTTTTTTTTTTTGTCATTCACAAATAATTATGTTTATATTAAACGTTTTTAATACGTTTTTAGTATTGATTGTAATGATCGTTTTTATCATTTCTTAAATAAATATACATTTTATGTGTTCTTTTATTTTGTTATTTTTATGAGGATTTCTGTTAACACATGTTAGCGATGTCTCATGCGAGGTCAGAATTTTGTATCACAACACTAACGTATGTAATATTGGTGCTGGAAAAAGTAACATAAAGTAGGAGAGAGGTGACTTGACAAGTGTCAAATCAACCTTTTAAAACCTAGGATTCAGAAGTGTCAAATCTCATGTTTAAAATTACCTTAATGCCCTTATTTATATTTTTAATTAGATTGGCCCACATGCTTTATCATTATTATATTCAAATAATTATGGACCATTGATCAAACTTGATCAATGGTCATTAGAGGGTTTTCAGGGTTTTTCCATTATTTGAGGTTTCCATATTATCCACTCCCTATATATATATATATATATATATATATATATATATATATATACACACACGAATGCTAATCATGCAAATCATATATTTGCATTTTCCAATATTTGACTCTGCTAAGGGGGGACGGGGCGTTACCAGATTTGGTCACGGGTACCTCACTACCAGCACGGTAACACCGCCGCCACCTGTGCTGGTAGTAGATCTGTGAACCAAATCCTGGTTGTAGTTAACGGATGTGAACCCGTGAATCTAAATAAAATATTATTTCTTTTTATGCCATTTTTTCCCAACTATCATCGTCACCACCACTCAGGGACGAAACTATAGGAGACGAAACAGACCACTGTGGCGACCGAAGTGAGAGTTGTAGGTTTTGTAGTTTTTCTTTTAAAATGAAAGAAGAAGACGATCTTTTTGGAGTATTATATTTTATATTATTAGCTTAAAGTTTTTATTATTATATTATAACAGTACTTTAGTAATTTTGAGTATATTATTATTTTAAGCATTGTTAGAGTATATTATTATTAGAGTTAATTGCCAATTTAGTCCATGAGGTTTGTCAAAAATTGTCACTTTCATCCAAATCTTTTTATTTGGTCAATTTAGTCCCTGTAGTTTCATTTTTTTGTCATTTTAGTCCCTGTGGACTAACAACATTTGGATGAAAGTGGCAATTTTTAACAAACCTCAGGGACTAAAATGACAAAAAAAAAATGAAACCATAGGGACTAAATTGACAAAAAAAAAGATTTGGATGAAAGTGACAATTTTTGACAAACCTCAGGGACTAAATTGGCAATTAACTCTTATTATTATTACTATGTGAAAATAATTGATTGTTGGGTAAAGAATCAGTTGAGTGTTGCCTTTAAAAAAGTGTTTCGGTGGTGGGTTTCCTTTGAAATGGTGGTAGGCCGGGCACCATCATCGTCTGCGTTCACAGGCGTGAGTGGTCTTTTGCCATTGAGTTTACCCGGGTGACCAGGCTTTCATTGGACGTTTAAAGTTATATATACATGATTAAATTTATAATTAATACTAGTATAGAAATAAAAGTATATTACCTACTAACATAGTAACATGTATGAACCAGAACCAATTTTTAAGTAATTAAATAACTACAAGAAATGCGTAGACAATTATACATGTTTAAAGTATGATACGTTGTGAGAATGTTAGGTCGATGCAAAGAGGAGAGGTCAACATTGGCTTTTTGATAACTTTCAAAGAATTTTTTGTTAAAAAGAAGGCAAAATTTTGAAAACAAAATACAAGGAGTAGACTTGATGCATTTCAATTTTGTGATAGGCAATAACTATATTATCATTGTTCATCTAATTGTTAACTGACCATCACCGGAACCAAACATGTAAAGTTGATCTTCATCATAGGGTTAACCAATCTATTAACGTTGAACTGAATCGAGGTGAAACTGATTAACCGAAAAGCAATCACTAGCAACCAAACATTTCAGTTTTCATTCGAATTTCGAATTTATACCTTCGTATAGTGAATTCTAGGATTCAAGGAGATATTGATAAACTAGAACACGACGTATATATTCGTTCATCTTAAAACAATTAATTCTAAACGTGTCATGCTTGAAACAATGCAACTTAGACTCAACACGTATAACCTTTGATCTAAATAGGTCAAACGAGTCATCATAAACGGAGTTGTAAACTAGTTGATTGGTTGAAATTATAATTATACAACCGGAATATGTTTTGAGCCAAATCTAAAACCAAGTAATTTCCGGGCTAAAAAGTGCAACCTACGTAAATAAACTGAACATAGAACATAAATCAAATTAATATAGTTATATTTATATATCTTCATATAAATCCTGGTTAAAAATAGTAAACCAAGTTTAATAATTTCGGTTCAGAGTTCATACCTTGTGCCACTGCCTACAAATTAAAGCAACCCCCAAGAGATGGATAGATGGAATGCTCATCCGTCAAAAAAGTAAATGGATAGGGACTTATATAGAATTTGCATGTAAGGTACCGGTCAAAAGAGGAATTGGAGATTTTTAGGCTATATTTGGGGGAGAGCAACTCCCCAAATGTCACGTCATCACCACCTCATTTTCCCTCTTTCCCCCCCAAAGTTTCGAAATTGTATTCCCTCAATTCCTCTCTCTCTCTCTCTCTCTCTCTCTCTCTCTCTCTCTCTCTCTCTCTCTCTCTCTCTCTCTCTCTCTCTCTCTCTCTCTCTTGTACCATCACCATCACTCAACCAATAGAAACACTCGGCGAGATTGGTGAGATTGCCCCGAAGTCACCGAAATTTAAAGGTGGGGGGCGGTGTTCCCGATCGGGACTCGGTCCACCTCAGCACCCCGAGTTCACTCCTCGAAGCCACACCAAATACTCTTAGAGGGTGTTTGGGATTGAGTTTCAAAACAACTTATTGACTTATTGCCTTTTTTCAAGAAGCCAATAAGTCAATAAGCTGTTTGTGTAACCCAAAATCATTTTCTGTTTTGACTTTTGGCTTTTAATGTTGGAAAAACTGTTTTTGAGAAGTTAGAAATCCTGGCTTTTGGCTTTTGGATAAAAATTACTACAAATGTACCACTCATACAACCAATATTCATAATAAGTTAAGCGAAACACTTAAAAAAATAATTTTATTGACTTTTTGACGTTTCTCATCCCGAAATCTAATCCAAACTCTTTTTTTAAAACTTTTTTTTCAAAAAGTCATAAGCCAATAAATACTTCTGACCAAAAACACTTTTGCATTTCCAAACTCAATCCCAAACATTTTTTCTATATAACACAATGCAAAAAAGAATGTAAAACATTTTTTCTAAAATTGAAAACACAACAGCTATGTAGATTTCTCATACCTTTTAAGAAAAATAGACTTTTTAGCCAAACCCTACCATTGTTATTGTTTATTGTTATAATAATGATTATTATCCTCATTATCATTATTGCTACTATTAAGCAGTGTTGTAAAAGTTGGCCTACGCGACCTTGTACTAGGTCCTCAGACCACCTCTGAGGCGAGTCAAAGGCGGTCAACATCAACCTACTCGACCAACTCGGTCTTGTACTCGACGGTCAAAATTACTAACGCACAAATAGACTACTTCGTTAATTCAGCCAGCAGGACGACGAAAGGAGAAGGCAGGGTCATCGTATTCACCTTTTGCGATTAAAACTGGACGGTTCGTTTGTTACTAACCCATTAGTTAGTAATGGGCAACATCAACAGCTACCAAATTAACCGACTTGTTTTCAAAACACCGTTAATATAGAGTGGATTGATTTGTTACACTTAAAATCTTATCATCAATTTGTTGATTAAAAGACTTATAAGCCCGAAGGTTGATCAAAGAACATGTGTGATTATAATATTCAACATAGTTACGTAATATTCAAAAAAACAAAAATAAAACGTGATTGACTAGTGCGAATCCTTAAAGTCAATGATGTTGATTTATTTGAATTGCAAGTATTTATGCCCTTATGGTAATTTGGGTTTTGGCATTAACATTAACAAGAAGGTACACCGTACCTTCCTATCTAGACGTTTACAAAACTACATGAAACATCATTAGACTATGGGGTGTGGCATCCTTCCCTCCTTTCTCTTTCCTCTCCCCCTTCTAGGGGAAATGGTTTCCCCTTTCCCCTTCCATTTTCTTTATTAATTTCTTTTTTTATTTATTTTATATATTTTAATTCATTAAATATTTTTTTTCATTAAACTTAAAAAAATTACATGGAAACTAAAGAAGAATCCGTGTTTAAAAACTTTGATGAAAACTTAGTTTCTGAAATTACAAATCTAAATTTTTTTGATTGGTATGAACTTGACAACCAAGATCAGTCACAAGGTCCCAATGATGATGAAAGGGCTAATAAAAAAGATCAAGAGACACACTGGTCTCAACAAGATAGAAGAGAGTATGACTGAAACTGATGGCAAGGCTGATGATCAGCAACCCAGTTTGTAACATTTCGCATTGAATACTACGTACGTTACGACATTTCTTAATAAAACGCCGATTTTTTATCATTATCGTGCCCTTTAAAAATATATCGTGACACGTTTGGACCCCTAGTACCATACTATAAGCATATATTATTTATATATTAGTGGAATAATTGTTTAAAAAAAATAATGCCTGGGCCGGGATTCGAACCCGTGCCCTAGGCCGGTTCATTTAAACACAAACAACCAACCATCTGATCTACATCACATACTTGTTTCATATCTCAAGCATTATAATTATATAAGGATATTAAATCGTAACAGTTGACTTGGAAAGTCAACTGTGACGAAAATCAACCATAATTAACATCAATCCGCGTCTTAATCCAATTATGGTAAACAAGGATTGATGTGTCTGACCCATTTCGCGTATTATACAAGCTTAATCGTTATTATTATATACCATATTTGTATCAATCACGCGTTTATGATTGAAAACGAGTCAAACTTTACCATTTCGAATACCCGAGCCTCCCACTATAAATTGGACCCTCTTTCACATCCTATACTCGCCGATCTCTCTTTCCCTACCCTCAATTTCTGATAAAAACCCTCAAACTAATACCCTTGGTTCGCGTTTGACTTAAAGTTTGACCGGGCCTTTAATCACGATTTCAGTTTGTAAGTCTTAAATTCTTTTGTTGGTTTTGTTTATCGGCATGTTAACAACAATAACCCTATGAGAAATCGGGTTATTAATCGTTAATTTTGGTTATTGAAAACCAAGGGCTCGAATCGTTAATTTGGGGATAATCACGTTACTACAGACCTCGCTATTGATTTAACTCAGAAACAAAACAGACACAACCACTGATCTAGATCAAGTGGTTGTGTCATCTGTTTGTAAACTAGGGTACGCGGGTTCGAGTCCCGTATCACACATCTTTTTCTTTTCTTTTAAAATAATTATATATTTGTTTCAAGTATAACTATATAATTATTTCAACAAAGGTTTAATCGTTCTCAGGGTCCAGACCAACTGGTCTGGGCTTGTGATTTAAAGACTTTGACCCGGGTTTGACGCGGGTTCGAGCCTCAGTGCCTCACCATGTGCAAACTTTTTTTTTTTAAAACCTTTATTACTTATATAATCTTTATTATTTTAAAAATGGTTTTAAAATACTAAAACTTCTTTATAAATTCTACAAAAATTATTTTATGATGTTCTAATAGAAAAGTTTAACATACAATTTTTTAGTTTTCCAAAAATTATTTATTTATTATATATAATAAATATTTCAAGTTTATTCTATTATAATTATAAAATTTTATAAAAATATCCAAACGATTATATAAATTTCCACAAAAATTATTCCGAGTTTATAAAACATTAAACATTCCAGAAATTATTTTTATTTTCGAAAAATCATTTATTTAATATTTTTAATCGATTTTTGTTATTTTAATCATAAATAAATCATAATAAATTCATTTTCCAATATTTTTGCACCAAAATTTTATATAAATTATTTCTGTCCATTTAGAACAGAAATGCAAATTTTAATTTAAAAATTCTTTAATTTTAATATTTTTAGATATTAAAGTTATATTTTGACAAAATAGAAATAAATAGACTAAATATTCTATTTTTAAGAAAATAATTTTATAAAAATTATTTTCATACTCAAAACCTTATAATGTGACCATCTTTAATCTAAAGTCTACAAAAAGACTTTTGTTTATTTATTTATCGAATTTCTTTTATTTATTATACAATTTAATTAATAATCACACGAATACTTATCCCCAAATTCGAAACCCTAGAAAATATTTGTACACTAGAAAGACTTAGACATATTTATTACCTTAATTATAGGGTAATACTTGGCATCGTTGGGCTACACTTATTCTATTTTCACGAGACTTAACATTTTGCTAAGGTGAGTTTACATAGCCCTGTTTTCTGTTTTACATTTCGGGGTGAAACATGTTTAAACATTTTATACACTATCATTTACACATTCTTACATTATTGAAACTTGTGATTCAATTACACTATCATTTACTCATTCTATCATTTGACTGTAACAAAAAGACACAGTACAATCATTAACATTGATCAAGCCGCCTGTTTAGATTATAGCGCTATAGGTCTGACAAACCCATCCCCCGCATAAATTCAGGGATGATCGATAACAGTTACACTTTTACTAACTTGCGAGTTAGGTCTTAGTCGACACAAGGTTTGATTGTACAAAGACGCATTGTTACATGTCGGACTCATACTCTATCATTATACAACTGTGATTGTTGTACAAACTATTGTTATCTATTATATTCGAAAACCTATGTATTCTCACCAACTTTTGTTGACCCAAAATATTTTCAAACTTAACATGTTTCAGGTTATACTTGCATGAAGATTTGAGTTAATGCTTGAAGATGTGTAGCTAGTATTTTTCATCTTGTGATGTACAAATTCTTAGAACAATTGTATGTAACTTATTTAAATTATTTAATGAAATTTATTATTCACCATGAGCTACTGAACAATTATCAATACGTGACATCCCGATGTTCCGCCATCAGTTGGGGTGTTCCAGATTGGTATCAGAGCCATGGTTATAGGGAATTAGGTTATTAGAAAAATAATCTAGTCTATAACCATAAGATTATAATCAGTACTTGCTCCTTTTACTTGCAACCCTATTTGTTTCTAATCTCTATCTTCCTCCCACTTCTTATCCCTATCTTAGTCCCTACAAGAAGATTGCTTCTCCATCACTGGATCTACTCTTAGACTAATAGGACAAAATCCTCAGGTTTAGCCTGAACCACCTTGAGATCTCATCGAAGTTCTAGATTTTAATAACGAACACGTGCAATCTGGAAGGGTGAACGCCTGTATTCTGAGTTTTCTGTCTAGGCTGGCATTGCGCATATATCCCAATCAGACGAGGGACCCGGATGCCTACCTGGGAATCCTCGGGATGAGTGTTCACTTATAGGCTAAAGCATGTCTTCACTATGTTATTAGAATCTAGAATCTTTGATAAGTCAACGTTTTCGTTTATTCGTTTTAATTAATGGATAAATGATTACATTCCTTCTTATATTACCCCGTTCATGTCTCATTGAACCTTCATTGTGTCTCTTACAGATCATGCCTCCACGTCGCAGCGCTCGCCTTAACAGTGGTGACAATCATGATGAAGGGAGTAGCAATCACAACCACAACCACGACACTAACCACAGTAATAGAGGTGATGCCCAACTGGCTGCGATCATTTCCCAACAAATGGCGCAACAGATCGCAACTCTGGTTCCTAACTTACTGGCTCAAGTCATCCAAATAAATGGAGACGGCAACGGCAATGGAAACGTAAACGGCAATGGAAACCACAATGGGAACGGGAATGGTCTCCCAGCCTGCACTCTCAAACACTTTAATACCTGTAATCCTCCTAAGTTCAGTGGAGATGAAGGAGCTACTGGTCTTCTACAATGGTTCGAGGGTATTGAAAATACCTTCATTAACAGTGAGTGTCCCGATAACTTTAAGGTCCGTTATGCTATGAGTGTTCTTCACAAACAAGCACTCACTTGGTGGAATGAGGAAAAACGCACCCGTGGAGCTGAAGTTGCACTTGCTATGACCTGGGATCAAGTCAAGGAGATAATGAAAGCCGAGTTTTGCCCACGTAACGAGGTCAAGAAATTAGAGGACGAGTTCCACACCCTTGCTCAGGATAGTGGGGAAAACCTTGCTTATAATACCCGCTTCCATGAGCTCAGTCTGTTGTTGCCCCATAAGGTCACTCCCCTACCTGTAGCCATTGAGAAGTATATCGGTGGTTTACCCATGCAGATTCAGGACACGGTATGGGGAAAGAACCCTGCTACCCTCGAAGAGGCCAAGCGTCTAGCAGCTACCTTAACTGACAATCACGTAAAGAACGGGACCTTAGTTCGGAAAGGCGAGAAAGCAAGTATTGTAGCCGCGGTAACTACTGAGAACCAGAAGCGTAAGACCAGGGATCCTGGTGTAAACCTCACTACACAAGCTTCTAACAAGAAACCTTATACAGGAAACTTTCCATTTTGTAACACATGCAAACGACATCATCCCACTGCTTCAGCGTGTCGCTTGTGCACCAATTGTGGTAAGTATGGCCATCTGGTCAACACATGTCGTGAGACCCCAAACCCTAATACCAACCAACCCTGCTCAGGCTGCTAATCCTAATCGTCCTGGTAGATACAACTATGGTCAGTGCTATGAATGTGGAGACCCAAATCACTTCCGAAACCAATGCCCTAAACTAAACCGAGATCAAGACCCTCCAGCTACTTAACAGCAAGTCCCACCATTCGAATGTTGTTTGCTTCTTATTCTATGTATTGACGCTATTTGATTCAAGTAATAAATTGCTAGGACAAAACGGATTGGTGAAACCACTTTTGCAAACCTATGTCTAATTCACTTCTGTCAGGTTATTCTAAGTATAGAACTACTGAAGAAAGAAGACCAAACAGCTGAAGAAGGATTCTACAAGTACTGAAGAAGAAATGCATCAGAAGTTCTGAAGTCCAAACCAGACATATCACTGAAGAACTACTGAAGACAAACTACTCATTAGTAGTTTGTCATTCATCAGCACTTGTTCAAGAATCTTTTCCACCGTCTTATGTTTCAGTAGTTTATTAGTTTATTATTACTTTTACTTTTTGTACAAGTTCCAAGATTGCAACTTGTTGCAACTTGTCTCTGAACTTGCTTTTTGGCAAGGTTCATGTATTTGTAAAGTCTATAAATAGATGGGTTCATCCCTCTGTTTTAGACATTGATTTTAATACAGAAATCCTTCAAAGCTTATCATTGTTATTTCCATTTCATTTACTGAGAATCTGTTTAAGTGTTCATTCTCATTTATTGCTTAGATTCTCATTAAATACTTGTCTTTAGTTTTATCAAAACTCGTATCATTCCGCTGTGCTATTACTGATTAAGAACTTGCTAAACACCTAAGTGTTCACTAGCAAGTTCATACAAAGAGCAATACTGATCCAACAATTGGTATCAGAGCACTGGTTTATCTGATCACATATCAATCTAACACATTGAGAATCAGAAACAAGCTCTTATTGATATTCAATAAAGGATAATAAGCTCACTTTTATCAACATCCATCACTTTAAGAGATATTTGACAAATCAATACTCTTTAAAATGGATCCTCATAATACTGGTTCTGCCAATAACCCTGCTATGCTAGTAAGAAATGAATATAATATCAGGCAAAGGAGAATGGCACATACCATATCACATACCAACACAGGTTGCTGGAAATCTGTGATATATGGTCCTCATAAACCAGTAAATATCAATCTTGAAACTAAAGAAGAAATTCCAAAAGACCCAAAAGATTATACAGATGATGATTTCCTAAAACTTGAGCTTGATGCTAAAGCTTTCTCTATGTTGGCAATGGCACTCCCTAATGAAATCTACTCTGGCCTATTACATTGTGATAGTGCCAAAGAGCTTTGGGACTGCCTCAAAGAACAGTTTGGAGGAACTGAAGAGGTGATTTCCAACACCAGAGAAATCCTGGCTCAACAATATGAAACTTTTGCTCACATTAATGCGGAAACTTTAACACAACAATTTGAAAGATTCTCCTCATTAATATCTGAGCTAAAATTAAATGGTCAGACCTACACAACTGTATCTATGCTTCATAGATTTTTAAGGTCTTTACCTGAAAAATGGGAAACATACTCTATAGTCTTAAGATCTTCACCAGACTTTAGCTCCCTCACTGATGGTGCGTGAAGTATATATATTTTTATGAAGATATTTGTTCACACAATTTCTAGTTTTAAAATAGTTTTTACCCTAAATTAAACTACACACACGAAAGGCAAGTGTACCTATCGAAAAGTAATATAATTTAAATGGTAAGAACCGGATATCAATCCGTGGACGCGGTTTCTCAATACTAAACTTTTGTTACTGTAGAGCCTTTTCGAGAGTTGAGTTAAGTTTTCTAAATTAAAGTTACTAAATATTAAATGACAATAAAAATAAACGGATTTAAAACAATATTAATTAAAAGTCATCTAAACTAAGATTCCACTAAAGACATGTAATGTTCATAGAGTAAGAAATGATGGTAAGACAAAACTCTCTAATAATTAAGTTCCAATCAAGGTCTCTTAATTATATAATTCTTTGGAAAATTAAAATGACAAAAACACTTTAATCACCTAGAATTATTCTTTGAAGCCCGTTTTGTAATGTTTAAGTTAATCTTTAAATACGAGTTATTCATTTGTCAAAATTCCTAACTCGACAACTTAAGGAAAATTAAGTTGAACAACAATTTAATCACCTAAAGTTGTTTTTATGTAGATAAATATTTATATTGTTCAAGTGACAAATCTAAGGTTTAAAACTTGTAAGACAATAATTTTGGCCTAAACTACTAACTTACAATTTTTATCAACCTTAGAATCTAACACAACACCCTTATGATTTTTCCAAATCTAAGTGCAAGATTTCACACATGTTCAAGTTCTTCATCTCAAGTTAGTTAACAATTACCATTCCTAGTTTCATGTTATGAACCTAATTATTACTAACAAGATTCAATAATAAACATCTACACATGGGTTTTCCAACATTCATGAGCAAACATTCACTAAACTAACATGGATTATGAACTTTAAACATGTACAAAAATTCCAAGAACAATACTAAAAATTCATCATCAAGATTAACATAAACTAAATACCATCATGTCTTACAATTATCACATTACATAATCAAAAGCTTCATCATAGTTTAGATAACTAAAGGTGTTTAGCCCATAAGGCTTACAACAACTACAAACATACTTGCTAAACTACCAAAATTCATGGTTAAGATTAAGGAATTCAAACCATAAGCAAGCAAGGTAAGTAGGTTGGTTGGTTGATGTTGCTTGGTGCTTCAATGGCCTTCAAAGCTCCTTTAGAATGGTGAAAATCGGCTGGAGAGAAGTGTGTTTGAACCTCCAAGACCCAACCACCCACAAATGAGCAAAATGATGTGTTTTTATAGCAATCTGTCAAAAAGCGCGACCACGCTTTCCAAAAGCGCGGCCGTGCTTATGCAGCTACAGTACAATGCTTTCTTTTTTCTCACTTTACGTTATTGCCAATTTTAGCAAATTTCGAAACGGGCTCCGAGGCCAATCACACGACCGCGCTTTTCAAAAGCACGACCGCGCTATGTCTGATTTGAACAAATTTCAGAGAAGCACGACCACGCTTATGAATTGCATGGCCGCGCCATTTCTGACTTGGGCAAATTTTGCTCTTGATTTGAAAAGCATGACCACGCTTATGAATTGCGTGGCCACGCTTTTTCTCAGACTTCACCAAAATGTTGCTCAAGCTGCAAAACTTCGTTGTTTTTCTTCTAGTGCGCTGCTAGGGGCTGTATTTTCACAAAAACAATAACTAAGTATCGAAACCAATGAAAACACAATTGAAAATCAACAAATGGGAGATAAATGTGGGTGAAATTTATGTATAATTTTGCACATATCAAACCTCCCCACACTTGAACCTTGCTTGTCCTCAAGCAAGAAATTAACAAAAACTCCAAATGGCAACAATCAACTAACACCATGAACATAAACTCATAATAAAGGTCTAAGATATACACAAAGAGGCAACCATCAAAAGAAAGAAAACCACAAGATAAAAACGAGAAAATTCTAAGAGCAATGGTTTATCTATGAAATCCCCAACATGACAACTTTGCATCCTCACAATGTTCACTCACACTCGGCTAATTTATATGATCATACATAATGATGAGTATGAATAAAGCACTCAATGCCAAGACAATAACTATGCAATAATATAAACTTGTAAAAGGATCAAATCTCTACCAACATAGCTAGAAACATCACATAAATCATGAGGACTTTGTTAGGGTTGTAACTTGGCTAAGGTTAAGGTAGGAAAGTTTGGGAGAAAGTGGCTAAAGTGCAAAAAATCCAGGAACTAGGTTAGCTCGAAATAAAGAAACAACAATAATATACAACTACTTCCATACTACAAATCAAGAGCTTTTAAGATTTTTGCTCTAAATAGAAGCCAATTGTGCGGCTTTTTCTTTCTTTCTTTTTTTTACTATTTTCTTTTCTTTTTTTTTCTTTTTTTTTTTTTTTTACTAACTATATATACAACCATGTAACTCGGAGGGAACTAAGCACGTCTACTTAGACAAAAACTCCAACATGAGAATATAATAAAAAAACGAAAAAGAGAAGTGAGACTAACACTAGCCAAACCGGATTTTTAGCAAAAGGGTGAAAATATAAAAGGCTAATTTGGCCAAAGTGGGTGTAAACAAATATGGGCGAAAATGAAAAACACGGAAAACGGCTCAACAAGGCTCACTAAAGGAATATGTTGGGTGTGGGTATGTAAAGGAACGAAAATGGCTAAAACAAAGAGGTTTTCCTAATGCCTCAATCATATTTATGCTACGAATCCACTCAAGGCCGAAAGATGTATACCTACCACAAGTTTTGTATTGCAAAAGTTATCCGGCACGCTCAACTTTTGCCCGCAAAAACATGAGCAAAAATAATACTAAAGCTAATAAGGCTCAAAAATAACTCACGAAAACGGGCAAAGGGGGTATAAATGCAAAGTATAACATGCGGGTCATCCTTTCGATTTACCATACTCAAAGAAAAAAAATATATGATTTTGTTTCTCTATAGTTTCTTTTTAATCAAGTGCCCCACGTAGTGCTCTCAAACCTTTTTTTGTCAAAAATTAAACATGTTCCATGTATGTTATTATGTCTTTTTGATCGCCACAAAAATTATTTTAGGAGTATTTTACAAAAAAAAAATAAAATCATCTATTTCTCAAGTTTTAGGACAAGCAAAATCCAAACAAATTCCCTCCCCACACTTGAATTACACATTGTCCCCAATGTGTAACAAAAAAAATTGCAATGCATTATAGAGAGAAGTAATACTCCCCTAATGTAGCCCATGAAATCACGAAAACAACATCCATCAAGCTAAAACGGAACCAGCTTACATCATCACCATCCACCTGAAAACCACTAAGAACACAACCATCAAAATATCCAAACACAACCAACCACAAAATACTACAAGAGTTAATACTTAAAAAAAAAAAGTTAAAACATAATATTCGAAAGATCTAATAAAAGAGCTTTGAACCGTGGTGCAAAATGGTCCAACTCTCACTACCATCAACGAGGACTAGTCATCACGACCAGCCCCTGAACCACTGGCATCATCATGGAAACCCGAACGAGATCTCTTGGAAACCGGAGTAGCAGGATAACTGAATGTAGGTGGTGGAAGCAGCTCATAACAATGATGAGAAGCGGCTGCCTTGAGAGCAGAGAACAACCACTCGAACCCGCGTTGTTGATTATCCTGTATCGACCCCAGAACCGAATTCAGTCTCTTTTGCTCATAACGGATCTCATCTTGCACACTCTCTATATTCTCAAAGCGGTTCCAGATTTGGCCTGTAGTGGGTAGATTCGGGCCCATCACTGAGTCCAAGCCATCCATAAACTGCATAAAATCTACATGCTCCTGACCCTGAAATGGAGCCCCGCTAACCTGGCCTGGGTCCACATGAATCTCATCCTCAACAACCGGCTCCTCTACAACGGGAGGAGCCCCAAGTGCGGGCAATACCGGAGGAAGTGGATCCCAAGCCTCACCATTTTTTCCTTTCAATCTCGAACCAGCAGGAGTCTGCACCACTAACTTCATATACTTCAGGGCTCTCATATCCAACGGAGTTGTTTCATACTCCAAAGTTAACCCCTCAACTGCCTCGGGAGTCAACAACCTATACGAATCGGCTAACTGAGTAATGTAAGCACCACCACAAATGTGACTATTTTCCAGCTTTCCTGCCCCTGTGATAAAGAAATGAGCTAAACAATGGCCAAGGTTGATGTTGATCTGACGTGTGAAGCAGTATAGGTAAAACAAGTCCCTAGAAGGCATGTTTCCAGAACTGTCACCATGATGGCAGACAGTGTCTGACAGAATCCGATGAATGACCCGATGAAGAGGATCACGAAGCTTTGTGGCCTTCGCCTTGCTAGGGTCATATGGACCTACTCCTACCTCGTCCCAAAAACCATTTCGTTGGGCATTGTCATCCCAATCATCGACCCCATCAAATAATGCTGTATCAATCTCATTCTTTTTATAAATGCCCATTTTTTTCGCAAAGTGAGCAATTGATATTTTCCTCCATACACCCCCCAAACGAAACTGCACCCCATGATTCTTAACATAAACATCTCGGCTTGGGTAGCTAAACTCAAAAGAAGCATAAAATTCCAATACAAGCTCTTGGTAAATTGGTTGGTCGATAGAAAACAACCGCCTCCAGGGAGGTGTCATCATGGGACCCATACGCCCTTCCTGATTCAGTGACTTTATCAAGTCCCAATCGAGATACCTCATGGGGGCAATCAAATGACGCCTCCCCCAAAGGTGGCGCAAAGCATCGATACATCTTCTGTTCTTCTTGTCGTTGGGGTTAAACCGAAGCCAAGGGTGATCCATCTGCACAAAACTGAAAACAATTAGTAAACACGAACAAACAGTCGAATCTAGGCTGGACAGTAGGTTCGCAGGGTAGTGCAGGTTGAACCACAACAATGGAGTACTGTACTGTTGTTTTTTTTTTTACAACCCATTTGAGCCAACCCAAAATTCATTCAACAAAGATGAAAAAAGACAAATATAAACACGATTAAACGACACTACCATCCTAAAACGCAACAACCTGTGCTAAAGATGAACCCCTCAATTTGAAAATAAAATAAAAAGAAAAAAAAAACAATTTTTTTTTTTGCGTACACTTACCCAAAATCCTTCAAAACAAGGCTAAAACAATAGAACTGCATCAATTTATAAACGAACATTAAAACCCCTAATTGTTAGTTTTTTTTTTAATTTTTTAAACCCTGTTACTTACTACCTAGCACCTAAACTGAAAATTTAAACATATAACAAGAGGTAAAGGTTGGAACATACCTTTGATTTGCAGAAAACTTGAAGAGGATTGAGTAAAGAGTATGGGATTGCAATGGGTTTGGTGGCGTGTGTCTGATGTTGCACAAGAGGATTATGAAGAGTATTTTTCAATTTAGTCAAAGCCTTTTTAGTTTCTTTTCTTTAATTTATTAGTTTTTTTTTTTTGACAAGATATATGTACTTCTTGCGTGAAGAGAAGAGAAGCATGTTGACCAAGTCAAACTTTAGACCATGTGATTAATTATTTATTTAATTTTTTTTTTCTTTTTTTAAAAGGTATGCATGAATGGTGAATGGAACATGGAGTACTTGTTTAAGTCATCACTTTTTTTTTTAACACACCACCATAAGTTTCAAACCCGATCACATATGCCATAATTGAATCAGAACATATACCTGGGCAGCTTTCATGCAATCCTCCAAGTTAAATCACAAATTTACTATCTCCAACCCTAAAAAAAAAATAAAGCTACATAATAACAAAAATAAGAATGGAATTAAAAAGACAAAATGATAAACGGGCTTTCGCCCAAACATGCTAAGTTTTTTTAATGAGTCTTCAGCTAGACTCAACACCCCGAATTCATTTGTTCCTGGGGTGGAGGTTAACAACCTCCTCGGCCGCATCAATAGGTCCGTCAATGTAAAGCTTAAGACGATGACCATTAACTTTAAACACCCGGCCGTCCTCATGTCCTATCTCCACGGTACCATACGGGAACACCTCCCTCACCGTATAAGGACCCGTCCAACGAGACTTGAGCTTTCCTGGGAATAACCTAAGACGTGAGTTATAAAGCAATACACGATCACCCGCTCGGAATTGTTTTTGGTCCTTCAAGCGGCGGTCATGTAACATCTTGGTTCGCTCCTTATACAATCTGGAGTTCTCATACACATCACTCCTAAGTTCCTCAATCTCGTGGATCTGTACAAACCTGTTTTCACTCGCAGCTCCTAAATCAAAGTTCACTGCCTTCAAGGCCCAATAGGCCTTGTGCTCGAGTTCAACAGGGAGATGGCATGCCTTCCCATAGACTAATTTAAACGGTGTGGTGCCTATGGGAGTTTTGTAGGCTGTTCGAAACGCCCACAATGCATCATCTAACTTCTCTGACCAATCCTTACGGTTAGCACCAACTGTTTTCTCCAAAATCCTCTTAATACCTCGATTAGTGACCTCTACCTGTCTACTGGTCTGTGGATGGTATGGCGTTGAAAATCTATGGTTCACTCCATAGCGTGACAACGCCTTGTCCAATTGCGCATTACAAAAATGCGTCCCTCGGTCACTGATCAAGGCTTTGGGAGCACCAAAGCGGGAGAATAACTTCTTCAAGAACTTAACGACTACCCTAGCATCATTAGTGGGTAAGGCTTGGGCCTCCACCCACTTTGAAACATAATCAACAGCTACAAGGATGTATCGATTTCCATAAGAAGTCGGGAAAGGTCCCATAAAATCAATCCCCCAGACATCAAAAATCTCACAAACCTGAATAGGTTTCTGGGGCATCTCATCTCGAGATGAAATATTGCTTGCCCTCTGGCAAGCATCACACGCACGCACCATATCATGAGCATCCCGGAAGATGGTTGGCCAGAAGAAACCGGCATCAAAAACCTTCTTCGCGGTCAAAGTCGCTCCATGGTGCCCACCAGTCGGTCCCTCGTGGCAGTGTCTCAAAATCTTGCGTGCCTCATCACCATACACGCACCTACGCACGATCTGATCGGCCCCGACTCGAAACAGATAAGGATCCTCCCACAAATAATACTTCACATCAGCGAAGAACTTCCGCTTCTGTTGGTGGGACATTCCTTTCAACACAATCCCACTCGCGAGATAATTCGCGAAATCCGCAAACCACGGATGATCATCCTCGTTCGTCTGGATATGCATAAGGAATTCGTGGGGGAAGTTGTCATTTATATTGACCCCCACTGAATCTGATGAAGCTGAGCACTCAAGACGGGAAAGGTGATTCGCTGCTAGATTCTCGGCCCCTTTCTTATCACGGATTTCGATATCAAACTCCTGCAGCAAAAGAATCCATCGTATCAATCTCGGCTTGGCATCCTGTTTACTGAATAGATACCGAAGGGCTGCATGATCCGTGTACACAATGGTCTTGGAAAGGACAAGATAAGACCGAAACTTATCGAAAGCAAAGACCACAGCAAGGAGCTCTTTTTCAGTAGTGGTGTAATGCTCCTGCGCGTCATTCAGGGTCTTGCTTGCGTAGTAAATCGGGTGAAAGTGCTTATCTTTCCTTTGACCCAAGACTGCCCCCACTGCGAAGTCACTCGCATCACACATAAGCTCAAATGGTAGTGTCCAATCGGGAGCAACCATGATCGGGGCATTCACCAACTTCTCCTTCAATAACTCGAATGCCTTAAGGCATTCACTGGAGAAAACAAACTGGGCATCCTTCTCGAGGAGCTGAGTCATGGGACGGGCGATTTTGGAAAAGTCCTTTATGAATCGCCGGTAGAAACCTGCATGACCAAGAAAACTCCTAATAGATTTCACGGATGTGGGAGGCGGGAGTTTAGAAATGGTTTCAACTTTGGCTCGGTCGACCTCGAGCCCCGCCTGTGAAATCTTGTGCCCAAGAACAATGCCCTCCTTCACCATGAAGTGGCATTTCTCCCAGTTCAACACAAGGTTGGCTTCTTCACACCTAGCCAACATCCTCTTTAGATTCCCAAGACAATGATCAAATGAACTCCCAAAAACAGAAAAGTCATCCATGAATACCTCCATGGAGTCCTCGATCATGTCATGAAAAATGGCCACCATACACCGCTGAAATGTGGCCGGAGCATTACACAGTCCAAAGGGCATCCGCCGATAGGCGAATGTGCCATAGGGACATGTGAATGTCGTCTTCTCCTGATCCTCAGGAGCAATGGGAATCTGAAAGTAACCCGAAAAACCATCAAGGAAGCAGTAAAACATCCTTCCCGACAACCTCTCTAACATCTGATCAATGAAAGGAAGTGGAAAGTGATCCTTCCTCGTGGCATCATTGAGTTTGCGGTAATCAATGCAAACTCTCCATTCGGTGACAGTACGAGTGGGAATCAACTCATTCTTTTCATTCACCACTACTGTCATACCTCCCTTCTTCGGGACTACCTGCACAGGGCTAACCCAGGGTGAATCAGAGATCGGGTAAATCAAGCCTGCATCAAGTAGCTTAATGACCTCTTTCTTCACGACCTCCTGCATATTTGGGTTCAAACGCCTCTGATGCTGAACCACAGGTTTAAAGTCCTCCTCCATCAAGATCTTATGGGTACAAAAGGATGGATTTATGCCTTTTATATCCATGATCTTCCACGCAATCGCTCTCTTATGCCGTTTCAGAACCTCAAGTAACTTGCCCTTCTCGTCTTCAGATAAAGAAGATGAAATGATAACTGGTAGACTGGACTCACCCTCCAAGAAAGCATACTCCAAATGGGACGGGAGCTCCTTGAGCTCAACGGGTGGTGGGTCCTCAATAGAAGGGCGTGCCTTAGGCTCGGCATCACGATCAACAACCTCAAAGACCTCCGGACACGGGGGAGGCTCATGACCTAACAGACATGCCATCTCCTCAGCTGGCTGGCTCACGGAAATCGAACCAAACACCTCCCCACCAAGTAACTGTGTGTCCTGTGTCTCCTCCTCAAATGTGTCCAGAAGATGATCACTCACACATGAATCAATGGTGTCAATGAAGTAAAGTGCATCATCCTGACTTTGTGGGTGCTGCATGGACCTCCCAATATCAAAGGTCACCTCCTCATCATCAACCCTAAGTGTAAGTCTACCGGTGCAGACATCAATCAGGGCCCTAGCAGTGGCTAGGAACGGGCGACCAAGGATAAGTGGTACATTTTTATCCTCGTCCATGTCTAGAATCACAAAGTCAACTGGGAACACGAACTTGTCAATCTTGACAAGCATATTCTCCACAATACCCCGCGGGTATTTCACAGATCTGTCAGCAAGCTGAATGCTCATACGTGTCGGCTTAGGCTCGCCTAGGTCTAGTTTAGCAAAAACTGCATAAGGCATGAGGTTAATGCTAGCACCGAGGTCAGCCAATGCATTGCTGACAGATAAACTACCAATCAAGCATGGGATAGTGAAACTCCCAGGATCATTCATCTTCTTAGGTAGTTTATTCTGGAGAATGGCAGAACACTCCTCATTCAAAGTCACATGTGAAAGCTCCTCAAGTTTCTTTTTGTTAGTGAGGATGTCTTTCAGAAACTTTGCATACTTAGGCATCTGTGTAAGTGCCTCAATGAATGGTAAGTTTATATGAAGTTGCTTAAAAAGCTCGAGAAATTTACCATAGTGTTCCTCCATTTTCTGCTTCTTCAATCTCCCAGGATATGGAACAGGAGGAACATACTCTCTCACTGGCTCCCTGGATCGTGCTGTACTTGCTGGGCCTCGCCTCAGATGCACCTCATCCGGAGTCTCAATGTCCACCTCCTCAACAGTCGGCTTAGATGTGGAAGCCGGAGGGGTAGTCTCAGTGGTCTTGCCACTCCTCAACGTGATAGCCTTCACGTGAGCATTCGGGTTTGTTTCAGTATTGCTCGGGAGGCTACCCTGTTGTCTCTCAGATAGGAGCTTTGCGATCTGCCCTACCTGGTTCTCAATGGTCTGCATCGAGGCTTTTTGACTCCTCAACTCGCTCTCGTGTCTCGCGAACTGATCATCATAATCCTTGAACCGCTTTGCACTGTCCCGGCTCTGAGCGTTCTGGTTCGCTAAGATCTGTCCAAGCATATCCTCCATGCTAGGCTTCGCTTCAGATGTGGACTGCTGAGGGCGAGGAGGGAAAAACTGACCATGAGGCTGCTGTGGTCGAGGAGCAAATCCGGGTGGCTGCTGGCTAGAGGAGCCAGCTTTCCAACTGAAATTCAGGTGATTCTTCCACCCCGGATTATAGGTATTGCTGTAGGGATTGTTCTGGGGGCGAACTTGGTTTCCCATGAAGTCAACCTGCTCGTGAATCATCTCTCCCAGGTGACATTCGCTACTCGACTGCGCTCCTCCACCCGTCACACAACCAGATTGGGACTGAATCTGGTTTGACATCAACATATCAAACTTCGTGGACAAAGCGTCCATCCGTGCAGCCATGGCAGTAAAATCGTCTACATGGTGGACTCCCTGCCTCGTAGACTTCCCTCTCAGGGGCTGGTGTGTGCGATTCTTCTCGGCAACTCTCTCCATGATCTCAAACGCTTCCCGGGCGTTCTTCGTGCCAATGTCGCCACCCGCAAAAGTATCCACCAACTGCCGTGCTGTACTATCCAGACCATGATAGAAGATCTGACACTGCTGCCACTTAGGCAACCCATGATGTGGAACCTTTCTCATAAGGCTTTTGAATCGGTCCCACGCCTCATAGAGAAGCTCATCATCCTCCTGTCGAAAATTGAGAATCCGGGTTCTCAATCTAACAGTTTTCTCAGGGGGGAAAAATTTCTGGAGAAACCTCTCAGCAAGTTGGTTCCATGTAGTGATGGACCCAGCTGGAAGTGAAAGAAGCCACTCCTTGGCTTGATCACGTAAGGAAAACGGAAAAAGCCTAAGGCGAATGGCATCATCGGTCGCGCCTTGGATCTTGAAAGTGGCGCAAACCTCCAGAAAACCAGCAATGTGAGCACTAGGATCCTCGTGATCCTTGCCATAGTACTGCACCGCATTCTGCAACATGGTAATGGTGCTGGATTTGATTTCAAAGTTATTATTATTAATCGTTGGCTGGGTAATGCTCGTCTCCAGACCACCAAGCGTCGGGGTACCGATATCATTTAGCGGCCTCATCTCCAAGTCCTGGTCCGCCATGTCTACGTGCACCTCGTGGAACTCCTCGTCTCCCTCAATAGCTGCGGCTACTGCGCGGGCTCGCTCCCGCAACCGTCTATGAAAATACCGTTCAGGTTCAGAAGAAGGCTCGACAATTGCAGACGCGGGAGTTGAGGACATGCACTACCTGCAGAACAAGAAAAATATACAATACAACTATACCAATGAAAAACAAAAAACACGAAAATAAAGACTAAAACTAAACTAAACTAAACTAAACTAAACAAACAACAAGATACTGAAAAATAATTTTTTTTTACAAACAAAATATTAACAAGTGGCTAAATCAGTAACTCGAATCGTTCTTGAAATATGCCGCGTCCCCGGCAACGGCGCCAAAAACTTGATGGTGCGTGAAGTATATATATTTTTATGAAGATATTTGTTCACACAATTTCTAGTTTTAAAATAGTTTTTACCCTAAATTAAACTACACACACGAAAGGCAAGTGTACCTATCGAAAAGTAATATAATTTAAATGGTAAGAACCGGATATCAATCCGTGGACGCGGTTTCTCAATACTAAACTTTTGTTACTGTAGAGCCTTTTCGAGAGTTGAGTTAAGTTTTCTAAATTAAAGTTACTAAATATTAAATGACAATAAAAATAAACGGATTTAAAACAATATTAATTAAAAGTCATCTAAACTAAGATTCCACTAAAGACATGTAATGTTCATAGAGTAAGAAATGATGGTAAGACAAAACTCTCTAATAATTAAGTTCCAATCAAGGTCTCTTAATTATATAATTCTTTGGAAAATTAAAATGACAAAAACACTTTAATCACCTAGAATTATTCTTTGAAGCCCGTTTTGTAATGTTTAAGTTAATCTTTAAATACGAGTTATTCATTTGTCAAAATTCCTAACTCGACAACTTAAGGAAAATTAAGTTGAACAACAATTTAATCACCTAAAGTTGTTTTTATGTAGATAAATATTTATATTGTTCAAGTGACAAATCTAAGGTTTAAAACTTG
The DNA here is from genome assembly GCA_028751855.1 of Ambrosia trifida. Classification (NCBI taxonomy): domain Eukaryota; kingdom Viridiplantae; phylum Streptophyta; class Magnoliopsida; order Asterales; family Asteraceae; genus Ambrosia; species Ambrosia trifida. The sequence goes on along the minus strand of CM054123.1, from coordinate 42,502,594 downwards.
TAAGACAATAATTTTGGCCTAAACTACTAACTTACAATTTTTATCAACCTTAGAATCTAACACAACACCCTTATGATTTTTCCAAATCTAAGTGCAAGATTTCACACATGTTCAAGTTCTTCATCTCAAGTTAGTTAACAATTACCATTCCTAGTTTCATGTTATGAACCTAATTATTACTAACAAGATTCAATAATAAACATCTACACATGGGTTTTCCAACATTCATGAGCAAACATTCACTAAACTAACATGGATTATGAACTTTAAACATGTACAAAAATTCCAAGAACAATACTAAAAATTCATCATCAAGATTAACATAAACTAAATACCATCATGTCTTACAATTATCACATTACATAATCAAAAGCTTCATCATAGTTTAGATAACTAAAGGTGTTTAGCCCATAAGGCTTACAACAACTACAAACATACTTGCTAAACTACCAAAATTCATGGTTAAGATTAAGGAATTCAAACCATAAGCAAGCAAGGTAAGTAGGTTGGTTGGTTGATGTTGCTTGGTGCTTCAATGGCCTTCAAAGCTCCTTTAGAATGGTGAAAATCGGCTGGAGAGAAGTGTGTTTGAACCTCCAAGACCCAACCACCCACAAATGAGCAAAATGATGTGTTTTTATAGCAATCTGTCAAAAAGCGCGACCACGCTTTCCAAAAGCGCGGCCGTGCTTATGCAGCTACAGTACAATGCTTTCTTTTTTCTCACTTTACGTTATTGCCAATTTTAGCAAATTTCGAAACGGGCTCCGAGGCCAATCACACGACCGCGCTTTTCAAAAGCACGACCGCGCTATGTCTGATTTGAACAAATTTCAGAGAAGCACGACCACGCTTATGAATTGCATGGCCGCGCCATTTCTGACTTGGGCAAATTTTGCTCTTGATTTGAAAAGCATGACCACGCTTATGAATTGCGTGGCCACGCTTTTTCTCAGACTTCACCAAAATGTTGCTCAAGCTGCAAAACTTCGTTGTTTTTCTTCTAGTGCGCTGCTAGGGGCTGTATTTTCACAAAAACAATAACTAAGTATCGAAACCAATGAAAACACAATTGAAAATCAACAAATGGGAGATAAATGTGGGTGAAATTTATGTATAATTTTGCACATATCACTCACTCTTACAAAACTTCATGGGAGATTACTTACTTTTGAAAGAGAAATTGATCAAAAGAAAAAGTTACAAAGTTCTGGCAAAACTGCTGATGACTATCTACCAGGTAGTACAGCACTATTGGGACAAGACTCACCAACTTGTTCAAATAGTTTTGGATCTTTTGACCATATTGACATAACTGCTGGGATCTCATCTGAAAGATCATTCCCAGGTTATGACAATAATGATTTTAGTCAAACTGCTGATAACATGTGTTTTATCATGGATGATTTAAAAAATTTCAGCAGTGATGACTTAGAAGAAATGGATAATCTACACCAACTGGCCATGTTAAGTTTAAAAACAAATAAATTTTACAAAAGGTCAGGAAGGAAGTTTCCAGGACTCAATAGTTCAACAAAAATTGGTTTTGACAAATCTAAACTTAGATGTCACAAGTGTCAAAAGTTGGGACACTTTGCTAGAGAGTGTAGAAGCTCTAGCTTTAACCAATCTCAGTCTGGAAATAATTTTAACCCCAATTATTAAGGAATAATGGAACACAAGGGAGTGCACATTTTGTACAGGCAAACGCTCCACAACACCAATATGTGCCACAAGTACAATATGTACAGATGCCTGCTCAACAGATGCAAAGCCAACAATCAATCCCTCCCTTTCCAGCTACTCAACCACCTCCACAGACTCAGCAACCCTCACAACAAAGTTTATTTACTTCAGGGTATGTTGACTGGAGCAGTCTTCCTTTTGACACTACTGAGTGTAATCCTGATGCAGACAACAAGATGTTTGACATCAACTGGGGAGAGCCTGACAATGGCAGAAAGAACTTTGCCTTAATGGCATTTGAGAGATGCACCTTAAAATCTGCCTTGTCACAGGTATCTAAAGAATCTTTGACAAAACTTTGTTCAACTTCTTGCAAAGAATCTTTTGCTCTCATAAGAGAGACTAATGTGCACTTACAAGGTAAAGCAAACGACTCTGAGAGAAAATTCACTCAGATGAAATGTGATTAGAAAGAAAACTTTCTGCAAAAACAAAAGAAGTTTCTAAATTAACTAACACTGCTATTGAAACCCAAGCACAAATTAAAATCATGATAAATGACCTAGGAAATGTCAGACAAGAGCTTGCTGACACCAAGGTCACATGTGAAAAATGGGTTGAATCTTGTAAGGGGTACCAACTATTGCTAAACAAACAAAGTGCTTCAAATGTTAGGTTTGGCATAGGGTACAATCACACTGAAACACCAACATATTTTTCCCCCAAAACTACTGAAGATGGGAGAAAAATTGTTTCAGGTGAATTTCTGAAGAGAAAGAATGCACATCTTTTCATGAAAACTTTCTAAAAACTCACAAAGAAAGTTCTTCAGAAGTACTGATTAATTCTGACATCAAGCCATCAGTAGTTTCAACTACATCAGGAGTTGAGAACCTGAAAACTACTGATGACCTAAAACCAATCAATACAGTCTGAAACTTGTCTTTGAAAGAAAAGACAAAAGAATGTGAAATCTGTGGTCTGTTCAACCACAAGACAGAATTTTGCAGATACAGAAAAGGTATTCAGTTCAACAAAAAAATTAAACAACTGGTTGAGGGAAAACAAATCAGAAATGATTTTATAGAAACTTTTTCTCCCAGGAAACAACAACCAGTAAAAACCTTTTCTCAGAAAAAGACAAAATCTCAACAAAAATCTTTTTCTCAAAATTCTCCTTCAGTAGTTAGACCTAAATCATCAGCAGTTTCACAAACTGCTGAGATTAAAGATCTCATGAACATGGTACAACTACTGATGACCAAAGTTGATGGTGGTCCTCAAAAGGATACCACCATTGCTCTTAAAGAAAAATCCATTGCCAAAAAGACATGGATTTCTCAACTTGGTCAAGAACAAACTGTAAATGTTCTCAAGAGCAAACCCAAAGCCAAACTGGCTTGGGTTCCCAAATCTAACTAATTTGCTATCTTGTGCAGAGAGTTTCCAGAGGCTTAAATAGCATTTGGTATGTAGACAGTGGAGGCTCAATGCACATGACAGGATGCAGATACCTGATAAACAATTTTATCAGTCAAAGAGAAGGATCTGTATCCTTTGGGAACAATGCTAAGGGATATGTGCTAGGACATGGCAATGTCTCCTCTGGCAAAATACAGTTTGACAAGGTCAATCTGGTTTAAAACCTTGAGTACAACTTGCTGAGTGTGTCACAAATGTGTGATAAAGGATATTCTTCCTTTTTCACAAAGACAGCATGCAAGATCAGATCACCAGAAGGCCAGAAGTTGATTGAGAAGATCATTGAAGATCACACTTTTTCAGGGCTTTTGGATGTCAATGTTTCATTCTAAACATCAAAGACTGTATTTCAAAGTTTGCTGCCAAAGTTGATTCAGGTTACTTTCTTGGTTACTCTTCCACAAGAAAAGCCTACAAGGTTTTTAACTCAAGAACCAAGATAGTAGAAGAAACACTGAATGTCAAGTTCAATGAGTGAAAACACACTCTTATTCCAGCACATCCTGCTGAACTTTTTGACCTTGACAGCTTCCATTTTGGACCTGAAAAGCCTGTTACTTCATCTAAACCTACTTATTATGGTGATCAAAGGTTTGATGATGAGGATCCAGCACCATGGAATCCTCAAACAGTCATTAAGTCAACTTCCAAACCATCAGAAGTTTCACAAACTTCTGATTCAACAAGTGCTGATGTACAAACTCAAACATCTGCTTCAGCACCTAAAACTACTGAAGATACTGAAACTGCTGAACCAGACATTATAAACCTCAGTGGTTTGTTTGATGAAGTACAAGAGCCACCTACACCTGTCAGTGGTTTACAACAACTGATTGAACACAAAGATCATCCACTTGAACAAATCATGGGTGATATTGCATCAGGTGTTCTTACCAGAAACCAGCTTTCCAACTTTTGCTTCTTCTCAGCATTTATTTCTCAGTTGGAACCTAAAAAGTACCAAGAAGCCCTCAAAGACAACAACTGGGTACAAGCCATGCAAGTTGAGTTGCTTTAATTCAAAAAACAACAGGTTTGGGAAATCTGTCCCTTACCACCAAACAAGCAACCAATTGGCACAAGATGGGTTTTTAGGAACAAACAAGATGAGGCTGGTATGATTATAAAGAACAAGGCAAGACTGGTAGTACAAGGTTACTCTCAAGAAGAAGGAATTGATTATGATGAAACCTTTGCTCCAGTTGCAAGGCTTGAAGCCATCAGGTTATTTCTGGCCTATGCCATTTCCAACAAAACAAAAGTTTACCAAATGGATGTTAAAAGTGCATTTTTGTATGGAAAAATAAAAGAGAAAGTGTATGTTTGTCAGCCACCTGGGTTTGAGGATCCTTCTCATCCTGAGTGGGTGTACAAACTAGACAAAGCTCTTTATGGGCTCAAACAGGCTCCAAGGGCCTGGTATGAAACACTTTCTAACTTTCTACTCAAAAATAACTTCACAAGAGGCTCCATTGATAAAACTCTTTTCATAAAACATGTTGGAAATCATATCTTACTTATTCAAATATATGTTGATGATATCATATTTGGTTAAACAAACACAAAACTGTGTGATGTATTTAAAAAACTCATGCAATCAAAATTTGAGATGAGTACAATGGGAGAACTGCAGTACTTTCTGGGACTGCATATTAAACAACAAACAAATGGAACTTTTAGACATCAATCAAAATATGTTAAAGAACTATTAAACAAATTTTCTTTACAAGACTGTAAATCATGTTCCCCTCCCATGACACCAACCACACAAGTTGAACCAGATGATCAAGGAAAACAGGTTGATCAAACCATGTATAGATGTATGATAGGTTCCCTTTTATATCTAACTGCTTCTAGACCAGATATTATGTTTTCAACATGTGTCTGTGCTAGATATCAATCAGCTCCTAGGGAATTACACCTCATTGCAGTCAAAAGAATCTTCAGATATCTGAAAGGAACTCCAACACTTGGAATTTGGTATCCTGCTTCAAGCAATACCAAGTTATCAGCTTTTTCAGATAGTGACTATGCAGGGTGTAAAATGTCAAGAAAATCAACATCTGGTGGTTGTCAATTCTTAGGAAACTGTCTAGTGTCCTGGCAATCAAAGAAACAAACATCTGTTGCAACTTCAACTGCTGAAGCTGAATACATTGCAGCTGCAAGTTGTACATCACAAATACAATGGCTCCAGTATCAACTTCTTGATTATGGAATCAAAGAAACCAAGACACCATTGCTTGTAGACAGCAAATCTGCCATTAGCATCATTCAAAATCCTGTTCAGTTTTCAAAAACCAAACATATTGAAATTAGGTATCATTTTATAAGGGATTGCTATGAAAAAGGCAAGATTGAAGTGAAACATGTAGCAACAGCTAATCAAATAGCTGACATATTCACTAAACCCCTTGACACATCAACATTTCAGAAGTTAGTATCCATGCTTGGGATGCTAAATTTGTAAGTGTTTCTGTTTATTTTTCTGCCCATATTTTTCATTTTTCACTTACATCTGTTTTCAAGTTGAAAACTTCTGAAAAACAAACAAGAGAGAAACTACTGATGAACAAAACATCAGTATGGGAATATTTTCTGAAAAGTGATTAACTTCTAATAAAACAACCTTCAGAAGTTATGAATAAAGTATTTATAAAGCATTCTCATCAGTTGTTCAAAACTACTGAAGAGAAAGTGGGAACTACTGATGAAAACAATTCTTCATCAGCAATTTAGTCAAAAAGGGTAAATCAGTTTTCCCACATCAGAAGTTTGACCTAGGCGGTTTAAAACTTCTGATAAATACCTTTTCCAACACTTATCCATTCAAAAAGCAAAAATTCCCTCCTTCTCTCTCAAAAAGCTCTCAAACCTTGAACCTGCAAAAACACTGTTCGATCCAAACACACACAAACCACATGGCTCTAACTCTGAAACAGGGACACAATCAAAGAGGCTACTTCGAAAAACATGAAGCCTGGTCCCAATACGACAAAATCATTGATTTAGTCGTTAAATCCCAATATTACACCGCCCTCACCATCGACCCTCCAATCCATACTGAAAATCTAAATGAGTTTTGGGCAAACGCAGAGACGGTGACGGTGAACAACAAGGTGATCTCCCTCAATTCAACCATAAAAGGGAGAAGAATGGCAATTACACCGGCTATTTTGGCAGTTAGGCTGGGATTGGATGATGTAAATGCCCCAGACCAATTTCCAAACTCTCAAATCAATTTAACCATGACAGAGTGTGGTTACCAAGGTACTCTCTCACATGCTACAATCTTTAAGAAATATTTTGTACCAAAGTATAAACTACTTTTTCATTATATTATTATGTGTTTGAGTCCAAAAACTGGATCTTATGATCAGATGCCCTCAACTTTTCAACCAATTTTTCATTCCATAGTGAATGAAACAAAATTCAGGGCATCAACACTTTTCTTTAATGAGTTGGTGTTACATCATCTCAATACTAAAAAGAAGTTTTTGTTGTACCCAAGATTCATTATGCACTGCATAATAAAAGAACTTGGAGAAGAGGTGCTTGTGGGTAAAACAACAATTTTAAACCCTTTATCCTCACAAGCATACTCAAGGCACAACAAACCGGCTGCCTGGCCAGAAGATGACCAAGGGGAACCAGAATCAGTCCCCATGGAACCCTCATCTTCCAAACCTAATGTAACGACCAGATGGCGCAGCGGATTAGCATTAACAGGTTTAATTGTAATGATTACATTAAACTGAATTTCAATATCAATGAAATACATAAAATGTAACCATGGTATCCTCTTCTTATCCAGATCTTCTATGCTTCGGATTGCTCTTTAATACTTCGTATAAGTACCTGACCACATGCTTAAAGTACATTAGTATTTTCATACTAGTGAGACATGCCGAATTCTAGAAATACTATAATAACAACTCGAGTTTAACGAACATACAACTCTTTCTATATAGTTCGGTCATTCTAAGGTGGAATATATTATCGATGAAGCATCATACAAATGCTTATTGTGGTTCTAAACCTCTACTTGGTTTAGAAGAATATATTCCCATGAGTATAGATCGATTATATATGGTCCCGTAACCTCTAATTGGTCCAGGCTATACTCTATGATACCGAATGGATCCACTCTACGTAGTTTCTATTCGACCGAGTTCTATTATTTCTATTAACAACTCGATAACACTTTTATAATACAAACCATATAAAATACTTGATAATGACTAGACAAGCATGTAATCAGCCCAAAGGCTTTAAAAGGGAAAGGGTCATGTACTCACCTCTATTATATTCTCCCAGATTCTGTAGTCTATTTCTTAACGGTATATTCTCCAAACATTGTACCTATTATATTTTATAACCATTAGCGCGTGCAATGCTTATACACGTGATAACTGTGGGGACAATCCTTTAATATATTATATCGTAATGTTTTATATTCTTGTATATATATATATATATTTATATTTATATGTATCCGGTTTAATATTATCAGGTTAATATAATTGTCCCACCCGTCTCACGTTATTAATAATTATATAATAATAATAATAATAATTATAAATAGTCATAATAATAACCTTTTACCTTCCATGTTCTGAACAGTTTCACGATATTAACGATTAGAACTTGGGTTGACTTAAAAGCTGAGTCAACCGGGTTGTATTATCCATGGAGCCATACCCGCTAAATCTAACTGAGTCATATAATGAACCCTCCTGGTAGTTAGATTCGGGACACCTGGAACCACCTGGAACCGGTCACCGATAATAGCAGGTGACCGGAGAAGACGAATAGCCGGAGATGGGTGTTATCCTTCGTATAGGAGACTGGAAGACGGTATAGAGATCTGGTTGTCGGGTGTTGGATGGTTGAGACCAGGAGTGATGACTGGTGGTTGTTGAGTCTTGTAGTAAGTCAGAGATGATGACCGGAAAGAATGGTCAGGCGGTTGGAGATTCGTACGGGACCGGAGGTAAAGGTGATAGGTTGTCGGAGGTATACGCTGGCGGAAGAAGAGGTGGCCGGAAAAGATAACAGTTAGAAGGTGGAGGGTCACGGGTTGTTCGGCGATGACCTGTTATCATTATTTATGGTCGGGGAAGGTGACTAGATAGATCAGACCTTGGGTTAACAAACACATATATTATACATCTTCTCCAATACATACACGTATACATATAATATATATACGCATATGAGGATGACCGGTTTAATGATTAGTTCGTTAGTGTCAGTTTATCGAGTAAATGGTTATGGGTTATCGGAGATACTCGGAACAGAACCGGTCATCGGTGGTTGCAGGTTGTGGTTTACGGTTAATGGTAACTAGTCGACGGGGAGAAGGACCCATCCGGAGAAGATGGTTTGTGATCGGGTTTAACTTGCAGTTGGGTGGGTTCCTGGTTCGGGTATTTCGTGATAGCCGGAGACCGAAGCTCGACCGGAGAAGGAGATCTGAGTTGGTCCTCCGGTCATCTCCTTTCTCGCCTCACCCTCTCTCATCTCTTTCTCTCTCTTATACGTACCCTCCCTCTCTCTCTCTTATAGTTTTTGTGCAGATTCATATTATTGATGCATGAATGTGATATGATTAGATGGTGATGATGAAGCTAACTCTTGGACATGTGCTCAAGTCTTGGAGGTATAGATAGATATGTTGTGCGTGAATGATAAGCAGAGAAGGGACTTCGTAATATGAAGATGACAAAATGGTGGATCATGGGCCCGGAGGGTATTGGGCCAGGTAAACTTATTGGGTTAAATATTAAATGGGATGAATAATCGTAATGGGCCGAAGGGTATTGGGCTTCGCAAATAGAATCCAATTGTTAAGTTAATATGTGTTGGGCCGGATTAGCTTAAATTAAAATAATTATATTAATTATAGATTATAGAATGTTTATTCTTTCGGGTGTTACACTCTCCCCAACCTATAGGAATCTCGTCCTCGAGATTCGATTCGATTTATCTTATAATGTTTAATAAATATCTTTTGGTTACTTATTTTTGAAAATCTTTATTTTATAATACTTATTATTGGATTCTCCCCAACCTATAGAATTTGTCCCCCATTTATTTTTCTGATAATAAATTCTAAACGCTATATGGTTAAAATCTTAAATGCTTAATTCCAGAGTCTCCTCTTAGCGTTACATAAATCAAGCTTATAAAACTCTAAATGGTTTTCTATTCTCGATGGTTTCTCATAATATCGTTTATCTTTGGCCAATCCCTTGGCCGCATCAATTATAGATTTTCTGGTGTTGTTAAGATATCGTCATATCTTAATCCTTTTCTATAATCATTGCTCGATAAATACTAAGTTTATGTGTATTATACCTCTTATAACTATATCTGGTTGTTCATGATAGTATACGTCATCCTGAAATATTTTACATTCTATAATAGATTGTTTTCTTAGAATTTTGTTCTATAATACATTTTAAAATATATTCTACACTTTAATAATAAATATTCTATAGCCAAATCGAATGGCTTCATTCTTGGAATTATTTAATCTCTTATAAAATCCAAACTTCTTTTATATGTCCTGAAAAGGAACTACTGGAAAGTCACTTATTAGATTATTCGAGTTCTATAAATATAAACAAGTATTTTCAGGAACAACGAGCTATAAATACTTTCGATATGTAATAAATATTCAGGTTGAGACCAAGCTTCGCAGAAATTCAAATGAATAACCGTATAAAATAGGTCATTAAGAAGAATCATTTCTACTTGAGTGAGATATATTTAACGTGTAAATAATTCTCAAGAGATTTATGAAACAGAATTCTTTACAAGACGAATATCATTGAAGATAATACGTCGAGACTTACATGATGTCAAGAGAACTACCTAGGAATACTTCGTCAGCGTCATACATATATATATATATATCTATATATATACACACTGGAAAGAGGTTTAATACGTATTATCTATATACGAAAATGATCGTGATAAATTTTTCCATTGAAAATGATCAAATTGTGATCGAATCGAGCTGGCTTAATGAATAACTCTTATACTAAATATCCCTCAATAAACTAGGATGATGAAGATCAAGAATAATAATTCATGATGTCGATAATAATCTATCTCAGGAGACCTGTCAGGAACATTCGGGTATATACTGGAAAATGATCCCTATCATGTAGGATATTTTATAGTATATTCGAACGATAGAGTTCTCTTATCGATGCGAAATGACTAGAATATGACCGAAGGAAGTCAATCTATTAGTAAGATACTTTTTAGAGTAGGTCATTCTTATATCGAATAAAACATAGATATTATGTTGACCAAACTAAAAGATCTCTTGATACTATTTTTAAGGTATTAGTAACATCTGTACTGGAAAGTGCAAGAATTCTCTCCAACATTGGATAATGCGTCTTTTCCTTTATAGTATCATATGTCCCTACACTGAATCCTGTGGAAACGTCCGAATATACCTCTCATGAGGGTCCGGATCCCTTTTACCACAGGGAATGCATAGAGGACATGCAGCCATCTTGAATTCTACATACTGATTTGATTACTAGCTTTTAATCAGTTCTGTATATAGATGAATCTGGTTATTAAGAGTCTCTGATTTTTGAGGTTTAGGCTGCCATGGACGTGCCTGATCTACAGAATCTCGATTTATAGACGATGGTTTATCATTACAATATGTTACACCTTGTATATAAATCAAGCTCTCTTATCACATGGTCACAAGTTTCAGGTTTCGTGACTCAATGGTTGAGAATACTGAGTATGGTAATCGTCCACGAATTTCTCCAAATTTCTTTAACAGATAGAGATGGTAGTGGTAGTACCATTGGTGTAGTACAGTTTCAAACTTTCTCAAAATTTTACTGGATTCTCAAGTCTTCGAACTTGATTTCCAATAATATTATTTGAATGATACAAAGAAAATAGGTATACACTAGGATATACATATTTTTCTTTATATTCTTAGAATAAATAACCAACTTCATGTTTGGAAATTTAATTTGTCATAAGAAGAGTTATAAATTTCCAAAAATTAACATGTCGTTAGATTATCTATGGGGCTAATATTCTGGTTGGAGTTTACAACTCGAATACTGGTTTTTAAGGAAAAACCAAAGTATCGTGAGTCGGATATAAATGACTTAATCATCTTCAGTAGATTGTAGAATCTTACTGAAAAGATATAAGGTTGTTCGACATATGTATTATTCTATGAAATTAAGAATATAATACACTGAGTAGAGAACATGGTAACAATCGGGTGGGTAGTTAAATTCTGAGGTAACAATTGACAATAGTGCTAATAACCGGGGTATAAAGTCGTTGAGATCGAATTTCAAACTTTGATGTTAAAAGGATAAGAATTTAACTGAACGGGTTGGGATACTTTCTAAAATTTCTGAAGTAATGATTTAATAGTACCGGGTTATTAATAACATACATAGAATTGTATAGTCGATCTTTTAAACTTGGCGATAAACAAAATCGTGAATGTTTATATTACGAATAAAGTCAGGGAATAACTCGTGACAGAATCAAAAGGTATTTAAGGAGTTTTGAGAATTGCTCTCGAGCTAAATTTGAAAGAATGTCAACCATAGACCGAAAACTCAAGATACAGGGCTCACCTTTCCAGATTGCACGTGTCTTGTCATACCAGTGATCCCAAAACTTGTGGAAAGGAACGTGATTGTATAGTGATTGTATACTGATATGTTTTCAGATTGGAATTTTAAGAAATCTTCAGGTGAAACGTTACGTCCAACAAGCTGAACTTTAAACTATAAAATTTGTTTCAAATTATATACCGATCGGGTTTCGAATTGTAATACAAGGAAGTCTTCATGGGACATTTCAAGTCTAACGAGCCGGACTTTTAAACCTTAAAATTTGTTTCGGATGAAAAGAAAATATCTTTTAAATATCTCGATTTAATATAAGCTTTAATCTTACTTCTATTGATTCGTTCAAATCAAGATGATACTGATACTATTTCTTGATAATATGAGTTAGATTCTGATATTCTTTTATCGACTTATTATAAGATTTCTAAATTGAAAATAGTTTCCTAGATTCAAGAAATGATCTTGCCAGACAGATAGAACAAGGTTTAAAAGGAATTATATATATTTCCTGATATGTATTTGTAAAAATATTTGCACTGATAATTTCGAATGATATGTTATACGAAATGGTATATTCTTATAGAACATATTTATATTTACTTGGTTTTCATTAAAAGGAAATTCGTGTAAGCGGCAGATATGACAAATTTTGTCGGGGGAATCATATCTATTTAAAGACTTGATCATAGGAATGCTCAAGTAGGAGTACAATACTTGTACAGATTTATAAATTTTCTTTATTAATCAGATATATTCTTCTAATTATGTTTGATTAAACATAAATTTCTTCTGAGGAAGGTTATTATCTTTGATTTTCTTATCCTTCAAGTAGATATAAAAGATTTGATACTTTTCATATGATAGGATATAGAATTATATTCTTATTCTTAACACGTTGTTCTTATATTTTTCTAACTGATACGTGAGATTGAAAGAATATTTCTATAATGACTTATTTATATTTCATATAATCCTTGTTTATTCGTATTTCTTATATTTCTATTATTTTATAACTTTTAGTATTACCAAAGAATTCTCTAGAATTCAATCGTGCCTGTAAATTCATAATTTTCTGGCCATTAAAAATTGTCAATTTACCTCACAATATTATTCTAGTAATTTCCTCGATAAATTTTTCTGTACTTTCTTATAATTTCTATTAACATAAATTTCTTCTAAAATACTTTTGGTTGATCTTGGATCAGAAGAGGATTTCTATTAATTAAACCTGTTGCTTTGATACCACCTGTAACGACCAGGTGGCGCAGCGGATTAGCATTAACAGGTTTAATTGTAATGATTACATTAAACTGAATTTCAATATCAATGAAATACATAAAATGTAACCATGGTATCCTCTTCTTATCCAGATCTTCTATGCTTCGGATTGCTCTTTAATACTTCGTATAAGTACCTGACCACATGCTTAAAGTACATTAGTATTTTCATACTAGTGAGACATGCCGAATTCTAGACATACTATAATAACAACTCGAGTTTAATGAACATACAACTCTTTCTATATAGTTCGGTCATTCTAAGGTGGAATATATTATCGATGAAGCATCATACAAATGCTTATTGTGGTTCTAAACCTCTACTTGGTTTAGAAGAATATATTCCCATGAGTATAGATCGATTATATATGGTCCCGTAACCTCTAATTGGTCCAGGCTATACTCTATGATACCGAATGGATCCACTCTACGTAGTTTCTATTCGACCGAGTTCTATTATTTCTATTAACAACTCGATAACACTTTTATAATACAAACCATATAAAATACTTGATAATGACTAGATAAGCATGTAATCAGCCCAAAGGCTTTAAAAGGGAAAGGGTCATGTACTTACCTCTATTATATTCTCCCAGATTCTGTAGTCTATTTCTTAACGGTATATTCTCCAAACATTGTACCTATTATATTTTATAACCATTAACGCGTGCAATGCTTATACACGTGATAACTGTGGGGACAATCCTTTAATATATTATATCGTAATGTTTTATATTCTTGTATATATATATATATATTTATATTTATATGTATCCGGTTTAATATTATCGGGTTAATATAATTGTCCCACCCGTCTCACGTTATTAATAATTATATAATAATAATAATAATAATAATAATAATAATAATAATAATAATAATTATTATAAATAGTCATAATAATAATAACCTTTTACCTTCCATGTTCTGAACAGTTTCACGATATTAACGATTAGAACTTGGGTTCACTTAAAAGCTGAGTCAACCGGGTTGTATTATCCATGGTGCCATACCCGCTAAATCTAACTGAGTCATATCATGAACCCTCCTGGTAGTTAGGTTCGGGACACCTGGAACCACCTGGAACCGGTCACCGATAATAGCAGGTGACCGGAGAAGACGAATAGCCGGAGATGGGTGTTATCCTTCGTATAGGAGACTGGAAGACGGTATAGAGATCTGGTTGTCGGGTGTTGGATGGTTGAGACCAGGAGTGATGACTGGTGGTTGTTGAGTCTTGTAGTAAGTCAGAGATGATGACCGGAAAGGATGGTCAGGCGGTTGGAGATTCGTACGGGACCGGAGGTAAAGGTGATAGGTTGTCGGAGGTATACGCTGGCGGAAGAAGAGGTGGCCGGAAAAGATAACAGTTAGAAGGTGGAGGGTCACGGGTTGTTCGGCGATGACCAGTTATCATTATTTGTGGTCGGGGAAGGTGACTAGATAGATCAGACCTTGGGTTAACAAACACATATATTATACATCTTCTCCAATACATACACGTATACATATAATATATATACGCATATGAGGATGACCGGTTTAATGATTAGTTCGTTAGTGTCAGTTTATCGAGTAAATGGTTATGGGTTATCGGAGATACTCGGAACAGAACCGGTCATCGGTGGTTGCAGGTTGTGGTTTACGGTTAATGGTAACTAGTCGACGGGGAGAAGGACCCATCCGGAGAAGATGGTTTGTGATCGGGTTTAACTTGCAGTTGGGTGGGTTCCTGGTTCGGGTATTTCGTGATCGCCGGAGACCGAAGCTCGGCCGGAGAAAGAGATCTGAGTTGGTCCTCCGGTCATCTCCTTTCTCGCCTCACCCTCTCTCATCTCTTTCTTTCTCTTATACGTACCCTCCCTCTCTCTCTCTCTTATAGTTTTTGTGCAGATTCATATTATTGATGCATGAATGTGATATGATTAGATGGTGATGATGAAGCTAACTCTTGGACATGTGCTCAAGTCTTGGAGGTATAGATAGATATGTTGTGCGTGAATGATAAGCAGAGAAGGGACTTCGTAATATGAAGATGACAAAATGGTGGATCATGGGCCCGGAGGGTATTGGGCCAGGTAAACTTATTGGGTTAAATATTAAATGGGCTGAATAATCGTAATGGGCCGAAGGGTATTGGGCTTCGCAAATAGAATCCAATTGTTAAGTTAATATGTGTTGGGCCGGATTAGCTTAAATTAAAATAATTATATTAATTATAGATTATAGAATGTTTATTCTTTCGGGTGTTACACCTACACCCCCAAAGGCCAAGAAACCCAAGCAACAAAAACAAAAACCCACCAACCCAAAAAGAAAAGCAGTTCAGGAGGTTGAGATGCCTGAACTGACTATTGTGCAATCTGCACTTGATAAAGATGTGACTGAAACATCCTCTCAGTCTCATCCATCTCAAACTCCAACAAGAGCACCAATCACCATACTTTTCAAAAGAAAAAGACTAAAGAAAACTATTCCTGTTGACTCTTCTTTTGAAACTGCTGAACCCATTGACCAAACTACTGAACCAGCACCCCAAATTTCTGAACCTGATATTGAAATAGCCAAACTTCTCTCTGGGCTAAAAGAGAAAGTCCCATCTAAACATGTCAGTCCCCAACAACCACATCAAACAGGGGACATAGCCTCAGAACTTGACATGGATGTGGACACTCAAAGTCCTAACCAAAGAGATGAGGATGAACCAGGGTCTCTAAGCCCAAACTTAGAAACTTTTGGTACTTTTGAGGCTGCTACTACTCATTTACCACCAAGTGGTGGATCTGAGGAAAGAAGCAACATAGCTAAGACCTCAACTGTGGCAACTACTGATGAAGGCTTAATTCCTGAGGTAGGAAATCCTCTGAACCAAGAAAAAGAGGTACATGAGACAACTGAGTTGGGCTCAGCTCATGATGTAACTGATACAGTCCTCATTGAGGATGTAATCAGGGATACAGATGATTCCATTAACTTGGATGATGTTTCACAACACAAAACTACTGAATTGACGGCTACAAGTGAAGGTCCTGCACCTGGTGTATCTATGCTCAAGAAGCTAGTCACACCAGATCAGGTTAAAGTCCACTTAATCCCTGATTCCCCTAAAGTGGCATCTTCTGTACAACAAGAAGATCAATCAAAAACACACCCCTCACTACAAATGCCTACCCAATTCCCTGGGCCATCCAGCATAGACATGAACCAGCTATGCAGCCCAGATGGTCCCTTATATCACATGATGAACACCCTCATCAAAAATCACTTCCAAACCTACACAGCTAACTTGGAGCTGTCCATCAAGAACCAATTTGGAGTGATACAGACTAAGATGAACGATCTGTCCAACAAAATTGACTTCAACTCCAAACAGATTGCTTCTCTTAAAGATCATTTCTCTAAACCCTCAAAGCTTGATGAATCCAAAAAGGGGGAGAAAACTAAGGAACCTAGGGAGTCACTTGACGGGTGGTTCAAGGAACAACCCGTTATAGTGTTAAAACATATATATTAATCACAATTAATCATGATATTGCTTGGAGTTGGATAACTACGGTTGTTATGGATGCAGGTATGATAAGGGAGCTAAAATGGCAGAAAACGGGCTTTTGTATCGGATCGGAAGCATTGGAACGAGGTGGAAAGAAAGAAGAAAAAAATCAAGGTTTTCAACAGGCCCACCGTAGGCCTACGGCCTGGCCGTTCCCCTACGGTGGCCTCAGCATCCATTTTTCACCGTACAGCAGGCCTGAATGGCCGTATGTTTTTTAACTTTGACCGTACCCCTACGGCCATGCCGTAGGGTTACGGTGGACCTGATGTGTTTGGGCAGCCGTAGCCATGCCACACTTGGCCGTACCCCTACGGCCATGCCGTAGGGTTACGGTGGCCCTGCATTAATTATGTAACTCATCCATTTAAGGGCACTTTGATGGAGACTTATGGCATCTCTTTCATTCAAAACGGTTTCTATCATCTTTGAGAGAGTTTTTGGCTGCATCTTATCATTGGAGAGCATTGAAAAACATTAGTTTTTATGTCTTTGATTCACATGAACAAGATGAGTTTTGTTTTGATGATTCACCAAGCTATGTCGGGCTAAACTTTTGGTGATCATTCTAGGTGAAGGTTTCTACTAGACTCTTGTGTGTTTTTTGTTCTCTTATTTCTAGAATAATAATTTGGTAATTCTTGCTTTATTATTATGATGTTTGATCAATTGCTTGTAGCGTGTTAATTAATTTTCCAATTTCTCATCTAAATCATACATTCTTGGTGTTGCTAACAACCGAGATATCATGGGAAGGATTTGGGTTGGTTATTGATTAACTGGTCATCGGGAAACAACCTCGCGTTAATATAATCCGAGTACTTTGTTCCCTTTTATCACAACAATTGTTTTTACATGAGTTATGTCTATGTAACTCTTTCTAGTTGGAATTTTACACAAGTGTTTAGAGAAACCGAATCCTTGAATGGTCATTATCTCATAATTTGAAAAAAACACTTTTAAGTTTGAATTGATAATTAGTTGTTATTTTAGTTTAAACCAAACAATCACAAATCATAATCATTTACTTTTTATTCAGGTACTTTAATTGTAGTTAATCAACAAAGCTAGCATTACACATTTTCCACAAACTCCCTGTGTTCGATACCTTCTTACTACTATACACTAGTTGTAATTGGGAAATTTAACGTGTACCACGACAAGCACGTCAAATTTTGGCGCCGTTGCCGGGGAGTAGTGCGCAACGTGTGTTAAGTTAATAGTTTTGTTTGTTATTTTCGGGTTTACACGGGTTGTGTTTAGTGTGCAGGTACATCAAGTGTATGCATACTAGGGGCTCTCACGAGTCATCACCACTTTTGTTTGATCCGGAGATTGAAAGAACCTTGAGAAAGAACCGAGTTCTAATTCGAAGAAACAAAGTCATCGATTCACCTACTTCACCGTTCACCCCAAGAAACATAATGCAAGACCCTCAAATACCAACAACGGGTCAAACGACCTCACCATTCATGCCTACTTCTTCACACATTTCGCCCAACACCACATTACCCAACTTGTCCACCAATCCTGAAACACCAAGCCATACCACTCAACCAAGTTCCACCCAAATTGATCCAAACCTTAACTTTAATCCATCATGTACCATTCCACCATTTTCCCATTTTTTTCCAACTACGGGTCAATCATCTTCTACCATTCCCCACCCACAAGGACAAGGTTCAACAATTGTCCACACCACATCTTCTTATCAACCACCTAACCAATCGGGTTTTTACCATTCATCTTTTCAAGGTGGTCTAAATTCAAGATTTCAAAGAGATGTGTATGACGAGGGATATGACGATGAGGAGCGTAGTGGGTACAATGAAGAGGGTTATTACTATGGAGGACAAGGTGCATATGTGGATTCGCAAGCTCAAACGGGTCAAACAAGTCAACCACTTTTACAATATCAAGACCCGTCAAGACTACCGGTTGGTGTGCAACATGTTAGACCACAAGGATTGCAGTTTCAGCATCCCATGCCACTAAATCAAATGCGGCCTCCAAATATGCAAGCTCAACAACAAAGGCCAATTCACCAACAACAACATATGCACCCAAATCAACATCAACAACAATTTTCACCACAAGGGCCAATGCAGGGTCAAATGGGTCAACCAAGAGCGCCATTGGGAGCACCTAGAAGACTCCATCGTGATGTTGTACGGGGAATTGAGGCACATTTTCGGCCTATCATTACTAATAATCCATCACCCATAGTGATTCCACAAAATGCAAATGGAAGAACTTTTGAAGTTAGAACAACCGCACTTCAAAGTTTACCAAAATTCAAGGGGCTAGCAACGGAAGAGCCTTATTTCCATTTGGAAACTTATGATTCAATTTGCAACACTATTGGGGGCCAAGGATTTACTCCGGATGATGTCAAGTTGGTACTTTTTCAATTCTCATTGGAAGATAAAGCAAAGAGATGGTTTCACACTTTACCATCCGTATCAATTTACACATGGGCCGACATGCAACAAATCTTTCTAGATGAGTTTTATAGTTCGCAAAAGACTAATGATGCGAGACGAGGCTTGAGGAGTTTCCAACAACAGTCGGGGGAGATGTTTCATGAAGCATTTGAGAGGTTTAACATGATGCTACGAAATTGCCCTCACCATGGTATCCAACTATGGGAATTGTTAAATGCTTTTCATGAAGGTTTGACATCGGAGGATGCACGGGATCTTATGTCCATCACAAATGGTACTTTTGGTACAAACTTTGAACAAGATGATTGGGCATATTTAGAGCAAATGGCGGTGACCTCAAAAAGGAAGGCCCAATCTTCAAGAAGGGCAAGACATGTGATTCAAAGACCACAGGTACATGCAGTTGAGGGAGGTAATGTGCAAAATTCTAACCAATTGTATAATGTTTGCAGCACTTGCCAAGAGATAGGCCACACGGCGGAGGTTTGTGGAGTGGGTGTGCAAGAAACACCAAGTGAAGAAGTGAATGCTATTCAAGGGGGTGGGAGAAACTATGACATGAACTCCAACACTTACCACCCCGGGTTACGAAATCATCCCAACTTCAGATATGGGAATGCTTCTAATCAAGCTAACCCGAATTTTCAAGCTGCTCAAGGTAACTTTGTGCCTCGTCAACAATACAACCAAGGGAATTATAGAGGCGGATACAATAGTGGCTATCAAGGGCAAGCTCAAACTGGACAACGAAATTCGGGTCATGATTCGTCAAGTGGAAATGAGGTCATGGAAATGCTTAAAGCTATGCAACAAGATATGCAAAGGCGAAATCAACTTGATGAAGCACGAATACAAAAGGATGAAGTTCGTGATAAAAGCATTCAAGCATTAACAACTCAAATGGGTCAATTGGCAACCGATGTGGCGGAGTTGAAGAAAGGTAAAGGCAAACTTCCTAGCGATACGCAGGTAAACCCGTCACATGGCTCGTCACGAGGTAACAATGTTAATGTTAATCATGTAAGTGTTTTGAGAAGTGGGAAAGAATTTAAGGCAGACTTGTCACCAAGTTTTGTCGAGGGGGTGGTTGAAGATGTCACGGGTGAAGAAAGTGACAATGATGAAAGTACACCGGTTTTACAAAAAGAAATAAATGTTAAAAAACCGGAAGTGAGTGAGAGTGAGAAAGTTGAAAATGAGCCGAATCAAGTCCCATTTCCATCGGCTCTACTTGACCCGGGCAAGAAAAACTTTATTGCATCAAGAGGTCCCCAAAAAGAAGAGATGTGGGACATGTTTAAACAAGTAAAAATAAATCTTCCTTTACTTGATGCAATAAAACAAGTACCCGCATATGCAAAATTTTTGAAAGAACTATGTACACAAAAGAGGCAACAAAAGAAAAAGATGCCTAAGCGGTAAATGTCACGGGTCAAGTGAGTGCAGTTTTGAACGGGGAGCTTCCTCCTAAGCTCCAAGATCCGGGCACGCCATTAATAAACATTCAAGTTGGAAATTTTCAAATAGCAAAGGCGTTGCTAGATCTTGGAGCCGGGGTGAGTATTTTACCGGGTGGGTTATATGATCAATATGACTTTGGTCCATTAGCTAGGGTGGAGACAACGGTTGTTTTAGCCGATTTGTCCCATAAGTTACCCCGGGGAATGGTTCAAAATGTCATTGTAAAAATTGATGAATTTTACTACCCGGTTGATTTTTTGGTATTGGACTACTCATCCGCCGAGTCAAAACAACAACAAAATGTCATATTGGGTCGACCGTTTTTAAATACCGCACATGCGGTAATTGATTGTAGATTTGGCACGGTTGACATGACATTTGGAAACCGGAAAATGCGTTTAAATGTTTTTACTAACAATACTAATGATTCCGGTGTTGAAGAATGTTTTATGGCAGATGTTATTGAAGGATGCAACCCAAGTGAGTATGAACAAGATGGAATGGAATTGTGTGCTTGTAATTTTTCTGAACAGGTACATGCTTTGGATTTGGAGATTGAGGAAGAGACGCAAGATGTGCTAGCCTTGAAGGAGGGCCGACCACCATGGTCCCACCAGTTTGATAATTTGCCAGTGGAGATTGATTCGGGCACCAAACCTTCATTAGAAGTGCCACCGAAGTTGGAGCTGAAGGACTTGCCAAGCCATTTGAAGTATGCTTTTCTAGGGGATAATGACACATTACCGGTCATTATTGCCTCTAATTTGGAGATGGCTCAAGAGCAAGCTTTGTTGGAAGTGTTGAAGGAGAATAAAGAAGCTATTGGGTGGACGATTGCCGATCTTAAAGGAATTAGTCCATCCATTGTTATGCACAAGATCATTACCACCGAGGATGCAAAGCCCACGAGAGAAGCGCAAAGAAGGTTGAACCCGAACCTTAGGGAAGTGGTAAAGAAAGAGGTAATTAAGTGGTTGGATGCGGGAATTATTTATCCCATTTCGGATAGTGCTTGGGTCAGTCCTACTCAAGTGGTCCCTAAGAAGTCCGGCATTCAAGTAATTAAAGAAGACAGTGGTGACCAAATTGCTACCCGACCTGTCACCGGGTGGCGGGTGTGCATTGATTACCGAAAGTTGAATGCCGCCACTTCCAAGGACCATTTCCCGCTCCCATTTATTGACCAAATTATTGAAAAACTTTCGGGTCAAAAATACTACTGTTTTTTAGATGGGTATTCGGGGTATAACCAAATAGCAATTCACCCGGATGACCAACACAAGACCACCTTCACTTGTCCTTATGGTACTTTTGCCTTTAGGTGGATGCCATTTGGATTGTGTAACGCTCCGGCAACTTTTCAACGATGTATGATGAGTATTTTCTCGGACATGGTTGGAGAGTCGCTTGAAGTATTTATGGATGATTTCTCAATATTTGGCACTAGTTTTGAATCTTGTCTCAACGAGTTACAAAAAGTTTTAAAGAGATGTGTTGAGAAAAATTTAGTGCTTAGTTGGGAGAAAAGCCATTTCATGGTGCAAGAGGGAATTGTGTTGGGTCATGTGATTTCAGAGAGAGGTATAGAGGTGGATAAGGCAAAAATCCGGGTTATTTCATCATTGCCACCACCAAAGAATGTGAAAGGGGTAAGGTCATTTTTGGGACACGCGGGCTTTTATAGACGGTTTATTAAAGGTTTTAGTGTCATTACCAAACCTTTATGTAATTTGCTTTTGAAAGATGTTCCATTTGATTTTACTAATGAATGTTTGCAAGCTTTCACTGTTTTGAAGGAACACTTGGTCAAGGCTCCTATTTTGCAACCACCGGATTGGTCGAAGCCATTCGAGATAATGTGTGATGCAAGTGACACTACAATTGGAGCAGTTTTGGGCCAACGAGTTGATAAGAAGCCGGTGGTAATTTACTATGCGAGCAAAACTTTGTCCGAAGCGCAACTGAATTACACCACAACTGAAAAAGAACTATTAGCGGTGGTGTATGCTTTGGACAAGTTTCGTTCGTATATTTGGGGGAGCAAGGTGGTGGTATATTCGGACCATAGTGCGGTTCGATATTTGATGGAGAAGAAAGACGCCAAGCCAAGATTGATTAGATGGGTTTTGTTGCTCCAAGAGTTTGATTTGGAGATTCGGGATAAAAAAGGAAGCGAGAATGTTGTAGCGGATCACTTGTCTCGAATTCCGATGGAAGGGAGTGATGATATGACTGAAATAAATGAAAGATTTCCGGATGAGCAACTTTTAGCCATATCAACCCAAGCCGCACCGTGGTATGCTCATTATGTTAGTTATTTGGCCACAGGTGCTATTCCGGATCATTGGACCAAGAAGCGACGACAACAATTCATGGTCCAAGTGAAACAATATATTTGGGATGAGCCGGATCTTTTCAAGATTGGACCCGACCAAGTGATTCGAAGATGTGTCCCCGAGGCGGAAGTTAAAGAAATTTTGACACATGCTCATTCTTCCGCGTGTGGTGGGCATTTTAGTGGGCATAAAACTGGTTACCGGGTGCTTTCATGTGGGTTTTATTGGCCTACAATCTTTAAGGATGCTTGCCAGTTCGCCCGAAATTGCTTAAATTGTCAAAGGTTGGGGAGCATATCAAAAAGGGATGAGATGCCAATGCAACCAATTTTGGTTGTAGAAATATTTGATGTTTGGGGCATCGACTTTATGGGGCCGTTTCCTAATTCAAACGGGTTTTTGTATATTTTAGTAGCGGTGGATTATGTCTCCAAGTGGATTGAAGCAATTGCCACAAGAACAAATGACCATTCGGTTGTTTGTAAATTTGTTCAATCCAATATTTTTGCCCGGTTTGGTGTGCCTAGAGTGATTATAAGCGATGGTGGTTCACATTTCAAAAATTTTAATTTTGGAAAACTATTGAAGAGATATGGTGTGAACCACCGGATTGCTACACCGTACCATCCACAAACAAGTGGACAAGTCGAAGTGTTCAACCGTCAAATAAAGGAGATTCTAATGAAGACGGTAAGAGTTGATAGGAAGGATTGGTCGGGGAAATTGGATGACGCTTTATGGGCGTACCGAACGGCCTACAAAACTCCCATTGGTACAACGCCTTATCGGATGGTATATGGAAAGGGTTGTCATTTACCGATGGAGTTAACGCATCGAGCGCATTGGGCAGTAACGACGGTGAATGCGGATTATAATGAGGCGGGCAAAACGAGGAAATTACAACTGAGTGAGATTGAGGAAATTAGAGATGAGGCATACGAATGTGCATCGGCTTATAAAGATAAACTCAAGAAAGTGCATGATGCCAAGTTAAGAAAGAAAACCTTTGAAGTGGGTCAAAAGGTTTGGTTGTACAACTCAAGACTCAAGATGTTCGCGGGGAAGTTGAAAAGCAAATGGATGGGTCCTTACATAGTTTGCCGGGTTGGTGAGTATGGTGATGTTGAAATTTTAGACGAGATTACTGGCAAGCAACAAACGGTAAACGGACACCGCTTGAAACCGTATTTGGAGGGCAATGATATCAACTACTTGGAGATGGATAAATCGGGCTACATTCTAAGCCCGGTTGATGAGACGTGATCAAGAGGCTCAGGTTTGGTAGTGTAAATAGTAGATTTTTTCTTTACTTTATTTTGTTTTATTGTATAATTTCGGTTTTGATCGAAACCCGTGTTCGAAACAAGTGTGGGGACGTACCGGTAACGAAACGGTTCTAGCACTGTGTTGAGGACAACACGGGATTTTCGAGGGGGTAGGGTAATTTCCATGCTTGTAAATTACTAAAAAAAAAAAAAAAAAAAAAAAAAAAAAAAAATTTCAGACCTTACCGTACCCCTACGGCCTAGCCGTAGGGCTACGGTGAACATTCAAAACCATACGGCTGTTAGCCTCTGCCATACGGTGGAGAAAAAGTGGCCATAGGCCACCGTAACCCAACGCCCCAACTGTTCCCCTACGGTGGGGTCTGGGCAAAAGCAGCGTATAGTTATAAAAAAAAAAAAAAAATTTCTTTCACCAAACACATAAAACCGGGTTTTTAACCTTTCTCCTTCTACCTAACTTATTCTTATTCCTCTTCTTCATCTCAAGAACAACCAAGAACACCAACCCTTTTCTTCACCTTAAATCATCCACTAAATCTTCAATTCTTAACCAAATCACTTGGTTCTTGAGCCTATTTTGCATAAAATTTCACAAGGAATCCGATTTGTGGGAGATTAGTACAAGAAAAACACGTTTTGGGGTCGGAAATTCAAACCCTAAAACCGAAAATTTGGGGTTTTTTCTTGTTTTCTTATTTTCTTGTGTTCTTGCACCCTCTAATCTAAGGTATGTTTCTTATTTCTTCGGTTTTATGCTACATTGCTAGATTCTTAGGTTTATGTTTTTGGCTTAGTTTTGACCCACTTGCTTGTTAATGGTATAGTATGTAAATAGGATTGTTTGATATTATTATGGTAGTAGAAATAATTTTGAGATGTATTTTGTGAACTTTTGGTAATGTTAAGATTATAGAGGCATCATGCCCAATTTTCGTTAAACCAAAGATGATATTTTCGTTCACAAATATCTACTACCATAGTAACAAGCAAGTGTGGGGATATTTTGGTTGTTTTTACTGATTAATTTTGTTTTGTTTGGTGTGTTTTGTTTTGTGTTTGTTGTTGTACATTGTATAGGAAATGGCACGTACGGGAGAAGCCGCGGGGTCAAGTTCGTCGGCTGCAAAGGCTAAAGGAAAGCAGCCGGCGCAGCAGTATAAAAGAAGAAAGTATGTTCCTCAGAACAA
Organism: Ambrosia trifida; assembly: GCA_028751855.1. Taxonomy (NCBI): domain Eukaryota; kingdom Viridiplantae; phylum Streptophyta; class Magnoliopsida; order Asterales; family Asteraceae; genus Ambrosia; species Ambrosia trifida. The sequence continues at coordinate 42,477,240 of CM054123.1, read as the reverse complement.
TGAATCTGATGTGGAGATGGAGCAAGCACCTCAAGCACCTCAAGCACCTCAAGCACCGGAGGCTCCAAGGCTAGACCCGGCTGAGAAGCCGGAATGGAAGACTGGGCCATTGAATGCAAAACCAAGAATATGGCAAGCTACGTTATTCCATGATCAACTCAAAAATTTGAAAGATCGAGCTGGGGCTTTTATCTATGAAAGGGAGGTGAGCCGACAAGATTTCGAGCCATTTGGGGTTTTTGACAGGTTTAAAGCGCTAGGATGGGAAGCTGCGCTTTATTGTTATGATCAAGAAGAAAGAAGGGTATATTTGGACGAGGTAGAAGAATGGATGGCGACACTACGATGTCCGAGATTTGATTCACCTTCAAAGATGAAGCTGATTGGTGAGGTAAATGGAATAGAGGTGGAAATGTCTTACGAGACATTACGAAGGCTTGCGAAGTTCGACAGTTTACCGGCGAAGGAATATAAGAATCCGAGCATTGATGAATTGTTGCTTAATCCGGACAAGCATCCTCGTTGGATGGATATGTTGAGTGATCTATTTTTGCCGGGTACTTATCATGGTACGTTATATCGAAGAAATTTGAAGATAGAGCCTAAACTGTTGCTGAACTTTACCATCTTGAATGTATTACCGAGACGCGCTGATAAGGAACAAGTGCGTTTTTCTGAGGTTCCTATTTTATATGCGTTGATGCACGGTGGTCCAAAATTCTCTTTCCGGTATTTGGTTTTGAATCATGTGTGGATCTGTAGAAATTCACCGGAGAGAACAATCATTCCTTACTGTCGAATAATTACTGGATTGTTGAAGCAACAAGGTGCAATCACTGCTGAAGATGAAGGAAGAAAGAGGAAAAAGTTTAAACCTGTTGATCTGGCAATATTGGGTTCTGGTTGGGTGTATTCTGAATCTGAGAGGTACCATAAATTGAAAAGTGGAGGTCAAAAGTGGAGGATGTTGAAGAAAGATGCACGGGTACTTTTGCCTGGTGAGGAGGATGACCCCGAAAGTGGAGCTGAGGCGCCACCAACTGATGATGAAGAATATGAAGATAACCCGGCGGGTGGACATTTGGATATTGGCCAAGGGAGTTCGAGCGGATATCATGGGGGAGGCTTTTATGATTTTACCGAGAGGACATTTGTGGATGGTTGGGCCTTTGGGGGGTCTATGAATGAGGTGATTGAAAGTCAACGCCCCCCAGCCTCGGTGTTTGATACTTGGTCAGGGTCGGAGCGTACGTTATTTGATCATCAAACAATGATGGGAGCTAGTATGGAGCGGAGAATGCAACAAGGTTTTGATCGCCAAGAATTATGGAACCGTGGACATGCTTACGCTCAACAAGTAGAGATTAATCACAGGTATATTGATGATCAAAACAGGAGAATGAATGATGATTGGCACGCGGGAAGGCCTGTAGTCGCAAATCCACCACCGGTGGATTATGGGTCTTTACCGCCATATGACGGAAGCATCTCCTACCCGACGCCACCAATCCACCATTCCCAATGGGTTAACCCTCAGCAGCAGCAGCAACCCACAGATCAAGGAGGAAGTAGTGATGGAGCATTCGGCTTTGGCGAATGGAATGATTTATTCACCTCGGTGTTTGGGCCGCCGCAGCCGCGCTACTATTGATCAGGTCGTGCTTCTTGTACATAGTTTTATATTCTGTTTGTTTATGCTTGTGTTTTTATCTTTGGGTTTTGGGTGGTCGGGTGGTGTATTGAATCATGTAAATTGATGATGAGTTTGGGTTGTGGAAGTTGGATGTGTGTTTTAGAAAAATGAAAAATCTAAAAAATTTTAAAAAATGAAAAAATACAAAAAGAAATTTGTGGTTTGAGTGTACGAGCGTTTCTTTCCAAAGCCATGCATTGGGACAATGCATCCCAAGTGTGGGGATGGGAGGAAATTTTTGGAGATTTTAAAAATTTTTTGAGGTCAAGTGCAATGTTGTAAAAATCGGAACACCTTGATTTAACCCCCATTAGACACATCGGCAACCTTTAATACCCGTTCTTTTTCTTGGTGAGAGTTGAAGCCACACATGTAAATAAATAAATTCTTCTTTTGTGAGAGTGGCAACGGGTGGGGGTGCACTAGAACTTGTGCTTGAATACAGCTTGAATTTTTGATTGAACATGAGTGTAAAAATGATAAGGGCATTAGGTAGCCTCATCATGTGAGTGCGAGTGTGGGTTTTGGGGGGTTGGACCTCATACATTACAAATATGAGCAAGGTAGCGAGAGGGGCGGGGGTTTGGACATTTAGTTGCCCATCTTTGATCCTAAAAGCCTATCGATTGTTAACCCTTTAGCTAGTTCCCTAAATCAATACCCAACTTGACTAAAAGAGAAAGTCCCATCTAAACATGTCAGTCCCCAACAACCACATCAAACAGGGGACATAGCCTCAGAACTTGACATGGATGTGGACACTCAAAGTCCTAACCAAAGAGATGAGGATGAACCAGGGTCTCTAAGCCCAAACTTAGAAACTTTTGGTACTTTTGAGGCTGCTACTACTCATTTACCACCAAGTGGTGGATCTGAGGAAAGAAGCAACATAGCTAAGACCTCAACTGTGGCAACTACTGATGAAGGCTTAATTCCTGAGGTAGGAAATCCTCTGAACCAAGAAAAAGAGGTACATGAGACAACTGAGTTGGGCTCAGCTCATGATGTAACTGATACAGTCCTCATTGAGGATGTAATCAGGGATACAGATGATTCCATTAACTTGGATGATGTTTCACAACACAAAACTACTGAATTGACGGCTACAAGTGAAGGTCCTGCACCTGGTGTATCTATGCTCAAGAAGCTAGTCACACCAGATCAGGTTAAAGTCCACTTAATCCCTGATTCCCCTAAAGTGGCATCTTCTGTACAACAAGAAGATCAATCAAAAACACACCCCTCACTACAAATGCCTACCCAATTCCCTGGGCCATCCAGCATAGACATGAACCAGCTATGCAGCCCAGATGGTCCCTTATATCACATGATGAACACCCTCATCAAAAATCACTTCCAAACCTACACAGCTAACTTGGAGCTGTCCATCAAGAACCAATTTGGAGTGATACAGACTAAGATGAACGATCTGTCCAACAAAATTGACTTCAACTCCAAACAGATTGCTTCTCTTAAAGGTCATTTCTCTAAACCCTCAAAGCTTGATGAATCCAAAAAGGGGGAGAAAACTAAGGAACCTAGGGAGTCACTTGACGGGTGGTTCAAGTAACAACCCGTTATAGTGTTAAAACATATATATTAATCACAATTAATCATGATATTGCTTGGAGTTGGATAACTACGGTTGTTATGGATGCATGTATGATAAGGGAGCTAAAATGGCAGAAAACGGGCTTTTGTATCGGATCGGAAGCATTGGAACGAGGTGGAAAGAAAGAAGAAAAAAATCAAGGTTTTCAACAGGCCCACCGTAGGCCTACGGCCTGGCCGTTCCCCTACGGTGGCCTCAGCATCCATTTTTCACCGTACAGCAGGCCTGAATGGCCGTATGTTTTTTAACTTTGACCGTACCCCTACGGCCATGCCGTAGGGTTACGGTGGACCTGATGTGTTTGGGCAGCCGTAGCCATGCCACACTTGGCCGTACCCCTACGGCCATGCCGTAGGGTTACGGTGGCCCTGCATTAATTATGTAACTCATCCATTTAAGGGCACTTTGATGGAGACTTATGGCATCTCTTTCATTCAAAACGGTTTCTATCATCTTTGAGAGAGTTTTTGGCTGCATCTTATCATTGGAGAGCATTGAAAAACATTAGTTTTTATGTCTTTGATTCACATGAACAAGATGAGTTTTGTTTTGATGATTCACCAAGCTATGTCGGGCTAAACTTTTGGTGATCATTCTAGGTGAAGGTTTCTACTAGACTCTTGTGTGTTTTTTTTCTCTTATTTCTAGAATAATAATTTGGTAATTCTTGCTTTATTATTATGATGTTTGATCAATTGCTTGTAGCGTGTTAATTAATTTTCCAATTTCTCATCTAAATCATACATTCTTGGTGTTGCTAACAACCGAGATATCATGGGAAGGATTTGGGTTGGTTATTGATTAACTGGTCATCGGGAAACAACCTCGCGTTAATATAATCCGAGTACTTTGTTCCCTTTTATCACAACAATTGTTTTTACATGAGTTATGTCTATGTAACTCTTTCTAGTTGGAATTTTACACAAGTGTTTAGAGAAACCGAATCCTTGAATGGTCATTATCTCATAATTTGAAAAAAACACTTTTAAGTTTGAATTGATAATTAGTTGTTATTTTAGTTTAAACCAAACAATCACAAATCATAATCATTTACTTTTTATTCAGGTACTTTAATTGTAGTTAATCAACAAAGCTAGCATTACACATTTTCCACAAACTCCCTGTGTTCGATACCTTCTTACTACTATACACTAGTTGTAATTGGGAAATTTAACGTGTACCACGACAAGCACGTCATCACTTGAAGCCAGGAAAAAGGCAAGAGTGGCTATCCAAGAAAGAGATCAGAGAGACCAAGCCAGAAAAGAAAAACTGGCCCAACAGTTTGGTGTCTCTATTCAAGAAATAGAAGATTCTGAAAAGCCTGATGAATCCCAAGGGCACAATGAAGAAACCTCTGATGATGAAAGTTCTGATGAAGACTCAGAAAATACTGAAGACAATCCTTCAGTAGTTGTCAACCCATCAGAAGTCAACACTTCCAACACTGAAACTGCTGAACAGCCTTCCAGATCAACTGAACCTACTCAACCAACTCCAATTCCAAAGCCTACTACAACTACAACAATGACTGTGTTGAACCCTTCTCCTCTATCAATGTCCAAAGAACTACTAGAGAAGAGTTTAATTGCAGCTGAAAGAAAGGCTAAGGAAGATGAGATCTGGAATGCTCTAGAAACAAGGGATGACTTAAGCCTAAATGAAAAGCTACAGGCTTATGAAGCAGAACTTCAAAGGCAGGCTAACCTGGAAAGAATTGCTGAGGAAGACAAAAGACAACAACTGATGTCTTACATTACCAAGAACAGCAAGACCAAAGCCCATACATTAAAGGGACTCTCCATGGAAGAGCTGACAAGAAGAGCTCAACTTATTGCAGACAAACTTGCAACAAGTAAAGATGCAAAAGCCAATAGAGCCCAGATGATTGAAGAACTAGTAGCAAATGGTTATGGTTCAAAAGCCTCTGTGTCCAAATGGAAAGAAGAAAGAATAGTGGACACTTATAGAAAATACAAGGCTGCAAGGGCTGCAAATCCAGAGAAGTTTGAAACTGCTGAAGTGTCAACTTCAGTAGTTAGAACTTCTGGTGTTTCAAGAAAACCTGCTACAAGGAAAAAGTCAGAGGAGAATGTGAAGATTGATTTCAGGATGGTACTACTAGAAGGAAGTACAGTAGTCCATTCTGATTTCGACATTGAAGAGAAACCTCTGCTAACCCAATTCAGGGATCCTTCCACCTTTGCCTATCAAATTCAGAAGACCATTAAAGACAAACTACACACTAAGGTGGTTACTGAGCATCACTTGCCAACCTTTCAACTACCTAATGTGATGCAACAAGAACAAGGAAGAGAATCCCACCTGAGAGTCACTGAATTTGAAAACATCCAACACTCAGGAGCATCCCAGGGTACCACCATGGTTCCCTACACTTTAGACTTTGACAAGTCTAAAGTACCTATCATCAGATGGTCCTTTACTGATAACAACACAGTACAAGTGACAAAAAGAGACCAAACAAGCAGAGCCTATAAGTCGATGAATGATCTGAAGAAGCTATCAACTCAAGACCTGCTTACAATCCAGCATCTAGAACCACAAAAAGGATCTCTCACTGATGAACAGCTGAACTAGTTGAAGAATTCCATGTTCAAAGGAATATGGAAGATTGTGAATGACAGAAGAAAACAATAAGGAATTAGAAAGGTTTTGGCTTCATCAATCCAGGAGGAGATTGTTAGGACAAAAAGGATTGGTGAAACCACTTTTGCAAACCTATGTCTAATTCACTTCTGTCAGATTATTCTAAGTATAGAACTACTGAAGAAATAAGACCAAACAGCTGAAGAAGGATTCTACAAGTACTGAAGAAGAAATGCATCAGAAGTTCTGAAGTCCAAACCAGACATATCACTGAAGAACTACTGAAGACAAACTACTCATCAGTAGTTTGTCATTCATCAGCACTTGTTCAAGAATCTTTTCCACCGTCTTATGTTTCAGTAGTTTATTAGTTTATTATTACTTTTACTTTTTGTACAAGTTCCAAGATTGCAACTTGTTGCAGCTTGTCTCTGAACTTGCTTTTTGGCAAGGTTCATGTATTTGTAAAGTCTATAAATAGATGGGTTCATCCCTCTGTTTTAGACATTGATTTTAATACAAAAATCCTTCAAAGCTTATCATTGTTATTTCCATTTCATTTACTGAGAATCTGTTTAAGTGTTCATTCTCATTTATTGCTTAGATTCTCATTAAATACTTGTCTTTAGTTTTATCAAACATCCAGGGGGAGTAATAACTCCTGTTGATAAGTGTAGCTTTAAAACTCGTATCATTCCGCTGTGCTATTACTGATTAAGAACTTGCTAAACACCTAAGTGTTCACTAGCAAGTTCATACAAAGAGCAATACTGATCCAACATAAATTCTAGTATTGAAATTTTTGTCTGAAGAGTTGTTTATATGGTATAATCATAACCCTTGGATGCATGCTTGTTTGAATGTGAACTAATTGCTATATCAATATCTAAATCTATACAACTACAACTCGTATACTATACTCGTTATACTTATAAACTTGCTTACATAAACATATTATCAATTTGCAATGTATGTGTATAATAATTGCTACACTTAATAGAGGATAAAGTACTTGCTCAACAGTTAGTTGAGTACCAAATAACCTACTCAACGATTGGTAGAGGTCATCATGCCTTTTTAACAGTCGGGAGAGGCCCTACAACCTGCTCCACGACTGGTGGAGGCTATCGAACCTGCTCAACAATCGGTAGAGGTTCCTACTCACTAACTGGTAGGAGTTTTTTTCCTACTCAACAGTTGGACTTGTTAAATACAAAGGTTCAACCACATGATTATTTCTGCATTACTTACATGTGTGTTAGAATAATAGAAGGACACAAAACCCTAATGTAAGGTAAATTGGTGATTGCGGTCCAGAACGTAATCATGAATTTACATGTACGTTAAGGTAGTGTGAAATTCTATCAAGGTTTCGGGAGATAACCAAATGTAAACTCTAGTTATCTGGTAGTTCATTTAGTCAATCAACTCACACATAACACTCCTCTTACCCAAACTATTCGAGACAGTTTATTCTATTCATGTCATGCTATAACCCAAATTTTCCAGATCACAATCATTTTCATTTCTACCCAATCACCTTCAACCCTGTGTTTTCAATAAACTTCGGGACGAAGTTTCCAAAAGTAGGGGAGACTGTAACATTTTGCATTGAATACTATGTACGTTACGACATTTCTTAATAAAACGCCGAATTTTTATCATTATCGTGCCCTTTAAAAATATATCGTGACACGTTTGGACCCCTAGTACCATACTATAAGCATATATTATTTATATATTAGTGGAATAATTGTTTAAAAAAATAATGCCTGGGCCGGGATTCGAACCCGTGCCCTAGGCCGGTTCATTTAAACACAAACAACCAACCATCTGATCTACATCACATACTTGTTTCATATCTCAAGCATTATAATTATATAAGGATATTAAATCATAACAGTTGACTTGGAAAGTCAACTGTGACGAAAATCAACCATAATTAACATCAATCCGCGTCTTAATCCAATTATGGTAAACAAGGATTGATGTGTCTGACCCATTTCGCGTATTATACAAGCTTAATCGTTATTATTATATACCATATTTGTATCAATCACGCGTTTATGATTGAAAACGAGTCAAACTTTACCATTTCGAACACCCGAGCCTCCCACTATAAATTGGACCCTCTTTCACATCCTATACTCGCCGATCTCTCTTTCACTACCCTCAATTTCCGATAAAAACCCTCAAACTAATACCCTTGGTTCGCGTTTGACTTAAAGTTTGACCGGGCCTTCAATCACGATTTCAGTTTATAAGTCTTAAATTCTTTTGTTGGTTTTGTTTATCGGCATGTTAACAACAATAACCCTATGAGAAATCGGGTTATTAATCGTTAATTTTGGTTATTGAAAACCTAGGGCTCGAATCGTTAATTTGGGGATAATCACGTTACTACAGACCTCGCTATTTATTTAACTCAGAAACAAAACAGACACAACCACTGATCTAGATCAAGTGGTTGTGTCGTCTGTTTGTAAACTAGGGTACGCGGGTTCGAGTCCCGTATCACACATCTTTTTCTTTTCTTTTAAAATAATTATATATTTGTTTCAAGTATAACTATATAATTATTTCAACAAAGGTTTAATCGTTCTAAGGGTCCAGACCAACTGGTCTGGGCTTGTGATTTAAAGACTTTGACCCGGGTTTGACGCGGGTTCGAGCCTCAGTGCCTCACCATGTGCAAACTTTTTTTTAAAACCTTTATTACTTATATAATCTTTATTATTTTAAAAATGGTTTTAAAATACTAAAACTTCTTTTATAAATTCTACAAAAATTATTTTATGATGTTCTAATAGAAAAGTTTAACATACAATTTTTTAGTTCTCCAAAAATTATTTATTTATTATATATAATAAATATTTCAAGTTTATTCTATTATAATTATAAAATTTTATAAAAATATCCAAACGATTATATAAATTTCCACAAAAATTATTCTGAGTTTATAAAACATTAAACATTCCAGAAATGATTTTTATTTTCGAAAAATCATTTATTTAATATTTTTAATCGATTTTTGTTATTTTAATCATAAATAAATCATAATAAATTCATTTTTCAATATTTTTGCACCAAAATTTTATATAAATTATTTCTGTCCATTTAGAACAGAAATACAAATTTTAATTTAAAAATTCTTTAATTTTAATATTTTTAGATATTAAAGTTATATTTTGACAAAATAGAAATAAATAGACTAAATATTCTATTTTTAAGAAAATAATTTTATAAAAATTATTTTCATACTCAAAACCTTATAATGTGACCATCTTTAATCTAAAGTCTACAAAAAGACTTTTGTTTATTTATTTATCGAATTTCTTTTATTTATTATACAATTTAATTAATAATCACACGAATACTTATCCCCAAATTCGAAACCCTAGAAAATATTTGTACACTAGAAAGACTTAGACATATTTATTACCTTAATTATAGGGTAATACTTGGCATCGTTGGGCTACACTTATTCTATTTTCACGAGACTTAACATTTTGCTAAGGTGAGTTTACATAGCCCCGTTTTCTGTTTTACATTTCGGGGTGAAACATGTTTAAACATTTTATACACTATCATTTACACATTCTTACATTATTGAAACTTGTGATTCAATTACACTATCATTTACTCATTCTATCATTTGACTGTAACAAAAAGACACAGTACAACCATTAACATTGATCAAGCCGCCTGTTTAGATTATAGCGCTATAGGTCTGTGATGTGTGAAAATGTGTATTAAATAAATTCGGGTCAAGTTTTAAAAATAGAAAAACCCGCTGAACCACACACTAACGGCAAGTGCACCGGTCGCAGTGTAGCAAATCAAGTAAGTCCGGAATATCGATCTGTGGACACAATGTGGCGACTCTCGGTACTAGACCTCTATCGACTCCTAGCCAAACAATTTGGATTTTTGTGAATTTTTATTAATTAACTAATTACTAAAGCAAATAAATTAAAAGACTTAAATAATAGATAGCAGAGGATTAATAAGGAGGGAAATCAGAGATGGGAAAGGCAACCACCTAGGTATCGAATCCTACTAATGAAATTGGAACTGCCCCGGCTTTGGAAACTATGTTGGCAATCAGGATCTTATAATATTCACCCCTAGTATCCTAGTGGCTCCCGGATCATTTACCAAGACTGACCAAAAAGGAATCCTAAAGGCTACTAGTCTCACTGATTGGTTAGATCACCTCTCGGTCTCACTAACTACGCTAAAGTACTCGCTAGACTGGTTTAGATTTCTCACTCTCCAATCATAATACACCCTAAAGTGCAAGGAGTAACCTGTAAAGTCAATCTATGACACAGATAAGCAAATAATACTAGAGAACCTAGGAAAACCTGATCTCTCAGCGTTTCTAGCCTAAACCTCTAGCACCAAAGACAAACCTGACTACCTATCACCTCTCGGTCTCAAGAGTAGGAAGAATACTAATTACCTCTAAACTCACAATCAATGTTCCTATGGAATTTAGGCCTAAAACCATAAAGTAACCTACAAGCACAAAGCAAGTAATTCTAACAAGTGTCCAAACATGAAAGACATTCACTAAGACACTCGTGGAACATTAAAAGATCATAAATTAGTAAAAAGTACGCACACACATCATAGAATCATAAACAAGTTTCTTACTAAAACATAAATCCAACTATAAAATCCAAATCCGAAACATAAACCAAAATCAAAAAGTCGTCATCTTCAACCTAGGTGGCCACTAATGTTTTAGCCAAACATAATTAGAGAAAACAATAAAAACATAGGTTCAAGAAAAATAAAAGTGATAGTAGTAATATTCATAAACACAAAGTCAATAAATATAAAAACTAAAACTTATTATAGTCAAACCCGTAGGTTCAATCTTAAACCCGTGCCTTCTCCCCCTTCTCTTCTTTGCGGCTGTTGATATGTGCTTTTATAATATTGTGTCCGCCGCTGTATGAATCTCTCCTCCCTAAATAAATGTGCCCCTTTGAATATTTTCTGTCCTCTCAATGTGCCGCCTCCCTTCTTATTATACAAGAACAATTAGAATCGCGAACTGGGCCAAAGTTTCATCTTGGGCTGATGCTGATCTGCTTGTGCTTGGGCCTAAACATGATAGGTCTCTTCTTTTCTTTCTTGTTTCCACGAGACCATGTCTCATTTGTAATTAAATTATTATTATTATTATTATTATTATTATTATTATTATTATTATTATTATTATTATTATTATTAGTAGTAGTAGTAGTAGTAGTAGTAGTAGTAGTAGCAGCAGTAGCAGCCGCCTTTACTCGAACCAGGTGCCACTGTCTTGAATATTTTTCACTGTTTTAAGCTCCTTTCTCACGAACACCTACAAAATAATTAAAATAATAAATACATAATAAAAACGACATGAAACGATTAAAAACCTGACCAAATAATATACAAAATACATAGGAAAAGAGATGTGTTTTGCAACACATCAGTCTGACAAACCCATCCCCCCGCATAAATTCAGGGATGATCGATAACGGTTACACTTTTACTAACTTGCGAGTTAGGTCTCAGTCGACACAAGGTTTGATTGTACAAAGACGCATTGTTACATGTCGGACTCATACTCTATCATTATACAACTGTGATTGTTGTACAAACTATTGTTATCTATTATATTCGAAAACCTATGTATTCTCACCAACTTTTGTTGACCCAAAATATTTTCAAACTTAACATGTTTCAGGTTATACTTGCATGAAGATTTGAGTTAATGCTTGAAGATGTGTAGCTAGTATTTTTCATCTTGTGATGTACAAATTCTTAGAACAATTGTATGTAACTTATTTAAATTATTTAATGAAATTTATTATTCACCATGAGCTACTGAACAATCATCAATACGTGACATCCCGATGTTCCACCATCGGTTGGGGTGTTCCACAGTTCTACAGTTAACTCTCTTGTTAGAGTTGAGGGTGTGAAATCTAGACAAGATTTGATCACCAATTATGAGGGAAACCTTACTGGTCAAGGTTCAAGTCAGCCAAGTGTTAAAAGGAGTGCTAGGAGTACTGTTTTGCCACAAAACTTAACTGACTATGTGATAGATAGTAAGGTCAAATTTGGAATAGATAGGGTTGTGAACTATTCTAACCTTACTTTTGAAAATAAGTGTTTTGTGTCAGCCTTAAATAAGGAAAGAGAACCTTGTTCATTCAGTGAGGCTGCAAGTAATCCAAATTGGATTGCAACCATGAATGAAGAAATCGAGGCTCTCTATAGGAATGATACTTGGGATCTTGTAGACCTACCACTAGGAAGAAGTGTGGTTGGTTGTAAATGGGTCTTCAAGATCAAGTATAGGTCTAGTGGTGAGGTTGAGAGGTTTAAGGCTAGATTAGTGGCAAAAGGATATTGCCAGAAACAAGGAATAAATTTTGAGGATACTTTTTCACCAGTTGTGAAACTGGTTACAGTTAGAAGCATTATAACTTTAGTTGTACAAAACAATTGGGAATTGTATCAGCTAGATGTTAATAATGCTTTCCTATATGGGGAGCTAAATGAAGAAGTTTACATGTCCTTACCAGATGGTTATTTTGATAAAACTGAAAAAAGGGTATGTAAACTTAAGAAGTCATTATATGGCTTAAAACAAGCTCCACGTATGTAGAATGCTAAACTGGTAAAAGTATTAGTTGACCTTGGATTTAGTCAAACTAAATGTGACTATTCCTTATTTTTTAAAGTGACTGATTCTGTGACTGTTTATTTGTTAGTATATGTGAATGATATTATGGTCACTGGGAATAGTTTTAGTGAAATAAATAAGGTGAAAGAAAGTCTTAAATCAAGTTTTTTGATAAAAGACTTGGGTGAGTTAAAATACTTCCTTGGAATAGAGGTAATAAAAACCAATAGTGGTTTATGCCTATCACAAAGGAATTATTGCTTAGAGTTGTTAGCCGAATATGGGTTAACAGCTTGTAAGCCTGTTAGTACTCCCATTGAGCATAACCATATGTTGACAAATCTATGTAAACAACATAGTTATGTTTTGTCTAACATTTCTGGTTATCAAAGGCTTGTGGGTAAATTGATTTATTTGGCACATACACGACCAGACATAGCTTATGCTGTACATTTTTTAAGCCAATATATGCATAGACCAACTAGTGGTCATTTGAAAATTGCAATAAGGCTTTTGAGATATTTAAAAGGATCACATGGTAAAGGTGTCTTGTTTTCCAAAGCCTCTGAGTTAAAGCTCATTGCTTACTCAGACTCAGATTGGGCTAAGTGCTTAGAAACAAGAAAATCCATAACAGGGTTTTGTGTGTTTTCTGGGAGCTCTTTAGTGTCCTGGAAAAGCAAAAAACAAACCACTGTTTTCAGGTCCTCAGCAGAAGCAGAATTTAGGTCTATGTGTGTTGCTACATGTGAATTAATGTGGTTAACAAATTTGTTTAAGGAGTTGAATGTGTCTGTTACATTACCTATAAATTTGTATTGTGATAATTCTGCTGCATTGGCTATTACTGCCAATCTAGTGTTTCATGAGAAAACGAAACACTTCAAATTGGACTTGTTCTTTTTAAGAGATCAAGTTACAAAAGGTGTTATAAAACCTGAAAAGGTTTCTTCTGAAATCAGTTAGCTGATGGATTTACTAAAGGCTTATTTCCTGCAACACATGAAAAAATGGGTAAGTGTTTAGGTTTATTTGACCCATTTGGAGTATAAAATTGAGGGGGGGGGGGTGTTAAAGATTGGGTATTAATATCATAAATTAATAAACATCTCATGTTAATACAATTTTATACTTATATTTATTTTTTCTTGCAAATGTTTGTTTTTATTTGTGTTATAAATATATTGGGCTGAATGGAGTTGATATGGAGTTGGGCTTGTAGATGGGCTAAAGATAGGATGGCAGGAGAGCTGGCCTTGTAGATGGGCTAAAGATGGATAGCAGCAGGACTAGAAGCAGGTTCGTTAGCCCAAGGCCCAAACCAGGTAAATGAATGGCTTGGATATTGCCACGCTGGCAATCCAAGTGAAGAAAACACAAGTGTGTCTTAATCGTTGGATCTCACTTATCCTGACCGTTAATCTGTTTGAAGAAACACATTTTGTTCGTCTATAAATAGCTTGTGTTGAGCTCCAATCCCAACTTTCGTCTCAGTCTCTTTTGTTTGTCTCTTAGGGCTTTGTTCTTCTTTGATCAGATTAGGGTTGGTCTGATTATCTCGTGCAGATACGTCTTGTATCTGTGAGTTTCCCAACCATTAATTGTAGATCTTGTTTCTCTTTTTATTTGTTTTGTAGAAAAGCTGATGTTCTCCTGTTAAGAGTCATATCTTTGTAAAGTGTTATTTGTTCTTTCTTCTTTGTAATCAGTTTATTAGTAGGCTAATCAGTGATCAATAAAGTTTTCTTGAGTTTTTGTGGTTAGATCCATGTTTGTTACAGCCTCGCCCTTTTGTCTTTTAGCCGTTTGGTCTTTGACGATATTAAACAAATTAATTTTAAGGTTACCCCGGCTCGAGCTAGCACGACTTCCTTCCTCTCCCATTGATCCCATTTGCATTTGCAAGTTGGAACCATATTTTTCTAAATAAGTATCATACAATGTTTGGAAATCGTTAACAAAAGTAGTTTTCATGTGTGTTGCCCAATTTGGTTTTGAAATATATAAACGTAAAGCCATATTTATTTCATCGATTATAGTATGAACTCTCGTAGCATTTAAGCACGGGTTTAAAGCCAATGCACACATAAAAACATGTGGTATTTCTTCAAAATATTTTAGAAATTTTTCAACCATTAGGGGTATCATTTTCTCAAACAATTCATTTTTTTCATCAAAATCATATATTGTTTGAGCCATTAAATATAATTCTTGCAATGCTTCATTACTAGTTGGATAATAAACCTCCATAATTTCAAACAATAACGTTTTAGAGTATGTCGACTTACGTGTTTATAACGAGGTTGGAGCGTGTCACGAATCAAGCTTGTCAAGTCGTTATCGTCGAAATGGTTGAAAGGTAAAGCTTTTTGAATAACAAACTTCGTCATTCGGTCTTGAACCTTGTTAAAGTCGTAAAAAAAAATCCCACCTTGAGTATCAATAGTCATTTGAGAACTTTCGAGCAAATTTTCTTTAACAATCTTGCAATACTTAGGTTTATGACTTCTCAAGGTAGAGTTTGCATTTGGTTGGAGAAGGATACCACAATTTCTACAACGTGCCTTTTTTTGCCATTCGACAAAAGACACAAGTCGAAAAAACCGGTATCTTGGCCAAATAGTTCGGCGTTTCATGTCGTTTCAAGAATATGAAGTATGGTGGGTTGGTTTGAGGAACCGGTTTGCGATGGGTTTGATGAAGCCATGGAGGATGTTAGAAAGAAGCGAATTGAAAAAAAAAACGGGCAAATATGGTTGCGTTTTTTGGTTTTTCGGGTTCGTTTTTTGCGTTTTTGAGTGTTGTGATCAACCTAAACCATCTAAAACCTATTTATACTAAGTGGGGGTGGCAAAATGGTGAATTTGGGCCAAAAAAACGGTCACATAACGGCTAGTTTCGACCCCAACGGTCGGTTTTTTCGTTTTTCTAGGCCCAACGGCTAGAACCGGTTTGGAACCGGTTTTTGATGTGGGAATGCAGAACCGGTGGGGAACCATCGATTTCTAATACGAACCGGACCGGTTTGGGGGGAAACCGGTTCCTAGAGGAACCGGTTCGGGTCGGGTCCTGCGGTTTCGGTTTGGGAACCGATTCCTTTGAACACCTCTACTTGTGACCCGGCAATATACAATCATGTTGAAGGTAGCAAGTTCACGCCACCGCCTACCTCCATGCCTCGTTAATAGGGTTGCTTAAAAAGCTCGACGCTCGTAACTCGCTCGAGTTCGCTAAAAAAATTCGAAAAAAGCTTGCTCGAAAAAAGTTCAACTGTAAACGAGCTTGGCTCGGTTCGGCTTGTAAACGAGCTGAGCCCAAGCTAAGGTAAGTTCGGCTCGTGGCTCACTCGTTAGCTAACTTGTTTGGCTCGTTTAATTCATTAATCATGTATAGGCATGTTACTAATTATGTTCAAATTAGTAAATCTGAATTCTATTTCCAACATGTGTTAACGTTGGAGTTGTACATTGTTTTAGGTTAGATATTAATATTAGAGTTATACATTGTTTAAGGTTAGACGTTAATATTGTAGATACATTGTTAATTGTTTTAGGTTAGGTGTTACCCGAAGCTTTCCTGCATTTAACTGTAAAGTGCATCATTCTATTTCATATGTAAAATTAATGTCATATTAGATTTCTCAACCCCGGGACGCTCCCGGGGTATAATCTAGTTTTTATATAATTTCTTTTATCTATAATTAAGTAAAGGGATTTGTCTAAATCTTTAGGCCTTTTTTATTTTTTACTTTTAGTGCTGGGCTATCTAACTCTAAAAGAACCGAGACCAAATCTTTTATCCCAACTAGTGGTAGTAGAGATTAGATTGACCGTGACCCTCTTCGCCTAGATGAGCTTTTGGGCCTTACCAGTCCGCATAATAAGTGACATAACCCTATCAATCCTACTCCTAATCCAATTTTGAACCCACACCTAATGTCTTCTACGTAGCCTATGAAGGACCTTCAAAAGCAACTAAGGATTTTTTTTCCGTACGGGTGACGCTATAAATGATTTTGGGACAATTATTACAAACGGTGATCATGTTATAGGTAAATACAAGATTAACAAACGTGTCACCAATCCCGTTCGAAACTAGAAGAAGGGAGAGAATCAAGTGCGTAAAGGTTGGTGGGGTCACGAGTCCAACTCCTCCTAAGCTAGTTTATATGTATCCTCTGTCGCATCCGCCATGATTCGTGTAGGGTTCTCTATGGTCTCCTGTTTGGTGGTGTGGGTTTTCTTAGTGTGGTGTTGTCAGGGCGGGTTCATATGCATATGAGGGGTGCATAGGCACCCCCTCAACTCTAACTCAATGAAACACCGTTTAGTTTGACACACACAAAAAAAAAAAAAAAAAAAAAGTATGAAAGGCACCTTTGTATATTTAAGTGGGCACCTTAATGAAAAAGAAACGGGGGATTAAATGAAAAAGAAGAAGAGCCATTTAGGGGATATAAAAAAAAAGTAAGTAGATGAAGTGCAGGTTGGTTCTTGTGCAAGAATTGAGGGGGACGGGGCGTCACTAGAATTGGTCACGGGTATCCCACTACCAGCACGATAACACCGTTACCACCGATGCTGGTAGTGTAATCGTGAACCAAATTCTGATTCTATTTAATAGATACCTATAAACAAAGTTGTTTTTGTATTGAAATTGTATTGATCAATATAGAATTACAAGACTCTTATATAGAAGATTTACAATAAGGAAAAGTGATGTGGCGTAAAACACATCTATTCTCCTATGTATTTTTGGGTTATAATTGAGTCTTGTATATAGTTTTAGTAGTTTTAGGCGTGTATTCGTTTGTTTGTCGATTTTTATCATTGTATAGTTTTTATTAGTTTTTAGTACTTATTTGTTTATTTTATTATTTTATAGGTGTTTGTGGAGAATGAGCTCAAAACGAAAGAATTTTAATCGAGACACCAACACTTGAGAGTATGTGTTCATGGACGTTGAAGCGTAAACGAGGAATTTTGGTCGAGCCAAGAACACCTGAGATGCAAGCTTCTACTACTACCACTACCACTACCACTACCACTACCACTACCACTACTACTACCGCCTACTACTACCGCCTACTACTACTACTCCTACTCCTACTACCGCTACCGCTACTACCGCTACCGCTACTACGACTACCGCTATATCTATATATATTGCAAAGAGATTAATCCTACATGTCATACTCTTATGCAATCTCTCCTTTGAGAGATGCCACATATGATGTGATGTGGCAAGTGTAAACCAATTAAAAAAAAGAAATAAATATGATTTAACCTAATCTATTATAATCTTTAACCTAATCTATTAAATACCTAATCTACTAAATCTAAATATTAAAACTTTATTATTTTATACTCATGTTTCCTCCCATAACTTTTAAACGTTAATATCTTTTATATACGAGATTTTTTAAAGAAAAAAATTACACCAAATTAACGAGCGTTTTATTATCTTTCCAACGAGTACCATAGTGCTATATAAAAACAGAGAAAAAAATGACTATTTTTTGTAACCCGACAGGTATTGTGTCGGGTTTGGGATTAGTTTAAAAAAAATTGTGGGTTTGGGTCGGGTCTGGGATTAGGTGATACCCGACCCAATTACCCGAAACAACATACCCAAATAGCTGAACTATATACCCGATCATATACCCATGAATTTTTTAACGCATTACATAACCCTTAGACTAATGCGTTCGATATTTCAATAATTAACTTTTTTTTCTTATTTCATGTTAGTTCTTTTTAGAATGATCGATTACAAACTTCCGAATTCATTTGTAATGGCACTAGATTTATACCCCGGCGCAGAGATTCGTTTTATTAATATTTGAATATAATAACTTATGACAGAAATTTGTTTAAAATAATAATAATAATAATTGTAATGGCACTTGATTTATACCCCGGCGCAGAGATTCGTTTTTTTTATATTTGAATATGATAACTTATGGCAGAAATTTGTTTAAAATAATAATAATAATAATAATAATAATAATAATAATAATATATTTTATTATGACATATTACTTATTTTAACTCGGGACGCTCCCGGGATAAAAACTAGTAATAATAATAAGTTAAACAAAAAAAAGAATGCATGGACTTAGGCTCGAGACCCGAGTACAAAATGCAAACATGAAACAAAACATATTATAATTATAATTATCTATATATCTATTAATATATATAAAAGAATTGAACATTGCTGACGTGGCGTGCAATGGTGCCTTCAACCTCTCCATGAAACTGCCACGTGGCATCATAATTGAAAGATTTTAGTGTTTTTAAATTATTTTCTTTTTTAATTAAAAAAAAAAGATAAACATAAAACCCTAAATTTATCTCTCTATCTCTCAATTTTCAATTACTAAAATTAAATTGAGTTATTTTAGGAAAAAGAATTTAAAAACAAATTTAAATTTTTCTCTCTTATGTTCCTCCCATAATTTTTAAACGTTAATATCTTTTATATTCGAGATTTTTTTAATAAAAAAATTACACCAAATTAACGAGCGTTTTATTATCTTTCCAACGAGTACCATAGTGCTATATAAAAAAATGGAGAAAAAAACGACTATTTTTTTGTGGGGTTATGTTCATACAGAAAAAAAAACACAAAGTGTTCAGGTTATTCATTAATCATGTTTTTTCTTTTAAACCAGGTTCTTATCTACGATGTTGAAATTCAGCCCAATCGCCATGCTATCATTGGAATTTTACTCTTCTAAAGATGGATAGGTATACTTCATCAAGAAAAGCTAGAAGAAAGAATCGTGCAACACTGCAACACATGATGCCACCTTATAACAAGGTTATTATTTTTTATTTTTTTAATTACAAGAGTAATAATTATTACTATTAGTATTAGTATTATTAGAATGGTTATATTTTTCAACCCCCATCATGAATTCTACATCTATATAAGTCAAAGTCAAATTGTAACATATTTTAAATTACGTGAAGATGATTATATGTTGAATGTTATTCTTTTAATACATATTTCAAATTGTAATGCCCCACTTACGGTGTGCGCATATAATGTATATATGTGTGGCCATTGGGGGGCAAAAGTAAAGTTGCACTAATTTTAACGTTATTTTACTTTTTTCGTGAAAATAACGCTAAAAACGACGGACGGTTAATCATGCATCATGTGGTGGCGTTGATAGCCAAAAGACAAAGGGGTACATGCACCGATCGGGTTTGTCCCGATTGCTAAGTGTTTTGTGCCTTATGTCCAAGGCTTGATACCAAATCACATCGAGCCGGGGGTCTCACTAGAAGCAGCCTCTCTATTCTTAGGGATAGAGGTAAGGCTGTCTACATCTTACTCTCCTCAGACCCTACCTTAGCATTGCTATAGGCGGGATTAAATGAGTATGATGATGATGATGATGATTTTTTTTAACTTTTTAAATAAATGTTTTTTTAACTAAGATTGATTATGTTTAAGTTATTTACTTTTTTCGTGATTTGAGTTTTCTTATTTTATCATTTTTTATTAAATCATATTAAATTTTTCAACCCCGGGACCTTCCCGGGGTAATCAGCTAGTCTATATATAAAAGAAAATGTATATGCTGAAGTGGCTTGCAATGGATGCCTCAACCTCCCCATTGAGAGTGCCACGTGGCATCATAATTGAAAGATTTTAGTGTTTTTGACATATTTCCTTTTTTAATTAAAAAAAAAGATAAACATAAAACCCTAAATTAAATTGAGTTATTTTAGGAAAAAAAGAATTTAAAAATAAATTTAAAATTTTTTCTCTCATGTTTCCTCTTATCATTATTAAACGTTTATATCTTTTATATACGGGATTTTTTAAAGAAAAAAATTACACCAAATTAACGAGCGTTTTATTATCTTTCCAACGAATACCATAGTCCTATATATAAAACGAAGAAAAATCGACTATTTTTTGTGGGGTTTCGTTCATACAGGGAAAAAAACACACAAAATGTTCATGTTATTCATTAATAATGTTTTTTCTTTTAAACCAGGTTCTTATCTACGATGTTGAAAATCAGCCCAATCGCCATGTTATCATTGGAATTTTACTAGGTATACTTCATCAAGAGAAGTTAGGAGAAATAATCGCGCAACACTGCAACACATGGTGTTACCTTATAGCAAGGTTATTTTTTATTTATTTAATTACAAGAGTAATAATTATTACTATTAGTATTATTAGAATGGTTATATTTTTCAACCCCGGGACGCTCCGGAAAGAATTGATAGTTGCTGACGTGGCGTTCAATGGTGGCCTCAACCATCTCTTGATTATGCCACGTGGCATAATGAGATGCAATAATTACAACTTCCAACTTAAGTGTTTGTTTAGTTGATTAGGTTAGAAATTATAAGAGCCATTAGAATGTGAGAAATTAGAGAGATGTGATGAGTTTTTTAATAGTCGCAGCTTACATAAGTGATTATTTAGATGATTACTGATTAGGTTTTAGATTAGGGAATATGAGTTATTACTGATTAGAATACTATGAACATGCAATGATTGAGAGATTTTGTGGTTAGTTAACTTGAGCCATTTGCAATAGGTTATCACGTAAAATTAGATTTTTCAACCCCGTGACCCTCCCGGGATAATCAGCTAGTAAATTATAATTATAAATAGCATTAAATTACAACGTCGGCTATGAGGGGGCGACACTGTTTCGCTCAT
This sequence comes from Ambrosia trifida, assembly GCA_028751855.1. NCBI lineage: Eukaryota > Viridiplantae > Streptophyta > Magnoliopsida > Asterales > Asteraceae > Ambrosia > Ambrosia trifida. The sequence goes on along the minus strand of CM054123.1, from coordinate 42,455,952 downwards.
TGCAAGTCAGTAAAGCCCTGCCTACGTCACGTACAACCCTTAACAGCACCTACTTGCGTCAGCCTTACCTACGTAGTCGGTTTCCAATGGCCGGTTGCCGGTTAACAGGTCTACAACTCCGTCTTCTGTGTAACAAGCTACCACCCCCTTCATACCGTCGCCTACCGGTAACAGTCAACCACCTGCGGACACGTCCGTTGCCAACGCATCCGCCGCCACCTGTGTTTGTGACCGGCCGGATCTTCGCTGAAATACAAAATTACAACTTTGCTCTTCCATACATAGACTCGCGTCTTCTCGAAGGCCGCAGGTAACCACCGAACCACCACGGCTTCCGCTTGCGGAATCGTTATGCAAACCGTCTAACATGGTGGCTGTAAAACTTTATCCATGCTTTGTTGTTGTTTCATCTCTGTGTTCTTCATTTCAAAACCCTAAGCCGCGGATTTGGGCAATGGTGGCTAACACAAGTGCCGATAACGATGTTGGTTTGAAAATGAGATGGCGATAGCGGCTAGGCGGTTCTTTTGCACTGGCATTGGTGATGGCTGTGTTGGGAAAAGGAGGTGTTGTACAGTGAGATCTTCATGCTCATTTGCTTCTGACCGATGACAACTTCCGGTGCTCTTCGATTTAGGTGGTTGTGAATTGTTGCCGAAGAGAGTGTTTAGAGAGAGGGGGGGAGAGAAATACAGAGAAAGTATAAAGTAGGTGCCTGGATTTGGTTTTCTCAAAGGTAAACGTAGGTTAGTGGACCTCAAAAACTGAAATCAAATATGATTTAGGGTATGTTTGGCAAAACTAGCTGGAGGCTGGTAGCTGCAAGCTGGTAGCTGAAAGCTGTTAGCTGGAAGCTTTTTAAATATATTTTGGTGTTTGGCAGAGTAGCTGGAGCTTTTAATAAAATTTATAAAATGACTAAAAGGGACATAATTAAAAGCTTGTAAGGAAGGTTTTTATTTTGTTTTTAAAATAAAATGGGTATTTGTGTCAATTACTAATTAAAAGCTTGTAGCTAGTAGAGCTTTTTCTTAAAAGCTAGTAGTAGTAGCTTTTCACTATAGAGCTTTTTCTCCTAACCTAAAAGCTTTCAGCTCTTCAACCAAACAAGGCTTTTTATTGAGTAAGAGCTTTTTCTTAAAAGCTTCTAGCTTGAAGCTCCTAAAAGCTCCTAAAAGCTCCTTGCCAAACATACTCTTAATCTATGTTAAATTTTTATTTACTTTTTTATTGAAAAAAAGGGAGAAGCAACTCAAAAATACTACATGCCAAGAATCAAATTAGTTGTAGAGTAATTCCTGATTCCCTTTTATATTTCTTTTTCCTACATACTAAAATTTTGTTAATTTTAGTTTCTACGGCATAATATTGTGTCAACGTTAACTGCGTTTTCTTTAAAATTGGCCCCGTTCGTTATCATGTAACGTTTCGTCATATGATGTCGGTACAACGTGCAGCGATTATGTATGACGCAGTAACCCGTTTGCCCTCGCCGCGGCAACGCGCGGCGGATATAAAACTAGTTATTTTTATAACCTAAAGCAACTTGAAGTCAAGGGAAGCGGCGCACGATTTTTGGGGAGATATTATTCATTCGAAGGCAACATTATTAATCTTCAAAAAACAAGCATAGCTCGGATCGAAAAAGGAGCTTTGGTGACTTTAGAGAGGAGAAGATCTCTGGTGCACTAAAGATTAATTATTTGAAGACCCGGGGGTTTGTTTTATTCGTTTATATTTTTAGAGACACGATGAAATTGTTTTTCATAGACTTTGAATTTATGTTTCTGAATTTAATTATGAACTAAATATTTTCATGGTTACTTAGGTTTATGAACTAGACACGTTTTATGCAGTATTTAATGATTTTTGGTTTTTAATTTGATGTGTAGAATTACATGATTTTAAGTTTATTGTTGGATTTGATATATGTGTGTTGGTGTTGATTTTATTTGAAGTTTGTTTATTGGTTTTGTGGAGCTAGACATGTAGAGATACCCACTAGGTCTAGAAATTAATCTAGTTCGTCAACTTAGGTTAGCGTGCTAGTATTTGGAGTTGGAGTACGACACAAGTATAACAAACTAATATAATAAATTAACTAAGACGTGTAGTCCATTCTTGAGGGTGAGAAATCTAACTCTAGTTTGCTAGGTAACTAACTAGGCATTGTTCGGTAGTTGACAAGCGCTAGGGCGGGAGTCGCTACTTGTCCGTGTTTAGAGTTTTCCTAGGTTTTCTTCAGTAGAGTTTAAGTCTGCTTCATAGTTTGAGGGTTTTAATCCAGGAGAGGTTTTAATCTGATTTCTGTGGGATTTTGGTACGCTAGGGCGATCCGGATCCATCTTAGCATTTCTACACTTGTCCCGCTTTGAGTCTAGTGAGCTATCTTTGATAGGAGGCTTATTAGGTAAGAATAGGGTCTCAAGTTAATTACTAGATTCAGGATTTATTGCTAGTGTCTAGGGATTTTACCTAAGTAACCAGCCTTCTTCCTATCTGATTTCTCCGGTTCCTTAAGTTCGTATTAGTTGATGAGTTAAGTTAAGGTTAATCTATTTAGTTTAATTAAGTTTATAATTAATAGTTTAAAGTACCACCCATTTAAGTATCTATTTATTTAGGCTAGTATTTCGGTAAAGGTTGTGATCTAGAGTTGCATTCGCGTTTTTGGGTTCGATACTCGGTCTTATCTGTTTACTGCTTTGCGACCGGTACACTTGCCGTGCGTGTGTAGTTTTTAGGTGAGTCGTTTTAATTAAAGCTTGTGTTATTTTTATATATACATTTACACACATCAAAAAGCCTAATACTAAGGGATACACTTAATTACATAATTACAATTAGAATTGATTAAGCTAAGATTATGCAAAGTGTTGGTCAATATCTTTAAGATGATGGTCAATGTCTTTATGTTGATGATATTTTCCTTATAATACCTTCACTGAATCCTCTCTCTCTCTCTCTCTCTCTCTCTCTCTCTCTCTTTGTTTTTCTCTCTCTTGTTGATTTCCCTCAAATTTCATATATTTTTCAAAAACCCCATTGTTTATTAACACTGGTTTGAAACAATATGGTGAATATCTTTACCAAAAAATCCAAATAAAAATTTCATACACAAGTGGGATTTTTCACAGAGAAAGCTACAATTGTTGAATCATTGTTTGTTAACTGTGGTTTGGAACTAAAGGGTTGGAGAAGACGACCTGAGTTTGAGAGAGAGAGGAGAGAGAGTGGGAAAATAATAATATATTAATATTATTATTACTATTATTATTATGTGTGAAAATAATTTATTGTTGGGTAAAGAATCAGTGAAATGCTGCCTTTAAAAAATTGTTTCAGTGAAGTGATGTGGCAGTGCATGATTGGTAGAAATCGGTGAAGTGAAAATCTTTTCAGTGGAGCGCCCCTTCACCTTAAGCTAAAGGTAAGTATGTATCCCAACTACCCTAAAGTAGGGGTGAGCAAAAATCGGGTCAACCCGAAAATACCCGATACCCGACCCTAAAATACCAGAAAACCGACCCGATATGATTTAAACATGTTGATCTTCGGTCCTTATATCCTCTAAATTTCGGGTTCGGGTCGGTCCTCGGGTTTAGAGTGAGGATACCCGACTTAATCACGAACGAACCGAACTATATAACCCAAACAATATGAGATGATCCTGGGGCGAGCAATATATTCATTAGCTTGTACCAAAAGGCACAATTTCTGAAATGGGATAGAAAACTTATGAATAAGTAAATCTCATGGTGTAGTTTTCGCCTGTGTTTCAGAAATAAGATGAGGAAGACGATGACAAAGAGAAAAGAAATAAACTTTAAAATAAAAACGATTTTTTATTAGGCTATAGGGTGTGGTAACCCTTCCCCCTTCCTTTCCCCTTGTCCACATCAGCGTCACGTCATTTCCCCCTTCCCCTCCTCCAAACCAGGGAAATGGTTCCCCTTCCCCCTTCCTTTTTTTATTATTTTATTTAATCTATTTAATTACATAATTATATTTTTAAAAAAATTCCATTAAAATTAAATATATATATATATATGTGTGTTATACAGAACCAACAAAAGAAACAAAATCAACAAAACTCCACCACCTCTAGTGGTCTTCTCCGGAAACAGAAGCACCACTGGCCACCACCGTCGTCTCCGGCAACAGAAACACCACCGCTGTCGTCTCCGGCAACAAAAGCTCCACCGCCGTCGTCTCCGGTAAAACAACAGATCTGCTTCTCTCTCTCTCTTAAACCCCCTCTCTCTCTCTCTCTCCAAAACCTTTAAAAATCATATGGCAACGGTCACTTTTTTCTCGATTAAAGGGACGGGGTGGATGGGGAAAATATGACGATGGTACCGATTTGAGCTCGGGGGAGCGGTGTTCCCCGACGGGGAAGCCCTTCACGTCACCCCACCGAAGACTCTCACCGATCCACACCCCATGGTCTTAGAGGATGTTGTTGATAGAAGACTTTGAAACTCACAACTCGCTAAAAAACTTTTTGTGGTTTCAAAGCATTTGTTTTGACAAAACCTCATAAGTACTATTTTAAAATTATATAATAGTTTTTTTTTGAACGGCAAATTTCTTCTCCTTATAAGACTTGAACCCATGACCTCTCCTTTAAGTGTTCCTAGAATCTTTGCTTCTACCATTGGGTCACCAACCCCAATGACAAAATTATATAATAGTTAAAAAAACATAATAGTTAAAGATTATGTATCTTCTTCAACCAACCTGTAAAAGTTTCTAAACATAGTTATCTTTCTTCATCTCCATTGTTTTGCACATTTTGTCTTTCTCAACCAGCACATGTATGATGTAGGGGTGAGCAAAAATCGGTTCGACCTGAAAAAAACCGAGAACCGGACTGAAAATTACCTGAAACCGAACCGATCTTACGAGAGTAGGTCTTTCTTCGGTTCATATATTATCCAAAATTCGGGTTCGGGACGGTTCTCGGGTCTAGACCGAAATTACCCGAACAATCCAAACCCGACCCGACCTAAAGAAATCAAGGTAAAAGCAGGGACGATATAATGGTTGCACCGATGATCATGAATACGGATGATAAATGAAAATGTTTATAGGAAGTAAACTCTTTTCTATGAACATGGCTTTCAAAAGATAAAAGCCAGAAAACTTATTATTGTCGTGAAAAAGAAAGAATAGATTAATAGGAATTAGGAAATGATAGCTTGAAAAAGGAAAAATGAAAAATTAAATACGAAAAAACAAAAGTTAACACATGGAAACGTAAAGAAAAAGTATATGAAGGGGTGTTGGAAACATAAAAACATTACTACTTTCCTTGAAAATGAATATAAAGAAAGATATGTGTCAGGGGGTCTTAAAAGTTTTTGTTTCTCAAGAAAAATGAAGGTAATACTCTTTTTTTTTTTTCTTCTTTTTCTAATAGAAGCAAATCTCCACTAATATTTGTTTGTTTTATTTCATTTTCATCTTCTTCACAAACTAATAGTGGTTGTTGGATAACTAATCGGTGATTTGGTACCTCATTTTCATCTTCTTTACCAAGCGATGGAAATCAAAATATGTAATCTGTTGTCTTGGTTTCTGGCCAGAAACACTGGGTTTGAGATCCATCTGTTGGCACTCCTCGAAAGCTTTTGTTTGGAACCCTAATATATTCACTCATCCATCTTCCTTGCATCGCCTCTGTCAAACCTTTTCCTCTTGATTATGAATGCAGGTTTATTACCGTCATAGTTGTAGCTCCACATAACTCTAACCAATTTTCCTGTAGAAAGAGAACAACGTTGTTGTTGTAACTAACAACAAGATCGGTCTCGGGTCTTTGATGTAAACCGAAGAACCGTGCACCTTTGAGACCCGTACCCGAAACCTTCACTTAGGTCTGGTCTTCGGTTCCTGTTTTCTTGAAACTTCGGTTTTCGGTTCGGGTCGAGTTCTACCCGGTTCGGTCCGGTCTTCTGGCTTTGCTCACCCCTAAAGTAAACGAAAGATTCAATGCCTTGAAGATATGTTTCGTGCTTGTATTATTGACTTTAGGCCTGATGTATATAAAGCAATTGGCGGTATCAAAAAAATAAAAAGTAGATGCCGCCAAATGGGTTGGCGGTATCAGTTAGGCTTTTGTCAGTGTCTTTAATGCCGCCAATTGAAGTAGAGGGATCAAAAAAAAATAGCTAGATGCCGCCAAATGAAATGGAGGGGTCACCTCTTGATGCCGCCAATCCAGTTAGAGGTGTCATTGATGCCGCCAATTGATTTGGTGTGTTCTTCAATATTGCCGTCATGATCCCGCCAATCCATTTTCATGCATTAAAACCAGCAAATGAAAATCAGTCTTCACCTGCAAACCATGCAGCCTATAAGACACACTCACAAGGTCTCTAGCATTGCATGCAATGGTCTTGTAAGTTGCAGATGATTTGATAGGAAAATAGTGTTCTTGGGAGTGTAAGAATTCAGGCTTTGAAGGTTATAAAATGGAGGTTGAGGTGAAGAAGGAGCACCACCCACATCCAAGAACACACCATCAACACTACAATCTCCATCTGAAACCTTTGAAATTTATAAAAAATCATACCAACCAAATTCCTCCCACCATGAATCAAAACATGAACTTACACCCTGGTCCCCTAAACGACGATGTGTTGTATCTGCGTGATCGACATCGTGCCTTTCACGTTTTCACAGACGAGGAAAACTTCAATAGAGTTATGATGGTAAAGCGTAGCGATAGAGCCATATGGAGGTTACTTCGTGACCACCCTGTTGTAGGACGGGTTCGTCACCTTATCGATGCTGCAGGGTTTGGTGGCCTCATAGATTGTGGTTATCGATACGTTGACCACTCCTTGACAACAGCTTTGGTGGAACGATGGAGGCCCGAAACTCACACGTTCCACCTTCCATTTGGTGAAGCTACTGTCACCTTACAAGATGTTAACGTCTTGTGGGGGTTACCTATTGAGGGAGCTGTTGTGTCTGGGGTAAATGATAATTTGTCTACTGCCGACGCAATAGCGTTGTGCCGACGATTCTTAGGTGTTACGCCTACAGAGGCCCAAATGTCCGGCAAGTCCGTTTTGGGTACTGTTATTATTGATAAACTAAAGCAGGACTTTGTTGAAGCAGAGGCTACGGATGAAGAGTGCATTTTTCGTGCTCGTTTAATCCTTTTCTTTTTTATCGGTTCCACCTTACTCCCTGATAATAATAATAATAGAATAAATGTTTTTTACTTAAGATTTTTACGAGACCTGAACCGTACAGCATCTTATAGCTGGGGCAGTGCGGTTCTGGCTTGTTTATACAGGCGGCTTTGTGATGCCACCCAGCCGGATAGGAAAGCCGTGACCGGACCCATGATGCTCCTTCAAGTATGGGCATGGGAGAGGATCCGGTGTCTCGCGCCACGACCACCCTCAAACCGGTTTGATTATACTTGCCCGATAGCGGCTCGGTATATATCGCAAATCCCAGTTTGATTATACTTGCCTGCATGGCATCCCTTTGTATTTTTTTTTCTGAACACGTTTTTTAACATGTTAATTTTGTAGGTGGCGAGACCGGCGGTTAAACTTCACGGAGGTGGCCACACACTGCCTCAAGGCATACCGTTCACAGCTACAATCGTTGGACGAGGAGATGGTATGTTAGTAATTATTTTTAGTTTTTTGTATGTATTAATCATGCATTTATTGTGTTTTGTTACTGACTTAAGTGTTTGTTTTTAGTTCAACTGGACCCCCTACAACTCGGTTTTGGACCGACTACCGGCAATGTGCTCAAACAGGATGGAAAGCTGGAGGAGTTGCTGTCCCCTTATATGCTTCGAGATCGTTGAGCATCATTACCCTCAACGGGTTTTGAGGCAATTCGGCATGGTCCAGTACATACCTCCCCAGATAACCTTAGCCGTACCCACGGCTCGGCTTGAAAAACTGCATGCTTTGGGGCGGCAAGGACACAACGGGGCGGACTGGATGAGTAGGCATGAAGCCTACGTCAATGCATGGAATAACCGTCGTAACACGGTTATCCGCTCTGAACTCATAAGGACAGCTTCAACCGAGCCCGGTTATATGCAATGGTATATGGGGCGTACCGTTGCATTTATTGGAAATCCGGGTGTAGCACCGGCCCCAGCTGGCGGTTTCCAAGACGACGGTGCTAGAATCCAGTTGATGGTAAGGCATTTTTACGTGCCTAATTCATACATTAATTATTTTCGCAATTTGGTGTTTCTAACTAAAAATTTTGTTTGCAGAGGGATGCCATGGGTGATATTTACCGGTCATCTCAGGAGGCCTTTAATAATCCTCAGGCATTCGCCACGCAGCTTGAGCGCATACAAAACACGGCGTTTCACAGTATGATGATGTCACACAATGCCGGACACTTACAAAATCCGACGCATCTTACCATGGACGCCGTTGACTTGTCGGCACCTGCACGGCCTCAAAGGGTGCGCCGGCGACGCGCTCCCCGTCAGGTGCCGGAAAACGTGCCGGAAAATGAAGACCAAGCTGCTGGAAGTCACTATGACAATGACGCTGGGTTTCGTGCATCTGTTGCGGCCAGCAACAATCAGAACCAGACCGGGGGATATGTCCCGCAATTCATGGACAGTGGATTGGACCAGATGGGAACTCCATTTGGATTGGGTGGATCATTCGTACAGGGAACTGGTCATGTTGGTGGGTCCGGTGGCAGTCAACCGGGGGAGATGGGTCCGCTAGCTAACTTTCGTGCAGGCGGAATTGGCATCGGAGATAGTTGGGCATTTCCTTCATCACCGGGTTACGTGACGCCTGTTGGACAGGGGTTGGCACGGTTTGAACACGACCTTTTTAGTGATTTTCCCGCATAATTCGTGTGATGAAGGACCTTCAAGCCGGCCAGGACCATCGACCACGCTGAATTTAAACCTCTTTCCTGATGATGAGTACGGTAATGAAGGAGCACCACCCGCCAACCAACCACCCAGGAGGCAATCTGAACGTCTTCAGAATCAGGGACCCTCGAACGATCTGGACTGGTTTAACTAGTAACATTGTCGAATTCAAGTGTGTTCATAATTACTTGTTGTAACATTTTGATTTGCTTTTATAACATTAATTATTGTTTTGCTTTATAAATATATGAATATATGAATCGTTTAGCCACCTGTGATTCGAACATTGATTTTCTTTATAAAATTAAAATCCAAATAAAAGCGTTAAACACTAAAACAAGATTACGTAATCATTTATCGGTGGCCCGAAAACGGCTCGGAGGTGTTTTTCTCAAAACCCACACTATGTTGAAAACGGGCCAGGCTGCCCTCTTTGGGCCTCTGTGCAGCCTGGCTGGGCCTGCCGGACAGGTAACCTGACTGACGGACGCGTTGCCCTTGGGTAACACACGGGCGTCGCACGAAGTCCGGGCGGTTTTCGGGTCTCCGGGGCCTGATCCCGGTGGCCCGAAAACGGCTCGGAGGGATAGATTTATTTAAATCAAATAATAACACACATACTTTCCATTTTTGGAATGTCTCAAACAAATAATACAAATATGATAGATTTATTTAAAACAAATATTACAAATTTATTTAACAACTGTTTTTTAAAACTAGTCACTCAAACTATACAATCTACGGATTTACAAGACACTATATTTTCCGAGATCACCTATTCCAATATTCTACCACCGTTTCTTGTTGCATAGTTCATTAAGTTTCTGTTTCGCACCTTCAATCACAATTGCTTTGTTGAAATCAACAATAGCTTGTGTTGTGCACCCAGAAACTTCTCTTTTCCAGTCAGCGGGAACTCAGGACCGCATTCAGATTCAAACCCATCTGAATTTGATCCAGGAGAACATGGTTCTACCTGTTGAATATGTGTACCAAATCTACAGGTACCCAATGTTCAAACCAGCCTGCCATACGAAAGTAGTACGGTAAAGAATCGCATCATCCGTTGCCGGACAGGTCGCTAATGACGTGATGTGATTCATCAACACCGGATGGCGTGGGTTTGCCTGGAAAGTAGACCCGCCTAAAGAGCCCGTTGGAATGTCCAGCGTTGGTAGACTAGAGGCCCAATACCCCCAACGATCCATAACTCTCTAATATTTTAAACTAAACCCTCAATGTTGCATTCTACACGTGTTATACCACGTGTAGATGTATTGAGAGGTGTAGTTTAATGTGGATGTAACACCGATCCAAAGACACCGCTTTTTTGGACCCCAGAAAAGTGATGCCAAGCGGGGGATGAAACGACAGACGATGCTGTTAAGCATGACTCATCCCCGCCGAAAATAGTTAAAACTCCATGTGAATGTAACATCGACCCAATATCAATAAAAAACCGTACCATCCAGAACAATTGCAGGAAAAGTATTATATCATATATTGGGGGGGTTTATTGTGGTTTGTAGTCTGAATGGTTTGGAGAGAATGGGCAGAGGGCTTATATAAGAAATGAAGCCTAGAACTCAATTGGCGGCATCAATGTATAGGAATAAAATGGCGGCTTCAATGTCAACAACCCAAATGGCGGCATCAACTTTATTTTATTAGATGCCGCCAATTGGTTTCTACACATCACCAATTTTGGTTTTTTCCCCCAATACCCCCCAAATGTAATTTGTAAAATGATAAACCCCCATTTATGTAAATGATTCAATAGTGGACACCCATGTTCATATATACAAAATTAGTTATTGTAACTTCATCCACCTTATCCTTTTTCACCATTATGTCTCTAAACATCATAAACTTAAACCAACTCTAATAACTTCACAATTTTGAAATGATATTATAACTATAACCTTTAATAATTTTATAAAATTTTCATAATTATACAAATGTACACCGTATGATATAACACATCACCTAGGAAACAAAACAAAAGGTAGGGATCAATAGTAAGCGAGTCGGTTAAATATGTACGTGGGACGCTGAACTAGAATCATTGGCATTATGGTTATTCAGTAACCTTCGTGTCATGTTATTAAGTTCCATGGTATTTTCATTTATAAAAGGGGGATTAGAGGGGGCAGGTAAAGGTTCATCATTTGTTGTTAACATTTTTAGTGCTCCTGACATGGATGGTCTTAAAGATGGGGCTTCTTGGGTACAAAGAAGTCCTATGTGTACCACTTTCATGGCCTCTTTCTGGAATTTCTTGTTGGGATGAATATGCATCAATAGGTTTGAGTCAAATATTTCCTCCACTCTATGTTGCTTGAAATGTTTCCATGCCTGTATATCCACAAATAACACACAATAATTAAAATTAGGAGGGTAATGTCGCATATCAAAGCGAGTCATCTTTTTATGGGTCGAAATACACTGGGTTGGGTTAAGTAAAACCCATAATAAACATGTTGTAATTGATGGCTATAGCTAGAAAATAATTCAATGATAAATAAACATGTTGTAATTGATGGTTATAACTAGGCATGCATACAAACATAAATGGGGCCTTGTTCGTGGGGGGTAAGGCAAATGTCACTCTATCGATACAACGTATTGAGCGACTGCGATGAAGAGGGAGATGCTCCTTTACTTGACTGGAAATGTCGGGTCGACAACTCCAAATCACAAGCTATTGACAACTAACTAAACTACTCCGGATGAGGGGTGAAATATTCCGCCTTCCTTCAAGTATACGCGCTTTCTCACTAAATGAAAATTAGGGAAGTTAAGGATTTAATACCCCCACCCAGAAAGACGTGTTTTCCATTTTTGAAATAAGGCATTAGTTTGTTAAGAAAATAAATGTTTTCGTATTCATTCATGTTAGTTCTTTAATATTCTATACGAACATAAACAAGCGTTAATGAATGAACATAAATGGCCGGAGAAAATGGAAGTGTTTGTGCGTTTGTTAGTTCATTACCCAATGTTTTGTTCAAAAATTTGATTGGGCTAATGTAGGATGTACATTAGAATTAAGACTAAACAAATAAATACATCTAAGTGAATATGTAACAAAAATAAACGCACATAAATGAACGAATGGACCACTTGCTAATGTTCATCCGTCCATCAGTTTACTAAAAGAAAAAAAAAACAATTTCATGTTAAACGAACTGCCCACCAAACAGTTCCCTAAACATTTAGGCCTAGTTAGATTAACGGATATTTGCCACAAAATGCGGAAAGTCGGTATGGAGTGAGGTGAAGTTTTTATACTTACTGTAGACACTAAGCTGTCGGTATGTTCTATACTTTTGCTTATGTTGTTTGCCACTCCAGTAACCACTTCCAAAAGTAACACACCAAAGCTATAAACATCTGCCTTTTCAGTTAACTGGCCATGGGCTAGGTACTCTGGAGCCATATATCCTCTTGAAGATCAAAAGATAAACAGATTAGCTGCTAGTCTAGAACTTTTATGACAAGAAGTTAAGGCACTTACAGTGTTCCTGCAATGGAGGTGCTAATGTGGCTCTTATCAATTGGAAAGGATCTGGCTAACCCAAAATCAGCTATTTTGGGACGAAACCTCAAGTCTAATAAGATATTAGAAGCTTTAATATCCCTGTGAATAATCCGCGTTGTGGTATTTTCATGAAGGTAAACTAGGCCTTCTGCTATACCAATTATAATCTTGAATCTCTTCTCCCAGCTCAAGTCCCTGCCTTTAGTTTCATCTGTAACAAGTTCATTGTTTCATAAATACACCCAAATTCTCATATTAATGATTTCGGTCATTAGTGTTGGGAAATTTTTTCAAGAATAGAAAATGTTTTTGAGTCTCAAAAGTTTTAAAGGAAAGAAACCATGCAAAGTTCAGTTGTATGTGTAAAGTTTATGTGGTACTCTTTCGCACAAACGCTAAGACTATAAATGATTGGCTAATGTGTCATTTTGACAGTGTGCAAATTGTTTTAAGGACTTAAAGTAATAATCAGAATGTTCCCGCATTGAGGGTAACTGAACTTACCAAAAATGAAGAGGTCCAAACTCATGTTGGGTAGATATTCATATACAAGAATGCTTTCAGGCCCTGAACAGCTGCATCCTAATAATCTGACCAGATTTTTATGTTCAACACTGCTAATCATGTTCACTTCATTATAAAAATCTTTTGCTCTGAATTTGTTGTTGAAGAAAAGCCTTTTCACAGCTATTTCTCTTCCATCTGAAAGATTACCCTGAGAGGAACTTATATAAAGGGGTCTAATACAAAATCAAAATCTTTTTAGACTAAAGATGCAACATAACCCAGCCTAGTATGAACCTAAAATTCCGATCCTTTAGGCATAATTAGACCTAAGAAATGCAAATTAGGAATGGAAACTAGCCTAAACGAGCCTATGAGTAAACATCAAGCTTAAAACATGCGTAAGTTTATAAGGTCGACATGTCATTTATAACTAACCAGGCTTGGGAGGCTATATGAATGTGAGAATGTCGGCCTCAATCCCGCTTATTAAATGAGCTCAAATTTAGGCTTAAGCAAACCTAAGATCTAACTTACAATGAACCGATCTTAAATAGTTCACAAATGAATGGTTCGTTAACAAACCTAGACCCATGAAGGCATGTCCTAAGGCCCGCTTGCTTAAGCCCAACACGTAAAACGGTTCTTTTCCTTGTAATATATATTTGAATTTCTATTTTTCATATTTTTAAAGTTACATTTATATATAATAGTTGTAAATCTGTATATTCTATATGGGTTACAAAACTCATTTGATGTAATTATACCAAAAAATATATATATAATTTTTTGCTTTATTCATAATTTATTGTAAAAAGTTTTAAAGGTACATGAATTTCAGTCTTTGCTAAAAGCATCCGAAAGAAAAAATTAGTTTCAAGCCTAAGTGTTTGTAGTTTGATTTTTGGTGTTTTCGTGGTGTATCTAGCTTCTTGCTAGTTTCTTGGTTGAATAAAAGTTTTTTTTGCCGTTCAAAAAAATATATATATAAAAAATTCTACCTTGTATACAGTTCCAAATCCCCCTTGTCCTAGCTTGTTGGATTCATTCCAATATCCTGTAGCTTTTTCAATTGTGGAGTATTTGAAATTCAAGCTAATGTCATTAAGTACCTTGACCATTTCCTCAGCATCATAAGAACCTGAAAACATTAATCCAATCATTAGTTTGTTTGTTTCGCAAGTTCAAAAACAAGAGCAATATTGTAGTACCGTTTCTCTTGCGCAGTATATATCTGCGTTTCCTGATGTATAAGATGATCACCAAAGCAACTGCGAGAACCACCAAACAGCTAAAAACAGAAACTGCAATAGCTATTATTCTCCCTGCAAAAAAATCGTCTGTCATTAGACATGTAGTATGCTTGTACCTTGCTAAGTTATGTGACCTCAACATATCATAAATGATTTTACATGGCTCTAGCAAGAACCATGTTCAGTTACCATGTTTTTTTGTTATTTTATCGACTTTAATCATGATTTCATTAATATTTCGGAGTGAAAGTTATATAAAATTTGGGGAAGTTGTAACAAAAACACGTTTATTAAAATAAACTTATAACAAAAACAGGTTATTCATAGCAATGTTTTGACTCCGGGGGCAGGGGTTTGTGTTTAGTAAATTGGGTTTTGCGATTTAGAAAGGTGTGGCAGCGCAGCTTGTTGCCCGTCTGCATGTTTTAATGTAATTTAATAGTATGAAGAAATATATTTTGAAAAAAAAAACTTTGCAAATGATAAACTACTTAAAGAACTTTAAATTTCTTTTAAAAAAACAAAAACAAATCTATGGCCAAACCATCATTTATAAAAAAAAAAAAAAAAGTTGCACGTTTTGACCCATTACCCATTTGTGTGCATTGGCGAAGGATAGTGGGGGCCATGGGTGCCCCAGCCCTTACCTTTTTTGGCTCAGTGGTGAAAGTTTGCGATTTTCATAGGTTATTTTTTATATGAATTGTGCCCGGCTTCCACCGATTTGATCTTTCGACACCCACACTATTTTTTTCAAGCTTCGCCACTGTTCGTGTGCCCTCATTTTACCACTTCTAATTCTATAGATTGATTCAAAATAATAATCAACCATTACCTCTATTGCTAGATCTGCTTGTGGCTGGTAAAGGATTGAGAAAATTGGTATCCGAATACCTCATAAAACACCCCGCATTCAACACACGACCCTCAGACCATGGTGAACATTTTGTTATTGATCCTGATGCATTCTCCAAACACGCCCTACAAGAACTCCGGCTCAAAGTCTTCCAACATTGCGCCAACACATAAACCGAATCATTAGTACCCATCACCAACATTTCTTCCCTAGCAAAATAATCAGCATTTCTTAATGCACCCGTGACAGCATTGGCCGCCGCCCGCCTTATTGACTCTTGAAACAACACACCCTTTCGTGTCATATTCCCACAAACCAAAGTATCATTCGGGCTCGTATAGTCCTCAAAAAAGCTATAGTTTTGGAGTCGCATAAAGCACCCGTCAAGATAAATGCGGCCCCCACTATGCGGGTAGCAACTGGGGAAATAAGTACGAATTTGGGCATAACATAATATGCAATCTTGTGAAGAGAGATCACCATAGCATTGGGTGAGTAGATAGTTCTTGTTAGGCCCATTACCAATAGCTGCTGTTGAGATATGTGAAGTTTGCATTTCAGTAATAGTTATTTCTGTTGCGCGAACATAGTTCGCGACGAATAGCGTACTGTTGTTGTGATAGCCTTCATCACATGTCATTTCGATGATTTCGGTTCGGGCATCCCCTTTGGATTTAGACACTAGTAATGATATTATGATCAAAGTGATGCAAATCAAAGTTGTATGTGTTGCTAATTTCTTCATCTTGTGGTGCATAGTTTAGACTACACTGCTTATGTAGTTGTAGCTGAAAAAAGTAAAATGACATATATAAAACACTAAATATTAATCAAACATGAAATTATTGTTAAAAATGTGATTCTTATTATTCTCAAAAGATAAAAGTTGTGTTCAAAGTTACTATTTTGAGCAACAATCTTCTAGAAAGATAAAAGTAGAAAAATCATTTTCAGATTTCAACTACTTTATCATCATTTAATAGGCAAAATATATATAAATATAAATTCAATAACATTTTTATATAAATTCAATATTAGTGACATTATCTAATCTTATAAAATAAAATAAATAAATAACATTTTTATAATAACCATAACTATTACATGTGTTCAATCCAATATTGTAATCAAAGTGGGAAAAAATAAACAAGATGAAAAGAACAATAAATGGGAATTACATGAAATGATATTTATAAGAATCATATATATTTTTTTTTATCAACAGATTCCAGCATAATTTCATTAAACCAAAGACAAACCAATTACACTTGATACGTAGGTAAACGGGCCACAAGTTAACGGGCCACAAGTTACGCCGCTACCCCTAATTTCAATTAGGCAGTAGATGAATAGATATAAAAAATACCTAATCAATATTATAGTCATATTTCATCTTAATTTATGATTAAAACATATAATTTCTCCTAATTTCAATTAATCAAAGTTGTTGAAACCGAACCCGCAGTTGAAAAGAGTTGTATTGGAACCGGTCACTAACCGGTTCGTTTGACATGGGTTGAACCGGTTTAGATAAATTTTCTTTTATCTATTTAATAGTAATTTTTCATACTATAAAGATTTGAATTTTGATACATTAGAATTTCCAAAAATTAAATTAAATACTCTCAAATACAAAAACCCTTTGATTAAAAAAAGGTATTTAGAAACCATACACCCTTTAATTAGGATTCATACACCCTGGCTCACATCACAAACAAAACAAAATTAAAACACACCTAATATTATTAACTTACACCGTGCACACCATGTTGTCTACAGATATTCAAAGTTGTGGGCTAATGAGAATTAATACAAAATTCCACAAAAAAAAAAAAAAAAAAAAAGCAGTTCAGAAAGTAAGACTTGTCATCAATTATAAGAGTTAACTACTAATACTTTAAGGTACTAAAGTTTTCAAGTAAGGTTCTATGGTTTCAATTTTGTAATACTTTGGGGTACCAAGGCTAACTAACGTCAAGTTTTCTGTTAAATTTGAGTAAAATGACAAAAACGCCCTTTCATAACCACAAGGACCATATATGTACTTAAATTGCCCTTGTATTAAAAATATAGTTAGTTACATATATGGTCCATGAGATTGTTGCATGTTGAATGTTTTTGATGAATGAGAGGATGAATGGACTGTTGATTCTGACTATATAAGTATATATTTTCCAACAAGAAATAGTCTAAATACACCATATTTAGTGCAGCAAAATCCACATATCTCAAGACTTTGACTTTTTTTAACCCTGTTAATGATTTTAAACTTAAACTTGACATTAGGATCAAAACACAAATAATCAAAAACCACTTAACTAATCCATTAATGATTAATCCAAAACTATTAAAACATACAGAACTCAAGATTTCAAACATAAAGATTTTAACTT
The DNA here is from genome assembly GCA_028751855.1 of Ambrosia trifida. Lineage (NCBI taxonomy): Eukaryota > Viridiplantae > Streptophyta > Magnoliopsida > Asterales > Asteraceae > Ambrosia > Ambrosia trifida. The sequence goes on along the minus strand of CM054123.1, from coordinate 42,438,515 downwards.
TATGACAAGAAATACAATTATGGGTGGTCTTGTGATTATTAAAGGGTATGTTTTAGGGGTGTAAATGACACGTAGCGGCTCGAGAGCTACCCAGGATCGGCTTGGTAAAAAGCCCGAACGAGCCGAGCCTTAACGAGCCCGAGCCTAAAATATGGCTCATTTAGTTATCGAGCCCGAGCTCGAGCCCTATATACAAAGCTCGATTGGGCTCGCGAGCCTAAACGAGCCCAAACATAATTATATGTTATTTATATATCTCTTATAATTTATAGCCCACATATCCAAAGCCCAAGTCCTTATTTCATAGGCCCATTTAATAACACTCGCGAGCCGAGCTTTTTGCGATCTCGAGCCGAGCTTTGAGCTCGTTTGAGATTGTTCTTAAATCACCTTGAGCCGAGCTCGAGCTCAAGATTGTAGGCTCGAACCGAGCCGAGCTCGAGCTCGAGCTTCATAAAACCATAACGAGCCGAGCTCGAGCCTAGTCAGGCTCGGGCTCGGCTCGGCTCGCTTACACCCCTAGTATGTTTGTCATTTTACTTAAACTTAACAAAAAGTTTAACGTCAATAAATCTTAGGGGTTGTTTGCTTGATTAAGTGCTGAATTATTAAGATGGTCTGAATGGTTAAGAGGCTCTGAATGGTTAAGAGCTGAATCATTCAGCATCCCTTATTAGCTTAATGGTTCAGCACTTAATCATTCCATTCAGATGCTGAAACAAACAGTCTAAATGCTGAATGATTCAGATCTGAATGGTTAAGAGGCTAATTAAAAGGCTACCAAACAGCCCCTTAGTACCCTAAGGTGTTACATAATTGAACTATAGAACCTAAACTTGTTACTTAAAAACCTTAGTACCTAAAGGTGTTATTTTGGATAAACCACAAGGACTATATCTGTAATTAACTCATTAGAAAACCTCGAATATAATGACAAAAAGATGAAAACCATAGCAAGGTTGTATAATATGTTATTTAGGAATTTGTCATGCAAAACGATCAAACACGAGAAAACATGACTAGACAATCAACGCACGTGAATCTAATTAATCAAGTCTAATGGATCATACAAAGTAATATAATCATTTAAAAATCTATAAATATAGATTTTAAAAGACTTAGTTTTACAAATTCAAAAGGCTAACTGTGTAACTTGTTCGTTTACCATTTATTTCGATGTATTAAACACTTCGATCTACATGAATTATGTTGTGCTAATCAAAGTATTTTTTATTTTATTTTTTTGTGTTTGAACAACTCGATGATGAAACAGAAGCAAATCAATTTCGTTACGTTATGCCGTTTAGATCACATAATAAGTTCAAGCATAAGCAAATCAATTTCGTTATCTTTGTCAAAATCGATTAATAAGTTCAAACAGAAGAAAAACGTAGCACATAGTTGATGATCATCAATAAAAAAAACACCTTAATCTTACTAATAACTCCACAATTGCAACACCGTAATCCGGCGAAAAATAAAAATAAAAATTGGTGTACATACCTTGTGGATACATCTGAATTATGAAATTAAGGTGATCGAGAGATAGCAATGTAGAAGTTTATTTCTTCTTTAGCTAGCCATCGTTTGGGTTAACACTCAGCTAATTATAATATATATAGAGTTCAAACTGCAATTTGCCTCGACAGAAAGAGAAAATTTATATTAAAAAAATGTTAAATGTTTCTTTTTCAAAGCTTTATTGAAGAAAAAATATTTTGCTTTTACATGAGTAATTAAGGGTAACCGGTTTCAAATTAGGGTGCACCGAGTCCGTGCCAGAAACACCATCCGAAAAAAAAAAAAAAAAAAAAAAACCCTTGCATCAAATCGCTCCACGTGGATAAGAGCGAGCAAGGTCGGGAAGAGCTACGCTCTCAAGTCTCAATCGATACTAAAATGAACACGATATTATGGCTAAATCCCGTGATATTATTTGATCATCACCAAAAAAAAAAGTAACTCAAAAACTTGGATTTATAATCTAGGATACCCAATACATGGTATTGATAACCTAACCTATCACGTTAGAGTAAACTAGGATTGTTTAGATAATTATACTAAAGACATCCAAACCTAACACGTCTAGGATGATAGATAATCTAGGACACGATATTAAATCTAACACATTTGATCATTTATAGCTATGCGGTGCTCAAACCTCCCTAAACCTTATCACACTTAGGTCAGTTTTATTATTCATAATTCCCAACATGCTCTACTTCCAAATGGTGACGATTATGAGTGAGATGAACCAAACACGTTTTTTTTTCCGTGCTCATTCTGTCTACCCTTATGATGAACCAAACATATTGTTGTTGGAATTATGTTACGAATTGGAAGCGACTTAGTGCTATCTTTGTCAAATTATTAATTATGCGGTGCATTTAAAATTTTATCTTGTAATTGCGAGTCAATTGCAGGAAAATTCACAAGAACCTACCAATTACTTTACTTTATAACTAGTGGGATGGAGAAAATTGATTTCGAACCAAAAAGTATTTGTTAGAGTAGTTCAGACGTTTGGAATTATACTAAATGGAAACAACTAATTTTTTTTTAATTAAGGAATTAAGGACATCATTTTCTTTCTATAATACATTAAATTTTGCATTTTTGACGGGCTTGAATTGCTGACCTCAAATGAAGCAATACCTTAACCCTAATAGTTGTGTTAAATTGGACTCAACCCCCACCCCAATTAAGGTCATCAAATAAACGTTAAAAAATAATAAAATTTAAAAACTTATCGTTTCGTTTTCTTATTAAGATCATCATAATATTTTTTTTATTTAACAATGAAGAAAACGAAGCTATAAGTTTTAGATTTTACTATTTTTTAAAGTTTTATTTGTCATCTATTTTTTTAGTCTGTACTGATAAAAAAAAATTAATACTTTACAATACATAAATTAGTTTATCGTAAGATAAAAGAAAAGTTAAAATAAGTCCATGTTTACATATTTTCTCACCAACTTTTATTATTCTATTGAAAAGTAACATTTAATTGCCCTTTATCTTTATTATTTATTTAAAGTGTTACTTTATCATACGCATTATCCCTTAAAAAATTGGCAATTGAAGAAAAATGAATATATGGGTATGACCCACTTTTATATGCGGTTACGCAATTATATCCAACACCACAGGTGTGTGGTGTAGTGTGGCGTGGTGGACGGTCCAAGGCTTTGACGTCTTTATGGTCAGTCGGTCAACAATAGTGTGTGCTACTAGAAAACTTATGTTGTTTATAACTTTATATTTAAACACGAAATGTATTGTGTTTTTTCCATAAATAAATAATACAAAATAAATATGTTTTATCTTTTTAAATCCAAGAGTATTTAAGTTTGCTACCTAGAAATATTATATTAATCTTTCTAGATTTTGTGGCAAAACAGTTTCAATATGCATCTAAGAGGTTTCAAGTTCAAGTTTTTTATAATCTACAAAAACATAGATATAATTTATCTGATACCACCAATCCCGTTATGGTGGAGCGACACCCTCCTTACTTTCTTGATGGGAGGTGGGAGTTCAAGTCCTACCGACACCAAAATGCTGCTAGTGGGCCGGGTTTTACCGCAGTGGGCCTTCGGGTGGCGGGTTTTCCCCGGGAACTGGTGTGAAATTACTGGTGGATCCAGGTTACTATCGAAGTACTCCTTTGTCCAGTGGGTATTTCGAGAGTGCTCGAGATTGATTTGTTGGCCATTCAAAAATAAATTATCCGATACCGGTTTAACTTTAAGATTGATTTAACCGCCTTTCATTAAAATGAAACAAACTGTTAAACGACAAATCATTAATACTAAACCGTTTGGATGTCAAACCGGACAACTTGTTTCGGTTTGAACGATACGGCCAGTTTAACGGTCAATAAACACCCAAAGTATAATTCAAGAAGCCAAGAAGGGGGTACAACCCAAGCCAATTGTAAATTATAACACAAAATCAAGTTAATCTAAACCTTTATATAATAAAAGAAATTACTAGAATACAATAAAATAATAACATTTATGCGTTACGTTATGAATCTCAAAAACAAGGTAACTACCCTTTAGACAAATCTTGAACATAACTAATGTGAACAAATGTAAACAAATCAAAATTTGAAACAGATTAAAAAATAATAAAATAAAACAGGGAACTTCCTTCTTCATTAAACAAGATCTCATGGTTGCATTCCTAACCATGGATGGATGATTTAAAACTAACCAGGGTTAATTACCTAGGGAATAAATGACTATGTTCAACTGTTGCAATTGAACAAGAGTTATCAGTGTTAAAATACTGATGTAACTTGTGTGTTATCTCATTGAGTTCCATGACATCCTCATCCATAAAAGGGGGATTAGAAGGGGGAGGCAAGGGCTCGTCGTCTTTTGCTAACATTTTTAGTACCGTTGACATTGATGGTCTTAACGACGGATCTTCTTGAGTGCAAAGAAGTCCTACTTGTATCGCTTTTATCGCCTCTTTTTGGTAGTTGTTGTTACGATATAGGTGCATCATTAAGTTCGGGTCGAAGATTTCTTCTACCTTATTTTGCTGGAAATGATTCCATGCCTGTTTTGTTAATAAATAACGCGAAATGATTAGTATTCTCATACATGTTTTGTTCATGTCACTTCCTAACAAAAACTTGTTGAAAAAATATTAAATGACATAAATGGGCTCATTTCCTCATTTCCTACGTCTAGATGACAAAAGCCCCATAATCTAGTCAAATAGAGTTTATAATGAGACTTTTTTTTTTCATTATTACAACTCTAAGTGTAGCAAAAAGTACAACTGTTGAAACAGAACGAACCGTTCAACTAAAAGTAAACTTGTAAAACCTCCCAGTCTAGCCGACCCACCCAACCCGGTCGGCTTGGGTTGTCATTAGTGAAAATTTAGGGGTGCAACCGAGCCCGAGCTCGATCAGGCTCGAGCTCGATTAAGTTATAAGAGCTCAAGCTCGGCTCATTTGTAATTTCTCAAGCTCGAGCTTGGCTCGTTTAGTATTTATTAGTTAATATGTTAAATAAAAATATCATAAATAATAGTTCATTTAGGCTCGTGAGCTCGATAAGTGAAGCTCGAGCTCGGGGCTCGTTTACTAAACAACTTTAACTTTAAATGAATAGTAAATATTATTAAATATTAAAAAAAACTAATATTACACTAGGCTCGATGAGCCTAACGAGCTTCACACGCTAGGCTCGAACTCGATAAATAAACGAGCTTTGTTTTAGGCTTAACTCGGCTCGTTTTGAGCTTTTTGCCAAGCCGAGCTCGAGCAGCCCGCGAGCTGCTCTACTTGTTTGCACCCCTAAGTGAAATCATAATTGGTGGGCTTGACCCATAATAACGGTTAAAACCAACAAGACCGAACTGAACCATGATCACCAATACCGAAACGCTTTTTTAAGTTATGGGTATTTTTGTCATTTAACAATTCTTCGGTATGTTCTGTTTACGTGAATTACATGAGTAGTAATGTCGTTTTGAAATCGAAATGACCTATGCATATTGTATACCCAATAGAATAAAAAGGGAGGAAATATTATACTTACAATAGCAACTAAGCTGTCGGTATATTCTGTATTTTTGCTTTTATTGTTTTCTATTCCAGTGACAACCTCCAGAACTAAAACGCCAAAGCTATAGACATCTGCCTTTTCGGTTAACTGACCATGGGCTAGGTACTCCGGAGCCATATATCCTCTATTTGAGGTTGACGAAAATAAACAAATTAGCTTCTAATTCAAAAATAAAATTAACCTAACCATGAAATTAAGGTACTTACAGTGTTCCCGCGATTGCAGTGCTGATGTGGCTCTTATCATCTTGAAAAGATCGGGCCAACCCAAAATCAGCTATTTTAGCACGAAGCCTTAAGTCTAATAAGATATTAGCCGCTTTAATATCCCTGTGTATGATCCGGCATTTCGTATTTTCATGAAGGTAAACAAGGCCTTCTGCTGTTCCAATGATGATATTATATCTCTTTTCCCAGTTTAGGTTCCTCCCTTTTGTTGCATCTGCAGAAAAATAAAAAGTTAAGCGGCTTAACCGCGCATTTTGTGAAAGCATAGAGTTTTCAGAATGATAAGCCAAATAAGTTAGTTTGCAAAACATAAATCAGATCCATGCAATGAACCCAACAATAAGGAAACACAGTAATTAACAATTAAACTTACCAAAAATGAAGCGGTCAAGGCTCAAGTTTGGAAGATATTCGTATATAAGAATGCTTTCGGGACCTGAACAGCTGCACCCTAACAGCCTGACCAGGTTTTTGTGTTCAACGCTGCTAATCATGTTCACTTCGTTATAGAAATCTACTGCTCGGAATTTGTTGTTGAAGAAAAGTCTTTTCACAGCTATTTCTCGTCCGTCCGAAAGAACCCCCTGAGAGAATTGCATTGTTCTGCTTAGTTGTATAAAGTTATATTTTTTTTTAACCCAAATTGACTTATTCAAATGTAAACGGGTCAAAAATGTAAGTATTGACTGTGAGTTACAACCTTGTAGACGGTCCCAAATCCTCCTTGCCCCAATTTATTAGCCTCGTCCCATTTTCCTGTGGCTTTCTCAACAGTGGAGTATTTGAAGTTTAAGCTACTGTCATTAAGCATCTTCGCCAGTTTCTTGGCATCATAAGAACCTAAAATATCGAGCAATTATTAGTTTTTTTTTTCATAAATTCTGCAGATTATGCATGTCACTAAAGTTTTACATGTCCAAAGGGTATAGAAATGTGGCCTAGCTTATACCTTTTCGCTTCTTCTGTACATATCTGTCTTTCCAAATATATACAATAATCATTGAAGCAACTGCGATAAGTGACAGAGAACTAACAACGGAAACAACAATCGCAATTATCTTCCCTGCAAAACCCATAAACAAAAAAATCATCAAACATGTGTAGAAAACTTTTAATGATGACATTATGCTGATATTAATAACTTCTTAAGATGGCAAGTCACATATCCCCAATGCTCTTGTGATTGAACCTACATTGTTTAAATTTTGAAGTCCAAGATTCGATATTTTCGTCATTTTGACTCAGATTTTAACCATATATTCGTCATTTTGACTCAGATTTTAACCATAAATAGGCAAATTGGATTTTAATAATCCAAATCATGACCAAATGGCCGTTTATAATTCATACTAACAATTTAACCAATGAGGCAATGACACTCTTAACTTTCACTTTCGTTGCAGAGGGCAATCCCACTTGCATAAGCACCGTAGATTTAAACTTTTTTTTCGCTCGATTTCGCTCACGGGGATGATTGTGAGCGAAATGGGGAAACGTACCTTCCTGATGAGCGAAATCAAGTGAAAATCGAGTGTAATAATAATACGAGTTACATTGTCCTTGGCAACGAAAGTAATAGTTTGGAGTGCCACTAGTTAAATTAGCCGTATGAATTACTATCATCAAGTGTATCCTAGTTTAGATTAATAAAACCAAATTTACCTAATAAATACCCATTAATCAAAATGACAACACTGTTAGTAGCAGCAAATTATATTGGGCTAGTAACCATGTTTTTCAGAAAATAAAAATCTAATTAAATGACTATACATTACAATCATAGCAATACTTTATAAGTAACACATTAAATATGTCAAATAATTTTTTAGCTAATTTTATTGTTAACTCATTTATATAATCATACACAACTCATCAAGTATTGGTAAAAAACAAGCAAAACAATAAGATTCAGTAACATTATTCTTACCTCTATTATAAGAGCTGCTTGTATCAGGTACAGCATTAAGAAAATCCGCATCCGAATACCTCATAAAACACCCCGTATTCATCACACGACCCTCAGACCACGGCAAACAGTTTTCAATCAACAACGACGCATTATCCAAACACGCCTTACAAGAACTCGGACTCAAACTCCTCCAACACTCCGCCAACACATACACAGACTCATTCCCATTAGCCACCAACATCTGCACCCTTCCAAAATACTCACTATTCCCCAACACATCCGTTACAGCATTCGCCACTGCGCGCTTTACTGCATCCTTAAACAGCCCATTCCTCCTTGTTTCATTACCACAAACATAACTGTCATCAGGCCCTGTATACTCATCATAAAAGCTATAATTCTGTACTCTCATAAAACAACCATCAAGGTAAATTCGACCACCGTTGTTAGGAAAGCAACTGGGCAGAACAGTACGGGCTTCTGCATAACATAATATGCAATCTTGTGATGAGAGATCACCGTAACATTGTGCTAGTCCATAGTTACTATCAGGTCCTGTACCCACAACAGCTGTTCCATTACTTGAAGTGCGCATTAATGCGCCTAGTCTTTCCATCATGCCAACGAAGTTTGGAATGAATAGTGTTTGGTTATGTTCACGTTCTTGATCACATGACATTTTAATGATTTGGGATCTTGCTTCACCCTCTGCTCTTGCTACCAGTTGTAGAACTATTATTATTATTATTATTGCTGATTTTGATGTCTCCATGTTTATTTGGCTAACTGCACAAAGAAATTTATATATTTAAACCATAGTAACATAAGTGTGAAACCATGTTTATATATATGGGACACGTGTAAGATGCAGGAGGTTTCTTCTAGATCCAAGAATCTTTGACAAAAAGGGTTGGGTTGCAGCTTTTTGTGATGAATTTGTGGGTATGGATTTCTTCACCACTTAATCACATGCAACATGATAAAGATTCTTAAGTATTTGTATTAATAATGTAATAAAAAAATTTATCCGATGGGTACAGCCCAGTGGTAGGTGGCCCGATGAAAGGAGATCGGGGACTGAATAGTCACCGGTTCGATCCCCAAGGGCGCTGAGTTTTACTGATTATTCGTTGTCATGCTTTATGACGAGCGGATAGTCGGGTTTTTCCAGAATTGGTTAACTAGGTGAACCAGGAGCTCTCTTACACTGTCTGGCTATGTCGGGTGAAAGGGTCCTGATTTGACTGAACAGGGACTCTAAAAAAAGTTTTTGGTGAATTTGTTGGCCGTTCAAAAAAATAAAATAATAATAATAATAATAATAATAATAATAATAATAATAATAATAATAATATAAAACAATATAAAAACAAAACCATGTGGGCAGAAAGTGTGAAAAGTTGGAAGCCATGCGCGTTTTAATAAATGGAATTGGCCAAGTTTTATTTATTTGGCAGACGGGTTGGCTTCGTGATTGATTATAGGTAGCAACTAAAGTCAACAATAGGTACCGACGTCCCTCGTGGTTATTATTATTATTATTTTCATTTTTTGTAATAATAATATAATAACACATAAAAAGATATTGTTATGTTATAAATAACTTTCATCTCATTTATCTTGTAACAAAACAAAAAAATATGGGCCGCTTATTAATTATTTGGATATAAGAAGCATTTTTTTAGTTTAGTACAAAAGCTCTATTGAAGAAATTTTGACACACACATTAAACTAATTTTGTCATACAATAATCGCATATACACGTTCAGGGAAAGGATAGAAAAGGGTTGGAGCACCGCGCCCTCCCTATTCCCTATTTTTTTGCTTAGTAGTGTAAATTACTAGTATTCCGCCCAAAATTTTAACACGTATTGAGTCCAGGCCCTCTAATTTAAGGGTCTATTGAAGAAATTTTGACACACACATTAAACTAATTTTGTCATACAATAATCACATAGCCACATTCCAGGGAAGGATAGAAAAGGCTAGGAGTGATGCGCCCTCTCTATTCCCTTTTTTTTTTTTTTTTGCTTAGTGGTGTAAATTACTAGTATTCCGTCCGAAAATTTAATACGTATTGAGTCCAAACCCCCTAATTTAAGGGTCCATTGATTTTCGGGACTACCCCCCCCCCCCCCCCAAAGAATCTTCGAACCACAACATTATGACATGTCACATGACTTTTTTAATTAACTTTTCTAAATTAAGAAATAGAATACGAATGATGAAACACAAAAAATGTTGAAAAGAATCTTGGATCTCAAAAAAAAATAGAACGACTTAATTATTTATTTATTAGGTATATGTAGATATGAGCATAGCAAATAATGAGCTAGAGTGTGATCATAGGAAAAAGGTAGATTATGGTCTTGCAACCTTTTTCTACCTTGATCCAATGTAGGTACAACTAGAAATCTAGAATGTGTTATCATCATGTATTAATATTCGATACGTCTTGAAAAGTTTGTGGGCCTATATATGTACAACAAAAAAGTGCTTTATGGTGTGTAAGACTAAGAACTAATTAAAAGCAGTGCCGACGAATCGACGATGCAAATTAGACTACATGACACCTTGCATTCCAATTGATTATATAAAGGTTGTGGGCCAACCGTTGACTTTAATGGTCTGCTGGATATTCGTTTCGGATTACGTATCACATGATCAATCAACAAACACTTATACACACCAACATTTTTTTTACTTTTTTTTTCATAAATTAACTAACATGTTCCAATTCAATAAGCAATAGAGTTGTAATTGTATTATCATAGTTATCAATTCTAGCAGAAAGTTCCTCATGTTCTTACGAATTAAATCACAAGCTTACATATGATGAGGATCAATTTCTTAAAACAATCTTGATAGAATCATATCCCACACAGTTTACGATCATCACTCAAAACTTTCACAGTTTAAACAAAAGAACTCAACCTAAAAGACTAGTCCGGTTGGACGGTTTGGCAGAGAGCCCATTAGGTCTGAGATGAACTTGGTAGCGGTACCGAATATACCGATACCGCTCCCAAAATTGACTAAAAATTGGGTATATGTATCGGTACTGAAAATATTTGGTACAGTACGGTACCGGTATTTAAAGTTAAGAATCGAAAAATACCGGAACCCTGCCGAACCGAATATATAGATTCTGAAAACGCCAAAAATAGGGTACCGAAAATCATATACATATACAATATACATAGACCTTCACTAATCAACAATGCAGGTACGATTTTATATCATATTTCATCACTTTCGACTAGACGAACACTAACACGAATTGTTGCTACGAAGAATTGAAGATCAATCGAAACTAGTAACCTTATATACGTCTACAATGACGTTATCATTTAGCTCATTTAATGCAAAAATAAAAAATATCTAAAGCAATTGAAGATCTTAGAGGGTGTTTGGCATTTTGAAATTGATTTTTAGATTATTGCGTTTTGAAAATGCAAATTTGGTATGGAGTTTTGAAATGAATTTTTAGATTATTGCGTTTTAAAAATGCAAATAATCATTTTTTAGTGTTTGGGGTTAATTTTTGAAACGGACTTTTAGGCTACTGCAGTACAATGCATAATCAGTTTTCAAAAAACAATCAAAAACACCCTCTTAATACGTACCTTTTTATTCAAATCATGAACCCTAACATGTGGAAAGTCGTTGGACAATGAAAGACGTGATCGTTTGATGAGAAAGGTGATGAATATGTGAGATATATATATACGCACACAGGAGGGTGTGTATGTATAGAGTGGAAGAATAAGGGATGAATCTAATAACAATGGAAGATGATGATAAGGAGGAAGATTGAGTGAGTTCCAGGTGCTACGTGATACGCAAATGGTAACTATATGCCGAGGTTTATGGGATTGTGAATCTCTGTGGGGCCCTTTTTATTATAAATCTTTTTTTTTATTTTAAGTTACAATAACAGTCCTTTGACTATTTACCAATTTACAATGTTAACCCTTGTTTTAATGGTACAATAGTTAACTCTTTTACATGTTTTTAAATTTTAAATCATAGCTCGTAAATTTTATATGACTTGCGAACACAACATTATTGGTCACGAAGTTAAACATGTCAATAAGTTAATACCTAAATGACACGATTTAAAACGTGTCTAAAAAGATTGAACACAATTGTGACATCTACAACACATTAATACTAATCGCGTAAAATGGGTTAACAACTTAATTGATAATTAAAATTGCTCCCTAGTGTAACCATAATTGAAAATTGTTGCCCTATTGCCTTCATATGACAATGTTTTAAGTGTGTTAAATGAATCAAGTTAGTAATTGTGTTTAACATCTTGTATCATTTGTGTAATCGAATTGATGTTATTTAACAATGGTAATCATTTTGTGTCGTGTTAACGGATTGCTTGTATTTAATTTTGTTATATGGGTTGTGCCATGTAAGTTGTTTGTTAAATGTGTGTGTTTAACTGTAATATAAATAGTACCATATGTATTTGATTGTTGAATGAACCTTACAAAGTGGAGATGTGTATGTATATGACAAATAGCTAAACTAGGGGACTAGGATCTTGGTCAACGGGTAAGCGGTAATCATTGGTTAAACCATAAGTCATAACCATGGTAAGATCATAATCGCCGACACATAATCAATGGATGTTCTAACTTTACCTAAATGCACGTTTAGCTATATGTGTTATGACCTAGTTCAATAGTCATGTTAAACATAACGTGTCAAATACATGTCTTTCAACAAGACATGCATGTTCGCCGACTCTAGTTTAAAAAAGCTTTACTGTCTTCTCCCTAGTTTTTCCTTTAGTTCAGAGTTTTCTTCAACACAACATTTTTTAGTTTGAAGAAAAACAATATAAAAAGCTAACATGTTGGAGCAGAGATATTTTTAAAAGAATCAAAGGAAAATGATCAGAAAAATAAATATATGTGATGTGTGTGTGTGTGTGTTCATGACAAAAAAAAATGGCTGCAAAAAAACCCCCTCGCCCCTCCCTCCTACCCCTATCACACAATCTTGTCTTTTATGTGTTTTCGCAAATCTGTTTCTCCCCTTCACATCAACTACATCTTCTTTTTCCCTCGAGAGGGTGTTTGTTTTTTCTCCAAAAGTACTTATGGCTTCTTTTGTCTGCGTCGCGTAGACGCGCGCAGACATTTGGGGTCTGCAGATTGTTTGTTTTTTGGAAAACCTTTTACTAAAAAAAATGTCTTCCTGACCTTTTCTTAAAGCAGACATGGGTGTATGTCTTCCCACCTCTTCTCCTCTTCTTTTTTTTTTCTTCTTCCTTCTCAACATCATCAGATTATACCTCTTTCTTCTTCTTCTTCTTCTTCTCCTCCTCCTCCCTCATCCTCTCCCCTCCGCCGCCACCGCCCCCTTCCTTCCCCTCCGCCACCGTCGCTCCACCCTCATCCTCCCCACTGTCGACTGCCGCCTTCCTCCCTGTCGTCCCCTTCTCCCTCCTCCCCAACGTCCCCTCTTCATCACTCTTTCTCCCTGCCATCGAACCCCCTCCCTCCTCTTTCTTCTGTTTCTCTCTCTATAGTTAAAGTGGGTTATGGCTGGTTGTGGTTGGTTATGGTGGGTTGTGGTGGCTTATGGTTGTGGTTGGTTATGGTTATGGTGGGGTATGGTAGGTTATGGTTATGGTGGGTTCTGGTGGGTTATGGTTTTAGGTTACACTGCAGATGCTAACAAACAAACAGTCTTTTTCTTACAGACTGTAGACCTTTGGTTTACCTCTTCTCCTGCAGATGTCTACAGATATGATCCGCAAACTGCAGACCTTTTACCTCTTAAAAAACATGCACCACCTAAGCTAAAAAACGCCCCCAAAACATGCATCATAAATGAATACCACTATATTTTGAAGTGTGGTACTTTAAGGAATGTTTTGACGAAAATAGTACTAAATTATTCGGTGAAATGATCACTATAACAATTAAAATTTCAATAAAACACATCTTTCAAGCCTCTCTATTTTCATCACCATAAATGCCAACCATAAGATTTGTTCCAAACCCTAATCCATCATATGAATTCTAAGGGTTATTGTCCATAAGCGATTAAAGATTTGATTTCTAAGTTGCTCGACTAGAACCTCGTAGGTCATCACTCATGATGGATGTATATTTAATTGATTTTCTATAGGCAATGTGTGATTGTTTGACATTTAGTTATTGATTGTAACTCTTACATTCGGATTAATTTCTTGCTAATTGAAGTTTATTACTTAAAGTTGGTGTAGTCTTGTAGATCACTTTATTGTAGATCACCTAGTTGCAACCCAATTGGTAAATGGGTTAAAAAGATTCTTATGGTTGACACACATGGTACCCTTATTTTTTTTTTTTGATCGGCAAACAACTTTTTATTCACATCACCCAAAAGATTATACACACCAAAAGCCTAGCAAGGATCTAGACAAATCAAAAACTGGAAATCAATACAGATCACCCTATTATATTGACACTATGTTGCCGAAACATTGAAATTACGCCAATTCTCCCATGTCCATTCATTAGCTTTCGCTTTATGCTTCGCCCATATGAAAACCATGGCTAAAGCCTCTCCAAAGATTGCGTCGGGACTGGTCCGCTTCCTGGAAAAAATCAAACCATTACGTGCTTTCCAAATTGCCCAACAAACGCCTATTATCGCCAATCTCACCCATTTTCTTTTGCTGTTTTCGATACCTGCAGACTTGTACACCTCCAGCAGATCCCGGACTGTGAAGGCATAAATCGGGGGTATCTTGCACCAAACACTAACCATTTGCCATACACATGCCGCAATAGAACACCCGATGAAAAGATGATCCGCATCTTCATCCCCTTGTCCGCATAACTTGCACGTTGCAGGCCCATTAAGAATTCGTCTTCGCTTTAAACCGAACATAGTAGGGAGCCGGTCTTGTTCAGCTCGCCATCCGAATATACTCACCTTTTTTGGAGCGCCCGCAACCCACTGGAATGGGTAATATGGTACAGAAAACTGTGTCAGCATACGCTTGACATCCGCGACTGCAAAGTGATTAACAGGACCATCGTTCCAGGCCCACTGATCTGCACTACCTGCAGCCTAAACACTGGACAACAGAGCGTTAATTTGTGACAGTTTGAGTCGTTCCTCAGCAGTGACCGGGCTTCGCTTCCATTCCCATGATGTTCTTCGGTCTGCAACCATGGCTCGTCTGTTGGATTCCAGCCTAAAAAGGCTAGGAAACTTATACATTAGCGGTCTATCCCCAACCCAAAAATCGGGGGTATCTTGCACCAAACACTAACCATTTGCCATACACATGCCGCAATAGAACACCCGATGAAAAGATGATCCGCATCTTCATCCCCTTGTCCGCATAACTTGCACGTTGCAGGCCCATTAAGAATTCGTCTTCGCTTTAAACCGAACATAGTAGGGAGCCGGTCTTGTTCAGCTCGCCATCCGAATATACTCACCTTTTTTGGAGCGCCCGCAACCCACTGGAATGGGTAATATGGTACAGAAAACTGTGTCAGCATACGCTTGACATCCGCGACTGCAAAGTGATTAACAGGACCATCGTTCCAGGCCCACTGATCTGCACTACCTGCAGCCTGAACACTGGACAACAGAGCGTTAATTTGTGACAGTTTGAGTCGTTCCTCAGCAGTGACCGGGCTTCGCTTCCATTCCCATGATGTTCTTCGGTCTGCAACCATGGCTCGTCTGTTGGATTCCAGCCTAAAAAGGCTAGGAAACTTATACATTAGCGGTCTATCCCCAACCCAAAAATCAATCCAGAATCGGATAGAAACCCCATCACCCAAAATTCCTTTCAAACATGAGCGAACGCCAATGCTTATATTCCACAGATCCTTTTCAGCCTTATTAATTCCTGTCCACACCCCAGACAGCCCCGGTTTAATCGGCATATAAGACCACCCATTCGACTGAAAATGGATAGCCGATACAACTTGATTCCAAATCATGTCTTTGTGATTCTTAGTGAATGTAATTTATGATTTATTGATTTATATGTGGGAGAAATCTCGGGTTCCCATCAAAACATGTAAGAACTTTATAACACCATGAGTACAAAACAAACATACATATGTGATTCATATAGAAAAAAAAAACTAGAACATAAAACTTTAGAAATCGATTGTAAAGAATTAGGCCCATACTTGCAATGGTCCCCTTAAACAAATTGAAGATCTACTCGCTTTGCTTCCTAATGAACAACATATATATATATATATATATATATATATATATATATATATATATATATATATATATATTTTGAACGGCCAACAAATCAATTCCGAGCACTTTCTGGCACCCTTTTGGCGAATCAGGTACTCGAGAGTACCCGGGTCACCAATTGCCACAAATTCCCGGGAAAAGCCAACCACTCACCCGTCCGAAGGCACGACAGTGAAATAATCGGTAAAACCAGTCTGGATCAGGACTCGAACCCAAGCCAATGGCTGGGTCATCCCTCATTTCTCATCCACCAATGTCCTCCAAATGTAGCTAGTGGGAATTGAACCCAAGCCTCCCATACGAAACTTTAGGCCCTCAACCAACTGGGCTACAAGTGTTTTTATCTTGCCTCTTTCATGAAATTGAACAAGAAGATGGAATGGAAATTGTGACATGACATATCATGTATAGTGTATACCAAGAAACGAAAGTTTGATCGCTCTTCTATATTCGTTTGTCATACAATTTGAACTACAAGATGGTATAGTTCAATTTTTTTCCTTGTCAAAACTATGCGGAATTTGACCTCTTACATAGTCCATGTATTTGAAAGGTTACTAACCGTGATTTGATGGTTCACTTATAAGAGCCTATAAAAAGTTATCAAATCAACCTTCAACCTTTAACCTCTTGTATCAATTGTTAACGCATGAAAATCCAAATGAAATCTTAATGGATAAATCTTGCATATAGTTGATAGTTATTAGACTTTGAACCTTCACTTGTGAAATTACTTTGTTTTCCGTTGTAAGTATAGATTATAACCTTGAACCAAACAGTTGTTTATGTAAACGACAATACACTTTCGTTAAGGCACTTACTAACCTCGTTAAACCCTCAAATTCTTCATAATTGTGTTCGTCATGGTCATGTACACTGGTCTGGTTCCACTTAAGCTATCAAAATTCCCCCACTCAACACACAACTCACTTTGAAGAGATAATTATGTTAAAATCATTAAATGTCATTCATGTAAACTCATATCCACCGTCCCCTGTTTTCCTTAGTATACACCTTATGCGTTTTGATTTGTTTGGTTGATATATCAAATGAAATAATATGATGTGATGATAATGTATATAAACCATTTCATCATCATCATTATCATTGTACTCAATAAATATTATCAATAGCAAAGGTAAGGCAGGGTCTAACGAAGGTAAGATGTAAACCCGCAGAAATAGAGAGATGCTTCCAGTGAGCGCCCTGGCTTGATAATTGTTTTGCATCAAGCTTTAGACATGAGGCGCATGTACCCCCTTGTCTTTCGGCTATCAACGCCACCACATGATGCATATCTGCCGATTTCAAACGTTATTTTTACAAAATTAGTAAAATAACATTAAAATTAGTGCAATTTCACTTTTGCACCCCCATGGTCCACATATATATACACACACATTATATGCGCAAAAACATGTGAAGAAACAACGAGTATAACTTACCCTAAAAGGTGGATAAGTTTGGTTTGATACTCGTGTTTGCTTAGGTTATAATCCTTCGCACACACTAATGACCAAATCCGAACCCTAGAAGGTATGGGAAGAGTGAAATGTGTGAGAATGCAAGAACACAAAGGTGTAAGTGGTTCGGTCTAGTTCGACCTACGTCCACTGTGAAAGGGGATATCTTTTATAACTTGAGAAATACAAAGATGATTGTTACAAGTATTCTAAGATTCTCTCGTCAAGTGCTAATCTCTCTGTATGAAAATGATCGATCTCTTGCAAAGGAGAGGTGATATCCTATTTATAGGGAAAGCATGGGCCAGTTATCGTGGCCCATGGTGGAGATGATGATCTTGGGCCTAAGTTCCGGATCCAATTATCTTCGGCCCAAAAGTAGGTGAGAGAGCACGTGGTAATTAATGCTGATGTGAGAGAAAGCATGATCCATTCTACTGGAATTCCATGTGTCGCTATATGATTAGGCGCAGACGGCGCTTCCTGCTGATAGGGATGAGCATACAAGGTCGAATACCGATCCCGTCCCGATCCCGATACCGTACCGAACCGAACCGAGGGGTTTCGGGATCGGTATCGGTACCCATATTTATGGATTTTCGGTTTTGGTATTATCGGTATCGGTACGGGATCGGTATGGTATCGGTATTTTAAGGTAAAATACCGATACCATACCGGTACCGTACCGATACCGAACCGTACCGTATGTGTTTGGTATCGGTATCGGTATTGGTTTCTTTGACTTTTCGGCATCGGTATTGTCGGGATCGGTATCAGTTCGGTACCGATACCGTCCCGAGCTCATCCCTACCTGCTAACACAGCATGGTTGACCAGTTGGTGGCGTCCGATGTGACGTCTGGCAGCAGGTGGACCTGCATGCACAGTACTCTGACATGTACTGTTCACAGCAGCATGGGGGAAGCATGGAAGCAGTCATATCACTGTTCATTGTCAGGGGTTGTTGGACCACCCTTGACACGTGTTGGTCTCTGGTTGGCGCAGAGCTCACTCAGCGTCTGACCGGATCTTCTTCATTCTTGATATTCCGTACATCCTCGTACTAAAAGCTGATGTTACTCGAATATTCCGCGCGAGGGTTGACGCGCTAAGATTATGTTTTGATGACGTCACACCTTATGATGTAATCCTGCGCATAAGCATGTTAGCATGCGCAGGCTTCATTCTGCGAACATCAAGAGATTGATGTCCTTGGTGGAGTGAAGTTGTGCTCCGCGGAGTAGGCCTTTCGCGACTTCTTATAGTTGGTTTGTTTTATGGGATAGGGTCGCAATCCGCGCCATGATTAGATACCTTATCCCTTCAACATGTACTTGACTTTAAAAAATCTTCAAAATAGAAAATCTTATTAAATTAAAGGTTGAGATTTGATTTTTGATGGGAGTACTTTATTTATTGTTAAAAATAATTTCATCCGGACACATGTGTACTTTGGAGTGTTCCAATGGGTATGTATGTTAGTAATAGTCGTAATTAAGTCCTCCACATGATCCTTTGAGCGGTCCACTCTCACGTACTAGTTATGTAATTTAGGAATTTGTTTACAGCTTAATTCTTATATTAGCAAATCACAAAAATGTTTATTTTTAAAGATATTTATACGTCGCTATAATTTTAAATAAGATTTGATCTTTAATATAATAAAATACAAAAACAATATATTATGTAGATACTGTTTATTCACGGACCGGTAATGTTGGTTATAAATATTTATATTTTTGAAAAAAAAAAGGATTGACAAGAATTTTACACACACTTTCACAAAACATTGTGTAAGAAAGTAAAATTTGGGCATATTTTCTAAGTTGCGACGTCGAACCAAAAAAAAATAGCAAATAGGTAAAAATAAAATGATTTAAGAAACTCTTGGCTTGTTGACTATCTAATAAAATTACAAACAGTTTTCTAGAACAATAGTTTTTAGATTCTATAGGACAAATGCATCACAACATATCTCTTATAGTCTAATTGCCTAATTGGGGACTAATATGGATCATTTCATATAATTCATGTACTTTTTATGTTACCATAATACATATTTAATTTTCTTTTTATGTAGTGATACTGTGAATATATATATATACTATAGGTGCTATAATATATGATATAGAACTTAGACTATTTACAATGATATTTAAGGTGTATGTAATCTATTTACACACAAGATTATTGTGACGATTATTCTAAAAAAAAAATATGTGATAACCGGAGATACAAATAATTTAGTTTTTCTATATCAACTAGAGGTTCACTCAAGTTCATTAGTAAACTCCGATATTAAAAATACGAGCATAGAATAAGGCCGACAATTTAGACACGAGCACGATAATCTGACACGAACCTACACGATTTTAACAGGTTTCGTGTCTATAACAGGTCGACACGTTAAGACCTGTTTATTTTCGTGTCGTGTTCGTGTTTACCTTTTTCGTGTTCGTGTCTTAACAGGTCTTATCGTGTTTCTTATCGTGTCTTGTCGTGTTAACCTGTTTTACTAGGTGTTCCTTATCGTGTCTTATCGTGTTAACCTGTTATACACAGGTTCGTGTTCGTGTTTGAAAAAAAATGATACGATTAGATTTCGTGTCGTGTTCGTGTTTACATGTTTCGTGTCTTAACAGGTTGTGTCTGACACAATATGCCAGCCCTAGCATAGAATATGTAATGATATAACTCAAAGCTTTAAACAGAATTACATCCTATGATTAAAAAAAGTAAGTAAACTTTAGGGAGCGATTAGTTAGTGCATAATACAGATCACATGGGTAGATTCTAATATCCTTGACCATAATTAGGGATTTAGGGGCAGGGTTTTTGTTGTGCTTCAAGAGGCAGAGTTTGTGCTATTGTGGTCCAATTATGGCCATTAAGAAAACTGCTACCACAAATTTTATTAATTTGCCGAATTCATGACTTCTAATATTGACTTCACATTTCATAAGGTCATGTGTATCTAACCATCTTTAACTCCACCTAGATGTCACATCTTTCATTTTGTCTCTTTTCAAACTAGCTCACTTCAAGGAAATGGTTTAACGCCCATTAACTCTATCTCATCCCCTATGTTAACATGTTAACTTAGTGTCAATTTAATGCCCCTTAACATGAGAAATGAGTGGTGTACAATGAAAGTTAAAATGTCACATCACCTTAACACCCTTGGTGTATAGGTACACCCCATGGCCTAACTCTGAACTAACGTATTAAAGACATCGATCCTAACCTGGGCATACATAGAAGTGTGCAATAAGGATGTAAATGCGTTGACAAGCTGTGATATATGAGTAAACGAACCGGCAGATCATTCGCCGGCACCATTGCGCCACTAGGACCGGGCCAAGGTTTTTAAGGAAAACAATGGCTTTGGGCCCTTGGTCCAACTTATTTTTATTAGCACCACCCATGGATTGTTCTAGTCTTCTTAATGATTTCTTTTTTATTTCAAGAAGCAAGAACGAGGAGCAGATTACGTGGTTACTCTTGAGCCAGTTGAGGTAATATCATATGCATTCCCTGACATGGAGTATGTTACAAGAACATGAATCAAAGACTTGTAAAACTTTATTAACACAAAACAACAACGAATCTAATATACAAACCCTAAATCAGTATCTTCTCTCTACGATTACAAACCTTAGACTAAACAGATCAACAATACACAGGAAACTCAAATGACTTGTAGATACAAGGTGTATCTATCCAAGTACAAACCCTAGATTGCTATGACCAAAACAAGATAATCAGAGAGAAGATTAAAAGACTGAAACAATATCAAGAATCGTAAACTAATATCGAGACGAAAACACAATCTATTTATAGGTGGAGATTTGTGCTTCTCCAATAGATCCAACGACTCAGATTAGAATGATCCAACGGTAAGCTTACAATTGTGCCACTTCACACGGATTGCCAAATCATCTGTCTTCATTTTAATTGGTTGGCTGGCACATACATGTATACGTGTGTCAAAGTCAAGTGGACGACTGGGCCTTATAAACAAGTGGGCTTCGTGGCTTATGGGCTTCAAACACAACAACAATCTCAGCTACTCAGCTACTCTTGGGCCGGTCCAGATTATCTACACAGCTACTCATCTACGGTCCAGATCATCTACAGCTATCCATCTACTTAGTCCAGTCCATCTACTTCAACCCTTGTAGTACCTTATAAACACAATAAACATAAAAATGTCTAAGTATAAAATTGTATATGTAGAGAATGTATATTTCAACACCCCTCCTCAATTTTATACATTAAATGGGTCAAAAAGAGATAAGGAATTACACAACCTGATATGATCTGAAGGAAGAAGACCTTTAGTTAATATATCTGCAGGTTGTTTATCAGATGTAATAAATCTTGCCTTAACAACACCTTTGGAAATCTGATCTCTCAAAAAGAAGAGATCTATTTCGAAATGTTTTGTTCTTTCATGGAAAACTGGATTATCAGCTATAGACAAAGCTGCAGTGTTGTCACAAAACAAATCAACAGGTAACAACACCTCACAACCTAATTCTTTCAAGAGATTAATCAACCACATTAACTCACAAGTGGCTGCACACATTGATCTAAACTCAGCCTCAGCCGAAGATCTAGACACAGTTGCTTGTTTTTTACTTTTCCAACAAATTAAAGATTCACCCAAATATACACAATACCCAGTTATAGACTTTCTGGTATCTAAACATTTACCCCAGTCGGAATCTGAGTATGCTCTTAACTTCAAATCATGAGATTTGGAAATAAGAACACCTTTCCCAGGAGCACCTTTAAGATACCTTAATAGCCTAAAAGCTATTTTGAAATGTCCAACAGTGGGCTTATGCATATACTGGCTAAGAAAGTGCACAGCATAAGCTATGTCAGGTCTGGTATGTGAAAGGTATATTAACTTACCTACAAGTTTTTGATAACTTGTGATATTAGTTAATAAACTACCTTTTTGTTTACAATGATTGGTAAGCACATGGTTGGGCTCAATTGGGGTGCTAACTGGTTTGCAAGCAGTTAACCCAAACTCAGCCAACAACTCAAGGCAGTACTTTCTTTGTGAAAGACACACACCTTGTTCAACCTTAACCACTTCTATACCCAAGAAATATTTTAGATCTCCTAAATCTTTTATTAGAAATTTAGATCTAAGACTATCTTTTACTTTAGTGATCTCTTCAAAACAGTTTCCAGTGATGACAATGTCATCCACATAAACAAGTAAAAACACAGAAACTGAATCATTAATTTTATAAAAAAGAGAGTAATCACACTTACTTTGTTGGAAGCCAAGCTCATTTAGAACAGAAACCAACTTATGGTTCCACATTCTAGGAGCTTGCTTTAACCCATACAAAGATCTATTTAACTTACACACTCTTTTTTCATCTTTATCAAAATAACCATCAGGTAATGACATGTATACTTCCTCATTTAATTCTCCATATAAAAATGCATTATTAACATCTAGCTGATATAAATTCCAACCTTTTTGTATAGCTAAACTTATAATACATCTAACAGTTATTAATTTTACCACTGGTGAAAAAGTATCCTCAAAATCAATACCTTGTTTTTGGCTATAACCTTTAGCCACAAGCCTAGCTTTGTACCTCTCAATTTCCCCACTAGACTTATACTTGATCTTGTATACCCACTTACATCCTACTAGACTTCTACCAGTGGGCAACTCAACAAGATCCCAAGTATGGTTTCTATGAAGAGCTTCTATTTCTTCATTCATTGCAACCACCCAATTAGGGTCACTTGCTGCTTCAATGAATGAGTTAGGCTCTTTTCCTTTGTTTAAGGAAGCAATAAAACACCTATGTTCATTTGACAGCCTAGAATAATTGACAACCCTTTCCACTCCAAACTTGACCTTACTATCTATAACATAGTTATCCAGATTTTTAGGTAAAACAGTTGTTCTAGCAGATTTCCTAACAGTAGTTTGAACAGGATCAAGAACATCTGAGTGTCCCTCAGAAATGAAAGTTCTCTCATTTCCAGATTTCACACTCTCTGCCCTATCTAAGGAGTGGTCAGCAGTACTAGGCTGCTGTGATCCAGTCATACTAGGCTGATATGATTCAGATATGTTAGGTTTCTGAGATCCAGCCATAGAGGGCTGTGATTCAACCAAGCCACTAGTTTCTACTATCCTACTCCCTGATTGCTGAGATCCATGTGTCTCTAGATCATCCTTAGAGTTTGCCCTTCTATCATCATTGGGCATTTCAGGCTGTTCTTGGTTATCCTTTTCATACCATTCAAAAAAGTTTAAGTTTGTTACTTCAGAAAAACTATTTTCATCAAAAGTTTTAAAAATGTTACTTTCTTTAAAAGGAAAAACATCCTCATAAAACTTCACATCTCTCGAAAAAGAGATGGTTTTAGAATCTAAGCTAAAAACTTTGTATCCTTTCTTTTCTGTAGAATAACCTAAGAAGACACACTTTTCAGCCCTACTATTAAGTTTATCATGTTCATTTAGAATGGTACAGAAACACAGACAACCAAACAACCTAAGATGTTCTAAAAAGGGCACAAAACTATACACTACCTCATAAGGAGATTTTCCACTAAGCACAGAAAAAGGAGTCCTATTGATCAAGTAAGAAGCAGTTAAAACACAATCTGACCAAAATTTTACAGGTACACCACTTTGGAACATAAGAGATCTTGCAACATTTAAAAGATGTCTATGTTTCCTTTCAACTATTCCATTTTGTTGTGGTGTATAAGTGCAGGTTGTTTGATGAATAATACCCTTATCTTTACAGAAATTATTAAACTGTTGATTAACAAATTCGGTACCATTGTCACTTCTAAAACATTTTATCCTTTTTTCAAATTGAGTTTCAATAATATTTACAAAATCTACCAAATTTTCAAAAACTTCACTTTTGGTTTTCATCAAACAAATCCACACTGCCCTAGACCAATCATCTACTATAGTTAGAAAATATTTAAACCCTTCTCTACTACTGACCCTATATGGACCCCACACATCAATATGAATTAATTCTCCTAAACTTGTAGATTTGTGATCACTCATAGGAAATGGTTCCCTATGCTGTTTAGCCTTGTGACATACCTCACAAGGATCATGATCACTTATATCACCTAAGTTTAATTTAGTTTTATACACCTTTAATGCTTGTATGGAAGGATGTCCTAGTCTAGCATGCCACAAATCAGATAACACAGAACTGTTATAACACACCTTGTTACTAACATACGAATTGCCACAATAGTATAATCCATCAACTTGATCACCAGTCACAAGAACTTTCCTTGTGAGTAAATCCTGGATATAACACTTATGTTCATCAAACCCCACAAAAAGTTTATTGTCTCTAGCTAGTTTATGAACAGAAATCAGGTTTACATTGTATTCAGGAACAACAAACACATCTTTTAATACAACATTATTAGCAAGTTTTTTGTTTCCTATCTTTGTTACCAAAGCATCAGTACCATTAGGGTGTTTAACTCTAATGTTTAGATCTGAAACATCTATGCAATCAATTAAATCATCATCATCTTTTATCATGTGTTGATTTGCTCCTGAATCAGTTATCCAACCCAAATACCTTCTTCCCTTATATTTACCAGCAAAACAAAACACAGGTTTACAAAACACATTGGCACAAAAAGGTCTAGACATACTACCTGAGATACTGCTGCTCTGATTGCTCTCAGCAGGTTTCTCACTAAGTAGGCTTAGTAGTCTAGTAACCTGATCACTAGTCAAAGAACTAATAGCATCACTATTATCAGACACACTACTATTTGCACTTACCCTCTTACCTTGTCCATTTCTTGGTCTCATCCAAGATGGATATCCAATAATTTCAAAACATTTTTCAGCAACATGTCCTACTTTATTACAATGAGAACATTTTAAGTTCTGATTTGAAACTTTATTGTTTTTCTTAAACTCAGGCACAGAATTAGTTTTAGACATTAAAGCTAATGATTGACTTCTTTTGGAAACATTACTAGCATTTCTATGAGATTCCTTCTCTAGAAATGATAGCAAATGCTTCCTTTACAAAAGGCAATACATCTCTTATCAACAAACTAGTTCTAACAGTTTGATAAACACTGTCCAACCCCATTAAGAACTGCATAAGTTTAATCATATTACTAAAATTGTTAAACTCAGTTGCAGCATTACAAGTGCAAGAGGGTAATTGTAAAATTTGATCTAGTTGTCTCCACATAATATTGAGCTTATGATAATATTCAGCAACAGATGACCCATTTTGACTAAATGAATTAATTTTCTGATATAAGTCAAAAACTACTGACCCATCTATTTTATCATAAGTTTCCTTTAACTCAGACCATACATCACTGGCCAATTTAGAAAAAACATGTCCCATGTATAGGTCTTCACTAATAGAATTTAGGATCCAGGTTAACACAATTGAGTTACACCTATCCCATTGTTTTTTAAGAATATCATTTTCAGTAGACCTAATACAAGTTTTATCAATAAATCCCTATTTGTTCTTAACCTGTAGAGCTAATTGTAATGAATTAGCCCATACAGTGTAGTTTTCTGTACCTTTTAGTTTAACAGTTATGATACTAAGATTAGCAGAGTCACTTGGATGTAAATACAGAGGATCACTTGCATCAAGTTTACTGATTAAAGTGACAGGTGGGTCTTCTGGTCCAGGTAAGGGTTGTGGTTGTATAGGTTGGTCTTCTTCCATATTGGTATTTTACACAATCAATGAGAAGAACAACACAAACAATCAAACAAATAAACCAAGACTCACACACAATCAGGAAAAAAACAAACTCAACACACACAAGACGAAGCTGTATCAGAGGCCAGATTCCTGGTTCATCACTCAAAAGGTGCCAGGACAAGCGTAATACAGGAGTCTTCTAATCCTAAGAAAAATAACACCAAGAACCCAAACACAAAGAAAACAATATCACACAAACCAAAAACTAACAACAGACAAGCACGTAGTCGGCTCAATTACCGGTCCCCCTAACCCGGTCAAATAGCCTCTAGACACAACTTGAAAAGAAAACTACAACAAATTTAAAAACAGGAACAATCTCACCGAGATGGGGACCCAAGTTAGGGTTCGCCAAACTCACAGCCTGTACCTTCACTTAGGGTACAGAGCTGTGAGGCAATTGTAGCTAAAAGAAAACCAAGCCTCCAACTCCAATCCAAGCTCCTTGAACAGTACCAAGATCCTTTTAGTGGATCTGACTGTAAGTCTCTATAATCCGATCAAGATACTCAAATATAATCAAGAACCCAGCGGAAGCTCCAAGATCCAGATCTACACGAGAAAAACCCTAGATCTAAGAACAATGAAACCAGATACACTCAGAGACTCAAGAACTCAACGATGGCTCTGATACCATGTTACAAGAACATGAATCAAAGACTTGTAAAACTTTATTAACACAAAACAACAACGAATCTAAAATACAAACCCTAAATCAGTATCTTCTCTCTACGATTACAAACCTTAGACTAAACAGATCAACAATACACAGGAAACTCAAATGACTTGTAAATACAAGGTGTATCTATCCAAGTACAAACCCTAGATTGCTATGACCAAAACAAGATAATCAGAGAGAAGATTAAAAGACTGAAACAATATCAAGACTCGTAAACTAATATCGAGACGAAAACACAATCTATTTATAGGTGGAGATTTGTGCTTCTCCAATAGATCCAACGGCTTAGATTAGAATGATCCAATGGTAAGCTCACAATTGTGCCACTTCACACGGATTGCCAAATCATCTGTCTTCATTTTAATTGGTTGGCTGGCACATACATGTATACGTGTGTCAAAGTCAAGTGGACGACTGGGCCTTATAAACAAGTGGGCTTCGTGGCTTATGGGCTTCAAACACAGCAACAATCTCAGCTACTCAGCTACTCTTGGGCCGGTCCAGATTATCTACACAGCTACTCATCTACGGTCCAGATCATCTACAGCTATCCATCTACTTAGTCCAGTCCATCTACTTCAACCCTTGTAGTACCTTATAAACACAATAAACATAAAAATGTCTAAGTATAAAATTGTATATGTAGAGAATGTATATTTCAACAGAGTACGTAGATGATCTCTCGCCATTTGATATCATTTATTTGTGAAATTGTACCAAAAGTGATACGGTCACCACATATTACGTTCATGAAGGCAACTGCGGTTTTGATAAATTTAGGGTGACTATATGGGTCGTGTTAATGGGTTGGCGGGTCAAACCTGACAATACGAACCTAAACAATTGTGAGACAGACATGAACCCAAACACTACATGTATATAATCACACTAGGTTATATCCCAGGATCTTCCTGGGATGGACAAATCTAATATTAAAACAAAATATGTGTTACGATTGAGCATAGAAATTAATGTACTATAATATGAGAGTGAAAATTGTAATCTTTTGAATAAAAATGAAAATGTATATTAAAGAGAAAATGTATGTTTGGATGAGGCGCAAAGGCAGAAGTCACTATTGCAGGGCATGATTGAGGCGGTGGTCTTGAAGGTGTAGCTTTTTTATCAATAAAATATTAAATGGTTTTTAATAAGCGGAAATGTAGAAAGAATTAGCTAAGAAGATAAATATTAAATAAAGAAAAGATAAACGTGAAATTATGATTTAATAATATTATTTCATATAAGAGAGAAATAAGATAATCATAAGATTTTTATTTATTACTAGTATGAATGTCCGCGCGTTGTTGCCGGTGCTTCTACTTTATCTCATCGTATTTGTTGTTGGGGTTTGTGGTGCGTGTATGACTTTTGTGGGTGATCCGCTACAGTGACATGAAGTAGGAGGCAACAAGTTGTAGTTTGGTGTAACTAATAAATACATGTTGTTATTAAAATTTGAAGCTCAAAAATATAGGTTATGACATTTTTAAACGGGCACATCACACTTATAATGAAGCAAGAGAGTGATTTAGTAATGTTGAATTAAGGATCCGGTTGGGGTTATTCGCATGCTATGAAGATCAAGCTTTGACTCTTAGAGAAGCGGGTTTGAAGCACATAGATCATGAATCGTCTCTTAGATGATGCTTTATATGTTTAATCACTTAAACATCTATTAATATATATAAAAGAATTGAACATTGCTGACGTGGCGTGCATTGGTGTCTTCAACCTCTTCATGAAACTGCCACGTGGCATCATCATTGAAAGATTTTAGTGTTTTTGAATTATTTTCTTTTTTTTAATTAAAAAAAGATAAACATAAAACCCTAAATTTATCTCTCTATCTCTCAATTCTCAATTACTAAAATTAAATTGAGTTACTTAGAAAAAAAAAAGAATTTAAACACAAATTTAAATTTTTCTCTCTTATGTTTCCTCTCATAATTTTTAAACGTTAATATTTTTTATATTCGAGATTTTTTAAATAAAAAAATTACACCAAATTAACGAGCGTTTCATTATCTTTCCAACGAGTACCATAGTGCTATATAAAAAACGGAGAAAAAAACGACTATTTTTGTGTGGTTTTGTTCATACAGGAAAAAAAACACAAAGTGTTCAGGTTATTCATTAATCATGTTTTTTCTTTTAAACCATGTTCTTATATACGATGTTGAAATTCAGGCCAATCGCCATGCTATAATTGGAATTTTACTCTTCTAAAGATGGATAGGTGTACTTCATCCAGAGAAGCTAGGAGAAATAATCGCGCAACACTGCAACACATGGTGTCACCTAATAGCAAGGTTATTTTTTATTTATTTAATTACAAGAGTAATAATTATTACTATTAGTATTAGTATTAGTATTATTAGAATGGTTATATTTTTCAATCCCGGGACACTCCCGGGATAAAAGCTAGTATATATTATAGTAAGATATTAAAGTAGTACTTACTAAAATGTATCTATCAAAATCATCCGTGAAATAAACTGATATGTACCTCAAAACATCGCTATATCCCTTGACTCTTGCATCATCAAATGTAGTTTGACACTTATAATTTTTCAGTAAACCAGAGGCATGGAGATATTGGTGTATCCAGCCTTGCAATAAAAGAACTTTCACGGTCATATGCAATCACAAATAAAATAAATAAATAAATAAATAAACAGACAAAAGTAATTAGTGTCTTAAATCTAGAGTCAAATCTATGAGCTTTGGATATAAGTACGATGATGTATCAGTCGCATCAATAACCGAACACCAAAATTATTATTTTTTTATTTTTTTTTTGGTTAGAAGGTGCCTTTCGTTATGAGTGACCAATTGTCACTCCGTTGGTCCAATTTGAACCGACAGCCCGCCAAGGCTGGCGTGACGATGTTCTATCGGGCCCTGTGCAGGATCATTGGTCTTGATAGATATCTCCGAAAACCGTACTGCCTTCACACGAGTTGCCTCGCTTTACATAAAATAATTGCATCTCGTGTCCCTGGTGAAGCTAGAAAAAGAGACGATTCAAAATTCAAACGACTCATTTCAATGATCAAACCAAAAGGTCACCAAAATGTTCTAAATTGCTTAAAACCTTCTAAATCGTTTATTTAAACCGGGTTGTTGGCGTGACCATGAGTTGCAACCTACAATTGAATATAATAATATATTTCTTTTCCTTTTTTATTATTTAAAATATTCTTATATAATAAACAATAATTATAAACCATATTTACTTAATAAAATATTGGTTTAGGTTGGGTTGTAAATGTGAGTGAAAACTTGGATTGGGTTGGGTTGTGTAGGTGGAAGAGAGAGAAATTATTTTTTTAGTAAAAATTTAGGTTGGGTTGGGTTGTGATAGTGGATAGTCTTAAGAAAGAATCGTGGAGAAGAACAAGGAAAAAGAAAGAAGTTGTGGAGAAGAAAGACGTATGTAGGATTTAATTTTTAGGGTTTTTAATCAAAACTACGTAGTTTTGATAGGTTTCGCATCTAAGCTTGGGTGTGTAACAGCCCCATATTCACTTTCCCTTAAACGTAATCATATTATTATTCAATCAAACAACCATTTTAATCTTTTAATGTCTTAATTTGTAATAAAATTCCAAAAAAAAAGGTATTTAGGAACCATACACTCTATAATTAGGATTTATACACCCTAGCTCACATCACAGACCAAAAGGAAGCTGCCACATAATCAAAATGTGATGTCACAGGGTGTATGAATCCTAGAAAAAAAAAAAAGAAAGAAAACCTTGACAGGTTGCCCAAACCGAACCAATTACATGTGATCCATTAATAGTAAATTAAAAAAAAAGTCAAACTAAAGAAAATGCAGTATCACCAACTTGTATCCTTCTTCAATTTCAGCAGAAGTATACGAATGGAATAGACATAGTGTCAAAATCATGATATCAGAATATGAAAAACTCTTTTATTAAGAAACAGAAACAACTGATATAACTCAACTCTCTCTACCTCTAACTCTCTGATTCAAAGAATCACAGATTATCTACAAAAGTAAGACCTCACAAACGATTAGATCTGAACAAGACGTTCAAGATCTATGAAACCCTAGCTTTAGACAACGAGAGAAAGAATAACAAAATACAGAGAGAAAATAAGTGACCAAAGATAACACTGTGTAGCTGAAGAGCGTTTATATAGCTGGACACTCTTCACGAGAGAAAACACAAAATGGACGAACACGATTGGTTTGTGCTTTCTCTAAGAACGCTCAGGATTAAATCTCAGGAGAGGCCACAGATCGCTGACGTGTAAAGGCTTTGTAATGGGCAGGCCTTGACTTTGGGCTCTTATAATTGGGCTTGTCCTCTTGGGCTGGAACGTATAACTCAATCATATAAAGCAGCCCACTATTTCTTAATATATGAAGGAGCCCACTTAGCAATACAAACTCGTGCAAGCTAGCTTTGACCATCGACCATCAGCATAAACACTAGATGACTTGTGCTCGAACATCAGCTACTATCAACTCAGCAACCACCAGCATCCATCACGATCATCACGAACACTTTTGACCCATATCAACCACCTGCAAACTCATGCAAAATATCAAAGCAATTGTCTACAAAAAATAATCCTTTTTTGGTTTAAATTGTTAAGTGTTATCTTATCATTTTAACACCCCCCCCCACAATTTAACACCCAAAAGGATCTTCCATTTTCAGCAACCTACACATCTCTTCATGATGACCAACTCCTAACCCTTTGGTCATAACATCAGCCACTTGTATCTCAGATTTTATCTTAAGAGGCTGTATTAACCCCTTAGACACAAGATCCCTTAAAAAGAACAAGTCAAGTTCAAAGTGTTTAGTTTTGTCAAAAAACACTGGATTTGCTGCAATAGATAAGGCAGCACTATTGTCACAAAACAACTGCACAGGTAACTTGACCTCAATTTGCAGTTCAGATAACAAATTCTTAAGCCACAAGACTTCACAAGATGTGGAACACATAGCCCTAAACTCTGCTTCAGCAGATGATCTAGATATTGTAGACTGCTTTTTGCTTTTCCAGGAAACTAATGAACTTCCTAAGAATATGCAAAAACCAGTCACACTTTTTCTAGTAATAGTACATTTAGCCCAATCAGAATCTGAATAGGCTAAGAGACCAAAGTTTAAGCTTTTGCTAAATGAAATCCCTTTACCTAGAGCCCTTTTTAGGTACCTTAACAACCTAAATGCAATTCTTAAATGACCATCAGTAGGCTTATGCATGAACTGGCTTAAATAATGAACAGCATAGGAAATATCTGGTCTTGTATGAGACAGATATATTAGTTTTCCTATTAACTGTTGATATCCAGTCATGTTTGTTAAAACATTTGGATGATCATTACATATGTTTGTTAAAACATGATTGGGCTCCAAAGGATTACTAACTGGTTTGCAAGCTATCATGCCATACTCAGTCAGTAAGTCTAGGCAGTACTTTCTTTGAGATAAGCAAAGCTTATCATTGAAAGGTACTACTTCTAGACCTAGGAAATACTTAAGTTCTCCTAAATCCTTAATTAGGAATTTCTCCTTTAGACAAGACTTAACCTTATCAATCTCACTAATACTATTACCTGTTAACACTATATCATCAACATATACAAGTAACAAAACAGTAACAGTTTCAGTTATTTTGAAAAATAAGCTATAATCACACTTGCTTTGACTAAATCCAAGATTAGTCAACACACTAACAAGTTTTTCATTCCACATCCTATGAGCCTGTTTCAGCCCATATAAAGATTTGTTTAATTTACAAACTTTAGTTTCATGTTCAGAAAAGAAACCTTCAGGTAAAGACATATACACATCTTCATTAAGATCACCATATAAAAACGCATTATTAATGTCCAACTGGAATAATTTCCAGTCATTTTGCACAGCAAGGGACATTACAGTCTTAACAGTCACAAATTTGACCACAGGAGAGAAAGTTTCATCGAAATCAATTCCCTCCTTTTGGCTATAACCTTTAGCCACAAGTCTTGCCTTAAACCTTTCTATTTCACCACTAGATTTATATTTTATCTTGTAAATCCACTTACAACCTACAAGACTTCTTCCCTTAGGAAGATCAACTAGTGTCCATGTATTATTCCTATTTAAGGCTTCAACTTCATCATTCATGGCTCTTACCCAATTTGGGTCAAGAGCAGCCTGTTTATAATTTCTAGGCTCAACAGTTTTATTTAACATACTAGCAAAAACTCTACTTTCACAACTCAAGTTAGCATAATTGACTACTCTTTCTACCCCATATTTAACCTTCCCTTCTACAATGAAGTCATTCAACTTCCTAGGAAGGGAAGTCTCCCTATTCCCTCTTCTAACACTTTGTACAAGTGAATCATTGCCCTCAGAGATAGAAGTTTCATCATCTCCAGTCATCACATGTTCAGCCCTGTCCTTCCCTCTAGTTTCATCAGGTATTGAAGAACTGGAAGTTTCTTCTTCCTGATTAGTACCTGAGGTGGACTGCTGATTTGCATGTGTCCCTGAATCACTCATACCTGAGCCCCTCCCTTCATCATTGGGCTCTTCAGAGTTTTCAGGTGTTTGTTGTTCAACATCTACTATATCAAAAAAGTTTAATGAGTCAATTTTTGAAAAATTATCTTCATTATATTTCTGAAAAACCATTTTATCTTTAAAAGGAAAGATAGTTTCATAGAATTTAACATCTCTTGAATAAGAGATGTTTTTTGTTTCAAGACTGTAAATTTTATATCCTTTTTTCTCATTGGAATACCCAATGAATACACATTTTTCAGATCTTTCACTAAGTTTATTAGACTCATTCAATATAGTAGCAAAACACAAACACCCAAAAACTTTTAAGTGTTCTAGGAAGGGTCTAAAGCCAAACATAAGTTCATAGGGAGTCTTTCCTTCCAAGACAGAAGAGGGGGTCCTATTGATTAAGTAAGCAGCAGTCAACACACAATCAGACCAAAATCTCACAGGCAAATTACTTTGAAATAATAAAGATCTAGTTACATTTAGCAAATGTCTATGTTTCCTTTCAGCTATTCCATTTTGTTGAGGTGTGTAAGCACAAGTGGTTTGATGAAATATTCCTAATGTTTTACACAGATTATTTACTTGACTGTTAACAAATTCTGTGCCATTATCACTTCTAAAACATTTAATGTTTTTCTCAAACTGTGTTTTAACTATGTTAATAAATTCTTTTAAACATTCAAACACCTCACTTTTGTGCTTCATTAACCACACCCAAACTGTTCTAGAATAGTCATCTAACACAGTAAGGAAGTATTTAAAACCTTCCTTACTTGGTACCCTATAAGGACCCCAAACATCTAAATGGACTAAGTCTCCAACACCTAGGGACTTATGGTCACTTAATGGGAATGGTTCTCTATGCTGTTTTGCCTTGTGACACACATCACATGGCAATTCAGAATTTTTAGGACCAATTTCCCCAATTATGGACTCTAACTTCTGAATAACAATATCAGAAGGATGTCCAAGTCTAGCATGCCATAAATCAAACTGTTTATTAACAAGACCAACCTTATTACTAACATATGATCCACCACAGAAATACAAGCCCTCAAGTTGACTACCAGTCACCAGGACTTTCTTTGTGGATAAATCCTGAATATAACAACTATGTTCATCAAAACCAACAAATAGATGGTTGTCTTTTACAAGTTTATGAACAGAAATGAGATTAACACAATATTCAGGAACAACAAATACATCATGTAATACAACATTGCTACTTAGTTTTAAGGTTCCTATCTTAGTGACCAGAGCATTTGTACCATTGGGATGTTTTACTTGAATGTTCAAGTCAGAAACATCAACATAATCAGTTAGATCATGTTCACTGGTAACCATATGCTGATTGGCACCTGAGTCAATTATCCAACCCATCCTAATTCTTTTACTACTAGTATTAAAACAGAAAACAGGTTTTACACTTACATTACCACAAAAATGAGAAAACATGTTACCTGACACATTATGACTCTGAGGAGGATCACAACTCTTGTCAGATATCAGACTTAAGAGTTTAGAAACTTGCTCACTAGTCAAAGAGGAAAGGTGAACATCAGGTTTATCATTACTAGTATTATTCACAACAACTTTCCTATTATGCATCCCCTTGGCCTTAGCCCATGCAGGATATCCAATTAACTCAAAACATTTGTCAATTGAATGTCCTGTTTTATCACAGTGTGTACACTTCAGACCCTGACCAACCCCCTTATTAGATTTTTTACTAAAATCAGAAGTTTGATTAGTTTTAGCAAAGAAGCCAACAGTGGTATGTCCCTTTTTGGAAGACTCTGCTGAGTTTCTATGGGATTCCTCCCTAGAAACAATAGCAAAGGCTTCTTTAGCTGTTGGCAAAGTTTCTTTAATTAGTAAACTATTTCTAACAGGTTGGTACACACTGTCAAGACCCATGAGAAACTGCATAAGCTTTATCATACTACTAAAATTATTAAAATCCCTAGCAGCATTACAAGTACAAGTAGGTAATTGTAGAATCTGATCTAACTGTTTCCACATTATGTTTAATTTGTGATAATATTCAGAAACTGACATTCCATTTTGATTAAAAGAATTTATTTTCTGGTATAGGTCAAATACAACAGAACCATCCACTTTGTCATATGTTTCTTTAAGTTCAGCCCAAACATCACTTGCTGACTTAGAAAACACATGACCCAAATAAAGATCCTCACTAACAGAGTTGAGGATCCAAGTCAATACAATAGAGTTGCATCTATCCCACTGTCTAGCAAGTATATCATTAGTTTCAGATTTGACACAGCTTTTATCAATGAAACCCCATTTGTTTTTAACTTGTAAAGCTAATGTTAAAGAGTTTGCCCAGACAGAGTAATTTTCTGACCCTTTCAATTTAATTGTTACAATAGTTAAATTGCTAGAGTCGGATGGATGTAAGTACAAAGGATCACTAGCATCAAGTTTACTAATAAGTGTTTCATTATTAGTATTAATCACAGCATCACTAATCCCTTCAGTAGTGGTACCATTACCACCAGGATTAGTATCACCCATGAAATCAGTAACAATACTCAACTAGACTAGGCAAACAATAACACACACAAATAAGAGCACACTCAAGAACACAGAAACAATCAATCCAAAACACAACCACAGGCGAAGCCGAGTCAGTGATCCAGATCAGTGGATCCTCAAGGGTTCCACCGCAGGTCTTAACACGGGAGCCTCTAGACCTAGACACAACTCACACCAAATACTTGAGCCAACTCCGGTCCACCTAACCCGGACAGTGCTCCTAGACTCAACAAATGAAAACCAAACTAAAGCAAATAGAATGGAACGATC
The DNA here is from genome assembly GCA_028751855.1 of Ambrosia trifida. Lineage (NCBI taxonomy): Eukaryota > Viridiplantae > Streptophyta > Magnoliopsida > Asterales > Asteraceae > Ambrosia > Ambrosia trifida. The sequence continues at coordinate 42,402,234 of CM054123.1, read as the reverse complement.
TCACCAAGAACAAACCCAAGTTAGGGTTTCTCCTAAACTCGTAACGATTAACCTTCACTTAGGGTTAATCGTCAGAGAGCAATAATAAGATCCAAAGCTGTTCCAGCTCCAGTCAAATCACCAGATCTTCACCAAGATATATCAGAGATTCTTGTTTCAAGAATATCAGCGGAAGAGATACCCAAGATCTACAACTTAGATCCAGAAATCTTTACCAAGAAGAATATCAGAACCCCAACTCAAGACCTATTGCTCTGATACCATGTCAAAATCATGATATCAGAATATGAAAAACTCTTTTATTAAGAAACAGAAACAACTGATATAACTCAACTCTCTCTACCTCTAACTCTCTGATTCAAAGAATCACAGATTATCTACAAAAGTAAGACCTCACAAACGATTAGATCTGAACAAGACGTTCAAGATCTATGAAACCCTAGCTTTAGACAACGAGAGAAAGAATAACAAAATACAGAGAGAAAATAAGTGACCAAAGATAACACTGTGTAGCTGAAGAGCGTTTCTATAGCTGGACACTCTTCACGAGAGAAAACACAAAATGGACGAACACGATTGGTTTGTGCTTTCTCTAAGAACGCTCAGGATTAAATCTCAGGAGAGGCCACAGATCGCTGACGTGTAAAGGCTTTGTAATGGGCAGGCCTTGACTTTGGGCTCTTATAATTGGGCTTGTCCTCTTGGGCTGGAACGTATAACTCAATCATATAAAGCAGCCCACTATTTCTTAATATATGAAGGAGCCCACTTAGCAATACAAACTCGTGCAAGCTAGCTTTGACCATCGACCATCAGCATAAACACTAGATGACTTGTGCTCGAACATCAGCTACTATCAACTCAGCAACCACCAGCATCCATCACGATCATCACGAACACTTTTGACCCATATCAACCACCTGCAAACTCATGCAAAATATCAAAGCAATTGTCTACAAAAAATAATCCTTTTTTGGTTTAAATTGTTAAGTGTTATCTTATCATTTTAACACATAGGAACAATAAATTTGATAGAACTCATACAGAATGTGTACCTGAATTCCATGTTTTTATTTATTTATTTATTTTTTTCATTTATTTTTAATAAAGATTTCTATAACCTCAAGTACAGCCTCTGATCTTCTTCTAAAAAGTCATCATAACTAAGAAAGTCTGGGTGTTTAACGCTACAACTCCTTTACGCCATATTTCCTTACCATAATTGTCAATAATTGCCTTAACAATTTGTCTAACCAAATTATCCACTCTATAGGAATCCAACCGGCCACGTATAACAAAACATCTATGGGTTTGTTCAAAATAATACCTACTCAAACAACCTCAAAATCACATATCATTAGATTAATCTGTTGGCATAAGCAATGCTAGATGTAGAAAAAGTAGAGGCGGCAATGGTTGACATGGCCCGAAACCCAACCCGAACCCAACACGAAAGAAACACGATTGGGTCAACTAACATGACTCGTTTAAAAAATGGGTCAGGTTCGGGTTAACCCGTATTAAAAACAGGTCGGGTTCTGGTTAACACGTATAAAAACGGATTGACAGTACTCTTCAAGACGAAAATCTTATCTTAAACTTGATGAAATGAAAGTTTATTTCCGAATCCTAAACTTTCATCAACATAAAGAAATATATCTTTTTTTTATTGAATCAATGTACTTGTTGAAATGTTATAATATTCTTATTACAATTCTATTACTTCATATTATTATTGTTTCTTATGCATGGTTTGTATTTTGTCTTATGCATAGTTGTCAAAAGCGCTCCTAGGCGTGCCAAGGCTCGAGGCACACCAAGTGCGTGTTGATTATATTAATAAGAATATAAGGAATAAACATGAGATTTGATCATGTGTACCTGATATGCTTAACCGTTCAGGAACCTCAGTAATGGAAGACACCATCATCTTGATCGGGTTCCCTTTAGGGTATGCAGTTCTGATGGTTTGTGTGTTCTTGAGTTATGAACACATTGAGAGAGAGAGATAGGGGATGGCTAATGGTGTTATGAATGTGTCAACCCTAATCTCATAATATCTCTTCATATTTATACATACCCAGGGGACACCCTAATAAGGCCCATCTAATGATAGTCCGCCCATCAAAGACATATCTGTTATTAGGTTTAGGATAATATTAATAATTGATCATCATTATATAAATGATTATAACGGCTATTGATAAATATACAAACATTACGTATATTTATTCCAACATTCTCCCACTTAGCCGAGTAATCATTTATTATGAGTATTACGTAAGTCTGCAGAGATTAATACTCATTTTAGTTCTAAACCCAAAATGTAGCAGAGAAATACAGCCGTTAAGTCTTTATTCGACTTAGGACCCCCATTAATCATACTACACCCAAATTTAAAACTTAACATTAGGATCAATTAACGTTATGCCCTTAGTAGATTTGTTATATTATTGTCTTTATGCCATTATGCTAGCTTAGCATACTAATAGACAAACAAATCATAATGAGGAAAATTAATCATTAGTCATAAGTCATTCATAGTACGATATGCAGTTGTACATGGTCATTAGTAAAAACCCTTTTCTCTTAGTTGGCCCTTAGTGAGACTTTATGGGTAATAGACCTTTAGTTATTGGATCCATAAGCATATCATGAATGCATTCGATACAAAATTCCGATTTCCTCTATTTGTTCTTAACATAAGCGAACAACAATTTCGTATCGAACTCTAATGCAGCTCCTCTCAAACTGTTACTGTTCGAGAAATTATGGCAGCTGACTTTATCACAATAAGTCTTCAACTTAGTATTTATATGGAGTTAATATGTTATGAGTCAACTGATAAATTTAGCAACAACATTAATGACCATTCTGTTGTAATCAGCAACACATTATGTCATGATAACTTAGGTTGTTGTTAACAGTTCCTTATAACTCCTCCATAAGATAGTTATGTCTGTTGACGTTATGATATACCCCAAAATTGACACTTGATTTCCTTTGAATATAACAAAGTTAGAATAAGAGTAGTCAGTCACTTTAGATTCTCACTTCTTTTTTTTTAGATTATAGTCTCTTGTTTCTTAAAGATATTATAATGTTCCATTAGATGCTTTTCATCAATTTAGACAAAGTCTAGTATCAAGCAATACGAACAATATCATAAACAAGCATAGACTTAAATTTACATCAGTCTTCTAATTAATGAAGCATAAGGTGATAATCTCAAATTATCCTATTATCCTCTAAAAGAGAGCAATGTTGTATGTTACATACGTAAGGACCCGCTTAGAGTAAAACTTATGGGATGAAACTAATATCCCGTTGGGTCTATCTCGGTATATTTTGATTCCTATTACGTAAGAGGAATCCCCGATATTCATCATGTCAAAATTATGCATGAACAATGCTTTGACTTAGGTAACATACACTTGTCAAGAGAAACGTCATCTATGTAAGGACAAGTTTTCATTAGTTGCTCCCACTCATCTTGAGGTAGGTTCTTTAATCCACTTAGTTCTTGATGAAGAGTAATTTCATTATGATTCTAACACATTTTATGCTTGCATCAACCCATACTTGGATCTTATTGACTTACAATCTAAGTGTTCTTACCCTTCAGTTTAGAACTTTCAGGTTGCTTAATGAACATGTAGGTCATCGTTATGGAAAGTTGTCTTAATGTCCATCTAATGTGGCTCTTAGTTATTATGAGCTACTAGGACGGTAATGATCCTCAAAGAAATCTTTTGTAATACAGATAAGAAGTTTCTTTGATAATCTAATCCCTCCTTGAGTATAATCTTTTACAATCAATCTTATCTTACAACGTTACCATTCGGATCTGGTTCAATCATGAATACCTTTAGGTTATTCAACCAAATCCTAAACGTTATTCTAATTTATGGAATTAAATTTTGCTAATAATAGCTTTATTCCATTTAGAAGATTGATTAATACTAATGATTTAATTAGAAGAGGTAGGATCGGTAAACTTTCCAAACATCCATTTTGTGTTAGTCAGGCAGGTTACATAATCATCAAATTTAATGGGCTTTTAGACCCAGATGACCTCCTGAGTTGAACATTGGGTTTATTATGATACAAACTTAACTTTAGTTACGTGTTTTATTTTCAGGTATATAAGGAGCAATATTAGTTTCTAAGTGTGTAAGAGTTGGTGCAGTAAGGTGTACAAGAGGAATAATCGAAGTTAAATTCGGAGTTAAACTTAATGAGTCTCGAATTTTAATGAGTCTCTCCCCCGCATCTTGTACTTCCGAAAAGTCATAATAAGTACTTTACTACTCCCACTTACCTTAGAGATCTTAATGAATTCAGCATGCTTAAGATCTAACATTTGGAAGATCCATAGATTTTAATAGAGAAAACAACCTAATGATGTTTATTGTCGTTTCTCTTAATGAGGATTACTTTAGTAAGAAATCTAAGTTCGCCCATATTTAGGCATCCACAAAACTTTTTTAGGAGTACGTTAAATGCTAACGAGACAAGTTGTGATACATTGTCCAGTGCAAGAGGTGTAATTTGAGGATAGATCAAATTTCCGTTCCCCCACCTCTGTAACTTTTGCAAGTCATAAGTAGGACATCTAATGCTCCCACTAATCTTTTAGGTCTCTTAGTATCTCCACATAATAAGTTTTAACGATGCGTGTGAACGAGAATATTTTATATTTGATTTCCCTTATCGTCCAGATTTCATAAGAAATTTTAAGAACATACTTAGAGGGAATTTTATTAAGTATATATGAATTGATTTCTTTGATACTTTGGTTTGTAGGAAACGAAATAGATACAATTAGATATTTATCTAAGCTCCACTGATGTCAATTAGTTATGACTTATGATGGAAACCCATTTATTCCTTTCGCCATTTAATGTTTAGGGCGTTTAACACATGCTTTAAAGTCACTGAGAATGAGATTTGATAGCAAGCATCCTTTAGTGACCTGGTCATGATTTCTCATGAAATTTTGGTCTTAGTGGATGAATTGCATGGATCTCATTTTCCTTTGTTAAATTCTCATTTTTCATGATAACAAAGTTGTGAAAACATTATTGGATCATCTAGTTTTATTCATAAGGTTTCTATTCAGATAATGACAACAAACAATATGAGAGTTTAACTTAATAGTGGCTTTGGGTTAGTCATTAAAACCTTGTAACTATCAAAAAAATGTAGCTTTTAGTATTGATACTAAATTCTAAGTATTCTTAAGAATATCGTAAGGTATCATAAAGCTTCAACACTAAGACCAGTTATTAATGGTTAATAGAGCCTTAATTTTGCCACTAACTCTCATCTTAAGTATTTGTTGAATTCTGGTAAGGAAACGTATAAAACTAGACTCAACCATCATGTGTTAATTGGAATTCATTAGCATTTGTGGAGTTAAATATCCTTAATTAGGTACTACATATCTTAGCCAGCTGTTCTCTCTACTTATGGGTAATCTCATTGCTTATGCCTATTCTTAATGGCACAATTTTGATTAGTAAGACTTTACCTTTAGAGAAACTTATAGCTGAAAGTAGTACTTGTATTTTGTTTCCAGACCTTATAATTATCCTCTCTATGGTAATTATTCTTCCTATTTTAGGTTTAATGGTAGTAAGGTGAATAACATCAACTTTTCTAGTTTAATGCGTTCTTTTTCCTGTACGTAATTCGCTATCAACCCACTCATTTTACTTTGATATTTCTGAGTGTTATTAGTTGATTCATAATGCATCTAATCGTACTGATGGAAAAGTTATTATGCACTAGAAATTTATTTATTTTCATGTATAACCCCTTAGCTTTATGGGTCATGTTAATCAATGTTAAGATGTATTCACAGATCCCATTTAACCAAAGAGTTAGACTTATTTATTTCATGCTTCTTAGGAATTCATTATATTCTTTCATTTCCAAAGATAATACCTTAGTCTTAGGAATTTCAGAATCTTTAATAGCTCACCTAATAGGAATCAGTAAAAGCGTTCTTGATTACCATAAGAGACACTTTTTTTTTATTCCACTTATTATGCTTATACGTTATTCTGTAATACATTATCAGATAGAGTGTAGGAATATCATGTCTTAAGAGGTTACTTAATAAGAACAAAATTTAAGCAAACTCTTCTTAGTTTTTATAATAAGAATGGATTACTTAGTTGAGATAGTGAGATTAGTTTCGAGTTACGGGTATTGATGTAAGGCAGATTTAGATTATGATCATTATATTAATGAAGGATCATTAATTGTGAGGATCAAATTCTGTAATGAAGACGTGATAATATAATAACACCAACATAAGCTACTTAAATAACATGCTCTAGCTTTGGCTATACGCTATTTATTTAAGTATTAAGTTGCTAACAGTGAATGTAACACATCACCTTTGGGCAGAAGTGAGACACTCAAAGTTCTAATGCAATACGCTCAGTTCACCAACATAATCTGTTACACATCACCTTTGGGCAGAAGTGAAACCTTATGGCACTTATGTGAACGAGCTACAATGCTTAACGAGATATTTATAACGAACTAATGTGACACATCACCTTTGGGCAGAAGCGAAACCTCAAAATGTTATTGCAAGTTAAGCAAGGTTTTATAATGTTTTGAATAAACTTGATACATTAGGTTTTATCAAAACTGTAAATTTATTAGAGATCCCGGAAACTAATGGGTTCTCAATGAACTAATGGGTTCTTGATAATTTTATGTGTTCCCTGAAAATTAGTGAGTTCCCGGAAAAAATTGAGTTCTCGAATTAATCTTATGAGTTCTTGAAAAGTAATGAGTTCTCAAAAAACTTATGAGTTCTCGAATAATAATGAGTTCTCGAATACATAATGAGTTCTCGAATTACATCAGGAGTTCTCAAATACATAATGGGTTCTCATAAAATTAGGCGAGTTTCCGAAAAACAAGTGAGTTCCCGAGAAATAAGTGAGTTCTCGAATAAGAAGTTATTTTTTTTCCGGTCCTATTATTGCTCTCGAAAAAAAAATTGCTGGGTTCTCGAATACGTAAGGAGTTCCCCAAATATTATGGTTTTCGAATGGTCTGAAGGTTGTTTTCGAATCTGGCTTATGTTCTCGGATTCCCTAATGGTTCTCGGAATAGTTAGTGAGTTTTCATTTTTTTTCTCTCTTTCTTAATGGTTCTCGATTTTGAATGTTGGTTTTCAAAGAAATAATGGTTCTCGGAAAAGTTATAATGGGTTCTCGAATAATGTTATGGTTCTCAAAAAAAATTCCCATAACCGAGAACTCCTTTCCCGTGAACCTGATCGAAATCCATGAAATCCGAGAACCTGAGAAATCGAAAGCTTCATCCGGAAACTAACTAATAAATCCGAGAACTTAAAATTCGTTAATATTATCAAAAAAACAAACAAACCGAAAACCTTATTTATTTTCCGAGAGGTGGTTGTGACACCTGGCAAATTCGGGTTAACAACGTTGTCTAGATGAAAGTCTACCTTAGCGAGTCACGCGTATATTGTACTTAACTGGGTTAGTTAAGTCGGGTTATGGTTCGGGAACTATTGGTTAGTCTAGAAGATCATTGGATGTTGGTCTAGAGGTTCGTTAGATGTCAGTCCTTAACCAAGTGTACAAACGGTGACGATCGGTAGGATCGTCAGGGCATACGGAACATACGAGTCTCGAGTCCCGGGAATTGGTGAACGAGTGTGAATATGTGTATTTACTTGTGTTATGTGTTTACAATCATTATGTGACTTGTCGGTACATTAATATGTGTTAACATATGTTAAAACGGGGTTCATGTGGTGTGACTGGGAATCATGTGGTGTGACTGGGAATCATGTGGTGTGACTGGGGTTCATATGGTGTGACTGGGATTCATATGGTGCGACTGGGGCTAATCGCATGACTGTTCATGCGATTAGGCCCAATCGCGTTACTGTTCACGCGATTAGGATTCCTAATCGCGTATAAACCTGCACAATCGCATGGAACGGGCTGGACGACTAGAAACGCCTATAAATACCATACTTAACCTCCTAAACTCAATTAGACAAACCCTAGTCGTCCCATAACCGCCCCAAACACTTAAACAACCTCTGGAAGGCGATTTTGATCAAAAACACAAGGTTTCAAGGTCTAACCATCATCCTTTTACAATTCCAAGGTTTGATTCTCATCCATAACACTTTGTAAACGTTTTTAATAAATCCCTAATGGTCCAGACCTGTTCATAAACGAAAAAGCTTTCTGAAAATCGTCAATAATGGTTGTTAATCGGATTATAACTAATATACATGCGTTATGGGTGTGTATGATTAGAAAGATAGGATTTTTATGATTCTTGATGATGATTTGATGTGTTATCATGCTAGGTCAGAATAAATATTGTTAGTATGATGATAGAAATCTCAGTAATTGGATAATAGGGTTATGATTACATGCGTTAATTGAATGTTGCATGCTATGTGTATGTGTTTGGATTGCTTTGGTTGCATGCAGGACTGATTTTACGAGGATGAACGAAGGGTTTTGGGTTAAACATGTTTAGGATAGTGTTTGGGATGATATTGGGTAGTTACACACGCTCTGGATCTGATTTGGAGCGTTAAACGCGCGAAAAACCGGAACAGCATGGTTACAGGCGAGTAGCAATGCTAATCGCCTGTAACTCATGCGATTGGGGTGCTAATCGCCAATAATATCATGTGATTAGCCCCAATCGCCTATAACTTCATGTGATTAGCCCCAATTGCTAGTAAGTTCATGTGATTAGCCCCAATTGCTAGTAAGTTCATGTGATTAGCCCCAATTGCTAGTAACTTCATGTGATTAGCCCTAATTGCTAGTTTTTACATGTGGTATAGCCCTAAATGCTAGTTTTACATGTGGTATAGCCCTAATTGCTAGTAGTTACATGTGGTATAGCCCTAAATGCTAGTAGTTACATGTGGTATAGCCCTAAATGCTAGTAATTCATGCGATTAGGATTCCTAATTGCTAGTTGACCAACCTAAATGCTAGTTGACTTTTCCTAATCGCGTGTACTGCTGCTGTAAGTGTAAATTAGCATTCCGAGACCCGATTTGACATGTAGTAACATGCTAGGAACCTTGTAACATGTCTAATAACTTGGTAACATATATTTGGATGTATTTCGGTGATACGTGAACTATGTGCTATAACTTGTTGTGTGTTAACGTATGTTAAGTATACTTGCGTTATGGTATGTTTTGGAGCGTAAACATAACACGGGGAGTCTCGGGTCACCAATGGGATGTCGAGTCTTGTACTTTGGGTCAGTTAAACAGTCACGGTGTTTTTCAAACGAACTTGGTTATGGTCTGGACATCTAGGGACTAATTAACCTGCGGGTTATTAGTCTAAGTACTTGTAACTGTCGTATGTTAGGTCGCCACTGTACGGGACTAACATAGCAGCTGAGTTTACTCGGGATTAGGAGTAAAGCAACTTAAGGTGAGTTTACGGCCCCTCTTTTAAACTGGTTTTATACTTTCGGGGGAGAAAACATGTGTTAAAACGATTGTTTGGTAAATTCTGTCATACTATGGGTTCTAACGTATACTACACGATCTTTGGAAGTCCCGGGGGGAACCATGAATGTGCGGGTTTGCACAACGGGGAAATGTGAATAGCGCTATTGGGAGTGACCAACCCCGCTCGTCGGCTTGGAGGGCCGGGCGAGTGCATATTGTCTCAAACAGGAACAACAGGAACATTTGGAACTATTCGGGCACAAAACTGGTATTCGAGTTAGTAATGGTTTTCCAATCGTGGTAGTAGCAAAAAGTACGCCTAGCTAGCGTATACTGGTTTTCTATTTGTTATAGTATGGACAGGTGGACTTGGTATTTGAACTGCAAACCTGTGAACTCACCAGCATTTTTGTGCTGACGTAAACTTTTACATGTTTTCTCAGGTCGCTAAGGTAGCACATGGAACTAGGGCGCACGCGTCTGCACGGCGTCTAGATAGAGTTGCATGATTTCATAAACATTGAACTTTGGTTAATTATGTTGAACTTTATTTTGAATAAGCTTCCGCTGTAAACGGGATTTTAAAACTATGTTTTGGTATTGCATTAATTATATTTAGACTTGTTTATTGTGATCGTTGGTTTGGATCCTGGTTTGTCATGCGCCTCGCGGTAAAACTCCGCAAGTGGATTTTGAGGGTGTGACAGATTGGTATCAGAGCCAATGGTTATAGTGAACTAGGACTGCATGTAGAGTCTAGTCTATAGCCGAGTCGCACACACTAGACGATCACATGGTACTAAACGTTATAGTGGTTTACGTATGGTCTTGTCGGGGTGTCTCTAAATCGTTGGTCTTTCTGCGTTACATCATCCGTTCTATTTTAGGTTGGGTTACTTGCTTCCTAGGCAGTGTAGTCTATTGGGGTAACTCGTGTGCTCTTGAGATTTGTCCAAGGCTCGGACATCTCCCCTGTCGCACTCCAATAGAAACACTTGTCATGAACTACCGTAGTATTACGGTGTGTAGCTAAGAGTCTATGTTCGGTGATTTGAACTTTGAACTAGGAGAACACTTGGAGGACCATGTAGAGCGTTTTATCATTTTGGGTGCACACAAAATCATAAAACGAAATGCATGGAAGCACTAGTGAGCTCTGAGTTTGAGGGGATAGTCCTGGATTGGATCTGGCTTTGATCTTGTGAACATTAGTGGTTATCTTTAACTGCGAAACTAAATTTTCTCGTTCTTTCTGCCAGAATCATGTCTGGAGTGCGTGGAGGACGAGGAGGTGGTCGCAATGGTGGACGCGGTGGTGGTCGTGGTGGTGCTGGTGGTCGTGGTGGAGGTATTAACCTGTCACAGGCTGATCTGAACAACTTGCTCCAGGCTGCCTTTCAGTTAGGGCACAACGGTGGTGGTAAGTTGTTTTATCTGTTTTCTTTGCCTCATTGGTGAACCTTGTGTACGTTATTCGTGATTTATCATACGTTTCATTTCAGGTGGTCCTGTTGACCCACCCCCACCCATGTGCACCTATAAGATGTTCCGGGACTGCAAACCCCAGGAATTCTCTGGCACCGAGGGTGCGGTCAGTTTGCTTAGGTGGTTGGAGAAAGTGGAGTCGGTATTCCTAATGTGTAACTGTCTCCCAGAAGATCGGGTGAAGTATTCGGCTGCGTTATTTCAGGACGTGGCATTGACTTGGTGGAATGGTATCACCCAGAATATGGGTATTGGGGAGGCATATGCTATGCCATGGGAAAACTTTGTGCAGTTGCTGAAACGGGAGTATTGCCCGAGGGAAGAGGTACAGAAGCTGGAGCATGAGGTATGGAACCTCAAGATGACGGGATCGGAGATCGAGAAGTATACTGTGAGGAGGAATGAGTTGGCAGTGCTATGTCCCGATCTGCACGTGCCGGAGTATCGTAAGATTGAACATTATGTCTCAGGGTTAGTGCCGGAAATTGCAGGGTTAGTGGCTGCTGGGAATCATCCTACTTATGCGGAGGTAGTTCGATCTGCACATAGGATGACTAATTTAAAGGTGAATGAAGGGATTTTGCCGGCGAAAGGTTCGACTGCTAAGACTCCAGAGAACAATAAGCGCAAGTGGGAAAACGACGGGAAAGGGTCTGGGTCTGCACAGCAGGGTAAAAAGTTTGATAATGGGGGTTCATCGTCTTCGGGTAATAAGCAGGGTGGTTATGCAGGAAAACTGCCCAAATGCAACAAGTGTGGACGCCATCACCAAGGGAACTGCGACAGTAACCGTTGTCACCGCTGCCAGCGAACAGGCCACTATGCTAAAGATTGTCGGGTTACACTTCCATCGACTCAGGCTCCGACCAACAGTTCTGCTCCGACTACTCAGGGTACTACAGGGAAACAAGGGTGCTACAACTGCGGTGACACTGGGCATTACAAGAAGGATTGCCCAAAGCTGAAACAGGGTGGAAACAACGGGAATGGTAACAACGGGGGCGGCGGCAGAAATGCACGTGCCTTCGTCATTGGAGCTGCTGAGGCTAGGCAGGACCCTGATACAGTCACCGGTACGTTTCTTCTCAATAATCATTCTGTTAGCGTGTTATTTGATTCTGGTGCCGACAAGAGTTTTGTATCCATGGACGTTAGTCGACTGCTAGATGTAGTACCTGTACCATTAGAGACCAAGTATATTATTGAGTTGGCTGACGGGAAAACGATTGAAGCTACTAGTGTTCTTCGGGAGTGTCAGTTAGAGTTGTCGGGTTTATCGTTCCCCATCGACCTTATGCCGGTACCATTGGGTAGTTTTGACGTGGTAGTAGGAATGGATTGGTTATCTTTGTATCGCGCGGAGATCGTCTGTTACGATAAGGTTATTCGGATTCCTCTCCCTGATGGAGAATTTCTTTCTGTGTACGGTATCAAGGGTGGTGTTTCGCTAAACATCATCTCTAGCATGAAAGCCCTTAAGTGTCTTCGAAAGGGTTATCCAGCCGTATTGGCGCTTTTATCTGTTTCCTCCAGTGATGAGAAGAAAATTGACGACATTCCGGTGGTTCGCGAATTTCTTGATGTTTTTCCCGATGATTTATCTGGTCTTCCTCCTCATCGTCAAGTCGAGTTCGGTATTGATCTCGTACCAGGGGCTGCTCCTATTGCTCGGGCCCCCTACCGTCTTGCACCTCCCGAGATGCAGGAATTGTCTAGCCAGTTGCAGGAACTCTTGGACAAGGGTTTCATCCGGCCAAGTTCTTCCCCTTGGGGAGCCCCGATTTTATTTGTCAAGAAGAAGGATGGGAGTTTCCGATTATGTGTAGACTACAGAGAGCTGAACAAGTTGACCGTCAAGAACCGTTATCCTCTTCCACGTATCGATGATCTATTCGACCAGCTTCAGGGTTCTAGTTATTATTCCAAGATCGACTTGAGGTCCGGTTATCACCAGCTGCGCGTCAGGGAGGCTGACGTTGCAAAGACTGCTTTTCGAACACGTTATGGCCATTTTGAATTCTTGGTCATGCCTTTCGGTCTCACGAACGCACCGGCGGTTTTCATGGACTTGATGAACCGCGTCTGTAAACCGTATCTGGACAAGTTTGTCATTGTGTTTATTGATGACATTCTGATCTACTCCAAGAACGAGACCGAACACGGGGAACATCTGCGGTTAGTCTTGGAACTTTTACGACGGGAGCAACTTTACGCCAAGTTCTCAAAGTGTGACTTTTGGTTACGCGAAGTTCAATTCCTAGGACATGTGGTTAATGAACTAGGAATTCATGTCGATCCCGCTAAAATCGAAGCGATCAAGGACTGGGGAGCACCAAAGACGCCAACTGAGGTGCGGCAATTCCTAGGCCTTGCGGGCTACTATCGTCGTTTCATTCAGGGGTTCTCGAAGATTGCTCAACCCCTCACCACTCTCACTCAGAAGGATAGGAAGTTCGACTGGGGTGAATCACAAGAGTCAGCGTTTGAAGAACTGAAGTCTAAACTGTGTTCTGCTCCTATTCTGTCTTTACCTGAGGGTCCTGATGATTTTGTCGTTTACTGTGATGCTTCCATTCATGGACTCGGTTGCGTGTTGATGCAACGCGAGAAAGTGATTGCGTATGCTTCTCGTCAACTCAAAGTGCACGAGAAGAACTACACAACTCATGACTTGGAGTTGGGTGCCGTGGTATTCGCGTTGAAAATTTGGAGACATTACTTGTACGGTACCAAATGCACCATCTACACCGATCACAAGAGTCTCCAACACATTTTCGACCAACAACACTTGAACATACGGCAGCGTCGCTGGATCGAACTTTTGAACGATTATGATTGTGCTATTAAGTACCATCCTGGCAAGGCGAATGTTGTAGCAGACGCCTTGAGCAGGAAGGAATCTACTAAACCTCGTCGTGTTCGGGCGTTGCAGCTCACCATTCATTCGTCGTTACCTGATCAACTCCGTTCTGCCCAATTGGAAGCTTTGAAGGAGGAAAACCTTAAAGCTGAAACTATGCACGGTGCCGACAAGCACCTAGAGCGAAGGCCTGATGGCCTGCACTATTTCGCAGAACGCATATGGGTTCCTTTATTCGGGGGACTACGGGAGCTTGTTCTTGATGAGGCTCATAAGTCCCGGTATTCTATTCATCCTGGTTCGGATAAGATGTACCAAGATCTGAAAGTGCTTTACTGGTGGCCAAACATGAGGTCGGACATAGCCTCATACGTGAGTAAATGCTTGACCTGTGCTAAGGTCAAGGTGGAATACCAGAAACCGTCGGGTCTCCTGCAACAACCTGAAATTCCGGAATGGAAATGGGAACGGATTACTATGGATTTTGTCACACAACTTCCTAAGTCACCAAGCGGGAACGACAAGATATGGGTGATTGTCGATCGGTTAACGAAATCAGCCCATTTTCTTGCTATTAAGGAGACCGACACTATGGATCGTTTGGCTCGCCTTTACTTGAAAGAAGTTGTTTCTAAGCACGGGGTACCAGTTTCTATTATTTCGGATCGCGATTCTCGCTTTACTTCTCACTTCTGGAAGTCTTTGCACAAGGCTTTGGGTACCCAACTAGACATGAGTACGGCTTACCATCCACAGACTGACGGTCAGAGTGAGCGTACGATTCAAACCTTAGAAGACATGCTGCGGGCGTGTGTGATCGATTTTGGGAAGGGTTGGGAAGCTCATCTGCCGTTGGTAGAATTCTCGTACAACAACAGTTATCACACGAGCATCAAGGCTGCTCCGTTCGAGGCACTGTACGGACGGAAATGCCGCTCTCCTCTTTGTTGGGCTGAGGTGGGTGAGAGTCAACTCACTGGGCCCGAACTAGTGTACGAAACTTCGGAAAAGATCGTACAGATTCGAAATCGGTTGGCGGCGGCACGGGACCGGCAAAAGAGTTATGCTGATCAGCGTCGCAAACCACTGGAGTTCCAAGTCAATGACAAGGTACTTCTAAAAGTCTCACCGTGGAAGGGCGTCATACGCTTTGGGAAGCGTGGCAAACTCAATCCACGATATGTCGGCCCATTTACGATCCTGGAACGGATTGGGCCGGTGGCATATCGACTTGATCTACCGACGGAGCTCGGTAACGTACATAACGTCTTTCACGTGTCAAACTTGAAGAAGTGTCTGGCTGACGAGTCTCTCATCGTTCCACTAGAAGAGATCAAGGTTGATGATCGTCTTCGGATTGTGGAAGAACCTGTGGAGATCCTTGATTACAAGATTCGTAGCCTACGTCACAGCAAGATTTGTATCGTTAAGGTTCGGTGGAACTCGAACCGGGGACCGGAATATACGTGGGAACGGGAGGATCAGATGAAGTCTAAGTATCCTCATCTCTTTCCTAAGGAAGCGTTCGAGTCGAGACATATCTCTTCGGCAGCTGAATGAATCTCGGGTCGAGATTCCTTTTAACGTGGGGATGATGTGACAACTCGGGGTAAATCTCTCTTTTGGTTTCTACCTTTTGCTTGTTTCCTTCGTTACTTCTTTTGTTCTTTCTGTACTTGTACAAATTTTCGGGACGAAAATTCTTTTAACGTGGGGATGATGTGACACCTGGCAAATTCGGGTTAACAACGTTGTCTAGATGAAAGTCTACCTTAGCGAGTCACGCGTATATTGTACTTAACTGGGTTAGTTAAGTCGGGTTATGGTTCGGGAACTATTGGTTAGTCTAGAAGATCATTGGATGTTGGTCTAGAGGTTCGTTAGATGTCAGTCCTTAACCAAGTGTACAAACGGTGACGATCGGTAGGATCGTCAGGGCATACGGAACATACGAGTCTCGAGTCCCGGGAATTGGTGAACGAGTGTGAATATGTGTATTTACTTGTGTTATGTGTTTACAATCATTATGTGACTTGTCGGTACATTAATATGTGTTAACATATGTTAAAACGGGGTTCATGTGGTGTGACTGGGAATCATGTGGTGTGACTGGGAATCATGTGGTGTGACTGGGGTTCATATGGTGTGACTGGGATTCATATGGTGCGACTGGGGCTAATCGCATGACTGTTCATGCGATTAGGCCCAATCGCGTTACTGTTCACGCGATTAGGATTCCTAATCGCGTATAAACCTGCACAATCGCATGGAACGGGCTGGACGACTAGAAACGCCTATAAATACCATACTTAACCTCCTAAACTCAATTAGACAAACCCTAGTCGTCCCATAACCGCCCCAAACACTTAAACAACCTCTGGAAGGCGATTTTGATCAAAAACACAAGGTTTCAAGGTCTAACCATCATCCTTTTACAATTCCAAGGTTTGATTCTCATCCATAACACTTTGTAAACGTTTTTAATAAATCCCTAATGGTCCAGACCTGTTCATAAACGAAAAAGCTTTCTGAAAATCGTCAATAATGGTTGTTAATCGGATTATAACTAATATACATGCGTTATGGGTGTGTATGATTAGAAAGATAGGATTTTTATGATTCTTGATGATGATTTGATGTGTTATCATGCTAGGTCAGAATAAATATTGTTAGTATGATGATAGAAATCTCAGTAATTGGATAATAGGGTTATGATTACATGCGTTAATTGAATGTTGCATGCTATGTGTATGTGTTTGGATTGCTTTGGTTGCATGCAGGACTGATTTTACGAGGATGAACGAAGGGTTTTGGGTTAAACATGTTTAGGATAGTGTTTGGGATGATATTGGGTAGTTACACACGCTCTGGATCTGATTTGGAGCGTTAAACGCGCGAAAAACCGGAACAGCATGGTTACAGGCGAGTAGCAATGCTAATCGCCTGTAACTCATGCGATTGGGGTGCTAATCGCCAATAATATCATGTGATTAGCCCCAATCGCCTATAACTTCATGTGATTAGCCCCAATTGCTAGTAAGTTCATGTGATTAGCCCCAATTGCTAGTAAGTTCATGTGATTAGCCCCAATTGCTAGTAACTTCATGTGATTAGCCCTAATTGCTAGTTTTTACATGTGGTATAGCCCTAAATGCTAGTTTTACATGTGGTATAGCCCTAATTGCTAGTAGTTACATGTGGTATAGCCCTAAATGCTAGTAGTTACATGTGGTATAGCCCTAAATGCTAGTAATTCATGCGATTAGGATTCCTAATTGCTAGTTGACCAACCTAAATGCTAGTTGACTTTTCCTAATCGCGTGTACTGCTGCTGTAAGTGTAAATTAGCATTCCGAGACCCGATTTGACATGTAGTAACATGCTAGGAACCTTGTAACATGTCTAATAACTTGGTAACATATATTTGGATGTATTTCGGTGATACGTGAACTATGTGCTATAACTTGTTGTGTGTTAACGTATGTTAAGTATACTTGCGTTATGGTATGTTTTGGAGCGTAAACATAACACGGGGAGTCTCGGGTCACCAATGGGATGTCGAGTCTTGTACTTTGGGTCAGTTAAACAGTCACGGTGTTTTTCAAACGAACTTGGTTATGGTCTGGACATCTAGGGACTAATTAACCTGCGGGTTATTAGTCTAAGTACTTGTAACTGTCGTATGTTAGGTCGCCACTGTACGGGACTAACATAGCAGCTGAGTTTACTCGGGATTAGGAGTAAAGCAACTTAAGGTGAGTTTACGGCCCCTCTTTTAAACTGGTTTTATACTTTCGGGGGAGAAAACATGTGTTAAAACGATTGTTTGGTAAATTCTGTCATACTATGGGTTCTAACGTATACTACACGATCTTTGGAAGTCCCGGGGGGAACCATGAATGTGCGGGTTTGCACAACGGGGAAATGTGAATAGCGCTATTGGGAGTGACCAACCCCGCTCGTCGGCTTGGAGGGCCGGGCGAGTGCATATTGTCTCAAACAGGAACAACAGGAACATTTGGAACTATTCGGGCACAAAACTGGTATTCGAGTTAGTAATGGTTTTCCAATCGTGGTAGTAGCAAAAAGTACGCCTAGCTAGCGTATACTGGTTTTCTATTTGTTATAGTATGGACAGGTGGACTTGGTATTTGAACTGCAAACCTGTGAACTCACCAGCATTTTTGTGCTGACGTAAACTTTTACATGTTTTCTCAGGTCGCTAAGGTAGCACATGGAACTAGGGCGCACGCGTCTGCACGGCGTCTAGATAGAGTTGCATGATTTCATAAACATTGAACTTTGGTTAATTATGTTGAACTTTATTTTGAATAAGCTTCCGCTGTAAACGGGATTTTAAAACTATGTTTTGGTATTGCATTAATTATATTTAGACTTGTTTATTGTGATCGTTGGTTTGGATCCTGGTTTGTCATGCGCCTCGCGGTAAAACTCCGCAAGTGGATTTTGAGGGTGTGACAGTGGTACCGGATAAGGATGGTTCAAAACTTTAACGCTATGTTCCCGAGTTTTCTACCGGAAAGAAAAGAAGAGAAAGGAGATTTAGGACAGAAAAGAACGGGAAGGAAAAGAAATATATAACTTTATTTTGTGTTCCCGAGTTCGAAGGAAAGGAAATGAAAATAAAAATTTTATGTGTTCCCGAGTTGAGAGGAAGAGAAAGGAAAGATTTAACTTTACAATAATACCCTTGTTGGGTGTTATATTAGATTAAATGGAAGGATAAAATAGTAAATAACAAAACATTTTAATTGATAACTTTCCCCTCCTTCCACTTCCTTCCATTTTGGAAGGAAGATTTTAAACAATAATTTTCCTTCAACTTCCTCCCATTCTTTCCACTCCTTTCTTTTAATGAAACTCTGGAACACGCTTATTTTTCATTTTCCCTTCAATTCCTCCACCTTCTTTCCGGTTCCTTCCTTTAATGAAACTCTGGAACATAGGGTAAGGATTTAACATAATATCAGTTTCCTATTTTAAAGGGATTTTAATTATCTCCAAAAATTTCTTAGATTTCGAAATCAGTTTATCGATTTAGTTGATTTCAAAAATAATAGGAGATAAAACTAAGATCCTAAATTTCAGGAAACATGATCTGATCCGTTTTTAAACCAAAATATACTAAACTTTCAGTTTTCTTATGCGTTCGTAAAGAACATCAACCGAAAACATAAATTTAACCCAAATTCAAAAGCATAATGTAATAATTTGGATTATAACATGAGAATTAAAAAATATATATATGTATGTACATTTTTTTTTTGACAAGATCGTAATATCAAATTTATGAACATATATCTTGAAATCTCAAAACAAGATATCACATAATAATTTAGTTTTCATTCAACGCCGCCATTACTTATTAAATTAATTGATTTACGGCATAGTGAAAAAAAAATCATTATTATATTATTTTATCAAAATCGTCACAGCGGGATCTTGACAAAAAATTGGTAAAATCAATTTGTATCATAATGTTGATTTACGAATGATGCACGACTAACATTTACCAAAGAATAATATTGTGCACCGTGAATGAATTGATATAATCAACATAGCTCTGATACCACATGTTGATTATATTAATAAGAATATAAGGAATAAACATGAGATTTGATCATGTGTACCTGATATGCTTAACCGTTCAGGAACCTCAGTAATGGAAGACACCATCATCTTGATCGGGTTCCCTTTAGGGTATGCAGTTCTGATGGTTTGTGTGTTCTTGAGTTATGAACACATTGAGAGAGAGAGAGAGAGGGGATGGCTAATGGTGTTATGAATGTGTCAACCCTAATCTCATAATATCTCTTCATATTTATACATACCCAGGGGACACCCTAATAAGGCCCATCTAATGATAGTCCGCCCATCAAAGACATATCTGTTATTAGGTTTAGGATAATATTAATAATTGATCATCATTATATAAATGATTATAACGGCTATTGATAAATATACAAACATTACGTATATTTATTCCAACAGTGCGCACTAGGCACTGAGGCGCACTATCAGGGCTATTTTCAGGCTGATTTCCGGCCAAATTCAGGCTAAAAGTTGCATAAACCTCTAAAACATCCTAAAGAAGTCATGAACAAGTCATAAACTACCCTAAAACATCCTAAAGTGGCCCTAAACAAGCTTAAAACATCTCTAAATTCCCTAAAAAATGTATTTTATACTATGCGTGTAATTATAAAAAGCCCTCGTTTTTTATGCGCCTTGCGCCTAGGTTCCGGGCTCGGCCTGTGCGCCTTAAGTGCGCCTAGGCGCTTTGACAACTATGGTCTTATGTAAATAATTGAGTTGGAGATGAAGTCTGTAGATGTGGCATGTGACTAGGATTGTCAACAAGGAATGGCTTGGAGATTTATTGGAAGAAGTCAAGGCATTTTTGGCTGATGTATATAATATTCCAAGATATTGGGCTGGTCTCATAATTTCCAGAATGGGCCATATTGGGTTTTCTCATTCATTAATCTAGCCCAATACACATCACAAGAGTCAAGTCCGTAGCACAAGGTCCATCCGGTTTAGTAGGCATATGCCTTATTATAAATAGATTATTGACCCTATCTGTGGGTTTTTTGATAAGATTTGGGTATCACAGTTTGGTCAGGTCTTATTCTTTTGTGCCTAACTTCACACCTTCCAGGTTCTTCTTTTCATTGATCTAGGATTTCGTCTAGAGTTAAGATTTGAACAGAAAGGTAAAGATTGCTGCTTGAGTCTATATAATCTTTAGGGTGCGATATCTTGTATAGATCAGTATTTGAATCGTTGAGTCTGGTGTGTCTAGGTGTTAGAGTTATTTCTTTGTATTTTAAGAGTCAATGTATGTTTTGGGTTAAAACTTTTGGTTTGGGATTTAATAAATCGTATTTTAGAGTTTTAATATCGTGTTTTTGACAGTACTCTTCAAGACGAAAATCAAATCCAATGTTTGGTTAGGCTTAGGCCAATAGTTTGCTGGAAACGCTCATTACTGAAATTACCAAAGTCTTATGGACCAAAATCAGTAAACCACTAAGAGAGTATGAGGTATCAAATTGTAAATTTGAAAGAAGGGGATAATATAATATTCCTTTTTTGGGGAATCCTGAATTTGAAAATCAGGTAATTATAGGTACAGTAGGAGCATTATTCTAAGAATTCCATACATAGAGAATAAATATAAAGTCCTATAAATTGGTATATTTGGATGATTGGATCGGCTTTACTTAAAAATGGATCAAATAAAAAGTAGCTAGCTAAAAGCGATGGGCCAACACGTTGAAATCGCCCAAAGTATAAGTTTAATGCATACAACCTCGTAACTTAACATTAATCAGATATTAAAAGATCAAAGATAGAAAAACGTGTGTGCAGGTCAATTAATCTAGCACGTAATTTCAACCCCTACAAAAGATGAGATGTTTTGACGAATTGACGCTTATCCGATCCACTTGACCCATACAACTTGACACCTCTAAACCACATATGCCACACTCACCTTGAGTAACCAATACGCTACACTCTTACTATTTGTATACAAGTACATAAACTCAATAGCAAACCTTTTGATGAGTTGCAGGGCCTGATTATTTGCATATCCTCTTTCAACAATGCTAGGTGTGTCAATGATGTTCAACGCGAACTCTGACTGTAGTTGCTCGTTCCCCAATAATGGATTCACAGTGGAAGATTTTCCGACACCACCCTTCCCCATTACAAGAATTGTGAAACTGCCCCTGGCCTGTAACATATATAGGCATATAGCATAATCATCAAATTAAACAAGTGGTAAGCATATAAGGAATCGTAACATTTATGAAATCAGACCATGATACCTAGGGGTTACAAAATAGATACAACAAAGAATCATATTCACAAGTGCATGTGCATCAAGTTTCTATCTAAAGCTTACATATGTACTCAACCGATTTTGATACTAATTTATTTTTAAAAACAACCCATTTCTAAAAAATTCTAACCAGTTATGAATCTACGGTTAAACCACTAATCGGTTAAAACCGCTTGTGGTTTTAGTTAATAGACGGTTTCAGTTATTTTTTAGCACCTCTACTTAATAATGCTACATGTTGCTTACCATGACGCGGTTTAATCCAAGTCTTAGCATGTATTATTAGCATATATTATTATTATTATTATTATTATTATTATTATTATTATTATTATTATTATTATTATTATTATTATTATTATTATTATTATTATTATCCTATTTTAGGAATGTCTTGTCTAGGGTTTTGATGGGCTCATTAATATCATAGCCCAATTGTAATTCATCTCCCTATATAAAGGGATGTAATCTCTTGTTATGATTCATTCACAATAATAATATACCATAGACCACTTTTATGGTGAAATAAGCTCTGTCACAAATATACAGAGCAAGATAAGCTCTGTATATTCAAAGATCCACACACTCACAACAATAATCCAACTTGTTGATTGTTAAGATTATAATTTATGTAGGAAATTTATATTCTAGTAAAGTTTCTATATTATCCTTTTGAGCGAAATGTAAAATTTGTCTAGGAACCGAAACAACAGCCAGTGTCTTGCTTAATATAGAAACTGGAAACTGACATTCGGGTTTTAGTTCAACAATGACCATAATGAGTTACCTGTACGGCTTTCGAGCATAGTGATTTCAACAGTGATGATGGAAACGTCGATTTATTCAAATTGGTACTGAATTAAACTCATTATGAACCAAGGTGAAGATGAATCGTGTTATTCAAGGGGAGGGTTCTAGACGTAGAGATATTAGAGTTTGCACCATCGTTGAACATTGTGGAGGTGAAGATGTTGTCTGGGGACACAGTAGAAAGAGTATCATTACTTTTGTGATAAAATGTAAAGCTTTCATTGAAAGATACAATCTTGATATGAAAAGATGAAGGATGATCGTCATTTCATCGCAAAGAAATATAATTCTTGAAGATTTGATTAGTAGATCAAATAGGGCATTGTATACATATGGTCAATCTGTTCTTTGTTGGATCAATTTAAAATGACAGTTAAAACAAGAAGAACAAATAACCCATGGATGCCAATTAATACCCTTATAAGCAACAGCAAATAGATTCAAAGATTAGACAACTATTACTACTAAGAATTCATGATCTAGCATCAAGAAACCGATAAACAAGATCAAAAAGAGTAAGTAAATGCAATAAGATCATACCCTTTTAACTCCCGCTTCTTGATCCATCGGTGTCAAAAAGCAAACTTGATGACTCACCAGAAGAACCCGACAACATCAGAGGTTGCAAACACGGTCTGAGTTCACACACACAAAACTCTTCATATTCCTTTATGTCCCCTGATTTCTTTTTAACTTCTACAACCCTTAAATCATGTGTTAATTCAAAAATCTCAACTGTGATTATTAATCAGAGATCACTAATTAACAATATTCAAGTGAAAATAATCACGTGCTCTAATCACAAACTAACAACTTCAAACACCAAGGCAGATCACTAATTAACAACTTCAAACACAATAATTCGATTGAAAATAATCAAGTGCTCTAATCACTAATTAACAACAACTAATTAACTGTAAAATATAATTCATCCTTCAGAAACGGCATTCCAAAATCGTCAACAACTAAACAACAAACATAAACACAAACATAAACAATTAAAGCATACTCACCATCGATTTCACCAGCAGTAAAAATCGTGGGATGTAGGTGTTCTTGAAAGATGAAATTTGCTACAAATATGTGCTCAATCATATCATCTTGGTGTTGATTCTTGAAGAGGAGATATAAGGGGTGCAACAAAAAAAAAACAAAATACATAAGTAAAGATAATCGTTGAAGATTGAATGTACATGTTGCTATTGAATGAAGAAGAGAGTGTCGTAGAAAGTTTGAAGATGATGATTAGGGTTATATTCAATTCAGGCAGGACATGAAGGGATTTGAACAACGGTTTTAGAGCATGTTTAGCTCTCCTTATTTCAACCTCAACTTTTTACAAAAAGTCATAAGGAGTTTTGAAAAGTTATTTACTTTTCAAAAACTCCTTATTAAATAACTTTTCAAAAACTCCTTATTCATGTTTTAAAACCTTACTAGTATGGTGTCCGTGCGATGCAATGGGGAACACAGACACTTCTAAGGGTGTGTATGGTTCGGTTCAGTTCGATTATTAGTCTCAACCCAAACTAAGGCCAAAGTCATCAGTTAATCGATCTTATTAAACAATCGATTATTTGGTTCGATTTATATGGTTAGATTATCGGTTTTTAGTCTGGTTTAGTTAACTTTGGTTAACAACAAAAACCAAACTTTGGTTAATTTTTCTTTGCCTATATTTATAACTTTTATACATCCATTTCATGTACTTCTAACCAAAATTTTAACCATAGTTTGGCTTTGGTTATTAACCAAAAAATTAACTAAAATGAACTAAAAACAACAATCTAACCAAATTGACTAAACCAATTAATCGCTTTGTTAATAAGATTGATAAACCGATAATATCGATTTTTGTTTTGGTTGAGGCTAATAATCGAACTGAACCGAACGCAACCATGCACCATTAGAAGTGTCTGTGTTCTCTACTACATCGCGCTGGCATGCTGTTATGAGTATATGAATAGTTCCGTTTTAGTTTGACTGATTTCGGTTAACTAAGGGTACAAAAAGAAAACGATAACCGATTTTAAGTTAAATCAAATGTTGGTTAATTCAGTTTTCAATTGATTTTGGTTCAGTTTTGTCGCTTATTTTGTTTGCATTCGGTGAACGGTTTAGTTATTGTTCACTCCCAGATATTATTAATCACGTAGCAAATAAAAAATTAACAATACTATACTCAAATTAAATATAACAAAATGTCCATTATTATGATGTTTTTTTTTTTTTTTTTTTTGTAAAAGTATCAACGTATGAAAAAAAAATAAGACTATTTAAAAATCATGAGAGATAATTTGCTTAAAACAAGGAAAAGAAGTTTAATTATAATTAAAATAAGCAAAGTTGAGTAAAGTTTAAGGGATTAAAGTGTAACTAATATGAGGTGTTAAAGTGTAAAAACGTTTGAATGACTATTTTACCCTCATTTTAGGGTTGTTTATGAAAATAAGGTTCTTAACTTTTGGGTATCTTAAACTACCATTGCCTCATGCATTATAATATAGTATAGATAAGTAGAAGTTATAAGTCACCTTTTCCAAACACTTTTTTAACTTATCAACTTGTTGGAAAAGTAATAAGTTATAAGGAGGTGGAAATAAGGAGAGCCAAACATGCTCTTAGTCGGTTAGGCTTCCAATGAGGGCAGGGATGGAATATGAAGGGTATTTTTGTAAAAGTGTTTGGATACTGTAAAGGAAGAGGTGGGTGAAATGTCTATATTACCCTCTTAAGTGTCTTAATTGTCACAATTATCCCCATAATACCCTTAAATTTCTTGCTTAAATATGTAGTACATGTTGCTTGTTAACTTGTATGGAAATGCAAATGACCATGTTGTACATCACTCTTCCTTAATAAGATAATATAGATATAGATATGGTAAAGTAATAATAAAGATAAAGATAAAGATAAAAAGATAGAAATTAATAAACATTGGGTTGGGCTATTTATAATCTACAATTTTTTGCGGGAATTTAAGGGTGGGAATGGCCTAACCAAGTGTCATATGTCTCCACCCCATCTATCTATTATTAATATATATAAAAGAATTGAATATTGCTGACGTGACGTGTAATGGTGCCTTCAACCTCTTCATGAAACTGTCACATGGCATCATAATTGAAAGATTTTAGTGTTTTTGAATTATTTACTTTTTTAATTAAAAAAAAGATAAACATAAAACCCTAAATTTATCTCTCTATCTCTCAATTCTCATTTACTAAAATTAAATTGAGTTATTTTAGGAAAAAAAGAATTTAAAAACAAATTTAAATTTTTCTCTCTTATGTTTCCTTCCATAATTTTTAAACGTTAATATCTTTTATAATCAAGATTTTTTAAATAAAAAAATTACACCAAATTAACGAGCGTTTTATTATCTTTCCAACGAGTACCATAGTGCTATATAAAAAACGAAGAAAAGAACGACTATTTTTTGTGGGGTTTTGTTCATACAGGAAAAAAACACAGTGTTCAGGTTATTCATTAATCATGTTTTTTTTTTTAAACCAGGTTCTTATCTACGATGTTGAAATTCAGCCCAATCGTCATGCTATCATTGGAATTTTACTCTTCTAAAGATGAATAGTTATACTTCATCAAGAGAAGCTATGAGAAAGAATCGCGCAACACTGCAACACATGGTGTCACCTTATAGCAAGGTTATTTTTTTATTTATTTAATTACAAGAGTAATAATTATTACTATTAGTATTAGTATTATTAAAATGGTTATATTTTTCAACCTCAGGACACTCCCGAGATAAAAGCTAGTTTGTTATATTTTATATATAGATATAGATAACGAATAGAAAGAGAAAAGGAAATTGGGTTTTTGCGCTCATCATGAGTGGCCAAATCCTACCATAGATACAACCACATCCCACACAAATCAGTTAAGTTCCACTTGAAATAGTCACACGTCCCACTTGAATTGACTAGGGTTGGCAATTTTAGATACGAACAAGAATACACAACACGAACCTACACGTCCTTAACAAATTCAAGTATGACCTTAACAGATTTCGTGTCCTAAACAGGTCGACACAGATATACCTGTTAATTTTTGTAACACCCCAACCGATGGCGGGATCATCGAGGTGTCACGTAGTGACGATTGTTCAATAGCTCATGGACTAAAAATGTAAATATAAGTAGCAAACATTTCCATTTATTCAAAATGAAATACAAATAGTCTGAAAATAGAAATACAAAGCATAACAAAAGTTCAAGTTTTATTATAAGCACTAGGTCCAAAGCCTAAGCGTGAAAAGCACTCATGATCAAACTTCACCTAAAACATGTACAAAATAATTTGTTAACACATATAATGTATTGGTGAGCATATCTGTTTCGTTCAAAAGTAATTCGCAATTTATGTGCTATGATATTTGCAATATGTAAAATGTTCAAAATCAAGCCTAAAAGCGTTCAACAAACATTCAAAATCGATCATAAAACCATAACAATGACCAAGGACTCAATACGTTCAAAAGTCAATCAGGGGATATATGAGTTTAGTATTGTATGTAAACGTGGTCACGGTACGTTTAATGCATTAAACCACCTATGGGTGAACAAGTAAAATGAATTCACAAAATTAGGTGGTTCACATATTGGGTCAACGAGTCACGGTATATTTAATGCATTAAAACAACAAATGGGTCAGCGGATAAAATTGTAGAATGATAATTGTAGGACGATGGTGTCAACCTAATCACACAGATCATGGTCGAACGCCTCGTAGGCTCGACAGTGGACTTTGAAGAGTTCAGACCATAAGCCATGGTGGTTGGTCTCAACCTCCAAAGTTATAGCCGAAGAAGAAGAAGGATCTTAACTTATAAAGAGCACCTGTCCTGTCCTATCCATATCATCCAACAATCAAACGATGGATTGGTACCAGAAAGTCGAGAAGCCAAGAGCGGAGCAACCCATCAATGAGAACGAGATTCGTATTACTAGCCAGGGGAGAATGCGAAGCTACATCACATATGCCATGACCTTGCTTTAGGAAAAAGGCTCATCAGAAATTGTGTTTAAAGCCATGGGTAGAGCTATCAACAAGACTGTCACAATTGTGGAATTAATAAAGAGACGAATTGTTGGTCTTCATCAAAATACATCAATCGGATCCACAGACATAACTGACACATGGGAACCTCTAGAGGAAGGATTACTCCCCTTGGAGACAACGAGGCATGTTTCGATGATCACTATTACGCTCTCTAAGGTGGAGTTATGTACATCATCTATCGAGTATCAGCCGCCATTACCAGCTGACCAAGTGAAGGTGTCCACAGAATTTGAATATGAAGGAGACGGATCTCCAACTGCAATGGGGCAAAGGTCGTGGTGGTAGGGGAAAGGGGATATTGTTAGCCCAGAAATTGTGTAGCTTTACGCTTGTCTTTATCAAGTAAGTTTACATTTATTGGGCTTAGTTTAGTTATTGGGCTTGGGTTAGGCCATGTGGGCCAAGTGGTTAGTGGACCATATATATAGTTATGCTCTAGTTCATTTTAGGTTAAGCCACTTCATTTGCAAGACATAGAGAAATAATTCTAGAGAGCTTCTCTAGAAGCTAGTGGTGATTTGTGTGTTGTACCCGACAGTTTTCATACCATGTGCAATACAAGCAGCAATTTTATTATTGAAAAAAAATTATTAAGGAGATGCGAATTAACCTGCGAGAACCGACCAAACGCAGCAACAAATCGTCTTCTTTTGATCTTCAAATGATACCAAAACCGAGCCTTCGAAAGACTTCTTAGGCTCTAATACCAATTGTAAATCCAAGATCCTTCCACATTATCAAACAAATAATCGAGTGTGGAAGACAAGATTGAATGTAAGAACAAAAGATTAAGACAATGAAATCAATAATAAAATTGCTGCTTGTATTGCACACGATATGAAAACTGTCAGGTACAACACATAAATCACCACTAGTGTAACACCCTAAAATTTATAAATCGTATTTTATGATAATATAAGCACACGTGGCTTTTAACTAGAAAATACTTGGCAAAAGTGGAGGGACTAAACCTGCCAAAGCCTTAAACTTGACTTGTAGGCTTGAATAAAATGCAGGGAATATGTTTTGCCTGCTCATAACTCACGATCCAAACACCCTCTTGCAAACCAAACCCTAAAAACTCATAAACAAGCTTGAATCAAGTTCAATTCAAGGGGCTTTTGCTTGGGATAGCAAGAAATCGGACCTACTAACCTCGTGTAATCAGTAGGTAACTCTTGTTTCATTATATTTGATGTATTATAGCTTTCATGGAAATGTTGATAATCTAGGGTTTATATAAAAGTCGAATTGGGTGTTGGGGAAGGTGTCTCTAGTGCAAGGAAACCTTATTCCCAACAAATCTTTGTTGAATTCATGCTAGTTTATCAAATGGAGTGAAATCCCTAAGATAACTTGGTGGGTAATGATGGGTGTAACATCGCAAAATTTTCCCCAAAATTTCAATACATAAAAAGCCCTTATACATATATATTTTTTTTATTACACCTTTATCATTAATATTATACAAATGTGTCTAAGTCTTTATTTATCCTAACTCACAACTTATATACATACATAAATGTATATAAATAATAATAATAATAATAATATGATTCTAAATTCTTTTTTTTCAAATACAAGATTTTTTTTTAAATAAAGCCTTGAGTCAAATAGTCAAAGTCCTAGTCAAAGTCTTAGTCAAACAGTCAAAGTCTTAGTCAAATAGTCAATTCATAATAAAACCTTACTTTATGGTGTTGACCAATTTTAATGGCTAATTGACTCCAAAACTAGTATAAAAACCCACCTATGACCCATTATACTTTGCACCTCTAAATCGATTGTATCAATCCGATTAAACTTTCCCTCATACCTTTCTTCTATAGTCTATTACTTCTATAATTGAAGCTTTGATTACAAGCTCTTGTAATTGGCGAATTGGAAGCTTGATATTCTTTCTTTTTCGTTTTCTTCAATTTGGACTAGCTACGTTGTTGAGTCTTTGGGATTCGCCTCGCATACATTCACAACACATTATTCTTTTTTTTTTTTACGAGACATAACATTTTGCTAAGGTGAGTTTTACATAGCCCCTTTTCTATTTATCACCATTTTTGGGGTGAAACATGTTACAACATTATTTATGCAATTCAATCATCAATGTGTCTATGTGTATTTCTATGTTGCATTATGTCTTGAACATGACTAGGGTAAGCACAATTCTAGCATAAACATTCATCAGCCAAACGGTATACATTGATAGATCTATCGGACTGACAATCCCACCCGTATACGTGCCTCCTACAAAGGTTGCGTGGGTGTTTGTTACTGCAATATAAACGAGTGAACCATGAGCGTATGGGATGTACCACAATACAACAGTCACAATGGTTGATTATGCACTCGATTTACTTCTAGTATGTTTTCACATATGGACTAGATTGCCATGACACATGAATTGCACAACAATTTTATTCGATTATCAAAACCTATGTAATTCTCACCAACTTTTGTTGACCCAAAATATTTTCAACTTAACATGTTTCAGGTTCTACTTGCTTAAAGATTTGAATTAATGCTTGAAGATGTGTGCATAGTTTTATTCAATTTGATGTACGAATTCTTGTAAAACAATTGTATGTAATTTATTTAAATCATATAATGAAATTTATTATTTACCATGAGCTACTGAACAATCATCAATACGTGACATCCTGATGTTTCCGCCATCGGTTGGGGTGTTACAGATTGGTATCAGAGCCATGGTTGTAGGGAATTAGGTTATTAGAAAAATAATCTAGTCTATAACCATAGGATTTAACCAATACTTGCTTCTTTTACTTGCTATTCATTATCTCCCTCCTACTTCTTATCCCTACTTTCATCCTTACAAGAAGGTTGCTCTCCATCACTTGATCTACTCTCAGACTAATAGGACAAAATCCTCAGGTTTAACCTGAACCTCCTTGAGATCTCGTCGAAGTTCTAGATTTTAATAACGAACACGTGCAATCTGGAAGGGTGAACGCCTGTATTCTGAGTCTTCTGTCTAGGCTGGCATTGCGCATATATCCCAATCAGACGAGGGACCCGGATGCCTACCTGGGAATTCTCGGGATGAGTGTTCACTTATAGGCTAAAGCATGTCTTCATATGTTATTAGAATTTAGAATCTTTGATAAGTCAAAGTTTTCGTTTATTCGTTTTAATTAAATGAATAAATGATTACATTCCTTATATTACCTCATTGTCCTTCATTTAACCCATATCTTATTGAACATTCATTACCCAAATCACTTCCGTAACCGATGCCCTAAACTAAACAGAGATCAAGACCCTCCAGCTACTTAACAGCAAACCCCACCATTTGAATGATGTCTACTTTTTAATTCTATGTATTGACACTTTTTGATTCAAGTAATAAATTCAAGTATTATCATAACATCTGAATGCATGCTTGTTTGAATGTGAACTAATTGCTATATCTATAATCATACTTGCTTACTTGTACAACAATTAGTTGACTACCAAACTACCTACTCAACGATTGGTAGAGGTCATCATGTCTTTCCAACAGTCGGGAGAGGCCCTACAACCTGCTCAACGACTGGTGGAGACTATCGAAGGTGCTCAACAATCGTTAGAGTCATAAAAGGACGAAAAACCCTAATGTAAGGTAAATTGATAATTACGGTCCGGAACGTAATCATGAATTTACAGGTACGTTAAGGTAGTGAGAAATTTTATCAAGGTTTTCGGTTGTCGACCAATTGTATACCTGGTGATTTTCTTTTAAACTTCGGGACGAAGTTTCCAAAAGTAGGGGAGACTGTAACATCGCAAAATTTTCCCCAAAATTTCAATACATAAAAAGCCCTTATACATATATATTTTTTTTATTACACCTTTATCATTAATATTATACAAATGTGTCTAAGTCTTTATTTATCCTAACTCACAACTTATATACATACATAAATGTATATAAATAATAATAATAATAATATGATTCTAAATTCTTTTTTTTCAAATACAAGATTTTTTTTAAATAAAGCCTTGAGTCAAATAGTCAAAGTCCTAGTCAAAGTCTTAGTCAAACAGTCAAAGTCTTAGTCAAATAGTCAATTCATAATAAAACCTTACTTTATGGTGTTGACCAATTTTAATGGCTAATTGACTCCAAAACTAGTATAAAAACCCACCTATGACCCATTATACTTTGCACCTCTAAATCGATTGTATCAATCCGATTAAACTTTCCCTCATACCTTTCTTCTATAGTCTATTACTTCTATAATTGAAGCTTTGATTACAAGCTCTTGTAATTGGCGAATTGGAAGCTTGATATTCTTTCTTTTTCGTTTTCTTCAATTTGGACTAGCTACGTTGTTGAGTCTTTGGGATTCGCCTCGCATACATTCACAACACATTATTCTTTTTTTTTTTTACGAGACATAACATTTTGCTAAGGTGAGTTTTACATAGCCCCTTTTCTATTTATCACCATTTTTGGGGTGAAACATGTTACAACATTATTTATGCAATTCAATCATCAATGTGTCTATGTGTATTTCTATGTTGCATTATGTCTTGAACATGACTAGGGTAAGCACAATTCTAGCATAAACATTCATCAGCCAAACGGTATACATTGATAGATCTATCGGACTGACAATCCCACCCGTATACGTGCCTCCTACAAAGGTTGCGTGGGTGTTTGTTACTGCAATATAAACGAGTGAACCATGAGCGTATGGGATGTACCACAATACAACAGTCACAATGGTTGATTATGCACTCGATTTACTTCTAGTATGTTTTCACATATGGACTAGATTGCCATGACACATGAATTGCACAACAATTTTATTCGATTATCAAAACCTATGTAATTCTCACCAACTTTTGTTGACCCAAAATATTTTCAACTTAACATGTTTCAGGTTCTACTTGCTTAAAGATTTGAATTAATGCTTGAAGATGTGTGCATAGTTTTATTCAATTTGATGTACGAATTCTTGTAAAACAATTGTATGTAATTTATTTAAATCATATAATGAAATTTATTATTTACCATGAGCTACTGAACAATCATCAATACGTGACATCCTGATGTTTCCGCCATCGGTTGGGGTGTTACAATGGGTATGAGCAACATGTGTGCTCATAAGCTAAAATGAGTGTTTTAGAACTAAGAAGGTGAACTTGGGTTGTCAAATTGTCATCGTATGATGAATCAAGGCTAAATACTTGATTGATAGGCAAATGGCTCATAAACCACCCAAAATTATAGTCTTGATAATTCATGCCCACCAAGTGTTTGTTAAAATGTCCAAATGAATGAATTTGGACTAAAACTCGATAAATGTGTTGAACATGATACGTAAAAAAAAAGGTTGATTGATCATGTGTAACCATGTTGTTAATTATGATCCTAACCACCTAGGTGGATTACAATCTACTAGGTAGTAAAAAGAGGGGCTTCGGGAGGCCTAGAATCAAAGGAATCTCGGGTTGAGGTAAAGAGGAAGCACGCATAAGGTAAGTCACTCGATGACTTAATTCTTAATATGTCTCTAGTATGTTAATATGCTTAATTATACCTTTGTATATGCATTTGGGAATTAGACATTGTAATGTCACAAAAAGAAGCATAAATACGATACATGATTCATAGACGATTGCCTTAGATGAAGGATGTTAATATCCCATTTAGACTATCGGGTCAATTGGGTAAAAATGCTAGATAGACAATAGCTTAGGCCATGAGTTAACCTTAAGCCGGTAACGAAATCGTGCTAGTTGCTTGAGTGTATTCATAGGCTCAATGTTATCTACCTCAAGCTAGTCTAGAAGCAAAAAGGGCGCGAGCCAAGGTAAGTCATATCTATGACTTTGTAGGATATATATATATACATATATTCTCATGTTGGGTGTATAAATCATGGGTATATCTTTAGATGAGATGAGATTGTGATTACCAAGGGTCATAAGAAAACATCGTGTTTAGATCACGTTGCAAGTCATAGAGACCGGGCGAACAAGACCGAGAGAAATGGCACATGTGGCCATGGACACGAGGCATCGCAAACCCGGTATAAATGACTTGGGCGGAGGTTACCTAGTCGAGTTGAGGCTTGATGAGCATAGAAAAATCATTACTAGGCCTTGGAAATCATAAAATCTTAAAAACTTGGATGTATGCAAAAGTTAAAGGGTCAACATATTGATGGACATATAATTCAGGGTTCTTGGGTTAGAAACCGAACAAGGAATCTAAACATATCTTTAATCATGTAAGAGGTACGTATTATGACCCATTAACAAGTCCCAAGAATCCCCGTAAATGGCCTTGAAGCTGCACTAAAAGTGTAGCTTGGTGCAAGAAAAAGGGTAGTTTCTAACAGCAGGTTTACCCGCCCGGGTAAAACACTCACCCGCCCGGGTAACGGTTCTGATAAAAAAAATGGTAGTTTCTAACAGCAGACTTACCCGCCCGGGTAAAACACTTACCCGCCCGGGTCAAGGTTATGTAAAAATAAAAACTTCATTTTATTATTCTTTCAATACTATACATTCATAATAACGTATTAATGGGTTATTTCCTCGCGTTTAACCCTCAGGTACTCTATTATACTGAATGGATGATGATCAAGAATTGAACAAAGATCCGAACGCACAAGACTCGTCCGCTTCCGCAACTTTTGAGCTAAAATGGTTATAAACTTAGTTTTGGAAGGTGCCATTGGAAAACGTTTTCGCTATTAAAATCATCGTACGTATGTTTAAACCATGAGATACATGTGCAAATATTTTGTCAAAAACTCGTTGAGCTCTTAATGACGAAATCTCAAACTTTCAAATTAAGTTTATTAACTCGTAAATCTTCTCATAATACCTCTTTAAACGGGGTGGGTCTTACAAGTGGTATTCAGAACCGTTACCCGGGCGGGTGAGTGTTTTACCCGGGCGGGTAAACCTGCTGTTAGAAACTACCCTTTTTCTTGCACCAAGCTACACTTTTAGTGCAGCTTCAAGGCCATTTACGGGGATTCTTGGGACTTGTTAATGGGTCATAATACGTACCTCTTACATGATTAAAGATATGTTTAGATTCCTTGTTCGGTTTCTAACCCAAGAACCCTGAATTATATGTCCATCAATATGTTGACCCGTTAACTTTTGCATACATCCAAGTTTTTAAGATTTTATGATTTCCAAGGCCTAGTAATGATTTTTCTATGCTCATCAAGCCTCAACTCGACTAGGTAACCTCCGCCCAAGTCATTTATACCGGGTTTGCGATGCCTCGTGTCCATGGCCACATGTGCCATTTCTCTCGGTTTTGTTCGCCCGGTCTCTATGACTTGCAACGTGATCTAAACACGATGTTTTCTTATGACCCTTGGTAATCTCTATAGAAGCTCTCTAGAATTATTTCTAAAATGAAGTGGCTTAACCTAAAATGAACTATAACATAACTATATATATGGTCCACTAACCACTTGGCCCACATGGCCTAACCCAAGCCTAATAACTAAACTAAGCTCAATAAATGTAAACTTGCTTGATAAAGATAAGCGTAAACCTACACAATTTCTCGGCCTAACAATATCCCCTTAGGTTTATATTGTCTTTATCATGGCTTGATAGGAAGAAACATCAGTTCTTGATCTTCCAATATTGGGTTCTTTGTTCTTCTCTTGGAGGTGGGTTCACAACTTTAAACATCATCAGCTTTTGCTTGAACATCTTGCTGAAAAGAATGTGAGCACGCTTAACTGTGGAGTTCTCCTCTCATCCACTAGCATTAAGCCCAAAACGCGTTGGTGATTTAAGAGGCTTTGGATTACTTATGAACCAAGGATCTCTCCTGGCCACGACCGATGTGGGATTTGCCTAGGGTGTCATACAATGGTCCATGTTACTCTTCTCAGAAATCGGTACTGTTACAATCACCCCCCTTAGGGACTCATCGTCCTCGATGAGGTTTGCCCCACCATCCTGAATGGCACAGGAATGGCTCTGATACCATTTGTAACATCCGGCCCCTCTCACCACCAATATTGTCCGCTTTGCCCCGATGGGTTGCCCATCCAGAGCTCACGGATATGTTTTTGGTCGCCCCGGTGGAGACTTCCCAGGAGGTCACCCATCCTGATACTACTCCCACCTGAGCACGCTTAACTGTGGAGTTCTCCTCTCATCCACTAGCATTAAGCCCAAAACGCGTTGGTGATTTAAGAGGCTTTGGATTACTTATGAACCAAGGATCTCTCCTGGCCACGGCCGATGTGGGATTTTCCTAGGGTGTCATACAATGGTCCATGTTACTCTTCTCAGAAATCGGTACTGTACACTTAGTAACTCTTTTCTTTGTCAGATTTCTCTTTCAAGCAGTTTCTCAGGTACTTCTTCAGTTGTACTTTCATTGTCAAAAGATGATTCACTTCAGGTTCTTCTGACTCAGGTACATCTTGTCATTTAGGTGATGCATGCTTGTCAGCAACTGGAACTCTTTCATTATTCGTCAACCCCTGTTTCTTGCTTTGTATATATTTTGCAAATTCTCATAATTTTGTGAGCAAACAATTTATGCAACAGAGGGTCCAGTATACACATGATCACCGAGTACATCCGTGTACTTCCATTTTAGATTCTCAAAAACCTGAATTTCTTTCAAGAATCAGTCAAATCTTCAAGAATGGTTAATTGTATAAAAGAAAACAAAATAAAAATAAACCTCAAATTATTTACAATGCATCTTTTTGTGAGAAACATGTGCAAGAATATCATATCAGCTTTGTCATACTGTAACACACCGTTAGTATATTTGTTTTGGTAAACTTATTAAAGTGCCAGAAAGCAGTCTAAGACGATTACCAGCATCGTTTATCCACTTAGACAAACATACACACACGTCTTCAATTCCTATATTTTTCTTATTTTCTTAACGTGTGTTATACTGAAATAATCGTGTATCCCACATCATGACATACCCCCGCGATCAAGGTATGCACAAAGCTTCTTCATAATAGGTGAGTATATTGTTGACATCTGATTGTTTTACAAGGTCAAGATCATCGGTGATCAGGTATGTATGTATATATATGGATGCAATAGAGAGACCAATGGATTCTTGACCAGGGTTAGGGCTAATACCAAATTTTTGGTATGATCATCGCTTTAGGCTTTTGATTTGAGCCTTTAGCTTGAATTCTCTTTGAGAATATGGGTTGGCATTTCCTTATTGCTCTTTTAAGACGTCCTGGTTGTGCCTACGTCAGCATTTATGTGGATGTAGCAGAAGGGCAGCCAGGACATCCCCAGATGTATCTACAATTTAAAGACCTGAAATCTCAGACTTTCGCAATCTATCAATGCAAGATTTAAGACCATAAGATCATACGCCAATGATATGTTACCCACAAGTTACACAATCCATTGTATATAGCATGAACCTTTTGGACTGAGTTCGTTATGTAGTTTGTCTGCCAGTACATCATATAATGGAGCTGCAATCACACTTGATTTAATTTTCTTTTCAATTTTAAAGTGTGACAACTCAACAGCTGAAGTACTATCATTTCTTCTTTTTCGCACCATGAAATCTCATTTTCTGAATTTTTTTTAATGTTTTTATATTTTTCTTAGGGTTCTGATGATATATCCCCCTAAATTTGTGCTTAAAATTAAAAATTTAAAGAACAAATTCACAACCTAAAACTAAGAAAAATCTTTTTGTGTGTTTTTTTAAACAAATAAGAAATTTCATATAAATGCCCATACTAACTATACAGAATATAATGACCAAAACAAAGCATTTTCATAATTTCTATGAATTCATCATTGTAGTTAGTACAACTAAAACAAAACATTCAAAATACTGTTTGCTCATAATGATTAGATAAGATATTGTGTAACCAACCAAAAAAGTACTACCTTCTTTTCAACTTTTAGTTCATTTCACGTTTAAATCCCTTTTTCCATCGGTTATTTACCTTCAGGTTCATTCACACCCTTTTTCCAGAGGTATGAACAAAATCTAGCAAGGCCAAATGCATCTGGATGATGGGGGACATTTCTCTAGGATACGAAAGTATCCATTTTCACCCCACCCTGGACCTTGTGTATTCCTGCAGATCCAGTAATCAATACCGTTTTCACCCCCATAGCCTACAATGACTACAGCGTGAAGATAATTCCCATTCTTAACCGGAAGCTTAGTATGGATAATGACTTTCTCAATACAGAAAGTAGGATCATAGATATGTATACCCTTTTCATACTTCACAATATGTCTAAAATCAATAGCAGCCACGACAGGCTATTCTGTTACCGCATTTTTGAGCTCATCCTCGTTATGCTTAGGTCGTACCGATGCATACCTAACAATGGTAAAAGCATGTTCATACTTTTCACATTCACAATCGCCTTACCCAGCTATAAATTTGTAATCACTATCTTTGTAAACGTGACCCCCTCTACTTAAAATAAATCTAAAAGCTTTGATTGGGCTGTGATGTCGTGTGGATTAAAGGTTTTTGTGACTTAGTTAACTTTTATTTAAAAGAAGCAAGCCCTCGGTGGATGCGCCAAAAACTTGATCCAAAAGGGCTTAAGTCAAAGCTTTAAGTTGAAACACTTTTCAAGTTTCAAATTTATAAAATAAAACGATAGTTGCGAATTATTCTAAACCCACACTATAGGCAAGTGTACCTATCGAGTGTAGTATAGATTTCCAGCAAGTACCGAGTATCGAAACCAAAGACATGACTTCCCCTACTCAGTCCTAAATTGCTTTGATAAAGATAAAATAAAATAAAGAAAGATAGTGGGTGAGTGAGAGTGACCAGAATAAAAATCAATACCGACACAAAGTGCTGCTTCGGGATCCAACTTTATCTTGGGACGGATTAATAGTAGTTAATTAATTAAGTGGTGTGAACAAGTGCGCACTTATGCTTAACGTGGGGTTGCTACAACATTCTCCAGAGGTGATTGTTATCGTAAGACGAGCTGTGTTCTTGTTATAATGTGAGGGTCTCCCGAACCGGTAAGCTAGCCTCTCAACAATGACAGACAGACTACTCGAAAGTGTGTGCACCTAACCCCGAATGATCCACCTCCCAGTATTGCAATAAAGACATCTAGACACTTAAAACTTTTATGGACAACTTGCCGGTGGCCGGAGCATGACCAAACAAGAAACCACTTGATATCATAAGAGAGTCGTGACCAACCGGCACACGTGCATCTTTTACTTGAACCAATTAACCTTTTAAAAAGTGAGTGATCTATCATTAACTGTGCGGCAGTATAATGATGAAAGAAAAATAAAGACTATTTTTTTTTTTCAACACGGGTTCACCAATTCTTAACCTGCGCCAAAGCTATCACATAGACAATGAAGCTAAGTCGCAAGATTAAGCCTTGGCTTATCACTAGGACCAAGTATAAAGACCGTACCGACCCTAAGTGAGATCTATGGTAGTAGAGGATTAAGCCACTAAGTGTGTGTATTTCTACCCACAAATGGGCCAATCACTACTCGCAGGATTAGATTAGCTCAAAAGTGCATGGGTTGTTACACACCATGGGTACACTAATGAGTCCTCCCACTTCCTACCAAGACACCCACAAAACCAAAGACTAAGTAATTAGTTAGTTAATTCATCAAACAAAGTTTTAAATGAAAAGAATTAAATAAGAACACAACACCACTAATCAAATAAAAACTATATAATCCATACCAAGATAAGTCTTCACCCAAGCAACACTTAATTAATCTAGCCAAGCATTGGCTGTACAACTTGCACACTATAATTGGTGTTGGAAGAACACATAGTTGTGAGTGTATGTGGGATTAAAGAGGGTGTTTGGGTGAGTTTTAGTGATCTCTCTCTCAACTCTCAATCAACAAGTGTTTATGGAGTGATCCCAGGCTCCAAAGGTCACTTGCAAGACCCTCATGGTGGCTGAAATGAGTGAGAAACTCGGGTGGAATGGATGGGTGAAGGGATGCTCAAAATGAGGGGTGGAGGCCTCTATTTATAGGCAAACCAGCTCAAGCACGCCCTCGACAACGTTCTGGCACGCCCATGCGCGACAACACGTATTGTTGCAGAGTCATTTTGTGCAGAATGTCCCCTGAGGTGGTTGGCACGCCCGTGCTCAGCATATTATGTCCCCTCGCTATCAGTTTTGGTTGGTTTTTGCCTTGGAGA
The DNA here is from genome assembly GCA_028751855.1 of Ambrosia trifida. NCBI lineage: Eukaryota > Viridiplantae > Streptophyta > Magnoliopsida > Asterales > Asteraceae > Ambrosia > Ambrosia trifida. Next base: position 42,362,458 of record CM054123.1, on the reverse strand, counting down.
ACACGCTGGAGTAAAGCACGACCGTGCTGCACATTGGAGCACGCCCGTGCACATCAGAAAACCTTAGATTTGACTCCTGTTGACTTGGAAATATTGACTTGTTGACCCGGAACAGTTGCACGGCCATGCACGGTCAAAGAGCGACCGTGCTGTATCTAAAACTTCTCTGAAAGTCTTTAATTCCTTGTCTTTCGTGTCGTTTTCCTGCCTGGCCTTCAAAACTTGCATGTGGAAGACAAGGTTGTTGTACCATATGCCCTTTTGTCCCCTAGAAGCTTGTTCTCCACTCAAAACGTGTCTTTTCTTTTCCTTTTTGTTTTTTTGCTTCCAAGAACCTGCATTTATCTCATAGGAACGATTTAGATATATTTTATAAAGATAAAAGCATAATAAATGTACAAAAAGGAAGATAATTACATATGTAAAACATATTAAATTATCGGCACATCAGGCTGCCATAATCGTATCCATGATTGTACTTATTAATCAAACTTGTATTAGTGTAACTTTACTTTTGTCCCCCCCCCCCCCTCCGCGAGGGTCACACATATATACATTATATGTGCACAGCTGTAAGCGGGACTTTGTTATTGAAATAAAAAGGTAGATTATTACATTGAAGATGTGAGCTTTGAGGTACGTGCATTTGGATTTTTTTATTTATCAAATTTTCGTTTCATTTTCGTTTCAATTTATGAAGTTCAGTTTAAAGGGTATATGGCATTTTTTTATTGTTGTGTTTTATCTAACACTTTTTTGATATTTAGTTATTGAGTTTGGAGAAGATTTCACTGTCTTTGATGACATGTTTGAAGATTTCCTGTCGTCTTCGCTGTTTCTCAAGATCAATATTTGATTTACTGGATTTTGATTATACATTTGGATGCTATTTAAACGTGTGTTGATTGTTATGAATACATGATGTCGGCTGATAAGGTTATAAGCAAAATTGCAACCAATAGAATTTTGAAGGAGCTAATAGAGTGACAGGTTAATCTTCCTCTGGATATACACATAAAGTCACCACCAATCTTCAAACAATTGATTAATCTTTCACTTTAATTTATCTATTTTATTCCGATTGAAATTCAATCAATCGGAATTTCAATGTGGTGTTTCTTGAAATTGGATGTTTGACTAAATATTCAAAAATTTGTTTATGAATAATGTGGGAATGGATCGTGTGAGAACCACATTGAGTTGTGAGAACTAGAGAACTCTTGTGGACCATTGATCTTATGATCCTATGGTTAAGATTTAATCTTGGTGTCTTTTTTGTCTTTACATGCCAATTAAAAGATGATTATTATATTTTAATATAAAAAAGTACAATAAAGGGTATTTAGGTAAAAACACCATGAAAGAGAAAATAAAAATTATAATACTATTTTAATTTTTTATTTAATTATTAAAAAATCATATTTTTAAATAAAATCTGATGAGATGATCTACCGTGATTTACACTGGTGTAATTATTTACACCAGTGTAAATCTGCCATACACAAACTTCTACAAAAATATGTTTAGTGTAAAAACCAAACAAAACATATGATAAGGATGATTTACACTGGTGCAAATTACACCAGTGTTTTACTAACATCTATATAAACCAAACATCCATGATTTTGTATGATTTACACTGGTGTAATTATTTACACCAGTGTTTATTCGCATCTATATAATCAAAAACCTCTATCATTTTGTGAGATTTACACTGGTGTAATTATTTACACCATTGTTAAAAAAAAACCACAACATCAACAAACAAAATATATTGCATAATTCGTATTTACATTGGTGTTTTCTTACATTATTCGTATTACATCAGTGTAAAAAAACAAACATCTATAAAAACATAAAAAAATTACACTAATGTTTACTTTACATTTTATAAAAAAAGAAACCCTCGTAATCATCACCTTCACATCGTCATCGTCTCCTTAAAAAATACACACAGTATTTTGGATCTTCCATGCTAAAAAACACCTTCTAATGATAGTAAAACACCCCTTATTACACCATTGTAAAAATAATAAATAATAACAACAATAATAATAGTAATAACAAATAAAAATAATAATAATAATAATAATAATAATAATAATAATAATACCTATTGTTATCTTCATCACCATCACCAGTCGAACCACCGTCTTCAGCCTGCCATCACCACCGTCTCCCACCGCCGTCTTCATCGTCATTACCGAACCACCATCGTCTTCAAAAACCCTCTGCAAAACCCCCACCGTCGAAACAAAACCCCTCTGCAAAACCCCTCTTCCACCGTCGTCTTCATCATCATCGCCACCACCACATACCATCGTTCAAAACCCCTCTCTCCCACTGGTATGTCTTCATCGAACCATCCCCACCCCATCGAACCACCTGTCACAACCATCGAACCCTCTGCCACCACCTGCAAAAACCCACCATTATAAAACCCTCTTCAACAACCCACCGGTCACCCTCTCTCTCTGCTCTCTCTCTCCCTTCGAGATCTGTCAAACCACCCCTGCAAAACCACCTAACCCCACCACGTCGTCGTAGATCTGCAACCCACGATCTGCAACCCCTCTGCAAACCACCATCATCAACCCCTCTGCAAACCCACCGGTGGAGAGAGAGAAGGAAGAAAGAGAGAGGGAGAGACGAGAGAGAGAAGAAAGAGATAGAGAGAGCAGAGAAATAGGGTGAAGAGAGAGAGAGGAGAGAGAGAGAGTGTGATTTTAAAAAAAAAAATCAGTAAATCTTTTTAATATATAAAAGGTGATTTGGGTGGGGTGGGGTGGGGGTGGGGTAGGGGTAGGTAATTTACTATCTTACCCTTATATTATTATATTGATAATATGGTAATGTGTGGTCAAGAATAGTTCCCTAGTTCTCATAACTCAAGGTAGTTCTCATATGATCCGGATCCTGAATAATGTTGCTTTTGTTTTAATTTGCATAGGTTATTGAATATTGAAGTGAACTAGCTTATACCCCGGGAGCGTCCCGGGTTGATAAATCTAAGTAAAGTGAATAAAATTAGAAGTATCTAAACTATAAAAATGACATCTATATAGCAATTACCTGTTGGAGAGCGTCCCGGGTTGAAATATCTAATATGACAACATAATTAATGACTTGCCAATATATGATTAATGAATATTATTATTATTATTATTATTATTATTATTATTATTATTATTATTATTATTTTAAACAAATCTCTGCCATAAGTTATCATATTCTAATATAAAAAAAAGGTAATTGGGTCGGGTATCACCTAATCCCAGGCCCGACCCAAAGCCACGATTTTTTTAAAACTAATTCCAAACCTAACGCAATACCTGTCGGGTTACAAAAAATAGTCGTTTTTTTTTCTCCGTTTTTTATATAGCACTATGGTACTCGTTGGAAAGATAATAAAACGCTCGTTAATTTGGTGTAATTTTTTTCTTTAAAAAATCTCGTATATGAAAGATATTAAAGTTTAAAGTATGAGAGAAAACATAAGAGAGAAAATAATAAAATTTTAATATTTAAATTTAGTAGATTAGTTATTTAATAGATTATGTTAAATAATATTTAAACCATATTTATTTATTTTTTTAATTGGTCTAGAGTTGCCACATCACATCCTATATGGCATCTCTCAAAAGAGAGATTGCATAATATTATGACATGTCATCAAAATGGCTTTGTTTTATTATATGTATAGATAGATAGATAGATGAGAGCTCAATTTAGTGTATTCATTCATTTTGTTGGGTTAATTGTTATTTACGGTTAGTTAATTTTCTGATCTTGATTCGAATTCTGATGGGCGAGTTTCAATACTCGTGTCATCGGCTTATTTTCTACTCTACTTAATCGTCTTCGTTTTTGTTACTTCTTTTAAAGTTTGCAAATGTTCATCATAATTTATGAACACATGTCGAAATTATTGATTTATTTCTTCTTAGTTGATACTTTGTAAAAGGTTAAACCGAGTTAGGTTGTAAAGGGTAAAACTTTTTACGAGCATGTGTAGTGGAGAGGCTTTATAAGGCGTTATGGGGAATAAAATATTATAAAGTAATAGAAAGACATCACCTTCCCGGCATGATCGGTAGCATTGATTGCACGCATTTAGTATGGCGAGCATGTCCTAGGGAATTACGAGGACAATATATGAGAGGGGATCACCAATACCCTACGATCATGCTATAAGCGGTTGTTTCACAAGATATGTGGTTTTGGCATGGATTTTGTGGGCCCCCTGGTTCGCTCAACGACATAAATGTCCCCCAACAATCCCTAATTTTTCTTACCCAACGAAATGGAACGGCGCCGCAGTGTCCATTTACTTTAAATGGCCACTTATATAAACGTGGATATTATCTTACCGATGGCATCTACCCAACCTGGTCTACGTTTGTGAAAGCGTTTCGATATCCGACCGACCCTAAGCAAAAGAAATTTGTTAAGGCGCAAGAGGCGGCAAGGAAGGATGTTGAGCGAGCGTTCGGAGCATTAAAGGGGAAATGGGGAATTACCGCACGACCCTTGAGGCCGACGACTGTTGCTAGGTGTAGCGTCATCGTCTATACGTGCATGATATTGCACAACATGATCATTAAAGACGAGGGGCGTGCGATATCACCGGTCCACATACGCGATCCCACTATCCTGCCGTTCTTCGACGAACAAGCCCTTGCGGAGTTGACAGAATCCACTACGCATTTCCGACTTCGAAATGATCTCGTGGAACATCTAGACGCACTTGATCTACCGCACCTCGAAGCGAACACCTCCGACTCCGAATAGTTTTTCTTTTATTTAGTGTGTTTGCATTTCTATGTTTTATTTACTTTTATTAGACAAAATTACAAAAAACAACCTTTATGTATACCCAAAATTGCAGCTTTCACCTTTATCTTTAAAAAGCTCGATAATCAACCTTAACCTTTGTATTTTGTTGCAAAACCAAACCTTTATCACTAACTGAGTTAGTTTTCCAAGTTAAGTCTCCTCTCATGCTTTGCATGTGAGGGCTTTTTGGTCTTTTTCTTTGTTTATTTATTAAAATGTTTATTTTAAACAAAAACCTTATAAACATCATCTTCCCCAATCATATAACCAAAACCTAGACCTAACCTTTGCTGCAACTTCAAGTTTCCATCCATCCATACGTACCCAGTTACCTACCAACGAGTACTCTTTCATCCTAATAATTATTTACCATATTTTCATTTAAATTGTGATTGATATCTATCTCATCGATCATCCTTTGCTCAAATTGAAACTAGGTTTCAACGTTTTGTAGATTTTATTAAATCCTTTTTCAGGTAGATAATTTCTTTACTGTAATAATTAAATGGACAAAGTTTATAACTTGTAGTTGGTTAATTACTTAATTGTGATAATTAGAGCTGCTTTGTTATTAACTTATAATATTTAATTGGATACTGTAGTATTCTCAAATTTGGATTTTTTGACAGTTTGAAATTAGGGTTTTGAGTGATTTGAAGGCTTGATTCAATCTAGTGTCAGATTGATTATTTTTTTTAAGGAAACATGAGGGATAATCTAATGGACAAAGTTGACGCTCTCGGTGAGCGTCTCAAGATTGGTGGATCAGAGGTGGGGTAGAAGATTTCTGCAGGAACGAGCTCCATGAGTTTCAAGATGAAAGCGTTTTTTCAAGTTCAAATCACTCTTTGAATTAAGTTCTTTTTCCTCAATACTTCAGCCGCCCTTTCCTCTTCACTCAACTCCGGCATCCTCTGTTTTCTGATCACCGTCGCTGATAATAATAATAATAATAATAATAATAATAATAATAATAATAATATTTTTATTTGTGACAATACACACTTTCTTCTTAATCGTACCGTAACGACATAGTTTTCAATCTCCACAACATCTCAGATCTCTCTTTTCTCCCTGAACATATTCTCCTCGATCTCTTTCTGTGTGTAATCAGGTGATTCAGTAGGCTTCTTCATTCACAAAGTTGGTAATTAGTTAAAATGTTGATATTATTGGAAAAAATTAAATGTTGCTATTTTTGCCAATTTTGGTGGCTGGGTTTTAGTAGTATTTTGGGGAAGATGATGTTTATAAGGTTTTTGTTTAAAATAAACATTTTAATAAATGAACAAAGTAAAAGACTAAAAAGCCCTCACATGCAAATTATTTACCCTGCCTGTCACCTTAAGCCGCATTCTCTAGCAAGATTTATACTTTCCCATGTATCTTAAATGAACCAAAACACCATACAAATAGACTCGCTATTCATCTTCACTTTATTAGCAACCTTTGGTCGTATCTAGTTGCGCAACAAGAAAATGAAAAACCAATGAGGTAAATTAAAATTATTTATTTCAGTGAATAACATAGTGGGCAAGTTGGCCCAAGCTTAACTACGGCCTTGTGTCAGCTGCCCATATTTTCGTTGGCCCAAGTTCCACCAGGATTTATTTCAAACCTTTAATCAAAAGCCCAAGTGATATAAAAGTTTAACAATCCCTTTTCTTTTTTCTTTTTCCAAAAACTAATTAACTCAAATATTACTGAAAATAGTAAATTACATTTGGTTCAAATCTATCTATATATATATAAAAGAAAACGTATATGCTGACGTGGCGTGCAATGGATGCCTCAACCTCCCCTTGAGAGTGCCACGTGACATTATAATTGAAAGATTTTAGTGTTTTTGAATTATTTCATTTTTTAATTAAAAAAAGATAAACATAAAACCCTAAATTCTCAATTACTAAAATTAAATTGAGTTATTTTAGGAAAAAAGAATTTAAAAATAAATTTAAAATTTTCTCTCTCATGTTTCTTCCCATAATTTTTAAACGTTTATATCTTTTATATACGAGATTTTTTAAAGAAAAAAATTTCACCAAATTAACGAGCGTTTTATTATCTTTCCAACGAGTACCATAGTGCTATATAAAAAACGGAGAAAAATCGACTATATTTTGTGAGGTTTCGTTTATACAGGAAAACAAACACACAAAGTGTTCATGTTATTCATTAATCATGTTTTTTCTTTTAAACCAGATTCTTATCTACAATGTTGAAAATCAGCCCAATCGTCATGTTATCATTGGAATTTTACTAGGTATACTTCATCAAGAAAAGTTAAGAGAAAGAATCGCGCAACACATGGTGTCACCTTATAGCAAGGTTATTTTTTATTTATTTAATTACAAGAGTAATAATTATTACTATTAGTATTCGTATTATTAGAATGGTTATATTTTCAACCCCGGGACGCTCCCGGTAAGAATTGATAGTTGCTGACATGACGTTCAATGGTGGCATCAACCATCTCTTGATTATGCCATGTGACATAATGAGATGCAATGGTTACAACTTCAAACTTAAGTGTTTGTTTAGTTGATTAGGTTAGTAATTATAAGAGCCATTAGAATGTGAGAAATTAGAAAGATGTAATGAGTTTTTGAATAGTTGTAGCTTGCATAAGTGATTATTTAGATGATTACTGATTAGGTTTTAGATTAGAGAATATGAGTTATTACTTATTAGAATACTATGAAAATGCAATGATTGAGAGATTTTGTGGTTAGTTAACTTAAGCCATTTGCAATAGGTTATCACGTAAAATTAGATTTTTCAACCCCGAAAACATATATAATTCCTCAATAACTACATATGGACATAGATACGTTTTATAAAATCTTTCGTAGAATTCATTTTTCTTAACTAAATTGGTGACGAGTAGTGATCTTATATTTATAGTAATTAAACATCTTTAAAAATTTCTGTAATCTGTTATCGATATTTTTTTTGGACCGGAGAGCCTCAACCCCACAAACTTGCGCTGAACATGATTTGACACTATATATCCGCAACTATCCCCACCTTTGGCCACCCCTAAAATCTATTAAATCAAATGTTGAAATTTGATGTTGTGGAAGTACTTTATTTATTGTTGAAAATGGTATCATCCAAGAGTTCTGGGCCCATATCTTATTTGGAGTTTTATGGTTGTGTTGGACGTAAAGACAGTCAATAATTTCTGCTACTCCAGATTTTTTGAGAGGTCTTGTAGTTTGTTCACAACTTAATTATTATTATTATTATACTAGCTGATTACCCCGGGAAGGTCCCGGGGTTGAAAAATTTAATATGATTTAATAAAAAATGATAAAAGAAGAAAACTCAAATCACGAAAAGCGTAAATAACTTAAACATAATCAATCTTAGTTAAAAAAAACATTTATTTAAAAAGTTAAAAAAATAAAAACATAAACCATATTAAACATAATACAGTATTAAAAGGATAACATTCAACATATAATCATCTTCACGTAATTTAAAATATGTTACAATTTGACTTTGACTTATATAGATGTAGAATTCATGATGGGGGTTGAAAAATATAACAATTCTAATAATATTAATACTAATAGTAATAATTATTACTCTTGTAATTAAATAAATAAAAAAATAACCTTGTTATAAGGTGACACCATGTGTTGCAGTGTTGCGTGATTCGTTCTCCTAACTTCTCTTGATAAAGTATACCTATCCATCTTTAGAAGAGTAAAATTCCAATGATAGCATGGCGATTGGGCTGAATTTCAACATCGTAGATAAGAACCTGGTTTAAAAGAAAAAACATGATTAATGAATAACCTGAACACTTTGTGTTTTTTTTTTTTTTTGTATGAACATAACCCCACAAAAAATAGTCATTTTTTTCTCCGTTTTTTATATAGCACTATGGTACTCGTTGGAAAGATAATAAAACGCTCGTTAATTTGGTGTAATTTTTTTATTTAAAAAATCTCGAATATAAAAGATATTAACGTTTAAAAATTATGGGAGGAACATAAGAGAGAAAAATTTAAATTTATTTTTAAATTCTTTTTTCCTAAAATAACTCAATTTAATTTTAGTAATTGAGAATTGAGAGATAGAGAGATAAATTTAGGGTTTTATGTTTATCTTTTTTTTTAATTAAAAAAGGAAATAATTCAAAAAACATTAAAATCTTTCAATTATGATGCTACGTGGCAGTTTCATGGAAAGGATGAAGGCACCATTGCACGCCACGTCAACAATGTTCAATTCTTTTATATATATTAATAGATATTACTTATTATAAGAGAAACTCAAAGAAAAATATGTAATTATATTTTCTGTAAATGTAGAAATGATTTCAGCTTTACAATAACAAAATATACTACATTTAAAAAAAAATAAAAAATTGGGCACCCTACATTTTATTTAATGTGTTACTCTTTAAAGAAATAAGAAATTTATAAAACCATTATCACAATTATTGTTCTATTATTATTGTTATTGTCTATTAATGGTTTGACTATCATGATATTATCATAAAAAAGTTAGCCTTTTCATCATAGTAACTTATTTTCTACACATTAAAATTGTATTGTATTATCCAATATAGTAAAATAATCGAAGAAGTTTTAGGAAGAAAGAATCTTGGATCTATCAATAACTTCTAACAGGTTCAAAAAAACGCAAAACATCATTTTGGACCCACAATTTTCAATATTTTTTCAATATACACAATTGAACACCTCATAACCTCCAAAAAAGTAAGATGAGTACTTACATCATGAGTCTATCAATGACATCAAATTGTCATATGGGTTCAAAAAAATACAAAACACCATTTTGTGCCCATTATTTTCTAATATTTAAATTGAATACTTGCCACATGTTTTTACGATTTTTATAAATTAATTTAAGCAAAATTACTTATTTTTTTATTTTTTGTTATCTAATAATATATATTCTTTTAAAAGATTTTAATGACAACCACTCATAAGACTATTGTTAAGAGGTAATTTTTTTAGGAGCCGTTCATGTAAAAATAAATAAAACAAATTTAATTACGATTACAAATTAAAAATGAAAGCAAATACTATACGATTACAACTGAAAGAAACAAAATACAAGAATGGAGTAGAAGCAGAATAAAATGTAAAAGCTGAAGGTCGTGTTGAACACGAGACCCTTAAAACAAATTCCGAGTCTATTATCGATAACTCGTTTTGTTTCCCAGGGTACAACAACCGGAACAGCAAGAATGCTGCTGGAGTTGGCTCTGACCCGAAGTGTACCTGAAATAAGAAGATTAGACAGAATAGATTGCTGGAGAGGAGAATTATAGGTGATTTCAGAACAGTGTGTGTCTGAGGTGTGTATTCAACCAAGACTCTCATTTGTTTATACACTAGTCCTTAAGTTGAAACAGTTCGGAAATCCTTTAAACAATGAAGCTAATATGGAGGTCAAAGAGAGGTACCAAGTTTAAGTCTCGCAAGAGACAAGAATTATTGGGAACTTCCTGTGACGGCACCCTAGATTGTATCCGGGTTAATGGAATGGTGACAGGTTATGCCCGGTTTCGGAGAGACTCCTCTCCAATTCAGTTGGTCGTTCAAAAAAGAAAAAAGTGTACAACAATTTTAACAAAAAAAAAAACAGTGTAACTGTGATTATAATCTTTATGAACATATTAAGAGTAGCAAAATAACAAGATAGTAATGTATTTAAGTAAATTCATCGTGTCTTAACTTGAGCTCGGGTTAGGCTCATATAAAAATTTGACTCGTTGATTTTAACAATACTATTGGGCAATTCCTTCATTTCGAGGGCCTGGTCTAGTGGTCTTGACATGGGCGACCTTATAGTGTACCAATTAAAGCAAGCGGATTGATTATTCAAAACAGATTATGAGTTTTGGAAAAGCAGGGGTGGAGCTGCTTATAGATTATTGCGTTTTGGTAGCCTAAAAAACTGATTATCTGCGTTTAAAACGCAATCCAAACACTAAAAACTAATTATCTGCGTTTTCAAAACGCAATAATCTAAAAATCGGATTCAAAACGCAATCCCAAACACCCTCTAAGTTAGCTATCTAATTCTAATACACCAAGAGTGTGAGATCTTGAGTTCAAGTCTCACAAGAAGCAAGAAATTTACCTTTCAAAAAAAAAAATTCTATACAGCCTTAAATTTGAAACACAACAAAGTTGGGTTAGGTAGCCTTTTATAATATAATCATTTTATTTGTCATAGCCTATTGCATTTATCAGTGTTCATAACATTATTATTCTTACTTCTTAATTCTTCTAAGTTTACACTTTTTTCTTATTTACTAATCTGGGATGGCAATTTATGAATTTGTTAGAAAAAAATAATGTATGTTATGCTAACTTTATCATGAAAAAACCCTCAAAACCAAAATTTTTGCTTAAGACACTAAAATGGTTTAAGGCGTTGTGAGCTTTAGGGACGAGCATATTGCACCGAATATCAAACCGATGCCGTACAGAACCGAGAGTGTTCGGTATCGGTACTCACATTTATAGGTTTTCGGTTTCGGTATCGGTACGGGATCGGTATCGGTATTTTAAGGTAAAATACCGATACCATATCAGTACCAAACCGATACTGTACCGTACCGTATTTTTCGGTATCGGTATTGGGTTTTATGAGTTTTCGGGATCGGTATCAGTTGGTACCGACACTGTCCCGAGCTCATCCCTAGTGACCTTATGTTCCTAAGTCCTAGCGAGTTTTCTTTCATGTTTGTGTATTTTACCATATCAGTACCGAACCGATACCGTACCGTATGTTTTCGGTATCGGTATTGGGTTTTGGAAGTTTTTGGGATCGGTATCAACTGATACCGACACTGTCCTGAGCTCATCCCTAGTGACCTTATGTTCCTAAGTCTTAGCGAGTTTTCTTTCGTGTTTTCATGTTTGTAGTATAATTGTAACACCCCAACCGATGGCGGAAACATCGAGGTGTCACGTAGTGACGATTGTTCAATAGCACATGGACTAAAGTGTAAATTTGAATACATTGATTAAATAATTTATTACATTGAAATGAAATACAACGATTCTAACTGCCAACTAAATTGAAATACAACGAATCAAAATCTAAATATAAATCCGAAAGCTTAAAGAATGCATCTCAAAACAACCTGAAACATGTACAAAATATTTTGGTCAATACAAAAATTGTATTGGTGAGCATACCCTGTTAGTATACATATAGTAGAAAAGTGTTTCGCAATTCATGTGTTGTATACTGTTTGCAATTATGTAATAAGTAATATCCGTTCAAAATCAACCCTAAATAAGTATCAAGAATCAAGAATCAAAAACATTTTTAGTAATATGAGTCACAAGACAATGACCAAGGTCTCTCAACAGAGTCACAAGGGGTATATACCATAGATCTATTCATTGAAATGCAGGACCTCAAAGGTTAATGATTTTGACAAGTCATAGACACACAAATTAACATAAAGCAAACACACATGAGAATTGCATTTAGTAAGAAGTAATAGAAACTTGTTAATAAGCACATGAATCACTCCAAAATAGTAAAACAGTAAAAAGGGGAAAGATATACTCACAGTTTGCGAAAGCGAGCAAAATCCAGCTTAAGCGGTCGTGAGCTAAGTAATGGAAATTCCGAGGAATTCAACCTATAATGTGTAAGCATACTAATAAGGAAGTGTCTAAAAAGTCTAAGGTATCTAGGGTCTAAGGCATTAGGGTTTGCTAAGTCGATTTGGGGAATTAGAGTTTTTATGATCAGTCGGGTTAATGTAAAAGTTGTATATCACAAATAATATATGAAAGGTTGTAAATGTGGTTTGAATAATATAATTATTATCAATTGAGTATTTAGTTAAAAATATGTTCAAATAATTAAGACAAAATAATTTAGTTTATTACTTTAACTAATTATTGTAAATAAATACAATAATCATAAATATTGAAATAAATAGTTACGAGTTACTCAAGGATCCATCAATGACAATAAAGACTTTCAATCATAAGACATTTCTATTTTATAAGAAAAATATTTATAAAATAGATGTTTAAATAGTGTAAATAAATAAATGTTTAATTATGTCGTAATTGATAAATAACGCTAATAATACAAGACATGATCCAAAAATGCTATTTTTTATAGAAATGGATGATTTCTGATGTAAACAAATTAGAATAATTTTCTCATAATTTATATAAACTTATTTATATTTAAAATTGATTTAACGAGATTAAATTATGTTTAAATGATTAAAAATAGGAAAATTAATAAAAATAAATGTTTTTCTGAATCAACTATTTTTATTTCAGTTCATAATGATTAGAAATAATTTATCACAAATTTTGAGATTAACATCATTTAAAATGAATTTTTTATCAATTAAATATGATTAAAACAATTTAATTCAATAAAAATATAAAAAAATAAAACATTTTTTTCAGAAACTAAAAGTGTGGAACTTTTCTTTATGGTGTCAAGAAGCTACACCTAAATTTTTATAATTTTTGGATAAAAATTGGATTTATTATGAATATTTAAAGATTTGCATATATTAATAATTGTAAAAAAAAAAAAAACAAACAAATGAAAGGAAAGATGAAACTTGTTTAAAAATAATCTGACCATGCCTGGGTTCGAACCCAGGCGCTCTGAATGCAACAACACACCCTAAACCACTATGCCACCATAAGTCTTTGTATTTTATTTAGAATTATAAATATAAGAATATTAGTTCCAACTCACCTTCTTCCCCATTTCAAAGCTTAGAACCCTAACCCTAGCCCTAAATCTAATAACCCACATACAGACCGATTCATAGCTGTTATAAGAGGGCTTTCGTAGAGTATGATGTAAAACATAAAACGGCAATAAGAACATGGACTCACATCGCGATATGAAGATTGAAAAGAAGGCTTCTTAGCCGAACTTAAATCCTCGATTGCAGGTATATTGGAACGTTTTTATGATGTATTTTTCGTGGGATTTCAAGGGAGTGAGTGCAGAAACGATTAGAAATGCTCGATTTATAGTATTGTGCGTACTAGAGACGCGTTATGTAAGCTTCATCAATACCCGATCGGTTATAATCATAACCCCCTTAAATCATGATTAAAGCTTGTTAAAACCTTGTAACAGTCCTATAATTGATGGAGAAAAAACGTTTCGGGTCACTAGATTTTGAAACGGACCATTAAACTTGAGAAAAGACACCCGCCGGAAATATACTCGCCGGCCGGAACTCTTGGCCGGATGTCGTTCAGAACAGGAAAGGAAAAGCGGGAAGAAGAAGGGGAATCAGCTTTGAAGTTTGATTATTTTGCACCTTTAGTCCCTCTAATTTAACCTAGGTTAATTTTTAAGGTTTCTTAGTTAGTATTTCCTTTATAAAAATTAACTAAGTTAACTAGATTACCCCAAAAATGTTTTTTAAACTTTATAAAACTATATTTTTTTTCTTTTACGAATACGTTTCAACATACGCGTTTGATTAAAACTTATACCCGATACATAGAAAATATATAATGTTAAGTTTTAAATTCGTTTTAAAATTAAATTGAAAACGACGAAACTTTCAGGGACTATAATGGAAATATTAAAAGGGCTATTATTGTCAATTTGACGAAAGACGAAGGTGACGGATGTCACAGTCTCCCCTACTTTAGAAAATTTCGTCTCGAAATTTCTTTCAAGTGGAGGCTACTATGAGATTAAAAGACATTGTAAAAGTCTGCTATATTTTTAAAAGAAAATTTCATTATTTATGAATCGACAACATTTAAAATAGTTGTCTAATACCCACAGTAAAAGTTTCAAAATCTTCGACAGTTGGCTCAAGTTGTAGAGTTGAGAGTTAGATGGAAGGTTTTGGGAATGTTTAACGGGTGAGGGGCAGAGGTACTAATGAAGCAGTCTCCCCTACTTTAGAATGGTTTCTTACTGAACTTTATTGAAGGTACGTAACAAGATTTCAAATAACAGAGCGTGTAAGAGTATACAAGATTTGTGTTTTCTGTGTGGGTGGTCAAGAGAAAAAAACCCTAGGAAGACGTAATGAAGCTCGTGTAAGAACGTTCTTATTGAAAATAATAGCTATTAGTCAACTATCTAATAAGGAGGTAGTAATGGGTAACGGGTCGGTTCTTGGTTAGACTCCTAGTCCGTTCCCGCAGTATCGTTTATGCTTATATATAGGGTGTACCGCAGCTGACCCACCACACTCCCGATACTTTGGACTCGTACTGATTATCTACCAACAGCCTATTTAGAATCACACACCACCCTCATGTACCTGTAAGCCCATGATTGCGTTCCGGACCGTAATCATCGATTTACCTTACACTAGGGTGTTATGCTTTTCCATAACCCTATCCTAAGTAATACTAGAAATAAATGCGTGCAATCAGAATGTAATAGCCACTGTAATGAAATAATGTTCAATCATGACATGGTTAGAGGTCCTTCCCTTTCGGGTTTTCCCTTTAACCGTAATGAGAATAAAATGTAAGTATAAGACATGGTTAGAGGTTCTTCCCTTTCGGGTTCACCCTTAACCGGTAACTTTTGTTCACATCGTTGACTCTAAACACTCATATTGATAGACCCTGAGGTTTACACTGTTCCCCTCGGATTGAAGAAATACTCTAATCCGAGTCGTACGTGGGCACCGGCTTAGATCTCATACGAGTTATCAACTAGTATGTTCGTTGGCCATGATGATGAACAAAATAATGTAAAGTATAACAGGGTTTTGCTCAAAACAGGAAAGAAAATATGCATACCAAATATGCGTTCAAGTAAGTATATAAGTATAGTCATAAAATTCTGACTGAAAGAATAATATAAAATAAATCGAGTAAATCGCACAATTGCACAAAATGAAAGTAAACGAGTTGAATTAATGCAAATAGGCAATGTGAAAATAATCACAAATAACGTGTCAGAAATAACTATAAATAAAAATGGTGCAAGATTAAAATAATGAAATTTATGGCAAATGAATGTGCACGGAACGAGTGTATAGCCTACTGACACGTAAGTTTAAAATCTAATAATTTTACATATATGCGTTATACCATAAAAGACATTTAGCAACATTCTGATAAAAAGATGTCCATTCTTTTGTTAAACCAAAAGTTTTGCAACTGAAAAAGTATAAGTGTAAAAGGTAAATTTTCGCAGTTTACTCGACTTTGTGATATTGTTGAAAGAATAGTTAGTGATGCATGAGAATAATTTTTTTTAGAAATCGATGTGTGTTTTAGATTCAAAACCGGTTCATTTGAAAAATCCTTGTAAATACACATTTTCATGTGTCTATGAGGAGTCGAATTTGAAAAATGTTTGGATACGTTATATGAAAACAGGAGGTTTAAATTTGGCCTTTAAAATATGCAATACAAGTTTGTAAGATGCAAAATAAAACCATTTCATGAAGTATGTGTTAATCTGATGTATTTTAAAATACCAAGATTTAAAATGATGTGAATGATAAAATTAACGTATGTAATAGATTACCAATATTTAAGAAAGTTCATAATCAACGAGATGTGGATTTCACTCCTAACTCAAAGATGTATTTCAAAATTGAAAACGATTGTGGAATGAAACCAATCACTAAGTTAAGGATATCACTCCCAGCTTAGTGGTTAAGTTTCTTTTTGAAGGAAATGCTCTTTGAGGTGTGGATGTCACTCCTATCTCAAAGATATATTCCTAAGATAAATAACCTATAGAGGAGTGAAACTAATCACCAAGGTATGGATACCACTCCTAACTTGATGATATCGTTTCGTTTGTGAAATACGAGTGTCTTCTTCGCCAAGAAAAATATCGAAAGAATAACGAGAAATAATCATAACGAAAATATCGTGAAAGAAAATAATAGGAAATAAGAGAAATATAAACGAGAGGACTCGTGAAAGTAAGCTTAGTTATAGACTAGGCTAAAAGGCATTCTAATAACCTAATTCCCTATAACCATGGCTCTGATACCAATCTGTAACACCCCAACCGATGGCGGAAACATCGAGGTGTCACGTAGTGACGATTGTTCAATAGCACATGGACTAAAGTGTAAATTTGAATACATTGATTAAATAATTTATTACATTGAAATGAAATACAACGATTCTAACTGCCAACTAAATTGAAATACAACGAATCAAAATCTAAATATAAATCCGAAAGCTTAAAGAATGCATCTCAAAACAACCTGAAACATGTACAAAATATTTTGGTCAATACAAAAATTGTATTGGTGAGCATACCCTGTTAGTATACATATAGTAGAAAAGTGTTTCGCAATTCATGTGTTGTATATTGTTTGCAATTATGTAATAAGTAATATCCGTTCAAAATCAACCCTAAATAAGTATCAAGAATCAAGAATCAAAAACATTTTTAGTAATATGAGTCACAAGACAATGACCAAGGTCTCTCAACAGAGTCACAAGGGGTATATACCATAGATCTATTCATTGAAATGCCAGGCCCTCAAAGGTTAATGATTTTGACAAGTCATAGACACACAAATTAACATAAAGCAAACACACATGAGAATTGCATTTAGTAAGAAGTAATAGAAACTTGTTAATAAGCACATGAATCACCCCAAAATAGTAAAACAGTAAAAAGGGGAAAGATATACTCACAGTTTGCGAAAGCGTGCAAAATCCAGCTTAAGCGGTCGTGAGCTAAGTAATGGGAATTCCGAGGAATTCAACCTATAATGTGTAAGCATACTAATAAGGAAGTGTCTAAAAATTCTAAGGTATCTAGGGTCTAAGGCATTAGGGTTTGCTAAGTCGATTTGGGGAATTAGAGTTTTTATGATCAGTCGCGTTAATGTAAAAGTTGTATATCACAAATAATATATGAAAGGTTGTAAATGTGGTTTGAATAATATAATTATTATCAATTGAGTATTTAGTTAAAAATATGTTCAAATAATTAAGACAAAATAATTTAGTTTATTACTTTAACTAATTATTGTAAATAAATACAATAATCATAAATATTGAAATAAATAGTTACGAGTTACTCAAGGATCCATCAATGACAATAAAGACTTTCAATCATAAGACATTTCTATTTTATAAGAAAAATATTTATAAAATAGATGTTTAAATAGTGTAAATAAATAAATGTTTAATTATGTCGTAATTGATAAATAACGCTAATAATACAAGACATGATCCAAAAATGCTATTTTTTTTATAGAAATGGATGATTTCTGATGTAAACAAATTAGAATAATTTTCTCATAATTTATATAAACTTATTTATATTTAAAATTGATTTAACGAGATTAAATTATGTTTAAATGATTAAAAATAGGAAAATTAATAAAAATAAATGTTTTTCTGAATCAACTATTTTTATTTCAGTTCATAATGATTAGAAATAATTTATCACAAATTTTGAGATTAACATCATTTAAAATGAATTTTTAATCAATTAAATATGATTAAAACAATTTAATTCAATAAAAATATAAAAAAATAAAACATTTTTTTTCAGAAACTAAAAGTGTGGAACTTTTCTTTATGGTGTCAAGAAGCTACACCTAAATTTTTATAATTTTTGGATAAAAATTGGATTTATTATGAATATTTAAAGATTTGCATATATTAATAATTGTAAAAAAAAAAACAAACAAATGAAAGGAAAGATGAAACTTGTTTAAAAATAATCTGACCATGCCTGGGTTCGAACCCAGGCGCTCTGAATGCAACAACACACCCTAAACCACTATGCCACCATAAGTCTTTGTATTTTATTTAGAATTATAAATATAAGAATATTAGTTCCAACTCACCTTCTTCCCCATTTCAAAGCTTAGAACCCTAACCCTAGCCCTAAATCTAATAACCCACATACAGACCGATTCATAGCTGTTATAAGGGGGCTTTCGTAGAGTATGATGTAAAACATAAAACGGCAATAAGAACATGGACTCACATCGCGATATGAAGATTGAAAAGAAGGCTTCTTAGCCGAACTTAAATCCTCGATTGCAGGTATATTGGAACGTTTTTATGATGTATTTTTCGTGGGATTTCAAGGGAGTGAGTGCAGAAACGATTAGAAATGCTCGATTTATAGTATTGTGCGTACTAGAGACGCGTTATGTAAGCTTCATCAATACCCGATCGGTTATAATCATAACCCCCTTAAATCATGATTAAAGCTTGTTAAAACCTTGTAACAGTCCTATAATTGATGGAGAAAAAACGTTTCGGGTCACTAGATTTTGAAACGGACCATTAAACTTGAGAAAAGACACCCGCCGGAAATATACTCGCCGGCCGGAACTCTTGGCCGGATGTCGTTCAGAACAGGAAAGGAAAAGCGGGAAGAAGAAGGGGAATCAGCTTTGAAGTTTGATTATTTTGCACCTTTAGTCCCTCTAATTTAACCTAGGTTAATTTTTAAGGTTTCTTAGTTAGTATTTCCTTTATAAAAATTAACTAAGTTAACTAGATTACCCCAAAAATGTTTTTTAAACTTTATAAAACTATATTTTTTTTTCTTTTACGAATACGTTTCAACATACGCGTTTGATTAAAACTTATACCCGATACATAGAAAATATATAATGTTAAGTTTTAAATTCGTTTTAAAATTAAATTGAAAACGACGAAACTTTCAGGGACTATAATGGAAATATTAAAAGGGCTATTATTGTCAATTTGATGAAAGACGAAGGTGACGGATGTCACAATAATCCAAGCTCGGGGCTACGCAGATCGACTCGAACCCACTTGTTTACCCGACCCGACATATTTGTGATTCTAATAGATACTTTTATTTGGATAAGTGAATATGTGATACAAATAGAGTGGAAAAATGAAACAAATGGTACCCTACTCGAGCTTCCAAAAACCTAATATGGGAATGATATTTTCAGAAACAAGAGAAAAAATATCTGACTTGCACATATTATCTTCAAGGGGGTTAATTGAAAGTTGTATAGAAAATAAAGGGCTTTTCTGCATCAATAAAACAAGTCAGCAAAAAAAAAAAAAAAAAAAAAAATCAATGCGATCGAGGGCCCACCGATGTGGCGCCAATTTTGGGGAGTTCTCTTTATTCAGTATCTCTCACACGTGATAAAGCTCTATTTCCGTGCGCGCTCGACATTGTGACACGTGTCAGGTTTTTAAACTTTTTTTTACGTTACTTTTTTTTCATGTAGAAGTTCCACTAAATACTTTTGAATTTGCCCCACCTCACCTATTGATATGGTAAAAGTGTTTGGGTTTAAAAAAAAAAAATTGGGAGTTCAAGCCTCTTAAGAGGCAAAAAAAAAAAAAAAAAAACCCTTTGAATTTGGTATGATACATATTATGATTGTCTCGTTTGAAAAGAAAAACATGTTAATGAAGTAAATATACAAGATTTGTTTTAAATTTTGCACGCTTAAACTGAGGTTATGACAATAAAGGTGAATGAAAGGTATGTAAATACATTGTTACTTGTAACTAATGGTGAAGCTTGACCCGAAAGTTCGGGGGTCGGAAGTCACTAGTTTCGGGGGGTCGAAAACCAATTTCGAGGGGTCGAAACCCTATATTTCCAAAATTTTCTATACGAACACTATATAATCGGAACTTCTGCGCGAAAATTCGGGGGGGAATCAGTCACCCCCGCCCGCCCCAAGCAAGCTACGCCCCTGAGTTGTAACAATTATATATAGAGAATGATTGTTATATCATAGATCCTACCATTTGCTTAACATGTTTGGTTTGCATAATTTTCTTAAACTAAAATGAAAAAGTATTTAGGGGCTGTTTGGTAGCCTCTTAATCAGCCTCTTAACCATTCAGGTCTGAATCATTCAGCATTCAGACTGTTTGTTTCAGCATCTGAATGGAATGATTAAGTGCTGAACCATTAAGCTAATAAGGGATACTGAATGATTCAGCTCTTAACCATTCAGAGTCTCTTAACCATTCAGACCATCTTAATGATTCAGCACTTAATCAACCAAACAGCCCCTAATCCACTCAATTTCTCTCATGTAAATGACTTCAACATCCATTCTAAAATGTGAAGGAACTCAACAAAAGAATTTGAAACCTCCACCCATGTGTCGCAGTCTTCATCATCGCCACAATAGCTTCCCTAGCCGGTGTTGACACCATGCTTCCATCAATAACATGCCTATTGAGGATTATATTATTAAGCATAATGGGCCATTATAGACCAATATAAAACATAAAGGTGTTAACCGTCAATCAACATAACTAAAAGGACTTCCATCATCCTTTAAAAAACTGATAATAATAATAATATTAATATATTTGAAGCTCCCTTAAGTCCTTAACTAACAGTTAACCGCATTCTACACTAATCCCCTCTTTTCAACCTCCATCACTCATCTCTTATTTCCACACACACTTTGCAGATCCCTATAACAATATTAATAATAATAACATTTCATCACATATTTCAGATCTAATTCGTCTCATAACTCCATAATCTGTCACTTATCCGATCAATTACGGTAACATTCTCTTTGTTTTTATTAATATTCTGCAATCTTTCATGTTATACTCGATTAATCAATGTATACATCGATTGAACTGATACGACGGCGTTTTGTGCCTGAATTGTTTATGTTACTGTTACGAATGTGAAACTGTTGTGTTAAATTGTTTATATATAGCTACGGTACTGATTCTTGCTCTGTAATGAGGTTTTGTAGCTTTTATTTGACAGTGACATTGAGGAGGAGAATATGAGCAATTCGATAGGGAACAGTTTGCTTCAATCGACGGTTATCATAAAACATCAAACTCAGATTAATAATAATAATAATAATAATAATAATACTTTGTTTCAAGCTAAAGCTACTTCTCAGATACGGAATTCATCCTCCTTTGCCTTGACCTCTATATTATCCACCGATTTCCGTGGCCGTAGGTTAACTGTCAGGAAATCACGAGCGCAGACGAATCGTTTGGTTTCCGGTCTTGTTCGAGCGGTTTTAGCCACGGATCAGACCTCGGAGGTACTTTTGTTGGCAATTTGTTATCTACTTTAACTTAATCAGTTTGATATCATTGGCATGTTATTTTTTAATGATTTCATGTTTAGGTTTTATTTATTATTGTTTATTTGTTTGGATGAAGAAAGAGATAATGATATTTAGGGATATCTTTTGAGCATAGGTTTTGCATGCGTCTTACATAATGAATATGCTGCTTACAGATGAAAAGGTTGTAAAAGTATTATGATATGTGATAATGTGAATTTGTTGTTTAATAATAGGTCATTCTGGATGGAGAATATGTTTTTTTGGTTTTAATTATAAAAGGGTGTAGAATGGGCACGTGTACAGAGTAAAGTGATTTAATTTGCTAGAAGTGTGTGATTCACAGCTTGCTGATAAACAAAGTTTGTGATATTTTGTTGTCTTTTGTTGTGACTTAATTAATTATTGATGAATGTAACATGGTTTACATAAAGTGTTTAGATGTGTAAAGCGGCTTGCTTTTTCTTTTTGGTAACTTATAGAAGACTCATACCTGTTTCTCCCTTGGACGTAGCAGTTTCATGTATAGGAACCAAACATCAGGGTTAAATACTCAAGTAATCGACAACTTATGTGGCATATAAAATGTGAAATGTGGAAGTCATGACTTCCCACAAAAGATATAACATTTATTATGGATTGGCAGAGAAATATTTCTGATTTTGATGGGAAACAACTTGTTATGTGTTGCAGTTAGCTCAATTTTGGAGATTAAACATTTTGGATTGTTAAAATGGTTCAATAGCATGTATTCAATGTAGCAGTCCATACTTGAGAATAAACTACCTTAACGTTTGCATTTAGTGTACAGCTCCCTAATTTCTAGTTGCATACATCTCATTACTTTTCATACTTCCACTGCCTTGTGCCTTCTGTGTTGTTGGTAGAGATGAAATTTGAATATGCGTACTTTTCGTATTCTCACATCAGATATGATCTTTTTATATAAACTATGCCCAATGATTCTTTTAGTCTTAGTGAGAAGCATCCTTTCAAATCTAGCCATCGTGAGTCCTGATATTGCAGGGGCGATCCTTTTAAGGGCCCGGAGGGGGCGGCCGACCCCCCCGAATTTTCGTTCAGAAGTTCCGATTATATAGTATTCGTATAGAAATTTTTTGGTATATAAGGTTTTGACCCCCCAAAACTGGTTTTCGACCCCCCTGTGACTTCCGACCCCCCGAAGTTTCGGATCAAGATTCGCCACTGTGATATTGTATTTCAGTTTCCAAACAGTCCTCCATTGAATATAATCTTTTGAGTTCAAGCATTATGCACTACTACTATTTGTCGGACATATTTGTCTCATGGCTTATAAACACTAATTCGGGTACATGGTTTAATAGACTCTTTTTCTTTTCCTTGAAGCAGCTAGGAGAAAAGTTTATCCTGGGAGGAGAGATTGAGATGCAGGTATCTGTGGATTAAGATATGAAATGACAATTTGGTTACTTTATCATATAATTTGAGTACTAAGAAACCTGTACATCTTTTTGTTTACAGGTGGAGGTTAAAGTTTCTTCTATTCCAGTGGTGGAGATTCAGCTTGCTAACTGTGCGGGCAATCTATATCTACATTGGGGTGGTCTAAAAAATACGAAGGAGTAAGATGTGACTCATGAAAATATCTGTGATTGCTTTCTACTATGTATATATTTTATTTACACCCTTTCTAGAGTTTATATTTTTATCTGTCATATCTCCAGGAAATGGGTACTTCCCGGTCGTCGTCCTGAAGGGACAAAAGTATACAAGGACAGGGCCCTTAGAACTCCATTTGTAAAAGTAAGCTACAGTTAAAATTAAATAATAGAGGTGCCAGAATGGGCTGGTGGGATAGTGAGGCAACATGGGCTTGTTGCAAAATACAACTTTTATGTGCAAGCCATTATGGGTTGGTCGGGTTGGGAAGACCTATCGCCACTTTCTTTGTCCATTTTGTTGTATTTTGTAAGTATTTAATGTATAGAAAAAGATTAAAAAGATGAAAGTATTGAACTAATACGTTTTTTTACTCGAAACGATTTAGGACATTGTAAGCATTTGAATACACTTT
The DNA here is from genome assembly GCA_028751855.1 of Ambrosia trifida. NCBI lineage: Eukaryota > Viridiplantae > Streptophyta > Magnoliopsida > Asterales > Asteraceae > Ambrosia > Ambrosia trifida. The sequence goes on along the minus strand of CM054123.1, from coordinate 42,338,528 downwards.
AGGTGACATTTGACCCGTTTAGTACATTTGAGCTGTTTCAATGTTAGCTAATTATTTACATATGACTCATTATTAGTGAAATACAGCCTGAATTGACCCGCTTTCATATTGTTTTTTTTACATATGACTCATTATTAAGTCCAAATCAACTCCAGCTGAGTGTGCCTGTTCTTTTTTTTTTCCTACTAGTCCGGTTCCAATCTATTCCTGAAAGTAGAAGTAGATGATCCTTCAATTCAAGCTCTTGAGTTCCTCATAGTAGATGAAGGAAAGAATAAATGGTAAGGCTATATATTTTAGGCTTTTTCGTATTGAAGTGCACATTCAATTTTACATTAATGCTCTCACTCCACTTTCATTTAGGTACAAAAATAATGGTCAAAACTTCCATATTAAGCTGCGTTCAATGGAAAAACCAGTTTCAAACGTTGTAGTTCCTGAAGATCTTGTACAAATCCAAGCTTTTTTGAGATGGGAAAAGAAGGGGAAACAAGCGTATACCCCGGAACAGGAGAAGGTAAATTTTATATATATTTTATGTTGTCTTTATTAATCATGTTTGTGTTTGAAGTTTGAACATGTAGGATGCAGTGAACTTTTTGATTAATACTTGAAGCATAGAATTATAACGATTTATGTATGCTAATTAATTATGTATATATTTTTGTTAAATTTAAGTTACAGGGTTAAAAAACTGTTGTGGATCAAGAATAGCAAAACATCGTAAACATTGTACATATAGAAATTTCTTATTCACTAACTGGATTTAAATCATACTGTATCAAAGCCTTTTCTTTCTTTAAAGCCAACCGGACATTTCATAATTTTCTTAATATGATGCTAGTTTAACTATATGTTCAACTAGTTGTGTTTCTGTACCTTGTAGATTACTTGCATGGCTATTTTTGCATTTGGTTATTCACAGTACTAATATGATTAAATAACTCACAGATAGAATATGAAGCAGCTCGCGCGGAGCTATATGAAGAAATTGCCAAGGGCAGTTCATTAGAGGACATACGTACAAGATTAACCAAAAAAGATGGTACAAGTTCCAAACAGGATACAAATGCTTCAGAAGGACAAAAACAAACTAAGGTTCAAAAGCCGGTGAAGAAAAAAAATTACTCCATTCAAAGGATTCAGAGGAAGAAAAGGGACCTTTTGCAACTTCTCAATAAACATATTCCAGTTTCTATGAAGTCTGCAGAGGAGAAAACTTCCATGAAACCAAAAAGTTTATCTGCAGTAGAACTTTACTCTAAAGCCATAGAAGAACAAATCGATGTAGATGTTTTAAACAAAAAGACATACAACCTTGCTGACGAGGAGCTTCTGGTAGGATCTCCTTACTTTATTTTGTGTTTCAGGAAAGTAGAGATGGAAAAATGGGCGGGTAATAGGTCAAAAATAGGTAATTTTCCAGTATGGGCTGTGATAATTAATTAATTTTTTTTATGACTATTCAAATATGATTACAGAAGTTACATGATTTTAACAATAATGAAAGATTTTGAATAAAATGGTGGGAAAAAATCATGAAACAATTTCCAATAAAGTCAATCATACTTTTTTTCTAGCTATATTGTTCCGCTGTTATTTTTATTTTTTAAGTGTTATTTCTTTTAAATTTAGTGACTTAAATGAAATTCTTATGAAACTTGGTTGCTGTTTAGTAATTTATCTTTCATGAAATAGTAACCGAGATTCATATATGTTTCATTTAGGTCACTTAACTCTAAAAAGTTCAACAACAATGGAACAATATTGAAACTTGATTGGTTTTCGTAGTTAGAAAAAATTGTGAGTGACTTTAGTGGAAAACTAAAGAAACTTGGTTTACTATTATGTGAGATATTCCCTAAAAAAGGTTTAGGAGGTTTTATGTATGATGTATGAAATACACTTTTTTGGGAGACATGACTCCATTTGAACTATTTATTTTTATTGGGATAATGAATGTGGACCCTGGTATTCAACTTTTTTTCACTATGGTCACCCATATATCAATACGATTGACGGGCCACCCAAATATGTATAATGTTTTTATTCATACCAGTTTTGGCCCAAAACTTGTTGGATGGCGAAAATGCCCTTAAAATTTTTTCAAATACGAAAATACTTTTGATGAGGTGTCAAAATTGTTTGGGTTAAAGTTGTTTCTTTTAAATTAGCTTAAGTGTGTGTTGTCGCTCAACATGTTTTTGGTTGGAACTGGTATAAATGAAACTTGATGCATACTTAGGTGGCGTATAAAGTAGTTTTAAGAAATGGGTTTCTAAATGAAAAAAAAAATGAATACTAGGCGGCTTGGGTGGAACTTCTTAAGGGCAAGGAGGGGTCTCGGCCCTCAATGTTATCCTTCGAAGTTTATAGTTACCCCATTTACCTTGAAAATATTATCTCTATTTGGTTTTTTATGTTTAAGAACAGTTTTAATTTCTAATATTTTTGGACCCCTCCCAAAATTTAAATGTTTTAAGTTCCGCCACTGAAGGCAGCCTCCACATACGTTATCCCTATTTATTTGACATTTTAGATATAAAACACTACCCGAATCGACTCATTTATAAGGATAATGGGCTAAGATTGCCAATTCTACAAATTGCACTTCATCTTGAAATATTTGTATGTTGTAGGTTCTCGTAACAAAGGCTTCTAGTAAAATAAGAGTTCATTTGGCTACAGGCGCAAAGGAGCCACTCACCCTTCACTGGGCATTGTCAAAGAAAGCTGGGGAGTGGCTGGCAAGTTTCTTAGTTAAAGCTGGTTAATATTGCATTAACCATGTGAAGTTCTTTATTTGAGTACTAAAGTTGATGTGCATATTGTAGGCTCCACCTGAACATTTGCTACCACAAGGGTCTACTCCTTTAGCTACATCGGCTGACACACAGTTTTCTACTATCTCTATTGATGGTGCTACTAACAAGGTCTGCCAACCAAGAGAAATATTTTCTGAATTCTCTTATATGACTTCAGAGGAAAAGAAAGATTTATTGTTATTAATAATTAATCTTACAGTTATGGCTGCTTTGTTGTGTAACAGATACAGTTGCTAGAAATAGAAATTGGAGAGGGTTTTGTCGGGATGCCGTTTGTTCTTTTTTCTGGTAGTAAATGGATCAAGAATAATGGCTCTGACTTTTATGTTGAATTCTTTGGACCCAAGAAGGCAGTAAAGGTTCCTCTCTATATAATCTAATTAATTACTACAGTTCACATGCATTTTTGTTTTCCTGTTTTGATTATTTCGTTAATTTTTTTTCCGTTTGTCTTCCTTTTTTTCTTATGAAGGATGCTGGTGATGGGAAAGGTACCGCTAAAGCCTTGTTAGATAAAATAGCAGGGCTGGAAAGTGAAGCACAGAAGTCTTTTATGCATAGGTCAGTTCTCAGTTGATTTCACCAGAGTAGATTTTGAATTTAATTTTTTACTTCAGGTTTATCTTATATTTATATCTACACCCAAGTTTTGTTCTTAAAAAGTCATCCTTTCATATACCACACGTTTTAATATCATCGCTTGTCAACTTAGATACCTGTAAAGTTGTAAACTGTAACTGTGTTTTATAATACTATCCTTCACAATGATGTTCCCTAGGACATTCTATTAGACAAAATATGTACATGGGTTTATTTTGGTTATGAATGCCAAGACCATATTGTATATCTTGGCCCTTTAGGGGTTCTTACGTACATTGTATTCTATATATGCAGTATCAGGTTTCCCTAAAGGCACAAGGCTCGTCTGTGCAATAGAGCTGATTATAATAGAATAACCCGAAGTCCTGAACTAACCATGTCTATATATTATCTAAATCATCCCATATCTGCAATACGAGACTGCAAAATTGATAGCTTTTATCGTAGGTTAAGAATGAGGGGGGGGGGGGGGGGGGGGGCGGTAATGTTTCAGGCAATTTAACGTTTAGGGTCTGGATCTTGAGCAATTTGCTAGGTTTCAATGGAATATTTATAAAACTGATTGAAGAATTTAAAGGTGGCATAAATAAGCCACATTTCTGTTCATGGTTTAGCTGTCCTTTTATTGTGAAGCCTCCTTTTCAAGATGTTACTAATTATGTTAGTTGATGGCTTATATTTATCATGGTTAATGAATTGTTCTTGCTATTCCAGATTTAACATTGCAGCAGATTTAATGGAAGAAGCCCAGGACACTGGTGAGTTGGGTCTGGCAGCAATTCTTGTCTGGATGCGTTTTATGGCCACAAGACAACTTATATGGAATAAAAATTACAATGTAAAACCACGGTAAGGTGTCTAGCTGAAACTTTTTTTACATGTTTGTTTACATTCATTTCTCCTTTGACTACAAAGAGGTGGTAAAATGGACACGTAATTTGGTCACCAAAGGGCTTGTAGCCTAGTGGTATCAAAATGCATGTGAAAAGGTGTTCTTCCCTAGGTTGTTGAGGGTTCTAGTCCCATGGTGGAAAAATGTGTAGATTTAGGAGTAGGTTTTGAGGGTGTGTGAGTTAGCCGATCTAAAAAAGATTAAAAAAGGAGTACTTTGGTCAGAACGTGCCAGGGCGAGTTGAACCAAAACACTTTTATTATATGGAGTGTTTAAATTTCTATTGATGATCAGAGTGATAACTCTAATTATAAAAATAATTATTATTACAGTAATAATCTGACTATTTCCAATAGAGTGATTCGCAATTGGAAGGTTCTGTTCATGAAAAACAGACCTCGGGTGACTTTTGACCAATTAACGATAGTAAAAAACCCACTCAAGTTAATTATATATAAATGGGTCGAACTCTCCACATTTAAGCTACATCTTCAGTGGTTTGATGTATTTTGTGCATCAATAAACACCTTTTAAACATCCTAATTTTGGTGTGATCTTCATGTATATGTTTGCTGCAGTGAGATAAGCAGAGCTCAGGATAGGCTCACAGACTTGCTTCAGAATGTATACGTGAATTATCCACAGTATAGTGAACTTCTAAGAATGATAATGTCAACTGTGGGGCGTGGAGGTGAAGGGGATGTTGGCCAGCGTATTCGTGATGAAATTCTAGTCATCCAGGTAGCACAATTTATGTTATTTTTTTAAATCATTTTTGTGTCGTTAAATTTGAATATATCTTTCTTCAGTGAAAACTGATATTAGTTCACCTATTTGCCAAATGTAGAGAAATAATAATTGTGCAGGAGGAATGATGGAAGAATGGCATCAGAAGCTACATAACAACACAAGCCCTGATGACGTTGTGATCTGTCAGGTATATTGCATGTGAAGCTAATTTATCTTCTTTGGAACTTTTAATATGCCAGAAATGCTCACATACTGTTACACATTTTGTTGCAGGCATTAATTGATTATATTAAAAGTGATTTTGACATTAGTGTTTACTGGAACACATTGAATACAAACGGAATAACAAAAGAACGACTTCTAAGTTATGATCGGGCCATTCGTAATGAGCCAAAATTCTCAGGCGATCAAAAGGAAGGCCTTTTGCGTGATCTGGGAAACTACATGAGAACATTGAAGGTTTGGAGTTTGGACCCTTTTCTAGTATTTTTTTTTTAATAAAATACCAATGTACTCTCGCTTGTCCTGTTTTTTTGGTCTTATTTGGGTCACTATGGGGTATTTTAATGATGATGACCAAAACATGACAAAAGCAAAAACTGTTGCAAGTCCATGCAATGACCCAAACCGTACAAAACGTCCATAATGATCCAAACAGGACAGAATCCATCTCTCACTGACTCAAATGTACAAAAAACGGTACAATGACTAAAACAGGACAAAAGTTGAGTAATTCTGCAGGCTCTCAAATCTTAGTCAGACTCTGATTGGTGCAGGCAGTTCATTCAGGAGCAGATCTTGAATCTGCAATATCAAACTGCATGGGATATACATCAGAGGTAATGTCAGTGCCTTGGCCTTTTCAACATGATGTATTTTAGGGCAAATTACATAGAATGCTCATGTACTTCAGAGGATTCCTATTTTAGGTGACAATCTTATTTTTTTTAACCATAATACCATTGAACTTTCCAAAAGAAAAGTTGATAAAAGGTACCCATTACCCAGCTTTAATAAAATTTGACTTAAGGTAGGTAGTCTGATACTCTGATCCAGTTACCCGTTCAAAAGCGATGATGTGGCAACTGATGTGTTGTTAACTTTGACTATGCTGACTTTTTTTTATGTGGCTTCTGAAAATGGGTTGACTTAGAAGATTATATTAATTCAAGTTTTTTTGAAAGTTCAATGGTGTTAATAGGTGAAAACAAAGTTTGTTACCCAAAATGGAAATCTTCCTAAAGTATATTAACGTTTTATGCAATCCCTGATATCTATGCTTTAAATAAATTTTACCTTTTTTTGTTGATTTGTTAATATTTCAGGGACAAGGATTCATGGTTGGGGTTAATATAAATCCTGTTTCTGGTCTGCCATCAGGATTTCCGGTAATGTCAATTATCAAAGGAGGAATTTCTTGAACTCCATGATTTTTGTTTAACTGCCAAAGTTTCATGCAGGAACTCCTTCAATTTGTTTTAGAGCATGTTGAAGATAAGAATGCGGAAACCCTTCTTGAGGTCCAGTGCCTTATGCCTACCTTCTTGCACATATAAACCATTCTGTATTGTTTTTTCTTGGCATAGTAAATAAAAAATAACTATTTTCCTTTTCATTTAGGGACTACTAGAGGCACGTGAGGAGCTTAGGCCATTACTTTCCAAACCAAATGACCGGCTCAAAGATCTTCTCTTCTTGGACATTGCCCTGGATTCTACTGTAAGGACAGCCATCGAAAGGAGTTATGAGGAATTGAACAATGCTAAGCCAGAGGTAAAGCATATATTCCGGCATTCCGCGTTTGTTTTCCCGTGTGTCATGTGTCCTGTTAGTACATCAATGCCTGTCAATGGACCCCATTATTCATATTAATTATTGAAGATGTATTATTGACTTGTTGTTTGTTTAGTTTGTCAAATCTCATGCTTTACCTCAATATTTTGGCAGAAAGTTATGTATCTAATCACTCTTGTTCTCGAGAATCTCATACTCTCATCAGATAACAATGAGGATCTGATCTATTGCTTAAAGGTAGTCTCAGTACCTTGTGTAATCATGTTACTTCATTATTTGTGTTGAAGATGGATTGTAAAATGGGTATATTGCATAAAAAGACAACATATTAAAATAATAAAATTAGTTAAGGTAACCACCTTTAAAAACTGTTAACTTAGGGTATGCTGACCTGGTTACCACATCAAACTGATGATGTGACAGCAGACGTTTTGGTTTCTTTGGCCGTTTTCTTATTAAATTTACTCAACACCAGTTATATTGTTTGTGTCTTCAGATGTCATAAAGTAATATGGAAAAATCTTTTGGGAACTATTTTGTTACAAAATTAAGTAGTTTTCATTTCGGAAGGCTGAAACTCATAGGGTTGTGTGAGTCTGGTTTCTACTGGTTATTGCTTTAGATTAACTAAATGCGTTTTCTTTTGCTTCTATTTGCTTTGAAGGGATGGAATCAAGCACTTGTCATGTTGGAGACCGGTGATGGTAGTTGGGCATTATTTGCAAAATCAGTCCTTGATAGAACCCGACTTGCACTTGCAAGCAAAGGAGAGTTGTATCATCAACTTTTGCAAACTTCTGCCGAGTACCTTGGGGCCCGGCTCAATTTGGATCAATGGGCGGTATGTGATCTTCATCATATTCTTTTTTTAAATCTGGTGTTATGATATAATATATTTACATTGTTACTAGCCTATTAACCTGTGTGTCACATAGGCAGCCTAACATAATTAAAACAATTGTTGATATAATTATAGATAAAAATCCAATAAGGATAATATGTGAATAGATGTAAATCATGTATTTAGTTGATATGGGTTTGTACATTTAACTTACATTAAATAAAAATTATATAACAAATGTGTCCCAAGGGGAAATCATGGTGGCTAAGTGGTGTGCTCCACAACCAAAAGGTTGGGAGTTCCAATCCTACAAGGTGCAGGTATGGTTTATTTAACTATTTATCCTAGATAATCTTGATTCTGTGATAAAAATAAGTTAATAATCGAAAGGGTATTTATGTCACTAATAAAGAAGATGGCATCATCATCTTTAGTACATTTTCAGTTGAAGGCCAATTCATGCCTAATTGAGTAATTGGTTGCCACGTCTTCAGTTTGGCCAAAGCATGACAACATTATTGTTTTGTTTAATGTAACTTTTCTTAATCTAACTTGTTCTTTGAATCCTTGCAGGTGAGTATATTCACTGAAGAAATGATTCGTGCAGGGTCAGCTGCTTCTTTATCATCATTGGTTAACCGACTTGACCCTATTCTTCGCAATGTGGCTAATTTGGGAAGGTTGGTTTTCCATCCTTGCAATTAATTAGTATGTCATTCAGCTCAAAAAACTTCTAAACACAACTTCCCTTCCTGTGGACAGTTGGCAGGTTATCAGCCCGGTTGAAGCTGTTGGATATGTTGTGGTTGTTGATGAATTACTTTCTGTTCAAAACAAAACTTATGAATTGCCAACTATTTTAGTGGCAAAGTCCGTGAGGGGAGAAGAGGAAATTCCTGATGGTACAGTTGCTGTAGTAACACCCGACATGCCAGATGTGTTATCTCATGTTTCTGTTCGAGCAAGAAACAGCAAGGTATTGGTCTAATATGAAAATATCATTGCCCTTGGAGTTAGAGGGTTGAATATAATTACAAAACTATATATAAGAATAATATCTTTTAATAAATTATTTACGATGTTGTATGCAATAAAAATACATTTTGGGCTACTTTCAATTCGACATGTTTGATCCAATGACATTTTTCCATAAATTATACCCATATGATCTACTGGAGCTAAAGCATAACTCAAATGAACCCGTTCATAAGTACATGGATCAAATTTGCATCTTCTACCTTTAAGGCATGCCCTCTGACGATGATTTGTATTTTCCTTGGCAGGTTTGCTTTGCAACATGTTTTGATCCCAATATTTTGGATGATCTTCGATCTAAAGAAGGGAAATTGTTGAAACTGAAACCTACATCAGCTGATATAAAATATAGGTGATGCCCTGGTACTTAGTAAACTAAATATGTATCTTATATTTGTCTGAATTGACTTACATTCTCTACCTTGCATGTATGATCTTAGTGAGGTGCAAGAGGGAGATCTAAAACGGTCAAATAACGTTGACGAAGTTGGTCAAGCACCTAGCATAAAGTTGGTCAAAAAACAGTTTGCTGGTAAATTTGCTATATCGTCTGAGGAGTTCACGAGTGAAATGGTTTGGCTTACTCTGTCATTCTTATATACATTATAAGCTTCTCATTATTCACCAAAATATAATGTTTATTTTGTAATTCACTATCTTCGAACTTTTTTAGGTTGGAGCTAAATCACGTAATATTGCATACCTTAAAGGAAAAGTCCCATCTTGGGTTGGCATTCCTACTTCAGTTGCATTACCTTTTGGAACCTTTGAGAAAGTTCTTTCCGATGAACTGAATCAGGTACTCTATATCTTTAAATTTCAAATAAATTTTATTTGTGAATGAAGGGTCAATTTATAAGTGCCAAAAGCTCGTATAATGAATACATTAAATTTGCAGGGGGTGTCAGGAAAGTTACAAATATTGAAGGAAAAGTTAGCAGCGGGAGATGTTAATGTCCTTGAGGAGATCCGCAAGACGGTTCTGGAACTTGTTGCACCACCCCAGCTGGTAATTTCCATTTATATCATTAAATCTTTGGTTTTACAGTGGCCCATATTATGAAAAATCATGATGGCGATTGTTATTTCAGGTGCAAGAGCTGAAAAACACAATGCAAAGCTCTGATATGCCATGGCCTGGGGATGAAGGTCAACAGAGATGGGAACAAGCATGGATTGCTATAAAGAAGGTCAGAGGAGCATGTTTCTTAATTTAGAGATAGTTGTTTTGACCTATTTGCTTATAAATGAACTGTTTTGAGTTATGTTTTTATCTTTAATGGCTCAAACTAGTATAATCATAAAAATTAGCTAAAAATGGAAATCGATTCAATGATTGGAAGTCTTCCCAAAGAGTATTTTAAAATGCATAGAACCTCCTAAATCATTTTAATAAAATATTAAATTACTTAGAAGTTTTATGACTTTTGCAATCATGTTTAACACACTAATTGCTTATAATAAAAGTTTAAATTTTGGACAAAGTTCTTTGGGTCAACAGTCCCACACAGAAGGTTATCCATAATGATCCGTTGCTCAACCCGCCCATCTTGCCACCTCTACGAATTTATGATGTCATGACTCATGAGTACATTTCCCATGCCAAAACATCAGCTTGTGCTCCGTTGCACATCTTTTCAGTATATGGTATACCACCATAACCGGAAAGTGCACAAGGTGTCCCCACTTATATATTAGTTTCACTACCGAAAGAAGTTTTCCACTTTACTTAATATGATAATTGAACTACCTTTTCTCCAGCATTAGAGTGTAGAAATTTGAAGGGGTTTTTTTTTTAATCACTTCACTACACATGTTAATATAGATGAGGAATGGCTTTGATTGTCATTTTCCAGGTTTGGGGTTCAAAATGGAACGAGAGAGCGTACTTCAGTACAAGAAAAGTGAAGCTAGATCATGACCTCTTAAGCATGGCTGTCTTGGTTCAGGAAATAATAAATGCTGACTACGCATTTGTTATTCATACCACAAATCCATCTTCAGGAGATCCATCAGAGATATATGCCGAGGTCATTGAAAATGTTATATTATTAATTTGGTCTAAAAAATCCTCAAAATGCGATGCTTTAAAATCTTAACTAGTAGTCTGACGCTTGTAACAAAATTACGTGTCATGTCAAATGTTACGTTAATATCCAGTTGAACAAATACAGAATTATAACACGGGTCTATAACTGTTTTTTGTGCTAACAGGTTGTAAAGGGACTTGGGGAGACTTTGGTCGGAGCTTATCCAGGTCGGGCTTTAAGTTTCGTTGCCAAGAAAGACAAGCTTGACTCTCCTAAGGTACGTTGTGTAATTATTGCAGTTTGTTTCCGAATTTCATTGTAGAAAAAAAATATATGTTTAAAAAGGAACTAAAAAGATAATAGGAACTAAGGGGTCAAAAACGCGTTGACCTGCCAACAGTTGCGTGTCCTTTTCCCAAGTTTGATAAATAATTAAATTATTTGAACGTCATTACCACAACTGTACTATCATAGCAATATTCTCTTAATATATAGCAATTTATGAGGTTGTAAGCATTTAAATACACTTTCGACTCGCCCTTGAATGCAAACACCCTTAAATGCAAACAAGTTGCTCAACGCATCATGTAAATACCACGGTTAAATTCTCATCTGTTGTTAATTGTTATTACTTATTAGTTGTGATTTATCATAAATACTACCAGATATTATGAAACATATATTAATAAACCATGTCAAATTTTGCTAGGTTTTGGGTTACCCAAGCAAACCAATTGGCCTTTTCATAAGAAGATCCATCATTTTCCGATCTGATTCCAATGGTGAAGATCTAGAAGGCTATGCCGGTGCAGGACTTTACGATAGGTAAATTATTGCTTCGTTCCTCCTATGATTTTTTTTTTAAAACCATAATTAATCCCATTTTTATTGTGCCATGTGTGTTTCAACATTTTAGCTTCTGAATAAAATAGTTACCTAATTACATAAAAAATAATGGTACAAGTGGATAATTACAAAGATACCGAATTAAATACCTTCAAACTATCCTAACTATGGGATAATAAATATATACAATTGAAAAAATACATAGATAAATAATAATATATATTTTCCTTACTGTGTGCAGTGTACCAATGGACGAAGAAGAAAAAGTTGTACTTGATTACTCATCTGACCCATTAATCATCGATGGAAGCTTTCAGAAATCGATTCTCTCAAGCATTGCACGTGCAGGAGATGCTATCGAGAAGTTATATGGATCTGCGCAAGACATTGAAGGTGTAGTACGAGATGGGAAGATCTATGTTGTCCAAACAAGACCACAAATGTGATCCTATTAAGATTCAGTATGTCTGACTCAACTTTGATTAGTTAATCCATACAAATCCCATATATAGAAATATAAATAGTTATAAGAATAAATTGGTTAAGGTCAAATTGTTGTTATGAACATAGTTTATTTATCTTGTCAATTAAATGTAATAATCTTTGTTAATTCCTCTTTATGTCATATTTTAACGTTTTACCGCATCTACTCTACTAGTGATGGCACTTAGGGTGGATTTTGTAAGTTGTAACAAGTTAAAACGATTTAGGTTGAAAGTAATGCATAATTTTCTTGTTTTATTTCTGTGTTAATATCCTAGAAAACTAATGTATCTTATACATTAGTAAAAAGAAAATTAACTTATATAGTCACTTTGATAAGGGATCAGTAATTTGAATAAGCGACTCATTTTACCACATGATGCAGAACGGAAGCGATAAAAGTGCTAGAGATGTTCTAGCAAACGTTTAGAGAAAACCCATCAGTATCAAAAGTTATCCTAAATATTACAAATGAGTCTTCATTTATATGCTATATTCTAGTAACCTAATAGGGTAGTTCATGCGGGTTACTATGCCCAAAGAAAAGAAAGAAATGTATTGATCATTGGTTGGAGTAAAATGGTGGAGCTAATTGTTCTAGGGTAGTTGAAAGGAGTGTTGTCAGTGTTTTTGTGGGTTTAGGGTAAAAATGACGTGACATTAAAGAATTGGAGGTGTTTAGGGTAGATTAAAGAAGCGTTCCCTTCACCCTTATGTTAAATTAGTCTAACTTGCACATTTTTTGTTTATGTATATAACTTACACATGTGTAAGTCGTGTGTGTCAGCTACACATCACCCACAATTGGGCTTTTTATGCATGTTTTAAAAAATATGATCAATCAAAAAATGAAACTATTTAGGCTTATTCCTTTTTTATTTTCACATTAATTTAGTGTTAATTAATGAATCACACTCTCTGTATATAGTTTTTTTTTTTTTTTTTTTTTTTTTTTTGTAGCATCGAGTAATTGAAAATTAGAACAACTCAAACTCTCTCTAATTCAATTATTAAACTACACATTTTTTTGTTTATCATAAGAATTGAACCCTCTCACTTTGAATCACTTTGAAAGACAAAATCTAGCTTATCTAAGACCATGATACCCTAATCCAAAGGCCCTTGATTTACCCGTCTAATGGTCTAATAACAAGATTAATACAAATGACAAAATTAAAGAAGAAAAATGAAATAAATAAATAAGTTTAGGTATTAAAGATGGGATGGATTACCTATATCTGATACGTGTTACAAGTCATTCATTATTTTTCATCAAAAGCGAGATTATTGTTTACTCTTAGAATTTAACCATTAATTGGTCATAACTCTATATTTAATTTTGAATTTCTCCAAAAACAGAATTTCATTAAACCACAGATATGATCATACTATCATAGTATGCATGTTTTGATTAAAGTTTTTTTTTTTATATTTTGATATTCATATAAAAAACAAGGAAATTAAACAAGAACACAAAATTTGTAGTTGAACAACCATGCCGTCTAGTTATTGTCATGAGCTCCCTTCTATACTTTCCATTGTACTGTCTTTCTTCTTGTTTTCATCTGTTTTCGCGGTGAAGGGTTACGAAAAGTCATGGCAAGAGAAGGAAACTTCAATGTTGGGTGACGAGTCTAAAAAGATGAATTTGATAAATGCTAATCTTAGGAAGATCAACAAGCCTTTTGTTAAGTCGATTGAGGTAACTCTTAAACTCTATTTGGTTGTTTATAAAAGCATGTTTTACATGTTTTTTTATTACTGTTTTTATCTATACAACTAATATTAATTATGACTTTTTGTGTTTAATCAGAGTCCAGACGGTGATATAATAGATTGTGTTTTGATTCATCTTCAGCCAGCTTTTGATCTTCCTAGGTTAAGAGGAACAATGCCAGTGGTATATTTTAAGTATTTTTTTTTCTAGTAACTAGTATTAGAATCATGTTTATGCTATACTTTATAATGACGGAACTAACATATGTTATACCTTATTATGTTTAATCAGAATTCGAGTCCGGATGGTGATATAAAAAGTTGTTGGGGAATGGGGTCCCTTGACTTTTCTTCTAGTCAAATTTTGGAAAACTTTTTTTTTTTTTTTTTGAAAGGCTTAGTTCAGTGGAAATCCTTGTACAACCCTAACCTAGCGGTCCCAAGTTCGAATCCCTACCCACACACCGGTGTCCTCCTTGCCTAAGCTCAAACCGTCACGGGGAATTTTTTTGTGGTGTGCATGGATCGAACCTATGACCTACCCCCAGGATGGGAACCCCTAAGGGAAAACCCACCCTAATAGATAATACAACGGTTTGTACACTTTCACACCCTATCTCAAACCAGCTGGACCAGAAATCATTGACAAATTTTGGAAAACTATTGAGTTGGAAAATTATATGACTTCCGCTAACCTTTGAATATCAATCTAATTTTTTTTTTTTCAAAAAATAATAATAAACAGGATCCTCCAGAGTTACCAAAAGAAGATGGTAACAGGAGAACAAAATCTAAAGTGAAGCAACTATGGAGTTCAAATGGTGAATCATGTCCAAATGGAACAATACCAATAAGACGAACAAGTGCAAGTGACATATTAAGATCTCGTTCTATATCTAAATTCGGAAAGAAGATTAGTGACAAAAACAACTTAAGTGGCCGAGGGCATGAGGTAACCACTTATATTCTTTTTATCAAATTTGAAACTGGATATAAATCTGTAATTACACATATAATTACCAACACAAGTCATTTTTATTAATTTTGATAAACAAGATCCATTTTATATCAATCTCTAATATTTTTTTTTATTAATTAAAAAGTAAATTCCTTCATACATATTTTATAGATTATAATAATATTATATTATAATCTATAACATATGAGTTCAATCGAAGTTCGTTTATTACCTTTCCTAACGACTTTCTATTTTTCTTTTACTCTAATCGTAATGAAATAATGGCTATTTTTTTAGTTAATGAATTGCATTCATGTCTTTGATTATTGGCATTGTGTATTTGGAGTAATTAATAGCATGCATTGGGATATATATCGGGAGGAGAATACTATGGAGTGAAAGCCACTTTAAATTTATGGGCTCCGAATGTTACACATGATGGTTTTAGCAATTCACAAATTTGGATTATCAATCATGATGTCAATGTTATTGAAGCTGGTTGGATGGTACCCTCCTTTTCTTTCATTTTATATTTCATCCATCTCTCGCTTTTTTTTTTCTGTTTAACGGGTTTATATTAATTGCATTAATTTGCATTCCAAAAGTGCAAACTACATACAGAATAAAGTTATTGACTTATTTCTCAAAGCAATCAATTTATTATATTAAATAAAATTCTCCCATTGGGATTTCAAGTTTTCAACTTTTTTTTAAAAGATAACTTTCATTCAACACAAAACGTCGCAAGCGGTTTTCAAAGCGAGGACCCTTGAACAAGCGATATTACATCACATCCAAAGGGTATTTACACCAAACATTCCAATAACTAACTTTTAATCTAGATCTATGACTGGTCCAAAAGAAAGTAGACGACTTTATGGTTTCCACAACTTCAATCGCTCTTCGACTCTTAACGGTGAAAATTCGAGCGTTTCGTTCATTCCAAATACACCATATGGAGGTGTAGATGATGCCCCTTATAATCTGCTTCTCCTCTTTGGTCTTCGAGAGCGTTTTCGGTAACTTCAGCAAATCGCTAACTTCAAATGCATATATTGGATTCAAGCAACACCAACTCCCAACTCGAGACCAGATTTCCGAAACGAAACAACATCCTGTAAACAGATGTGTGATAGTTTATGCAGCTGCGTTACATATCGGACATTGTAAATCGGCAAAATGAACTCCACGTTTCTCTAACTCCACTTTTGTAGGTAGTCGATTTTGAACGGCTCTCCAAATCATTATCTTCCATTTCAGTGGCGTCCAACCCTTCCATTTTACTTTTGCAACGGAAGTAGTCGACACTTTGTTAGCAAGCAGACGCTTTGCTTTACTAACCGTATACACACCCTATTGGTCTTCCCTACATTCCCAACAATCACCACCATTTCTCCATTGATAATTATATATGGCCTCTAGCAAGTCAAATAACTCCATAATCTCATTAGGAGTATAGGGTACTCTTCTCCATTCCCAAACCAAGTTTCTTTCACAATTTGAGCCCATGATCCGGTCTGACACATTTACCCATTTGTTCTTCTCTAAAGCGAATAGACTTGGATATTTAATACTAAGCGACTCATTTGCAAGCCAAGCATCGGTCCAGAAGTTAATTAAAGAACCTTCCTCAACAATGCCAACAAAGTAGCTATTAAGATGTCTACCATTCGGAAGCTTTTTCTCACCAAGTTTAACTATGCTTCTCCAACATCCACTTGAGAAACAACTACACGGTAACATCGACCAAGTACGGCTCGATCCATTACACCCAATCACAAACCTTCTTCCACATACAACTACCCTCTTTCTTAAATCTCAAAGCCCATTTAAGAAGAAGGGCTTCATTTGTATGTTGAAGTTTATTTATACCAAGGCCCCCTCTTCTTTAGGTCGAGTGACATCTTTCCACGCCACCCAACAAATCTTGTTTTCTTCACTAGACCCCGCCCACAAAAACCTTCGCATAACATCTTCTATTTGATCAATGACCGCCATAGGAGCTTTGTACAAACAAAAGTAGTAAATAGGAAGATTTTCAAGTACCGATTTAATAAGCGTTAGTCTTCAACCCATAGATAAAGTCTTCGCTTTCCACGAACCAAGTCTAGAGTTTACTGACGTGTGCGATATTATACATATTTTTCAATGGATTTTAACACACGTTTCTGCTTTAATATTTATAAAAATGGTTTAGACCTTAATATTAAAACACACACAATAGGGCAAGTGTACCCTGTCATATATGTAGTAATGTGTAGATAAGAACCAGATATCGATCCATGGACGCGCGCGGAGCAATGGTACTAAAACTCTATCCCCGATTTACCAGTAGAAAAAGATAGTTTGAGTTTGTTTATAACTAGATTAATTATAAAACATATAAATAACATATGTAAGACTCCAAATACAAAATATAACTATATAAACTATAATATATCAACCCTAGCATGTCATCTATAAATCATATGAAATAAAGGCGTGTGATCAACATTCCCATTTTCCGACAGTTAGTGTCCCTTTCGGGCATCCTAATATGACAACTATACAGAAAGCTAACACGAATACACACGTTAACCACTTCAAGTCGTTTATTAGCGAGCAGCTGATATGATCTCACGCGGATCTTCTAAAGATAAGTTAGTCATCTGTTAAGAGTTTTCTAACCTCACTAATTCAGGAAAGCAATACCGAATACACAACACAACCACCTAAACTAGCATAAAGTAGAGCATTTCACAACCTATTCCATTTTACCAACTTTGAACCCAGATCTACTAAGATCGCTATTTTTACCAAAATAACCACCAAAGATCATTAACCGTGTCAAAGACTAGTAACGGCACCATTAGGCTTTTAAAACCCTTTTACGTGCCGGTAAGCATTTTTAACCGTTATTCGACTGACTTTAACCAAACCAATACCCGGTTACAGTTTCATGGCATAAACTATTTAACAAGTTAACTAGTCTACTACCGGAGGATTAAACGGACGGTTTTTCAACATTTATCCGCCTAACACATTTGACATTCGCCAAAGTCATTCAAATACAACTACAAATCCAACAACAATGAAACAAGGTTGCGCTATGATCATCAAGATCTAAACGTGAAAAACGCCAAATTTATACAAGACATGATTAACTACACGAATGATTGTTTAACGTACTAAATACTATTGTTCTTGCCCGTAAGCATACGAATAACTATAACAACATCAAAATAGCAATCCAAAATCAGATTTGAAACACAAATGTTTAAAGGATCAAACCATATAGAATGCTAAGAGATGGATTGGATGATTGAAGGATGGATCGGATGGATTCCCGAGCTCGTTCCACGCCTGTGCAGCACTTCAAAAGCCCCAAAAATCGCCAGAAAAGCTTCCCCCAAGATCCAACAACTGATCAGTGAGTTAAAGGGCTGTTTTATAGGAGAACAGGGCATCCGAGCGGGCGCTCGGCCTCTGTGAGCGGCCGCTCGCTTTATAAACAAGTGGACCAGTTGCATATCTGATGACGTAGGCATTCTAGAAGGTCCCCAGAAATATCTGGGAGGGCGCGCGGCCGCTCACAGGGAGTGAGCGGCCGCTCACAGGTGCTGATGGCCTGTTTGCGCGCTGAAATCTTCGTTTTTCCTTCCTTTGTGCTTCCGGGACATCGTTTAAGACCTGAAATCGTAAAGATACCCAAATAAGTACCAATTCCTGTGTATAAGGTCAAAAACGTATGAAAATGGGAGTTAAACGGGGACTTTTATATGTGTAATTTAACGTATATCATTTACCACTTCTACAACCAAAGCCCAATTACTTATACGGTTCATATTTGCTCCCACTTTAATCCCTAAATAATCAAACGGAATAGCACCCCTTTTACATCCCAAAACCTCCATCATATTATCCACCTCCACATCTTCCGTACCAACCCCGAACAAGTTAGACTTGTGAAGGTTTATGCGAAGACCCGAACACAAATAAAAAACTCGAAGAATACATGTCGTTTTCTCGAAGTTCTCACGAGACCATTCACCCAAAATTAACGCATCATCTGCATAAAAGAGGTGCGTGATGTCTGCCTCATTATCCGTGAAATTGATTCCTTTGAATTCACCCACCTCCTTAGCTTTATTCAAAACCCATGAAAGAGCCTCCATGACAATCAAAAACATAAAAGGCGAGAGGGGGTCACCTTGTCGAAGACCCTTCTTGCACTTAAAGTCAAATGTAGGAGAGCCGTTGACTAAACCCGCCGACCGGGTTGATTCAAGAATCCCTCTTATCCACACACATCACTTATGAGGAAATCCCATTTGACCCATTATAGAAATCAAGAAATTCCAGTCAACATTGTCGTATGCCTTCAAAAACGCCGATTGTGATTCTGAAATAACTGGCCACAAAACCTTCTTAAGGCGATTAGCAAGAATTTTTGAAGTAACCTTACTAATCATACCAATAAGGGTTATGGGTCGGTAATCTTTAAGGCCTAATCGTGTTTTTACCTTAGGAATCAAGGTAATAAAAGATGAACTACAACCTGGATTAATAATACCTGTATCATGGAACTTTGACATAATCCTAAAAAATCATCCTCAACAAAATTCCTAAAATGTTTTACAAAACTGAAACTAAACCATTCTGGACCTGGCGCTTTGTTCAAACCACATTCGAAAATTGCATCTTTGATCTCTTCTTTAGAAAAAAACACTAATCAATGGGGCGCAATCTTCCTCTTTTATTTTATTAATTCCCACGCATTCTAAACCCGGGCAATCTACGGACTCTTCTCTGAAATGGTTTCTAAAGAAGCGTAATACTTCTCTCTTCACCATAGTAGGTTTTGAAACCCATCACCCATTCACTTCAAGACCTGGTATTGAGTTCCTCGCTTTTCGCCCATTAACAACACTATGAAAAAATGTCGTATTTTCATCCCCATGAGAAGCCCACTTCACCCACGACTTTTGTCTGATATCACGAGCTCTGAGCAGCTTGATCTCTTCTATATTCTTTCGGCATTCAGACCATATCCACAATTCCAGTTCTTCTAATTCTATGTTTTCCATAATACTATCATATTCCTCTTTCTCAGCTTGTAAATAAATTAAATCAACATCTTCCTTTATCCGACACTTTTTAATCCAATCCTTCAATGCATTATGAATAGATTTTAATTTCAAACCCAAAACCACATCAGCCAATCCTCGAAACCTGCTTCCCACAAAAACCGATTTAACCACATCTTCACATCCAGATCGCTCTAACCGCGAATCAAACCACCGAAAGGGTTTTGGCCCAAATTAGTATCCGCCAATGACATAATCAATGGAGAATGATCAGACATACTTCTATGTAAGGCCCTAACACAAGCATTTGGCCGCTTATTAAACACATTAGAGCAAACAAACACCCTATCAATTCTACTCAGCTTACACTCTCCCCTTCTGTTAGCCAAATACGTATACTTCATTCCTTTTAAGTTGTACTCCCAAAGAGAAGCTTCGGCAATAAAGGCATTAAAATCCCTCGCACACACCGGATCGAAAATAGAATTCTTTCTTTCCCCCCTGGTATCTAACTGCATTAAAATCTCCCATCACAATCCATCACCCTTGACCGATTGTATAATTTGATTAAGCTCATGATAATCTCCCATCAAGTTTTCAACTAAAAAGTGACTTTCAAATTCAGTTTTTATAGCTCATGATAATAATATATCTTTTAAATGTTTAATAACTAGCATATGTACCCGCGCTTCGCCGCGGTATGAAGATGATATTGCAGCTACGAATAAGAAATGATAAACATCATTATTAGCAAATTAGTAAAGATAATACAAATGTTTTTTTCTTTAACATAAATGCTATTTATATTCTTTAAATTAATCACTGAAGCATTAACTTTTTATAATGAATTTATATGTTTCTGAAACGAAAATTTCTTTAGTTGTGTCGTACGTGAGACTTAAAACACAAACAAACCACTAAATTTTCATTGCTCCTTTGTTAAATTTCCAACCATCTCATCTCAGGTAACTACTCTTTATTACAATTGTAAAGATAATAATACATTTTCCTCCTGATATTTTAGGAAAAAAACTTAAAAAATGCACTCATTAACATTTTGTTTTTTAGCACTTCATATACGTGTGCCAAATACAATTGTAAAGACAATCCTTCCTCCTGATATTTTATTACCAAAAAAACAAAACTTCAAACCATCCAAAACAGAGTCTATCCTTCATCAAACCCAAACCCACCACCAAAATCAAAAACTCCCACCATCACCAAACAAACCCCAACACCCCACCACCAACTTCCACCCTAACGCCCAAACCCCACCACCACCCACCGCCACAGTCGCCGGAGCTGCTTCTGTCTATGCTGTTTCTGGTCAATCCTCCTCCTCACCACCATCGTCGGCTGCATCCTCTACCACCCTCACCGCCCTTCCTTCTCCATAGCCGCCCTCAAAACCTCCACCTTCACCCTCTCCACCACCTCCGACGACGACACCACCTGCCTCACATCCACACTCAACCTCATCCTCTCCGCTTCAAACCCCAACAAAAAAAAAGTTCAACCCTCACCCTTAAACACCACCTCCCTCCATGTTGGACACTGCTAGATTAATAAGATAGGTGGTGGAGAATAGGTAGAGAGAGAGAGAGATTGGGTGACAGGGATTGTTTTTTAATGACGGGGTGAGAGTGATAAGGTGGGATCTTCACATGTGAAAATTACAATAATGCCACCCATCCAAAACTTTTTTGAAAAACTCGCAAAGCGCACCGTACAGCACATTCAAGCATCACCGACATTAGTAATTGTATGCTCTATCAATGTTTATTAGCTACCACTTAGATTATTTTTGCTACAAATAAATATATGTATTTATATATTTAGAATTACATGTTGCTTGCCTTATCTAACTTTGTAAAATAGTATGTAACGAATAATTTTTTTTTTCTAAATACGTGTGAAGTGTGTCCGTATGAATAAGACTATCAAAATAAGGAATAGAATATGTAGTAAAGTGTGTATTTTCCTATACTGTTATCAAACAATGCACATATATAGTGATTTGTTATGAGAAGACAAATTGGTCGTAAAGTCACATCGGTACACAGGTGGACGTATCGTACATTTTTACCAAACAAACAAACACACTCACTCACATACACATTGTAAATGTTTTAATCATGTTTGTGTGTATTTTATGACAGGTTTACCCCGAACTATATGGAGACAACTCTCCTAGACTTTTTACTTATTGGACTGTAAGTTGTATGCTTCCGACTAAATACTTAAAAAAGTTCGATTATCACAAATAAATTATAGCCTTCGTTTATTTGTAAAATGAAATTCGGTTGACCTTTGTGTCTCCATTTTAAACACCAGCAAATTCGATAATTAAAATTAAAGAAAAAATTGTATTTTAAAGCATCACTATCACAATGTATATTTTCTAAATAATTACACAAAAAGTTATGGGGGCAAGGTCTTAACTCAACTTTCTATATCTTTTAAAATGCACTTCAATCTCACATAAAGAAATTTTAGGTTGTTTTAGCTTACAAATATAATTAGTCACCAAATTTGAAGAAAATATTTATATGTAATAATGGTTATTATCTGGCAAAATTAAAAGCAAATTTAAGGTATGTTGAAAAACACAAGGTGTTTATCGGTTCGGTTTATTCGGTTTAAAAATTAGATGAAATCAGAAACCTAATCGATCAACCAAATTCAAGATGTTCGAAACCAAACCAAACCAAATTAATTTGTAAGCACAATATGTGATTTGGTTCGGTTTAAACGGTTTCAACTCAGTTTGGATTTTTGTTCAGTCAATTCAAACTCGAATAAGGAAACATCCATTGGAAAAGAATTTAAGACTACATTGTTAATATATACAATTATAAATGTATTTAAATACTAGTTATAAGGGTAAAGTTCAAATAAAATTGGGTCTTAACATACTAAACATTAGAAGTGAAGGGGGATTTTTTTGACATTTTTTTAGGTTTTTTTTTCATCTGGTAAAGTATGGTTTCTATATGAAAATTATAAAATAAAAAATATAAAACATGTAGAATTACGAGTAATTACACATTTTTTTAGATTTAAGGACCAAAAAACATGCTTAATAAGATGGAAAAAAATTTCTACTTCACTTATCATATTAAGGCCCATTTGTAAGTTAAAACTCATTTGTACAATAGTCTTACCCCTAATTATAATAATTTGATTTTTTTTTAAAACTACAGAACGATGGATACCGCAAATCTGGATGTTACAATTTGTTATGTTCTGGATTTGTCCAAACGAATAATAAGATCAGTGTTGGAGCAGCTATAGCACCAGTATCAACGTATGGGGGTAACCAGTTTGATATCAGCCTAATGATAACAAAGGTAAAAAAATATCTTTCAATAACATGGCTTTTACAGAAGCGTAGCAAGGATGAAATCGGCATTGTACCAAAAAGTACCAATATTGAAAACGGGTAAATATAAATAGAATACCGTACCTATTATGGTGGTATGGTACCGGTAGTGTAAACATACTAAAAGAATACCGAAACTGACTAAATTGAAAAAAATGAATGCTGATACTAGTAGCAACTTTGTTCGATGGCAACAATTTGATAAGGTAGTGATACTTGGTAAAAAGTATCCATCCCTAATGCGTAGCTCACATTTTGACTTAGGTGGCTCTTGACCTTAGAGTCAAGGTAATAGTGCTAGACAAACAAATGAAAATTGTTATGAAATTAACCTAATTATGTCATCTTTGATAATTAAGTCAGTACTAATCATGTAATTAGTTACAAGCGGTAGATAAAAAGCTAGAGAACACTAGAGATTTTTTTGACGAGGAATCATTCATCATCTGGGGGATCTAGAAATTTTCAAAACCAAAAGAATTAGGCATTTTGGGCACTTAGGCTATATTAAAAAAATTTATTGTAATGCAAGACGCTTATAATATTTTTTATATCTCAAATTAAAAAACTATGTGAGGATACTTCAGGAGTCTAACATGCATATAGGAGTGCAAACAAGACGAGCAGCTTGCAATCTACTTGAGTTCAGCTCGGTAAAAAGTTCGAAACGAGCTGAGCCTTATCGAGCCAGAGCCGAGCTTGAGCTTAAAACAAAGCTCGCCTGACATGTGAAGCTCGTCGAGCCTTAGTGTATTATTAGTTTTTAATATTATTTACCTCCTCATTTAAGCTTGTTTACTAAACGAGCCCGAGCCGAGCTTTATTTACCAAGCTTTGAGCCTATTATATATATTATTTTTATTTAACATAATAACTAATAGATAGTAAACGAGCCGATCCGGTGCCGAGCTTGAGCTTAAGAAATTTCTAACGAGCCGAGCTCGAGCTCTCATAAGTTTTTTGAGCTCGAACCTGGTCGAGCTCAGGCTTGGCTTGGCTGGGCTCGTTTGCACCCGTACATGCATATGCGTATACAAATAAATTAGGACACAGGAATTCTAACAGATGCAATCCATCCGCTGAAAACTTGGGACAGAAAAATTATTTGCGACAACTTTTTAGCAACCTAGCTAAACACTTGAGCCCAAGCAAGTTTCAAACCAGCTGATTTCGAGCGAGTTTCGAGTCACAAGTACAAATAAATGAGACCCCATTATAAAGTAAACATATAAGGTTGGATTTATGTGTTTGATACAGGACCCAAAGAGTGGTGACTGGTGGTTGAGTATGGATAAAAATCGGGTCGGGTATTGGCCATCAAGTTTATTACCGAGCCTTCAACAACACGCAACGATGATTCAATTCGGAGGAGAAGTTTTCAACAGTGAAGCGTCGGGATTGACCCAAATGGGAAGCGGGCACCTCCCTACGGAAGGCTATGGGAAAGCCTCTTTTGTTAACAACATAGAGTTAGTTGAACGGGGAAGTGTTGTCACCCTAGCGTCATCTGATATAACTGTAGTTTCGGAACAACCCAATTGTTATGATGTTACAAAAGGGTATGATGATGACATTTGGGGTAATTATATCTATTTTGGAGGGCCTGGAAATAATCCTAAGTGCCCATAATGATGGATGTATCAACTTTGCATACACAATAAAAATTGTATCTCTTTTGTTATTTTTTTAAGGTGGATTTGGATGGCCAATGTAGGTTCAAAACTTCAGATGGTCCAGACCAATGTTGGTCGGGACGTAAAAACGAACGATGTTTGGAAGTTAAAAGATATAAATACACTTTTCGGACGAAGGTGTTCTTCGACTTACCCTAACTAACCCCTAACTATGGTCATCCTCTTCCGTCGTTAGCTCTAGTTACCATCTCCAGTGGTGTGTTTCTGTCTCAATTAGTTTCATACATATTTCTCCGTCTCAATGATGTTCTATTTGTCGGTATCATCATGGCAGATATGGCGATGGCCAAGCCATTACATGCTCTTTTCTACTTCAAAAACTTGGATTGAAGTTTATGGGTCATCTGCAAGGGATGTGGCCAAGCAACTTATACTACTACCCTTTGACCAACCAAAGTGTAATGTACAGGAGCAACAAACGGTGATGCGAAGGAATTGAACCAATACATCACGACTGCAAAAATTTACAAGTCGATTTTTCAATTGTAAAAACTACTCTCATAGTAGGGGGGGGAGTCAACGGGTGAAAAATGGTAGTGCGTTGAACGACACTTGCATAGAAAAAAAAAAACATATATCAGTAGAATCTGAGTAGGACAAAAATCACAACAGTAAATTCCTTATTGCTACTTCAAGATCCAAAAGCAAACAGCCATCTTTCATATAAAAATGCAGGAACAATAAAGTTTCTTACTTGACCGATATCTTTTCAAGCAGAACTTTACCTTCATCACTCAACTCGATATCCTCCATCTTGACCCTGCGATGCATAATCTGGCTAGTTCTTCCCGCAGATGCATAAATCCTAATCAAAGATTCCAAAACTTCACCACCAACATTGTCATCAGCTTTCTGCAAAACACCGACGAACTCTTCTGCACCATCAACATCTTTACTACCCTCATAGTACGCCATGAACTTCCGAATAACCGCTGTTCCTGGGACCCACTTTTCATTGGATGCTATTGCATTATCAATGCATTTAACAGCAGATGCAATCTCACCTTTTTCTAAATGATAATTCAAGAAAATCTCCCAGGTTTTAGCATTAGGTTTTGCACCTCTCCTTTTTGATAACTCTCTAAGCTCTTCGGCTTTTTCAAATAAATCGGATTTAATATATGCTCCTATAAGAACATTTGCAATCCGAATATCATAAGATGTTGGAGAACCCGATACCCATTCTCTGAAACATTTTTCAGCTCCCGGTAAATCATTCAATTTGACCAAAACTTGTATCATATTTAGATAACTTATATTTGCAGTTTTGGGAAAAGCTAGCTTTAAAGAGCGCCATACGCGATAAACTTCTACTAGATTACCAGTCTTCCCGTATAATGTAATCAAATGCTGAAAAGCAGATAGATTTTTGTGGGAATTTATCTTTTCTAATTCCTTTAGAGCATCTTCCGCCTTGTTGGTCAAACCAGCGTCAACGTAAATTGATGCCAGATTGGAATAAGTAGTCCAATCTTCAGAAACTTCGTCATCCCTCTTTAATTCATTAATTATTCGCTCAACCCCAGAGATATCACTCAATGCAGCAACAGCCCTCATCCAAATATTGTAGGTCAAAATATCAGGTTTGACCTCAGATGCCTTCATTTCCATGATGATCTCTGGAATTCTCTCTGGTTGACCGGTTTTTTCATATAGAGTCATGATGCAATTATAATGAACTGAAGTCAAAGTTAATTCTAGCTCTTTCATTTTTGCAAACATAGACTCGGCTTTATCTGTCACCAATTCTTTGCAGTAATGGTTTAGAAGCGGACCGTATGTTAAGTGGTTTTTTGATTGTTCTGGGAGACTAACGAAATAAGCCTCTGCAGCATTTATTCCCTTTGCTTTGGCAATTAGATCGATGTGTATAGCTTGATCACCAACTGTTTTGTTCATTCCCCTTTCTGCCATAGTTTCTGATAGCTGTAAATTTATACGACAAACAACATAAAAAACAGATCAAATTAAAAATAACCATAACCAATACACTGGAATATGGTTAAAAAGCTTCAAAAAAGATGACTCTAGATATTCATACGACTTGCTATAGGCCCAGAACTTCATGGTTATCTTAAATCATAGATTACTTTCAAATGGCTACTTTTAAGAGAGAATAGAAGGTCTCAAAGTCAAATTTATTTAGATCCATTGCCATAACAAGACCATAGGTTTATGTAGGAATGTTATTTTAAGTTTTACTCTATCTGTTATTAGTATGCTTCAACCATAAAAATAGATATTTTCACACATATGCATTTTGTTGATTATACAAAAATTTCACAGCATGAAAACATAAGAATGAAAAAACCAAGAAACTAGAAATGAAGATATACAAAAATTTGTAACAAGCTCAAAACTTGAGCTACCCATCTAAAACCTAAGAATTCAAAATACACCATTACACCAAGTCACCTATAAATAAATCCTAATAAATTCAAACACCGTGACTATTGGATTATGCAGATAAAAGAAGACTTATATCTGGTTTTCCGAGGTTTTAAATTAAGAAAACATATATGATCCTGATTCAAAAGGTATGAGTGAGTTTGCGGTTTACCACTAATCACCACAATGATGTTTGGCTATGTTCATTTCCGAGAAACTCTGAATACAACAAACACAATATCAAAGAATGCTCATGATAGCCATAACAAAAATGAATAAACTACCCTAAAACATTAATTTGAACCTTGCTCTATCAACTTTTGGATGCTTTAATAAGCACACACTAGTAGAATAGCACTGCAGACCTCCGTAACTGGCCGTGCATTACATAAAAACTTTGATACAAACTATAATTTCACCAAGTCCTATTCCACAATATACAGGCTTTTCTATGCAGCCCAAATTGTTTTATTAATTCATCTCCTGTTCCTCTAAAAAAAGTCTAAA
Organism: Ambrosia trifida; assembly: GCA_028751855.1. Taxonomy (NCBI): domain Eukaryota; kingdom Viridiplantae; phylum Streptophyta; class Magnoliopsida; order Asterales; family Asteraceae; genus Ambrosia; species Ambrosia trifida. The sequence goes on along the minus strand of CM054123.1, from coordinate 42,310,721 downwards.
AATCAAGAATCTTCCATAGAAATGTAGTGTAGAATAAATTAAAAGTCCTTAAAAGACTTAAACAAAACAATTTAACTAGTAACAAGTAGTTAAGTAACACATTTATCTTAGCAGTTGTTTGGCAACCTTTGTGCCAGTGAGTGTTGAGTCATTAAGAGGTCGGATCGGGACATCGGGTAAAGAGATTCTGAAACAGTAAGAAGCCTGACCAGTTGGTGGTGGGTCGAGGAGGTGGTGCGTGTGTGGCCGACTAAGAGTTGTGAACACTGATGGTAAAATTTTCATTCAGCATCATTTTGGAACTGGAATTCCAATTCCCTTCCGTAAGTTGTTGTCCAATTCCATTTCCTTGTTTCGTTAAAACAAACAGTACAAGAAATGAATTATACATTCCGTGAAACGAACGCCACCTTAGTTTCATACCATATTCACAATCTAGTGGTGTGATGACTACAGCTCATACTTAACTTTCATCATTTTAATTCAAAACACAATAATAATAATAATAATAATAATAATAATAACAAAACCTTTAAAGCTGGAGCATAACGTTTGCGAGTGCGAAGGATTCTGAGAGTGTGATCGACCTCCCATTTGAAGGCTTTCTTTCTGGACTTGATAAACTGATTTAAATTCTGTCGAACACTCACATCTGAGCTTCCGTCTTTGAGCAGACGCCTGTAAAGCGCTTCTTCCAAATACTTCTTTGTAGATCTATTCGTTATGTTCTTTGTTCTACCGAATCGTTTGATAAACAGAGAAGACGACATTAGCTTCAATCTAATGTAATATGATTATTATTATTATTATTAGATCGAAATCATTAAGTAACTGTTGTTGTTGTTGTTGTTCGTCACCAGGGTTTAGGGTTTACGAACAAATGGGGAATTGATTCGTGTGGGGTGCACCCGAACTTATCCGGGCTTAGGCCCATTTCTTATTACTGACTTACGGTAGAGGTGTACATTTTCAGTTTTCTCGTTACTGATGAGCATTTGTTACCGAATACGGGTGTCGTGCCGTATCGATAGATTCGGCATCAATACCATACAGAGACAAAACATTTTATAACAAATATCAGTATCGTATTGAAAATTCGGCACTCACTTTACTGAGATACGGTATCAATCTCATCCCTAGTTTCAGGTATGGAATTACGGTTAGGTATAGTCAGTGTTTGATATGGGGATTGGGAGGAACCAAATAGGTTTGGGTATTCAGGGAAAAAGCCCAACCTATGTATGGTTGTTCACGAGTTGAGCCGAATTGAACTGGTTAAATCGGCTCGTCTATGACCAAACCGGAAACTGAATGAGCATTTTTTTGAGCGCACGCTTCTCCGAGCGAGCGGCGAGTTATTTGGATAACCGTAAATTTTGGATATTTTCTTCAAGTTTAACGTTGTTGGGTAATGACTAGTTGTTGGGTAATGACTAAGGTCCAGCTATCCAAGGATAAAGCTTAGGTTGAGGTTAGTGAGGCGACGGGACATACAACAACAATTGTTATGGTGTACAATGATAGCAGGTTATAAATGATGACTAATGAAAGAAAGAAGTCAAATAAAGTCACCACACAACTTAGGTTTAACTTTTAAATTTAGTGTTAAAGATCTTATCGAGACAATTAGATTATCATGTATAAATATAATTGTATATTTGCATATAGTGGGAAAAATCCAATATAGTAAAATGCAGACAACAATAATTTGTGTATATGTAATTTATATAATAAAAATGAATTCGAACCAAACCAGCCAAATGGATGTTTGCTCGTGCTCAGTTTGTAAACCGAACCGAGCCGATCAACTCGTTTACAACTGAGCCGAAAATCAAACGAGCATTTTCCGTGCATCTGTCGAGCAAGCAGTGATCTACATAAACGCATTCTAAATATATGATCTGTTCGCCGCAAAACATAAAAAGACAAAATAACGAAACAAAAAAAACACGACAAATTAAAATATTTCAACAATTCTTCGTCATGAAATAGCGACTGGGGACTGCCTAATCGATACAAAATTGTACACTCGATAAATTACCTAAAAATAAATTCAAAAAGACTTTGGTTTACGATGAACTAATTCCGCTCGGCTGCTATAACTCGGGTCACCACACCAACTGCAACTGTTGTCCCTGATAATCTTAGAAACACCCTTCCAAGTGCTTTGCTACTTGAAAACTCATCCACACAAACCTCTCCTTGAAGCACCACCTGCGAAAAAAATTCGCTAAAAATGTAAAACATAATAACCATAATACGGATATGTTTTAAAACACATCCCCTTAGCGATCACTAAGAACAGATGGCACTGGTTCTGGTCTAAAAGTATTTTATTTTCACTTGAACATAATATTATAGTATTTCGATAATTGTTTATTTTAAATAAAATGAATTAAGAAAAGTCGAACACACCTCAACGATGGCACTTTGCTTGGCTAACAAGCATCGTGGTGACTTCTTCGTTACTTTACCCGTTTTGGGATCAAGCAACGACACGATCTTTGCAACTTTTGCTACTTCCTTTGCATGGTGTATATGAAACTCCAACTGCTCATTTTGTAACCCCGTCACAAACCATCAACATATAGATCCCAATTATTAAAAAAAAAAAAAAAAGATAAAAATACGCATATGGATAACGAGTCAAAATGGGTTTAAGTATAGCAAATCGTTTTTGTACGGGTCGATTTTGTTGGTCAGGGTTGGTTTGACGATGAGGGTTAAAGTATGCACTAAAAAACACTTCTGTGGAATAATTTTGCTACATTTCCTCGTTAGCTTAGTAAGTTTTTACCCGTTACCCGTTATAGGAAAATGGGTTGAAAACCGACACTTTTGAGTAGAAATGTTACCTGTGAGCCAATCAAAATTGGCGTTTGGACATCCAAAACAAGGATTTTCAACTCCAAATGATTGCCGACTGCCACTGGGAAATCTGGGTGACATAACACACCACCAGACATCACACTACTTGCATCAATGCCTTGTAGACTAACAGCGACACTGTCTCCTGCTCTTGCAATGCTGCATGGCAGAGAATCTCGTTCCAGTGACCGCACTGTTCCAATGTCTCCCGAAGGCAGAACCAGAACCTATAAATGTGATATGCATCATTCTGTTTTAGGCTAAAAGTTATCTAGTTTCTCAGACTTCACTTCAGTATAAATACAATAATTTCTCTCTCCTAAACCAAAATTTTATAGACCAAAACCAGCGCAGTATTTTACAACCGAGTTCTTTGTTTGTATTGATTCGGTCTGGTCTGGTCTGGTCTGGTCTGGTCTGGTCCAGTTCTGGTTTGTTGCATAAGCCCACGGCCAAATATGGTATTTTACGCATTTTAAGTCAAATTCACCACTTACCAAAAATAAAATATCGAGCTTGGAAATTTTTTTATTTATAGGATAATAGAAAGAAAAAAAAATATCTATTTTACCCATATAACAGAAATTCAAAATAATTTAGTTACCTTTTAATGCAATTAGCCCTTAAGTTTTTCCTATGATAAATGTATCCATTAAATAATTAGTGAATGTACCTTGCTTCCATTACGAAGAGCACCAGCCTCTAATTTCCCACATGCAGAAACCTGACCTTGAGACTGAAGTTTGATGACATCGCATATCGGCATTAATAGAGGCTTGGAGTATTCTCTAGCGGGAGGCTGAAGAGCATCTATAGCTTCCAACAAACTAGATCCCTTGTACCTATAATATAACAACCACATAACAGATAACTTAATTTATAGTTTCTTAATCCCCATTTTATGTTGCTTAATATATAGCATGTGCGTAAACTATTTGGGGTAATCTTAATAAAAACACTAGAGATGGCAAAATCGGTAGGTTGGGTCATAGGTCAAAACTCAAAACACCTCTTGTCCCACAATTTCTTTCTTTATAAACTAGTACGCCAAATATGATCGCAAAAGCAATACCATTTCAATAATGCCAATTTGAAAAAAAATAGAAGAAATTATTGAGCTTTGAACTAAAAAAAAAAATTAAATAAAGGGTTTAAGAGGTTTATGCATTTAATGAACACTTGAGTTATTTTCACCTCATTTGACACATTCCCTTTCTAAATTTTTTTTTTTTTTTGGTTCTAGTTTTGACCCATTACAAATAGAACATAACCCAAACCAACCCAATTATTATATAAATGGGTCAAAACTACCACATCTGCAGATACCTTAAAAACTTAGAAGACTAAAAACACAAATAAAAAAAACAAATGAACTGACCAGGAAAACCGTGCATCCGAAGCAGATCCCATCAAATTTTGGTTTTCCATGGCACTCAACGGAACCCACGACACAGAAGAATCTCTAAAATTACAAGACCGAAGAAATGTTCCAAGTTGCAGTTTAATAGCATCAAAACGATCCTTTGAGTACTGAACAGCATCCATTTTATTGACAGCCACGATTATTTGGTCAACCCCAAAGCTTCTAATCAGCTGTGCGTGCTCCCGTGTTTGACCACCTGCACTATCGATACCCGCTTCAAACGCACCAAGTGATGCATCAATAACAAGAATTGCTGCATCTGCTTGTTGTGCACCAGAAATCATGTTTGGAACAAAATCTTTATGGCCCGGGGAATCAAGTATCACAACATGGTACTTATTGGAATTAAAGTAGGCAACCGCTACTGTCATAGTTATTCCCCTCTCTCTTTCTTCAGCACTCTCATCTAATGCCCATGCATAAGCAAATGAACCTTTCCCCTAAATTTAAATAAAAGATTTAAAGTCATAAATCCAGTAAACCAATTAACCAAGTTCAGCAATGAAAAACTGTAGCTCAAAAGTTTGACCCGTTTAGTTACGAATGGGTCTATTTGGGTTGTATTTTATCTCAAGTGGATCAAATAAAAAATAGGTACGACGGGAAGGGTCAAATAGGCCAAAGGCAAACAGATCAAAAGGGTATAAACTCAAGATTTTGGTCATTGATGTAATAATAAATATTACATTTAGCTATGTTAATTATATTATGTGAAAAAAAAAAGTGAGTGTGGGTCAACCTAATCCACCCCAGCCTGTTTAAACCTGTGCGAAAGATGACCTGTTTCAACCCAACGCCATTTTTACGTGTTATCCAGCCCAACTCGCCTGACCCAACCTAATACACCAACCAAAAAGTACCTGTAACTTAGCCTCCTTTTCATATTTGTGCATTTGTTTCTGAGATATTTGGCCCAGAAGGTGTAGCAGCCTTCCCGAGAGTGTTGACTTTCCAGAATCCACATGGCCAACCTGCAAATATCAAATTGATGGTGTCAATTCGTCACAAGCTAAAAACTCCACATAATATACCATTTCAAAGATTTATAACATAGCAAACTTACAATAGCCAGATTCAGCTGAGTCAAACGATCATCGGTCTGGTTAAGTAACATCCACTTCTCAGGTTTATATTCAGCACGAGTTGCTGTCTTTTCCTTATTATGAGCTTTGGAATTTCCAGATTTGCCAGTTATGGTCACGCTGTTCAATTCACTGGAAAGACTAGCTGCGTGTGCCTCCACAGAATCAGATTTAACCTTTGAATTCAATGGTGCTGAGATGGCGGAAGGTTTCGCACTTGAACTAGAGTTCGCATTGTTCGTTGTTTTGCTGGAAGGAGCAATAGAAGTTGATGGTTTGTTCAAGTTGGGTGCAACTGTTAAGTAGAAAATAACAGAAAATGTCAGGTTCAACTAGAAAATTGAGGGTTTATTTTAACATACCAGAAATTCAATAAAATAAAGCAACAGATAATTTACAGCTAGAAAGTTGGGTATCAGCTAATGAACATATTATGACTCATGAAACACAGGCCAGTTACTTAGACATGACAGTATGATACATCTACATGTTGATATAGATCGTGTGTATATCATAGTTGTCAAAAGCCATCGCCTCGTGCACCTAGGCCCATTTTTTAGGGGAGGCGATGCATTTGCGCTTTGAGTCAAGGAAATTGCGCTTTAATTCTCCAGGTGATGGTTTAGGCGCAGAATTCAGCTAGATTTCAGCCAGATTTCTACTTTTATCTAAGTAAAACTACTACTGTACACTAATACATCAATATTTTATAACTTTTGATACTAAGATGAAAAATAGTATTATTTTAATATATTTTTACTTTATTTCTTTGTTCGCTTTTTTATCTCTGGTCCTCGCTTTTTTGCGCCTCGCGCCTAGGCCCCAGGCGAGGCCTATGCGCCTTGAGTGCGCCTAGCGCCTTTGATAACTATGGTGTATATGTGAGTGTGCTTAGTTGGGAAGAGATTTTCTTCTAAACCTAACCTCAATCTTAAACAAACAGTATTTTATCCTTACGTTAGATCACAGCTTCCACTATCTTTCTCTTCCCAATAAAACAGCGAAGATGACTAGACCACTAACTAAGAAACTTTAAGTGTCCCCGAGGGGGCATCCTTAAGTGGTAACTCCATAACCAAAAGGTTAGGTGTTCAAATCCAACAGGGTGCAGGTTGTGGTGTTAATAATCCTAGAAAATCTAGGAATTAATGTTAAAAAAAACGAAAGAAGCCGTAAGTGTTTAGAAGCATTTTCGAAGTTACAATGTGATTTGGTAACTGAAGGCGGCAAAATGGGCGGATTGAACAGCAGAACAGGTTTGGTTGACACAAAAGACTTCCTTGTCCAAAATAATATTTATTTATCTTTAAAATAAATAGTGTGCCAAATATGATCACAGACAGAGTACCTTTAGAACCTATTTTGTAAGATCTCATTCCCAGAGAAACCACATCATCCGGAGATGGGATATCAAACTTGAAAGGAGCTGAAGCAGTCAAAACAGGAGAGTCCGAGAGTACATGGATCACTAAAGTTAGTTAGTTAGTTATTATGAAAGAACGGTTTAGGAATATTTGTCTTATAGATGGCCATCTACGTCAAGAGAATGTGCAGACCTATGTTAGCCTTGGAATGTTTTTCAGAAATAAAAGTGCTATGTAAATCATGAAATTGGCCTCGAGTACTTCCGCGCAAGTGGGAAAACTTGTCATCTTTTGTTAAAGAAGCATCTTTCTGTGGCTGAAAGTTTGCCAATGATGCAAAAAGAGACTTTGCCATCACCGATGCTCCAGAATTCGTGCATATGCCACCAACTGCATTAAAAAAAATCTAATCTATGAAGCGCCGATGCGGTAACCTAAAATTTAAAGAGGTCCTAATTTCCAAAGGTAATTAAGCTCCTATGTCACATCACAGTTTCTCTTATAGAAGTTAACCACCATTGATGACTTGTACTATTGTTGTATTACATGTATTATGTTGTACTATTGTTGTATTACACATTACTTTCTCTCTAGTTTGTCTTTTTTAGATTTCGGTTTACTTCATAAGAAAAGTCAATTACGAAAGAACAAAAAAAACATTAAACAAAGATTCATACCAGTACTTGACTGGCCATTGTTGTTACTTCTGACCAAAGGATTGCGAAGGACACCACATATATCACATGATGACATATATTCCTCATTGTCAAATGTACATATGGGGCAGCGCCAAACATTTTGCCGAATGACTTCTTGTTTAACTTCATGTTTCACTTCAACAGAGTCCCAGGCTACACAAAGGTTTCACAGTCAAAACAACATAAAATTAACTTTTTGAATACAACATAAAAATCAATATACATAGCAAGTGTCAAAGATCAATTAACAGTGTCATGATCATTTGTACCATTGCCATAATTATAATCGTAATTGTCCTCATGGTAATCATCATAAATATCATAGTCGTCATCAAAATCAACTCCATGTGTTACTTTGCGAGGCATTTTCTGGTTCAAAACAAAAACGATAACATCAGTCTGAATATATACAATCCACAATAGGCGGATTAAATTAGAAATCTAAACAAAAAGGAATACCTTGAGCTTGTTGTACAATTAAATACTTAATCAAAATAATAACTGCATCCAAATCATTCCCATATAACTTTAAGAGAGCAACACAATGCTAATACGCCAAAAGAACTTGACGAAGTAACCTGCCAACGAAATACTTCTTACTTCATGTCCGTTTTGCCATCCGGTATTTAAAAAAAAAAAGAGAGGCTGCAACATATAGAGGGTTAGTTACCCAACCAAAAAGCCTAAATCGACAAACAAAACATTCACTGTTAATAGAGTTATACCCTCTTAACCATTAGAACAAACCATTTAACTGAATAAAAAAGATAACTGTTATATATCCATAGCAAACTAAAAAACTAAAACAAATCTACCCAATCCAAGAACAAGTCACCAAGCCATGAATTCTGCGTATCTCCTTTTTCCATATGAATTGATATATATTATAAAAAACCAACAAGTTTTACAAGTGAGCGGCGGGTAAACGGGCAACAAGCTACGCTGCTACCCCCATGGTTTTAAAACACGGTCAAGGTGCGCCTCAAGGTGATTCGGGGCAAAAACAAGTCTGAGGCGTTGCCTTAGGGGTTATTTTTTTAGGTGCGCCTCACAGGCCTGAGGCGGTAAGAAAAGGTGCACCTTAGGGGTTTTAAGGTATGCTTTTGATGTTTTAGACTTTTTGTGACATTTCATGTCTTCTTTTATGTGTGGTTTCGATGTTTTTGATGAATTTGATGATGAAATAAGTTAGTATTTTATTTTTTATAAGATATATAATTTTTTAATTATGCCTCGGGCTTACGCCTCGTGAGGCGAAGCGAAACCACCTCGAGGCTCGTTTCCTTACTTTTAAACCTTTGCTACCCCTTTTCCATCTCTATAATCATGCAGATTTTAAGTTATCAACAAAGAAAGTATCTTCACTGAAATTTATCACATCACAAAACTCTTGCTAAATGCAACATAACTACATATAATGATATATAACATATGTAACACCAGTAATACTTTTCATGAAGTTCAGCTTAAACTATATACAGAAAACATTACACTAAATAATCACATAAAGCATAATCAAGATTAGGGTTTCAGTATACTTACAAAATATTAGTAAATTCAACAGCAAGAATCATTAAAAGCTAAATCTTTAGGTTTAAGAAACTACCCATTTAAATAAAGTTTCAATCTTTGTAAGTGAATGAAACCAAATATAATGTAATTGAAAATTCCAAAAGACATCAATATCTATAAATTGTAATTGAAATCAAAGCAGTAATGATTGAAACAGATGAAAGAACAAACCAGTGTGGTGGGTGGGTAGGTAGGTTAAGAATCGATTAGCGAGAAGCAATCAAGAAACAGAAATTTCTTTGATGATAGGATGATCGAAGAGGGTTGCAAACGTGTTCCATAGTTAAAGAAGGGTACACTTTATTATTATTGTATAGCTAAAGATATGATGTGTTTATTTTCAGACTTAAATCTATGTAATCTATATGTAAACTTAATAATTTTTTTTTTAATTTAAAAACTTAGCATGTAGAGAGATCGATGAGTTATATTTAAACCCCACCTTCTATTTTCACCCCCTTAAAGCGTCTCGCTTAGGCCTAAGCGAGACGCTTTGAACTCAATTCGAGGAGGTCAGTACGAGGGGCAGAAAAAGCTGATTTTTAAATTCGAAGCGCCTCGCTTAGGCCTAAGCGAGGCGCTTCGAGGGGGTAATTTATTTTGGTAGTTGTTTTGATTTTTTGAGTTGGTTTTTTTATTTTTTTTTTAATTTAATAATTAAAAAAAGTTAAAAAAATTTAAAAAACAAAGTAATAACCCTAATCATTGTCAATGACTTAAACTTAACATCATCAACCACGTATAGTCAATGAATGCGGTATGCGCGTTAAATTTCATTAAATGCGGCAATACTTGGATCCGGTTGGAGTCTAAAACTTCGTGTGTCATCTGTCATCCTTGTGTTTCCAAGACACAGGCAAGTCCTCGTCTGATCCACACCACAAAACAACTTCAAAATTTCAACTTCCCGTTCAGGTGTTTAAGTCCACCTTGAAGACTGGATTCGGTGCAATCAGAATCCGAATGCGGTATGCGCGTTAAATTTCATTAAATGCGGCAATCAAGGGATCCGGTTGGAGTCTAAAGCTTCGTGTGTCATCTTGGTCGAACTCATGTTGCAACATTCGTCTTGTGTGTGTTAGGGTCCGAAATTTTAGGCTTTTTAGTGGGTTTTTCCATCTTTGTGTTTCCAATTTTTTTAATTAGCTTAAATCTCTCTGATCCATGGTACCTTGAAGACTAGATTCGGTGCAGTCGACGAACATCATTCAAAATTTCAACTTCCCGTTCAGGTGCTTAAGTCCACCTTGAAGATGATCAAAGATGCTACAACATAACTTGCACCGGCTTGAGATATGAGTTTGATTAGCTTAAATCTCTCTGATCCATGGTATCCACTTTCAGGTTGTCTTCATCGTTGACCGCTATCGTTGACCATGGATCAGAGAGATTCAAGCTAATCAAACTCATATCTCAAGTTGGTCTAACAACTGAATTTGACTTGCTTGCATAGGAATCTTGTACGAAATCATTCTCACATGAATATCCTTTGATGAATGTATTAGGGGTTGGAAACTCTGAAGACCAGATATCTGTCAACGATGAAGGCAACATACTTGAAATCAATGGGAAGATAAACAATCCTCATCCACAATGTTCTTACCTATAGCTACCAACCATCCGGTTGTTTTCAGGTTGCCTTCATCGTTGACAGATAATGAGATTTGGTGTTAGATCATAAGCAAAAAGGTAGACCACACCACTGTTAGTGAACCCTGTGTTGGATGGAGAGTGAGATTGTTATAAACCTGAAACTAATAAGTTATGTTGGAGCAATGGTTGTGGAAAGAAATCGACAGTAGGATCGGCGCTAAGAAGCCACCCATACAGAGTGACGATAGTCGTTTTCTGCACTGTAAAGCGATCGTTTTACTCATATAAAGTGTTCGATGTCATTGTGAGTACACATTGTGCATGACATTACATTCTGCATGTGTCATTTCATAACTTGCACCGGCTTGAGATATGAGTTTGATTAGCTTAAATCTCTCTGATCCATGGTATCCACTATCAGGTTGTCTTCATCGTTGACCGCTATCTCTCGGATAACAACTGAAAAGTTGTTTTCAATGATTGTAAAGAAACTTGAAAGTAATTACAAGAAGATGATCAAAGATGCTACAACAAAACTTGCACCGGCTTGAGATATGAGTTTGATTAGCTTAAATCTCTCTGATCCATGGTATCCACTTTCAGGTTGTCTTCGTCGTTGACCGCTATCTCTCGGATAACAACTGAAAAGTTGTCTTCAATGATTGTAAAGAAACTTGAAAGTAATTACAAGAAGATGATCAAAGATGCTACAACATAACTTGCACCGGCTTAAGATACGAGTTTGATTAACTTAAATCTCTCTGATCCATGGTATCCACTATCAGGTTGTCTTCATCGTTGACCGCTATCTCTCGGATAACAACTGAAAAGTTGTCTTCAATGATTGTAATGAAACTTGAAAGTAATTACAAGAAGATGATCAAAGATGCTACAACATAACTTGCACCGGCTTGAGATATGAGTTTGATTATTATCGTATTTGCAACTTAGTTCCTTTCTCTCGAAAAACAAAAACGAAGGTTTGCGCGTTAGCGCCGATCCGATTGTTAAAAGTATCAAGACTATGAAATTAGTAAAACAACTGAATTTTACTTGCTTGCATGAAAAGTTATTTTTAAATGTTTGGTAATATATTTTTAAATGTTTGGTAATATATTTTCTGATCAAAAAAGGCATAACTATGATGATCAGGAACATTCCAAATAACAGTTCAATTTCAGTTCAAACTTTTCAAACACCTGCAACATCTCAAGAGTCGAGGTCCTCTGAAAAAGACATCGTACAATGATTTGGACTTGCAATATTTGAAAATTATCATTTCTTGACATGCTTGGTAACACCTTGATCTGCAATATTTGAAAATTATCATTTCTTGACATGCTTGGTAACACATTGATCTATAATATCTGAAAATTATCATTTCTCGAAAAGTAATTAAAAACACTTAAAAATGAATTAAAAACAATTGTTGCGAGTTAGGTTTAGTCGGAGGACCACGTACAATGATTCATCAAAGTTGTACAAATCTGGATGTTTTTACTGGAAAACCAAAACGAACAATAAACGAAGCGAAACGGAGAGATATAATTTTCTTGGCTTGGAAACAACTAAAAAGAACCAAAAATGAATTAAAATTATTTTTTGGTGATTAACAGATAATTTTAAAGAATTAAAAGAAATTCAATTTTTTTTTTAAAAGGCCAAAGCTAGGCGCTTGAGTGGTTTGATTAGACCACAAGCGCCTCGCTTTGACCAAAGCGAGGCGCTTTGGCCTTTTTTTTAAAAAAAATTGAATTTCTTTTAATTCTTTAAAATTATCTGTTAATCACCAAAAAATAATTTTAATTCATTTTTGGTTCTTTTAAGTTGTTTCCAAGCCAAGAAAATTATATCTCTCCGTTTCGCTTCGTTTATTGCTCGTTTTGGTTTTCCAGTAAAAACATCCAGCTTTGTACAACTTTGATGAATCATTGTACGTGGTCCTCCGACTAAACCTAACTCGCAACAATTGTTTTTAATTCATTTTTAAGTGTTTTTAATTACTTTTCGAGAGAAAGGAACTAAGTTGCAAATACGATAATAATGTAAATAATAATAATGTAAAGGTAGATCATGGAAAGTTGAACTCAAAAAACAAAGATGAAACCGATTAATGTTCTTTATGTATGAATAATGACCTTCTGGCAAACCTGCGTAAAGGACTATATGTGGCTTTAGTCCTTTACGCAGGTTTGCCAGAGGGTCACTATTCATATATAAAGAACATAAAAGTTGTGTGTATGAATAGTGACCCTCTGGCAAACCTGCGTAAAGGACTAAAGCCACATATCTTGCCATTAATACCAACGATGATTGCCAGTGAGATTGATAACTGGACAGGTTAGCCAGGTGTTTGTCAAAAAGGTAGAGCACACCACTAGAGCAAAAAGTTGTGAGTATGAATAGTGACCCTCTGGCAAACCTGCGTAAAGGACGAAAGCCACATATCTTGCCATTAATACCAACGATGATTGCCAGAGGGTCACTATTCATATATAAAGAACATTAATCGGTTTCATCTTTGTTTTCTTGAGTTGAACTTTCCATGATCTACCTTTATCATCTCAGAGAGATATCTGTCAACGATGAAAGGGAACCCGAAACAATAGAAGTCCACCAAGACTAAAAGTCTTTTTGCAAAAAGGTAGACCACACCACTAGAGCAAAAAGTTGTGTGTAAGTTTTATTTAGCATAAAAAGTTCATTGTACATATACCTCCTTATTTAAAACAAATCACATCATTGTACATATACCTCTTTCATCGTTGACAGATATCTCTCCGACAAGAGAAGATGAAGGGTTACTACTCTGCACTTCAAGTAGAAAAAGATGAAGAAGAATAAATGAAGTCTATTATAGAGGTTAGTAGGTTACTCATTACCGTTGGACGTTGAAGGTAAACATGGACAGTGAGAAGTGAGATTGATAACTTCTCTATGGAAGTTGCTAAAATAGTTAAACAAAAGCTGAAATTGAACAGTTATTTGGAATGTTCCTGATTATTACAGTAAAATTCAGTTGATGGACAGTGAGATTGATAAACTGGAGAGGTTAGCCAGACGTTTGTCAAACGAACAATTAAAATAAACTTTTCATGCAAGCAAGTAAAATTCAGTTGTTGGACAGTGAGATTGATAACTGGACAGGTTAGCCAGGCGTAGGGCTGTCCAAATCGCTCGCCGCTCGTGACTAGCTCGTCGCTCGTTCGGAAAATGCTCGAAAAACGCTCGCTCGATCTTCCGCTCGGTTGTAAATGAGCAGATCGGCTCGGTTCGGTTTGTAAACGAGCCAAGCACGAGCAAAGGTCCGCTCGGCTCGGTTCGGCTCGAATAAATTTTTATTTATTTATTATATATTAATTATAAATATAGACACAAATTACAGATATATTTATAGCTTTATATATAATATTCTATTGGATTTGGCTTAAATATATGCAAACAAAATATAACTAGCCCACTTAACACAATAAAAAATTTAACATTGAGTTTAATAGTAAAACCATAAGTCATGAGGTGAGAGTCTTGACTCCTCTATGTTATTAGTCGTCCATCACTAATCGTCACTTGATATCACCCAATGTCACAATGCAACAACTGTTCTCTGTAGTATGCTCATCGCCTCAGCAGCCTCAACCTAAGCCTCATCCTCGGATAATCGGATTTCAATATTAGTATTATCATCGGACAGTTCGACCTTAGTTGTCACCCGAAAATGAAAACATCAAACGAAACATCCCAATTTTATGGTTGTCCAAATTACTCTCTGCTCGATTCTCGCTCGGCGCTCGCTCGGAAATATTCACGCTCGAAAAATGCTCGCTCGGTTTTTGGCTCGATTGTAAATGAGCCACTCCGCTCGGTTCAATTTGTAAACGAGCCAAGCACGAGCAAAGCTCCGATCGGATCGGCTCAGCTCGTGACCAGCCCTAGCCAGACGTTTGTCAAACGAACAATTAAAATAAACTTTTAATGCAAGCAAGTAAAATTCAGTTGTTGGACAGTGAGATTGAAAGGTGGCAGGAAAAAGCTGACATTTTGTTCCTTGTTGCAGAAAGAAATCAACAGTCGGATTGACGATTTTGTTTACCCTCCCATTGACATAAAAAATGTTCTTTTGAAAAACGTCTAACTGCAAAAAAAAAAAAAAAAAAAAAAAAAAAAAAAAAACTAACTCAAAAGACCAAAAGATAAAAAAAAAAATATCCGAAGCGCCTCGCTTAGGCCTAAGCGAGGCGCTTCGAGTCAAAAATCAGCTTTTTCTGACCTCGTATCGAGGTAGTTAAAAAGTAAAGAAAGCGCCTCGCTTAGGCCTAAGCGAGGCGCTTTCAGGGGATGAAAATAGAAGTGGGGGGTTGAAATAGACAGGGCCTTTTTAATTTATAGTAGGGTGCTCAAACGATTTACGGGGAATACAGACACTTCTAAGGGTGTGTATGGTTCGGTTTTAAAATTATTAGCCTCAATCAAAACTAAAACCAAAGTCATCAGTTAATCAATCTTAATAAACGGTCAGTTACTTGATTCGGTTTATATGGTTAGATTATCGGTTTTTAATCCGGTTTAGTTAATTTTGGTTAATAACAAAAACTAAACTTTGGCTAAATTTTTTTTCCTATAAGTACATGAAATAGAGGTATAGATATATGAAAGAGAGGTATAAAGTTAAAAATATATGAATGGTTTTGTTTCGGGTTGGTTGATTTTAGTGAACTAAGTGTACAAGAAACAATAATTAACTTTAAGTTAACTCGGTTTTTGGTTAATTCAGTTTTCAATTGCTTTCAGTTCAGTTATTCTGTTTTTCTGTTCGATTTCGGTTAAATGTTCAATCAGATTGCTTTCAGTTCAGTCACTCCTAGATATCTATACTATAATAATATATTTGATAGAGGCATTTTAAAGTACTAAAAAGATAAGAGTTAATTTTTACTCTCATTTTAGAGTTGTTAATTAAAATAAAGTTCTTAACTTTTGGGTATCTTAAACTACCATTGCCTCATGCATTATAATATAGTATAGATTAATTATTAATAGCCGCGCGATGTGGCGAGGTTCAGTTTTGATTTGTATCTAGGGATGGCAAAAAAACCTGAGCCCGACGGGTATACCCGAAACCCGAATCATTTGGGACGGGTATACCCGATACCCGACGGGTATGGGACGGGTTTGGTAATGAAAAAAAAATATTTCGCGGGTATGGGACGGGTATGGTATTAGGTGATACCCGACCCGATTACCCGAAACTAAATACCCGTCTACCCGAAATATATACCCGAATACTTTTAAGTTTTATATATATCTTTTCTTAACTATTTTTAGTAATGTTTCATTCTAATAGATTCATTATTAGAATAATAAACTTTTCGTCTAAAATATATATTGTAATAACATTATTATTTATATTTATATGCTATGAAATATAGAAATAGTTTTCAAAATTCATACTGTAATATATATTTACATATTAAATGTTTCAAAAATTATTATGGTGATGATAATATATATGTTACTTATTACAAATTCATATACTCTAGATTTCTTAAAACATAAGACTATAAAAGAAAATAAAAATATATATTTACATGCAAATACCAACGGGTATACCCGATACCCGCGGGTATGCTCTATACCCGATGGGTAATACCCGAAAAAAACCCGACGAGTAATGGAACGGGTATGGTATGAGATTTTATAACCGAGTATGGGTATGGTATTAGCCAAACCCGACCCATACCCGACCCGTTACCATCCCTATTTGTATCGGTTCGGCTTGGTTTATTACAGCAATGATACTTATACTTGATATACTTTAGGGCATCGTCAATTAATATAGTTTATAGTTACAAATTTGAATACAGTGTCTTTTGAATGATATTTATATTGTGATGCAACTACGCGTTCAGTTTTTGTTTGTAAGTCAGCGAGCGCAAGTTGTTAGATAAAAATCAAATTAAATAATAATATACTGGGTCAAAAGACCTATATTTTTAAAGTACAGGTGGTGAAGTTAAAATTTTGGGAGGACAAGGTGTCACCCGTAAAGTCTACATGTACCTCACTACTAACACGACAGTATCGTCGCCGGTGGCATGGGTAGGGGGTCCGTGGAGCTAATCCTGATATTTCCCAACGGAAGGCTGATGTATGGTTGATTACTTTGCCAATAGTTTATGACTGTTAGCAGTTGAAATTTAAAAAAATAATCCTAAAATAACAAGATATAACACCATAAATCTCACAAAAACAACTTACCACATTTTACCTTCAAATACAAACCATATTTTACTCCAAATTTTATCTCCACTTTTTTTTAAAATGAGTGACTTTGAAGAAGATCATGCATGTATCCCCCTGCTCGTAGGGAATCTGATTTTACAATCAACCGATTGTACAATCAACCGATTGTAGCCTTGATGTTTTCACGGATATTGTCAGGCGAACCGAAGAAGAAGGCACAACAACATCTAAAATAAGATGTTTGCACATGATAGCGAGGGAGACAATATTGTTTTAATGGGGATGATTTTGTCGACAACCTTGTGTGCGCAACGACATAGAAGGTAATGGAGCCTTATATCCGTGTAAGCCTGCACAATGACTACTGGCAGTTGACAGAGATGTTATGTACTAATCGTTTGATTTATATTCTATACGTGATGTTAATGTTAAAGTGTTTTTGATAATATGACTAAGCTTTACAAAGGTTATTTACATGTTTTATTATAAACTAGAACTCACTAAGTGTAGCTAACTTTTAACATGTATGTCATGTACTCATGTAAGAAGAAGGTTGATGCTTCTTAAGAGGTCTTTGGCATGGATTGAAGGCTACCCTAAAGAAATAAAGAACCGGCATCCTATAGACCATAGTAGACCTTCAATGTTTTATATATTTGCTTAAGACTTGATGTTGTGATGAGCCAACTGGTGAGGTTTTCCGGGTTCAGGGCATTACAATTATTAGTCGTTTGCACACTCAAGAACACTCTCAAACTCATCAAGCAACTAAGGTAAGATCATAGCCCCTTTTATTTTTCTCTTTTAGGGGTAAAGCATGTAGCAAGATGAACATAATCATATCTTTTTACAAAATACAATTCAAACATACAAGTGATTTTCATAAATATACCGTTATTTTAAACAAGTCATCATAATAAACACCGGAACAAGGAGCGTTACACAATCATCAACTTGCAAAAGCCGACTGCAGTACAATTATAGGCCTATGGTGTGACAAGCCCATCCATCTTCCCGGTTAGGGTTTTTGGGTGATTGAAATCCGCAACACACAACACTGGACAACTTTGGGGTTGGACCACAAAAGAATATGTCATTAGGTTTAATTGTGAATATTTACGTCATGTGATTGTTTTTATAATGTATTGTTTATTGAACCTTGTTATGAATTGTATTACATGTTTTATTTATTATTACTTTAAACCGATGTACGTTGCCAACTACCTATAGTTTACAGATTTTTTGCATGTTGCATGTAACCATACTCAAACCTTTGCTCAAGACATGCTCACATAGGATTAGGGGTGTTCAAAAATATCCGAATCTGAAAATCCAATCCGAAATATCCGTTATCCGAATCCGAAACTACCCAAAAAATCGGATATCCGAAAATATCCGAAAATTTATAAAAAAAATTTATCGGATATCCGAAATAACCAAATATCCAAAAATATCCGTAAATATCCGAAAATATCCGAAAATTATCTGAAAATATCCGAAAATATCCGAAAAATAAAAATATCCGAAAATATATCCGAAAATATCCGAAATATCCGAAACTATCCGAAATATCCAAAAATTTATATATAAAACGTATAAAATGAAATATATTATAATAAAATCGGATATTCGGATATCCGATTCACTATCCGATCGGATATCCGAAATTTCGGATACGGATTCGAATAGTGAAATCAGCTATCCGAAAATTTCGGATATCCAAAATTCGGATATCCGGTTTTGAACACCCCTACATAGGATTGACTTATTTAAATAAACAAGAGTATTTTTATTTTATTTGTCGAACTCATTGTTTTGTTATTTGATGTTTAAACAATGTAATTGACCATGGGTATTAATAATAATCATTGTTTGTCTCTTATGCCTATGGTTATAATCCAGAGGTCACGTACCATGAATTTCGCACACGATAAGGGTGTCGCACTAAACATTATTGCATATTTTCTTAAAGTGAGGGACTCAAGCCCAATGGACAGTGGCGGATTCAGGATTTTATTCTAATGTAGTCACTATTGTTACGGGTCGGTTCGGTTCGGCTCGGTTGAAGTAATTACATGTTATCTTCATCTCTTTATTTATTAGTTTTATTGTTAGTTTGTACTGGCAATGCTCGATTACCAACAATTACATCTTTAAATAATTCAACTATTTTTCTAACCATTTTTTCATCACTTTGATTTCTATTTGATTAAGTTTTACTCTAAATTCACTTAAAAACACCTCTATGTGATATATATATATATATATGGTCAAGATCGTGTACAAAGTGTTTTTTTGTGAGAAGTGTGAGAAGGACTAAAAATTGATACTTAGGCATCATTTTTTGAACTTAGTCGTGATGTTTTGAATTGTTTTGCCTATAAAAACACCAAACATAACAATTAAAAACCGAAAACAAATGTATTTTAGGCTTAAAACTTAAAACACCATGCTAAGAACATTAGTAATGTGTTTTAAGCGTTAAGTAGTGTGTTTTAGCTGTTTTTTAAATTTAATGACTATAATACATTGTATTGTGTTTTAGATTGTTGTGTTTGGTGTTTTTCAAGTTAAAATAACCTAAAACATCACTCCTAAATCCAAAACATGATGTCTACATGTCAATTCTTAGTCCTTCTCATGAAATATGTCTTTTGTACAGGATCCTAAACCTATATATATATATATATATATATATATATATATATGTATGTATAAATAGTGGACAAGCTTGTATAATATAATAACCTTACAGAAAAATAACAGTAACATAAACAATATAAACTCGTGTTCGTAATAAAATTAAATAACAGTAACATTTGTTTATTATCAAACTAAAAAGATAATAAACCTCTTCTTCAAAAAAAGATAATTAACAGTAACATTTGTTTATTATTAATTAACAGTAACATTTGTTTATTATCAAACTAAAAAGATAATCTATAAAAAATTATAAAGAAAATAAGATATAATTCAATAATAAAAGCAATTAGTGAATGTAGTGCACTACTCTACTAGCAAGTCAGTAAGTCACTATTTACAACTAACTATATTTAATATTTTTTTATTATCTTCTCTACTAGTCATGCTTTTCATCTTCAAAACTTTAATGGAGAACCAAGTCCATCATCTGAACTTTAAACTTGACTTTATTTCTCTTTTCAACCTCTCCTTCAACTTCTCTTGTAATTCTCTCGTTTCCCATCCAATTCACCATTCAAGAATGAAGTCACCATACAAAAAACATTGATGTCACTTAAAAAACCATTAAATAAATCTCTATATACTACTGAAAATTCATCGCGGTCATGTGACTACGTACCCATTAACGTAGCTCTGCCCCTGCTTAAGCCCTTGATTGTTTATAAAGGTTACGTGTCAGCTATAGCAAACTATACCTTATGTATAAAGGTTAACATGTTAGATATGTGCTGTATTTTTTTTTTCGGCTCACTCATCTCAAATTGATTATACAATTCTTAATACGAATCAAGGTTTATGATCAAATACACAATACACTTTTTCTACGAAGGGTGAGAAAGATTGTGGTCCATTGATTTTAGATTTGAAGGGTTAAGATCAGTTTGTTGGGAAAAATAAATATTAAATTAGAGGAAAGACATAAAAGAAAAACCACAATTGTTGACTTTCTCTCTCCATATGCAAGACACATGTCAACTTCCCCATCATTTTAAAGCGTCCATAACCTTTTCATACAATATCTTTTTTTTTTTTTTAAATTTACCATGTTAACAAGCATTTTTTATCTTTAATATGAGTATCACATTGCTACATTAAAATTGAAAAAAAAAACCGTGTTAACTGAGTTTTTTTCTTTATTTTGTCTTCTGCTCGTTCATTGTGTTATAGTATGCATGTGCGCGTTACAAATATGTTCATTGTGTTTTTTAGCCTACACATGATTTAACTTTGTCTATTGTGTTTTTAGTATGCTTCACATTGTGTTTTACGTTGTTCATTGTTTTACAACTTTAAATATTAACCCAACCCACTCAAACATTCACTCCTCAATACCATATCATTTTTTAATTTTAATTTATTATGTTTTGTTTTAAATTAGATTTTACGTATTTTTTATTTTAATAAATAAATAATGTTATTTATTTAATAAAATAATAAATATATAAATTTAGATAAAGGTTAAATAAAAAGAAGAAAAGTAGGTGATGAAGTGAATATGAAATTGAGGTTTAGAATGGTTTGGAGTTGAAGAAAAAAATGGGTTGTGGTTTGGAATGGTTTGAATGATGTGGCATGATAACGTTTAGAGTGGTTTGTTTGGCTAGCATTACTGTGGATGCTCTGAGACAAGACAAACCCTTATTGGGCCAGGAAGCACTACGAGACATGAGCCTGTCCACCTAACATACTAGCAGGAGTGACCGCACGTTGCAGCGGGTGTACCAAGTAGCATTAGATTTAATTATGATGTCTATCGTACCGTAGATGGATAGTTTGGTGTTGGTAAAAATAATTGTATAAATATTAAGGTTTTAAGCAACCTAATAATAAAATTAGCATAAAAAAATTGATGATTTTCATTGCAATCGAAGACAAAAACCAAATCAATGAAATAAAATGCAACACATAAATGAAAAGCAAAATAAAATCAAGCAACAAATTAATGAAACCTAAACAAATTAAAACACGAGATTGATACTGGCAAGTTCCCATGGCTTCCCATGGCTCGGGTTGATAAACATTGATTTATCTCAATGCCTTATAATATAATTAATCTTAAACTTGAAAATTAACTCATTTGACAATCAAAAGTCATACATAAAAACCCAACATCAATAGTTTGATTGGAACAAACTTGGGCCTAGGTTATACAGATGGAGTGTCATTACACTCACAATTTCTGACCCTGAATATTGAACAGCAAACCATTATTCATCAAAAAATCCTTAGACTGGGTGTAGTGAAGCGTGATATGGGCGTGAAAAGGCAACATAGCGCCCCCCACACCGCTACAAGGGGGCGCTATGTATCAAAATTTGGTTTAGGCGTTATGTTTATAGCGTTTGTTTGTTTTTGATTGGCCAATCTTCTAATGCCATGTGGAGGGACAAACCTGTGGTGATGATTGTTGTTTATTTTTTTTTTTTTATAATAGCGCCCCCTTTTTTTCCCCTCCCACTACACCCCATTTTGAATTGATGCCCAATCTGACTCAGCTGCCACGTGGACCAATCACAGAGGGAGGGGTTAAGTTTTTCCCCTCTCCACTACACATGGTCTTATGGTGCCACAAGTAGCGGTTTTGGACGGATTTGCCTTAATAAATTGTCAATTATACTCCTGAGTTCAATTACATCACTCCCATACTGCTGAGCATCTACCATTACACCAATCACCTTACCATGTAACTCATTACCTGCAAGCAATTATTCCTATTAATTTGTAGTAAGTCCAGATAAAAAAAACATGGAAGTACATTACATTTCTTGGGCTATGAAAAACAAACTTTGACCCAGATAATCCTCTCATTCTTTCAGTTTGATTTGCCTTCCCCTTTAAAGATGGTGATTTCCTTTTTACGTTTTCATAAACTCAATGTTTAGTCCATTCCATAGGGAGCGGGGTACTCCACCGAAGGGGGGCGCGGTTACTGCTGCCGCATGGCAACACTGCCACTATCCCTTGCAGTTTGATTTTCTTTGCCTTCTAGGTTACTCCTTGCCGATCGACAACTCTCATTTCCATGCCAATTTGACATGACAATATGGGATTGGATAGGGCTAGGCAAAGTACCCTAGAGTGCCCCTTCCCCCCTATATGAAAGACTTAAAAGCTATCAAATTTGATAACTAAAACTTAAACCAAGTTGGTGTTGTAGTCACATGGTTAAGTGATTGTTAAATAAAACTATCATAGTAGAAAGTCTATTAACCATTAACCAAGGTATTAATCGAAGTCTATAACCATTAACCAATATATGATTTTGTAGCCGATCACTGCAGGCAAACAATTTTTGTATTCAAGGTAGAATCAAGCAACACTATAATAAAGAACGGGTCAAAATAGGCAGCACGATAACACACAACGATAGATACAGTCAGCCGAAAACTATGTAAATTTAGAATGGGTTCAACTTGTTAGATAAATCTCTTCTTTTACATATACTTAGTATTAAATATTAATAAGTTAGTTGACTAAAACGGCTAAAAGTAATGCTAATTAAATACTAAACATCTAAAATAATGAATCTACTTAATGGTCGAAATTGCCACCTCTAGCCTTTTTCTTTTACCGATTAAATAGTTGAACATTTTAAATGAACTACTTTACTGCAGAAAAAAAACGAGTTTTCATCAAGACCATACCAGATTTCATACCATGGTCTTTCTGGGAGCCTGTCTCTGTCTGTAAGTGCGCATTCTGCCTTCATTAATCTATCATTTAATTCTCTCATTCTGCATGGGTGATTTTTCCACATGAATGCCCAGCCGTTTTTTCCCCATACACTATATTTTTTTTATAAATTATATTGCCAGTTAATAATTATATAAGCATGAATAAAAGAATATGTCTAACAGAAACTGTAGTAACACCTTGACTACATCGTTTATCTGCACGGCTGCGTTGCTCCTTTTTTCTATAAACTTGAACAAGGGAATGAGGCTTATGCTCTGTCACACCACGCCAATGGCGGAAACACGTGGCGCGACGGTTCAAGGGCATAAAGTCAAGGTTAACGCAAATCACAAGTAATTTAAGAAAATGGGTCATTTATTTAGGCGTCAAATCTTGTTCAAAACATTACACAAAAAGTAAATTGTTTATAACACAAATGGAGAGGTTTCTCAAATATATCCCATAGCCTTGGGAAATAAAGGTGAAACCCCGCAAAATATCCAACGCCGCATAGGAGAATTCCGTGACCCAGCTTGCCATGATTGTCTTCGTTTAATTACCTGAAAGATATGTTTAAAATTTCGTCAATATAAATATATTGGTGAGTTCACAGGTTTCAGTTTCCAAAACTTGAATACTTGGGAAATACCATGTTATGACAATATATAGGAGTTGCAAATTCCTATAAATCTACTTGAGACTATAATCAAACCAAGACGTATATCAATAATGCCCCGCTCCAAGTCGTTACTCGGTATCCTACGACTTAAGTTCAGGATATATGCACCCCAGGCATACACTAATGCATAATCGACGCTATCGATTAGGGGTGGGCCTTGTCAGGCACCAATAGTACTATTCAAATATTCCACCGGTTTCATTCCCCTGAATAAATGATTATAGAGGCGAGGACTCAACCCCGAGTGGCGGTCACACCTCAAGTAATAAATCCGTCAAACATTTTCCCTAACATATCTTTCCCCCGAAAACGTAAAAATAGTTTAAAATGGGGCCGTGAAACTCACCTGAATCGACGTCCGGCTCAACTAAGCAGATAGCAAAAGGGGTCTCGCACCTACAAACGTCCTAGACGTATAAGTCACTATCCCTATAGTGCATGTGCCTTGGCAAGTTGTACACCCAACTCCCGACCATAAGTTATTCCAAATTCCGTTTAATTTAGCGCGTATCCTAGGTTTCGTTGGCGTTAGATTACCCTTGGTATTACAAGTTATATATTACTCTTGTTAATATTTCCTTAACTTGTACATTATTATCATCGACTTGACTTCACTTAGCGTATAATTATTTTCCCATTTAAATAATTATACCTAAGATCGCATCGCTCGATATAATATATATTTCACTACTCGACCCGACTCACTTTGCCGCACATTTATTTTCCCATTTAAATAAATATGCTAAGATCTTGTCGTTCGATCGTATATTCTCAACACCCGATTCAACTCACCATACCGTATATTTATTTTCCCATTCAAATAAATATACTAGGATCTTGTCGGCACGGCATACACATATATATATATCTTCGTCTACTCGTCTCGGTTTTCCTTCCCACATATCTACTTTCCCATTAAGTAGATATACAAGAATTTTGCCAAGGCGAGCGTACATATATATAAATGTGTAATTTTTCTTGTTAAGTATATACGTTTGTTTAACGTCTTACTTGTTTACGTTATGTTTTTCTCCCACAAACAATTCCTTCAACACTTAGGAAAGCGTTTATTAGTTTTCACCCATGATGTATATATATATATTTTACTTTCTAAAAATATATATTTTCTCATCTTGCCGCAATGGCATTTTTCTCATGTTTTGTCCGCGTATGGTTCGTTAACGCGTCTTAGTTCGATATCTTAGCTTGATTAGTCAATTTTTCCAAGTTTTTTCCCAACATGTATTTTATAGAAATATTATTCATATTTCTTCCTCCTAACACATGTTACTTGGAAGGTTTAAAATACTTTTGTATTTTAACCCAACTTGTTAACTTAGATACAAAAATGCTTCCAATACTTTTATATTCCCATTTATATAAAAGTATTCATTTTTGTATAAGTTTCTCAAGTTTTAATTTTCGTTTAACATTTTTATAAAATCTCTATTTTATAAAAATCCTTATGTTAATACAAACCCATATTTTTATAACTCTCACTTTTATAAAAATATACTTTTTATACAAAATACCCAAGTATGTTTACTAGTATTTACCAAATCAACCTTGGAAAATTATTACTTATACTTTTGACACCAAACTTTCCATTATTGCATTTTTGGACTAACAGTTTCTAAAATGTTCATTTTAGTCCTCTAACTTACAAAGTTACAACATTAGTCCCTTAACTTTCAAATGTTGCATTTTTCCACTCTAACTTCCAAAGTTAGTATTTTTCACTCAAGTTAGTGGACTTTGAAGATTCATCTTTTTATTGTTAAGTTATTTTTGCATCAAAACACTTTTAATAGTCTTATATTTCATACATGAGGCTACTAATATGTGTGCTTTATGTATTTGTCCATTATATCAAAATCCCATTCTTCTAAGTAAGTAAACTTCAATTTTGCAACTTCTTTATTTATGACATTCCAATATATTCCACCACATATTATATCTTAGATGATCATTTTAAGATGATTTTCACTCCTTTTTAATACATTCAAGTTTATTCCACAAATCTTAATCAAATCATCATCCTACTTAGTGTATGTGTAAATTATATACATTTTCAAGAACACTACTTTATCATCATCAAATCCATGATCCATTTACATATCTTTAATCATTCATTTTACTCATGTAAAGTCTATTAAAAATTATGTTTCAAAACCACATTTTAAACCCTTCATGTACAACTTGCTTCTAAGAACACATACATGAATATTAATAATCAAAACAAGGTTAAGAAGCTTACTACTAGCACAAGGCTAGGGAAGACAAAACCTTGGATTTTGAGAGGGGTTTAGTGTGTTCTTCCTTATTGGTTAAGCTCCAAGCTTGAAACACACAATGGGGGTTTGGATGATGGATTGTTTTGAGTGATTAGAAGATATAAAAACTTGAAAGAGATGTGTATGTGGGGGAGGTGAAACCTACGGCCCAAAAGAAAGAAAGAAGAAGAGTTTTTGCTTGTTTCTTCAAAGGACTAACACATGTTATATAATGCTATCACATGTAATCTTCCATGGATCTTGTAAGATTTATTTGAAGATTGTATGTGTACTTAGGATCTTTGGGAAGATTATAAGTGTGTGTGTGTGTGCCGTGTGATTTGAGAGAGAGTGGGAGAGATTTTGTGTATGATGAAGATATGTTAATCCTTGCACTCCTTTATAATCCTTCCAAGATTACACATGAGATCTTTATGTTGGATTTGTTTAGCAAGTGGATGTGTTTAGGTAGTAGTATATTTGATCTTGTCTTGGATTTTCTTGGCCATAGGGCCGAAAATCTCTTACAAAAGAGACAAGTTGATGCATGCTTTTGTACTACAAGTCTTACACCTTTTGTTCTTCCATGCATGCTTGTTAAGGTAGGTTAGTAGGTTATTATTAAAACAAACCATGCAAGAAGATATTATGGCCATTAGGCCGGCCCTTGGTGGGTCTAGGTGGGGTCCACAACACAATCTATTTACCAATAATAAGTTAAGTTTAATTCCTCGTCGTTCGGGTGTCGTTCGGGTATTTTTTGGGATTTAATCGCGCGTTATTCGGACATTAAAAATACCTTTAATAACCCTTAAATATAGTCTAATTTAAGCGTTGATTGGTTATTTTGGCTTTTGCCGGGTGAAATTATGAGTTATGCGCGTATCGGGTGCGGCACGCGCACTTTATTCGTTACCGGGAGATTTGTATGAGACGTTTCCACTTATGGTTTTGGAGTTCCAAAACTCATTATATTTTGTGAAAATACCCTTTATTTTATATCCTGGGTGTCCGGGATCCTTTTCGTTTATTCAATTATTACCGGGTAATCGCCAACGTCCATACCGGATAGTTTATTCGCACATGATCCTATCATGTTTTACCATTAAACGTATGCATTCCTATGCATTATTTGGAAATTGCTATCTCCTAAGGCCTTGATAATTAAATCACACATAATTGCATTTAATTACGTTAATCATATATTAATTAATTAGTACGGAATTACCTTATTTTTGCCGGTTGTTACATGCTCTTATCTGATAATTCAGTTTCCAAATCTTCTTTTGAACATACCTGAAGCTTAGTTACATATGAAGAATAATTAAAAGGTAATATTTCTTCATCTACAAGTTGAAAAGCTACCAAACCCCAAATGTTTGCAATTGTTATCAAATATTCAAATATTGGGAGGGAATTAAAATAATAACATAAGTTCTTATTATTTTTTTTTAAATTAGGGTTATGTTTCATTTCTAACGGTTTTTTATTAGTTTCATCATGTTTAACAATCTGTTGTACGGACGGCATAGTTTCTAACCCCATGAGTCTGGCAACAAGAGTAGGAGTCTGACCACCATCATTCTTTAAAACGCCATCGTTTTGACCAGCATCAACAATCTGTAACAGCTTTGAACCTTCTTTTGCACGATCTGAAACAACAAAACAACAAAACAGCAAGTCAGTGTTGTGGATTCTCCTAAAAACACCCTATCAGACCAAAATCAATCAAATGTAAAAAAAATATAAACATCCAGATTTAAGACAAACTGAAGTGAAATCAATGCATAAATCAAACATAAGCATACCTTGGTTCTGTGTACGAGTTTAAGAATTAATAGGGGGCGGGCTGGAAACGCAGGGGGGGGGGGATGCGATGATGCCAGTGAAGGGATGTGGAAGGGTGCGGGATTTTATTGAAGAGGATTCCAAAAGCGCCATGGGTTGGGTAATTGTTCTTCTATTGTGAATCACCAAATTCTTTTCTCCACGTTTCATCTGGGTTCTTGAAATTGAAGAAGATGAGACCCTTCATTGGTAGCCTTGTTTGAAGAACTAATGTTTCATAAAACCTTGTATTGATGATGAATTGATGATGATTGTTAAAACTTTCATTGATGATGCGTAGCAACTCATTTGGTAACAGGAGGTGGGTATTATTGTGGGGGACGGGGGTAGGGAGGGAAATTAAGGGTAGTAATGTAAATTTGTTCTGATATTATAAAGGAGGAGGATAGTGAAATGTCAAGATTACCCTTTAAAGTGTCTTAATTGTCACCAACATCCCTATAATACCCTTATTAAGTGAACTTAAATATGTTGTACATGTTGCTTTAAAACTTGTACGCCCAGCAAAATTACTTTTGTAGCCGTCACTCCTCCTTAATAAGATAATATAGATAAGGAACAATAACTATGAAGTAAGTCTAAATTTACAGGCACACTTCATAATATGGTACGTTCATAAAATAAACAATGAAAACTAATCGGCAGCATTAGACTAAATACCCAACAGTAGGCGGACATTGTAACTGTTCATCAAACTTCAAAAATAAATATAAGGATAAGGATAATTATATAATATTTATAGGAGTGTATGAGTTAGTTTTCGTGAATTTTGGAATGAAAATTTTGGTTATATGCCTTCTAAACAGCGAGGGAACGGAGTGTTATTCACATCCCTGCTTGGTAAGTTGGTATGGTGTGTTAAGAGTTGCCCTTGTTAAGATCATCCAAAATGCAACCTTCAACAAACAATACCAAATCGTCACGTTATCATGTCACATTATTTCAAACTATTCTAAACCCACATTTTCCGCCAATCATAAATTATTTCAAACCTTCACCTCATCAGCTACTTTTCCTTTTATAATTTATACCACACACTCGAAAAAAAACCATTTTTTATTTAATATCAAAGTACAAATGGTTCCCCACCCAATAGACCATCCGCTCCACCAAATTATTGCCCAACAAATCACCTCATCCAATGCTAAAATTAACTCCCTCTCTGTCCACTCCCACCGAACCGTTGGAAGAGCAATGTGTTATGTGGATGCTCTAAAGCTGAAGCGTTTCTAATTTAGAAATGATGTAAATAAATGTGATAAAGCGAGCATGGGAATGAAATATAACATAAAGACATCTATAATACATTATAAAGGAAGAGTGATGGCCAATATAGTAAATTTGTACACCATCCAACTATTATAGCAACATGTACAAGTGAATCAAGCATATATAACAAGGGTATAATTGGAACTTTGTGGAACATTAAGACACTTGAAAGGGTAGCAATGTAATTTTATCTTTGATTCCACACTCACAACATAAAAACCTATTACAATCTTACCCTTATGCCATACATATCGTGATCAATTTCTTCAATGCCAGAATATGAATAATAGGCAGTTACTCATAATTTAAGACGCCTTGGGGCCAATCTAGGTGTTTCATACATGGAATTTGAAGAACCCTGCATTTAAGTCAGTGAGGCCATCCTTAATTAAGGTTGAATTCAATTGATGCTTTCACAATGGCGTGCGAATTGAAGCCTTTAAATTTCAATTATTATAGAAACGTTTGGAATTCATCTCATCATTGTATATCAACCTATGACACATATAATGGGCAATTCGGCTTCAGCTTCCTCTGTAAACTCTGCTTAAAGGTCGGCTCATCAATGGCATCACTAAAGATAACAACAACAAACAATCAACACAAACCAACAAGAGGAACAAAAAGAATCAGGATAGCGTTGATATTTATAAAATCTGGTTGAGGTCAAAGTTTGATGAGTTTGTTCAGTTTCTGATTGACTTATCTGTTTCTTCAACACCTCAAGAAGCTCTAATGGT
The DNA here is from genome assembly GCA_028751855.1 of Ambrosia trifida. Taxonomy (NCBI): domain Eukaryota; kingdom Viridiplantae; phylum Streptophyta; class Magnoliopsida; order Asterales; family Asteraceae; genus Ambrosia; species Ambrosia trifida. The sequence goes on along the minus strand of CM054123.1, from coordinate 42,280,694 downwards.
AACTACGACTTTTATTGTTTTGTTATTTCTTATTAGGTTTAGATTGGGAACTTTAACATTTTGAGGTGTGTGTTTCTATAATTTGTGTTGGTGAATGACATGGAAATACAGGAAGTTCAAATCTTTGAAATTTAGATTGGGAACTTTAATTGTACCTATCTATTCTTTCAAAAAAAAAAAAAAAAACTGAGTTAAAGTACATGTGTAATATTTACGGTAAGTTTAAGAACAATTGTCGTATACAATAAGGGGCTTCTTCAAAGTAATTCGTAATCTTGACTTCATAGCACATTATCTAATACACCTCAAAAAAAAATGATTATGATTTATTAATGTTGTTGTTGTTGTTTCAGGGATTAGTATGCACAAGAGACGTGCTACAAGTGGAAAGAAGAAGGCATGGAGAAAGAAGCGAAAGTAATTATCTTTTTATATTTTCTCTTTCATTTCTTTATGTAATTAGTTTTTTTTATTTGATTTGTTTGCTTATTGGTTTTGTAACGTGTGTGTGAATTCCTGTCTACTTGTTTTTTCAGTGTGTTTTTGCATATGAATGTTTTGTTGGATGTATTGTTTTAGTATGATCATTAAGAAGTAGGTTTGTTATGCTTTTTATGAGAAGATAATAGGATATGCATTTGTTGTAGGACAGTTTTGCTTATCTTTATTGTATTTCACATCCAGTTACTAACTTTATTACATGTTCTTATTAGTATTTAAGCTTCTTTATCGTCTGGTTTTAATGGTTTTTATCCGTTTTAAACTAAAACCAAACAGTTGAATGTTTGAAATCTAACCAATACCAATGTAGTTAAGTTTTGACATGATCTATCATCTAACACCTGTAGAATGTTGTGACATGGTCATTGGTAATTTGTTTGTTCTTTTTTAAAACAACACTTTAGGTAACGAGAATTGTCGTAAAACCTTTAGAACTGTATTTAGCTTTATATGTACGGTTTACTATTGTGTTGTTTTTATACCAATTTGCAATCCAAAGTGTTTAGACCGATGTGTATAACAAAGAAACAATTAATTTGAAAATTGCCTGAACCAAAAGTGGTTGTTTCGGTTGGGGTAATAGTGTCAATAATCACCAGAATTCTTGATGTTTTAACAAACTGTAATTGTATGTGCTTTGCATTTCATACAGATTTCTGACATTTGGTTTAGCTTACAAGCTTGATTGTTGTATGTTTTTTTTTCCTTAATTAAGGTATGAGCTCGGAAGACAGCCAGCCAATACCAAGATCTCCAGCAACAAGACTGTTAGGAGGGTTAGAGTTTGTGGTGGTAATGTCAAGTGGGGTGCCCTAAGGTTGGACACCGGTAACTATGCATGGGGAAGTGAGGCTGTGACCCGAAAGACCCGTATCTTGGATGTGGTTTACAATGCATCCAACATGTAGTAATAAAACAAACGTACCCGCAGCAACGCGCGGGCATTCCTACTAGTATTTAATAAGGGGTAAATATGTTTTAAAGTTTAAGTTATTATTATTTTTTTTTGAACGACAAATTTTTACTCCTTGTGGGACTTGAACCCATAACCTCCCTTCCTTGTGGGACTTGAACCCATAACCTCCCTTTAGGTGTTCCTAGAAGCTTTGCTTCTACCATTCAGTGGCGGATCCAGGAATTTTTTTCACTGGGTTCCTTTTTTTAGGTGTTTCAATTTCATGACCAAACATAAAAATTCCGGGTCGGGTCAAGGGTTCGGGTCAGATAAGGTTCACTACATAAAAAAAAATACGATGCAATGGACGCTAGTCCTAAGTGGAAGATTGGCTAGCAACACGAGAATTGTAGTGACTAACGAAGCAATGGACGCTAGTCCTAAGTTTTTATATAGAAGCACTAACGCAACGCCTACTTGCACAAAAACTAGCCAAAAATCATGCATATACCAAGCGTAATCGCCTATTCTTTCTGCATCAACAGCCATGAAGTTGATGATTTCACCACTTGAGTTCCCTTGCTTTGACTTGCCGAAGGTGGTCAACCCTTTTGGTAAATAATTGGAACAATGGCAAACCTAGCTTTGATTCCAACTTGTTGGAGCTTAAAGCACCAATGTCGATGTGCAAGAAATAAAACAATGACTGACCAACACACTGAAACCAGTGAATGAAGCAAAAGATGTGGCCATAGAAGCACTGGATAAAGGAAGTTGACCAAGATGACCAACAAACATGATTGATATTATTTCCAAACTGAAGGGGTAGGGTACCGCTTTTTAGGCGCACCCTACTCCCCGCCGAAAATATTACTTCCAAAGGCACACCAGCGCCAAAGGCGCGGAGGTACCAGTTGGCGGCAACCGAGAACATCCCCCTTGGAATCCAACTTGCTTCCTCCCGTCAGGTGTCAGCTGCCAAGTGGTCAGCCGCCTGACAACTGACACCCCTGCCGACCATCCACAACACGCCACGTGTGTGGAGGGCAAAGCACCTCCCGGCCAACCAACCACGAGGCGACACGTGGTCTAATCGAAAGAAGCCCTCCTCAACTTGGATCACTTTATCTAACTAAAGGTTAGAATCCGACTAGGTGGGCCTGTCAACCGGCCGGCCCGATCCTTAAAGCCCGGCCCATTAATGATGGATGGGCTCGAAGGTCCTTAGCCCATACATCTCCTATAAAAGGAGGACTTGACCTCCTTTCTATGGACGTTGAAAACCAGCCAATAAGAACTAATACACTTGTATCTCCACTTGTATCGTTATTTACATTATTCATCAATAAAGATCACCTTTTTCAGTGGACGTAGAGCTTACAAGATCGAACCACTTATACCCTTGTCTATTGTGTATGATTGCTCGCCATTTGTGTATACAACCATAGACCAACCATCGTTGTGAGCTAAGGATTATACCCTGCTGCGAACACGAGTCGTTACCCCATATATCACCCTGCCTTGTACCACCTGTTATACTCGTTGTTTCTTCACAAACAAAACTGCAACAAGCTAACTGCTATCAATGGCCCTGCTAATCCTATTTGTTTTTAACTTCATTAATTACTTGGTTTTTGTAAGCTTGTTGTCCATTGTAAAGCTAATTAATTTCAATAACATCAAATTAATCGCCTAATTTCATCTTCATGTAGGATTGTTTTTGTAGGAAGCTAATGGTAACTCACAAATTCATGATTGATGGCAGAAATAAATGGAATTATTGTAAGAACATTAACTAGATAAATAAACTTACAAAGCGAAGGAGGAGCCGAGGAGGAGGGTAGCGGCTGCCGGCAGGCTGGAGGAGGCGGAGGGGCAGCGGAGGTCCGAAGGCAAAGGAGCAGCCGAGCAGTCAGCAGAGGAGGCGGGAGGAGGAGGAGGAGGGTGGCGGCGTTCGGCGGAGGTCTAAGGAGGAGGGGCTGTGTTTTTTTTTGTTTGGAAATTGGAAGGAGGAAGCTCTCTTACGTCTGTGTTGTTTGTTTGGAGGGAGGAGAGGTCAAGAGTTAACTTAGGGTTTTGTTAATTTTGAATTTAGAAAAAAAAAAAAAAAGCTGGAAACAAAAATGTTAAAGCATGGGATGGGAATCGAACCAGGATTCATTAGCACGTTCAAGCGAGTCTTACCACTAAGGCAACTACAATTTTTTGTAATGGGTTTCTAAGACAATTTTCTTATGGGTTCCTTTTTTTTTTCCTATATACATTTACACTAAAAATTACAAACCGAGTGGGTTCCCGGGAACCCGGTGATATAGCTGTAAATCCGCCCCTGCTACCATTGGGCCACCAACCCCAATTCTTAAAGTTTAAGTTATTACTTGTTAGAAAATGACATCTGATAATGTTTAAAACGTGATAGTAGAGGTTCTTTCTTTATTTTTAAGCTGTTTTACAGTTATTTTATTTCACTGCCAATTTATATACTATTGTCTTTTATTGTATCTTTAACACAGTTTTTAATTTTTATCCATCATTAACATTTTTAATCTAAATAAATTCTTAATTTATCCTATTAGTTAGAAAGGGCCCATCAATTTATATATCAGAAAAAAAAAAAAAAAACCACACACACAATATGTTCATGAAAAGATTGCTTTAAACTTTATTATCTTTGATATACAAATCAAATAATTAAAGATGCAACATAAGTGTGTCACAACTAAAAAAAATATTAAAAAAACATGATTCTCTAATAAAAATAGATAAACCATTATGCTGTTCTTTACGAAAATATATACATTAAAAAAATATTTTTCTACCTTTTTTAATATTATTTTAAATTTCTATCCTGAATGGGCTATGATTGCATGGTGAAGGTGCATGTGCCTTTGCATGCACAATCAAGATCCAGTATTAATAATCTCATTCACCACTCACTTGTGACACACATTCTTTACTCTCTTTGGAATTCTCAAGAGGGAAGAAAAACATGGGCTTGACAATCTTTTATGTTCTCATTCTTGCTCTACTTGCCCCTATTTTCACTTTATCTTCACATGTACATGATCCTAATCTTGTAGCACATCATGTTCATAGGTACGCTTTGATAACCTATCTACTTCTTTATATTATACTTATGTTTGTATGTTTGGCTTTCGTAAAAGAGTGTTTATTTAAAAAAGGCGGAATTGGCTATGTAAATATGTTGTATGTGAAATGTGTTTTTTTTTTCTTTCATGTGGCGTCTTTAATCATGGACACTTTACGTGTGAAAATGATGTAGTGGGTTCACCCCATTGAATATGCCTCTAATGATTACACACATATATATATATACACACACACGCATCCATATATATATATATATTAGTGTTCAAGATGGTGATTAATGGAGTATGTCCGGGTTGTTACATGAACCAAGTCACTTGAATCTATTTAACATGTCCTTTCACATGGTGGGGGCGGTGTTGGCGTGAAAAGTGCATTTGAAAGTGGTATTTCACGAAAAACTACACATGGACTTATAAGGAAACATGTTTTATTATTCTAGAAAAACATTATTTTATCTTTATATAAATACATGAATCATAGAAAAGGAAAACGAGATTTTTTGTATGATAATATGAACTTTTACATGTTATTAGGAGGAAAATTTAAGGATACTTATACGTGTAAAATAATTTATATGTTGATGCTCCATAACGAGAGATTCTTGTTCCGATACTTCATTCAAGTTTTATATGACAATGTAGGAGTATAAATGAATCCATGAGGAATATGGGATTTTTATCATGTGGGACAGGAAATCCTATTGATGATTGTTGGCGGTGTGACAAGAATTGGGAAAAGCATCGCCAACGATTAGCTGACTGTGCAATCGGGTTTGGTAAACAAGCGATTGGGGGACGTGATGGTAAAATATACGTTGTGACAGACTCTAAACACGATGATCCTGTTAACCCTAAACCAGGAACTTTAAGATACGGTGTGATCCAAAAGGAACCATTATGGATCATATTTGCACATGACATGACTATTAAACTTAAAGAAGAGCTAATGATGAACTCGTTCAAGACAATCGATGGTCGTGGTGCCAATGTTCATATAGCTGGCGGACCGTGCATCACTATCCAATATGTGACAAATATCATCATACATGGTGTCAACATACATGATTGTAAGCAAGGTGGGGATGCCAATGTTCGTGACTCACCGGACCATTATGGGTGGCGCACGAAGTCGGATGGCGATGGGATCTCAATATTTGGTGGGAGTCATGTATGGGTGGATCATTGTTCACTAGCTAAGTGTCACGATGGATTGATTGATGCCATACATGGGTCTACGGCCATCACAATATCCAATAATTACATGACACATCATGATAAAGTCATGTTATTGGGGCATAGTGATAGTTTAGCTCAAGACAAAAATATGCAAGTTACAATTGCATTTAACCATTTTGGTGAAGGTCTTGTACAAAGGATGCCAAGGTAAGTCCAACAAATTATCCACAAAATAGTTTTCTTAATATATATAGACATATAATATATACAAACATATATTAATATTTATAATAAGGTAATTATACTTATATTTATTATCCTACTAAAATGAATAGTGATTTCAAGATATTTTCAATTTAAAATGGAATATGGGTAGTAATTATGAGCTGTAATTGGGTAAACCCATAAAAAACGGGTTGTGTTAGGTTGGTTAATAAAATACCTGGTTTATCTACTTACACAAAGATTAGATTATCAAACATATATCACTTGTAAACTTCATGTGTTAACATGTTTGCAACTTGATTACAACATGTTTATAACTTGTAAACAAGTTTGCAGAAGAAAATAAAAGTTGCACAAAGGTCATGTTTAGGTAACATGGTTTTCAATGTGTATGAGTTATAATTGTTGTTGACCAAAATAAAGGCTTGGGTCGTGTTTTAGCTAAGCGGTTTTATTTTTAGCCCACACATGAACCCAAAGCAGTTGTTACGGTTACTTTTAGATCAAAATACACAATTTGCAATACCATATGATTAATTGCTTAGAGACTTCATCATACATAAACGTTTTAAGACAGTTAAGATTTGTTTTTTGTGATCTTCATAAAAGGATTGTTGAACAATATATGAAGTATCAAGCATATACTAAATGTGGTTTCGATAATTGTAGATGTAGGCATGGATATTTCCATGTGGTTAACAATGACTACACTCATTGGGAAATGTATGCAATTGGAGGAAGTGCTTCACCAACCATCAATAGCCAAGGGAATAGATTCCTAGCTCCTAATTCTCATAATAGCAAAGAAGTGAGTTGGAAAATATGTAAATAGTTTTTTAATCTTATTATTAATTATAATTTTTTATGTTGTGTTTTTAGGTGACAAAACGAGAGGAAGCATCGGACGACGAGTGGAAACAATGGAATTGGCGTTCAGAAGGTGACTTAATGTTGAATGGTGCATATTTCACACCATCGGGTACAGGCACGTCCAAGAGCTATGCAAGGGCATCTAGTTTGAGTGCAAGATCATCTTCCATTGTGGGCTCGATCACGGCTAATGCAGGCGTGCTCCAGTGCAGAAAAGGCTCTAGGTGTTAGTACATGTGTTATTTTGATTTTTCTTTTCTCATTTATCAGCAAAAAAAAAAAAAAAAAAAAACTTGCAGGAATTTGTTTCTTTTGTTCATGTAACAAATTGCCCTTAGAGGGGTGTTCATTTATGTAACAAATTGCCTTTAGGAGGTTCACTTATTTTATATATATTTTCTGACACTAAAGTTTTGGTATTGATAATTGTTTTCTATCATAACCTTATTCTTCACATTTTATAAAATATAGTTATCTTGATTTATATATTGCCCGATGCTAGTTAGGGGTTTTTGAGATGGCTTTTTAATTAAATTATAAAATTATTTATGTTTGAACTAAAATATTCTAAGTAACTAGTTTAAAGTTATTTATTTCAAAGTATATCAAACAACAATAAGTACTAATAGATAAACAATACAATTAGAAAATAACTGTTATATTAAAGTTTGTAGTTATAGCATTTTTTTAATTTATTCAAAAAAATTCTAACAATACCTTACATGCTTCATAGATAGCGTATGGTGACAATAAATGACCCACAAAAATAAAAAAATGATAGTTATTAAAGCTGTAGTAACCACCTTTACAACATAAGCTCGTGTTAATTAGAGCATCTCCAATATTAAGGGTGAATTTGGTTTCAGATTTGCCATCTTAGCACGCCTGATCATTTAAATCACCTATGTAAAAGACTACTTTTTTTTTCCACTCTAACGATAAATCAATCCAGACATTCACCACCAGTGGTGGCCCTTAATAGGGGCAGTGCGGGCGACGGCCCCAGACCCGAAAACCCTAAGGGCCTGAAGGTTTTTATTTTTGAAAAAAAAAGTGTATATATTTATGTGTTGTGGGTTATTGTGATTTTTTTTTTAATATCAACCCATCTAATAAGGCTCAAAATCACTAAAAGTTTTAAACCCATCAAAATAAATCCAACCCAAATTGAAATTTAAACAACTTATAAACTATTATGTGGGGTGTGGGCCTAATATGTGTGGGGCGAGAGAGCCATATGGTTCGCTTAAGTAAGTAAATTTTGATCATTTTGGTATAATACATTATTTTGATGCTTTTTATAACAAACAATGTTTCATTATGATTTTTTATATATGATGATTGAGTTTAAGTTATATGGGCCCGATTTATTTGTAGTGGCCCCAGGCCCAGAACATTTTTACATTTATCGGAGACGGCCCTGTTCACCACACACGCAACTTTTATATAAAAAATGCATTAACAATGTGTGTGTGGTCCCCACCCCTTGGCCCTTGGGTCCGGACGAGTCTAGTTGAGCTTACCGGACCACCATTCACCTTCACCTTCTCCTCCAACGCAACAATGGGTCCGGTTGTGAAGTCTAGAATTTCAAACTTGGTGCAAAAAATGACATTGAAGATGCTGTTAAAAGTCACTAAATTGATGTTAAAAAGAGTTTAAGCTGGATAATCTTACTACACATTTACACCAAGCACAAAAGTACAACCCTACAATTCACTAGGACAATGCATTAAATTCTTTCATAAGGAACCCATCGTACCTTTCGTAGATCTAAAAATGAAGCAGGAAAGGGTATGGACTTTTTACGAAGGGAAATAGAACACTAAGGTACACTATATATTTAATGCTCTAAGAATTGAATAGCACGTCATATTTTTTACCATGAATTTATGTTTAACAAGACCGGGCAAGTTATTTATCGACAAGTAATTAAACACGTTTAACCAAATGGGTCGTTCTTGACCAAACTAACAGGTTAATTAGGTGCCGGCTTGACCCCCTAGTTTTTATACAACTTTGAAAGGGGTTAAGTTGGTTGAGTATTTTATGTTAAAGCTTGCGGGTTAGAGAAATGAACACCGAATTATTCAGTTTAAGAAAGAGTGAATGTTTCCTTAGGCATCGTGTGTTTAAAGTGAATTTGTAACTTTGGAAAATTATTAAGCAATGAAAATTTTAACATTTTGATTCAAATAAGTCGCGAATGTATCAACATGTGAATATATGAATCGAAAATCACCATATTAAACATTGACCCACTAGAATATACGAAAATAAACACCTAAATTGTCTAAAATAAAGAGACTTTCACTATATCCCATATGCTTCAGAGTATGACGCGTGGACTAAAAAACTTAGATAGAGATTCTTGAACTTGAATCAGACCTACAAACTAACCAATTAAAAGACGACACGTGGCTAAGTGAATGTTTGGGTGTTCATTTTAGAGCTCCTTTTAACTTATTGACTTAATTAAGCAGTTAATAAGGAGAAAATGGTGTTTGGGTAATGAGTTGAAAATGAGGTTTTTGTGTGTTGAACATGAGATAAGTTATAAGTTAGGATTTGTGACTTTTTGATTAGGGAGAAAAGGAGGTAGAAGAAGGAGATAAGTAGATGGACACCCAAACATGTCCTAAAGAGGCTACTAGACGCTTGAGTTTTGTAGCGTCTTTAACCTAGACGCCAAGTCTGAAGAGTTTTTGAAGCACATTGAAACATCTTGTCAGTCCTAGCGCCTTAGCTTAAGACGCTTTCGTTGGCTCAGATCTCGGCTTAGACGCATTAGACCATTCAAGAGGCTTAGCTTCAGACGCATAGCTTGGTTAGCCCGAAACTTGACTTTAGACTCCTGAACTCGGCTTAGACTCTTTATGGATTATAAGCCTCTACACAATTCTTAGAAGTCTAAAGTCAAGCCTCATGAACCGTTTGATGTATCTAAGTAGAGATCTGAGCCAAAGAAAGTATCTTAAGCTAAGACTCTAGGACTTACATAGACGTTTTAGTGTGTCCCAAAAGACTATTCAGGCTTGACGTCTGGGTTGAAAACACTAAAATTTCAAACGTCTACTAGTCTCTTCAGGCTTGGCATAGGGGGATGCTACCATATGTCAACTTTATCTCCAAATCTTAATACTTTTTCAAATTAAAATATTACGAGATTAAAACAAAAGAATTATATTACATGTTGGGGTTTATGAAATAATTATTCATTTAGTATAAAAAGATACTTCTATGGTTATGAAGTGTGTGATCAATTTGTATCTTTGTACGTTGCTAGAGAGATCTTATAATATACAAACTTGACTCACTTTATACATAATTCTAAGAAGTTTCAGTTCTTTAGACTCGATAAAGGATTCATTTACTCGAGTACTTGACAAAGATAAAACGTAAAAAGTGGTCGTAAATCGTGATGCCGACATGAGATCGATTTGTACTTACAGGGTTTCAGAGGAGGGTTGATACACAAATTTTGCTTGTGTATTTTATTGTTATTGCTTTAAAATCTAACGTAGCATGAAAAAACAACATTTAAAAAAAAGATAACTCTCTTCAAAGTTTATATGTTTATATTATACTCAATTTTCTAGACCAAACTCAATCGTAAATTAAAATCCGAAGTTGCATTGCTAAAAAGTATATACATTGAGCCACATTTTCACCAAAAACTCGAAAAAGAAATAAATAATAAGAGAAAATATATATGCAATGCAACTATGAGTTTGTCGCTGCTCTCTCATCACATGCTCTTCGTTCATACATAAAAGAACCGGTAAGATTTAATGAAAGGATCGATTATAAGTTTAAAAGTACTCATAGTCATATCCTTATGCAAAGGATTATACTATTGATTTTTTTAGAATATCCATGTTCTAGTTTAAGAAAAATAATAAGTTCATTGAATTTTATAACCTTATACCTAAGTTCATTGTCGAATTATGCTCTAGCTTTTTTGTTATCTTTTAATCATTCATGTTCTAGATTCAAGGGAATAACTTTAATATCCAGAATTTTAATCAATTAAAGATCCAAATGATGATGGAATTAGAGTTGAAAAGAAGGTATTGAGTGTAGAATTATTGAGAGGCACAAGAGCCCACTGCCACAAGCACATGTCAAAACATACACCTTTGAGATGAACCCAACACTTTCCTAAACTACAAGAAAAGCTAGAGCATAAAATGCTGCCTTCAATTATAAACTCTCATGATGTTTTATGGAAAATTGTATCGGCCCGATAAGAATTAATAAGTTAAAATTACCATAGCTAACGGTGTTCAATATTCGAATCATACCAAGTAAACTTAAAATTCTAATGGAGCCGCATCCAAATTCCAAAACCAAATTAGTATCCGGTTCAGACTCATACTGAATCGGATTCAAAGTATTAGCTTTTCGATTGGATACAATTTGATTCAATTTCAAACTATGTGTGTGTATATATGAGTTTCTAAATCTATTTATTGGACCCTTCTTTCATATAAGATGTTATCAACCTAGATGTTACTATATTTCGAACTTTTCACCATTTGACTAATTTATATTTAACCTGAAAATGATCTGACGAACACCCCTATGCCATTTATATCTTATTTGTTGTGATCTAGATTCACCAAGATGATTAGAGGCATTTCTGACTGCTGTTTATTTATGTGGATAATTTTTATCTGATTTCCTTGGGCCTATTGATAATTGACATGATTTGAGTGGGAGTGTATGGGTGTATACCTCTTTTTGGGGATTGAGTGTGTGTTTGTGAGTTGAGGGTCTCTCTGGAAACAACCTCTCTACCGCCTGTGAATCTGTGATAGAGGTAAGGTTTGCCTACATCCCACCTTTCCCAAACCCTACCAATAGCTTTGCTATTTTTGTGGGATTTACTGGGCTTGGTTGTTGTTGTATGTTGCAGTTAGGATTTTGGTCATTTCATGTTTATTAGACCATTAGGTGTGGAGGAGGCCCAACTTCCATGCCTTGCCTCCACCTCAGCTGCCACGTCAGCGTGGGGTAGGAGCATCCATGAGATGATGCTCCTAGGGGTGTGGAGGAGGCCTAACACCATTTAATGCTATTTCCTTTTTTTTTTTGTATTAAATAATATTAGCATATTAATATAAAAAGTAAAGATGTATTTAAACAAAAAACAAACACTTAAATAAAAAACAAACGTACAAAAAAAAAAAAAACATACACTTAAATAAAAAAAAGTACAATTTTTAATTAAAAAAAACACAAACTACGGATTATATTTTTTTGCGATGCTTTCCTTCATCTTGAGCAATACGGGACGGTCTTCTTCGGGGTAGTCGTTGATGTTTGCCGTCATTATTCGCCATTCTTCTATTTGCCTATCCTCGTTCTTTTGGCGAATTTTTTCCTCCACCCTCTTTTGCTTTAAGCGAAGCTTTTCTTCGACTTCGCGTTCCTTCAATTTCTTCTTCTCTGCTTGACTTTCACAAAAGGTATTTTTGAAGGATGCCAATTCAGCGACCAAACCGTCCAACATTGACCCGCTCCCACTCCCTGACGCGGCTTGTTTTTTTGCAGCCGCTTGTGTTTTTGCTCTGTCCCTCCCGATGGGTCGTGGCTCCTCTTGAACGGGAGTATCCTCGAACTCTGGTTGTGGGTCATCGTTTATATTTATTTGACAATGACCGGTCGACCCGCCTCCCACGCTATAATCGCCCGACTCCGAAGTTTTGGTTCGTTTGGCGGATGCAACCTCGTTTGGAACCGGTGCCCATTTGCGAGATGTCTTCAACACCATCCATGCTCGAACATGAGGAAAAACTTGGCCATACTTGTCTTCATATTTTCGCATCGCCTCCTTGAAAATCATTTCCTCGTTAAACCTACTTGGAGGGTTCACATACAACGGATTATAAAAGGCGATGAACTTCCCGATTGTAGTAGTCATTTTCCTCCATTTAGAACTTAAAGCCTCCTGCTTGCGATAAACTCCTTGCTCCATCAATTGGTGAAATTTATCTCGTACTTCGGCGTATAAACTATCTCCCGTTTGATTAGTCCCTACATTTATAAATAAAACATATATTACAGAATAAAAAAAATTATTTTTTTTATTGTATACTACTAAAAAATTAAATTTTTTTTTACCAACTATGGGATCTTTCAAACTAGCCAAATACGCCTTCGCTAACGCTTCTTCTTCCAATTTCGTCCATGGGGGTTTTTTTGATCGACTCTTCTTCTTTATCTTCACCTTGCTTTTTTTTCCCCTTCCCCTTCGCCTTCGCCTTCCCCTTCCCCTTCGAACGTTGGACTTGTGTTTCGGGGACAACCTCCACCTCATCATCTTCTTCATCTTCGAGTTCAAAATTGGGTTGTCGTTGTGGTTGTAGAGATTGACGGAATGGCGGAGTTTGCAAAAGTTGGGTAAAGGATTGAGGGTTATGACGCATTTGCATATTATGGAATTGGTTAAAGGTAGTAGGGCTTTGGTGCATTTGGGGATATTGGGTGAAAGGGTTGGGAGTTTGTTGGAAACCCGCAAAAGTAGCCCAAGATGGATCCATTGGCATCGTGAACGGGTTTGGATTCGGGTTGTTTTGATTATATTGTGGTGGTTGATTCGGGTTTGGGTTGTTTTGGTAGGGATCCATTGCAAAATATATAAAGTATTTTTATATAAAAGGTGGTGTTTGATATAAAAAAGTGGTGTTTGAATTGTGGTGAAAAAAGGTAAATTGGTTTGGTTTAAATAGGTTTTTTAAAAAAATGGTTGATTTTTTTTTTTAAACGGTCACTAGCCAAACGTTCACATGCCCCAACGGTCCACTTGCACGTTTCCCAACCCAATCAAGAGGCCCGGCTTCAACGGCAGGATTATGCCGCCCATGCCCATGCCGCCCCTAGGGGGCGGTGTAGCGAGGCCCGGCATAGCAATGTTGCCCCTATGCCGCCCCCCACACCTAATGGTCTTAGTTTCTTAGATTTGCTTTTCCCCCAAAAAAAAAATTATATCGTCCTAAAAGTAAAAAATGTATAGGATATTTTAAGCCTAATCTATTTTTATATTAATTAGATAATAGGGGTAAATTGTTCGAATCAATATTTACTTCCATAGGTAATAGGGGTAAATTGTTACTCGATAACAATCACATAGAAAAGTGTAAGTAAACTTGTGCAATACCTGTTCTAAACCGGACCGACCGGCCCACACATGTGTTAATGCTCAATGGTCATGGGTCCAGTTTTAGATAACACCACTTTTGGATCATGTTCAATGCAAAAAAACCGGTAAAACCCGATTATGATTGGGCCACAACTGTTTAAAGCCCAGATTATGTAAAAGTATATGTAGAGTTTTAAATTGATCAGATTGGGCTGACCCAAACACTTTTTTTTTTTTTTTTTTTTTAAATCAAGGAATACCAATACTAATTTATTTATTATTATTAACTCTTGACTTGCTGCCGGGTTACAAAAAGGGGAAGCGGTTACTGAATGGCATTGTTATGATTTGTTGTTGGGATACTTGGCAAGAGCGGAATCAGAGACTTTTTGATGGTAAGGAACCAAAGGTTTATGAGGTGTTAGCCATGATAAAGTCTCTTTCTTTTTTGTGGTTCAAGAGTCGGTCTTTGTATTAGTCCAAGAATGAAAGGATTTGGACCATATACCCATTATATATGTTGTAATGGTTTTAATGACGATCCTCAGTTTGAGGACGCGTCAGTTTTAAAGAAGTTTAGAGTTAAAAAAAAAGCTTCATCTTAACTTGCTCATAGTGTCATTCTCTTACTAAGACACTCCGGTGTGTGTGTGTGTGTGTGTGTGGGGGGGGGGGGGGGAGCCCCTTGGGCGGGAGTGTTTCCACCGGCGTGGGGTGCTTGGTTTGGCCACGTGACGGGTGTTCCTTGGTGGGTGCTTGGTTTTTTTTAAATCTTACACAAAATAATATTATTCCCTTCCCCCTTCCACTCCCCACAAGTTTTTTTTTTGAACATTCAAACGAATCTTTTATTTCACCAAAGAAAATAATACATGATTCCACCAAGGCACATTAAGCGAGTAGCTACCTGGGCCAAACCAACAAAAACAAAACTACAAAACAGGAAAAGGCAAAAAAACCACACATCGAGTGGGCGCCATTTGGATGCAACAGTCCTAGAGTTCCCACCATCCGTTTTCCCTTAGCCATTATCAAAGAAAGAAAAATCCCACCATGTCTCTTTTTCCAAACCTTTGATTCTGCCCCGTTTCACCATCCACCAAAAGAATTCCAGTTTAATGTCCTCCAACAAGACGGATGTAGCCGTGTTAACATCTCTAAACACCATGTCATTCCTCCCCACAAGTACCACATGAGACTTCATGCCCCCTCCGCTCCCTATGATAGCTCACATTACATCAACCTAGCATCCAACCCAAATTGACCCAAAGACTTGAATACTCTCTCTTTGAACTCTCTCAATTTACAGTTTTATAATCTATTGACCTATGAACTGAGTAACATTAAAGCACGAAATGAAATTTATCCTTCAAAGAAACCCTCCAATTTCATCAATCAGACATGAATTTCACTCACACTGTACTTCATTCACTCCTCAGGTCCCTACGCATTTACTTCCTTTATAATATTCTCAATTTGCATTCAAATTAACCTGTTTGTTTCCTACTAATCTTATCATATTATGCATTCAGTTTAATCCAAAACGGCAACGTTTTCGATTGGATGCACATTGTTAAATCCTTTGTTACGTTCTTTAGGGATACAGAAATTTTGTACTTATTCGGTTTTTAGGGATACAAAACATATACGGTACGGTATTCGGTTTTTAACTATACTTTACTATACTGGTACCGCCGACTGAACATATACGGTATTAGGTTTTTGTTTTGGTTTTAGCTAAATTTCGGTATCGGTGCCATGCGGTACCGTGCCGGTACAGGACCTTTAAAGGTACTGTACCCGACCGTACCATACCAGTACCAACTGAACATATACGATATTAGGTTTTGGTTTTAGCTAAGCTTCAGTGTCGATACTATGCGGTACGGTACTGAATCATCGTAGATTTTTAACCGTATCGTACCATACTGGTAAAGACTGAACATATACATATACATATACAGTAAGGTATTCGGTTTTGATTTTAGCTAAATTTTGGTATTGGTACTATGCGGTTGGTACCGAATCGGGACTTTTAACGGTACTGGACATATATGGTATGGTATTCGGTTTTGGTTTTAGTTAAATTTTGGTATTGGTACCATGAGGCAGGGTACCGATTCATCTGGTACCAGTACGGATATGCGGTTGGTACCGAATTGGGACTTTAATGGTATGTTTGTTTCTAGGTCACATGTAGTTCCAATTTAAGCAGTGAAGAGTTAATGCAGAAGATTTTGAATAGGAGATGGACATTGATGAGTCCGGATACTAAAATTCACCAAATAAAGGTTTCTAGTTTACGCGGGAAACTTACATATTCTAACAATCCACATCCTTCTCTGGGTGAGAATGTAAGAGAATGGGACAATGGCGAGTCGTCGTTTTATATTGTTCGTGATGATTTGTTGCATCCGTTAGTGAATGGTAACAAGGCGAGGAAGCTTGATGCATTGCTTCCACTTGTTGAAGATCATTTAGGAACCGATGTGGTGAGATAATGTTTTTCATTTGAATTTGAACTTTAGTAATGTGTTAAGACTTAAGATTATGTCTAATGTGTCTTGGGAATAATGTCTCGAGGTTACAATTACGCCATTTTTATAGGTCACTTGTGGAGGTTGCCAAAGTGCACATGCTGCAGCTGTTGGTATGTTGCATATATCACTTAAACTCTTAAAGCTATATAGGGGTGTGTTTGGATGTGCAGTTTGAATGTGGTTACGTGATACTGAATAATCAGCATCAGGTTATGGAGAATAGTGTTGAATCTTACAAATCTCAATAAAAAATTACTGAATGACATTCTGTGATAAAAGTGGCTAGTTTGTGAAATGGAAACTAAGGTTTCCTTTATGCAGCTTACAAAAAGGGATAAATAAACAGTTTTTTACTTTTTTCTTACCGTTAAATAATTTGTTTTGTTATAGCTGTTATAACTTATAAAACTGATTACTAGACCCAAACATTAAGATGATCCGAGGCAGATTTTGTTTTATCCAAAACATCAAATCAGTTCTAAAACGCAAATCTACGCACCCCCTTAAGCATGTTGGTCAGCTTTGATTTTGGATTTATTTATATGAGAATATCTATGTAAAAGCCAGTTCTTGATGTTCAGCGTTTGTGTTGGTCAGCTGTTTCTTGTGCAGAAAGGGGACTGAAGGCACATTTGCTTTTACGTGGCGAACAACCTCAAATTCTAACAGGATACAATTTAATTTCCATGCTATATGGAAATGTCACTTATATTCCAAGATCTATATACGCTAACAGGGAAGAAATGCTATCATCACATGCCAATTTAATTGGCGGGAGTGTAGTGTGCCTTGATGACTTACTTAAGGCTTCCTTAAATGACGACTTGGCGAAGTCAAATTTTTTAGATATAGACGATGGGCTGTCTTCAAATTCAAAAAAGACTGTAACCGTTAATGAAGGTGCAGGAGATGCCATTGCGTTGCCAGGTAAGCTCCAAGTTCACTGTAGTGTGCCAATTTGGAAGCTAAAAAAATTACTTATGTATGGGTGGCAAGTTTGACCTGTTTACTTAGGCATGGGTTGGTTGGATCGTGTTTTATTATAAACTAGTAAAAAAAAAAAAATTAGCTAAAAAGGGAACATGTCGAACAGGTTAAAAGCAGCCGGCAATCTATTTGAGTGCATATGACCTCCTAAGTCATATTATTCAGAGAATGATTTTGTTGAAGTAATAGGTTTTTTTAATGCATAAAATACCATAGTACTTTCACTTTTGCTCACCTTTAGTCATTGTACATCTTGTGCAAATAAAAGATGGATGTTTGTCCCTTTATGGTCATTATACAGGGTATGTTATTGATGACCTAAAAAGGTCAAAACTTTTACAGCAAGTTCACATAATGACCCACTCCCATACTTGACAAAATGCCATTTTTAATTACTCAAATGTACAAAAAAAGTACAATGATCAAAACAGGAGAAGAGTGAAGTTATATTAGGTTCCTTGTAGATGTTTTGTGCTTGTATTCGGCTGGATTGATTTAAATTTATAGGTTTTGACCGACTATTTTTCTTTACAGGCTTGATTCGCCTTGTAAAATACATGTCACAAGATCATATACTTGGGAAAGATCAGCCTCTGAAAATTGTCGTAGATGCTGGTACCGGCACAACAGCTGTTGGTTTAGGAGTTGGGGCCATATGTTTCGGGTATGTGCTCTTTATTTTACGTGTTTATAATTATGTGACGAAGTTTAACATGGCATGATTATATGCTTGTCTTTCTTGAAATTTACCTGTTTAAAATATATCAAAGTATCGATTGAAATATTAACAAATGCTTCTGTTTTCTGCTAGACTCCCCTGGGAAGTAACTGCAGTGATGCTGGCTGACACCACTGAAGGGTACAAAAAAAAGGAAGAAAGTTTAATATCTGAGTTATGCCGATGTTTTGACTTGCCTATGATGCATAATGGACTTGTAAACTGGGTAGAACGTCAGCATCCAAGAAAGTATGTCTCATTAATTGTGATTATACAAAACATCGTTAAGTCTTTCTTATTTTTTTGTCAAAATTTTTAAATAAGCTTTTATTGATAAAATCTTTGTTTGGATGACAGTGATGGTTTTTTATTTTGGAAAAGTAAGCTACTCAAAGTATCTTTTATAAACAAATGTGGAGCTTTTTACAGCAAAATCATCCAAACACCCTTTCACAATAATCAAGTATTTGACATGTATTTATGCGCATGTCCTTTTATTACACTTTCGGTTACGAATGCTCTTCATTTAACTCTCTACAACTAGAAACGCCATCTAACCTTCAAGGGGTGGCATAGTGATAAGCGTCTGATTTCCTCTAGCATAGGTCTCATATTCGAATCTAGCAACCCTTTGAAGGCCCCCTGCCCGGTGGTCCCGCTGTTAGTAGGGTAGTAGTGGCGGGCCTCGCGCGTTCTGTCTAATGGGTTCTCATGGTCATAAAAAAGCTTAAAGCTCTATCTTGCAGCTTGAGCTACTTTTGACAAGCATACAATGACACCAGTTAAACTATGATGGAAATTTTAACATGATACTTATGTCAAAATGTGAAATTGTCAATTGTGATCATAAGTGCTTTGACGTTTTCTGTAGTTTTGTCTTATGTTAATAAAGATGATATTCCTTCTCATAAAGATGGAACCTTTCTACTGCTCTATATTTCATTTCAAATAGTGCCTTTTCTGTTGCTTAAAAACCAGATTTGGGAATGTGTTGAAAGGGGAAATAGAAGCATGCCAACAAATTGCTCAAGAAACAGGTGTTTTAGTGGATCCAATATATACCTTGGCTGGATGGGAGTTAGCAAGTCAACTTAGTCAACAGGAAAGAAAAGGGGGTGCCAAAGTGGTGATGCTTCACACTGGCGGTACACTTGGCATGTTCGGCCTAGCTCAGCGATACAAGTCTTACTTCTAAAATTGTGTTCTACAAACAGGTATGTCACATTAACTACAATTATTCGCTTTTTAGTGGACAACTTACAATATACAACGATGCTACACATTAGTTAACGCTTGTTTTTCGTTATATATAAAAAATGTCACGTAGACTTGCTTGATGTGAACATTTGCAGGCTTCCAAAAAAGCTATGCATAGTTAAAAGGCAATTTGTAGTGTAGATTTCATTTCCCTTTCTAACTGCTGATGACAATATCACAATAATAACCATAGGTGATAAGATGAATGGGTTGGGTTGAACCATGTAATTTGCTAATTTTTTAGAACGGGTCAAACTTGCCTGGGAGGTTGGGTTGACATGCATTAAACTATACTACTTTTTAAATACTTTTATAAATAAATAACATGTTGTATATGATTTCTGATACTATATTATTACAATGACAATCCAAAGTTTTCAGTAAAGCGATTGAGGCGGTATGCACTAATAATACACTTTGGGCTACTTGCAACTAAAATTTGACCCATTTGAAATAACACATCAATCCAAACCAACCTTTTCAGGTCAAAATTGATTCCTCTAATATTTTACCAGCAAAACTAAAATGTATAATTAAAAGGTTGTCATAAGTGTTTGATGCTGATTTTCCTATTGGGCCATAAAGTATATCCTATAAGTCTATGATCCATGAATGAAACTAAAAATGAGATACTGCAACCATTGAAAATAAGGTTAGTTCAGGCTTCATCATAAGAGTGTCATCATTCTTATCATATTCAATGGTTATGTCTGGCAGGATCAAGCTTCATGTCATTCCGCAAAGTTGACTGCATTATTCGCAAGGTCAGCTCACAAGGAAAAATGTCTGAAATATCAAACACACATGGTTAAAACTGATGCTTTAAGGTGGTGAAACAAACGGGTTGAACAAGATCGGTAGCGGATAATGGATCAAAATGGGCTGCAATTTTTGAACTTGGATCACGACTAGGTAGGGTTGAATTATCAGTACGAATGCTAGTGAATCTGAAACGAATGCTTTTTATACACAGACCATAGTAAAAATGTACAATTGTGAAGCTGGAATGTGATCATGAGGGATCGGATAATGAGTTTTGGAAAGCGACGAGCTTTGTTATTTGCGATGTAGTTATAGCCGTTGTGATCCTATCGGCTTTGTGGCTAAAGGGTTGAGGAGGAACTTCCTTCTGCAACCATTATTTAGTTTGAGAGATGAACATTACACTGCGTATTTCAACATTAATCAGTAGTAAATAGTAATGATGAATGCAGGAGTTTGATATAGTTGCAAAAAAAAAAAAAAAAGGTTTACTGGGTTAATTTTTTTTTTTTTGATTTTAGACCATCGTGTCAACTCTAGAAGTTTACTTTTAATAAGTTGTTAGCAATAAGATCAAAACGCAGCATCATTGTTGCAGGAGCGGTACAAGACGGTCCAGAGATCCGTTAATACATAGATAAAAAGTTAAACCACCAGTTAGGTTGGCACAGGTAGTTTCGTGTTTTAAACTGTCATTTGGACTTTAAACAACATATGAATCGAACCGTATTAATCTCAACTTGCCCTAACTAGCCAACTTGTCTTGGTTTGATGGTTTGGCTCAATTGTCAGATTTAGAAGCAATTGTGTTTTGAAAAAAAAAAAAAAACATAGGTGTAAATATAAGTTTAGATGTATAACATAGGTAATTAATTCTGCAGTTAAATTTCACTTGCTATTGTTAACATTTAAAACCAAAATAACCAATGTGTTTTGAATATTCAAAGATAAACAACAAGAACAGTAATATGAATTGGGTCCTAAATCATATCCCAAATCACTACCATATCATCAAAAGATCCAACTCTTCAAACTTTATTAATAAACAACCATATGTTTACACAGAGATCCAAATTAAAAACCCTATCACAGATCTAATAAACATTCACCGAACCGAAACCATAATCCTATTGCAAGCTGGATATGTTTTTGCTTGAATTTCCTCCTCATATATCCTACCCACCTCCGCTTACCCACTTTGATTACAACTTACTTACCCGCTTTGATTACAACTACGGACTCACCCTACCCACCTTCCCTTACCCGCATCTACCTGCAACCATACCCACAACAAACAATAGTCCGCCACCCTTACGCACACCACTCCCCTCTCCCTACCAAGATTAAATCAATTCCCAAATCACAATCAAAATGAAAAAAACACTAACACACACTCAACACAAAACCATAAAGTCCTTATAAAGATGTACACACATTATCACCAAAGAAGCATATTATATAATCATCAGAAGTACACAAGACAACAAATAAGAATTCAAAAGTCCATAATTATAATAATCCATAAACAAAATAATAATAATAATAAGCATAATAATAATAATAAAGATAACTGAAGGAGCTAGGGAAGCAGCATCCTTTTGTTGGAGATTGCTGGCTCTTATTGGTGGCCTCATTCAATTTCCTCCTCCTCCTTCTCGTCCTCATCCGGTAGTAGATCATCATCGGTGGAGACAACGGCGCAATACTTCTGCTAAAGCATAACCCTTGCGCTGAACCTTAAGTGTCTCCATCAGTTGCTTGTACTCTTCATCCCACGCTAGTTTACTAATTTCCTCAACTGGGTATGGGCGAGGAAGAGGGCCAATAGGCCTAAGTGATCCATCCCCATTTACACTTTTTACATGGTCGGAGAATACTCTTACAAAAACCTCTTGGATGCGTTCACGACGACCACCACGGGGTGGGCCTCCTACTGATACCAATGTTGCAGAGTCGTCCTTAGGACCACCATGGCCTCCTGTTGATGATGAAACCCTACACTCCTCCTTGCCTTTTGGTGTAACCCTAGACTCCTCCTTGGGTGGCGTTGGTGAACGACGACCACGGCCTTTAGATGATGAAACCCTAGACTCCTCCTTGCCTTTAGATAATGTAACCCTAGACTCCTCCTTGGAGGAACCTCTAGGTTGGTCTTTAACCTTCTTCGTCGACATCGGAAAACTGATTGACGGGTTTCAGATTTGAGAGAGTGTGTGAGAACTGTGAAGGAAGGAAAGGAAGGTGTACGTGATCTCTTCAAAGGAGGGTTGATACATGAGTATTTTATTGTTATTGCTTTAAAAACTAACATGACATGAAAAATATCATTTAAATAAAATAAATGATAACTCTCTTCAAAGTTTATTTGTTTATAATCCAAAGTTGCATTGCTAAAAAGTATATACATTGAGCTACATTTTCAATAAAAACTCGAAAAAAAATAAATAATAGGAGAAAATATATATGCAATTATGAATATAAGGAATCCTACAGTTAAATTGTTTTACACAGTGTAACAAAAATAAGAAGGGTGATAAAGATACAAAAAACACAATATATCATAAAATATAACACAATGAGCCACACAATATAACACACTGCTAAAAAATATAACACAATTCTGAAAAAAAAAGACACAATGAATTAAAAAAATGACACAATGATGAAAAAAAAAGACACAATGGTACATAAAAGACACAATGATTTAACGCATATTCTATAAACTACAAGCTAAACCCCCCAAAAACGAAGACATAAAAACTAACGTCGTAGGGTTTGATAAGACGGTTCCAATGCCGCTTGAATGAGTTCAATCGAAATCCGTTTGATACCCTAAAAAATATCACGTAGACCTACTTGATGTGAACATTTGGAGGCTTCCAAAAAAACTATGAATAGTTTTTTTTTTTTGAACGGCCAAATGAAATTTTATAACTACAAACAGAACATGACTCCATAGCAAGTTGCTATAGAGCCCAGATTACACATAATACATTATTCGTCCAGATCAAATACACCATTAAAAAGCTAAGTTGAAGTTACGCCATGCAGTCCAAGACATAGGTGGCAACTTTGACCTATGGATTATACATTCAAACGATGTCTCTTTTATCTCCTCCACCATTTTGTGAACCAATGCTCTCCTATTGTTAAAGACTTTGTCATTCCGATTTCGCCAAATGCACCACATCGTCTGTAAAAATATGGCATGTATTACCTTTTTCCTTTTGGCCGTAATGGTCAACCCACCCAAGCTGTGCAGTAGTTCGTTGATTGTTTCGAATCTGTCACCCGTTGACATATTAACCCATGTGAAGATTTGTCTCCAAACTGCCTGCGCCACCTCACAATGAACCAGTAGATGATCTGATGTTTCATCCCTCCATCCGCATAGCTTGCACAATGTTGATTCCATGTTAATCCCCCTCCCCACCAGTGCCATTGTTGTTGGAATCTTCGCGTCTATAGCCCTCCAAGCAAAAAAAATTTGCTTTCAGTCTTGCAATTTTGTTCCAGAGAAAGTCGTTCGCCTGCACATTCAAATCCATCGCTCCGGCTAATTGCTGCCTCACCTTCTTTATAGTAAAACCGGTGTCAGTATCGTCCTTCCATCTCCGCCGACCGCTTCCATTTGTTATGTTTTGTTGTGACAACAGAGTTTTTAAGTCGTCCCAAACTCCCATTCATCTGTCTCCTCACGGCTGTACGGGAGTCTACACCACTCCCAGTCCCAAAGAACAGAACCATTCACTTCCTTATAATACTCTTTAACGGAAGCTCTCTTATTCTTCGCTAATTGATATATTAACAGGTACTGGTCTTTGAGAGGTCCGTCATACGCCCAGGCGTCTACCCAAAATAGTGTTTTTTGACCAGATCCCACCTTACTAGTGAGGTATCTATACACATTTATACCATTTTTCATGAAATCCTTCTCGATCCCCACAATTGATTTCAAAATACCTGTGCATGATCTTTTTAATGGCATGTTTGTAACAAGTCTAGAGTTGTGATGAATAGCTTTTATCTGATTTTAGTCGTCACCACCATTTCAAAAGTTGCGCGAAGTTCAATTCTTTAATACCACCACCCCCAAGCCACCAATTTTTTTTGACGCCACGACCTTTTCCCATTTAACCCAATGGATCTTGTTCGCCCCACACCCTCGCCATAGGAATTTCCTTCTGATTCCTTCAAGTATCTTTATCACTGCTACCGGTGCTTTAAATAGTGATAGATAATAATTCGGGAGACTACAAAAAACCGACTTTACGAGTGTTATTCTTCCTGCAAAAGAAAGTAGTTTTGCCTTCTAATTCGCTAGACTTTTATGAAATGTGTCCACTACCTCTTTCCAGCTAGACACCCTAGTCATATTGGATTATTGGCGCCCACTTTCAAACCTAAATAGCAAAATGGGAGTTTTCCAGCCTTGTACTTGAACACTGATGCTATTCTTTCCACTACCTATTCATCTACCCCAACACCATACAAGTTGCTTTTCCTATGGTTGACTCTCAATCCAGACACCAAATAAAAACATCGTAGGATCCTTCTCGTCACCAATAAGTTGCTCTCATCCCATTCCCCAATAAACATAGTCATCTGCAAATAACATGTGTGACAAATATGGGCCGTTGTAAGGTAAGGAAATACCCCTAAACAGGCCCGAGTCAGATGCCTTCTTCATCATAATGTGGAGCGCCTCCATCGCTATGATGAAAAAGAATGGAGAAAGCGGGTCCCCCTGGCGAAGACCTCTCTTGTAACTAAATTCGCTTGTAGGAGATCCGTTTACTAGTACAGAAGCCCTTCCCGAAAAGAGTATGCCCATTATCCCATTTCGCCATTTCAGTGGGAAACCTATGAAGGTTAGTGCCGAAATAAGGAACTTCCATGACAAAGTGTCATAAGCTTTCTCAATATCTGCTTTAAACAGAAATAACATTTTCTTTGACCTTTTCGCTTAACTCACTAACTCATTTAATACCAACGGCCCATCAATGATATTACGGTTTGAAACAAAGTCTGATTGAACGTCTGAAACAACCGTTGTAATTACAACTTTTAACCGATTGGCAAGTACCTTTGATATAATTTTATTAATAACCCCAATTAAGGAAATTGGCCTAAAATCCGACATTGTCACGGGTCATTTACCTTCGGGATCAAAGAGATAAAAGACGAGCTACATGAATGCTGGATGGAACCATGGACAAAAAATTGTTGCAACATATCCATGACCAGCGGTTGGAAATCAGCCTAAAACTTTTTAATCAATGCAAATGTAATACCATCTGGACCCGGTGATTTATCCGACCCACAATCCCATACGGCCATCTTAACTTCATCTACAGAGAAAGAGCTCACCAAAGTAGCCGCTTGCGCATCACTTAAACGTCTAAAACCATCCGGAGACATTCTAGGGCGTCTAATACATGGTTCCAAAAATTTAACTTGAAAAGATAATCGAAAATTTTCCATTATATCCTTCGGTTCAGAGATCCACACCCCGTTAATCCACAAACCATTAACTTTGCTCCTTGCTAGGTGACTATTGACAACCGCGTGGAAATAAGTCGAATTTTCGTCACCTGGCTCACCCATTTTGTTCTAGATTTTTGGTAAAGGTCCCTAGCCCGACTTGCATTCCAACTCCTAATTTCTTTTTTACTTTTTTGCCACTTCGCAATTTACTCCTCCGATAGGACCCTATGTTTAGCTAAATCGTCTACCAAATTCACTTTTGTAATTGCCTCTCGATATCGTAGTTCCTCTGCCTCGTTGGCATGCACTCTCCATTTCTTAATCTCTTCTTTGATTGATTTTAGCTTACTGCCCAACACCACATCCTTGAATCTCCCATCACAGTTAAGATTGAGACCCTTTTTTACTGCACTTTCCAGGCCCTCCATATCCAACCAACTATTGAAAAGACGAAATGGTGAGGGCCCGAAATTAGTTTTAACTGTTGATAATATTAATGGGCTGTGATCAGATATACTTCTGTCTAAGGCTAGTAAGGACGCGGTTGGCCAACGATTCATAAACTCCTCGCACACCAATACTCTATCGATCTTGCTTAATTTGCTACCGTCGCCCGACATATACGTGAATTTCCTCCCTGCCATAGTGTACTCCAAAACCCCCCTGAACTGATAAAGTTGTTAAAACATAATGCTTTATTTGCATCAAAGTTTGAGTTCATTCTGTCTTCGGATACTCTTACTTCATTAAAGTCACCAATTAGTATCCATCTACCCTGCAATGAATAACGGGTAGACAATAATTCCTCCCATATTCTTCTACGCCTCTAAGCAACATTTGGTGCGTACACATTAACAATGATTAATTCCGATAGTTCACCCACTAATTGCCCCTTTATCAACAGAAAATTCTGATTCTTAATTTCCAGAGTCTTTTTGAAAATACCAGCATTCCATATTGACAGGATCCTACCAGAACGACCATCTGCATCCACTTTCGCATAATCCATAGCTGACTTCTCCCAGAATCTTTTGATTACCACTTCATTTGTGTCCCTCAATTGAGTCTCCTGAATAGCTATAAATGATAAACTAAAATCTTTAATTAACTTACGTACCTGTGTTGCCCTTCCTACACCCCCTGCACCATTAATGTTTAAAGACCCAAAATTCATTTAACTTGAGTCTTCAACCAAGGTCTGACCTGATCACATTAGGCAAAGTTTGAACTCAGTTCGATAGCTCCAGGGGCGTTCATTATGCAGGCTTAAGCTTCTTCGGTGTACTTAGCTGTAAACCATTTTCAACTAATGCAAGTTCAATTCGAGCTCAATATCAGCAACTTTGATACTGTATGCGGTCCAGATTTTGATCAATACATCACTGCTTACATTACACATAGGGCTCAAAAAATTTATAAGAATATTGGAGTAGCTTCCTTATAAGATCAAGTTTGACTTTAAATGCTTATGGGACAACACCATCTCCTGCCCCACCCTCTGTTGACTTGTGTTGTGACTGCACCTGGTTATTCCCCTGGTCTGGAGACCCTTCCACTTCCACCGGACATCTTTTAACTATGCATATTTAAAAGGCAATTTGTAGAGTAGATTTCATTTCCCTTTCTAACTGCTGATGACAATATCACAACAATAACCATAGGTGATAAGACGAATGGGTTGGGTTGAACCATGTAATTTACTAATTTTCTAAAACGAGTCAAACTTGCCTGAGAGGTTGGGTTGACATGCATTAAACTATACTACTTTTTAAATACTTTTATAAATAAATAACATGTTGTATATGATTTCTGATACTTCAATATTATTACAATGACAATCCAAAGTTTTCAGTAAAGCGATTGAGACGGTATGCACTAATAATACACTTTGGGCTACTTGCAACTAAAATTTAACCCGTTTGAAATAACACATCAACCCAAATCAACCTTTCCAGGTCAAAATTGATTCCTCTAATATTTTACCAGCAAAACTCAAAGAGAAAATTGCTCGAATGGTCCCTGTGGTTTGCACTTTTTTCACCTATACTCCCCAAGTTTTCAAAATTACAGCCATAGTCTCGAAACAGTGAATTTTTTTTAACTCGGATAGTCCCTGGAGCTAACTGAGGTTAAATAATCCAGTTAAGTGGGTGTAAAATTACAAAACTACCCTTTCTATAAAATAAATAAAATAAAACACTGGTGGGCCCCACGTTTTATAATTAATTAAATATATAAAAAAACCCTTAATCCCTACACCACCACCACCACCACCACCAACTTCTTCTTCCCCACCCTTCATGAATCAACCGGACCTGGACCACAAACGACCAGTGTGACATCCGTCACTTTTTATTTTATTTTTATATATAATAATTATAATAATAATAATAATAATGATAATAAAAAAAAATTCAGATTATACATGTATATATATATATATATATATTTTTACACACACACTTGAAACCCATTATCAATCAAACCCAACCCAACCATAACCCAACCACTTTCTTTTGTTTCCTGAAGCCCAAGAAGCAGGCCCAACCAAACTGGCCCAACAGTCACCAAGGCCCAGCTCAGGCCCATTTCCCTTACCTGTTTTAATTTAAAAAAAAATGGGTGCCTCTGCCAAGAATCGAACTCGGGTACCTAGCCGGCTCAACACAACATCACACGCCAATAACCACTGGACCATGAGGCACTTTGTGTTTGTATAGGAAGCATTATTTATATATACCATCTTTGCGTCTGAACCTCTCCTCTTCTCTGCTGCGCGCGTGACCAGCCAAGCACCACAGCTTGGTCAACCTTCCAAACTAATTTTCAAACGCGTCTTAATGGCATGATTACATGACGCTCGGCCCTTGTCGAGTCAAACCTTCCATCCTTGGTCTTTAATTGGCGTAATTTCAGCTCTAATTGAAGTCTTATGACTCGGGTTTTGACCGAGC
The DNA here is from genome assembly GCA_028751855.1 of Ambrosia trifida. Lineage (NCBI taxonomy): Eukaryota > Viridiplantae > Streptophyta > Magnoliopsida > Asterales > Asteraceae > Ambrosia > Ambrosia trifida. The sequence goes on along the minus strand of CM054123.1, from coordinate 42,252,068 downwards.
TTGAACCCAATCTAAACCTTATAAATACTCATTGTTGAATCCAATCAAACCTGCACAGACACGCACACTTATGCGATTAACAAACCCCCACTCTCAATTCCTCTTAAAAACTTCGTGTTCTTCAAGCATTGTTCGTTGTTGACTTTTCGTTTGACTCATCTAATCGAGCCTTATACGATCTGTAAGTTAATTATAATTATGGGGTTTTGTTTGTCTTGTATCAGGGATCAAAAACCCTATAATCAATTCGACCATCACGGTTGAATTGATTCAATTTAAGAATCTAGGGCTCGAAATCAATGTTTTGGGGAAGAACACGCGTGCAACATATATATTTATATATTTCAGAACATAAAACATCACCAATTGATCTGTAGATCAGTTGGTGTGACCCTTTTATCTCAAACCTGAACCGGCCAGTAGGCCAGGGTTCGAACCCCATCAGCAACATCTTTTCTTTCTTTATTTTTTTTTGTTTTTGTTTTGATTACAACACTTTATATACATATCATTTATATCTTATAAATTCATTTTAAAATACTAAAATATTTTTGTCAATTCTATAAAAATTATCGTATGATTTTCACATGATAAAGTTCATCATCCAATTTTTAGTTTTTCAAAAATAATTTATTTAATATATATTATTAATAATACAAGTTTATTCATTTATATTTATTAAATTCTATAAAAATATCTAAACGATCTTATTAATTTCCACAAAAATTATTTTAAGTTTTTTATAACAGTAAGCTTTTCAGAAATGATTTTTATTTCTGAAAAATCATTTATTTAATATTTTTAATCAATTTTGGTTAGTTTTAATCATAAATAAATCATAATAAATTCATTTTACAATATTTTTGTACCAAAATTTTACATAAATTATTTCTATTCATATAGAATTGAAATACAATTTTTAATTCAGAAATTCTTTGATTTTAATATTTTTAGATATTAAAGTCGTATTTTGACAATTTGAAATAATTCTATTTTCAAGAAAATAATTTTATAAAAATTATTTCCATACTTAAAACCTTATGTTGTGACTATTTTTAACTTAAAATTTTACCAAGAGACTTTTATTTATTTATTCATTAAATTTCTCATATTTAATAAACAAATTATTATTAATCAAATAAACGTTTATCCCCAATTCGAAGCCCTAGAAATACATGTATCCTAGAGTTATTTCACTTACACATTATCAATTACCTTAGGTTAATCATTTGGGAGTAATCTTAATTCATATTTCGTTGTCCAAGTCCAATTTCAAGTTATTACGTGAACTGTGAGTATTTCCTATCCCCTTTTTACTTTTATACATTTTTGGGGTGATTCATGTACACTATTACAAATTTCAAATACAAGTTTACATTTTCACAATACAATTCTAGTACTATGTGCATTGCTTACCACGTGCTTTATGCTTAGACAATACATGTGGATTACATTTGTACTTAGTGAAATCATTAACATGGTACAAGCCGACCTTAACATTGGATAGCGCTATTTGGATTGACAACCCGCCTAGATTGATTCTCCCCCTTTTTCATCGGAGAATCCGTGGCCAGTGTTAAGCTTTTTATCCATTTATTGGATAAGTACACTACAGTTCATACAGTACATTATACAGTCACAGGGTTGATTTCGCTCATTTGTATGATACATAGTTTACATAATTGCACTGTAGCTTGCACTTGAATTGTATAACTTTTTAACCTACTATAAATATCAAATCTAGGAATGCTCACCAACATTTCATATGTTGACCAAATCTATTTTGTACATGTTTCAGGTGCAGTTTGACCTAATGCTTTAGCAAGAGGCTTTTAGTGCTTTTATTTTATTTCAGACATTTCCATATTTATATTTCATTTAGACAATGTAATTTCCATTATCATGTAAGACAATTCTGGTTTATTCAATAATATTTACATTTTAGTACCATGTACTTTTGAACAATCGTCACTACGTGGCACCTCGATGATTCCGCCATCGGTCGGGGTGTTACAACCAGATCGGCCCTCACCTAACTGAACCCTGACTAAAACAACCACCACAGCCTCCACAATCATCACTCAATAGCCACGATCCACCACCGAGAACCACCTCAAAACCCATCGGACCACCCAAACAGTCGTGACCCACATAGATCCACCCGACACTCACAAACCCGTCACCTCAACCAAAACCACCACCACCGTCACCTGAACAGTCGTCATCACAACCAACCTAAAACCCACCGAATATTACCTCTATGTTGCTGCTTCTGCTCGTTTTCGGGCCTAACCCGCCGCCATAACCACCACCTGGACCTCTACTGGTCGATTTACCACCCAAACCACTGTAAACTCAGCTCCAATCTCCCGATCTCCACCTCAGTCAGCCCTCACAAGCTGTTTAGGAGTCAAACACCACTACGCTGAAAAGGAGGAGGGAGGAGGGTTAAGGTGTTTAAATAGTGAGGGTTGGGGGTAGGTGAGTTGTAGAAGATGTGGTGGTGGAGGGTGGTGGTGTTTGTGGAGGTGATGAGGTGAAGAAGATGAAGTGTGGGACCCATATTAATTAGTATATTTTTTATTAAAGTAAGGGTAGTTTTGTAATTTCACACCCACTTAACTGGATTATTTAACCTCAGTTAGCTCCAAGGATTATTCGAGTTAAAAAAAATCACTATTTTGGGACTATGGCTGTAATTTTGAAAACTTGAGGACTATAGGTGAAAAAAGTACAAACCACAGGGACCATTCGAACAATTTTCTCAAACTAAAATGTATAATTAAAAGGTTGTCATAAGTGTTTGATGCTGATTTTCATATTGGGCTTACTTTATTATTGAAATGGGCCATAAACTATATCCTATATAAGTCTATGATCCATGAATGAAACTAAAAATGAGATACTTCAAACCATTGAAAAGAAGGTTAGTTCAGGCTTCATCATAAGAGTGTCATCATTCTTATCATATTCAATGGTTATGTCTGGTAGGATCAAGCTTCATGTCATTCCGCAAAGTTGACTGCATTATTCGCAAGGTCAGCTCACAAGGAAAAATGTCTGAAATATGAAACACACATGGTTAAAACTGATGCTTTAAGGTGGTGAAACAAACGGGTTAAACAAGATCGGTAGTGGATAATGGATCAAAATGGGCTGCAATTTTTGAACTTGGATCACGACTAGGTAGGGTTGAATTGTCAGTACTTTCATTTATTTATTAATTGAATTTTTATAAATGATTAATGTTTGGTTGACCCGCTAACATTTTTTTATCATTTAGAATTTTATAAATGAATAACATCAACATGTAATGTGATTACAAGAACACATCTTTTGAAATTATGTACTTCTCACGGTTCTCATATGCTAGTGAATCTGAAACGAATGCTTTTTATACACAGATTATAGTAAAAATGTACAATTGTGAAGCTGGAATGTGATCATGAGGGATCTGATAATGAGTTTTGGAAAGCGACGAGCTTTGTTATTTGCGATGTAGTTATAGCCGTTGTGATCCTATCGGCTTTGTGGCTAAAGGGTTGAGGAGGAACTTCCTTCTGCAACCATTATTTAGTTTGAGAGATGAACATTGCACTGTATTAATCACTAGGAATGATGAATGCAGGAGTTTGATATAGTTGTAAAAAAACAAATAAATAAAAGGTTTACTGGGTTTAAAAAAATTGATTTTATAAGGTTGTCACGCGTTTATCATCGTGTCAACTCTAGATTTTACTTTTAATAAGTTGTTCGCAATAAGATCAAAACGCAACTTCATTGTTGAAGGAGCGGTACAAGACGGTCCAGAGATCCGTTAATACATAGATAAAAAGTTAAACCACCAGTTAGGTTGGCACAGGTAGTACAGTGTTTTAAACCGTCATCTGGACGTTAAACAACATGAATCGAAGCATATTAATCTCAACTTGCCGAACCAGCCAACTTGTCTTGGTTTGATGTTTGGGTCAATTTTCAGAGATTTAGAAGCAATGGTGTTTTGAAAAAAAAAACATAGGTGTAAATATAAGTTTAGATCTATAACATAGGTAATTAATTCTGCAGTTAAATACCACTTGCAAATGTTAAAATTTTAAAACCAAAATAACCAATGGTGTTTTGAATATAAGAAGATAAACAACAAGAACAGTAATCAATGAATTGGGCCCTAAATCATATCCCAAATCACTACCATATCATCAAAAATCAAACATTTCAAACTTCGTTAATAATCAACAACCATTTGATTACAACTACGGATGACTCACCTTACCCACCTTCTCTTACCCGCATCTACCTGCAACCATTGTGGTGGCGTACCGGACCTGCACAACAAACCATATATAGTCTCCCACCCTTCTTGGTTTTAAAAAGTGCGAAGCGGAGGTTTAAAACCGAGGCACAAAGCGCAAAACCAGCGGGCTTTTCGTACGCGAGGCGCAAGGCAAATATATATATTTTATATATGTTATAGGTTTTTAGCATCGTTTACCCAAAATATAGATACAAATAAGGTTTATATATGATTTAACTTAAATGTACAACATTTTTAGCTACATGCATAACAATTTTTAGCACAAAAACACCTCGTGTATGAAAAACGCGCTTTAATTTTGCTTTTTTTGGCCAAAAAAGCGCGCTTTTCATGCGCTTTTCTTGTGCTTTTCGTACGATGCTCGCCTAGTGTTACATAAGGCGCACAGATTGACGCCTAGATGCGCTTTGCGCTTAAGCGCCTTGAGCGCGCTTTTTAAAACCAAGCCACCCTTACGCACACCACTCCCCTCTCCCTAAGAATTAAGATTAAATGAATTCCCAAATGACAATCATATCATCAAAAGATCCAAAATGAAAAAACACTAACACACATTCATCAACCCAAAACCATAAAGCTCCTATAAAGATCCAAAATGAAAAAACACTAAAACACATGCTCGCCTAGTGCATATTATATAGTCATCAGAAATACACAAGACAACAAATAAGAATTTAAAAGTCCATAATTATAATAATCCATAAACAAAATAATAATAATAATAATAATAATAATAATAATAATAATAATAATAATAATAATAATAATAATAATAATAATAATAATAAAGATAAGTGAAGGTGCTAGCTAGGGAAGCAGCATAATCCTTTAATTTGTTGGAGATTGTTGGCTTCATTCAATTTCCTCATCATCCGGTAGTAGATCATCATGATCATCATCGGTGGAGACGACGGCGCAATACTTCTGCATAAGCATAAGCCTTGCGCCGCATCTTAAGTTTCTCCATCAGTTGCTTGTGCCATTCATCATCCGTTAGGTTATTTTCCTCAACTGGGTATGGGCAAGGAAGAGGACACCATTCACGGCCAATAGGCCTAAGTGATCCATCCCCATTTACACTTTTTACAAAGTCGGAGAATACTCTTACAAAAACCTCTTGGATGCGTTCACGACGACCACCATGGGGTGGGCCTCCTACTGATACCAATGTTGCAGACTCATCCTTAGGACCACCACGACCGCCTGTTGATGATGAAACCCTAGACTCCTCCTTGGGTGGAGGTGGTGGACGACGACCACGGCCTCCTATTGGTGATGAAACCCTAGACTCCTCCTTGGGTGGCGGTGGCGGACGACGACCACGACCTTTAGATGATGTAACCCTAGACTCCTCCTTGCCTTTAGATGATGTAACCCTAGACTCCTCCTTGCCTTTAGATGATGTAACCCTAGGTTGGTCTTCAACCTTCTTCTTCGACATCATAACCTGATTGACGGTTTTAGATTCGACAGTGTGTGTGTGAAGGAAAGAAAAAGAAAGGTGTGATCTGACTGAAAAAATGGATGTTTTTGATATTTTGTTAATAATTTTCAAGATTCGGAAATTTACGCCATAATTCCACGAAGATCTTGAAAAAAAAAAAAAGTTCAAATAAACCAACTTCTCTAGACAATATGATATTGACATATTTCGTTAAGAAATACATGTAATTCGAATTGTAATGATTTACTCAATATAAAATAATTTAATATTTCTTCCAAATTGCACTGAAATTTAATAAAAGGAAATAGGAATTCTAACTTTTTTTTTTTTCTTTTTATCAAATTAATATTCATATGTCAATCGCGAAAAATTACATCAAGATAGCGGGCAGGCGGGCAACAAGCTACGCCGCCACCCCTTTCTGGACGGCAAAGCCTAGCCTACTAAAAACGAACCCCTGCCCCCCCCCCCCCCCCCGAATCGAGACACTGCCATGGATAACCCGTTGGACTCTGGTCAAGAAACGGATGACTTCTGGTGCCAAGGAGCCAAATGTATCAAATGTTAGGGGTACGAAAACGTATTGGTTCTCCTCACAAGTTTTAGCATGCTTCTCAACTTTCTTCGTCTCTGCTTTCCGCACCGCTTGCCCTGCTACAAAACCAGTATCCCTCAAATCAACCAACTTTCTTCGTCTCTAACTTTTAAACCAAATAAGCCTTTTAAATATTTGTTTTTCACGACTACTTTATTCATCATTCCTACTGATTAATGTTGAAATACACAAAGCTGATAGGATCATAACGGCTTAGCTTATTCCATCGTGAATGCAAAGCTCGTTGCTTTTAAAAACTCGTCATCTGATCCCTCATAATCACATTCCAGCTTCACGATTCCACCGGAACTTGACACAAAGCAACCTTCCTCACTTTGAGCTTCCAAACGGACAGTTCCATCATCACCATTGACCATATAGAAAACTGAATTCCAAGTAACAGAACTGTCAATGCCCAGCCTTTGTTCTGTTCATTGGTGTAAAGAATGAACAAGGAAGGTTGTACGGGTCTAACATGATGCCTTGTGAATTGGTATCTTATTGTTTTGTGGATACGAGCCTAAAGGTTGCGAATACACAGGTATTTGAACCGGGCTCAGGGACTTTCTGCGTTGTTTTGGTGTTGGTGATGTTTGAGAGGGCTAAAGTTGAGTAACTTGATTCCTGGGAAAGTGATATTAACTGGGAAATGAAATCTGCGAGAATTGGAACGATCCAATCCAAAAGTGAAGTTGATGAGCCCGGTTGCAAGTCAAAGTCGCCAACAGTCAGTCCAACGAGCAGATACAGGTCATATAAAATTGCATGGAGGGAAGCATATTCGGGCTGATAGTCTGAATAAGATTGAGTCAAAAGTGAGCTTTGAGCACAATCAGGGGTGTGAACAAGCTGAACGCTTCATACCAAACTTTTTTTTTTGAATGGTGACTTTCTTAACTGGTGTGGCAGAGATCATCACACCTGCCTAATCGACAGGCCCTGCACCCACGCGTTCAAACTATGTTGTCTGAACCGGGTCCATGCTGGTACGGTGGGGGCTGCGGCGTTCGCCCGGAAACCGTACTGCCTCCACACAAGTTAACTTCGCTGGAGTAACAGCCGGATGAAAACCGGGTCGCCTCAGATTCGAACCTGCGCATCCACTGGTTTACAGGCTCTCCTCTTCATTGGCATGCTTGTGTCAGGAGTAGAACTTGGGACCTAAACCGGTCCAAGCTCTATCCATCATCCACATGACCACTCCACCATAGGTTGACTATGCTTACGAGCCAAAAAAAAGCTTATTATTTATAAAAATACAATAATTTTTATTTCTTATAAATTATAATAAATATATAATTACATAATAAATATTAATAATTTTTGAAAATGATTCGATCCCTAAAATTAAACAGATGCTTTTCATGCAAGTGGGGCCCACAAATTAGAAATTTCAAGCCTGTTCCATAAGACCCTCCGTAGTGGAGGGCGTTATGTTGAAAAAAAAATAGCGCCCCCCAACACCGCTACGGGGGGGCTCCATTTTACAAAAACCAGCTTTGGCGTGATATAAGTAACGCCCGGAAAAAAAAACCCCACCAATCAGAAGTTGACACCTCATACTCTCTCTTTATTATTATTATTTTATTAGTTTTTTAATTTAAAAGATATAATAAAATATTAATAGGGGCTTTATATATAAAGCCCCTACCACTACACCCCTTTTTCATTTCTCTCTCCATGCTGACTCAGCTGTCACGTGGACCAATCAGAAAGGGGGGCTTTATATATAAAGCCCTCCACTACGCATGGTCTAAACCAGAAAGAAAGAATTAAACTTTGAACCCCATTTATGATATCCTGGAGCTAATGGCAACATATATATCACAACTCTTGGTTCATTCCCTCTTTGAATGCTTAGGACACCTGCATTGGTTAAAGCTCGTTCATAATAATCCGCATACGCCATTTCTTTAGTCCATTTGAACAAGTTACGGGAGACTTGTAAAGACAATAACGCGTAGATTAGTAATTTTAACTTGGAAATCTTCTCATATAAATGTTGCAATTTTAGCATGAAATTCCAAACTATCATAACAACATTATATAATTAAACTACAATATCAACAAACACCTTTAGCATGTTGTAGGTAGTAGACGATTCTTCATTCTCTGTGTGTAAGGTGCTTGCGAGTCTCTTCAGTTCTGACCTGAGAACACCAACAATATTTGCTAGACAAAAGGTCAAAAGTATAATTGATTAACCAAAATGAATTTTAATCAAATGCTATATATACGAATATAATATTTCTACCAGAACTCATGGACTGATGTGCTTCCTGTAGAATAAATATGGGAAAAATTGACAATTAATATCCATGAAAAATGTTCCAATTTCCTGGAAACCAAATTATATAAAAGCATTCAGATAAAGTTGAACTTTTTTACAAAATAAAGTTGACTATATGGACCATTCAGTGGGCAATTTGATAGGGATATTAATAATGTGTTTCCAAGTGGGCAGAAATTTATACTCCAAATACCTTATACAAAGGATCACCAGTAACGTCCTTTGAGCTCCGATAACAATTGGAACATGTGTATTGGCATGATAACCAGATATATCATCGGCCTACATGTGGTTGCAAATAAGATATACATATATAACACGTGCAGAGAAGAAGAAGAAAGAGGTTATTGCATCTTTTAACAATAACACTACCCTCTTTGGTGGCAACATTTGTATCAGAATGTACTTAAAGCACAATGTCGACTTATTAACTGGATAATGTTAAATATACCAATACCATAAACTGATGTGATTAGGCAAATACATAAGAATAGTCGTGTAATAACAGAAATTCTGTGTGGTTCTGTATGTAATAGATCATATTTTCATCAAAGGACACCATCTTCGCTTGAATTTCCTCATCATCCAACCCACCTTCCCTTACCCTTACGCACACCCCTCCCCTCTCCCTAACAAGATTAAATCAATTCCCAAATCACAATCATATCATCAAAAGATCCAAAATAAAAAAACACCAACACACATTCATCAACCCAAAACCATAACGCTCCTATAAAGATCTACACACATTATCACCAAAGAAGCATTATAATCATCAGAAGTACACAACACAACAAAGAAGAATTCAAAAGTCCATAATTATAATTATAATAATCCATAAACATAAACAAAATAATAATAATAATAATAATAATAAAGATAACTGAAGGAGGGAAGCAACCTCCTTTCCTCATCATCCGGTAGTAGATCATCATCATCATCGGTGGAGACGACGACGCAATACTTCTGCATAAGCATAAGCCTTGCGCCGCATCTTAAGTTTCTCCATCAGTTTCTTGTGCCATTCATCATCCGTTAGGTTATTTTCCTCAATTGGGTATGGGCAAGGAAGAGGACACCATTCACGGCCAATAGGCCTAAGTGATCCATCCCCATTTACACTTTTTACAAAGTCGGAGAATACTCTTACAAAAACCTCTTGGATGCGTTCACGACGACCACCATGGGGTGGGCCTCCTACTGATACCAATGTTGCAGACTCGTCCTTAGGACTACCACGACGGCCTGTAAGTGCATGATGTCCCTAGGCTAGTATATATGTTGTTTGGACGTGTTTCGGGGTGTTTGGAGACGTTTATACGCGTTTCAGGGTGTTTGGGACACATCAGGCGAGTAGGGGTTAACAAATGGCATTTACGGCCTATGCTGTATCACTGTTCACGCGAATAGGCCCCTATTCGCATGTTCAACTAGCGAGTACGGCCCTACTCGCTAGTTTGTCATGCTGGATAGCCCCGTACTTGCCTATACTGGTCTGTACGAGTACGGGAGGTATAAATAGTCCCAATCATTGCCCTAATGATTAGTTCTTGCCACACACACTCTCCAAACACCCTCCCCTGGTCTGTAAGGTCTGATTTTATCATTGTAAACACTCGAGCTCTGTTTTAGTGATAAATCTTTAATCTTTTGACCCATTTGTGTGTGTTAATTACTCGTATATCATTGTTTCATATTCGTTTCTGTTATTAGAACATATTTAGAGGATTCCGCACTCTGAATATCAAGCTCATGATTGTCGGGTGACCCGTTAGTCGATCCTACAGTGCTTCAAACACTTGTTGAGCAAAACAAGCTGCACCACCTTGAGGAGCTTCTTCTCTAGTGATCAGATGGTTCCAGTTAAAACCTTCATCAGCTTGAATAACCAGGGCTTGACCTTGATTGGTGTTTGCAGGAGGCCTCTGGTTCTGGTTCTGGTTATTGACTGGGACAATAGCACGCTCAGTATTTGGTTGTGCCTGAGCTTGCTGCCTCTGATTCTGATTCGCTTTGTTGTTGTTGAAGGGATTCTGATGTCCTTGCTGCTTAGGTCGGTCACATTCCCTTGCAAAGTGCCCTTTTGTGCCACAGTTGTAGCATGTGACCTTTGTTTTGTCGAACCCAAACTTGGTGTTGTTGTTTATCAGAACATCTCTCCTTCCTGTCCTGTCCATATACTCCTTTGCCCTTCTCACCACACTTGCGAAGTGCCATTGTATGTCTATCAGATCCATGTCGTCTTTATCGATTTGCGAGTAATCCTCCTGTGTAAGATGAGGATTCCCGATTTGTCCAGCAAACATTCCACTATAGGAGTTTACCAAGGTCGACAGTAGAGCCATGTGTTCTTGAGCTAGCTCTACAGTCACCTTTTCTAAACCCGCGGTGTTCAGCTGCTCTGGGACTGGGTTGGTCCGATAGCCACTTTGATTAGAAGTCGAAGCACCTCCATATCCACCATAACTTGTAGTTGGAGCTCCACCAAATCCTGTGGCAGATGGTCCACCAAAGTTTGCAGTTGCCTGCGCTGGTGCTGCAAGATGAGAAAACGGGTTAACACCAAACTGGTTAGTATTAAAATTCAAAGGATACTGGTTTGGTCCAAAAGGATATGTTGGAGGAGGAACATCAGCTGGGGGACCATAATTGTCAAAAGCATAAACCGGGTTCGGGTTAACCACAAAAGCAGTCTATGGTTTGGTTCCACCCACACTGGTGTCCTGTAGAGGATTCCCATAGTAGATAGTGGGATTCTGTGGAATGAGCGCCTTGTTTGCTCTCCTGATCTCCTCTATCTCCTTGTTCTCCAGCTCGGTAATGAACTCGTTGATGGTGAGAGTCTGATATGTATTGCTAGACTTCAGGATATCCAACCATTGATGCCAATGAGGAGGTAGCGCCTCAGCAAATCTTTCTACAAGGTCTGCCGATGAGTACAAGACCCCGTACTGGTACATTTCAGACATCAGATGGTAGTATCTTGCAGTCATGTCTCTAAGTGATTCGTTCCCGATAGCATTGAAGTTCTCGAACTCCTTTTTGAGTTGATCCATTTTAACCTTCTGAGTCTTCAGATTTCCTTCATTTCGCTCAGCAAGTGCTAGCCAAAGCATCTGTGATGTAGTGCACTGAGCAAATTGATGAAGTATATCCTTGGGAAGAGCTTGCTTCAATGCTGCCATCGCCTTCTTTTCATAATTGTACTTCTTCCTCTGATCTTCATTCATGTCTTCAAGTGAGATCGGAGTATTGTAATTCTCAACCATAGGCCTATTGTACCCTGTCTCGATAGCTGACCATACGAGACCATCGATGCCCTCAACATACGTCTGAAATCTGCCCTTCCAACCATGCTAGTCGGACATGTATTGCAATTTCGGCGCCCTATTCGAACTACCCGTCTCTAAGTCACTCATGAGAACGGAAGACAGATGATTCGTCTGTGAGTTTGCAGCAGCCGCGAGTGCCCAAGGATTTGCATTCATTGCCTGTTGTTGAGCCGCTAGCGCCCACGGATTGATTCCAGCAACATTCGCTTGCATCTGCGCTTGTTGCATCCGTTGCGCGTTTCGCTCGGCTGAGTATTGCCAAGGGTTTGTGGGTAGGTTCGTTTGATTGTTCATTTGTTGGTTATTATGTTGCCTAGGTTGGTTCAGATGACCCCACGGGTTTGCCATATGTCTGTGTTCGATAACAGTTCAATACTTAGTCAAATTTTCAGTGTCAGGTCCTTTCAGGTGAGTAGGAACTCTATTCTTGTGTTTATAGGCGATTAGGGTTTTGTTGGGGCGAGTACGGTTGTAATCACTAGTATTACACGCGATTAGGGTGTAAATGCTAGTGAACAGTTGAGCGATTACAAGTTTTGGGGTGATTAGGGTTCTTTCAGGCGATTAGGGGCTATACCACATAAGAAAGTGGGGAATAGGCCTCTAATCGCATGTAATAGAGGCGAGTACAACTCTATTCGTGTGATCTGTATTGTAATCGCCTAAGGTATAGGCGATTAGGGCTCTGTAAATGCTAGAAGGTCTGCGTAATCGCGTGAACTGATCTGTAACCTCACTTTTGCTCAAAAACCACCGTTTTTGCCTCAAAATCTTATCCAAAACGAAGTGTTTAAACCCCAAATGATTGGAAAAGTTTCCAAAACACTTTTAGAACAAAACCTAATAAAAAACACACGTTTTAATCCATAAACACACACCAAGAATTTGAAAATAAGGGTTTTTTTTTATCAAAAACTCAAAGTTTCAAACTTCAAAGCAGGTTTTTGCTTAAAAATCACAACTTTCCCACAAAAACCTACCTATTTTTGCTCGTTTTTGCTATCAAAACACTCGTGATAAGAGCCTCGGCTCTGATACCACTTGTAGGATCGACTGACGGGTCACCCGACAATCACGAGCTTGATATTCAAAGTGCGGAATCCTCTAAATATGTTCTAATAGCATAAACGAATATGAAACAATGATATACGAGTAATTAACACACACAAAAGGGTCAAAAGATTAAAGATTTATCACTAAAACAGAGCTCGAGTGTTTACAATGATCAAATCAGACCTTACAGACCAGGGGAGGGTGTTTGGAGAGTGTGTGTGGCAAGAACTGATCATTAGGGCAATGATTGGGACTATTTATACCTCCCGTACTCGTACAGACCAGTATAGGCGAGTACGGGGCTATCCAGCATGATAAACTAGCGATTAGGGCCGTACTCACTAGAAGGTACATGCGAGTAGGGGCTAATCGCGTGAATAGTGATATGGTATAGGCTGTAATCGCCTGATGCTATCCCCTACTCGCCTGATGTGTCCCAAACACCCCAAAACGCGTATAAACGTCTCCAAACACCCCGAAACATGTCCAAACAACATATATACTAGCCTAGGGACATCATGCACTTACATTCTTCATTCTATGTGTGTAAGGTGATTGTGAGTCTCTTCAGTTCTAACCTGAGAACACCAACAATATTTGCTGGGAAAATGACCAAAATAGCCCGTTGACCGGGCATTTTGCACAACTAGCCCTCTCCACCGTCTTTGGAGAGACGGGACACGGCTCCCAACCAGCCTGAACCGTCTCCGAGACCCTTTGGTTTTATAGCCAATTGCCAACCAACACGTGGCGTCTCTGATCCCGAGGCTGTACCGTCTCTCTCCAGACGGGTCAGAAATCTCTCCCAGACGGTTCACGTTTCCCAATGCCGGCTGCCTTCGGTTCAACCGTCTCCCAGACGGGTCACATTTCCCAAGTCGTCTTAAGCCGTTTTGTGCTACCGTCTGAACCGTCTCACGAGTGTATATAAATACCCCAATTCACTTAACGAAATTTTCACCCACCCCTCTCCTCTAAGCTTTCATCTTCCAATCCAATGACGTTTTTTTACGCTCCCTGTTTAAACTCTTTACGCTCCTTGTTTTTATACTGTCTTAGACTGTGTCTAATTGCCACGTCTTCGGGAAAGTTAGAGGGTACGTCGTAAAGAGTCCGGTTGTGGTGCCCGTTGAAGATTTGACACTTTGTGGTCAAATCGCTCAACTTCCGGCTTAGGGACTCGGTGGTACGTTCTGACCCTCCAACGAGCCGATTGTATTCATGCAGTATTCGGAACCATTTGTTGTTAAGGTGGGTGCTTTCTTCAACATGAAGCCATGCTGCAATCAAGGCAATCTCCTGTTCTTCGGTCCATCTTTGAGGTGCCATTTTTGTATGATTTAGACGGTGTTGGACGGTGGTGGTGGGGTGGTAAATATTGTTTAGACGGTGTTGGACGGTGGTAGTGGGATTGTAGATAGTGTTGGACGGTGGTGGTGGGGTGGTAGATAGTGTTTAGACGGTGTTGCACGGTGGTGGATAGTGTTTAGACGGTGTTGGATGACGGGAATGGGACGGGAGACGAGTATTTATAGGGCTGAGCTGGACAACCGAAGTGTCGCCCGGTCATCGGGACTCACCGGCGTTGGTAGATGTGAACCGTCTTGAGAGACGGTTGAACCGAAGGGCCAGCCGTCTTGGGAAATGTGACCCGTCTTTTGAGACGGTTGAAACGAAGGGTCAGCTGGCATGGGAAATGTGACCCGTCTAGGAGACGGTTGAACCGAAGGCAGCCGGCATGGGGAAACGTGAACCGTCTGGGAGAGATTTCTGACCCGTCTGGAGAGAGACGGTACAGCCTCGGGATCAGAGACGCCACGTGTTGGTTGGCAATTGGCTATAAAACCAAACGGTCTCGGAGATGGTTCAGGCTGGTTGGGAGCCGTGTCCCGTCTCTCCAAAGACGGTGGAGAGGGCTATTTGTGCAAAACGCCCGGTCAACGGGCTATTTTGGTCATTTTCCCATATTTGCTAGATAAAAGGTCAAAAGTATATATAATTGATTAACCAAAATGAGAACTTCAATCAAATGCTATACAAGTATAATATTTCTATCAGAACGTACTCATGGACAATATCCATGAAAAATGTTCCAATTTCCTAGAAACCAAATCATATAAAAGCATTCGGATATAATAATATAAGGAAGAGGGCCATTCTTTTCTATGAATTCATATCACCAAAGTTGAACTTTTTTACAAAATAAAGTTGACTATATGGACCAATATATATTCAGTGGGCAATTTGATAGGGATACTAATAATGTGTTTCCAAGTGGGCAGAAATTTATAACCCAAATACCTTATACAAAGGATCACCAGTAACGTCCTTTGAGCTCCGATAACAATTGGAACATGTGTATTGGCATGATAACCAGATATATCATCGGCCTACATGTGATTGCAAATAAGATAGACATATATAACACGTGCAGAGAAGAAGAAGAAAGAGGTACATTGCATCTTTTAACAATAACACTACCCTCTTTGGTGGCAACATTTGTATCAGAATGTACTTAAAGCACCATGTCGACTTATTAACGGGATAATGTTAAATATACCAATACCATAAACTGATGTGATTAGGCAAATACATAAGAATAGTCGTGTAATAACAGAAATTCTGTGTGGTTCTGTATGTAATAGATCATATTTTCATCAAAGGACACCATCTTCGCTTGAATTTCCTCATCATCCAACCCACCTTCCCTTACCCTTACGCACACCCCTCCCCTCTCCCTAACAAGATTAAATCAATTCCCAAATCACAATCATATCATCAAAAGATCCAAAATAAAAAAACACCAACACACATTCATCAACCCAAAACCATAACGCTCCTATAAAGATCTACACACATTATCACCAAAGAAGCATTATAATCATCAGAAGTACACAACACAACAAAGAAGAATTCAAAAGTCCATAATTATAATTATAATAATCCATAAACATAAACAAAATAATAATAATAATAATAATAATAATAATAATAATAATAATAATAATAATAATAATAATAATAATAATAATAATAATAATAAAGATAACTGAAGGAGGGAAGCAACCTCCTTTCCTCATCATCCGGTAGTAGATCATCATCATCATCGGTGGAGACGACGGCGCAATACTTCTGCATAAGCATAAGCCTTGCGCCGCATCTTAAGTTTCTCCATCAGTTGCTTGTGCCATTCATCATCCGTTAGGTTATTTTCCTCAATTGGGTATGGGCAAGGAAGAGGACACCATTAACGGCCAATAGGCCTAAGTGATCCATCCCCATTTACACTTTTTACAAAGTCGGAGAATACTCTTACAAAAACCTCTTGGATGCGTTCACGACGACCACCATGGGGTGGGCCTCCTACTGATACCAATGTTGCAGACTCGTCCTTAGGACTACCACGACGGCCTGTTGATGACGATGCTGCTGCAGCAGACTCCTCCTTACGACCACCACGGCCTCCTGTTGATGATGTAACCCTAGACTTCTCCTTGCCTTTAGATGGTGTAACCCTAGACTCCTCCTTGGGTGGCGGTGGAGAACGACGACCACGGCCTTTAGATGACGTAACCCTAGACTCCTCCTTGCCTTTAGATGATGTAACCCTAGACTCCTCCTTGGAGGAACATCTAGGTTGTTCTTCAACCTTCTTCGTCGACATCTGTGTGTGAAGGAAGGAAAGGAAATTAAGGAAGGCTTGATCTTAGATTGATCACTTGTATATAACCCCAACCAAACTAATTGTTAAAGGTCGGTGTGTCATGTGTGTGTAATTAACCTTTGGAACCATTTATGTAATTAACCTAAAGATATATGTCCCACTTTTAATTAAAAAAAAAGTTGCAACAAATCCGATTCATGTGTTCATGTACCAATTTTTCTCACTGTTTTATCTTCCTTGGTTGTCTTTTATGTAATTAACCTATAGATATATGTCCCACTTTTAATTAACTACATACTGTTTATGCAAGAATGCTACTTCTTTGGTGAATGCAAGCCTTAACCGTTAACCAAAATTAACCGATAACCGATATTAACTGACGGTTACGGTTAAGGTTACTTGATTAACCGATTAATCGGTTATGGTTATGGTTAAGAGTATCCTAAAACCGAACATTAACCGAACCGAATGAATTAAGATATGCTTTTAAAATATATATATATATCTTTAAAATATACATGTTTAGAGAATCAAACTCTTTATATACATAAAAATTACATATACAAAACTTTTGTACCTAATGTAATTAGTTTTAAATGGTTCAAAATAATAACTATTATTTAAAATTAGACTCATTTTATGCTTGTGTTGTCTTGTGTCTTTATTTTATTTTATAAAAATGATTGTAACTGAGACAATAATCGTCTAATATGTTTTTTTTAAGAAAACATATTTTATTCCATAACTAAGAAAATTACATCAAGATAGCGGGCAGTCGGGCAACAAGCTGCGCCGCCACCTCTTTCTGAATAGCAAATCCTAATCTACTAAAAACGTATCCCTGCCTACCCGGAGCCAAGACACTACTATGAATCACCCGCTGGACCCTAGTCAGGAAACGGATAGCCTCCGGTGCCAATGAGCCAAAAGTATCAAAGGCCAAGGGTACAAAAACGTGTTGGTTCTCCTCGCAGGCTTTTGCATGTTTTTCTACCTTCTTTGCTTCTGCTTTCCGCACTGCTTGCCCTGCTACAAAGCCACTATCCCTCAACCAACTAGAGGAGATATACCCGTCAATAGGCCTGTAAACGAACCGAACGAACACGAACACAGGCGTGTTCGTGTTTGTTCATTTAACTTTAACCGAACACGAACACGAACACATAATCGAACACATTTTTGTGTTCGTGTTTGTTCATTAAGAAATTTGTCGTGTTCGTGTTCGTTCATTTAAACCTAAACGAACAGTTCATGAATATAAACGAACACAAATGATCAATATAAACGAACACAAATGATCAATATAAACGAACACAAATAAACATAAACGAACACAAACAAAAACAAGTTAATAATGATTCATGAACATAAATGAACGTTAGGGTTGGGGTAGAGAGCGGCTTATAAGTGATATGTTTAGAATGTTAGGGTTAGGGTTAAGTTTTTAGAACATATGAATTAAGGTTACTTAACAAAAGGAAATAAATAATAATAAAAATAAAGCTAAGTTTAATTAAACGAACATAAACGAACATAATAAATGAACATAAATGAACGAACGTTCATGAACATAAATGAACGAACGTTCATGAACATAAATGAACGAACACAACGTGTGTTCATGTTCGTTCGTTTAATTAAATGAACAAAAAAATGTGTTCGTGTTCGTTCATTTATTTAAATAAACGAACATAAACGAACTTCCCGCCGAACAGTTCACGAACAGTTCATGAACGTTCGGTTCGTTTACAGGCCTACCCGTCAAGTCAACACAAGCATGCTTCCCCCTGCCCACCCAAGAAGTTCACAGGGGCCTTCTTCTTGGCTGAGATCCCAGCCCGTCTTAAAATGTCCCACAGAATATCTCGAACCCAATCATGCCGATATTTAAAACCGGGTAACTCCTTACAATGAACCGCATGTTCCCCGTATTCATCCAAGCAGGCCTTACGGCAAATCGGATAGATTTCATCCTCCTTGTACATGGGGATCATCAAGCGATATTTAAGAATGACCCTGTATTCAATAGCGGACATGCTTTGGCCCAGACCCTAAACCCTAGATTGGTTAGTTTATATTTTATTTCAAACCTAGATTGGTTAATTAACCGAAACCAAACCATAACCGAGCCTCATAACCGATTAACCGAAACCGAAGTTCGGTTATGATTATGGTTAAGAAAATCCCATAACAAAAACTAGCGGTTATGGTTATGGTTAATGGTAATAACTGAACCGTCATTTGCACACCCCTAGAATGAACAATAAATATAGCTAATAATCTTGTAGCTGAACGAAATAAGAAGAGACTACGTACCATATGGTTGCTCTAATTTTAATTCAAGTATTAATCGTCTTTATGACAATTCTTTGGTAGTGAAGTGGAAGCTGCATTGTCAAGCTACAATTCTCTTTTTAACACCCCATCTGCTCGACCAATACGAGCTGTTGCAGAAAATTACTTTTGTCGAATAATTTCCATTTTTTTCGAGGTATGTTATTTACACAATAACAAAAAGTAAGTTTGCACAGCCCTCTACGGCCCGTATAGGGCTTTACGGGCCGTAGAGGGTGTCAGTGTAATAAATGCGAACACCCCCTACGACCCGTAAAGCTCTATACGGCCCGTAGAGGTGGTTTGGTGGAGTGCATTTAAACCCTATACGGGCCGTAGAGGTCTCTACGGCCCGTAGGCCATACGAGGTACGAGGTCATTAAATGAACAGTCTGACATTCAGTGTGTCAGTCTGAAAAAGCAAACCCTCTACGGGCCGTAGAGGCCTATACGGCCCGTAGAAAAGCTGGTTGTTGGGAGCATTAAACCCTCTACGGCCCGTATAGGCCTCTACGGCTCGTATAGGCCTCTACGGCCCGTAGAGGTCCAGATATATTCTTCTGCCTTGTCTTCTTTCTTCAGTATACGAAACAAAATCAAAAACACGGGTGCACAAAAAATCCGACCAAAACCAAGCTACCGCGATGTCTTCGGGTCACTACGGTAATGTTTGGGATGAATGAGAGCATTCGTTTAGCCTATCTCACGTCTCGGAAAGCCTTTTCGGAGCCGTGGTGGAACGTGGCGAGGAGGAGGTTAGATCCGTTGTTCGCTGTGGTGACGGGAATGCACTACCCGATTTGAACCTGCTGCCCGATTTGAACCAGGAGTACGTAGAAGAACCGGGGTCATTTTACTTGCCTCCGCCAAGTCATCCACAGTACGAATACGAGACTTATCATTCGCACGAGGGAGGTGATAACGGTGGCGAGGAACCTGTCCCGGATGTTTCGTACGAAACGAATCAGGTGTGTTTATGTATTTGCACTTGTTTATAATTTAGACCCGTGTATATTTAGTAGTGTACATATTTAGACTCGTATATTTAGTCCCGTACCTAAATTTGTTTTAGGGTTTGTGAGATTTGAACTCGTATATATTAGTTGTTATTTGAACTCGTAGGGTTTGTGAGATTTGAACTCGTATATATTAGTTGCTATTTGAACTCGTAGGGTTTGTGAGATTTGAACTCGTATATATTAGTTGCTATTTGAACTCGTATATAAATTTTGCAGGTATTCAGGTCTCTTAAAGACCTGACAGAGTGGGTTTATCAAAGGGCAAAAAAAAATGGTTACATTACCGTATACTCACGTACTGTTTCGCAAGGCAGGGGGGCGAATAGGAGGGTAATAACGGCATGGATACGATGTGACCGTAGTGGCGTACATCATAGTGTAGCCACGGTTTGGAAGACGGGCAGTAAAAAATGTAATTGCCCGTTTGAAATAATAGGGAGATACCACTCCGGCCACGATGGTTATATTTTGGAGGTCCAGAACCAAACACATAATCACAAACCTTTCCAACACATCGAGGGTCACGCGTATGCTAGGAGGCTGGGTCCGGGCGAGTTAAAATTGGTGGATACACTTTATTTTCAAAATGTTACGCCAGTAGACATACATTCGGCCGTTAGAAAACAAAACCCGGATAGTCCCTGCATCTTAAGAGACATACATAACACAATAACCAAGGTTAAGCATTTGTTATACGGCGGCAAAACTCAAATGCAGGTATTATTATCTCTTATTATTATTATTATTATTATTACTACTTCTTTATTATTATTTTTTAATTATTATTATTGCTATGCAGGTACTCGAAGCCACATTGGTGGAAAAAAAATTGTTTACTTCACCCGGAGGAATGCCTCGACAAATGCGATCGAGGATATTTTGTTTGTCCATTCCACCTCGCACAGGTTATGGCGTGCGTTCCCGCATGTGCTGATGATTGATGCGACCTACAAAACGAACGAGTATAAACTTCCGTTTGTTCAAGTTGTGGGTATGACATCAACATCCAAGTCGTTTTGTGTCGCCCATGCATTCATCTCCCGTGAAAAAAAAGGATAACTACCTGTGGGTGCTACAAAGGCTTAAAGAGTTGCTAGAAGATAGTACGGAGCCCCGTGCTATAGTAACTGATTGTGAGAAAGCCTTGATGAATGCATGCGACATTGTATTTCCAGCAGCTTCGAAGTTGTTATGCAGGTATACATATTATTATTTTTTATTTTTATTATTATTATTATTATTTATTATTTTTATTATTTTTATTATTATTATTATTATTATTATTATTATTATTATTATTATTATTATTATTATTATTATTATTATTATTATTATTATTATGCATTCAGGTGGCACATTCAACGAAATATACTGAAGCACTGCAAAAAAGCCTTTGGAGATGCAGATTGGAAAATATTCGTGAAATCTTTTAAGCGATTATGTAGATCTTCATCTCCGGCATTTTATCAGCACTGGTTAGACCGATTCTACAGACGACTATGTCAAGACCAACGAACTGGTACATATTTTATTAATTTAGTTTAAAACGCATACACACATTAACAAATATCTTTGTTCTATCTTTACAGATGTTTTTGAATATATAGACCGGGTCTGGCTCCGTGACTACAAAGAAAGGTTTGTTTCTGCATGGACAGACACAAACTACAACTTTGGTCAGTATACGACCAACAGAGCTGAGAACCAGCATTCACGGTTTAAGATGCAGATTAAGGGGCCTAACAACTCGCTCCACAAACTTGTGATGATTGCAGACGATCTGGTAACGTCACAAGAGACGACAATAAACCACTCGTTTGAAGAGAGTTTGTCTGTGAAAAAGGTGCACCATGACATACCGATTTTTGAGGACCTACTCGGTAAAGTTTCCCATGCAGCGATCGAGAAGATGATAACTGAGATAAAAAATATAGAGAAGTTGATGAAACGAAAAATGAGTTGTGGTCACCAGCTTTTCACGAGTTCTGGGTTGCTGTGTGCATGTCGATTAGATTCGTATATAAATAAAGGTAATATCATTACTTTATTATTATTATTATTATTATTATTATTATTATTATTATTTTTATTGAATACAGGAATAAAAATACAGCTGTCCGAAATAGACGTCTTCTGGACACGACTGAATTACGAACCGGAAGTAGTATGGAGGGAACCTGACCTTGCGAGTGAGTGGGAAATAGTCAAAGAGACACTGCTGTCTCAATCACCACGCGTTCAAAGAAATATGTTGTCAAAAATAAAGTCGGTGGTAAATCCAAGTATGACTGACACTCAACCTCCTGAGGTACAAAAGAATACTCGTGGGCGCCCAACTACAAAATCAAAGAAAAAAAATCAGCAGGAGGATGCGCAAGAAGATGTTATTATTATTATTATTATTTATTATTATTATTATAATTTATTGTTATCCATTGTAGGAAGACGAGCCTGTTAGAAGACGTAGGCCATCAGACCCAGGTAGAGATACAATGAGAGTGTGTAGCAAAAAGTATCCACTCTTAGTAGGGGACAGGTACATAAATAACTATTTATACATACATACATACATACATACATACATACATACATACATACATACATACATACATACATACATATATACATATGTACACATCCCCTAATCATGATTTCCCAATGTTTGGCGGTGACAGGTATAAATTTGTGCTTAGACAATTTAAGCATCAGATTGATCCCCTTTATCGACGGTTTGTCACGCATATTCAAAATGTTCAGCCAGACGGTAATTGTGGGTTCCGATATGTAGCTGTGGCTTTGGATAGGGAGGAGGAAGACTGGGATTTGATCCGCCACGTTCTTATAGAAGAGATGATGGGTCAATACCATGAGGATTGGTACGAGATTTTGAACGGATTCGACGATAACGGGTTCGCCCGCATATACTCGTCCTTAGATTGGACGGGAGTCGGGAATACACCCAATTCAAAATGGATGGAGATGCCTTTGACTGGATTACTGATTGCTCAGGCATTTGGTGTGGTCCTTCAATTCTTCAGTTCTCTTGGAGCGAGCACATTCGTCCCTATTCACAGTTGTAACACCCCAACCGATGGCGGAAACATCGAGGTGTCACGTATGAATGATTGTTCAGTAGCTCATGGTAATACATATGTTTACATAATTCTTTAATACAATATTGAATTACATTAAATGTCTTGAATGAAATCTAGTACATCCAAAAATCAAACAAAGCATAAAACTTCAAATATCTTCTCATGCTAGCTCTAGACTTCAAGCATCATTATTTCCTGTTAAGTTTGGAAAAATGGGGGGGGGGGTCAACTAGAAGTTGGTGAGAATGCATAAGCCATGTCACGCAATTAAGTTTAAGAATAAAAGTTTAGCAATTCAAATGTCTATTGTAAGTTTAAGTCTACATGAATCAACATGAAGTGTTGTATGCACATAATCAAACCTCCGACTAGTTTAGGTCCATCCCGTCATCCACGGTTCACCTTAATATCATGTTGAAACGATAACAATCACCCGCGCTCCCCATAAAAGATGGTCAACGAATCTAGGTGGGATTGTCAATCCAATAGATCTATTATTGAGTATCGCCGGCTTGGCCATAGCTAATGATTATGTATGTTGAAGCGTAAGTCTAACTGTTGTTGTTGTCTAAATCATGAGGCATTAAAGTTTACAACTAGACATGTATATATGTAGAATTCCTTAAGTATAATGTTGCAAGTATAAAGAATTGCATAAACATGGTTACGTAAACTCACCTTAGCAAAGTATTAAGTCTCGAGAAAAAGAATAAGTGTAGCCCCAAAGTTGCCAAGTATTACCCTATGTATAAGGTAACAAATAAGTCTAAGTCTTTCTAGTCTACAAGTATTTTCTAGGGTTTCGAATTTGGGGATAAGTATTCGGTTGATTAATAAATAAAATGTTTAATAAATAAGAGAAAATCGATAAATAAATAAATAAAAGCCTTTTTGTAAACTTTAGATTAAAAATGGTCACATTATAAGGTTTTAAGTATGAAAATAATTTTTATAAAATTATTTTCTTAAAAATAGAATATTTAATCTATTTATTTCAAATTGTCAAAATATAACTTTAATATCTAAAAATATTAAAATTAAAAAAATTTTCAAATTAAAATTTGTATTTCTGTTCTAAATATACAGAAATAATTTATATAAAATTTTGGTGCAAAAATATTTAAAAATAAATTTATTATGATTTATTTATTATTAAAACTAACAAAAATTGATTAAAAATATTAAATAAATGATTTTTCAGAAATAAAAATCATTTCAGAAATGTTAAATGTTATATAAACTCAGAATAATTTTTGTGGGAATTTATATAATCGTTTTGATATTTTTATAGAATTTTATAATTAAAATAGAATAAACTTGAAGTATTTATTATATATATATTAAATAAATAATTTTTGGAAAACTAAAAATTGTATGTTAAACTTTTCTACTAGGATAACATAAAATAATTTTTGTAGAATTTATAAAGGAGTTTTAGTATTTTAAAATCATTTTTTAAAAATATAAGTGAATGTATATAAATCAAAAAAAGGAAAAAAATGTTTGTTCAAGCCGGGAATCGAACCCCAGACCAAAGCCGGTTCTGTTAATTAGCACAAGTCACCCAACCATCTGCTCTATAGAGCGGGTGGTTGTTTTATTTGATACAGAAATGATTTTGTATGTTTACTGGGCAGAGTCATCTTCCCCAATTCGAATACAATGAACCCTAGTTTTCTAATGCGGTCAATTAGCATCCAATAGCCCCTGAAATGATGGGGCTATTGCTTGTTGACCCCCGAAAATCAAAACCCACCAAGCAAAAAGGACTTACAAAGTGATTTCAGCTTCGAACGAAAAGTCAAAAGAAAAAGTCAACAGAGCCGAATTTGCAGATTTTGAAAGTGTTTAAGGATAATTTGGGTATGAGGGTTTGTTTATCGGTGGTTTTAGGTTCTCAAGAAGGGTCTAATTTATAGATTAATAGATTTAATTGTCGAATTGAAAGTCTTGACCAAGGGTTATCTTAAACGCGAAAAATTGGTTTATTAAGGATTGATTATCCGTAATTGAAGGCAAGAATTGACGCGTATGATGATTTGGTCAATCAATTCGTTAATATCATTTCCATAATCGGCACAAAGACGCGTTAATTTGAATCAAATTTGTCGGCTCCCTGGGTTTTGACTTTCGTGGTTTGACTGGGATATTCAAGGGAAGTGTTATTTTTAATAATGTTGGGATATTAACACATATAGGCTTGTGGCTCAGCTGGTTTGTGTGTTTGTGTTAAAAGGTTGAACCGGCCTAGGGCACGGGTTCGAATCCTGGCCCAGGCATTTTTTTAAACAATTATTTCAATAATATAATAATAATATATGCTTATAGTATGATGCTAGGGGTCCAAATGTGTCACGAAACATTTTTAAAGGGCACGATATTGATAAAAATTTGGCGTTTTATTCGATAATAATCGTAACGTACACAAAATTAAATGCGAAATGTTACAGTCTCCCCTACTTTTAGGAACTTCGTCCAAAAGTTTATTGAAAACATAGGGTTGAAGGTGATTGGGTAGAAATCAGGATAAGTGTGGTCTGGAAGTTTGGTGTTAGGACACGACATGAATAGAAAAAAAAAATATTGTTTCAAATAATTTGGATAGGAGGGTAGGATTAGGTGTGTCTTGAAATCGCAAGGAGAATAAGAATCTAGCAAAGCATTTAAGTTTTAGGAGTCCTAAAAGAAATGAGTTGATGGACTATTGAAAGACTAAATGAACTACCAGGTAACTAAGGTTTATAATTGGTCAACTACCGAAAACCTTGATAGAATTTCACACTACCTTAACGTACCTGTAAATTCATGATTACGTTCCGGACCGCAATCACCAATTTACCTTACATTTGTGTCCTTCTATGACTCTACCGATTGTTGAGCAGGTTTGATAGCCTCCACCAGTCGTTGAGCAGGTTGTAGGGCCTCTCCCGACTGTTGAAAAGACATGATGACCTCTACCAATCGTTGAGTAGGTTATTTGGTAGTCAACTAACTGTTGAACCAGTACTTCATCCACTATCAGTGTAGCATTTATTACCAATTGATAGTATGTTTATGTAAGCAAGTTTAAAAGTATAACGAGTATGGTTTAGATATTGATATAGCAGTTAGTTCACATTCAAACAAGCATGCATCCAAGTGTTGTGATCATACTAGATAAATGACTCTCATGTAAAAGACAAAAATTCCAATACTTGAATCAAAGCGTCAATACATAGAATTTTAAATGCAAAATAACATTCAAACGGTGGAGCTTGTTGTTAAGTAGCTGGAGGGTCCATAGCAGGGTTATTCGGAGCAGCAGGGGCGTTTGCAGCAGGAATTCGACAAACATTTGCAAGATGCCCATACCTTTGACAATTGGTACACTGACGGCAGGGCACTTGGGTTGGGTGGTGATACTGACAGGTGTCACACTTAGGTTGGTTCCCGTTATATTGTTTCTTGTTGGGTGGGACAGTGGCGTCTATTGCAAAATTCCTGACCTTGCGCCTTCCATTGGTTGAGGCCTCAGTTTTAATTTCAACGGCATGTTGGGGAGTATCCTTCGCAACAGTTTTCTTTTCCCCTTTCCGAGTCAGGGTTCCTGCCTTCACATGGTTATCTGTTAGGGTGGCCGCCAAACGCTTTGCTTCCTCCAGAGTAGCAGGGTTCCTTCCCCACACTGTGTCCTGAATCTGCATGGGTAAGCCACCAATGTATTTTTCGATCGCAATAGGCAAGGGGGTGACCTTGTGTGGTAGCAGTAGACTAAGTTCGTGAAAACGAGTGTTGTAGGCAAGGTTTTCTCCACTGTCCTGAGCAAGATCATGAAACTCATCTTCTAACTTTTTGATTTCATTACGAGGGCAGAACTCTGCCTTCATAATGTCTTTAGCTTGATCCCAAGTCATAGCAAGTGCAATTTCAGCTCCGCGGGTGCGCTTTTCCTCATTCCACCAAGTGAGTGCTCGTTTGTGAAGAACACTCATGGCATAACGAACCTTTAAGTTATCGGGACACTCACTGTTAATGAAGGTATTCTCAATACCCTCGAACCATTGTAGAAGACCCGTAGCTCCTTCGTCTCCACTGAACTTAGGGGGATTACAGGTATTAAAGTGTTTAAGACTGCAAGCTGGGAGACCATTCCCGTTTCCATTGTGGTTTCCATTGCCGTTTCCGTTTCCGTTGCCGTTTCCGTTTCCATTGCCGTTTCCGTTCATCTGGATGACTTGAGCCAGTAAGTTAGGAACCAGAGTTGCGATCTGTTGTGCCATTTGTTGAGAGATGATCGCAACCAGTTGGGCATCAATACCATTGTTGTTGTTGTTGTTGTTGTTGTTGTTATTGTTGTTGTTGTGGTTAGTGTCGTGGTTGTTGCTACTTTCCTCTTGATTTTCACCACTGTTATTGCGAGTGCTGCGACGTGGAGGCATGATCTGTAAGAGACACAATGAAATGAATGAGATAATATAAGGAATGTAATCATTTATTCATTAATTAAAACGAATAAACGAAAACGTTGACTTATCAAAGATTCTAGATTCTAATAACATAGTGAAGACATGCTTTAGCCTATAAGTGAACACTCATCCCGAGAATTCCCAGGTAGGCATCCGGGTCCCTCGTCTGA
Organism: Ambrosia trifida; assembly: GCA_028751855.1. NCBI lineage: Eukaryota > Viridiplantae > Streptophyta > Magnoliopsida > Asterales > Asteraceae > Ambrosia > Ambrosia trifida. Next base: position 42,224,312 of record CM054123.1, on the reverse strand, counting down.
TTGGGATATATGCGCAATGCCAGCCTAGACAGAAGACTCAGAATACAGGCGTTCACCCTTCCAGATTGCACGTGTTCATTATTAAAATCTAGAACTTCAACGAGATCTCAAGGTGGTTCAGGCTAAACCTGAGGATTTTGTCCTATTAGTCTAAGAGTAGGTCCAGTGATGGAGAGCAATCTTCTTTGTAGGAATGAAAGTAGGGATAAGAAGTAGGAGGGAGATAGAGAATAGCAAGTAAAAGGAGCAAATACTGGTTATAATCCTATGGTTATAGACTAGATTATTTTTCTAATAACCTAATTCCCTATAACCAAGGCTCTGATACCAATCTGTAACACCCCAACCGATGGCGGAAACATCGAGGTGTCACGTATGAATGATTGTTCAGTAGCTCATGGTAATACATATGTTTACATAATCCTTTAATACAATATTGAATTACATTAAATGTCTTGAATGAAATCTAGTACATCCAAAAATCAAACAAAGCATAAAACTTCAAATATCTTCTCATGCTAGCTCTAGACTTTAAGCATCATTATTTTCTATTGAGATTGGAAAAATGGGGGGGGGGGGGGTCAACTAGAAGTTGGTGAGAATACATAAGCCATGTCATGCAATTAAGTTTAAGAATAAAAGTTTAGCGATTCAAATGTCTATTGTAAGTTTAAGTCTACATGAATAAACATGAAGTGTTGTATGCACATAATCAAACCTCCGACTAGTTTAGGTCCATCCCGTCATCCACGGTTCACCTTAATATCATGTTGAAACGATAACAATCACCCGCGCTCCCCATAAAAGATGGTCAACGAATCTAGGTGGGATTGTCAATCCAATAGATCTATTATTGAGTATCGCCGGCTTGGCCATAGCTAATGATTATGTATGTTGAAGCGTAAGTCTAACTGTTGTTGTTGTCTAAATCATGAGGCATTAAAGTTTACAACTAGACATGTATATATGTAGAATTCCTTAAGTATAATGTTGCAAGTATAAAGAATTGCATAAATATGGTTACGTAAACTCACCTTAGCAAAGTATTAAGTCTCGAGAAAAAGAATACGTGTAGCCCCAAAGTTGCCAAGTATTACCCTATGTATAAGGTAACAAATAAGTCTAAGTCTTTCTAGTCTACAAGTATTTTCTAGGGTTTCGAATTTGGGGATAAGTATTCGGTTGATTAATAAATAAAATGTTTAATAAATAAGAGAAATTCGATAAATAAATAAACAAAAGTCTTTTTGTAAACTTTAGATTAAAAATGGTCACATTATAAGGTTTTAAGTATGAAAATAATTTTTATAAAATTATTTTCTTAAAAATAGAATATTTAATCTATTTATTTCAAATTGTCAAAATATAACTTTAATATCTAAAAATATTAAAATTAAAAAAATTTTCAAATTAAAATTTGTATTTCTGTTCTAAATATACAGAAATAATTTATATAAAATTTTGGTGCAAAAATATTGAAAAATGAATTTATTATGATTTATTTATGATTAAAACTAACAAAAATTGATTAAAAATATTAAATAAATGATTTTTCAGAAATAAAAATCATTTCAGAAATGTTAAATGTTATATAAACTCAGAATAATTTTTGTGGGAATTTATATAATCGTTTTGATATTTTATAGAATTTTATAATTAAAATAGAATAAACTTGAAGTATTTATTATATATATTAAATAAATAATTTTTGAAAAACTAAAAATTGTATGTTAAACTTTTCTACTAGGATAATATAAAATAATTTTTGTAGAATTTATAAAGGAGTTTTAGTATTTTAAAATCATTTTTTAAAAATATAAGTGAATGTATATAAATCAAAAAAAGGAAAAAAAATGTTTGTTCAAGCCGGGAATCGAACCCCAGACCAAAGCCGGTTCTGTTAATTAGCACAAGTCACCCAACCATCTGCTCTATAGAGCGGGTGGTTGTTTTATTTGATACAGAAATGATTTTGTATGTTTACTGGGCAGAGTCATCTTCCCCAATTCGAATACAATGAACCCTAGTTTTCTAATGCGGTCAATTAGCATCCAATAGCCCCTGAAATGATGGGGCTATTGCTTGTTGACCCCCGAAAATCAAAACCCACCAAGCAAAAAGGACTTACAAAGTGATTTCAGCTTCGAACGAAAAGTCAAAAGAAAAAGTCAACAGAGCCGAATTTGCAGATTTTGAAAGTGTTTAAGGATAATTTGGGTATGAGGGTTTGTTTATCGGTGGTTTTAGGTTCTCAAGAAGGGTCTAATTTATAGATTAATAGATTTAATTGTCGAATTGAAAGTCTTGACCAAGGGTTATCTTAAACGCGAAAAATTGGTTTATTAAGGCTTGATTATCCGTAATTGAAGGCAAGAATTGACGCGTATGATGATTTGTTCAATCAATTCGTTAATATCATTTCCATAATCGGCACAAAGACGCGTTAATTTGAATCAAATTTGTCGGCTCCCTGGGTTTTGACTTTCGTGGTTTGACTGGGATATTCAAGGGAAGTGTTATCTTTAATAATGTTGGGATATTAACACATATAGGCTTGTGGCTCAGCTGGTTTGTGTGTTTGTGTTAAAAGGTTGAACCGGCCTAGGGCACAGGTTCGAATCCCGGCCCAGGCATTTTTTTTAAACAATTATTTCAATAATATAATAATAATATATGCTTATAGTATGATGCTAGGGGTCCAAATGTGTCACGAAACATTTTTAAAGGGCACGATATTGATAAAAATTTGGCGTTTTATTCGATAATAATCGTAACGTACACAAAATTAAATGCGAAATGTTACAACAGTCATCCTGAAAGCGTGCCAGAACATCGGGTCATTTCGATAGCCTTCGTGAACGGCAACCACTTCATCATGCTTAAGCTAGCAGACGACGCTCCGATGCCTTATCCGAGTGGAGCATGGACAGGTTGGGTAGATGTAAATCACAACCCATGGTTAGCACTATACAAGGATCATCTTGATGAGGGGCGTAGGATATCTCAAACAGATCCAGAGTGGTTTGACCTAACTAGTTGTCCTGATTCTTCTGATAGTTCGGTGTAAATTTGTTTTTATAATGTATAATGATTTATTAAGTACATTTTTTTTATTTTTTATTATTATTTTACATATACAATATGAAATGTAAACGTTTTTTTTATAAAAAAACCTATACCATGTAATTAAAACTAACAAAATTTAAAAAAAAACCAAAACTTCTACTGGGGCGTAGAGGGCTCTATGGGCCGTAGAAGGAGATTGTCTACGGGTCGTAGAGACCTCTACGACCCGTAGGTGGCTGGAAGATGCTCGTAGAAGCCATCTATGGGTCGTAGAGGCCATTGAGTCTACGGGTCGTAGAGCCCTCTACGACCCGTAGACAAAAAGTTTTTGGTTTCTAAAAACTTTGTGAAGTTTATAAATAAAAGCAGTAGTTTTTTTAAAAAAAATTGTGAGTCTACGACCCGTAGAGGTCCCTACGGGCCGTAGACGAGGATTTTTTTTAAAAAAATTTGGGTTTTTAGTTGTATGTTATATATAATTTTTCTGGATATTATTCCAGCGAACTGGTAGCCCAGATGGTCCCCATGGTGTGTATAAGTGTGTATGTGTGTGTGTGAGAACTGGTAGCCTCAAGATCGATCCTCGTCCAAACCGTTTTTATTAATTTAGTTTACCTACGGGCCGTAGAGGCCTCTACGACCCGTAGGTAAACAGTTTAAAATGAAAACAGACGATCAGTTTCCCCCAAATCAAAACAAAAGTCTCTTTCCCAACCCTAACCTCCCCACTGCCCCCTTCGACCAAAACCACCACCACCACTACCTTCTCCACCACTGCAACCACCACCACCACCCTAATCCACCACCACCATTGACTTCTCCACCAAGATCCGAACGAAACCGGAAGAAAGGTATTTTTTTTCTTTTTCTTTTTCTTTTTTTTCTTTTTTTTTCTATTTATATTGTTTTATAGTTATGGTGGTGGTGTGGGGTGGGCTGTGGTGGTGGTGGTGGGCTGTTGTGGTGGGGTGGGTTGTGGTGGTGGTGGTGATGGTGGGGAGGGCTGTGGTGGTGGTGGTGATGGTGGGGAGGGCTGTGGTGGTGGGGTGGGTGGGCTGTGGTGGTGGGGTGGGTGGTGGGGTGGGCTGTGGTGGTGGTGGTGATGGTGGGGAGGGCTGTGGTGGTGGTGGTGATGGTGGGGAGGGCTGTGGTGGTGGGGTGGTGGTGGTGGTGGGGTGGGTGGGCTGTGGTGGTGGTGGGCTGTTGTGGTAGTTTTGGCGTTTCTTTTGAATCGCCAAAACTAATATAGTTTTGGCGATTCTTTTGAAACGCCAAAACTATATTAGTTTAGGCGTTTCTTTTGAATCGCCTAAATTATACTAGTTTTGGCGTTTCTTTTGAAACGCCTTAATTATAGAAACGCCTAACTAACTATAAATTCTTTGATTTTGCAGTTATGGTAGATTTTGAAGACGAGGACTACGTGAATGAGGAGGAGGAGCAGGAGGATGAGCCCGTGGTCCAGGGGGCGCCTGCCATGGCAGGGGGTGACTTACAGGGCTGGGAGCATTGCCAGTTTCGACGCTTCGATTACCCGAATCCAAGATTTCAGAGGTTGAGGAAAAAGAAGATCGAAAAGGCGAGGGGGATTTGTTGGGAGGCACTTCGGGACACTAGGGGGGGGGGGTGCAGAGGCGATTGCCCGAGAGTGGATCCCGGAAGGGAGCCCATTGGACAGGTTTCTCGGGGACTTTTGCGCGCCGTCCCATCGACCGTTGGTGATAGAGTTCCTATCCACCTTTCGCTTTCGGCCCCCACCGAAGGATTGTCGGGCGCCGGATCGTCGGTCGCCGGATCGTCGAGCCGGCCACCGCAAGATGTCGAGTTTCCCATACTCGGCGTTGAGTATGGTTATTCCCTAGATGAGTGGGCTACGCACACCCAGTGGTACACTCCCGACGAGCTTGTAGAGGTATTAATATTATTTATTTTTATTCTTTTTATTTTTGTTTTTGTTCTTATTCGAAATGTTAATGTTAATGATAATGTTCAGGATGTCTACACTAGAGGTGTGACTACTGTTGCTGATGACGTGATGTATGCGTGGTGGCCCACCATTGGCGGTCCAGAGTTCGGGAACCCGACACAGAAGTATTATTATTATCATTATTATTATTATTTATCAATATCTTTGTTCTAATTATTATTACTATTATTATGCTGTGCAGGGAGAGGTGTGACAGGGCATCTAACATTCGTCACCCCATAGTTCGTTACATTCACCGTTGCATTACTTATTCCCTAACGGCACGGGGAAATAGTAACGAGCGGGTGACGAAGACGGACCTGATGTACCTCTATTGCATACTCATCGGCAGGCCGATTGCCTTGCATCGTTGCATGGCCGAGTACTTTGCCTCCTTCCCCCATAAGCCGTTGAAGGGAGGCATCGCATGCGGGGGGATCATCAGCAAGATTGCCGAGCGCTGCAATGCCGAGAAGTATTTCGATTATGTTAATCGGAATCAGTTTCCGCCACTACCACCCAGGTATTTCGGTTATTATTATTATTATTAATGTTTATGTTATTGCTTATTTGTTTCAGCCTAATAGGTCAAAACATGATGAAAGCTATGGGTTGTACGGCGAAGAAGGCGAAGACGCCGGATCAGCCAGCCTTCCACTACCTGATTGCTCAGGGTGGCGGGGAGTTTGTGCATGAGCCGTTGGTACATCAGGGCCTTGGAGGTATTATTATTATTATTATTATTTAGGAAACTTGTAGACAACTTGTGTTGTCTGGTTTGCACGAAAACAGGGGAAACTCTGCCCAATTTTTTTTATAAAATCCTGGATTAATATTATTATTATTTATTAATTATTTATTGTTATCCATTGCAGGTGATGCTGTGGAGGTCGGGTTGCAGTTTGTTGCTGAGCAGGAGGGGGGCGGTCTGAGGGACGTCGAGATGCCTCAGCAGCAGCCTGAGGATGTGCAGATACCGGCGCGCGTTTATCACTCTCTCAGGTTGCCTGCTGATGTTAGGGCGGACGTACGTGCGGCTGCCGAGGAGGCTGTCGAGATGCGTGCATGGCGTCAGCAGCAGGACACCGATATGCGTCAGTGGCGTGATCGGCAGGATGAGGCGATGCGCTGGTTGATTGCTGGCCAGCAGGATATCTATCGCCAGCTGGGCATGCAGACTCGTGTCCCACCGACTATAGGGACCAGCACGCACGAGCCCGTGACGTCCTCGCAGCAGCCCGAGACGTCTTCGCAGCAGCCCGGGACGTCGCCGCCGCCTGACTCTACGATGTTTTATTTCTGATCATCTTCTGTATTTAAACAATCTTTATTTTGAACGCTTCTGTTAACGTTTAGTTTTATCTTTTTGCTTATATAAACGATTAGTTTTATTTTGAACGCTTCTGTTAACGTTTAGTTTTATTTAAACAATCTTTATTTTACACGTTTATCGAGACGACATTGGTTTATATTGGTTTATGTTATAAACGATTGTGTTCACGTTTTACACGCTTATCGAGACGACATTGGTTTATATTGGTTTATGGTTTATATCGAGACGACTTGTGTGTGTTTGTGTGATAATGTCCCCAAGATCGAACCTCGTCCCAACCCTTTTATGTTTTTTTTGTCTACGGCCCGTAGAGGTCTATACGGGCCGTAGGCCACACATTAACATCCATCCTTCCCCTCCCCATTGTCAAAAAATGATATCACTTTTTCTACGGGCCGTAGAGACCTCTACGGCCCGTAGGTTGTCATTACCAATGATTGACAATCATTGTAATGATTACCTACGGGCCGTAGAGGTCTCTACGGCCCGTAGAAGAAGAAAAAATGTGGTATACGGGCCGTAGAGGCCTCTACGGTCCGTATAGGGTTGTATGGATAAAATTTGAGATTGTGCAAATAGTGACTCGGCTGATGTTTAGTTTTTATATTTGAAAGGCTTTTGTGGAATAAGTAACCATTGTTACTTAACAGAGCAGAAAGTTGGTGTGTAAAGTACGTTGAGCGTTCAACTTATTAGATAATACTGTATCTACTTGTACTTATGTTATTGTCTAGGTACTTAAGTGTAAATTGTATCTCTATATGTATTGTGTACTCATCTTCATTTGTAATCAATTGAGTTAGTAAATTATCATGGTATCAGCCATTACTATTAGGGTACACGGGGTGGTCTGTGATGGCCACCCCGTGATGGCGTGGTCACCGCGAAACGCCGCCCCCAAAAAAATCACGAATGCGAAGAATATATTTCGTGATATACATCACGTTGGCTTTAGTCAAATTGTGACCGTTGGCCAACGGTCGTTTGACCGTTTTAAGAAAAAAAAAATAATTTTCAACCAAATTCTCTCTCTCTCTCTCTCTCTCTATATATATATATATATATATATATCTACTATTATATATAAATAAAAGTAGATGAGGGACACTTGGCAGCTTCTGAGGGCTTCATTTTACTTTTTCCCGCTCATTTTAATGGGTCAAGAAAATGGGTTATGGATACTCCTAATGGGTTATGGATGGTACCATTTAAAATAGGGGTTTTTGTTATTTATTCACCTAAAATGTTTCCTGTCTTCTCTTTCCTTCATCAAACGAACAAAATAAATCTAGGGTTTACCTTTCATTCTTCAATCGTCATTTTCTCCTTCAATTATCAGCGATTCTTTTATCCTTCATCTCAAAGCAGATCTTCTCCGTCGTTTTATCTGTTATGTTATGTAATCCATCGATTCTAAAAACAATTTAGGGTTCCTCATTTCTTCATCAACATATTCAGGTACCATCATTTTGTTCTACATTTATCAGACGTTTTCTACTGAATCTAAATCCACATTATGGTATAATAATTAGGGTTCCTTACTTCCTTCATTCCCAATTTCAGGAGCCGTCGTTTTCTCCTTCAATCGTTGGCCGTGTTTTTCAACTTCAGATCAAACGGAATAGGGTATTATAATTTTCCTTTTAACTGTTATTATTATTTTTTATTTGTTTTGTTATTTTAGAATTTTTTAAAATTAGGGTTTTTTATCTTAGCTGTTATTCTTAATTGAGGATATGTGATTGTGTCCATGCTCTTGGATTTTTGTTGTTCAACCCGTGTCTGTTCTTAATTTAATCACACACTGCAATTCAATTTGTTAGATTTATTTTTCTTTGATATGTTTGATATCATAAATAAAATCAGGGTCTTTGGTTGGAACCAAGATTGGATCTCATCAATTTGGTGTCCATCCTTCTACCTTTCTTTCATTCACAGGTCAGTTGCTTTAAACCAGCTTCGTTACTGAATTGTATTAAAGTATTAATTAAATACGGTGCATATTTACCAAAGTTGAGGGACTTATGGATTGATTTGGGAAAAAGGAAAGTGGCAACTAGATACTAGATATCATGTATTTAGGTTTTTTTTATTAATTCTATCTGTCTGTGAATACTATATAAAATTGGTTAGGCTATTGTTTATTTCTGACTGGTGTTCTATTTTAGTATTTACGTCTAATTTCATTATCATCTATGTTGGTGTTTACTTCCAGTTACTTTTATTATTTAGTTTTATTTTGGTTCCAAATTTTTTAACAACATTTTTAAGAAAAAGTTCCTGCTATGAGTGTTCGGGTTTCATTATTATTTTAAAATTTGAACATGCATTCTCACTATTTTAATCCTTCATTTTAAGGTTGATTACTCTGTTATGTTGTTGTAACAATCAGGCTCTTTTGTATTGTCAAGTAGGACACTATTTAAGCTGAAACAATTATGGTGAAACTGGATCGTCATGTTGCTCTTCATCCAACCATTCAGTTTATTCATTAGTTATTATTTCGCTTTGATTTTCACTGCAATGATTTTGCGTTACATGAAAAAATTTAAGAGTTGATGAGGTTTTGTTTTGTTTTCATGAAGTACCTGCAAGGAGCTGAAGAACAAGTAAAAGGGTGAAATGTTAATAGAGGTGTCGTAAAGAAGATGAGAAGTAAAAAAAAGTTGAATACAACTTTCACTTTTTCGTTTGATGAGGTTTTGTTTAGTTTTAAGACCACATCTGAGTGGAGAGAAGTATTTCCACCGTTGTAGCATAAATGTTGTTTAAAGTGTAAACTGGTTGTTAGGTTCAACACGGTCAATAACATGTTATGTGTTGGTAGTTACTGAAACATCACCTTAGATAACCCTCAATTGGTTGTGTTAAATTATGCTGCAATAATGTATAATGGAAGTGGTAGCGTATTTGCCATGTAATACGAACCATGTTAGTTTTAATTTATTCATATCACAAAAGGGCCACACAATTCTTTTAGTTTGATCTGTAGTAGAATTAGATTGCGGGGTATTGTGGTTGCTTCTCATCTCTGAACTATTATCTAGACTATTTGGTTTATATTTTCAGGTTGCTGCCATGCTAAAATCAGGGCCCAGAAGTCGTCTGCTACAGGTGATGAGACATGGATCTAACTATATAAACTTTCTCCTCATTATAAATATTAGATGATTAGACGTGTTCAAATATTCTTTGTATGTCAGTCAAGGTGCTCTAAAAAAGATGGTACCTACATGTAGTGCCCATGTGCTTAAAGATCATTGCAAGGTAAGCAAAGCTTTATAGATATAATGATTGTTTTAGTACAAATTAAATGAGATATGTTTTCAGTTTTCTAATGCTCCGCGAGTTAACATTTTTATTGAAATTGCAGTACTAATATTTGAGAGTTGAATCCTTCATGCATTGATTCGGAAATATACAAATTTTATTGACACAATTATATTCTTGGATGAACCACTAATAACTTAGAATACATTCAACGTAATATTAAGCACCACATATGTTTGTTGGTTGTTTGTTTGTATATTTGTTTATCGTTACTTAAATGCATACATTTAACTGCTTAGAAAAGATTGTAAGCTAGGTGATCTTCTAATAGCTTTTTGAAAAGTATAACTTATCTCAAGAGAGGTTCACAATCTGAGCAAGCATTCATATTGTGCTTCAATTTAGAAATAACTTTTATCCAAAACCTAAAAAGAGTGCATTTGGTTTTTCTTTGTTACTTTTAACATATTTACAACTATTTTTTCCAGTATGATGTTTTAGTTAAAGACTAGATGTTCTATCATAGATTTTAGGAGAAACTTGTCAAGTCTTCATAATCCATATCAAAGACAAGTTTATGATGCTTATGAAAAATCAAGAATTCCAACCTTTAAAATTTTATCTTCTCTCTGTTTATTAAAGATATGCAATCATTGACAATGTACCATATTTGCAGTTTTTTATTTTATTTTATGGAAATGAGCTTTTATTTGAAGACTACATTGGCCAACTTGCTATGGCATCAATAGCTCCTTTGGATATTTTTACTTAAGGAGAGCAGGTTAATCCCAAAAGATGCAGGAAAAGATGAAGGTACGTGCGTGTAAAATCCTTTTCATTATCCGGCAGTACACAACAATATATTTTATTATTTTAATTCTCTATGTAAATTTGAAAAGCTGAGTGTTTACATAACCAATTGTATAGAAGGAAAGAAAAGAAAAGGTAAGCAATTTACTTAAAAAGTTGTTTGCGCGACTATTACATGGAAACAAAGAGGATTTTGTTTGTCGTGCCAAAGCTGAAGTATTAAGTCTCTCCAGTGTAGATGTATTCTTATCTTATTTCCTTTTTATTAAGAAAAAAAATCAATTCTTTAAAACAAAATATAAACCATATTTCTAATATTAAGTATGCGACAGCTTAGGGTGTGGACATGTTGAATACAATTGGTTATATATACGCACGCCAAACAGATAAGGAGCTCGGTTTGTCATACTCAAAGACAAGAATCATGGTTGTGTTGTTTGTCGAATCAAGATTGAACAAGTTGTGCAGCTTTATGTTCTTTCATGGGTTGAATTATAAGCTGACGGGGGCTTCATGTGATAGAACATTTGTTTTTAGTTTTTTTGTCCAGTTGTAGAAAGCATGTAATCTGAACTCACTAATGGTCTTTCTGATCCACGGTTATGTTCGCTTATCCATGCAATAAATCATTAAATATTTTTAATGAAAATGTTTTCCATATTATTTATTGTAAAGAAAGTGGATTAATGATATGATTTATCAAAATATAGATTTTTTTGTTCTTATTTTATTTTAGGTTTAAGTAGTTGTAAAAAGTATGTTTAATAAACTCGAATGTTGTTAATGTTCATGTAACTTTAACCTTTAGTAGGACAAGACTTTAGATATTTATGTGGGTGATGGTGGTCATGTTAAAAGCTTTAGAGATGCCGTCCCAAAGAGTTTTGACAAAATTTGTAGAGATATTGATGTTTTTATCTATCAAAGATGGAAAGTTATGTGTGTCTGGTGGTAATTTAGCATGATCAACTCTAAATCAATGCAATTGAAGAAAAATGCAACTACTATACTTGCATATTATAGGCTAATATCGCTACTCTGTATTTTTGTATTGCGCTATAAATAGTAAGGTGAAAGATTTATTTAAATAGACACGCGTCAAATGGTTTGAATGTCTCTTTTATTATATTTTGTCTCATACAACGTAATGATAGCTACATTAAATGCTAAAGAATATCATGATTTCACCATTATTCCTCAGAATCACATTGTCAGTATATTTTTTTCCCTCTTTTTATTAACATCCTTACTAATTTATTCAAAAAGTTTATTTACTTATATGTTAGTATAGATTTCATTATAAATCATTATATGTTTACATTACTTAGCGTCTGCCGAGGAGAGTTGTTAAGATGGCAGAACCTGAACAAGGCAGCCACATGACTGTAAGGAATCTTGACGGTGTTTAAATTCTAATGTCGCTTCGTATGGAAAAGTCAAAAGAAGAAATTAGGTTTGCTATTCAAAATTGGGGTGAATGGTTGAAGGCAAATGGAATAGAAAATGGTAATATTGCCACATTTAGGTACATCAAGACTGGAGGTGTGCTTCTTCTAGCTTCAGTTTCCAAATTGAAGAAGCGAGAAATTAAGAAGTGCAAGGGCAAAAGACAAATTTTTAATGTTTGATAATTACGTTGTATTGTCTTTTTCCATGTTTTTTATAGTAATCTTTTTTTTTTTTTTTAATACTGGCTAATATGTGAACTTACCAATACAGCTATGACATTATGTTTGGTTTTATTTTTTCATGGTACTTAATTGTTTGTTTGGGTATTGCATGTTAATATTATGTTGGATATATTGATAACGGTCTCAAAAAGGTTAATTGAATCGCAAAAGTAACCAGTTTATACAAATCACTTTGTGTCAATCTCCTCGGTATAAGTTGTTAAGAGTTATATTAACACTCATTAGTAAAATAGATAGAAATCATGTCAACTTATTTAGAATATTAATTTAATCCGAAAAAAATTCGTTAATCTGAAAATGTCAATAATCAACATTCATCGTAACTTACTTCATTTGTATAATAAATTATATTCGTTATGAATAATAATGTAGGGAATCCCGTGCATCGCACGGGTACTAAGCTAGTATATATATATATATATATATATATATATATATATATATATATATATATATAGGGGGCGGTTATTCTACAAAGTAAAAGAAACGTGCGAAGGATGCGAAGGACCTTTGTACATGATAATTACGTAATATTTTTTATGTTCATGAAAGCATTACGTAACTATCATTACGTAATTATCATGCACTTTGTACATGATAATTACGTAATGTTTTTGTATGTTCATGAAGGCATTACGTAATTATCGTTACGTAATTATTATGTACAAAGTGATCATTCACATCCTTCGCACGTTTGTATTACTTTGAATTTGATCCTGCCCCTATATATATATATATATATATATATATATATATATATATATATATATTTCATTTTCAACAAAAATCAATACCACCAACAATCAAAACATACATTCAACAATCAAAGAAGCAATATATATATATATATATATATATATATATATCAAATGGAAGGCTCCTCGTGTCCACTCGACTCGTCTAGTTCTTCCGACTCGTCTAGACACGACATAACACGTTTGTTCGCCGCACATGAAGCTAGATGGCATTTTCCCGGTATGGTCGGTAGCATCGACTGTACCCACATCGAATGGAGAAGTTGCCCGACGGGTTTTCGAGGTCAGTTTATGAGAGGTGACCATAAAAAACCGACGATAATGCTCGAAGCCGTTGCGTCGAACGATTTATGGATTTGGCATGCGTACTTTGGTCCCCCCGCTCAAACAACGACATTAATGTTCTATATCAATCACCGCTTTTGGATACAGAGATACAAGGAACCGCCCCGACGTGTCCGTTTACGGTGAACGGGCGACAATATAGACTTGACTTCTATCTTGAAAATGGCATCTACCCCGCTTGGTCAGTTTTTGTGAAAGCTTACTCGTTTCCGACAATCGAAAAAGAAATATTGTTTAAGAAGCTACAGGAATATGCGAGAAAAGATGTTGAACGGGCGTTTGGTGTATTGAAAGGTAAATGGCGCATAATAGATCGCCCGGTGTGTTTGGTTGATCAAGCGCAAAATAAGGAGTGTTGTGTACGCGTGTGTCATATTGCACAACATGATCATAAAGGAAGAGGGGCACGCAACATCTCCGGATTACGTTATGGATACGAATATACCAGCAAACGTTCCCGATGATCTTTTGGAGTTGCGGAATAAACAAGCCCACTATCAGCTTCGATTTGATCTAACAGAACATGTGGGTGGTTTAGATATCGAGTTCGAGGACCCTTACCCACCGCTCACTTAATTTTTTTTATTTAATGTATTTTTTTATTTAATGTAATTTTTTTATTTAATATAATGTTTTTATATCTTTTAAAAAATTAAAAGTTTAGTGATGAAATGCGATGGAATGTGAATACCGCCACATGGGTTTAGTGATGGAATATGATAGAATGTGATAAAATGAGGTGGCAGAATCTGATTGGGTGTGATAGTGTGATTAATATGATTAATTGTAAATTTGTTTAATTTTGGGTGGGACCAAAAGAGTAGAGTAGTAGACTAATGCAGTAAGATTAATCTGAAGAAATACATGTAATTCGAATTGTAACGATTTACTCAAATTCCTTCATGTAAAATAATCCAACAATCCAACATTTGCACAAAAATTTAATCAAAGGAAATAGGGATTCCAACTTTTAAACCAAATAAGCCTTTTAAATATTTGTTTTTCACAACTACTGCATTCATCATTCATACTGATTAATGTTGAAATACACAAAGCTGATAGGATCATAACGGCTTAGCTTATTCCACCGCGAATGACTAAGCTCGTTGCTTTTAAAACTCGTCATCTGATCCCTCATAATCACATTCCCAGCTTCACGATTCCACCGGAATTCAACGCAAAGTAGCCTTCCTAACTTTGAGCTTCCAACTGGACTGTTCCATCATCACCATTGACCATATAGAAAATTGAATTCCATGTAACAGAACAACTGTCAATGCCCAACCTTTGTTCTCTTCCTTGGTATATAAGAAATGAACCAGGAAGGCTGTACGGGTCTAACATGACGCCCTGTGAATTGGTGTCGTTTTGTTTTGTGGATAGTCTGAAGGTTGCGAATACACAGGTGTTTGAACCGGGCTCAGGGACTTTCTGCATTGTTATGGTGTTGGTGACGTGTGAGAGGGTTAAAGTTGAATAACTTGAATCCTGAGAAAGTGATATTAACTGGTGAAGATCCAAAAGCCGGACGTACCTCTTGTGAGAGGTTGAAGACGACTGGCTTGATCAGACCTCTAAGTATTTAACCTGCAAAACTTAATAAACCGTTAGGCTCGTCACACGGGGGGCAGGGAGGGCCTCCCTGTGACCACCCTCCGGCGTGAGGATAAGTATTTGTTTTGGAGAAGAAAAGAGAATAAAGAGAGAGAGAGAGAGAGAGAGAGAGAGAGAGAGGGAGGTTCGGAGTATGTCAGAACGTGTCTTACTTGTACTTTTGAAGGGGTATTTATACTAGTCAGAATAGTTGTACTACCCTTCGGTCAGGTGTACTAACCTTCGCAACTAGTGACCTCCGCTCACTTGTCCTGAGCACGTGTCATGGTGAGCCACGTCCTATGGAGATTAGCCGCGTCTAATAGGGTCGTAGTTCGGACGTGAGGTTTTATACCTCTTCATGTTCCCTTAAGTCCATAAGTTAGTTTACAACTTAGTGGAGTTGATCGTTTCTTGAGGGTGCTTTCCAGCTGTTCCTTCGGAAGCAGGACGTGGCAACTCTTTAGGCCACATGTCTTTGATGGGATGTGGCGGTTTTCCCTAGTCAATCTCCTCCGTTGGATTTGTGATTTTGGTGAGAGATCCAGACACGTGTCGGTCATTTGGGTTTCCCTTTTCTTGGTTATTTAAACCAGTTTTTCACTTTTTAATTTTTACTTTTCCTCATAAATTGTTTCTACTTCCTTTGTCCTTTCACTGCTCCCCTTTTCTGCTATCAGGACCCAATTTGCTTCCTCCTTGACAGGTTCGTCCCTTCCTTTTGTTTCTTTCCAGATTCTTCTTTTT
The DNA here is from genome assembly GCA_028751855.1 of Ambrosia trifida. Classification (NCBI taxonomy): domain Eukaryota; kingdom Viridiplantae; phylum Streptophyta; class Magnoliopsida; order Asterales; family Asteraceae; genus Ambrosia; species Ambrosia trifida. The sequence continues at coordinate 42,208,736 of CM054123.1, read as the reverse complement.
CACTTTGTTGTTTGTCATGGGGAAAGATAACATGAGTGTTAGCTTCTCTACCTTGACTAAAAAGAAATTGGATAAATTTCTAGTCGATTATAGGATTCCCCTAGATCTTCACCCTGAGATTCCTGCCCCTGATCGAGCCATCTACCCCCACCTTTCTGGCAAGTTCGCGTTCTATACACGCGTTTGCGATTTTGCTAATTGTAGGGTTCCTATGACAAATTTTTTGTTCAAGGTTCTCCTTTTTCATGGGGTTCATTTTTCTCAAATGAACCCTTTTAGCTTGGGGAGGGTCTGTCACTTTGAGTTAAAGTGTCGGGCTTTGAAGTCGAAGGCTGATCTCGAGGTTTTTAGAGCTTTCTACAAATTAAACCAGGCGGGAGATTGGTTTACATTTGAGAAGAGAAGGAAGAAGCCAGAGTGTCATGGGAAGGACACCTCCAGCCTGAAGAACTGGAAGACGCAGTTCTTTTGGTTGGACGATAGGTGCCTCCCTAAGGAGATGTTGACATTGTGGAGAACAGATTTTGAAGCCTCCGAGTGGGAGCTCCCGGCTGACTTTGCTTGTGATTCGACTCTGTACAATAAACTCATTGCTCATAAGTCGAACATTAAGAAGTATCCGGAGCATATCTTGGTGTTGGCTGGGATTAGTAGGATTTGGGATGAACCGGACCGATGGCCCGTTATTTTGTATAAGAAGAAGGGTGAGCATTGCTCTTTATTCTTGAGCTTCATTTTTGGGGATCTTGTTTTTGAACTCTCTTGTTTTTTGCAGAAATGTCGTTGCTTGCGGCACTAAAGTTCGATGATTATGATGATGATGATGATCTCACGTTCACCAGCGAGCCACTCGGGTCAAGCAAACCAATCTTGGAACAGGTCAGAGGGTCCACTGTAGGATCGATTTCGGACAACCCGACAACCATGTCAGAGGGTCCACTGTAGGATCGATTTCGGACAACCCATGTCAGAGGGTCCACTGTAGGATCGATTTCGGACAACCCATAAGCATTATGATGATGATGATCTCACGTTCACCAACACCATGTCAGAGGGTCCACTGTAGGATCGATTTCGGACAACCCGACAACCACGAGCTTGATTGTTTAGAGTGTGGAATCCACTAAACAATGCTCGGATAACAAAAATGACAATAAACAATGATAAACGAGATATCAAACACACACGAATACGGTTAAAAGGTTGTTCTTTTATTGAAAACAGAGCTCAGGTGTTACAAAACAATCACAAACCTGAAAACTTAGGGCAGAGTGTTTGGGAATATGTGATGTGACAACTGAAATGATTAGGGCAATGATTGGAGGTATTTATACCTCTCCTAGTCTTCCAGGGCCCAAGGGGCTACTAGGAACTTAACTAACGATTAAGAAGGGCGACTAGCAAGCTAGTCGTCTTGAGACCCAGGCGACTAGTAAGGCTAGTCGCCCAGATGGTCGTAGTCGCTAGTTACAAACTCAGCCCAGAAACCATTCTAAACACATCCAAGCACCCATACAAACACCAAAACATCACCTATACTAGGCTAGGGACATATTGTACTAACATCCACAAATGAAATTTTGAAATGAGGATGACGAAAAGGGTAGTAGTAATTAACTAGATATCAAAACTGATGTGGACATAGAAATGTAATGGTATGGTATGGTATGTATACCTTCTTTGAAGAGATCATAACCGATTTGATGAAGACTGAAGATGTTGCGTGTCTTGTTATGTTATGTTTGTTTTGTATGTTCTCAATTTTGAGTTTGTAAAGTTGTTGGTGTTTGCTATAAACGATGTCTTATGTAGTCTTTGTACGTATACTAGCCTAGTCCAAGGGGGAGTCTGTAAGTGCATGATGTCCCTAGGCTAGTATATATGTTGTTTGGACGTGTTTCAGGGTGTTTGGAGACGTTTATACGCGTTTTAGGGTGTTTGGGACACATCAGGCGATTACGGGGATGCTATAGGCGATTAGCATGCTAATCGCCTATACTTCATGCGAATAGACCTCTATTCGCTAGTTCATCTAGCGAGTATGGCCCTACTCGCTAGTTTGTCATGCTGGATAGCCTCGTACTCGCCAATACTGGTCTGTACGTGTACAGGAGGTATAAATAGGCCCAATCATTACCCTAATCATTAGTTCTTGCCACACACACTCTCCAAACACCCTCCCCAGGTCTGAGATTGCTAGGTTTGATTATTGTAACACTCGAGCTCTGTTTTAATGATATAAACGTGAATCTTTTGACCCATTTGTGTGTTGTAATTACTCGTTTTTCATTGTTTCATATTCGTTTATGTTATTGAGACATATTCAAGGGATTCCGCACCTTGAATATAGCCCTCGTGATTGTCGGGTGACACGTTCGTCGATCCTACATGATTCCATCCCTAAAATTAAACAGATTCTTTTCATGCGAGTGGGGCCCACAAATTAGAAATTTCAAGCCTGTTCCATAAACCAGAAAGAAAGAATTAAACTTTGAACCCCATTTATGATATCCTGGAGCTAATGGCAACATATATATCACAACTCTTGGTTCATTCCCTCTTTGAATGCTTTGGACACCTGCATTAGTTAATGCTCGTTCATAATAATCCGCATACTCCATTTCTTTAGTCCATCTTTTTTTTGAACGATCAACAAAATTTTATTCCACCAAAACGCTAGCGGGAAACTAGCGATACACCATACAATGATCACCTAATATACAATAAGGCATAACAAGATACATCATCACCACCCAATACTAGAAACATTAAAAGATCTCCAAGAATTCCAATCCAAAGAAGAGTTTTTTGATCTTGCTTTCACCCAAAACAAGCTAAGTGATTTAATGTCGCCAAGAACTCGTTGAATAGTGACTTGTTGTTGATTGAAAACCGCCTCGTTTCTATTTTTCCAAATACACCAAATGGTCGTCAAAACTATAGCATAGAATGCCTTCTTTCTATTAGTCGAACCACCTATATGATCATGAAGCTCAAGTAGATCTTTGAAGTGAAAGATAATAGGGGTACTCACATTGCACCATTGCGCCACCAAAATCCATAAAGTTTGAGTAAAGTCGCAGGACACGAAGAGATGTTCCGTTGTTTCAGCAAAGTCTCTACAGAAGTGACACGAATCCGCACCAACATGAATGTTCCTATGAGCAAGTGCTGATTTAGTTGGGAGTCTGTCGAGTTCCGCTCTCCATGCTAGTATAGTCGCCTTTTTAGGAACCCACGAATTGTTCTTCACAATGAAGGATGGCCGAGTGAATCTAGTTGACTGCAGCCGCCTCTTCAGAGACCCAACAGAGAAGAAACCGCTACTGTCCAGCCTCCAAGCCCACCTGTCTTGATCCCCACTCAGAACTAGTACCGTAACAAGTGTGCAGAGTTGCGCAAATTGAGCCAGTTCCACTGCAGAAAATTGTGTTCTTCTCCAATCCCAACCCCACCCATTGCCCGTTACAAGTACACGATCAGCCACAAGGGCTGATTTGTTTTTATCCAGCAAAAACAGATCCGGAAACATAGATGCCAATGGCGTGTCTGTCGCCCAACTATCCAGCCAGAAAAAAAACCCCTGCCCGTCCCCCAATAGCCCACGAATAGCCCAGCCCATGTCCACCCCAGCCCGTTTAATCATCTGTATCGAAGTGAAAACCTGTTTCCAAGGACCGGAGATCGAAAGCCGCGTAGGAATCAGACTCCAGTCCCTAGAGGAGCTATGAATAGCCCAAATAACTTTCCTCCAAAGTGCATTAGGATCGACTTTAAAACGCCACCACCATTTAGCTAATAAAGACAAGTTTGCATCCTGAAGAGAGCCGAAACCGAGACCACCAAATTCAACCGTGGCACTAACCCTTTGCCAAGCAACCCAATTCATATTCGCCTTCTCCTCTGACCCACCCCAAAAAAACACCCTCCTAAGTTTGTCCAATTCGTCAATAACCTTCACGGGGGCCTTAAATAGTGAAAAATAATAAGTGGGCAAAGCATTAAGTACCGACTTTATGAGTGTAACTCTACCACCAAAAGAGAGCGTCTTAGCCTTCCAAATAGAAAGTTTATTCCTAAAAGAATCCACCACCGGTTTCCAATTCTTGTGTAAGTTCATGTTTGCCCCCACTTGTAGACCAAGATATGTAAACGGGAAAAAACCGGGTTTACATAGTAGGATATCCGCCATATTTTGTACATCATTGTTTTCCACCCCCAACCCAAAGACACTACATTTCCTCAGGTTTGCCTTCAAACCGGACACCAAATAAAAGCAACGAAGAATCCGCTTTAAGTTCAATGCATTATCATTCGACCATTCACCTAAGAATATGACGTCATCCGCATAAAGAAGATGGGATAAAAGAAGGTTACGTGAGCCGCAAATCAACCCTTTGAACAATCCAACATCAATTGCCTTCCTCATAACACCGGTGAGGGCTTCCATAGCCATAAGAAATAAGAACGGTGAAAGGGGGTAGCCTTGTCTAAGACCACGACCACACACGAACTCATGTGTAGGTGACCCATTAATCAAGACAGACGCCCCAGCCGACCTCACAATCGCCATCACCCAACCGCACCACTTAACTGGGAAGTTCATTTGGAGAAGGATGGACTCCAAGAAATCCCAGCTCAACGAATCATACGCCTTTTCCAAATCCACCTTGAAGATCATCCCTTGCCTTCTATTCCTTTTTAGCCACCCGACTACCTCGTTTATCATAAGTGGACAATCCGTAATGTTTCTACCATTTAAGAACGCAGACTGCTCTGGTGAAATAAGATTCCCCATCAAAGGTTTGAGTCGAGCCACTAAAACCTTCGACAGAACTTTGTTGACACAACCCACCAAACTAATCGGCCTATAGTCTTGGAAACCAACGGGATCATTTTTCTTGGGAATTAAAGCGATAAACGAGGAAGAAGACCCCTGCCCCAAATCGCACCCATTAAAGAAATCATCAAACAAGCGCATAAAATCATCCTGTAACCCCGCCCAACACCGCTTAAGAAATTTGAAGTTAAACCCATCAGGCCCCGGCGCCTTGTCGCCATCACAATCCCAAACAGCCTCCTTTATTTCCTGAACAGAAAACGGTCTACAAAGCGAATCTGAACAAGTTACGGGAGACTTGTAAAGACAATAACGCGTAGATTAGTAATTTTAACTTGGAAATCTTCTCATATAAATGTTGCAATTTTAGCATGAAATTCCAAACTAGCATAACAACATTATATAATTTAACTACAATATCAACAAACACCTTTAGGATGTTGTAGGTAGTAGACGATTCTTTGTAGGATCGACTGACGGGTCACCCGACAATCACGAGCTTGATATTCAGAGTGCGGAATCCTCTAAATATGTTCTAATAGCAGAAACGAATATGAAACAATGATATACGAGTAATTAACACACACACAAAAGGGTCAAAAGATTAAAGATTTATCACTAAAACAGAGCTCGAGTGTTTACAATGATCAAATCAGACCTTACAGACCAGGGGAGGGTGTTTGGAGAGTGTGTGTGGCAAGAACTGATCATTAGGGCAATGATTGGGACTATTTATACCTCCCGTACTCGTACAGACCAGTATAGGCGAGTACGGGGCTATCCAGCATGATAAACTAGCAAGTAGGGCCGTACTCGCTAGAAGGTACATGTGACATCCGTCACCCTTGGCTTTTGTCTAGTTTACAATTTTAGTCCTTCTAATATTTTTCCTGTAATTGTTGTCGTTTTCAAATTTAATAAATGAGCGAACTCAAGTTATATTATTTGCATCTCAATCTCGATTTAGTTTAACGCGTATGTTGCAACGTTGTTCGGAAAATTTATGTAAAAAAAAAAAGATTCCTAGTTATATGAATTTTAAGTTTAAAAGTTAACTTAGTTAGTTGTTATTAAAGGAAAAACTAACTAGGAAACTTTAAAACTAACAAAACAAATAAGAGGGGCCAAAAGTGACAAGTTTTGAAAGTTAAAAAAAAAAAAAAAACACATCTCTGCTGCTGATTCACGCAATTCCGGCCAGGACAAAATTCCGGCCGCCGGAGTTAATTCCGGCGAGGCCTTAAAACCTCCTATACGCGTCCGTTTCAACGGGTTAGCATTCCAAACGTTTTCTTCGTCATTACTCGACTCATTGGGATAATTATTATACGTTTTAACGCGGTTTTAAGAAGCTTTTAATAGCACCGATCGGAAGTTTTTTTTTTAGTTATTAAACATGCGTTTCAACTCGTTTTTGTATAAATTTGACAACCCCATCTTGCATCTGCACCCATTCCTCACCTAAACGACCCGATAATCATCAAAAATTCACGTCCAAACTGCTCGAATTGGTACTTTTCTTTACCGGTTTTGTTTGCTTCTCGCGAGCCTCCAAATCGCGCTGTAAGTCATTTTTTTTTATGTAATTCTAATCTTGATTATGCCCTCTGTAATAACCCTAAGATCTCAGGATGTAAAATCAAGTGTTCGGGTTGATTGATTTTAAGCTAGGGTTAGGGTTCTTATTAGAAGCTTTGGGGAAGAAGACAAGTTTGAGTAATAATATAAATATAAATCACTTTCTGATATGTTAACTAATGGTTTAGATGGTCTAGTGGTTAAGATGGTTGGGTTGCTCCATGAGGATCCGGGTTCGACCCCCATGGACCCCATTTCTTTTCTTTCTTTTTTCTTTCTTTTTGGTTTATATTTCTTTTCATTTATTATACATATATATTACATATAAACTTAGAATATTTGTAATAAATCCATTATTTATCCAAAAATCATGAAAATTTAGACATAACATCTTGACATCAAAAATAAGACTTCCACACTTTTATTTTTCGGAAAATACATTAATTTTATATTTTTATTGAATTTAATCATTTTAATCATAATTAAATGATTAAAAATTCATTTTAAGTGATTTTAACCTCAAATTTTCTGGAGATTTATTTCTATGAATAATAAACTGTAATAAAATATAATTTCTTATAAAATGATTATTTTTGTTATTTTTACTAATTTTAATCATTAAAACATCATTTAAATTCATTAAAAATGTTTTAAATGCGAATAAATTATGGAAATATTATTTTAGCATCCCACAACATAAAATAATTATTTCTCATAATAATATCGTTTCGGGATCATACCTTGTATTATTCATACTATTTATATCTAAATTAGATTTAATAATAAATTGTTTAATTAAATATAAATCATTAACTCTATTTCAAGGCTATTTTTCTATAAAGTGGAATATATATCTATATGTGAAACACATAAGAGTTTTAGTCATTTATTAAATTCATCGTGAATATACTTATTTCGAAAACTGTTGTTCAAGTTATTACTAATAATGTCATCTTCCCTAATACGAGTCTAGCAAGCCCTAATGCCTTAGATGACTCGACGTTTTAGATTTTTATTTTTTCTCTTATAGTATTTTTATATATAGGTTGAATTCTTCGGAATTCTTAAGCCTTACGACGAACTTTCGCGGAATTTATAATTAGCGAAACTGTGAGTATATCTTTCCCTTTTCTTTACTGTTTTACTATTTCGGGATGATTCATGTACCTATTAAACAAGTTTTATTTCTTATACTTAATGCAATTCTCATGTGTGTTTGCCTTATGTGATTTGGTGTGTATTATGCTTAATCATTAACCGCTGGGCGGCCTAGCATTTCAGTGAATAGTACTATGGTATACCCCCTTGAGACTCTCTTGAGAGGATCTTGGTCATTGTCATGTTAATTCATTATTCAGTTTGTTAGTCATGTGTTAGTCATTATTCTCAGGTTTGGTTTTGACTGATACTACTTAGTTACATATTTGCAAACAGTATACAACACATGAATTGCGAAACATTTTATTTCTATACTATATATATCAAACGAGTGTACTCACCAATACATTATATGTGTTGACCAAATTATTTTGTACATGTTTCAGGTGACGTTTGATCTTACATGCTTTCACGCTTAGGCTGGACCTAGTGCTTAAATAAAAGTTGAACATTTATTATCTATGTTTGAAATTTCTATTAAGACTCTTTGTATTTCGTTTTGAAACAATGGAGGTTATTTGCTATTAACATTTACAATTTAGTCCATGTGCTATTGAACAATCGTCACTACGTGACACCTTGATGTTTCCGCCATCGGTTGGGGTGTTACAGATTGGTATCAGAGCCATGGTTATAGGGAATTAGGTTATTAGTAAATGCTTTTGACCTAGACTATAACTAAGCTACCCATTATATGTTTTCTTTTATTCTCATATATCTTTAGACAGATTTTTCTCCTTTTATTCAAGAAGATCATATTCCACAAACGAAACGAAAACACCAAGTTAGGAGTGATGTCCATATCTTGGTGAATAGTTTCACTCCTTACATATTTTATTTATTTATCTTGGAATATTTTCCTTTCGAGATAGGAGACGTCCAAATCTCAAGGAATCTATCCCTCCAAAAGAAACTTAAATCACTAAGCTAGGAGTGATATCCTTAACTTAGTGACCCGTTTCACTCCAGCGTATTTTTAATTTTTGGAAATATATCTTTGAGTTAGGAGTGAAATCCACATCTCAAGGATATATATTTCCCCATCTCGAGATCCGCTAAGGTTTTGGAAAATTATTTGTGACGGGGCACGTGCAATCTGGAAGGGTGAGCGCCTGTATTCTGGGTTTTCTGGCTAGGTTGGTAATTCGCATAAATCCCAATCAGACGAGGGACCCGTTTACCTACCTGGGAATTCTCGGGATGAGCATTCACTTATAGGCTAAAGTACGCCCCCACAAGTCACTAATAATATTTCAATTTCTTTGGTTAGTCACCAGTTTCATGAGAAACAATCCCAAATATCTCATTTTATTCTTGATATTTCATTTGCTTTATCATGATTTGATTTTCATTATTAATCTATTGGAAATTTTCCTATGTTGATCTCTAAGTTACTCTTTAATTATACAATTTCTCGTATGCTATGTGTCATTCAAAATCTTGGAACTAAATCTCATAGGTGTTGCTTTATTTTTTTGTAGATGTCTGATCGCGAATCCCGCAAAAGAGCTTCTAAGCGTCAAGCTAAGTTGAAGTCTGATCAGCGTATCGCGACCATGCTCAATGACAAGCTGGAAACCCTTGTTCCTAACATTATTAATGCTATTATTCCAAACCTTCACCCGAACGGTAGCTCGAATGGGAACTCTAACGGGAATGCGGGTGGAAATGGTGGAACTAGTGAGAATAAGTGCACATTCAAACATTTCAACTCTTGCCATCCCAACAAGTTTAATGGTACTGAGGGAGCCACTGGGTTACTTGAATGGTTCGAAAGTATGGAGAATACGTTCATTAATAGCGACTGTCCAGCCAACTTACGTGTTCGTCATGCCACGGGTGTTCTTCAAAAGAGAGCACTCACTTGGTGGAATGGTGAAAAACATGCTCGAGGGACGGAAGCTGCTTTAGCTATGTCTTGGGATGATTTCAAAATTGCCATGACTACTGAGTTCTGTCCCCGTAGTGAGATGAAGAAGTTGGAGGATGAATTCTATCACCTCAAACAGGATAGTGGAAACAACGTTCCTTACAACAACCGTTATCACGAGCTAAGCTTACTGATTCCTCGTATGGTGACACCACTGCCCTTAGCCATTGAGAAGTATATTGAGGGATTACCACCTCAGATTCATGATACAGTTATGGGGAGTAAACCTGCTACTGTAGAGGATGCCATTCGTCTGGCAGCATCCCTTACCGACAAGCATGTCAAGGATGGTACCCTGACTCGCAAAGGTACTAAGCGAACCACTGAAACCTCTTCAACCCCTGCTACTACTGAACCTCCCAAAGCTACCTCTGCCTCTGCCTCTACTTCTGGATCCAACAAGAAACGTAAAGGCAGAAGTCAAAATTATGCTGTTGTTACACCTATTAATCAAATCCCCGCTACTAACCCACCTGCCGCACCTCAAGTCCAATCTGGCCCAAAACCTTATACTGGCATTTTCCCCAAGTGTAGTAAATGCAACTGGCACCACCCTACTGACCGACTTTGCTGGAAGTGTGACAATTGCGGCAAAACAGGCCATACTACCTCTCACTGTCGAGAAACCAAAACTGGAAATGCTCAAAATCAGAGGACTGGTCAACCCAGAACTTGTTATGCTTGTGGTGATCCTAACCACAGGCAAGATAGGTGTCCGCATCTGACTGCTTTTATCCAGTCTCGTCAGCAAACTCCAGCAGCTCCAGCAGTCCCAGCAATCCAAGCAGCTCCTGCTCGCGGCCGTGCTTTCAACATTAATGCAAGTCAAGCTCAAGCTGCCAATGATGTGGTCAACGGTACATTTCTTATTAACAATTTGTATGCTTCAATTTTGTTTGATACCGGTGCGGATAAGAGTTTTGTCTCGTTAGAATTTGAACCCTTACTTGCTCGTGAACGTTCTCACCTTACACATCCTTTTACCGTGGAAGTTGCTGATGGAAATCCTGTTGTTATAAAATCTGTGATCCGCAATTGCACGTTGAATCTAAATGACTATGATTTTTCTATTGACCTGGTACCCATGAAATTGGGTAGTTTCGATGTCATAGTAGGCATGGACTGGCTTTCTAAACACCATGCCGAGGTTGTTTGCTTCGAGAAATATATTCGAATTCCACTTCCATCTGGTGAATCTCTATCTGTTTATGGGGAAACGACATCGAAGGGTTTGAAACTTATGTCTTGCACTCAAGCTCAAAAATATCTTCGTAAGAAGTATATATCTTTCTTGGCTCATGTGGTGGAAAAGAAAGATAAGGGTAAGAGTATTCAAGATGTTCCAGTTGTGTGTGATTTTCCAGAGGTCTTTCCTGAGGATTTATCTGGTTTACCTCCTGTTCGTTCTGTTGATTTTCGTATTGATCTTGTTCCTGGTGCTACTCCCGTCGCTAAAGCTCCATATCGTCTTGCACCTTCGGAAATGCAAGAACTTGCTAGCCAACTTCAAGAATTAACTGACAAAGGTTTCATTCGTCCGAGTTCCTCGCCTTGGGGAGCTCCAGTATTGTTTGTTAAGAAGAAAGATGGGACTTTTCGTATGTGCATCGATTATCGTGAACTTAATAAGCTTACGATAAAGAATCGTTACCCTCTACCTCGCATCGATGACCTTTTTGATCAACTTCAGGGTGCAGTCTGTTTTTCGAAGATCGACCTTCGTTCTGGATATCATCAACTTCGTGTTCATGAGGATGACATTCCCAAAACCGCCTTTCGAACTCGTTACGGTCACTATGAGTTCATGGTTATGCCTTTCGGTTTAACCAATGCACCTGCGGTTTTCATGGATCTAATGAATCGAGTTTGCAAACCTTTCTTGGACAAATTCGTGATTGTATTCATCGACGATATCCTCATTTACTCCAAATCCAGGACTACCCACGAACAGCATCTTCGTCAAATTTTAAGCCTTCTTCGTGATGAGCAACTGTATGCCAAGTTCTCCAAATGTGAATTTTGGCTTAAGGAAGTTCAATTCCTTGGTCACGTAATAAACGACAAAGGAATACACGTAGACCCTGCTAAGATTGAAGCCATAAAAAGCTGGATTGTTCCCACAACTCCCACTGAGGTTCGTTCATTTCTTGGTCTTGCTGGTTACTACCGTCGTTTCATTGCCAACTTTTCAAAGATCGCAGTTCCACTTACTTCTTTGACTCACAAAGATAAACCTTTCATATGGGGATCCAGTCAGGAAGAAGCATTTCAAACTTTGAAACAAAAGCTTTGCGACGCTCCTGTTCTCTCTCTTCCTGATGGTGTTGACGATTTTGTGGTGTACTGTGATGCATCTCACCTAGGCCTGGGTTGTGTTCTCATGCAACGAGGCAAGGTCATCGCTTATGCATCACGACAATTGAAAACATCTGAGAAAAATTACACTACCCATGATCTTGAACTTGGAGCCGTTGTGTTCGCATTGAAAATTTGGAGACACTATCTGTATGGTACTAAATGTGTGGTCTTCACTGATCACAAAAGTCTTCAACATATTTTCAACCAAAAAGATCTAAATATGCGTCAGCGTCGATGGGTTGAATTTCTAAATGATTATGATTGTGAGATTCGCTATCATCCTGGAAAAGCGAATGTTGTGGCTGATGCTCTTAGTCGCAAGGCATATACTCAACTTAACTGCATTCAGACTCATGATCTCAAACTTCGAATCTATGAAGCCCAACATGTTTCGGTTACGGAAGGCAATATGTACAACGAAATGTCATGTGGAGCTGAAAATCTGTTGGAAACGAAATATGGTTTGCTCTATCTCTCCAATCGTCTATGGATTCCTGATCGTTATAATCTTAGAACTTTTATCATGGACGAGGCTCATAAGACTCGTTACTCCATTCACCCTGGTGCAGATAAGATGTATCAGGATCTGCGTCCCATGTATTGGTGGCCCGGTATGAAGAAGGATATAGCTCACTACGTGGCTAAATGCCTTACTTGTGCCAAGGTCAAAGCTGAGCATCAACGTCCATCTGGTTTGCTTGTACAACCAGAGATTCCTGTGTGGAAATGGGAGAACATTGCTATGGACTTCATTACTAAATTACCCCGCACTGCACGAGGTCATGATAGTATATGGGTCATTGTGGATCGTTTAACCAAATCTGCACACTTTTTACCCATTCGTGAGACTTATTCGGCTGAGAAACTGGCTAATCTTTATATCGCCGAGATCATTAGTCGTCATGGAACTCCTTTGAGCATCATTTCTGATCGTGACAGCAAGTTCACTTCTCGTTTTTGGCAAACTCTTCATGACGCGTTGGGAACCAAACTAAATCTTAGCACGGCATACCATCCTCAAACAGATGGTCAAACGGAGCGTACTATTCAAACCTTAGAAGATATGCTTCGGGCTTGTGTCATAGATTTTGGTGGTAATTGGGATTCACACTTGCCGTTGGTTGAGTTTTCGTATAACAACAGCTATCATGCCAGTATCCGTATGGCACCTTTTGAAGCCCTTTATGGTCGCAAATGTCGTTCTCCTGTGTGTTGGAGTGAGGTCGGTGATACTCTCATTACTGGTCCTGAACTTGTCCAGGAAACAACAGACAAAATTGCGGTTATTCGTGGATCCTTACTGGCAGCTCAGAGTAGACAGAAGAGTTACGCTGATCAAAGGCGTAAACCTTTGGAATTTCAAGTTGGTGACATGGTTCTTCTTAAAGTCTCACCTTGGAAGGGTGTTTTTCGGTTCGGGAAAAAGGGAAAGCTGGCTCCGAGATATGTAGGCCCATTTAAGATTTTGGAAAGAGTTGGAAAAGTAGCTTACAAGCTAGATCTTCCCGATGAACTCAACAACGTTCACCCTACCTTCCATGTATCGAACTTGAAAAAGTGTTTGGCGGATGAGAATTTACATGTTCCACTGGAGGATATTCAAGTTGACGAAACGATGCGTTTCACGGAGAAACCCGTGGAAATTATGGATCGTGAAGTCAAGACTCTTAAGCGTAGCCGTATTCCTATTGTCAAGGTTCGTTGGGAGTCTAAACGTGGCCCAGAATTTACTTGGGAACGTGAAGACCAAATGAAGACGAAGTACCCTCATCTCTTTACAGGAACCTCCACTTGAAATAAATTTCGAGACGAAATTTCCTAAAGTCGGGGAGACTGTGACATCCGTCACCCTTGGCTTTTGTCTAGTTTACAATTTTAGTCCTTCTAATATTTTTCCTGTAATTGTTGTCGTTTTCAAATTTAATAAATGAGCGAACTCAAGTTATATTATTTGCATCTCAATCTCGATTTAGTTTAACGCGTATGTTGCAACGTTGTTCGGAAAATATATGTAAAAAAAAAAAGATTCCTAGTTATATGAATTTTAAGTTTAAAAGTTAACTTAGTTAGTTGTTATTAAAGGAAAAACTAACTAGGAAACTTTAAAACTAACAAAACAAATAAGAGGGGCCAAAAGTGACAAGTTTTGAAAGTTAAAAAAAAAAAAAAACACATCTCTGCTGCTGATTCACGCAATTCCGGCCAGGACAAAATTCCGGCCGCCGGAGTTAATTCCGGCGAGGCCTTAAAACCTCCTATACGCGTCCGTTTCAACGGGTTAGCATTCCAAACGTTTTCTTCGTCATTACTCGACTCATTGGGATAATTATTATACGTTTTAACGCGGTTTTAAGAAGCTTTTAATAGCACCGATCGGAAGTTTTTTTTTAGTTATTAAACATGCGTTTCTACTCGTTTTTGTATAAATTTGACAACCCCATCTTGCATCTGCACCCATTCCTCACCTAAACGACCCGATAATCATCAAAAATTCACGTCCAAACTGCTCGAATTGGTACTTTTCTTTACCGGTTTTGTTTGCTTCTCGCGAGCCTCCAAATCGCGCTGTAAGTCATTTTTTTTTATGTAATTCTAATCTTGATTATGCCCTCTGTAATAACCCTAAGATCTCAGGATGTAAAATCAAGTGTTCGGGTTGATTGATTTTAAGCTAGGGTTAGGGTTCTTATTAGAAGCTTTGGGGAAGAAGACAAGTTTGAGTAATAATATAAATATAAATCACTTTCTGATATGTTAACTAATGGTTTAGATGGTCTAGTGGTTAAGATGGTTGGGTTGCTCCATGAGGATCCGGGTTCGACCCCCATGGACCCCATTTCTTTTCTTTCTTTTTTCTTTCTTTTTGGTTTATATTTCTTTTCATTTATTATACATATATATTACATATAAACTTAGAATATTTGTAATAAATCCATTATTTATCCAAAAATCATGAAAATTTAGACATAACATCTTGACATCAAAAATAAGACTTCCACACTTTTATTTTTCGGAAAATGCATTAATTTTATATTTTTATTGAATTTAATCATTTTAATCATAATTAAATGATTAAAAATTCATTTTAAGTGATTTTAACCTCAAATTTTCTGGAGATTTATTTCTATGAATAATAAACTGTAATAAAATATAATTTCTTATAAAATGATTATTTTTGTTATTTTTACTAATTTTAATCATTAAAACATCATTTAAATTCATTAAAAATGTTTTAAATGCGAATAAATTATGGAAATATTATTTTAGCATCCCACAACATAAAATAATTATTTCTCATAATAATATCGTTTCGGGATCATACCTTGTATTATTCATACTATTTATATCTAAATTAGATTTAATAATAAATTGTTTAATTAAATATAAATCATTAACTCTATTTCAAGGCTATTTTTCTATAAAGTGGAATATATATCTATATGTGAAACACATAAGAGTTTTAGTCATTTATTAAATTCATCGTGAATATACTTATTTCGAAAACTGTTGTTCAAGTTATTACTAATAATGTCATCTTCCCTAATACGAGTCTAGCAAGCCCTAATGCCTTAGATGACTCGACGTTTTAGATTTTTATTTTTTCTCTTATAGTATTTTTATATATAGGTTGAATTCTTCGGAATTCTTAAGCCTTACGACGAACTTTCGCGGAATTTATAATTAGCGAAACTGTGAGTATATCTTTCCCTTTTCTTTACTGTTTTACTATTTCGGGATGATTCATGTACCTATTAAACAAGTTTTATTTCTTATACTTAATGCAATTCTCATGTGTGTTTGCCTTATGTGATTTGGTGTGTATTATGCTTAATCATTAACCGCTGGGCGGCCTAGCATTTCAGTGAATAGTACTATGGTATACCCCCTTGAGACTCTCTTGAGAGGATCTTGGTCATTGTCATGTTAATTCATTATTCAGTTTGTTAGTCATGTGTTAGTCATTATTCTCAGGTTTGGTTTTGACTGATACTACTTAGTTACATATTTGCAAACAGTATACAACACATGAATTGCGAAACATTTTATTTCTATACTATATATATCAAACGAGTGTACTCACCAATACATTATATGTGTTGACCAAATTATTTTGTACATGTTTCAGGTGACGTTTGATCTTACATGCTTTCACGCTTAGGCTGGACCTAGTGCTTAAATAAAAGTTGAACATTTATTATCTATGTTTGAAATTTCTATTAAGACTCTTTGTATTTCGTTTTGAAACAATGGAGGTTATTTGCTATTAACATTTACAATTTAGTCCATGTGCTATTGAACAATCGTCACTACGTGACACCTCGATGTTTCCGCCATCGGTTGGGGTGTTACAGTACATGCGAGTAGGGGCTAATCGCGTGAATAGTGATATGGTATAGGCTGTAATCGCCTGATGTTATCCCCTACTCGCCTGATGTGTCCCAAACACCCCGAAACGCGTATAAACGTCTCCAAACACCCCGAAACACGTCCAAACAACATATATACTAGCCTAGGGACATCATGCACTTACAGACTCCCCCTTGGACCAAGCTAGTATACGTACAAAGATTACATAAGACATCGTTTATAGCAACTACCAACAACTTTACAGACTCAAAATTGAAAACATACAAAACAAACACAACATAAATAAGACATGCAGTATCTTCAATCTTCATCAAATCGACATTGTCCCGATCCTAGAAAGTCTTGACCAGTCGCATCCCGCATGAACTTTGTTGGCGTGACAGAAACGAGTCACCCGTTGATACTTCAATGCTCGATCGGCTTCGGCCTTCAAATGTTGTATGGGATACAGGAACAATGTCTCCACGTCTTTCTCCGAGCAGTTAATCAGCCACATTGGATCCCATATCCTGATTTTCCTGCACAGTTTTGTTGTGTTGCTCAAGACTATCACGGCTTCTGTTGTCTCTGCGTCATAATGCCAGTAGTAAAACTTAGAAGAGAAGTCTTGTTCAACCGGAACCAATGGAATCTTCGAAGCGGTTTCAGGTGGCTTGATTATGTGCTTCCAGATAGGACTCTTTGTGATGGGATGAATCTTGTTTGTCACGATGGATCGAGGGTACTGTGGTTGGAACTGGTGCCATCCTTCAGCACTTTCTCTTCTCAAAATATAGTAGAAGCCTTTAAGATCACCGCGAGACTCATGATACAAAGGAAAATGCAATCTAACTAGATCACGAATATGCCAGAAAGGCAGACTGAGGACGTTCTTGTACGACTGAAAGTAAAGTAGACCATCCTGCCATTTTACTCCCAACATCCTAGCATGCTTTATGTAGGACCAGCTGATCACACTTCCTGACATCTTCACCAACTGCTTCTTGAATATTGATGCTTGTACTGGATCTTTCTTCTTCTCAGACTCACCTCCAGATGGAAACCAATCAGGATACTTCTGTCTAATCTTGTCATGTCGTTCTTTTACTTTGTCTGGAACAGGCGTAGGATCAGACTTAAGCTTTTCTTCAGACTGATTAAGCTTCTCCTTGGAGATCTTAGGTATCCCGGTGCTCGACTCACCAACCACATACTCGGGAGTAGTGACACTGGTTCCATCTTCCATTTCTACTTCATGGTTGTCTGGATGCAGTTCTGGAGCAGTGTGGCATGCATCAGAAGATTCTCCTGGTGCCAAGCCAAAGATCTTTTCTAAGTCGTCAGGTGTAACCTCAGGAGGTATTTCACCTTCTTCCAAATCTTAATCAGAGGACTCAGGAGGCACGTACAAGTTACCATCATCATCATAATCAAAATAGCTATTCAGAGGCTCGACAATCTCTACAACAACCATTGCTCGCTTCAGTGAATCTTTGAGTTGTTGAATCTTGCTCTTCCTTGGATCAGGCTCCCCTGAGCAGAAGAACCTGCTGTGGGATCCTTGCCTTGTTTGTCGTGGCTCTTCTTTGTTCGTTGTGATCCAGATCCAGTTGATGATCCGCCACCACCTGTGGCTCCAGGATCACCACCACCCTTTCCAACATCATCATCACCATCATCTGACGCATCATCATTGTCGTCCTCATCATCATCTTCTTCATCTTCATTATATTCATCATCATCATCACCAGCACCAGCCTCTGCTTCTGAACTAGGACCACCGGTGAGTCTAGGTTGAGTTCCAGTCAACTCATCTATCCTAGCCCTCAGCTCGGTATTCTCTTTCTCAGTCTTTGTGATCCTTCGCTCATTGTTCACATTAATCAGGCGAAGCTCGCTGTTTGAGGCCTCTACACCTGCAAGTCTCTCCAAAGTGTTTTGGTTCGACTGCATCAGCTGTTGATAAGATTCCATCAGCAGCCTGTTCGATTCTATGACCTGCTGGTTAGATAATGTATGCGCATCAACCGTCGATCGCAGCTCTGTGTTTGACTGGATTGATTCTTCGATCAGTTCAAGCATTGCGGTCTCATTCTCTTCTATGCTTGCATTCTTCGTTCTCAACTCCGCTATATCACGTGTCTGCGCAGCAACTATGGCAGTTAACTCGCTGATCTTTCGTTGAAGTTGTTCATTTGTAGCTGAAGCTGACGAAGAGTTCTGGTCGGTTGACCCGGAAGCCGTGGGTCGGACTTTCTGTCTAATACTCCGAATCCTGTCACGAATAGGATTGGAAACAATTTGTGAGCTCGTCGTTGCTTCGGTAACTGAGACTGGCTCAGTGAAGATTACCGAAGCAGGCATCGACATAGTGACTCTGGCAGGCATAGCTGCACTAACAGTAATAGGGACTGAAGATGTCGTTGCTGCTGTTGTTGTTGCTGTTGTTGTTGATGTAGCTGCTGCTGCCGCTTGAGAGGATTGAGTGTCTGGATCCCCAAAAGCTTCAGGAAGGGTGAATCGTCTCTTTCTTGTAGCTTTCACCGCTTGAGGTTTAATAGACATCGTCTTCTTACCTCGAACACCGTCCTTCTTGGCAGTCATCTTGTGTCTCTTTGCAGGAGGAGAAGAGGCAAGCTCTGCATCTATGTCTGCAATTTGATCCTCCTCTTCCACAACATAGGTGGGATCTTTAGCAAGATCTCTGATCGCAGCAGTCGTAGCTAAATCCTCCGCTGCCTTTCTCTTCGCTCTTTGCTGTTTTCCAGCATGAGTGTCGGGGGAATCGATTTCGGTGTCATCTGAGTCATCATCTGCATCAGTTATGTTAACTGGTGCGTCTTCACCAACATGTGCTTTACCTCTGCCAGACTGAGAGGCATCAGGTTCTTGTGCAGCACCAGAAGGTTCAGAGAAATCTATAACATTTGGATCAAACTCCTCCTCATCACCTTCAGCTGTATCAGAGGTCCTGCCTGGGGCGTTCTCACCCAATTCATCTATTTCACGCCCTATATTATCCCCCTCTTTGAATACCAACCTGTGAATACGAAGATCATCCTCTGAATCACTATCTTCATGTCTCCACCTGTTGCCTGGTGGTGACGCATAATCATTTTTCTTCAAATGCCCAAATAAGCGTCTACTAGGAGGATATTCAGACTTCGGTCGGCCTTTGTAACTCCTCATCCTGTTCATTTCTATCTGAGTAATATCTTCAGTCACTATATACTCAGCAGGATGCTTCACCAAATCAGGTATTTGACTGTCAATGATCAACTGTAGAAACCGGTGATAAACTATGAAGGACTTCTTTGTCAGCTTCATTAATATGATCTCTTTCAAGTGATGCAGGATCATCTTGGAGAAATTGAATGGCTTGTTGAGTGTCAAAGCGACAATCGCAGAGGCCAATGTGTCTCTAATCGCATCAAAGCACCTTTTCTCGGGCCAAGGCACTTCACGACTATATGTGTCAGATATTTGATCTCAGGCGGAAGCAACACTTTCATGAGCATCGTCTGTTTGTTGACTTTTCCCAAATACTTCATCCTTAGAAAGCCGCCACGAATCAAAATGGCGTCAAACACTATAGGATCAGCATCAGTGTCGCCAAACTGTAATACTTCTCGAATAATCTGTTCTGTGATAATGACATCCTTTCCTTGAATCGAACTGGTAATCACGATCGGAACAGCCTTGTAGTCAACTTTGGCATTTCGGTAGAACTCCAGCAGGATATCCTTGTATGCAACGTGCTGCTTGGTTATCGCATAGTGAATTCTTGACCGCTTCAAGAAGTCTATAACGCCCTGAAAGATCTTGCATTTATCCATAGTTACCAGTCTGAGAAAAGCACAACAGTTGTGCTTGGGCGATGTTTTCCAATTCTCCATCCTGAACACCAAAACACGTAATAAGTATCACACGTGGATCATATATTCATAATACGGACAAAAACGGACTAAAACGGAAAAAAAACTTGACAAAAATTGGTCAACAGGCTGTTTCAGGCGATTACAAATTGTAATCGAATGATGTAAACACGAGTAGACCAAATGTTAGTCAGTTATACACGAATAGACAAGACTTTATACGCGATTAGAAGAAAAACACCCTAATCGCGTAACTGTTCATGCGATTAGGGGATTACTCCTTCTGTTCGCATACCTGTTCACACGAATAGAAGTTCTATTCACGTGTACAGTGAGCGTCTTAATCATATCTTGTAGTTTGTTGATACAGGTCCGGATATTTGTCACATTGAAGTCTAGAGCACCCAACAAACATAACCCCTAAGCATTATTACATTAACAAGACAAGATCAAGGGTCCAATTAGTCGTTTAGAAATTTAGGGTTTATATGGTTTGAAATTGGGGGTTTCTGATTTAAGATGATTTGAATCAAAAAATTTGTATAAACAGCATCCCTATGCCCCGATTAACAAACCCCTATGCCCATTAGTCGTTAATAAACACATAACAAGGCCCATCGATCATGATTTTGCCTCTTAGGGTTTCGTCCCTTAAAACAAAGATTTGAACCCTTGAATCATGATCTTAAGATCTGAAATTTGAAGATAATGTTACCTTTGTTGTGTAGAACAATAATCACGGATCAGAAAAACACGGGCCGGAGGTTTGATTGGAGACGGGATATAGAGGGAACGAGGGATACAGTAAGAGTGTTTGAAATGTTATGAGACAAATAACTGTTGGTTGATAACAGATCCTCTTATTCGCGTGATATACAAGCGAGTAGGACCCTAATCGTTTGATGGAAAACACGGATATGGCTACTCGCTTATACATTCACACGAGTAGGCTTCAAAATGCCTATACCGGATATGAATAGCTATTCGCATGAGACAGACACATGAATAGGACAAAACAAGCGAGTACCATCCTATACGCTTGAATTATCACACGA
The DNA here is from genome assembly GCA_028751855.1 of Ambrosia trifida. Lineage (NCBI taxonomy): Eukaryota > Viridiplantae > Streptophyta > Magnoliopsida > Asterales > Asteraceae > Ambrosia > Ambrosia trifida. Next base: position 42,187,595 of record CM054123.1, on the reverse strand, counting down.
TTGAGGCTACTCGTGTGATTAATCATGCGAGTACGATCCTAAATGTGTCCAAACTTCACAGTAATTACCAATTTGCCCCTGCAACACTATTTCTCGCATTTTTGACCCGTTAAGGTTCAAAACATGCGTTTTTCACCTCGTTTCAACACATGACACAGATGACGACTCATGACTTTGAAAAACTTTCATTTTTGACCCGCGTACTTAAGAGAAAGTACGGTTTTGACCCGACAAAAACACAATTTTCAACTAGTTGATATTCGGCGTTTTATTTTTGAAGAAGTAAGATTACAATGGATTAGGATTCCTTCATCGGCAATCAAGAATGATTAAATAAGCTAAACTAAGCATAAATAAAACAAAACGGGAGATCAACTAACTGTACACTATCATATTTTTGCGAGTTTCAACGGTTAGGGAATCATATCAGTGTACGGACTTTACTAGAACCCTTATATTTTCAGTTTTTAGCTTAAATTACCAATAAGCATCCTACAACAACTGTCGATATTGTTGTCCACCTAAACTCAAAATCAAGTTTTATCGCTAGGCACTTTAGATACATTAAGGTAATATTAAGACTGATGTACAAGGTGTTCCCCGCCACGCGACACATTCCCGTATCAAGTCATGCACAAAGCTTCCTCGTAACCGGTGAGTAAGCTGTTGTCATCCGTATTTTACAAGGAGTGGACTCAGTGGTGATCAGGTCTGCAGAAACGCTGCAACAGAGAGACTAGTGAGATCCAAACCAGGGTTCAAGTCAAATACCGTATATTTGATTTTTCATGGTACGATGCTTTAGGTATATGATTTGATACCTTAGAGCGAATTCTCATTGAGAATAGGGTTTGGGCATATATGAATCTTTTTGCTCTTTTAGGATTCCCGGACGTCCCCTGATCAGAATTTATTCTATTTTTTTTGTTTTTGTTTTTTTTTAAGGAAATGACATAGAGGTGTCTCAGTCGTAGGCTGCGACCCCAACGTACGACACGTGTGCCACTCCTATTTATTCTGAGAGACGTCCAGTTCACCCTGGATGTACCAACCTCTTAAAGACCATGAAACCTCGGATTTTGGCATGCTATCAAACGAGATTTCGGTACCAAGACCATATGCCAACGCACGTTGATCCACACATGATTAAGTTGATTTAAGTTTATATCACCGTGCCGAACTTGGAAATGATTTTGAGCCTACCGACACATCATTGTAGAGGCTACTTATCAGTTCCAATATTTTTAAGATGATAAGAGTCCAGACAGTCTGACTGATTGGTTAATATCATCTTCCCATTTTCACCAAAGAAATTCATTTTTGCATTTTTCAATTTTTTTTTTGATTTTGGGATTTTCTCATTTTTTTTTGAATTTTTTGCATTTTTTGATGTTTTTGTATTTTTCTGAATTTTCTCCCCCTAAAAATCTAAAAATTTGCGAAAAGACAATATTTTTGGATTTTTCTGATTTTTTTAAAGAAAAATATTTACAAAAACGATTACCGATGAGGATCTAATCCTGCTTAACTTTAATGCCGTTTAAGATTAACAAGTACTCAAAACGAGGACCGTCAAAAGCTTTGGTGAATAAATCGGCACGTTGGTAGTCTGTGTGGATTTCTACCATATCGATAAGTTTCTTTTCATAGCAATCGCGTATGAAATGATACTTAACCAAGATATGTTTCGCCTTGGAATGGTTAACTGAGTCTTTAGCAAGAGCTATAGCGGACTCATTGTCACAGTGAATGGGAGTATTAAGAAATTTCAAACCGTAGTCTCTCATTTGTTGATGTATCTAAAGAACCTGGGAGCAGCAGCTCGATGCTGCTACATATTCCGACTCGCAGGTGGATAAGGCGTTTGAGGCTTGCTTCTTGCACTGCCACGAGACTAGTCTTAGTCCCAAAAACTGGCATCCAACCGATGTGGATTTTAAGTCTGTCTTGCATCCGCCATAGTCAGCATCACTAAATGCGATGAGGTCAAACTTATCGTCATTAGGGTACCATAGACCTTCGGTCGGACAACCCTTTAGATAACGTAAGATCCTCTTCACAGCAACCAGGTGGGACTGTTTCGGCCTTGACTGGTATCTTGACAGTAGACATGTCACGAACATTATATCAGTTCTTGACGCAGTGAGGTACATGAGTGAGCCTATCATAGCTCGATAGAGAAAAGGATCAACGGTTTGTCCTTTCTCGTCAGGCCCAATCCCGTGATTGGTCTGAATCGGTGTGCCTACTGGAGTAGAGTCTTCCATCTGGAACCGGCTCAAGATGTCAGCAACGTATTTTGTCTGGTGGATGAAGATCCCGACTCTTGTTGTTCTACTTGTAGACCGAGGAAGAATTGCATCTCCCCCATCGAGCTCATCTCAAATTTATCCTGCATAAGCTTTTCAAATTCCCTACACATGACATCATTAGTAGACCCAAAAATAATATCATCTACATAAACCTGTACCAGAAGACGATCACCACCTTTTTCCTTGGTGAATAAGGTGCAGTCCACGAGTCCACGTTTGAACCCGTTGGATATCAGATAGTTTCTAAGCATTTGGTACCATTCACGCGGTACCTGATAGAGTCCGTACAACGCTTTGTTCAATTTGTAGACTTTTTCGCGATGAAGCGGATCCTCAAAACCCGGTGGCTGAGCAACATACACCTCTTCCTTCACGACACCATACAGAAAAGCACTTTTCACGTCCATTTGATACACCTTAAACCGTTTGTACGAAGCGTAAGCTAAGAACATTCGGATAGCTTCAAGGCGCGCAACTGGAGCGTATACTTCGTTGTAATCTATTCCTTCGATTTGACGGAAGCCGAGGACAACTAATCGAGCCTTGTTTCTAATAATCACCCCGCGGTCATCCCGTTTACACTTATAGACCCACTTTGTTCCAATTTTCTTCGAGCCTGGAGGTAAGTCAACTAAGTCCCACACCCCTAGCTTTTGGAACTGCTGAAGCTCGGCTTGCATTGCTTCTATCCATGGTTCTTCCCTCAGTGCCTCTTGCACAGTTCTTGGTTCAGTTTGAGAAACATATAAGGCGAAGGACCAATCGTTCTGATGACCTGCTTTTCTGATTTCCGAGTAGAGTGCCAGGGTACCTGTATTGTCACTTGGACTAGCATTTCTGAGCTGACTGCGCGTCATAACTCTGCTAGCCGGATCACCAATCACATTCTGCATTGGATGAGTGTCGTGAATCCGAGATTCCGGATGTGCCGGCACTGGATCATCCGAATGCAGATTAAGGTTCTCCAAACCTTGAGATAGATTAGTCTCTGCGGCGCTTGAACTTGAGGGAGCAGCGGGTTGCATATTAAAACCAGAGAGATCGATCCGAAGACCTATCCCTGGAGCTGCTGAAGAAGAAGGACCAGCTTGATTGTTTCCTGTCGGATTAACTGGAGCTGTAGTGGTAGATTCACCATTTCCATCTTGTTTTTCAGTAAGAGTTTCATGAGACTCTGCAAAATCGTCGTCTGAAGATGAAGATTCGAGAACCTCTGCTGACGCCTCCTGAAAGACTTCCTCTACTTCTGCTGCTGCGGTTTTACCAGGGGGACCCGTGGATGCAGAGGCATCAGATGGAGCAGGCGCAGGTGCATTCACCACGATCGGACGCATTAACGGTGTGACATCCGTCACTTTTTATTTTATTTTTTTGTATATAATAATAATAATAATAATAATAATAATTATGTTGGTTTAAACATTAAACTAAATAAACCATCCATTAACCTAAACCAACACTTCTACAAGCCCAAACCCAACCATTTTCACTGAAGCCCAACAAACAGCAGCCCACATAACAGGCCCACACTCCCCCACCTCAAATCTGATTTAAAAAAAAAAATATACGGTTGGGCCGGGGTTCGAACCCGGGTCCCTAACCGGTTCAATGAATAAGTTCACAAAGCACAACCAACTGAGCTACAGCTCATATCTGATACAATTCTAATTCGATTTGTATAAAAGGCTTTTTTTCTCTCCTTGTCTGCTACTCACGCTGCTGTATACAGACGCGACTAAGCTTCTTTTTCCCTTAGTTTGACTCTAAATTGTACCTATGAATGGAAACAACTAATTAATCAATGCGTGATAAGGTATGGACAGATTAATTACGCGTATTATGCTCAATCACACAGTCAAAACCTTCCATTTCTATGATTATTACGCGTAATGTTTAATGAATGGGTCAAACGTACCATACATACAATCCCCTCGCTTCAGTATAAATTGAATCCTCTTTGACAAGCTTATAGTGCCGAAAACCAAACCCTTAACCTCAAAACCTTCTGTCATTTCCTCTAATTCACGAATTCAAGTCTCGTTGACTTTCTGTTTTGACTCATCGTTCTACATCAATTCCAACTTGTAAGTTGTTTCTTTTTGATGGGTTTTGTTCATCGGCCTATACACAACAATAACCCTATGATTAATTGGGTTATTGTTGTGTAAAAACGAATTATTGATAAGCTAGGGTTCGTATGAAATTGAATTGGGGAAGAACACTTTGCAGAATATAATTATATAATTAAAACAGACGCAAGACAAACACAACCACTGATCTAGATCAACTGGTTGTGTCTGTCTGTTGATAACCGAGGCGCGCGAGTTCGATTCCCACACTACACAGTTTTATTCTTCTCTTTTATAAAGGTTTTAAATTTGCTTCAAACATGACTATATAATTATTTTAACACAAGATTAATCGTTCTCAGGGTCCAGACCAACTGGTCTGGGCTTGTGATTATAAACACGAACCGGCCAGAGGCCCGGGTTCGATTCTTGCAAGCTACAAACATTTTTTTCTTTTGTATTTTTAGTTATTATCTTTAAAAAAACGAATTAAAAATACCAACCTGATTTATAAATTCTATAAAATTTATTTTATGTCCTTCAAATGGTAATGTTTATTATCCAATTTTTAGATTTTCAAAAATCATTTATTTAATATATATAATAAATATTTCAACTTTATTCTATTTTATTTATAAAATTCTATAAAAATATCAAAACGATTATATAAATTTCCACAAAAATTATTCTAAATTTATGTAACATTAAACATTTCTGAAATGATTTGTATTTCTGAAAAATCATTTATTTAATATTTTTAATCAATTTTTGTTAGTTTTAATCATAAATAAATCATAATAAATTCATTTTTTAATATTTTTGCACCAAACTTTTATATAAATTATTCCTATCCATTTAGAACAGAAATACAATTTTTAATTTAAAAATTCTTTAATTTTAATATTTTTAAATATTAAAGTTATGTTTTGACAATTTGAAATAAATAGATTTAATATTCTATTTATAAGAAAATAATTTTATAAAAATTATTTTCACTCTTAAAACTTTATATTGTGACCATCTTTAATTGAAAATTTACAAAAAGACTTTTGATTATGTATTTATCAAATTTCTCTTACTTATTAAACATTTTATTAATCAAACGAATACTTATTCCCAATTCAAAACCCTAGAAAATACTTATAGACTAGATAGACTTAGACTTTGTATGTGCGTGAAAGGATCGTATAACAACAAAGAATGATCAAACAAGTTAGTTTTAGGTGCGGAATCCATAAAACTATCACAAAATAATAGTCAAACAGATTAAAACACACAGATCATCATTTTCAAAAGCGTTTCATTAATTAACAACTCGATTACACGTTGAAATATGATTACAAACAAGGTAAGAACGTGAAAAGAGTTAAACAAAACACTAGAGAGAATATCAGAAAGTGGAGGGAATAATAATGACCAAAAGTTACATTCAAAAATCAAACTTGTCTATTTATAGACTGCACATTCGCCCAAATTGATTGTGCGAATGTGCAGGTTCGCCCAAACTGATTGGTCGAACCAAGTTACATAATAAACAATATACACATTCGACCAGAAGATCTTCCTTCGCACCTTCTAATCTTCATTCGCACCTTCTGAATCTCTCCTTCGCACCAACGACATTTACCAAAATAAGTTTGTTGTTCAATCCGAAGCACTAGTCGCACAATTGCATCTACAAACTCCCCCTCGACTATTGCTTGGATTGCTGTCGACGTTGTTCGTCCATTCTAATATTCATCAGTCTGATATGTCGTTGAATCTTCTGTTCTTTCGTCAAAACCGGTTCCTGAAATTGCTTTTGCTTCTTCTTTTTCAATTCAGGCACCTTTTGCTTTTCAACAAACTTTCCGAGCTTCTCGCCATAGTCACAACCAGCATTAATGTCATACGCGAAGCACAGAAATACCACACGTTGGTACTTTCCTGCTTGCTCAGCATCCTTCGCATCAGAATAGATCGGATTGTAAAACAACATGATTATATCCTCATGTGAACAGTTTATTAACCACATGGGATCAAAAATGTGTACTTTCTTGTAGTTCTTCTCTCCGTCTTTCAATACAATCACGGCCTCTGCAATCTTCCAATCGTAATACCACCAGATGAAATCTTTGGCGAAGTGTTGTGGGATTGGCAACAAAGGAATCTTTTTCAACACTCGCGGTGGTTTGTACTTTAACGTCACCTTGGGCATACCTGTAATCTGATCAATATCCTTCTTGTGTACAATTCGTTTAGGATATTGTGGTTTAAACAAATCCCACTTGGTTCGGTTTTCTCTCGTCATTTTCTCAGCAAAGTAGGTAATCTGACTATTTGACGCTCCCGTTAAACGGTGACGACAAATATCACGGATTGCCCAATAGGGAAGAGTCTTCAAATGATGAAATTTATCGAAGTATAAGATCCCCTTCTCCCACTTCACTGCAATACATCTCAATTCTTTAACAAACTTCCAGGCCAATGCACGACCTTTGAATATACCACTATGAAGTTTGTAAAAGCTTCCTTGAATTTCAGCTTTCGGACGATTGTTTTCTTTCTCTTTCAATTTCTTCAAGAATTCCTTCAAACTCTCCGACTGCTCGAACCGTGGTTTGTTATGCCCTTTGAAGATCTCATCTTCAAACGCTTTACTCTTCTCTTTCGCCAGTTTCTCGGCATGGTTTAGCAATTCATCTGAGAATCCAGGAAATCCACAATCTTGATTAGTCTTGAAGTATTGTGGATACTCCTCACTCGTAATATCTTCCATTTCAACATCCTCAAACGCAGGAACATCACGGTCATCAGAATGATTACCCGCTTCCTTCTCAGGTATCTTTGGAATAAAATTGTCAGCAAGTAATTCATCCAAAGTCTTTCCTACCTGCTTTGCTAAACCCTCCAGTATCTCTTTTGAAATTGCCGCAGAAACTTCTCCATCTTCAAGATCAGGGTCATCAAACTCCAACTCAAATAGTTTATTGCTTGACTCAAATATCTCTGGAAATCTGCTGGTCATGTCGATCGTCCAGACTCGATCAGTGAGCATCTGGCGATACATGTTCTTGTCGTTTTCAGATAACGATTGCAGTTTCTCATTCCAGAATATATCTTCATCCACATTCTCTCCAGGAGTCTTTGAGCTCGACTCTCCACCCTTACTTGAGTCACGCTTTTCATATGTAAACTTGTCAGCGTTATCATCATCATCATCATCACTACTACTATCGAAAGCAGAGCCGTTTCCATCACTTGAACCATCATCTGAACCTCCATCATCTTTATCATCTTTGTTCTTCTTCTTAGTATCATTTCCTGCATCTTCATCAAGTTCTTCATCTTCTTCTTCGTCAGATGGTTCGAAATCAACCTGTTCTTCTTCTCTTTCCTTATCTACTTCACCAGCTTGAAGTTGAGGAGCTTGAGAGTACAAGTTCTTGATCAAATCATCCATATGCTTGTTACTCTTCTTCAACTGTTTATTCTCCTCCTTCAAGACGATAATTCTCCTGGTGTTTCATTGCTCGTGCTTTAGCAACTTCTTCTTCTCTCTCTTCAACCTCTTGATAGTTTTCTTCAAAACTTCATTATCATCAGCTGATGTGACTACGACCTCCAACATCTTCTTATCGTTTGTCTTCAATTGCTTGATCTCAGTTTGTTGTTTGTTGATTATATTCATCATCTCAGACAATCTCTGATTCACAGCACTCATAATGTCACTATCCACCGAAACTTTCTTCTTCATAGGTGGTTCAACAACATCAGGCAGTTTGCCTTTTCTGATCTTCTTGAGCACGTTATCCAATGCTTCATTAACCTCATCAATAGGTATATCTTCACTCTGTTGTGTGCTCGATGTTGTCGCAGTCTTTTGCTTCTTCTGTGCTGGTGTAGTAACCGGTGACTTAGAACTAGTAGCAGGTGGTAGTTTCTTACCAGCTATCAATGATTCAATCTCTTTCTTTCTCTTGATACTCGGTTTCTCCTGTTTCTTCTTCTTCTTAGCAGCTTGCACAGGAGAACCAGTAAAAGTTTCATCTACATTCATAATCAACTCATCTTCATCAACAGGAATAGGACTCTTATTCCCTTGATCTTCAACATTCTGACTAGTAGACACACCAGCCTCAGTGGCCTTGGGCGAGGTGGTCTTTAACGTCTCAGCATCAGAATCCCATTGTTCATCTTCTAGCGTCTCTTCTGAATCAACTGACGCTTCGTCCACAATATGTAAACCCTTCTTCGCCATCGTCTTGTTTCTTCTTGGCGTGCTTTTCTTCTTTTCGGGTTCAGTTGTAACCTCTAATCTTATCTCTTTCTTCTTTGTCTTTCCACTCTTTGCGCCTACATTCACAACCTGTCTTTTGCGTTTTGCATCAGGATCAACAGGATGTAATGGATTATCAGGATCAGAATCACTGTTTGCATGTCTCACAATCCCTTCACCCGGATCTGTATAATCAACTCTGGCTAGGTGTCCAAATAAACGTCTTACTGGAGGACGTTCATCAACTGACAATCCCTTATACGCCTTCATCCTAGCAAGTGTGTTAAGTGACATATGTTCCTGAACAACTATGTGCTTAGGATCTCTTTTCAGCTCCTTATACTTGTTGTCAAACACCATCTGGAGGAAACGAGGATAAAGTAGAAACTTAAGATTCCTCGTGCCGTTCACAGGCTCTAGTAAATGAGTCATCAGCATGCCTGAAACATTGAACGGTTTGTTCAACACCAAGGCAACCATCATAGAACTGATACTCTTTCGCATCAAATCATATCCTCCAGCTGCAGATCCGAATACATGAATCAAAACGTGTGCCATATATTTGAATTGGGGGCACAGTTTTCCCTTATGTAATGAACCGTCAGTGATTGGTCCATTGTATTTCATTCTGAGAAAGCACTTTCGCTGATCCATAAAACTGAACTCCTTAGGATCTGTCGGTTCATCATCTAAATTCAACGCTTCTCTCAGATCTTCTTCACAAACAATGACTCTTTGTCCTTGGATCTTGCTCGTCAAGCATGACTCGCATTTCCAAAAATCAAGCTTCGCTTCCGACCATAATTCTTGCATCATATCTCTGTAGATAATCGTCGGTGTAGCAATGGCATCTATCACCCTGCATCTCTTCAAGAAATCAATAATACCAACAAACTCTGTATGCTTCTTAACCTCTCCGAGATACGCACAGCAGTTATGCGCATTCTCGAAGTCTAAAAGCTTGGCAGGCTGTGATGATGATCCAGCTTGTTCCGTCGTCTTCTCTTGCTCGGACATCGTAAAATCTGCAAAACAAACAAAAACGCACGTTAAAAAACGACAAAATTTCAAACTTTGAAAATTTTTGGTAATCAGCCTTCTCTTTCGCCCAAACGGGGGTACGAAAGAGAATTAACAAGGTACGAATGAGAAAAATAGATGGTACGAATGTATGGTTTTTGATAAAAGGTTTCATTCGCCCAAACATTCTACATTCGACCGTTTGTTTATCTCCTTCGCCCATTCGTAATGGTCGAAGGTAACTGTTCTTAATTTGAATTTTCAATTTTGAAATTGAGGGTTTCTGATCATGTTCTTTTGATTGAAATAGATCCTAATGATGCCGATTAACTATCTTATACTAGCAGATTCATCAATTATACATTGTATTTGTGTTTTCAATTAAAAACTAGGGTTTAAACACAACTATTGATCAATTGATCAAACAGTTGGTTTTGAAACCATGGTTTTTGTGAATTCTCCCCCTAAAACACATATACAATGAAACCTAATCAATAATTGTTACAATGAAGTTGATTTTAAACAAATTGAACAGTTAGGGCTTAAAACAGAAAACAGGGATTTAATCCTTCAATCCATGATGTTAACCTGTATAAGATGGTGCAAAATGATCAGTATGAAGAGACGAACACAATGGAATGGTTCAAAAGAATCAAGCAACAAGGTGAGGTTAGAGTGATTTTTCAGAAAAAATTTGAATGGGGTTCGAATGAGACAGACAGGTATATATAGGCATACTCCTTCGCCCATTCTATACGTACGAAGGAGAAACTTTTGTCTCCTTCGACCCTAGTGAAAGGTTCGAATGAGGCAAAAGGGTTCGAATGAAACTTGTGTTCAAGAACACTCTCCTTCGCCCATTTAGAACATACGAAGGAACATGTAAAATCCCACATTCGACCAACCGAATGGGCGAATGAGAAATGGGATTTTTTTATAAATTTTCAAATCTCAAAAACGAGTCCCGGTCCAATTATTTTCCAACTTTTAAGTATCCAACAATCATATTTTCACATTTAAAAAGGTACAAAGCTCAAATGGTGTTACAAGGTTTAGAAAATCGACATCAATCACCATCAGTTATCAAAAATAAGATGGAAATGAAAAATCTTTTTGGATTTTCTAAAGTTTATGCTAAAACACACCTAAAATCTTTTTGAGTTTTGTAATTTTTGACGAGAAAATAAAATGCAGAAATGTAAATGAAAAACTGTAAATGTTTTTGGAATTTCCGGTAAAGGGATCATACCAGTTATTGAGAAATCTGATCACACCGTGGATCTTTTGAATTATTATCATTAAAGACAATGTGTGATCTGGCAATTGCTGATATTGTGATCCACATAAACTCACATGCAGACTTTTGTGCAGTGCTTTATACTGATACTGATATTTATAGTATAAACGCAATTGTCTGTGGTTCCCACGCACACGACATACTCCCGTATCAAGAAGTAAATGCACAAAGACTCATTGTAAAGCGTGATTATGCTTTCGTCGTCTGTAATTGTACAAGATATAATGCATAGAGGTATACAGGTCAGCAAATTAATGCAGCAAAGTAACATATGCACTATACCAGGTTGAGGACTGATATTAATCATGTAACATCGCAAAATTTCCCCAAATTTATAAGTAAAAGTCTTACTTTATACACCTTTATATATACATATATGTAATGATAATAATACCCACGTTTTTGAACTACACCTTTGAAACAAGCCCAACCCCCCTTTAAACCCTACCTGAGCCCATGAGATGCGGCCCAACATCGGTCAGGCCCAAGAAGCTGAGCCCATCCCCTTTTTGTTAAAAAAATAATAATATGGCTTCTGCCGGGACTCGAACCTGGGCAGAGAGCCGGCCAGCAATCCCACACCCACACAAACCACTGCTCTAGCCTTATTACTTGTTTCAAACCCCGCACATTATAATTATATCTCGTTTTCAAAACATCTCAGTTCACTTGGAAAGTCAACTGAGAATCAAAGACTTACCAAAATCTCATCATTTGACTCGTAATTGATTGGGAAATTATTGGCAACATGATTACCGGCCTATCACAACTAATTACACGATCAATTACCTTCCCATTCATACCAATTTTAGCCATTAACGCGTCAACGTTTAAGCCAAAGTCAACCATTTCCAAATCAATGATCTAGATACTTATACTATAAATTGGACATCTGTGGACCTCCTCACCTCGCCGAACAACCTTTCCCAATCCCCAATTCTTCATAAAAAATCCTCTGTTCCTGTTATTTGATCGAGTTTTTTGACTGCGTGGTTTGACTATTCGTTGGTGCTCGATTAAACTTTGTAAGTTTAATTTCTGTTGTGGGTTTCATTGATCGGCCTACACACAACGTTTATCCCATGATTAATTGGGTTAACATTGTGTGATTTTATCAATTGCAGAATTAGGGCTCGAATGCTTTATAATTGGGGATAAACACAATTCTGTTATGTTATTTATTTTTATTAAACAAGAAACCAACACAACCACTGGTCTGGACCAAGTGGTTGTGTCTGGTCCCTTCTATACAAGCCACGCGGGTTCGAGTCCCGGCTGTGGCACACTTTTTCTTATATTTTGTTTTAAATCAAATCAATTATATATAATACTTATAACCTTATAAATTCATTTTAAAATGCTAAAACATTTTTAAAAATTCTACAAAAATTATTTTGTATCAACCTGATGAAAAGGTTTAACCCACAATTTTTAGTTTTCAAAAATTCATTTATTCAATATATTTAATAATTAAATCAATTTTATTCCATTATATTTATAAAATTCTATTAAAATATCAAAACAATTTTATAAATTTCCACAAAAATTATTCTGAGTTTTTATAACAATAAACTTTTCTGAAATGATTTTTATTTCAGAAAAACCATTTATTTAATATTTTTAATCAATTTTTATTAGTTTTAATCATAATTAAATCATAATAAATTCAATTTTTAATATTTTTGCACCAAAATTTTATACAATTTATTTCTAAATATTTAGAACAGAAATATAAATTTTAAACTAATAATTCTTTAATTTTAGTATTTTTAAATATTAGAGTTAAATTTTGTCAATTTGTAATAAATAGAATTAATATTCTATTTTAAAGAAAATAATTTTATAAAAATTATTTTTATACTTTAAACACATTATTGTAACCATCTTCAATTAAAATTCTTATAAAAGAGATTTTATTTATTTATTACTAAAATCCTCTCAATTATCAAACATTTTTAATATTAATCAAATAAGCATTTATCCCCAATTCGAAGCCCTAGAAACTTATACATTTGTAGACTTGATAGACTTAGACATATTTATTACCTTATTATAGGGTGATACTTGATACATTTGGGCAACACCATTATTCAATTTTTCAACAGATATAACATTTTGCTAAGGTGAGTTTTACATAGCCCCTTTTCTATTTATCACCATTTTTGGGGTGAAACATGTTACAACATCATTTATGCAATTCAATCATCAATGTGTCTATGTGTTTTCTATGTTGCATTATGTCTTGAACATGACTAGGGTAAGCACAATTCTAGCATAAACACTTATCAGCCGACGGTATACATTGATAGATCTATTGGACTGACAATCCCACCCGGATACGTGCCTCCTACAAAGGTAGCGTGGGTGTTTGTTACTGCAATATAAACGAGTGAACCATGAGCGTATGGGATGTACCACAATACAACAGTCACAATGGTTGATTATGCACTCGATTTACTTCTAGTATGTTTTCACATATGGACTAGATTGCCATGACACATGAATTGCACAACGATTTTATTCGATTATCAAAACCTATGTAATTCTCACCAACTTTTGTTGACCCAAAATATTTTCAACTTAACATGTTTCAGGTTCTACTTGCTTGAAGATTTTCTTGAAGATGTGTGCATAGTTTTCTTTCATTTTGATGTACAAATTCTTAGAACAATTGTATGTAATTTGTTTAAATCATATAATGAAATTTATTGTTTACCATGAGCTACTGAACAATCATCAATACGTGACATCCCGATGTTTCCGCCATCTGTTGGGGTGTTACAAATCATGATTTACATCAGTGATTAATACGATGTAATAGATAATCTCTGATCATCATATAACATGGAAATTTCCTCAATTCGGCAACTTTAGGATTTGGCATAAAGCTCTTTTATAAAGATACCCTGTCTGATCTAGGTCCGTAATGACTTACAGCAGAAGATCAGAGAGGCTATCCCCAGACAACTAATAACATAACGACCCTAAACCTCTGAGTTTTGTACAAATACCCTATCAAACGAAATTACGGTACTAAGACCATATGCCCATGAGGAGTTCATCCACACAACAATTCGTTTGATATGTATGTATCAGGCACGCAGTAATAAGTCTACGAAGCCTATCGGCACATCGCACAGACTCAGACACACGCCCTATATAGCAGTACATTACTTAGAATGTGTCAGATCCCCACTGATGTACTATCATTTCCCTCTATACTCCAGGAAATCATTTTAGAATTTTCTGATTTTTATAGATTTTCGAATTTACTGATCCCAAGTATAGGCTGGAGCATTTCAAATATGTGACTGCCCAGATATCGTTTGTTCACAAAAATCTGACGGCATTAATCTAAGGGAAGAAGATATAGCAGTCAGCAAAGAAATTTTCTAATTTTTATGGATTTTGAAATTTTTCAATGTTTTTGGTTTTTCGAAATTTTTCCTGAAAAGCAGTAAAAATTTAAACTAAAAAATGATAGACTGAGGTGGTGATCAGTCCTGTTTTTCTTTAATACCATTAGCTTTTAAAAGATAATCAAATCTGGATTTGTCAAAAGCTTTGGTAAAAAGATCTGCGCGTTGGTAATCAGTATGGATTTTGACCATATCGATCAACTCTTTAGCATAACAATCACGGATAAAATGATATTTAATCCGGATATGTTTAGCCTTTGAGTGATTTACTAAGTCTTTTGTTAATGCGATTGCGGCCTCATTATCACAGTAAATAGGAGTTTTAAGAAATTGCAAACCGTAATCCACCATCTGTTGTTGGATCCAAAGAACCTGTGAGCAGCAGCTCGATGCTGAAACGTATTCTGCTTCACATGTGAATAGTGTAACTGCGGTTTGTTTCTTGCATTGCCAGGTCACGAGCCTGCTCCCCATAAACTGACATCCAGCCGTTGTGGATTTGCTGTCTTTGTCACAGCCGCCCCAATCTGCATCACTAAAAGCGATTAGGTCAAAATTATCATCATGAGGGTACCAAAGTCCTTTCGATGGACAACCCTTCAGATATCTAAGGATACGCTTGACAGCTGCAAGATGACTCTGTTTCGGCTTCGATTGATATCGCGCACAAAGACATGTCGCAAACATTATATCGGGTCTAGACGCTATGAGATACATCAGAGATCCGACGATTGCTCTGTATGTAAATGGATCAGTCAGCTCCCCCTTAAGGTCAACTCCAATCCCGTGATTAGGTTGTATCGGGGTATCCATCGGCTTCGAATCATCCATCTGGAATCGGCTCAAGACTTCAGAAACGTATTTCGTCTGGTGAATAAAGATCCCCGTTGGTCTTTGCTCCACCTGCAAGCCTAGGAAAAACTGCATTTCTCCCATTGCGCTCATTTCGAACTTTTCCTGCATAACTTTTTCAAATTCCCTGCACAGAAGTTCGTTAGTTGACCTGAAAATAATATCATCAACATAAATTTGTACAAGAAGCAAATCATCTCCTGCTCGTTTCGTGAACAGTGTGCAGTCTACCAGTCCGCGTTTGAATCCTTTCGAGAGAAGATACGTGCTTAGCTCCTCATACCATTGTCTCGGAGCCTGGTGCAACCCATAGAGAGCTTTGTTTAACACATAAACCTTATCCCGGTGAATAGGGTCCTCAAAGCCTGGCGGTTGACCTACGTAAACTTCCTCTTTGACCACACCGTAAAGAAATGCGCTCTTTACATCCATCTGATACACCTTAAATTTCTTCCATGATGCAAACGCTAGGAACATTCGGATAGCTTCCAAGCGTGCAACCAATGCATAGATTTCATTGTAATCGATTCCCTCAACCTGATGAAAACCTTGAACGACCAAACGAGCTTTGTTTCTCACTATGACTCCTCTATCATCCTTCTTGCATTTAAACACCCATTTGGTTCCAATTTTCTTTCTTCCTGGGGGCAAATCTGTCAGTGTCCATACACCGAGTTTCTGGAATTGTAACAACTCCTCCTGCATTGCTTCCACCCAGGCATCATCCAAAAGAGCATCCTTGTATGTCCGCGGCTCGACCTGCGAAACATAACAAGCGAAAGACCAGTCATTTTGAAAACCAGATTTCTGTATTTTGGCATATAAAGCAAGGTTGCCAATGTTTTCTGGTGCTTGAGCATTTCTCAGCTGCCCTCTTGTCATCACACTGCTACCAGGATCACCAATAACCTGTTCAAGCGGGTGTATCCGATGTATCCGAGATTCCGGATAATCAGGTACTTGTACTCCCGTTTGAGTTGTCAAATTCTCTGTAGAAACCAGATCATTACCCACATTTGATGTTGAAGCATCAGTATTAGTTGGGTTCACTGGTGGTGTCACTGTAGCATTGTCCAGAATAGCTTCACTTGTTGCATCATCGTCTTCATCTTCTGAATCTGATGAATTAAGCGTTGTAGAAGCTTCTTGGAACACCTCTTCTTCCATCACAGTGATCGGACGCACTAACGGTGAAGTTACGGCGTTTTCGACCTCGTAATACAAGCGAAGTACAGCTTCCTCAACCATGCTATCTAGATTGAATGATTCAAAGAAGTCTTTGTAATCAAACATCCAATCTGGTCCTCCACCCTGTACATTTTGTGTGTATCTTTGAACTTCGACATTAGCCCACTCCTCGACTTTTCTAGTTCTTTTGTTGAATACCCGTTTTAATGGGGTTGCATATCCAACAAAATAACCTTCTTCAGCCTTTGGTGCGAACTTCTCCGAAGGATTCAGCATTGTACACGGGGCACCAAATGGTTCTAGATACTCCAGATTCGGCTTGCGTCGGTTCAACAGCTCATAAGAAGTTTTGCCAAACTTCTTCACTGTCAAAACCCGGTTAAGAGTATAACATGCTGCGTAAATAGCTTCGTTCCAGAACATGACTGGAAGATTTGAATCCGCAAGCATAGTTCTCGCCGTCTCGATTAGAGTCCTGTTCTTTCTCTCTGCGACACCGTTCTGCTGGGGTGTATACGGAGCGCTATATTCATGATGAATTCCCTTGTTTGCACAAAGATCCTCCATCTGAGCGTTTTTGAACTCCGTCCCATTGTCACTCCGGATTCGTTTGATCTTCAGACCATATATATTCTCCAGACGTGTAAACAGAACCTCCAGATTGTCAAAAGTGTCGCTTTTCTGATGCAAGCACATGACCCATGAAAATCTTGAATAATCATCAGTCACCACAAGACAGTACAACTCCCCGGCATGACTTTTACGTCTGACTGGACCGAATAAGTCCATATGCAAACACTCAAGCGGCAATTCAACGGAATTGACTTTCTTTGGTCTATGGGCCTGTTTGTGCTGCTTTCCCTTTTTGCAACTGACACACTTGTCATTCAAATGGAAATGTTTTACATTAACTCCCGTGACAAGTTCATTCTTCACTAACTGGTTCATCTTTCGCAAATGGATGTGTCCCATTCTCCTGTGCCACATAATAGATTCTTTTTCTGTAGCCTTAGAGAGGAAACACGTGACTTGGCCATGGGTGGTCATTGCTTTGGACATATCGAGAATATACAAATTGTTTACTCTCGGTGCCTTCAGCATCACCCACTCTTTCGGAAGTTCAAACCCAGGTTTCAAGATATAGCAGGATTTGTCATCAAAATACACAGAAAATTGTTTATCACAAATTTGACTAACACTGAGCAGATTGTAATCTATCTGTTTCACGTATGAAATCCGCTCAAATGTCACGACCCCATTGCTTACACTACCCTCCATCGTAATGTAGCCTCCTTTATTACCAGCAAACGCTACATAACCTCCGTTTATGTTTTTGATATCAAAGAGTAGCGTGAGGTCCCCTGTCATGTGACCAGAAGCTCCACTGTCAACAATCCATAGGCTGCTAACAGGGCCAGCTGGAGCTCCCTGCACATATAAAGTAAAGCAGTTAGATCTTTCGGGGGACCCAAGACTGTTTGGTCTTAGGTCTTTGAACGGGTTGTTTCAAAGATTCTTTCAATTCACAAACATCTTGGGTTAACTCAACCCCTTTCTTCTCATTCACAACTTTCTTTTTCACACTCTTCTCATTCTGTGAAGTTGAGGCTCCTTCAGATTCCTTAGATGACCAGGATTGCTCAGATCTTTTCAAGATCCGGATCTGAGATTTTGAAGTCTCAGCCGGTTTCTTTACTTCATCTTTAAATGCAACCTTCTTGGTTACCTTCTCTGATTTAACAGAGACAGGTCCAACTGCTTGTTTTCCATTAGGTTTAGGAGCAACCTTTTTGTTATCAGCAGTTGAGTTCATCACAGGTTTCTTAACAGATTTCTCATTGGTTATCCGATTGCGTTTATCATACGTCATCGGACGGTTTTCCCTCTTGTTGTAAAAATTGTTTTGATTATAATAAGATTCTTGCTGAGGGTAATACCGTCTTTGTGGATAACCGTAGTTGTCAACCGGATAATCATGATATTGCCTCATCTCCACCTCGTGCCTTTTGTGTCGTACGTACGGGCAGGCGGCAAGTAAATGTCCCCTTTCCCCGCACTTATAACACGCACGGTATTCCTCATAGTTTTCTTTGATCGGCGACTTGGAAAAACTAGCAATGGGATAACGATCAACCATGCATTGTTTCCTTAAGCTCTCAGGAGCTGGGTCATTTGAGTAAGTCGGTTCAATAAAACTGTTTGCTTTATCAACTGGCAAAACAAATTGTGTGACATTGACCTTGGCATCTTTATCCGAATAAATTTTATCTAAAATTTCTTGAGGAATGTCATTGGTTCTTTCAAATTTTGGAAACCAAATCGTACTTTCCTGCTAGATCTTTTCGATTTTGGAATAATTGACAAATTTAATCGGATATTCATCATCAGATAAAATCTTATCGGAGCCTTGCATCCGATAGAAGATTTTGACAGGTTTGTCACACGATTCATTGCTCATTTCATTGGTTTTCTCAGTTTTACTCTCATTTTTCTTTTCAACTGGTTTCACCACATTTTTCTCAGATTTAGTTTCAGTTTTCTTTTCAACTGGTTTAATCACATTTTTCTCAATTTTCTTTACCTCTTTCTTTTCAACACACTTACCAAAAGACTTTTCATTTTTCTTAACCACATTTTTTCGATGAGCATTTGCCATGGGATGAATGATCTGAGACGGTGAGACTGGCTCAGTAGTGATTATATGATTTTCATCAGGGATATCACTTTCATTTTCAACCGTCTCAGATTGTTCATCTTCTTCATCTGAATCATCAGCAGCGACCACACCCTCATCATTTCCCAATACAGGTCTCACATCAGAATACGGGTCTCCGACACTAGAAGTGTTGGGCTCGTTTTCTGATGTGGAGTCAGAATTGACAAAAGTCTCCGGTGGTATTGCATGTAAGTTGTGGTTTTCAAACAATACCGGAGATGGGACCGCCTTATAGTTTGCACTATTCGACTGGGAGGGTTCTTCTATGATATGGTCAACTACATATGCTATGTGCTTGTAACTTTCTAACTTCTTGTTCACTTTTTCAGCAAAGCACTTGATGGTTGCCATTTCTAACTTAGTGTTTTCCATTTCATTGATATAGTTATTAATGGCAAGTTGTTTAATTGACAAAGTCTTTTTAAGTTCAGACACATCCTTTTTATAACCATCAAGACCTTTGTTGAAATCTTTTAAATCTTTTTGATAAATCTGACAGTTTATTTTGGCACTCTCAAGTTGTACCTTGAGAAGCTTATTTTCATCTGTCAGTTTTTCAAAATCAGCACATTTAACACACACTTGAGATTGAGATTCAGAACTTACCGGTTTAGGAGGTTCTGTCATTGCCATCAAAGCGAAGTAAGCTTCCTTCCCTGCGAAGAATTTGGAGTAGTCAATCTTGGTGCACGCATCATCCACCATACATGACTTGCGGGTCATAAGGAAATCAGCTTCAGCTAGCAGTTGGTCAATGTCATCATCTAGTGAATTCACACTAGCTTCTGAATCAGATTCACTCTCCATATCCGAATAAGCTGAATCGTAGTGGTCTCCAACATCCGTCACAGAATCAAGAATCATCCCAGATTTCTTGTCTTCGCTCTCAGCAATCACTTCCTCATTCACTTCCTCAATTTTCAACTCCGACACTTTCTCAATCACAACCTCCTCTTCAATCTCCTCATTCTCATCCAGACTCATCTTCTGTGCCACACAAGCCACGTTCCCAGCGGTAATCTCCTCCACCCCCAATTGCATACCCGTCCAATCAAAACCTTCATCTTTCTGAATTACAAGTGCTTGGTTTTGATTGTCAGTTTGGTCTTGGTTTTGAGTGTTAGGTGTAGAGATAGGAACTATGGTTCGGTTTGGATTTTGTTGAGGTTGGTTTTGAGTTGTGGGTTGTCTAGTGTTGGTATTTTGTTGACGGTTCTGATAATTGTGTTGTGGTTGAAAGCTTGAGATGTTGGGACTGTTGTATGAAACTTGATTTTGGTTTTGGTTTTGTCTGTTTTGGTATGTTGAATTGAACGGGTTTCGATTACCTTGCTGTGCAGGCTGTGTGCACTCTCTTTTAAAGTGACCCTTCTCACCACAATTGAAGCATGTAACTTTTGCTTTGTTGAATCCGTATGTGGTGTTAGGAGAAGTTGAGAGGTCAGTTCTTCCAGTCTTCTGAATAAAGTCAGTGGCTCTCCTCATTATGCTTGCAAAAGCCCACTGAATGTCCATAAGCTCCATCTCCTCTTTGTCTGTTTGTGCGTAGTCTTCATTTGTGAGATTGTTGTTTCCAATTTGACTCGCAACCAAACCGTTGTAAGATGCAACCATAGCAGACACTAAAGTAACATGCTGTTGAGCAATTTCAATAGTCACATTGTTAAGATTTGAGGTCTCTAACATAATCAGGCTTTGACTTGATTGTGCTTGAGTAATCTGCATCTGATTCATGTGAGGAGGATATTGTTGTTGTTGTTGAGGTTGACTTGCAGTGTAGCATGCAGCTTGTTGTAATGGTGAAAAAGGTGGGATAAAGTTTGGTGTTGGATAAGATTGTGGTGTGTATGATGGTGTGTAAGATGAAGTTTGGGCAAGATAGTTGATTGGTGGTTTTGAGGGTTCAACAACATTGGATACACATGCAATGTGAGGAGCAACATTAGAAGTAGTGCTTGAAGCAGAAAGAGAGTTAGATGTACCACTCACATACAGATCAGGATTTTGTGGAATCTGAGCTCTCTTAGCTTTTCTCTTCTCCTCCATCTCTTTGTTTTCCAGCTTTTGAATGAACTCGTTAATAGTCCAATACTGGTATGCATCCTTTTCCTTCAACACTTCAATGTGTTGGTTCCAGTAGGGTGGTAAAGCATCAGCAAATTTATCTACTAATTCTGACATTGGTATGCTGATCTCATAGCTCGACAGTTCTGTGAGCAAATGGCAATACCGTGGAACCAACTCTTTTAGGGTCTCATTGCCCATGTAACTGAAATTTTCAAATTCCTTCTGAAGCTCTTCCATCCTCAGCTTCCTTGTCTTCTCATTTCCATCATGTCGGTTTCTCAGCATGTCCCATAATTGTTTGGATGTTGTACACGATCCAAACTGATGCAATAAATCAGTGTTGATCGCCCGGGATAGCTGAGAGAATGCCTTCTTTTCTATCGCAAACCTCTTTTTCTCATCATCCGCCAAGTTCTCCAAAGGTATCGGTTCTCCAGTATTCTCCAGAATAGGAGCAACATACCCCTTCACTATCATTTGCCATGCCTCGGCTCCCTCAAGTCCTTGTCCCTCAACATGGATCTTGAACTTCGTTTTCCATGTATTGTACTCCTTCATGTCCATTAACTTTGGTGGACGATTGCCGCTTCCTGAGGATAGATCATTAATAAGTGTGGATATAGCGTTGGTCATCTGCGAATGAACTGCAGCTGCTGCTACTCCCCAATAGTTGTCAATAGGTTGTTGTAATGGTTGAACAACTTGTTGAGGAGCCGAACTAGTCATCGCCATGTAATTTATTGGCTGGGATGGTGGACTAGTCTTCTGGGCTGCAACGGACCACGGATCTTGTGTTGTCTGCTGTTGTGGTGCTTGAGTAGGTCTTGGCGTTGTTAGGAAGTTCCACATCTTGTCCTGCAAACGATTAAACACGAAAAGATTAGAAATGTTTTAAAACAGGATTCTCTTTCGTATGATCGAACGTGCGAATGAGAAATAATGTTCCCCTTCGACCGTTTTGATTGATATGAATGTGGACTGAAATAACAAAATCTCTTTCGACCGCTTTCTTCTCTCGTTCGACCGTTCTCCTGCTCCTTCGACCGTTCGATCAATCGAAGGTGACACAACTGGGCGAATGAACAAAATAAGCAATGAAAGTCTACGTTCGACCACTAAAACACCTCCTTTGACCACAAAATCCCTCTTTCGACCCAAAGAAATTCCACTTTCGACCACTCTCTCTCTTTCGACCCCTGAGATTTCAAAAACGGTTATTCTTTGAAAATCCGTTAATTTTGATCATGTTTATCAAATGTTGATGGATTTTGATGATCTAAATCAGGTTTTGAATCGGAATTGATTTGGAACAACTTTAATGAAGAGAATTATCCAATTTAACCTCGAAATCAAGTTGTAATCAATCAAAATCTTATCACATTAGTTTGTTCAATGAAAACAGAAACTTTTTGACCAAAATTGGGTCCAAATCAACTGAGAAACTATTAATTTGTGGTTGTTTGATCCAGAATGGCTCTGATACCACTTTGTATGTGCGTGAAAGGATCGTATAACAACAAAGAATGATCAAACAAGTTAGTTTTAGGTGCGGAATCCCTAAAACTATCACAAAATAATAGTCAAACAGATTAAAACACACAGATCATCATTTTCAAAAGTTTTTCATTAATTAACAACTCGATTACACGTTGAAATATGATTACAAACAAGGTAAGAACGTGAAAAGAGTTAAACAAAACACTAGAGAGAATATCAGAAAGTGGAGGGAATAATAATGACCAAAAGTTACATTCAAAAATCAAACTTGTCTATTTATAGACTGCACATTCGCCCAAATTGATTGTGCGAATGTGCAGGTTCGCCCAAACTGATTGGTCGAACCAAGTTACATAATAAACAATATACACATTCGACCAGAAGATCTTCCTTCGCACCTTCTAATCTTCATTCGCACCTTCTGAATCTCTCCTTTGCACCAACGACATTTACCAAAATAAGTTTGTTGTTCAATCCGAAGCACTAGTCGCATAATTGCATCTACAGACTTATTTGTTACCTTATACATAGGGTGATACTTGGCAACGTTGGATTACACTTATTCAATTCCACAAGACTTACCACCTTGCTAAGGTGAGTATTACTTATCCCCTTTTTCGCTTTTACAACTTTTGGGGTGATTCATGCACAAGTATACAAAACCTTCATATTCATTTACACATACATTTTTATTTATTTACAATTCATATACGTGTCTTGTTTATCTTTGTGCTTATGTTTGAACATGAACGTAACTTACATACAAAATCGTACATCTAGACATAACTTATGTTATGGTGCTCTTTACATATAGACGTAACTTATGTTACGGTGCTCATTCAGACATAACTTACGTTATGGTGCTCTTTTATACTTGACACGTGTTAAGGTGCTCATTATCAATTTCATCGTATCAACTTTACATTTGATCTTTGTCTTGTTTGGTTACTTGCGTGTTTACATAATGCCTTGGTGATACTAGACACATGAATTGTACTACTTTTCAAACTTATACTATATGTACAAAGCTAAGTAGTACTCACCAACATCATATGTTGACAAAATTTATTTTCGTGCATGTTTCAGGATAAGCTGCTTGACGCTTCATATAGGACTTTAGACTTAGACTAAATAAATCAACTATCTCAATTTTGTTATGTATTCATTTTCACATGTTGTAAAACAATATTCAAAAATCAAATATTTACATTTTAGTACCATGAGCTTTTGAACAATCGTCACTACGTGACACCTCGATGATTCCGCCATCGGTTGGGGTGTTACATATTGGTATCAGAGCCATGGTTATAGGGAACTAGGTTAATAGATAAAATGGCCTAGACTATAACTGAACTTCAACTTTCATGCATAATATTTCCTAAATTACTCTACCCCTTATTTCCCTCTACTTTCCTTCCTCTATCTTTCCTTTCTTCTCCATTTCTCATCATCTTTCATCCTGGTGCATAGAGATGGTGTCCTACAAGGAGTGGAAAGTCTACATCATCATGGAACAGGAGCAGTACCTTTCATGAAGACACTCTTAGGCATAATGCATACCCTTATTTCGCTCCTTCAAAGTTGTTGAGCTTTAATGAGTGTGATAGAACACGTGCAATCTGGAAGGGTGGATGCCTGTACACTGGGTTTTCTGGCATAGGCAAGCATAGCGCATAAATCCATTGACGGACCTGATATGCTTACCTGGGGATTCCTGGAGTGAGTGTCCACTTATAGGCTAAAGCATGTCTTCTTTGATCACCATTGGGTTCAATTCTTTTGAAAAGTCAACGTTCTTGTTGGGCTTTACAGCTAGACAAGGGCACTCCAAGCATTTTATGCAAGTTTTTCAATAATACTCTCTCGTTTCATATACAATATTTTGTATTTCATGATTTTCATATATTGCTTACAAGTTCATACTTTCATAATCATCTGTATGGTTATACACTTACAACTTCTAAATCTCATGATTATTCATTGACTACCTCATAGATGTCTGCTCGCCGCATGCTCCGTGATGCCAGCCAACGCACTGTTCGTGCTCCTAGACAACGTTCTGATCGTCGCCTCGCATCTTTAGTCGCTGAGCAGATTGCTGCAGTAATCCCAAACCTTGTCAGTGAGATAACCCAGAATAGTAACAGTGCCAACACAGGGAGTACGACTCAATTTCGGTGCACTTTCAAACACTTTAACTCCTGCAACCCCACAAAATTCACTGGTGAAGAGGGTGCTACTGGCCTCCTCCAATGGTTTGAAAGTATGGAGAGCACCTTTGTGAACAGTGAGTGTCCTGACGAACTCCGCGTTCGCTATGCTACTAGTGTCCTTCAAAAGGGGGCGCTAACCTGGTGGAATGGCGAAAAGCGCAATCGAGGAGCTGATGTTGCATTATCTTTGTCTTGGAATGAGGTTAAGGAACTCATGATCGCCAAATTCTGCCCTAGGAACGAAATCAGGAAACTGGAGGATGAATTTCGTGAGCTCAAACAAGACAGTGGTGAGAATCTTGCGTATAATACCCGATATCATGAACTCAGCATATTGGTTCCACACATGGTCACCCCGGTCTCTCGAGCAATCGAGAAATACATCGAGGGATTACCTGACCTGATTCAAGATGTTGTCACGGGAGGCAAATCCACTACGGTGGAAGAAGCCATCCAGCTTGCAGCCACTTTAACAGACAAACACGTAAGGAAAGGAAACTTGATTAGGAAGGGCACCAAGACGTCTGCTGAGAAAACCACCCATGTTGCTGAACAATCTAAGACTGTTTTAGCAAAAGCCGCCACTACTGCTTCGAACTCTAAGAAACGAATGGGCGACAATCAGAACCAGGCTGTTGTGGATCCTGTGACTCAGCCTCCTATCAAGAAAGCCTACACGGGAATCCATCCTCAATGCAACACTTGCAAGTATCATCACCCTGCAAATCTTCCATGCCGTCAATGCACCAAATGTGGAAGGCTTGGACACTTTGTCACTACTTGTCGTGTAATGGTTAGGACACAGGATAATCATCAAACCGCTGCCCAGGAACCACTGCCGATTACTAACGGCCGGGCATGTTATAATTGTGGAGACCCTAACCACATGCGACATCGATGCCCTGAATTGAATAATGTAAACCAGGTGGCACATGGACGAGTTTTCAATATCAATATCAACGAAGCAAACGGTCAGGGTGACGCTAATCCCACTGGCTGGGTCATGGATGGAATTTTCTTAAGACTCGGGAATTCAATACTTGTGTTTTCATTTTCTTGATCCTATTATCATTTTGTACCCAATTGTGTCGTACTCATAAGCATACAACATCTAGAAATTCCTTGCATACTATTGTGTACGAACGCAGGTTGGAAATTTATCATATTTGGTTACGTTTATTTTAATCGTAGAAGTTTAAGACTCTACCTTGAAACATTTGGACTTGATACTTGATCCTACAGAGCTTTTCTAAAAACGTCATCGTTTGTTATATGAAACTTGATTTTTCCTTAATTTGACTTTCATTGAACACTTAATTATTCATGATACTCGTAAACATGGCTGGCCAAATATGAGCTATTTCAATAGGCAACTAAGATAACACTTATACTTAATGGTTGTCATACTTACAAACTTGATTGCATGTGTGTATTATCAATTTGCATGTTGATCTATGAAAGACAACTACTACATTATCCACTTAACCCAGACAAACATTTCACTTAAAGGGCTCCTCGGGTGAGTGGTAACCCATACTTAAATTTTGTTACGCTTGCAAGTCGTTGCAAACCAATGTAATTGACCTCATTATTACATAGCCTCATTTCATTGATAACGACTCATTATAACCCAACGAGTTTGTTGTGTCATCTTCTTGTGAAACTTATTTGCTTTAATGTGTTGTTAGATTAGGATCATAGAAGGACATAAAACCCTAATGTAAGGTAAATTGATGATTCTGGTCCGGAACGTAATCATGAATTTACAGGTACGTTAAGGTGGTATGAAATTCTATTAGATTTCTTGGTAGACGTCAAGTACATTTTCGATGTATCAAAGGTGTGGTGGGTTAGCTGCGGTACACCCTATATATAAACACTAACGATGCATCGAAAGTGAGACTAGAAGTCGAACCAGGAACAAACTCTACTTACTTGGTAGTTCATTTGGTCTTTTTATAGTCAATAAACTCATACATTTATTTTAGGATTCCTAAAACTTGAAGTTTAGTGTTTTACTAGATTCTTATTCTCCTTACCATTTGAGACGAACCTAATCCAAAATCCTTAACTCACACCTGTCAAACCTTTTATCCAAATCATTCGAATTTTCCAAACCACAGTTATCTTAATTTTTACCCAAACATCCATAACCCTATGTTTCTAATAACTTCGGGACGAAGTTTCTAAAAGTAGGGGATGCTGTGACATCCGTCACTTTTTATTTTATTTTTTTGTATATAATAATAATAATAATAATAATAATAATAATAATAATAATAATAATGTTGGTTTAAACATTAAACTAAATAAACCATCCATTAACCTAAACCAACACTTCTACAAGCCCAAACCCAACCATTTTCACTGAAGCCCAACAAACAGCAGCCCACATAACAGGCCCACACTCCCCCACCTCAAATCTGATTTTAAAAAAAAATATACGGTTGGGCCGGGGTTCGAACCCGGGTCCCTAACCGGTTCAACGAATAAGTTCACAGAGCACAACCAACTGAGCTACGGCTCATATCTGATACAATTCTAATTCGATTTGTATAAAAGGCTTTTTTTCTCTCCTTGTCTGCTACTCACGCTGCTGTATACAGACGCGACTAAGCTTCTTTTTCCCTTAGTTTGACTCTAAATTGTACCTATGAATGGAAACAACTAATTAATCAATGCGTGATAAGGTATGGACAGAATAATTACGCGTATTATGCTCAATCACACAGTCAAAACCTTCCATTTCTATGATTATTACGCGTAATGTTTAATGAATGGGTCAAACGTACCATACATACAATCACCTCGCTTCAGTATAAATTGAATCCTCTTTGACAAGCTTATAGTGCCGAAAACCAAACCCTTAACCTCAAAACCTTCTGTCATTTCCTCTAATTCACGAATTCAAGTCTCGTTGACTTTCTGTTTTGACTCATCGTTCTACATCAATTCCAACTTGTAAGTTGTTTCTTTTTGATGGGTTTTGTTCATCGGCCTATACACAACAATAACCCTATGATTAATTGGGTTATTGTTGTGTAAAAACGAATTATTGATAAGCTAGGGTTCGTATGAAATTGAATTGGGGAAGAACACTTTGCAGAATATAATTATATGATTAAAACAGACGCAAGACAAACACAACCACTGATCTAGATCAACTGGTTGTGTCTGTCTGTTGATAACCGAGGCGCGCGAGTTCGATTCCCACACTACACAGTTTTATTCTTTTCTTTTATAAAGGTTTTAAATTTGCTTCAAACATGACTATATAATTATTTTAACACAAGATTAATCGTTCTCAGGGTCCAGACCAACTGGTCTGGGCTTGTGATTATAAACACGAACCGGCCAGAGGCCCGGGTTCGATTCTTGCAAGCTACAAACATTTTTTTCTTTTGTATTTTTAGTTATTATCTTAAAAAAACGAATTAAAAATACCAAACCTGATTTATAAATTCTATAAAATTTATTTTATGTCCTTCAAATGGTAATGTTTATTATCCAATTTTTAGATTTTCAAAAATCATTTATTTAATATATATAATAAATATTTCAACTTTATTCTATTTTATTTATAAAATTCTATAAAAATATCAAAACGATTATATAAATTTCCACAAAAATTATTCTAAGTTTATGTAACATTAAACATTTCTGAAATGATTTGTATTTCTGAAAAATCATTTATTTAATATTTTTAATCAATTTTTGTTAGTTTTAATCATAAATAAATCATAATAAATTCATTTTTCAATATTTTTACACCAAAATTTTATATAAATTATTCATATCCATTTAGAACAGAAATACAATTTTTAATTTAAAAATTCTTTAATTTTAATATTTTTAAATATTAAAGTTATGTTTTGACAATTTGAAATAAATAGATTTAATATTCTATTTATAAGAAAATAATTTTATAAAAATTATTTTCACTCTTAAAACTTTATATTGTGACCATATTTAATTTAAAATTTACAAAAAGACTTTTGATTATGTATTTATCAAATTTCTCTTACTTATTAAACATTTTATTAATCAAACGAATACTTATTCCTAATTCAAAACCCTAGAAAATACTTATAGACTAGATAGACTTAGACTTATTAGTTACCTTATACATAGGGTGATACTTGGCAACGTTGGATTACACTTATTCAATTCCACAAGACTTACCACCTTGCTAAGGTGAGTATTACTTATCCCCTTTTTCGCTTTTACAACTTTTGGGGTGATTCATGCACAAGTATACAAAACCTTCATATTCATTTACACATACATTTTTATTCATTTACAATTCATATACGTGTCTTGTTTATCTTTGTGCTTATATTTGAACATGAACGTAGCTTACATACAAAATCGTACATCTAGACATAACTTATGTTATGGTGCTCTTTACATATAGACGTAACTTATGTTACGGTGCTCATTCAGACATAACTTACGTTATGGTGCTCTTTTAGACTTGACACGTGTTAGGGTGCTCATTATTAATTTCATCTTATCAACTTTACATTTGATCTTTGTCTTGTTTGGTTACTTGCGTGTTTACATAATGCCTTGGTGATACTAGACACATGAATTGTACTACTTTTCAAACTTATACTATATGTACAAAGCTAAGTAGTACTCACCAACATCATATGTTGACAAAATTTATTTTCGTGCATGTTTCAGGATAAGCTACTTGACGCTTCATATAGGACTTTGGACTTAGACTAAATAAATCAACTATCTCAATTTTGTTATGTATTCATTTTCACATGTTGTAAAACAATATTCAAAAATCAAATATTTACATTTTAGTACCATGAGCTTTTGAACAATCGTCACTACGTGACACCTCGATGATTCCGCCATCGGTTGGGGTGTTACAAACGGAGAGCTAGCTGCGTTTTCACATTCGTAATACATTTGCGCTACAGCATCATCCACCAAATTCTCCACGTTGAAGGAATCAAGTAGACTCTTATAGTCGAACAACCAATCAGGTCCAACACCAGGTGCATTGGCAGTATAACATTGAACATCGACATTAAGCCACTCTTCAACGTTGTTGGTTCTTTTGTTGTACACTGTTTTATTGGGAGTGCTGTAACCAACAAAGAAACCTTCTTCTGCCTTTGCACCAAACTTCCCATCGGGATGTATCATGGTGCATGGAGCTCCGAAAGGTTCCAGAAACTCTAAGTCCATGTGCAGTCGTGTGACGTTACGCATTTAACACTTATACGTTACGATTACCATGAGTAAAAACGTCAAGTTCCATTATTATTGTTCGCATTTTATTATTATTGTGGCATTTTGGGAACCCTAATATTATATTAATGATATATAATATACTTATATATAATATATAAATGTCAAAAAATACTTTGCTTGGGCCGGCACTCGAACCTGCGCCCAAGCCGGCCCATATGCTCACACGTTCTAACTAGCTGATCTACACGATCATCTTGTTTCTTTTCCAGCTTAAAATGTATTTAACATGACCTTGGCCCTTCACAGTTGACTTGGGAAGTCAACTGTGACAGCAAGCTTCCATAATTATGCATCATGAACGCGTAATTGATATGGAAATGGTATGTCATCGTGATTACCGGCCTGTTATGAGTCAACACACGTCCAATTATCAATCAATTCATACCAATTATACGTTTATACGCGTCACTCATTGAAGACGAAGTCAAACCTTCCAATTCATCGATCCAGACCACCATACTATAAATTAAGCATCATTGGACATTCACAACTCGCCGACTACTCTCTTCCAATCCCCAATTTCTCTTATTAATCTTCTGTTCTTGAAATTTTGATCGTGTTTTGACTTCAAGAATTGACTGATCAATCCATTAGCAATCGTGTTTGTAAGTCTGATTTTTTTGATGGGTTTTATTGTTCGGCATCCACACAACATTAACCCTAAGGTTAATTGGGTTAATGTTGTGTGATTTGTTCAATTGCAGAAACTAGGGCTCGTATGTTTCATTTGGGGAAGAACACGATTTTTGCATATGATATATATTTTAAACAAACTGAAACCAAACACAACCACTGGTCTAGACCAAGTGGTTGTGCCTGGTGTCTTTTGAACCGGCCACGCGGGTTCGACCCACAGCAGCCACACATCTTTTTCTTTTTGTTTTGTTTTAATTAAAAACAAATCAAGTTTTAAATATATATATATATCTTGTATTTTAAAAATTCATTTTAAAATACTAAAACACTTTTAATAATTCTACAAAAATTATTTTGTGTTAATCTAATGAAAAAGTTTAACATACAATTTTTAGTTTTCAAAAATTTATTTATTTAATATATATAATAAATAAATCAAGTTTATTCTATTTTATTTATAAAATTCTATAAAAATATCAAAACGATCTTATAAATTTCCACAAAAATTATTCTGAGTTTTTATAACAATAAAATTTTCTGAAATGATTTTTATTTCTGAAAAATCATTTATTTAATATTTTTAATCAATTTTTGTTAGTTTTAATCATAATTAAATCATAATAAATTCATTTTTCAATATTTTTGCACCAAAATTTTATATAAATTATTTCTGAGTATTTGGAACAGAAATATAATTTTTAAACTAATAAATCTTTAATTTTAGTATTTTTAAATATTAAAGTTAAATTTTGACAATTTGAAATAAATAGATTTAATATTCTATTTTTAAGAAAATAATTTTATAAAAATTATTTTTGTACTTTAAACACATTATTGTGACCATCTTAAATTCAAATTTTATAAAAAGACTTTTGTTTATTTAATTATCAAATTTCTCTCAATTATCAAACATTTTAATTATTAATCCAACAAATGTTTATCCCCAAATCGAAACCCTAGAATATACTTGTAGACTAGATAGACTTAGACTTATTTGTTACCTTATACATAGGGTAATACTTGGCAATCTTTTGGGCTACACTCATACTATTTCTCAAGACTTAATACTATACTAAGGTGAGTTTACGTAACCATGTTTATGCAATTCATCATACTTGCAACATTTTACTTAAGCAATTCTACATGCATGTCTAGTTGTAAACTTTAATGCCTCATGATTTAGACAACAACAACAGTTTCAACGAGTTTCAACGAGTTTCAACATTACATAATCATTTGCTATGGCCAAGCCGGCGATACTCAATAATAGATCTATTGGATTGACAATCCCACCCGGATACGTGTACCTCCTACATAGGTAGCGTGGGTGATTGTTATCGTTCCAACATATTATTAAGGTGAACCGTGGATGATGGGATGGACCTAAACTAGTCGGAGGTTTGATTATGTCGATTCAACATATTATGTTTATTCATGTAGACTTAAACTTACGATAGACATATGAATTGCTAAACTTTTATACTTAAACTATTTGCTTGACATGGCTTATGTATTCTCACCAACTTCTAGTTGACCCCCCCCCCCCCCCATTTTTCCAAACTCAACAGGAAATACTGATGCTTGAAGTCTAGAGCTAGCATGAGGAGATATTTGAAGCTTTGTTGATTACTTGATGTAGACTTTAATGTAATTCAATATTGTAATGTATTAAAAGATTATTTAAACTTGTGTACTACCATGAGCTACTGAACAATCATTCATACGTGGCACCTCGATGTTTCCGCCATCGGTTGGGGTGTTACAAGTCGTTCGAGAGGTAGACTAACTGAGTTTGTCTTCTTAGGCTTGTGA
This sequence comes from Ambrosia trifida, assembly GCA_028751855.1. Classification (NCBI taxonomy): domain Eukaryota; kingdom Viridiplantae; phylum Streptophyta; class Magnoliopsida; order Asterales; family Asteraceae; genus Ambrosia; species Ambrosia trifida. The sequence goes on along the minus strand of CM054123.1, from coordinate 42,154,968 downwards.
GACTTTCTTTTCTGCTTCCCTTTCTTGCATGAGACACAGACGTCGTTTAAATGAAAATTCTTAACAGAAACACCTTCCACCGGTTGATTCTGAACCAGATGGTTCATTTTCCTCAAGTGGATGTGCCCCATTCGTCTGTGCCACATTATCGATTCCTTTTCTGTCGCCTTTGATAGAAAACAAGTGACCTGACCTTTCGCTGTCATAGCTCTGCTCATATCCAGGACGTATAAGTTGTTGACACTGTGAGCTGAGATCATGACTCACTCTTTCGGTATTTTGAATCCAGGCTTCAGAATGAAACATGCATTGTCATCAAAGAACACAGTGAACTTCTTGTCACATATCTGTGAAACGCTCAGCAAGTTGTAGTTTATCTGTTTGACAAAGCTTATTTTTTCAAAGCTTACAATACCATTACTCATACTGCCTTCTTTTGTGATATAACCCCCTTTATTACCAGCAAAAGCAACATACCCCCCGTTGATATTCTTTATGTCAAAAAGCAGGGATAAGTCGCCTGTCATGTGCCCTGAAGCTCCACTATCAACAATCCATAGGCTGCTGATAAGGCCCTGTGGAACTCCCTGCACAAACATTCAAAGTTCAGTGGTTAAGGGGGACCCAAGCCTTCACGGTCTTGGGTCTACCATCTTCATCTAATGTCGGAAAGTCAACCCATCTTCCATTTGGAGTTGGTGTTGTTTCCGATGGTACGGCAGTGCTCTCTCCAGCAGATGATTCTCCACTTTTGGTTGGTGACTTGGGTCTCCAAACCTGTTCAGCTTTCTTTGGCTTGGGCTTCTTCTTCGCCTTTGGGCTAGAAGGTCCAGCCTTGGATTCCTTTGGAGGAACAGATTTTACAGTACGTGGAACAGCTTTGGGATTGCCCTGTAGTTTAGCTGCTGCCTTTGCTGGTGGCTTAGGCGCTGCTTCAACCTTTGTGGGAACAGTGCTCCCCCTCAGCTGTGGACCCCTGCCATCAACTGGATTTTGGTTCATAGCAATCTTGTTGCGGTTATCATAAATGACCTGCTTTCCCTTTTGTTTCTCAAAGAGTTTAGGGGAAACAGGTTGCTTAGGTTTGCTAGAACTGGGAGGATCATCCACCTTGATCCTTTCTCGTCTAAATTCAGGGCACGCAGCAACTAAATGCCCACGTTCCCCGCACTTGTGACAGGATCTATATTCTTCAAATCTAGGAGATTCGGATTTGGTCTCCTTTTTGTTCTTTTTGCTAGATGAACTGGCAAATGAGTTTTTGTGTTTTAGATCCTCAAGACATTTTCTTTGCTGATCGACTTGAGGATCGTCGTTTCTCTCATTGCCGCTCGATCTAACAAACTCATTTACATGCTTCTTCGGACTTTTTCTTTGAGCATGATTTTGAGGATTAACGGTGTTTGTCTTTTGATTTTTCTTGTTATTCTCATTTGGCTGATTACCCTGATCCTTTCTACCCTTACCCTTACCCTTCCTTTTATTCCAGGTTTCCTTTTCCACGGTAATGACAGATTCTTGCCAAATTTTGGCAATTAGACCAGGGGCGATACATTTGAGAGGGACTTCCTCATCAACATATACCTTTTCAGACCCTTTTAGTTTATAGAACACCTTAATCCTTCTGTTGTCCTCGATTTGCACTTTCGGTACCAGTTCACTCAAGGTTTCAGTAGTAATGATATGATTTTCAAGAGGAACATCCTTAGTTTTGACTGGTGCATATCTAGGAGGCTCATCAAGCTCATCATCCGAAGAGTCAGTGTCATATACACTGATATCATCAGCTTTCTCACACAAATTGACAGCTTTAGCAGGAGTAGCAGCCTTAGTAACCTCAGCAGGTTTAGTTGCTTCAGTAACTTTGGCCGCCTCTGCAGCTTTTGCTGCCTCAGCTGCCACGTCCACTAGTTCCTCCTTCGGCAAGACATCAAAATTATGATTTTCGAATCTCACCGGAGGTGGACACTGAGAATATTTGGGACTGGTGGAGAAGCTTTCCTTTTCAGAGTGTTCTACTATGTGATCAAGGACATACTTGCAGTTTAAGTAACTCTCAAGTTTCTTCCTGATCTTTTCATAGTCACAGTTGACAATGGCCAATTTTTTCTTAGTGTCTTCTACCTCATTGATGTAATTATTGATAGCAATTTGCTTGTTAGCTAAGGTTTTTGACAGTTCAGAAACATCCCTTTTATAATTTTCAATTGTACTTAGAAAATTTTTCTCCTTTTGTCTTAGGGAATCAATTGACCTTTGCAATGGACCAACATCAGCTTTTAAATTCAGATTTTCTTAAGTCAATTCTTTAATTCTGAATTTTAGCTGATTACACTCTACACAATCTAGTTTAGAATCAGAAGAAGAACTTACCTTGTTCGACAATTCAGTAATGGCCATTAATGCATAATGAGCTGCAGTCTTCTGAGCTCCAAAGAATTCGCCAAAGTTCTTCTCTGTGCAGTCAGCATCCACAAGAAACGATCTTTTACCGATCAGCACATCTGCTTCAGCTAACAGATCCTCCAAATCTTCTCCCATAACAGAATCGCACTCCGAGTCACAGTCAGACGCTTCGGTTTCAGAAGTAATGATGTCAGACTGAATCAAAGTTTCTTCAACTTCGGCTGGTGCTTGTAAGTTTATGATGTCCCTAGGCTAGTATATATGTTGTTTGGACGTGTTTCGGGGTGTTTGGAGACATTTATACGCGTTTCGGGGTGGTTGGGACACATCAGGCGAGTAGGGGATAGCAAATGGCATTTACGGCCTATGCTGTATCACTGTTCACGCGAATAGGCCCCTATTCGGATGTTCAACTAGCGAGTACGGCCCTACTCGCTAGTTTGTCATGCTGGATAGCCCCGTACTTGCCTATACTGGTCTGTACGAGTACGGGAGGTATAAATAGTCCCAATCATTGCCCTAATGATTAGTTCTTGCCACACACACTCTCCAAACACCCTCCCCTGGTCTGTAAGGTCTGATATTATCATTGTAAGCACTCGAGCTCTGTTTTAGTGATAAATCTTTAATCTTTTGACCCATTTGTGTGTGTTAATTACTCGTATATCATTGTTTCATATTCGTTTCTGTTATTAGAACATATTTAGAGGATTCCGCACTCTGAATATCAAGCTCGTGATTGTCGGGTGACCCGTTAGTCAATCCTACAAGTGGTATCAGAGCCGAGGCTCTTATCACGAGTGTTTTGATAGCAAAAACGAGCAAAAACAGGTAGGTTTTTGTGGGAAAGTTGTGATTTTTAAGCAAAAACCTGTTTTGAAGTTTGAAACTTTGAGTTTTTGATAAAAAACCCTTATTTTCAAATTCTTGGTGTGTGTTTATGGATAAAAACATGTGTTTTTTATTAGGTTTTGTTCTAAAAGTGTTTTGGAAACTTTTCCAATCATTTGGGGTTTAAACACTTCGTTTTGGATAAGATTTTGAGGCAAAAACGGTGGTTTTTGAGCAAAAGTGAGGTTACAGATCAGATCTAGCGAATACGCAGACCTTCTAGCATTTACAGCTCCTATTCGCCTATCTATAGGCGATTACAAGAAGATATCACACGAGTACACCTCTACTCGCCTCTATTACATGCGATTATAGGCCTATTCCCCACTTTCTTATGTGGTATAGCCCCTAATCGCCTGAAAGGTCCCTATTCACTAGCATTTACACCCTAATCGCGTGTAATACTAGTGATTACAACCGTACTCGCCCCAACAAAACCCTAATCGCCTATAAACACAAGAATAGAGTTCCTACTCGCCTGAAAGGACCTGAAACTGAAAATTTGACTAAGTATTGAACTGTTATCGAACACAGACATATGGCAAACCCGTGGGGTCATCTGAACCAACCTAGGCAACATAATAACCAACAAATGAACAATCAAACGAACCTACCAACAAACCCTTGGCAATACTCAGCCGAGCGAAACGCGCAACGGATGCAACAAGCGCAGATGCAAGCGAATGTTGCCGGGATCAATCCGTGGGCGTTAGCGGCTCAACAACAGGCAATGAATGCGAATCCTTGGGCACTCGCGGCTGCTGCAAACTCACAGACGAATCATCTGTCTTCCGTTCTCATGAGTGACTTAGAGACGGGTAGTTCGAATAGGGTGCCGAAATTGCAATACATGTCTGACTACCATGGTTGGAAGGGCAGATTTCAGACATATGTTGAGGGCATCGATGGTCTCGTATGGTCAGCTATTGAGACAGGGTACAGTAGGCCTATGGTTGAGAATTCCAATACTCCGATCTCAATTGAAGACATGAATGAAGATCAGAGGAAGAAGTACAATTATGAAAAGAAGGCGATGGCAGCATTGAAGCAAGCTCTTCCCAAGGATATACTTCATCAATTTGCTCAGTGCACTACATCACAGATGCTTTGGCTAGCACTTGCTGAGCGAAATGAAGGAAATCTGAAGACTCGGAAGGTTAAAATGGATCAACTCAAGAAGGAGTTCGAGAACTTCAATGCTATCGGGAACGAATCACTTAGAGACATGACTGCAAGATACTACCATCTGATGTCTGAAATGTACTCGCAGATCGATAAAGACGACATGGATCTGATAGACATTCAATGGCACTTCGCAAGTGTGGTGAGAAGGGCAAAGGAGTATATGGACAAGACGGGAAGGAGAGACGTTCTGATAAACAACAACACCAAGTTTGGGTTAGACAATACAAAGGTCACATGCTACAACTGTGGCACAACAGGGCACTTTGCAAGGGAATGTGACCGACCTAAGCAGCAAGGACATCAGAATCCCTTCAACAACAATAGAGCGAATCAGAATCAGAGGTAGCAAGCTCAGGCACAACCAAATACTGAGCGTGCTATTGTCCCAGTCAATAACCAGAACCAGAACCAGAGGCCTCCTGCAAACAACAATCAAGGTCAAGCCCTGGTTATTTAAGCTGATGAAGGTTTTAAATGGAACCATCTGATCACTGGAGAAGAAGCTCCTCAAGGTGGTGCAGCTTGTTTTGCTCAACAAGCGTCTGAAGCACCAGCCGAAGTTGAAGAAACTTCAAGTCAGTCTGACATCATTACTTCTGAAACCGAAGCGTCTGACTGTGACTCGGAGTGCGATTCTGTTATGGGAGAAGATTTGGAGGATCTTTTAGCTGAAGCAGATGCGCTGATCGGTAAAAGATCGTTTCTTGTGGATGCTGACTGCACAGAGAAGAACTTTGGCGAATTCTTTGGAGCTCAGAAGACGGTAGCTCATTATGCATTAATGGCCATTACTGAATCGTCGAACAAGGTAAGTTCTTCTTCTGATTCTAAACTAGATTGTGTAGAGTGTAATCAGCTGAAATTCAGAATTAAGGAATTAACTGAAGAAAATCTGAATTTAAAAGAAAATGTTGGTCCGTTGCAAAGGTCAATTGATTCCTTAAGAGAAAAGGAGAAAAATTTTCTAAGTACAATTGAAAATTATAAGAAGGATGTTTCTAAACTGTCAAAAACCTTAGCTAACAAGCAAATTGCTATCAATAATTACATCAATGAGGTAGAAGACACTAAGAAACAATTGGCCATTGTCAACTGTGACTATGAAAAGATCAGGAAGAAACTTGAGAGTTACTTAAACTGCAAGTATGTCCTTGATCACATAGTAGAACACTCTGAAAAGGAAAGCTTTTCCACCAGTCCCAAATATTCTCAGTGTCCACCTCCGGTGAGATTCGAAAATCATAATTTTGATGTCTTGCCGAAGGAGGAACTTGTGGACGTGGCAGCTGAAGCAGCAAAAGCTGCAGAGGCGGCCAAAGTTACTGAAGCAGCTAAACCTGTTGAGGTTACTAAGGCTGCTATTCCTGCTAAAGCTATCAATCTGTGTGAGAAAGCTGATGATATTAGTGTATATGACACTGACTCGTCGGATGATGAGCTTGATGAGCCTCCTAGATATGCACCGGTCAAAAATAAAGATGTTCCTCTTGAAAATCATATCATTACTACTGAAACCTTGAGTGAACTGGTACCGAAAGTGCAAATCGAGGACAACAGAAGGATTAAGGTGTTCTATAAACTAAAAGGGTCTGAAAAGGTATGTGCTGATGAGGAAGTCCCTCTCAAATGTATCGCCCCTGGTCTAATTGCCAAAATTTGGCAAGAATCTGTCATTACCGTGGAAAAGGAAACCTGGAATAAAAGGAAGGGTAAGGGTAGAAAGGACCAGGGTAATCAGCCAAATGAGAATAACAAGAAAAATCAAAAGATAAACACCGTTAATCCTCAAAATCATGCTCAAAGAAAAAGTCCAAGTAAGCATGTTACTGAGTTCGTTAGATCAAGCGGCAATGAGAGAAACGACGATCCTCAAGTTGATCAGCAAAGAAAATGTCTTGAGGATCTAAAACACAAAAACTCATTTGCCAGCTCATCTAGCAACAAGAACAAAAAGGAGACCAAATCCGAATCTCCTAGATTTGAAGAATATAGATCCTGTCACAAATGCAGGGAACGTGGGCATTTAGTTGCTGCGTGCCCTGAATTGAGACGAGAAAGGATTAAGGTAGATGAACCTCCCAGTTCTAGCAAAACTAAGCAACCTGTTTCCCCAAAACTCTCTGAGAAACAAAAGGGAAAGCAGGTCGTTTATGATAACTGCAACAAGATTGCTATGAACCAAAAGCCAGTTGATGGCAGGGGTCCACAGCTGAGGGGGAGCACTGTTCCCACAAAGGTTGAAGCAGCGCCTAAGCCACCAGCAAAGGCTGCAGCTAAACCATAGGGCAACCCCAAAGATGTTCCACGTACAGTTAAGTCTGAAGTGGATCTAAAATATATTCCTCCAAAGGAATCAAAGGCTGGACCTTCTAGCCCAAAGGCGAAGAAGAAGCCCAAGCCAAAGAAACCTGAACAGGTTTGGAGACCCAAGTCACCAACCAAAAGTGGAGAATCATCTGCAGGAGAGAACACTGCCGTTCCATCGGAAACAACACCAACTCCAAATGGAAGATGGGTTGACTTTCCGACATTAGATGAAGATGGTAGACCCAAGACCGTGAAGGCTTGGGTCCCCCTTAACCACTGAACTTTGAATGTTTGTGCAGGGAGTTCCACAGGGCCTTATCAGCAGCCTATGGATTGTTGATAGTGGAGCTTCAGGGCACATGACAGGCGACCTATCCCTGCTTTTTGACATAAAGAATATCAACGGGGGGTATGTTGCTTTTGCTGGTAATAAAGGGGGTTATATCACAAAAGAAGGCAGTATGAGTAATGGTATTGTAAGCTTTGAAAAGATAAGCTTTGTCAAACAGATAGACCACAACTTGCTGAGCGTTTCGCAGATATGTGACAAGAAGTTCACTGTGTTCTTTGATGACAATGCATGTTTCATTCTGAAGCCTGGATTCAAAATACCGAAAGAGTGGGTCATGATCTCAGCTCCCAGGGTTAACAACTTATACGTCCTGGATATGAGCCGAGCTATGACAGCAAAAGGTCAAGTCACTTGTTTTCTGTCAAAGGCGACAGAAAAGGAATCGATAATGTGGCACAGACGAATGGGGCACATCCACTTGAGGAAAATGAACCATCTGGTTCAGAACCAACTGGTGGAAGGTGTTTCTGTTAAGAATTTTCATTTAAACGACGTCTGTGTCTCATGCAAGAAAGGGAAGCAGAAAAGAAAGTCTCACAAGCCTAAGAAGACAAACTCAGTTAGTCTACCTCTCGAACGACTGCACATGGACCTGTTTGGTCCGGTCAATCGGAAGAGCAAAAACGGTGACTTATACTGCTTAGTGGTTACGGATGACTATTCTAGGTTTTCTTGGGTTGTGTGCATGAAGCACAAGAGTGAAACTTTTGATTACTTGAAGAATCTGTTTACTAAACTGGAAAATTTATATTAGCTAAAGATCCGTAGGATTAGAAGCGATAACGGAACAGAGTTCAAAAATCACGCTATGGAGGCGTTATGTGCAGAAAAGGGTATTCATCATGAATTCACAGCACCGTACACTCCTCAGCAAAATGGGGTTGCAGAAAGAAAGAATCGGACTCTTATTGAGGCAGCCAGAACTATGCTCGCAGACTCGAACTTGCCTGTGATCTTCTGGAACGAGGCAGTTCACTGCGCGTGTTATACTCTGAATAGGGTTCTAACAGTAAAGAAGCTTGGTAAGACTTCTTACGAGCTTCTGAACCGAAGGAAACCGAACTTAGAGTTTCTGGAACCTTTCGGAGCTCCATGCACCATGATACATCCCAATGGGAAGTTTGGTGCAAAGGCAGAAGAAGGTTTCTTTGTTGGTTACAGCACTCCCAATAAAAGAGTGTACAACAAAAGAACCAACAACGTTGAAGATTGGCTTAATGTCGATGTTCAGCGTTACACTGCCAATGCACCTGGTGTTGGACCTGATTGGTTGTTCGACTATAAGAGTCTATTTGATTCCTTCAACGTGGAGAATTTGGTGGATGATGTTGTAGCGCAAATGTATTACGAATGTGAAAACGCAGCTAGCTCTCCGCTAATGCGTCCGATCATGGTGAATGCACCTGCGCCTGCTCCATCTGATGCCTCTGCATCCACGGGTCCACCTAGTAAAACCGCAGCAGCAGAAGTTGAGGAAGTCTTTCAGGAAGCGTCAGCAGATGTTCTCAAATCTTCATCTTCAGACGACGATTTTGCAGAGTCTCATGAAACTCTTACTGAAGAACAAGATGGAAATGGCGAATCTACCACTACAGCTCCAGTTAATCCGACAGGAAACAATCAAGCTGGTCCTTCTTCTTCAACAGCTCCAGGGATAGGTCTTCGGATCGATCTCTCCGATTTTAATATGCAACCCGCTGCTCCCTCTAGTTCAAGCGCCACAGAGACAAATTTATCTCAAGGTTTGGAGAACCTTAATCTGCATTCGGATGATCCAGTGTCGGCACATCCGGAATCTCGGATTCACGACACTCATCCGATGCAGAATGTGATTGGTGATCCGGCTAGCAGAGTCATGACACGCAGTCAGCTCAGAAATGCTAGTCCAAGTGACAATACAGGTACCCTGGCACTCTATTCGGAAATCAGAAAAGCAGGTCATCAGAACGATTGGTCCTTCGCCTTATATGTTTCTCAAATTGAACCAAGAACTGTGCAAGAGGCACTGAGGGAAGAACCATGGATTGAAGCAATGCAAGCCGAGCTTCAGCAGTTCCAAAAGCTAGGGGTGTGGGACTTAGTTGACTTACCTCCAGGCTCGAAGAAAATTGGAACAAAGTGGGTCTACAAGTGTAAACGGGATGACCGCGGGGTAATTATAAGAAACAAGGCTCGATTAGTTGTCCTCGGCTTCCGTCAAATCGAAGGAATAGATTACAACGAAGTATACGCTCCAGTTGCACGCCTTGAAGCTATCCGGATGTTCTTAGCTTACGCTTCGTACAAACGGTTAAGGTGTATCAAATGGACGTGAAAAGTGCTTTTCTGTATGGTGTCGTGAAGGAAGAGGTGTATGTTGCGCAGCCACCGGGTTTTGAGGACCCGCTTCATCGCGAAAAAGTTTACAAACTGAACAAAGCGTTGTACGGACTCCATCAGGCTCCGCGTGAATGGTACCAAATGCTTAGCAACTATCTGATATCCAACGGGTTCAAACGTGGACTCGTGGACTGCACCTTATTCACCAAGGAAAAGGGTGGTGACCGTCTTCTGGTACAGGTTTATGTAGATGATATTATTTTTGGGTCTACTAATGATGTCATGTGCAGGGAATTTGAAAAGCTTATGCAGGATAAATTTGAGATGAGCTCGATGGGGGAGATGCAATTCTTCCTCGGTCTACAAGTAGAACAACAAGAGTCGGGGATCTTCATCCACCAGACAAAATACGTTGCTGACATCTTGAGCCGGTTCCAGATGGAAGACTTCACTCCAGTAGGCACACCGATTCAGACCAATCACGGGATTGGGCCTGACGAGAAAGGACAAACTGTTGATCCTTTTCTCTATCGAGCTATGATAGGCTCACTCATGTACCTCACTGCATCAAGACCTGATATAATGTTCGCGACATGCCTACTATCAAGATACCCATCAAGGCCGAAACAGTCCCACCTGGTTGCTGTGAAGAGGATCTTACGTTATCTAAAGGGTTGTACGACCAAAGGTCTATGGTACCCTAATGACGATAAGTTTGACCTCATCGCATTTAGTGATGCTGACTATGGCGGATGCAAGACAGACTTAAAATCCACATCGGCTGGATGCCAGTTTTTGGGACCAAGACTAGTCTCGTGGCAGAGCAAGAAGCAAGCCTCAGTCGCCTTATCCACCTGCGAGTCGGAATATGTAGCAGCATCGAGCTGCTGCTCCCAGGTTCTTTGGATACAGCAACAAATGAGAGACTACGGTTTGAAATTTCTTAATACTCCCATTCACTGTGACAATGAGTCCGCTATAGCACTTGCTAAAGACTCAGTTAACCATTCCAAGGCGAAACATATCTTGGTTAAGTATCATTTCATACGCGATTGCTATGAAAAGAAACTTATCGATATGGTAAAAATCCACACAGACTACCAACGTGCCGATTTATTCACCAAAGCTTTTGACGGTCCTCGTTTTGAGTACTTGTTAATCTTAAATGGCATTAAAGTTAAGCAGGATTAGATCCTCATCGGTAATCGTTTTTGTAAATATTTTTCTTTAAAAAAAATCAGAAAAATCCAAAAATATTGTCTTTTCGCAAATTTTTAGATTTTTAGGGGGAGAAAATTCAGAAAAATACAAAAACATCTGAAAATGCAAAAATTCAAAAAAATGAGAAAATCCCAAAATAAAAAAAATGAAAAATACAAAAATGAGTTTCTTTGGTGAAAATGGGAAGATGATATTAACCAATCAGTCGAACTGTCTGGACTCTTTTCATCTTAAAAAAATTGGAACTGATAGGTAGCCTCTACAATGATGTGTCGGTAGGCTCAAAATCATTTCCAAGTTCGGCACGGTGATATAAACTTAAATCAACTTAATCATGTGTGGATCAACGTGCGTTGGCATATGGTCTTGGTACCGAAATCTCGTTTGATAGCATGCCAAAATCCGAGGTTTCATGGTCTTTAAGAGGTTGGTACATCCGGGGTGAACTGGACGTTTCTCAGAATAAATAGGAGTGGCACACGTGTCGTACGTTGGGGTCGCAGCCTACGACTGAGACACCTCTATGTCGTTTCCTGAGAAAAAAAAAAGAATAAATTCTGATCAGGAGACGTCCGGGAATCCTAAAAGAGCAAAAAGATTCATATATGCCAAAACCCTATTCTAAATGAGAATTCGCTCTAAGGTATCAAATCATATACCTAAAGCATCGTACCGTGAAAAATCAAATATACGGTATTTGACTTGAACCCTGGTTTGGATCTCACTGGTCTCTCTGTTGCAGCGTTTCTGCAAACCTGATCACCACTGAGTCCACTCCTTGTAAAATACGGATGACAACAGCTTACTCACCGGTTACGAGGAAGCTTTGTGCATGACTTGATACGGGAATGTGTCGCGTGGCGAGGAACACCTTGTACCTCAGTCTTAATATTACCTTAACGTATCTAAAGTGCCTAGCGATAAAACTTGATTTTGAGTTTAGGTGGACAACAATATCGGCAGTTGTTGTAGGATGCTTATTGGTAATTTAAGCTAAAACTGAAAATATAAGGGTTCTAGTAAAGTCCGTACACTGATATGATTCCCTAACCGTTGAAACTCGCAAAAATATGATAGTGTACAGTTAGTTGATCTCCCGTTTTGTTTTATTTATGCTTAGTTTTGCTTATTTAATCATTCTTGATTGCCGATGATGGAATCCTAATCCATTGTAATCTTACTTCTTCAAAAATAAAACGTCGAATATCAACTAGTTGAAAATTGTGTTTTTGCCGGGTCAAAACCGTACTTTCTCTTAAGTACGGGGGTCGAAAATGAAAGTTTTTCAAAGTCATGAGTCTTCATCTGTGTCATGTGTTTAAACGAGGTGAAAAACGTATGTTTTGAACCTTAACGGGTCAAAAATGCGAGAAATGGTGCTGCAGGGGCAAATTGGTAATTCTGGTGAAAGTTTGGACACATTTAGATTGTACTCGCATGTGTAATTAGGCGAGTATGGGTAATCGCCCTGTCTTTATTGACGAATGGGGCTACTCGTGAGATCATGTCATGCGATTAGGGTCCATTTGTCAATTGTAACACACTTACACAGTGTAGACGAGTAGTCCTAGTCGCGTGATGAGTTAGAACGATTGGATCCTACTCGCTTATTTCTACTAACGAATACAAACCTACTCGTGTATAATGTCTAGCGAGTAGAACAGAGAATAAAGACCAACACTTAGACTATTTTTCCATTATTTTCAAATCAACTCCACTGTTACCCTTCGTTTCCCTCTAACCCGAAGTACAATCAAACCCCGGCCCGTGTTTTTCTGATCCGTGATTATTGTTCAACACAACAAAGGTAACATTATCTTCAAATTTCAGATCTTAAGATCATGATTCAAGGGTTCAAATCTGTGTTTTAAGGGACGAAACCCTAAGTGGCAAAATCATGATCGTTGGGCCTTGTTATGTGTTTATTAATGACTAATGGGCATAAGGGTTTCTTAATCGGCACATCTAGGTTATATTTGAACAAAAAATTTGTTTAAAAACAATCAGATTCAAGAAACCCCAATTTCAAACCTTTAAGAACCCTAATTTTTAAATTGCCCAATTGACCCCTGATTCGGCATAGTTATTGAGATATTTGATAGGGGTTATGTTTGTTAGGGGTTATAGACTTCAATGGGATGAAATCCGGACTCGAATCTTAAACTTTCAAAAATGACAAAGATAGATGTTGGGCCGTACTGTTCATGCGAATAGGGTTACTATTCGTGTGAACATGTAAACGAGTAGAAGACATTATCCCTTAATCGCATGAAATGTATAGCGATTAGGGTGATCTATGCTGTAATCGTGTCTTTTTATCCTCTACTCGTGTATATGACTGGTGATTACTATCTGTAATCGCCTGTTACCTTTTGCTCATCAATGTTTGTCATATTTTTGTCCGTTTTTGTCCGTGTTTGTCCGTTTTATGAATATATGATCAACGTGTGATACTTATTACGTGTTTTGGTGTTCAGGATGAAGAATTGGAAAACATCGCCCAAGCACAACTGTTGTGCTTTTCTCGGACCGGTTAATATGGATAAATGCAAGATCTTTCAGGGCGTTATAGACTTCTTGAAGCGGTCTAGAATCCACTATGCGATAACCAAGCAGCACGCTGCATACAAGGATATCCTGCTGGAGTTCTACCGAAATGCCAAAGTTGACTACAAGGCTGTTCTGATCGTGATTACCAGCTCGATTCAAGGAAAGGATGGCATTATCACAGAACAGATTATTCGAGAAGTATTACAGTTTGGCGACACTGATGCTGATCCTATAGTATTTGACGCCATTTTGATTCGTGGCGGCTTTCTAAGGATGAAGTATTTGGGAAAAGTCAACAAACAAAGGATGCTCATGAAAGGGTTGCTTCCGCCTGAGATCAAATATCTTACACATGTAGTCGTGAAGTGCCTTGGTCCGAGAAAAGGTGCTTTTGATGCGATTAGAGACACATTGGCCTCTGCGATTGTCGCTTTGACACTCAACAAGCCATTCAACTTCTCCAAGATGATCCTGCATCACTTGAAAGAGATCATATTAATGAAGCCGACAAAGAAGTCTTTCATAGTTTATCACCGGTTTCTATAGTTGATCATTGACAGTCAAATACCTGATTTGGTGAAGCATCCTGCTGAGTATATAGTGACTGAAGATATTACTCAGATAGAAATGAACAGGATGAGGAGTTACAAAGGCCGACCGAAGTCTGAATATCCTCCTAGTAGACGCTTATTTGGGCACTTGAAGAAAGATGATTATGCGTCACCACCAGGCAACAGGTGGAGACATGAAGATAGTGATTCAGAGGATGATCTTCGTATTCACAGGTTGGTATTCAAAGAGGGGGATAATATAGGACGTGAAACAGATGAATTGGGTGAGAACGCCCCAGGCAGGACCTCTGATACAGCTGAAGGTGATGAGGAGGAGTTTGATCCAAATGTTATAGATTTCTCTGAACCTTCTGGTTCTGCACAAGAACCTGAAGCCTCTCAGTCTGGCAGAGGTAAAGCACATGTTGATGAAGACGCACCAGTTAACATAACTGATGCAGATGATGACTCAGATGACACCGAAAGCGATTCCCCCGACACTCATGCTGGAAAACAGCAAAGAGTGAAGAGAAAGGAAGCGGAGGATTTAGCTACGACTGCTGCGATTAGAGATCTTGCTAAAGATCCCACCTATGTTGTGGAAGAGGAGGATCAAATTGCAGACATAGATGCAGAGCTTGCCTCTTCTCCTCCTGCAAAGAGACACAAGACGACTGCCAAGAAGGACAGTGTTCGAGGTAAGAAGACGATGTCTGTTAAACCTCAAGCGGTGAAAGCTACAAGAAAGAGACGATTCACCCTTCCTGAAGCTTTTGGGGATCCAGACACTCAATCCTCTTAAGCGGCAGCAGCAGCTACAGCAACAACAACAGCAACAACAACAGCAGCAACGACATCTTCAGTCCCTATTACTGTTAGTGCATGTAACACTCCAACCGATGGCGGAAACATCGGGGTGTCACGTAGTGACGATTGTTCAATAGCACATGGACTAAATTGTAAATATTAATAGCAAACAAACTTTCATTATCCAAAAAGGAAATACAAAAGTCTTAATAGAAATCTAAAACATAGATAAATAAATATTCAATCTTTTATTTAAGCACTAGGTCCAGCCTAAGCGTGAAAGCATGTAAGATCAGACGTCACCTGAAACATGTACAAAATAATTTCGTCAACACATATAATGTATTGGTGAGTACATCCGTTTGATATATATAGTAAAGTAAAATTTAGCAATTCATGTGTTATTTGACAAAATGAAATAAGTGGTATCCGGGTCAAATCAACCCTAAGAAAAGAAAGCAGATATATATAGTATGCGCTAGTAGTAATGTAATACATAGCAATGACGAGGACTCTCAACAGAGTCACAAGGGTATATACCATAGTCCTATTCATTGAAATGCCAGGCCCTCAAAGGTTAATGATTTTGACAAGTCATAGACACACAAATTAACATAACGCAAACACACATGAGAATTGCATTTAGTGAAAGAGTAACATTTAGTAAAAGAAATAGAAACTTGATAGTAAGTACATGAGTCACCCCAAAATAGTAAAACAGTAAAAAGGGGGAAGATATACTCACAGTTTGCGAAAGCGATCAAAATCCACTTAAACAGTCGTGAGATATGTAATGGGAATTCCGAGGAATTCAACCTATAATGTGTAAGAATACTAATAAGGAAATGTCTAAAAGTCTAAAGTAACTAGGGTCTAAGGCATTAGGGTTTGCTAAGTCGATTTGGGGAATTAGAGTTTTTATGATTAGTCGAATTAATGTAAGAGTTGTATATTAAAAATAATATACCAAAGTTTGTAATATGATTTAGGTAATATAATTATTACCAATTAAATATTTAGATCAAAATATATTTGCATAATTATGACAAAATAATTTAGTTAATTACTTTAACTAATTATTATAAATAAATGCAATAATTATAAATGTATAAATAAATAATTATGTTTTTCACAATGATCTACAAATGGTAAATAAGATTTTCAAACATAAACATTTCTATTTTATAAGAAAAGTATTCATAAAATAGATATTTAATAGTACAAATAAATAACTTATTAATTATGTCTAATTAATCATAAATAAGACTAATAATTCAAGACATGATCCAAAAATGCTATTTTTGTAGAAAATAAATGATTCCTGATGTAAATAATTGAACATAATTTTCCCATAATTTTTGTAACTTTATTTATATTTAAAACTGATTTAATGAGATTAAATCATGTTTAAATGATTAAAAATAAGAAAATTAATAAAAATAAGTGTTTTCTAGTCCAATAATTTTTATTTCCGTTCATGATGATTAGAAATAATTGTCCAAAAAGTTTGAGATTAAAATTATTAAAAATGAATTTTTAATCAGTTAAATATGATTAAAACAATTTAAATTAATAAAATCGTGAAAATAGATGTTTTTCAGAAAACTAAAAATATGACAATTTTATTTATGGTGTCAAGATGCTATGTCTAAATTTTCATAATTTTTGGAGAAAAATCAATTTTCTATGATTAATATAAGATCTATATATATTTAATTGTATAATCCTAAGAATAATAAATAAACAAAAAGAAAATGAAAATGTTGGCCCAAAACCCGGCCTTAGAGAGGCTCGAACCCGGCTGCTCTCGTTTTCCAACCCACACACACACCACTATGCCATCAGTGGCCTTTGTTGTTTCAAATGAAAGCGATTTACATTTATATTATTAAGCAACGATGTCATCTTCCCCAAATCCTCTAACCAAGAACCCTAACCCTAGACCAAAACCAATAATTCGATTCAGACAAGAAAAAACAAATAGAACCTTAGGGCTTATGACCTAACAGAGCCGATTAACAAGATGGCACAAAAAAATGAGACTTACAATGCGATTTGAGGGCCGAACGAGGGAAATAAGACTCGAAAAAAAAAACAACTAAAATCGAGCAGCTTGGACGCGATTTAGATGTTTTTTGTTGTGGGTTTTGAACGAGGGCTAATGCAGATAACGAATGATACCGATTATTTATATAGTGAACGAGTAAATGATGAGTTTTAATTCGTTTAAAAAAATTCCGGCATTACACTTCCAAAAATCTGATTAAACTCTTCACAACTCCATTAAAAGCACGTTTAATACATTAAAAATCTATAATGTTTGAGGAAGAAACGCATGGGAATAATTTAAAGGATTGAAACGCGTTAAAAAGAAGCTGATTGGGTCTCGCCGGACTTCAATGGTCGCCGGCCGGAAAGAGGGTGACCGGAATTACGTGAGAACAGGGAGGGAGAATAGATTTGTTTTGAACTTTCAAGAATTGGCAAATTTGGTCCCTCGTGTTGTAACTAGGTTAGTGTACCTTAGTTTAGGTTAGTTTTTCCTTTATAAATACTTAACCGAGTTAACTAAACTAACCTAAAATGTTTTTAAAACTTTATGAACTTAAATTTTTTATCAAATATTTTACGAATACATTTCACCTACGCATTTGATTAAAACTTATACCCAATCAATTATAAATATAACTGATAAAGCTTTAGTTTGTTCAAAAATTAAATTTGAAAACGACGAAACTTGCAGGGACTATAATGAAAATATTTCAAGGGTTATTATTGTAATTTTGACGAAAGACGAGGGTGATGGATGTCACAGTGCAGCTATGCCTGCCAGAGTCACTATGTCGATGCCTACTTCGGTAATCTTCACTGAGCCAGTCTCAGTTACCGAAGCAGCGACGAGCTCACAGATTGTTTCCAATCCTATTAGTGACAGGATTCGGAGTATTAGACAGAAAGTCCGACCCACGGCTTCCGGGTCAACCGATCAGACCTCTTCGTCAGCTTCAGCTACAAATGAACAACTTCAAAGAAAGATCAGCGAGTTAACTGCCATAGTTGCTGCACAGACACGTGATATAGCGGAGTTGAGAACGAAGAATGCAAGCATAGAAGAGAATGAGAACGCAATGCTTGAATTGATCGAAGAATCAATCCAGTCAAACACAAAGCTGCGATCGACGGTTGATGCGCTCACATTATCTAACCAGCAGGTCATAGAATCGAACAGGCTGCTGATGGAATCTCATCAGCAGCTGATGCAGTCAAACCAGAACACTTTGGAGAGACTTGCAGGTGTAGAGGCCTCAAACAGCGAGCTTCGTCTGATTAATGTGAACAATGAGCGAAGGATCACAAAGACTGAAAAAGAAAATACCGAGCTGATGGCTAGGATAGATGAGTTTACTAGAACTCAACCTAGACTCACCGGTGGTCCTAGTTCAGAAGCAGAGGCTGGTGCTGGTGCTGGTGCTGGTGATGATGATGATGAAGATAATGATGATGAAGAATATGATGATGAGGACGACGATGATGATGCGTCAGATAATGGCAACGATGATGTTGGTAAGGGTGGTGGTGGTGGTGATCCTGGAGCCACAGGTGGTGGCGGATCATCAACTGGATCTGGATCACAGCGAACAAAGAAGAGCCACGACAAACAAGGCAAGGATCCCGCAGCAGGTTCTTCTACTCAGGGGGAGCCTGATCCAAGGAAGAGCAAGATTCAGCAACTCGGAGATTCACTGAAGCGAGCAATGGTTGCTGTAGAGATTGTCGAGCCTCTGAACAGCTATTTTGATTATGATGATGATGGTAACTTGTACGTGCCTCCTGAGTCCTCTGATTATGATTTGGAAGAAGGTGAAATACCTCCTGAGGTTACACCTGAGGACTTAGAAAAGATCTTTGGCTTGGCACCAGGAGAATCTTCCTGTGCAGGCCGCTCTGCTCTAGAACTGCATCCAGACAACCATGAAGTAGAAAGGGAAGATGGAACCAGTGTCGCTACTCCCGAGTATGTGGTTGGTGAGTCGAGCACCGGGATACCTAAGATCTCTGAGGAGATGCTTAATCAGTCTAAAGAAAAGCTTAAGTCTGATCCTACGCCTGTTCCAGACAAAGTAAAAGAACGACATGACAAGATCAGACAGAAGTATCCTGATTGGTTTCCATCTGGAGGTGAGTCTGAGAAGAAGAAAGATCCAGTACAAGCATCAATTTTCAAGAAGCAGTTGGTGAAGATGTTAGGAAGTGTGATCAGCTGGGCCTACATAATGCATGCTAGGATGTTGGGAGTAAAATGGCAGAATGGTCTACTTTACATTCAACCGTACAAGAACATCCTCAGTCTGCCTTTCTGGCATATTCGTGATCTGGTTAGATTGCAGCTTCCTTTGTATCATGAGTCTCGCGGTGATCTTAAAGGCTTCTATTATATTCTGAGAAGAGAAAGTGCTGAAGGATGGCACCAGTTCCAACCACAGTACCCTAGATCCATCGTGACGAACAAGATTCATCCCATCACAAAGAGTCCTATCTGGAAACACATAATCAAGCCACCTGAAACCGCTTCGAAGATTCCATTGGTTCCGGTTGAACAAGACTTCTCTCCTAAGTTTTTCTACTAGCATTATGACGCAGAGACAACAGAAGCCGTGATAGTCTTGAGAAACTCACCAAAACCGTGCAGGAAAATTAGAATATGGGATCCAATGTGGCTGATTAACTGCTCGGAGAAAGACGTGGAGACATTGTTCCTGTATCCCATACAACATTTGAAGACAAAAGCCGATCAAGCATTGGAGTATCAACGGGTGATTCGTTTCTGTCACGCCAACAAAGTTCATGCGGGATGCGACTGGTCAAGACTTTCTAGGATCGGGACAATGTCGATTTGATGAAGATTGAAGATGCTGCATGTCTTGTTCATGTTATGTTTGTTTTGTATGTTTTCAATTTCGAGTCTGTAAAGTTGTTGGTAGTTGCTATAAACGATGTCTTATGTAATCTTTGTACGTATACTAGCCTGGTCCAAGGGGGAGTCTGTAAGTGCATGATGTCCCTAGGCTAGTATATATGTTGTTTGGACGTGTTTCGGGGTGTTTGGAGACGTTTATACGCGTTTCAGGGTGTTTGGGACACATCGGGCGAGTAGGGGATAGCAAATGGCATTTACGGCCTATGCTGTATCACTGTTCACGCGAATAGGCCCCTATTCGCATGTTCAACTAGCGAGTACGGCCCTACTCGCTAGTTTGTCATGCTGGATAGCCCCGTACTTGCCTATACTGGTCTGTACGAGTACGGGAGGTATAAATAGTCCCAATCATTGCCCTAATGATTAGTTCTTGCCGCACACACTCTCCAAACACCCCTCCCCTGGTCTGTAAGGTCTGATTTTATCATTGTAAACACTCGAGCTCTGTTTTAGTGATAAATCTTTAATCTTTTGACCCATTTGTGTGTGTTAATTACTCGTATATCATTGTTTCATATTCGTTTCTGTTATTAGAACATATTTAGAGGATTTCGCACTCTGAATATCAAGCTCATGATTGTCGGGTGACCCGTTAGTCGATCCTACAGTGCTTTAAACACTTGTTGAGCAAAACAAGCTGCACCACCTTGAGGAGCTTCTTCTCCAGTGATCAGATGGTTCCAGTTAAAACCTTCATCAGCTTGAATAACCAGGGCTTGACCTTGATTGGTGTTTGCAGGAGGCCTCTGGTTCTGGTTCTGGTTCTGGTTATTGACTAGGACAATAGCACGCTCAGTATTTGGTTGTGCCTGAGCTTGCTGCCTCTAATTCTGATTCGCTTTGTTGTTGTTGAAGGGATTCTGATGTCCTTGCTGCTTAGGTCGGTCACATTCCCTTGCAAAGTGCCCTTTTGTGCCACAGTTGTAGCATGTGACCTTTGTTTTGTCGAACCCAAACTTGGTGTTGTTGTTTATCAGAACATCTCTCCTTCCTGTCCTGTCCATATACTCCTTTGCCCTTCTCACCACACTTGCGAAGTGCCATTGTATGTCTATCAGATCCATGTCGTCTTTATCGATCTGCGAGTAATCCTCCTGTGTAAGATGAGGATTCCTGATTTGTCCAGCAAACATTCCACTATAGGAGTTTACCAAGGTCGACAGTAGAGCCATGTGTTCTTGAGCTAGCTCTACAGTCACCTTTTCTAAACCCGCGGTGTTCAGCTGCTCTGGGACTGGGTTGGTCCGATAGCCACTTTGATTAGAAGTCGAAGCACCTCCATATCCACCATAACTTGTAGTTGGAGCTCCACCAAATCCTGTGGCAGATGGTCCACCAAAGTTTGCAGTTGCCTGCGCTGGTGCTGCAAGATGAGAAAACGGGTTAACACCAAACTGGTTAGTATTAAAATTCAAAGGATACTGGTTTGGTCCAAAAGGATATGTTGGAGGAGGAACATCAGCTGGGGGACCATAATTGTCAAAAGCATAAACCGGGTCCGGGTTAACCACAAAAGCAGTCTATGGTTTGGTTCCACCCACACTGGTGTCCTGTAGAGGATTCCCATAGTAGATAGTGGGATTCTGTGGAATGAGCGCCTTGTTTGCTCTCCTCTATCTCCTTGTTCTCCAGCTCGGTAATGAACTCGTTGATGGTGAGAGTCTGATATGTATTGCTAGACTTCAGGATATCCAACCATTGATGCCAATGAGGAGGTAGCGCCTCAGCAAATCTTTCTACAAGGTCTGCCGATGAGTACAAGACCCCGTACTGGTACATTTCAGACATCAGATGGTAGTATCTTGCAGTCATGTCTCTAAGTGATTCGTTCCCGATAGCATTGAAGTTCTCAAACTCCTTTTTGAGTTGATCCATTTTAACCTTCTGAGTCTTCAGATTTCCTTCATTTCGCTCAGCAAATGCTAGCCAAAGCATCTGTGATGTAGTGCACTGAGCAAATTGATGAAGTATATCCTTGGGAAGAGCTTGCTTCAATGCTGCCATCGCCTTCTTTTCATAATTGTACTTCTTCCTCTGATCTTCATTCATGTCTTCAAGTGAGATCGGAGTATTGGAATTCTCAACCATAGGCCTATTGTACCCTGTCTCGATAGCTGACCATACGAGACCATCGATGCCCTCAACATACGTCTGAAATCTGCCCTTCCAACCATGCTAGTCGGACATGTATTGCAATTTCGGCGCCCTATTCGAACTACCCGTCTCTAAGTCACTCATGAGAACGGAAGACAGATGATTCGTCTGTGAGTTTGCAGCAGCCGCGAGTGCCCAAGGATTTGCATTCATTGCCTGTTGTTGAGCCGCTAGCGCCCACGGATTGATTCCGGCAACATTCGCTTGCATCTGCGCTTGTTGCATCCGTTGCGCGTTTCGCTCGGCTGAGTATTGCCAAGGGTTTGTGGGTAGGTTCGTTTGATTGTTCATTTGTTGGTTATTATGTTGCCTAGGTTGGTTCAGATGACCCCACGGGTTTGCCATATGTCTGTGTTCGATAACAGTTCAATACTTAGTCAAATTTTCAGTGTCAGGTCCTTTCAGGTGAGTAGGAACTCTATTCTTGTGTTTATAGGCGATTAGGGTTTTGTTGGGGCGAGTACGGTTGTAATCACTAGTATTACACGCGATTAGGGTGTAAATGCTAGTGAACAGTTGAGCGATTACAAGTTTTGGGGTGATTAGGGTTCTTTCAGGCGATTAGGGGCTATACCACATAAGAAAGTGGGGAATAGGCCTCTAATCGCATGTAATAGAGGCGAGTACAGCTCTATTCGTGTGATCTGTATTGTAATCGCCTAAGGTATAGGCGATTAGGGCTCTGTAATTCTAGAAGGTCTGCGTAATCGCGTGAACTGATCTGTAACCTCACTTTTGCTCAAAAACCACCGTTTTTGCCTCAAAATCTTATCCAAAACGAAGTGTTTAAACCCCAAATGATTGGAAAAGTTTCCAAAACACTTTTAGAACAAAACCTAATAAAAAACACACGTTTTAATCCATAAACACACACCAAGAATTTGAAAATAAGGGTTTTTTATCAAAAACTCAAAGTTTCAAACTTCAAAGCAGGTTTTTGCTTAAAAATCACAACTTTCCCACAAAAACCTACCTGTTTTTGCTCGTTTTTGCTATCAAAACACTCGTGATAAGAGCCTCGGCTCTGATACCACTTGTAGGATCGACTGACGGGTCACCCGACAATCACGAGCTTGATATTCAAAGTGCGGAATCCTCTAAATATGTTCTAATAGCATAAACGAATATGAAACAATGATATACGAGTAATTAACACACACAAAAGGGTCAAAAGATTAAAGATTTATCACTAAAACAGAGCTCGAGTGTTTACAATGATCAAATCAGACCTTACAGACCAGGGGAGGGTGTTTGGAGAGTGTGTGTGGCAAGAACTGATTATTAGGGCAATGATTGGGACTATTTATACCTCCCGTACTCGTACAGACCAGTATAGGCGAGTACGGGGCTATCCAGCATGATAAACTAGCGATTAGGGCCGTACTCGCTAGAAGGTACATGCGAGTAGGGGCTAATCGCGTGAATAGTGATATGGTATAGGCTGTAATCGCCTGATGCTATCCCCTACTCGCCTGATGTGTCCCAAACACCCCAAAACGCGTATAAACGTCTCCAAACACCCCGAAACATGTCCAAACAACATATATACTAGCCTAGGGACATCATGCACTTACATTCTTCATTCTATGTGTGTAAGGTGATTGTGAGTCTCTTCAGTTCTGACCTGAGAACACCAACAATATTTGCTGGGAAAATGACCAAAATAGCCCGTTGACCGGGCATTTTGCACAACTAGCCCTCTCCACCGTCTTTGGAGAGACGGGACACGGCTCCCAACCAGCCTGAACCGTCTCCGAGACCGTTTGGTTTTATAGCCAATTGCCAACCAACACGTGGCGTCTCTGATCCCGAGGCTGTACCGTCTCTCTCCAGACGGGTCAGAAATCTCTCCCAGACGGTTCACGTTTCCCAATGTCGGCTGCCTTCGGTTCAACCGTCTCCCAGACGGGTCACATTTCCCAAGTCGTCTTAAGCCGTTTTGTGCTACCGTCTGAACCGTCTCACGAGTGTATATAAATACCCCAATTCACTTAACGAAATTTGCACCCACCCCTCTCCTCCAAGCTTTCATCTTCCAATCCAATGACGTTTTTTTACGCTCCTTGTTTAAACTCTTTACGCTCCCTGTTTTTATACTGTCTTAGACTGTGTCTAATTGCCACGTCTTCGGGAAAGTTAGAGGGTACGTCGTAAAGAGTCCGGTTGTGGTGCCCGTTGAAGATTTGACACTTTGTGGTCAAATCGCTCAACTTCCGGCTTAGGGACTCGGTGGTACGTTCTGACCCTCCAACGAGCCGATTGTATTCATGCAGTATTCGGAACCATTTGTTGTTAAGGTGGGTGCTTTCTTCAACATGAAGCCATGTTGCAATCAAGGCAATCTCCTGTTCTTCGGTCCATCTTTGAGGTGCCATTTTTGTATGATTTAGACGGTGTTGGACGGTGTTGGACGGTGGTGGTGGGGTGGTAAAGATTGTTTAGACGGTGTTGGACGGTGGTAGTGGGATTGTAGATAGTGTTTAGACGGTGTTGGACGGTGGTGGTGGGGTGGTAGATAGTGTTTAGACGGTGTTGCACGGTGGTGGATAGTGTTTAGACGGTGTTGGATGACGGGAATGGGACGGGAGACGAGTATTTATAGGGCTGAGCTGGACAACCGAAGCGTCGCCCGGTCATCGGGACTCACCGGCGTTGGTAGATGTGAACCGTCTTGAGAGACGGTTGAACCGAAGGGCCAGCCGTCTTGGGAAATGTGACCCGTCTTTTGAGACGGTTGAAACGAAGGGTCAGCCGGCATGGGAAATGTGACCCGTCTAGGAGACGGTTGAACCGAAGGCAGCCGGCATGGGGAAACGTGAACCGTCTGGGAGAGATTTCTGACCCGTCTGGAGAGAGACGGTACAGCCTCGGGATCAGAGACGCCACGTGTTGGTTGGCAATTGGCTATAAAACCAAACGGTCTCGGAGACGGTTCAGGCTGGTTGGGAGCCGTGTCCCGTCTCTCCAAAGACGGTGGAGAGGGCTATTTGTGCAAAACGCCCGGTCAACGGGCTATTTTGGTCATTTTCCCATATTTGCTAGATAAAAGGTCAAAAGTATATATAATTGATTAACCAAAATGAGAACTTCAATCAAATGCTATACAAATATAATATTTCTATCAGAACGTACTCATGGACAATATCCATGAAAAATGTTCCAATTTCCTAGAAACCAAATCATATAAAAGCATTCGGATATAATAATATAAGGAAGAGGGCCATTCTTTTCTATGAATTCATATCACCAAAGTTGAACTTTTTTACAAAATAAAGTTGACTATATGGACCAATATATATTCAGTGGGCAATTTGATAGGGATACTAATAATGTGTTTCCAAGTGGGCAGAAATTTATAACCCAAATACCTTATACAAAGGATCACCAGTAATGTCCTTTGAGCTCCGATAACAATTGGAACATGTGTATTGGCATGATAACCAGATATATCATCGGCCTACATGTGATTGCAAATAAGATAGACATATATAACACGTGCAGAGAAGAAGAAGAAAGAGGTACATTGCATCTTTTAACAATAACACTACCCTCTTTGGTGGCAACATTTGTATCAGAATGTACTTAAAGCACCATGTCGACTTATTAACTGGATAATGTTAAATATACCAATACCATAAACTGATGTGATTAGGCAAATACATAAGAATAGTCGTGTAATAACAGAAATTCTGTGTGGTTCTGTATGTAATAGATCATATTTTCATCAAAGGACACCATCTTCGCTTGAATTTCCTCATCATCCAACCCACCTTCCCTTACCCTTACGCACACCCCTCCCCTCTCCCTAACAAGATTAAATCAATTCCCAAATCACAATCATATCATCAAAAGATCCAAAATAAAAAAACACCAACACACATTCATCAACCCAAAACCATAACGCTCCTATAAAGATCTACACACATTATCACCAAAGAAGCATTATAATCATCAGAAGTACACAACACAACAAAGAAGAATTCAAAAGTCCATAATTATAATTATAATAATCCATAAACATAAACAAAATAATAATAATAATAATAATAATAATAAAGATAACTGAAGGAGGGAAGCAACCTCCTTTCCTCATCATCCGGTAGTAGATCATCATCATCATCGGTGGAGACGACGGCGCAATACTTCTGCATAAGCATAAGCCTTGCGCCGCATCTTAAGTTTCTCCATCAGTTGCTTGTGCCATTCATCATCCGTTAGGTTATTTTCCTCAATTGGGTATGGGCAAGGAAGAGGACACCATTCACGGCCAATAGGCCTAAGTGATCCATCCCCATTTACACTTTTTACAAGTCGGAGAATACTCTTACAAAAACCTCTTGGATGCGTTCACAACGACCACCATGGGGTGGGCCTCCTACTGATACCAATGTTGCAGACTCGTCCTTAGGACTACCACGACGGCCTGTTGATGACGATGCTGCTGCAGCAGACTCCTCCTTACGACCACCACCGCCTCCTGTTGATGATGTAACCCTAGACTTCTCCTTTGCCTTTAGATGGTGTAACCCTAGACTCCTCCTTGGGTGGCGGTGGAGAACGACGACCACGGCCTTTAGATGACGTAACCCTAGACTCCTCCTTGCCTTTAGATGATGTAACCCTAGACTCCTCCTTGGAGGAACATCTAGGTTGTTCTTCAACCTTCTTCGTCGACATCTGTGTGTGAAGGAAGGAAAGGAAATTAAGGAAGGCTTGATCTTAGATTGATCACTTGTATATAACCCTAACCAAACTAATTGTTAAAGGTCGGTGTGTCATGTGTGTGTAATTAACCTTTGGAACCATTTATGTAATTAACCTAAAGATATATGTCCCACTTTTAATTTAAAAAAAAGTTGCAACAAATCCGATTCATGTGTTCATGTACCAATTTTTCTCACTGTTTTATCTTCCTTGGTTGTCTTTTATGTAATTAACCTATAGATATATGTCCCACTTTTAATTAACTACATACTGTTTATGCAAGAATGCTACTTCTTTGGTGAATGCAAGCCTTAACCGTTAACCAAAATTAACCGATAACTGATATTAACTGACGGTTACGGTTAAGGTTACTTGATTAACCGATTAATCGGTTATGGTTATGGTTAAGAGTATCCTAAAACCGAACATTAACCGAACCGAATGAATTAAGATATGCTTTTAAAATATATATATATATATCTTTAAAATATACATGTTTAGAGAATCAAACTCTTTATATACATAAAAATTACATATACAAAACTTTTGTACCTAATGTAATTAGTTTTAAATGGTTCAAAATAATAACTATTATTTAAAATTAGACTCATTTTATGCTTGTGTTGTCTTGTGTCTTTATTTTATTTTATAAAAATGATTGTAACTGAGACAATAATCGTCTAATATGTTTTTTTTTAAGAAAACATATTTTATTCCATAACTAAGAAAATTACATCAAGATAGCGGGCAGTCGGGCAACAAGCTGCGCCGCCACCTCTTTCTGAATAGCAAATCCTAATCTATTAAAAATGTTCCAATTTCCTAGAAACCAAATCATATAAAAGCATTCGGATATAATAATATAAGGAAGAGGGCCATTCTTTTCTATGAATTCATATCACCAAAGTTGAACTTTTTTACAAAATAAAGTTGACCATATGGACCAATATATATTCAGTGGGCAATTTGATAGGGATATTAATAATGTGTTTCCAAGTGGGCAGAAATTTATACTCCAAATACCTAATACAAAGGATCACCGGTAACGTCCTTTGAGCTCCGATAACAATTGGAACATGTGTATTGGCATGATAACCAGATATATCATCGGCCTACATGTGATTGCAAATAAGATAGACATATATAACACGTGTAGAGAAGAAGAAGAAAGAGGTACATTGCATCTTTTAACAATAACACTACCCTCTTTGGTGGCAACATTTGTATCAGAATGTACTTAAAGCACCATGTCGACTTATTAACTGGATAATGTTAAATATACCAATACCATAAACTGATGTGATTAGGCAAATACATAAGAATAGTCGTGTAATAACAGAAATTCTGTGTGGTTCTGTATGATATAGATCATATTTTCATCAAAGGACACCATCTTCGCTTGAATTTCCTCATCATCCAACCCACCTTCCCTTACCCTTACGCACACCCCTCCCCTCTCCCTAACAAGATTAAATCAATTCCCAAATCACAATCATATCATCCAAAATAAAAAAACAAACATTCATCAACCCAAAACCATAACGCTCCTAAAAAAAGCTACACACATTATCACCAAAAGAAGCTTTATAATCATCAGAAGTACACAACACAATAAAAAAGAATTCAAAAGTCCATAATTATTATAATAATTAATAAAGATAACTGAAGGAGGGAAGCAACATCCTTTTGTTGGAGACTTGTCGCTCTTATTGGCTTCATTCGATCAATTTCCTCCTCATCCGGTAGTAGATCATCATCATCGGTGGAGACGACGGCGCAATACTTCTGCATAAGCATAAGCCTTGCGCTGAGCCTTAAGTGTCTCCATCAGTTGCTTGTACTCTTCATCCAACGTTAGTTTACTTTCCTCAACTGGGTATGGGCGAGGAAGTGATCCATCCCCCTTTACACTTTTTAAATGGTCGGAGAATACTCTTACAAAAACCTCTTGGATGCGTTCACGACAACCACGACCACGACCACGGCCTCCTATTGATGACGATGCTGCTGCTGCTGCATCACGACCGCCTGTTGATGATGAAACCCAAGACTCCTCCTTGGGTGGCGGTGGTGGACGACGACCACGGCCTCCTATTGATGACGGTGCCGACTCCTTGGGTGGCGGTGGAGAACGACGACCACGGCCTTTAGATGACGTAACCCTAGACTCCTCCTTGCCTTTAGATGATGTAACCCTAGACTCCTCCTTGGAGGAACATCTAGGTTGTTCTTCAACCTTCTTCGTCGACATCTGTGTGTGAAGGAAGGAAAGGAAATTAAGGAAGGCTTGATCTGGGATTGATCACTTGTATATAACCCTAACCAAACTAAGCGAACTAATTGTTAAAGGTCGGTGTGTGTAATTAACCTTTGGGGACCATTTATGTAATTAACCTAATGATTTATGTCCCACTTTTTATTAGAAAAAAAGTTGCAACAAATCCGATTCATTTGTTTTTTTTTAACAGTAAAAAAAAATTCATCTGTTCATGTACCAATTTTTCTCACTGTTTTATCTTCCTTGGTTGTCTTTTATATAATTAACCTATAGATTCACTAGCTGATTATTCTGGGAAGGTCCCGGAGTTGAAAAATTTAACATGACTTAATAAAAAAATGATAAAAGAAGAAAACTCAAATCACGAATTGTCATCAAAACTATAACACCAATTATCTACAATCAGAACAAAAAATATAAACAATTTCGACTGTTACCGTATCCCCTAATCGCCTAAGATGCTACCATCTTAATTATATTGGTCCCCTAATCACTTGGAACAAAAATATTCAAAAACAGTTGTGTTTGGAACCTAACTTAAGACTATCCGTTGTCGGTCGTGAGCGAGCAGGCGCGAGCGAGCCTGGTGCTCACCCCAGCCACAACAGCCCCACGTGAACAGCCGCGGCGCGAGCACAGGCGATGGTGGTCGCGTGCATTATCGGGAGAAAATGGGCTTTGGTCGCTCCTGTGCTCACCCTTAGCCACAACGGGGTCAAGTGACCGGGTAAATTACGTAATGAATAATGAGTAATGACTTAATTCTAAACATATTGGATGGTTTAAGCGTTAATGGTTGCACTTAGGTTGTAGTCAAGTTCAGATTGTTTTAAGTTTTCTGGATACTTTGGATTGTGCTGCTAACTGTTTACAAATAATGACTAAAAGTTTGTTTGTATTGTAATCCCTATTTTCTTAGAAAGTTTATTTGGATTGATAGAAGTGGTAATTTAGTCTTTTGATTTCTTGCAGCTATTACCAAATATGCAGGTGAATACGCTTAATGATTTCTCCATTTTTTATATAGCTGATGTGTGCAAATAAGTATATAAATAAATTTACCAAGTTAAAATCCTAGACTCCTCTAAAACCACACACTATCGGCAAGTGTACCGATCGCTAGTAGCAAGTAGGCAAGACCAGGTATCGAACCTAAGGACTTTATCTAACACTTTTGAAATTACTCCTAATGAATTACCTAATAAAATATTATTATTATTAAATTGATTTATTAATTGAGGGTTTAAACTGAAATTAAAATAAATAGTTAAAACTAATTAAAACTAAATTACTAATTAAACTAAGAAACTGAAAATAAACAAAAGCTGCCGAACTGGGTTGGAACTCTAATGAGGAGAAAACTGGTAACCTGGGTAGAATCCCTAGACTCTGGTTATAAAAGCTGACTTATGTAATCCGGTTGGAGACCCTGTTCTCATCTAATAAACCTCCTGTCAAGGATAGCTGACTAGACTCAAGGCGGGACAAGTATTGAGATGCTAAAATGAAAGTGGATCGCCCCAGCGAAACCAAATCCCACAGTAATCCTTTAATCGACCACTCTTGGATCGAAAACTCTCAAACTGTGAAGCAGACTTAACTAGTACGAATGAAATCCTAGGAAAATTCTAAACACGAATAAGTAACCGGTCTCGCCCCAGCGATAACCAAGCTACCAAACAATGCCTAGTTAGTCAACCTAGCAATCCCGAATTATATTCCTAACCTTCGGGAAGGGATTGCACACCTTAGCTAATTGATTTTAAAAACCTGTTAAACTTGCGTCATTCCTAACTGCAAGAACTAGCTCAACAACGAAAGTTAATCAAACTAGAATGATTTCTAGATCTAGGGGATATTCCTATGTGCCTAGAACATCAAAACCAACAAACAAGTAATCAAACCAAAAAACGCCAGCACACAAATATTCAAAATCAAACATAAAAATTAAATCATGTAACCCAACACATCCAAAATGAAAAACATAAGTCTTTAATTAAAAAAACCATAATCTAGTTCATCATCCCAAGTCACCAATAAAAGGTCTAGCCTATAATATTTAAAAACATCCTCACAAAATAAATAAATATAGCTTTAACCATGTCTATAGAGAAAATAAATAAAAACTAAACCTAACCTAAGGCTTGTTGGCTCTTGATCTTTACCGTGCCCGTGGCCTTTTCTCCTTCCGTGCCCTTCCGCTCGTCACCGTTCTTGACCGGTCGCTTGCTGTATGTGCGATTCTTCTGCGATTGAATGAATGAATGATATATATTCTTCCCACAAAATAATTGCCGTCAAAACATATCATATATATCCATCTTCTATTTTGTGACCACTTTGACAATTTGTTTATTTAGGTTGGGCCACG
Organism: Ambrosia trifida; assembly: GCA_028751855.1. NCBI lineage: Eukaryota > Viridiplantae > Streptophyta > Magnoliopsida > Asterales > Asteraceae > Ambrosia > Ambrosia trifida. The sequence continues at coordinate 42,123,894 of CM054123.1, read as the reverse complement.
AGCCCAACTAAATTCTTTTTTTTTTTTTTACTTTATTATTATAACTCCATGTTCCTGGCTCGGTTGTTCTTGGCTCGACCAAAGTTTCTCGTTTACGCTCTAACGTCCATGAACACCTACTCTCAGGTATTCGTGTCTCAATTAAATTTCTTTCATTTTGAGCTCATTTTCCACGAACACCTATAAAATAATAAAATAAATAAATACATAATAAAACTGACACGAAACGAATACAAAGTTGACCAAATAATATACAAAATACATAGGAAATTAGATGTGTTTTGCAACACATCAAACATCCCCACACTTAAACCTTTTTCGTCCCTGAAAAAGACTGCAATGGAATCATAATTAGAATTCTTGGTTTCATTAATGATGATCTAATTACGCATCAACCAAAACTGTCGGTATTGTTGTCCACCTAAACCCAACCACTAGCTAATCAGGCCCCAATCATGTAAAGCAATTAAGTTCATATTATTACAATCAATCTATGGGTCTCACACTCAAGATATCCAGCTTCACCTAATCCCACCTCAAGCTTTCAAAGTAAAGGTTAAACCATATAGATATACCAACCACTGCAAACTAAACTCCCTAATGTATTAGAAATTAGATTTATGATGGATGATGGATGAAGTTTATGAGCTTAGACAAATTTGTTTTTTTCATACCTAACCCAGAGGTTGTCTCAATCAGAGTCACCATCCCCAAGAGCGACAGCATGAGCTTTGGTATTTTTTTTTTTCAACTTGACCTCGAGGGAGTTTCAATCAGAGGCTTCAGTGTTTTTTTTTTTTTTTTTTGGTCTAGCTCAATTGATGGACATGTGGATTTTTTTTTTTTTTGGCGCCACTTTTCACCGGATTTATTCTCATAAAAAGGATCAAGTGTGCCATTTAATTAATAATACATATGGGCTTTCAACCTACAGTGGTACCTCTAATCATAATCAGCGGTTTCAGTTCTACCGTTTCTCCTAAGATGAGAACCCACAAGATTTCATGATTTATTAAGGTATATTAAGAACAATCCTAGGACCTTTCAAAGCTAGCTGGGCCTACCGACACATCTTAAGCAAACACGCTTTCAATCTATTTATATTCTCATATATATAATATTTTGAAAACCAAAAATCCCAATTTTACTATCATTTTCCATATAAAATGCACAAAAAATCAAGGACATTTTTTTTTTTTTTTGAAATAAAGACTCAAACTATACTAAAACGCAGTTCCCATCCCCACACTTAAAATTGCACATTGTCCTCAATGTGTAGCGACAAAGAACTAAAAATAAAGAAGATAAAAATAAATATAACAAGTAAAGTGGAACAGACTCCCCTGGTAATATTGCAGTAACATCCTCGCAAAGTGTGTCTTGAGTTGTCTCATCCAAGTGCAAAGCAACCGTATAGCATTTCATTCGCGGTTGTAAGCAATAAATCTTGCAAACAAAAACTCAAAAAAACAAAATGTAAAGTGAAATAAAAATAAACCGACAAACTAGGAATGTCCTTTTACAAATAAAATATTATTGGATTGACCCTGCCTGAATGGAGATTGAGTACAGGCAGGACCCTTCCAAATCTGCAATTAATAATACGGACAATCCCCACACTAGACACAAACCAAAACATAAAAGAAAAATAAAATAAGCAAGAATTTACAAACTGTACAACTTGGGCAAATCCCAAGTACGCTCTATTCTTTTCAAAATATATCTGGTGGCTCCCGTTTGCAATCCTTGGCAACCTGATAAGCTAAATTCCTAGCAGTGTGATCCATCACCTCTCCTATACTTTGACCGCCTCCCCATCTAGTCCACCAAACAAAAGCCGCCTCCAAACCAACACCGTACTGTGGTCGTTTTCGTGGATCTCGCACCTCTTTTGTTCTAATTTTGTCTCGTTCATAGTCTAGGTGCACATTAATAGATTTAACCTCCTCTTTCGGCTCCTCATAAGATTTCTGCCGAACTCCAAACACAATCTCCTCATCACCTACCCGTAGCCTCAGTTTTCCTTCACCCATGTCAACTAGTGCTCTCGATGTGGCCAAGAATGGTCGACCTAAAATGAACGGCACTGTGTCGTCCTCTTTCATGTCTAGCACCACAAAGTCAACTGGGAACACAAATTTGTCTACTTTCACTAACAAGTTCTCCAATATGCCCCTAGGAATTTTCACAGATTTGTCAGCTAGCTGAATACACATCCTAGTTGGCTTCAACTCTCCAAGATTAAGCTTTAAGAATAGAGAGTAGGGCATCAAGTTTATGCTAGCACCTAGGTCGGCTAGCGCATTTCGGGGAGTGAGGTGGCCGATCAAACAGGGAATGGTGAAACTTCCTGGATCGGTCATTTTCTGAGGAAGTGTATTCTGCACGACAGCAGAGCACTCCTCAGAAAGAGTAACGGTGGAGAGCTCCTCAAGTTTCTTTTTATTAGTCAGCAGATCTTTAAGAAACTTGGTATATTTTGGCATTTTGGAAAGAGCCTCTATGAATGGGAGGTTAACGTGGAGTTTCTTCAACATGTCCACGAACTTAGCATATAGCTCAGAATCATCAACACGCACTAGACGACCAGGGAATGGTGGCTTAGGCTTATAAACACGAACTGGACTCTCTTCTCTCTTCTTCTCACTCGACTCACTCGGTTGTGTTGTACTCTTTGAGACTAGCCTAGGTTGCACTTTAGCAGATGGTGTCTCTAACTCAATTTCCTCATCAACCGGTTCTTCATCTTCTCCCGGTGATGGACCAACTACATTCCACCCACTCCTAGTAGTTACTGCCTTAACTTGAGCATGCCTAAATGTAGAAGTACTTGAGTTAGGATTAGGAACAGTGTTACTAGGAAGGGCTCCCTGAGGTCCTTGACTAACCTGATTAGCTAACTCTCCTACTTTGGCCTCTAGGTTCTGGAAAGCAGCATGCTGACCTTTCCTGAAAGTGTCCTGCTCATCAAGTTTTGACTGAATATTACTAAGCATCTGGGACTGCATCTGTAGAATGGTGGTAAGGTCAGACTCAGTACGACTAGTGGGCCCCCCAGAGTTGGGAGCTTGGAACAGATTCTGACGAGGTTGGTATCTAGAAGAGTTACCACCTTGCCAGTTGGAGTTTTGATATCTCCAATTGGAGTTTGAATCAGGGCTATAGTTTTGATAGGGTGGTTCAAGCCACCCGGAATTAAGAGAATCTACCTGTTCCCGACTTTGAACTGAACACTCAGATGTGTTATGACCCCCTCTACATATTTCACACATATCCAACTTCATCTGAAGATCTCTCACTTGCCTAGTTAAATTCTCAATCACCGCAGCCAGACCAGTATCAGGTGCAATCTGATGAACACCTCGGGTAGTAGGAGAGGTGTTACCAGTCATGGGAATGGAATTCCCAATAGTATGCTTTGCTGGTCTCTCAGAATAGGCAAAACTCTCAAACAACTCATTAGCTGCATCAATATCCATTTTTTCCATGAAATTACCCTGTGCAGCTGTATTAAAACAAACTCGAGTCTCAAAAGTGAGGCCATTGTAGAATTTCTCCACAAGGGCCCAGTCAGAAAGACCATGATGAGGGCATCGACTCAGTAGGGTCTGGAAACGCTCCCAAGCCATGTAGTATGGCTCATCAGGATCCATACGGAATGAGTGAATCTGCTCCCTAATGCGGGAATCCTTGGAAGGTGGGTGATATTTTTTTAAGAATTTTCCAAGCATGTCCTCCCAAGTAGCAATGGAACTATTAGGCAGAGTGTCATACCAAGTGGCGGCACGACCAGACAAAGTAAATGGGAAAAGACGCAGATAAATGGCTTCCTTAGTGATGTGGGAAAGATTGAAAGTGTCACAGATACGCACAAATCGGGACAGATGTCCATGAGCATCCTCTTCATCAAGACCATGGAATTGAGTGACATTAATGATAGTGGTTAAGACATGGGATGGGATTTGCCAATTGTTGGCATCAGCAATGGTAGGACGAGTGATGGGAGAACGAATCCCAGTATAGCCCTCAGTAGCAAGAGAGTGTACAGTACGTCTGATGTTCGCATCAGCCATATAGAAGGTAGGAAGTGGAATGGGGTGGGTGGGTGGTTTAGAAGTGGTGAGTTGTGGTGATCCCTGTGAAGAAGTATGTGGCATACACTGAAAGTGCAAACCACGCTGGAGTTACTAATGGATAGCAAATAACCTAAGACTAAAAGCACAAGTAGCACAGATAATCGAAGGTAAATCCAGCAAGCAGTAAACAAGTAAAACAAAGCAAGTAAAATCAAAAAGTGTCAATTAAAAGTCCCCGGCAGCGGCGCCAATAGCACTATGGACTCGTTGAAAAAAATAATAAAACGCTCGTTAATTTGGTCGTTTTTTTTCTCCGTTTTTATATATCACTATGGCACTCGTTGGAAAGATAATAAAACGATCGTTAATTTGGTGTAATTTTTTTCTTCAAAAAATCCCGTATATAAAAGATATTAACGTTTAAAAATTATGGGAGGAAACATGAGAAAGAAAAATCTAATTTTGTTTTTAAATTTTTTTCCTAAAATATGTAAATCTTTTATTTTAAATTCTAAGATATATTTTATTAGGATTTGGTTCAAATGAGAACCTTTCTCCAAATTGAGAACTAGAGAACCATTCTGAGCCACACATTTCTCTAAGGCAAATTTTTTTTTTTTTTTTTTTTTGCAAAAATCGTTGTTTTATATGTAAGGAAAAAAAAATTATTTTTTTTGTATTTTTTTTCAGTATACACATGTGTATAATTGCATTATACACATATGTATAATGCAATATACACATATGTATAACTGAAATATACACATATGTATAGCTGAAAAATGCTATATACACATATGTATAATTGACATATACACATATGTATAAATGAAAAAAAAATAAAAAAAAAATTTCCTTGCATAAAAATGTGCGATTAAAGCAAAAAAAAAAATGTTTTTTTTTGCCTTTATATGAAATGTGTGGCCCAGAATGGTTCTCTCAGTTCTCAAATAGGGGTTGGTTCTCTTAGGATCCCTACCCTATTTTATTATTAGATTTTAATAATAAAAAAAAATTAAACACTTTCACCTCATTATGCCACGTGACACATTCAAGGGAGGGTTGAGGTTACCATTGAATGCCACATCATCTAAGTTCAATTCTTTTATTAATAGTTATAGATTATAGATTATAGATGACCCACTTTTAATTAACTACATACTGTTTATGCAAGATTGCTACTTCTGTAGTGAATGAAAGCCTTAACCGTTAATCGAAATTAACCGATAACCGATATTAACCGACGGTTACGGTTACGGTTAAGGTTATTTGATTAACCGATTAATTGGTTATGGTTATGGTTAAGGGTGTCCCAAAACCAAACATTAACCGAACTGAACCGAATGAATTAAGATATGCTTTTAAAATATATATATATATATATGTCTTTAAAATATACATGTTTAAGGAATCAAACTCTTTATATACATAATAATAATCTATCTATATATATAAAAGAAAACGTATATGCTGACGTGGCGTGCAATGGAGGCCTCAACCTTTCCTTGAGAGTACCACGTGGCATCATAATGGAGAGTTTTTGGTGTTTTTGAATTGTTTCCTTTTTTAATTAAATTGAGTTATTTTAGGAAAAAAGAATTTAAAAATAAATTTAAAATTTTCTCTCTCATATCTCCTCCCATAATTTTTAAACGTTTATATTTTTTATATACGAGATTTTTTAAAGAAAAAAGGTACACCAAATTAATGAGCGTTTTATTATCTTTCAAACGAGTACCATAGTGCTATATAAAAAACGGAGAAAAAATCGAATATTTTTTGTGGGGTTTCGTTCATACAGGAAAAAACACACACAAAGTGTTCATGTTATCACGTAAAATTAGATTTTGTGGGGAATATGAGTTATTACTGATTAGAATACTATGAACATGCAATGATTGAGAGATTTTGTGGTTAGTTAACTTGAGCCGTTTGCAATAGGTTATCACGTAAAATTAGATTTTTCAACCCCAGGACCCTTCCGGGGTAATCAACTAGTTACATATACAAAACTTTTTTAGTAATATAATTAGTTTTAAATGGTTCAAAATAATAACTATTATTTAAAATTAGACTCAATTTATGCTTGTGTATGTCTTTGTGTCTTTATTTTATTTTATAAAAATGACTGTTAACTGTGACAATAATCTTCTAATATGTTAATTTATATTTTAGTTCAAACCTAGATTGGTTAATTAACTGAAACCGAACCATAACCGAGCCTCATAATCGATTAACCGAAACCAAAGTTCAGTTATGGTTATGGTTAATGGTAATAACCGAACAGCCATTTGCACACCCCTAGAATGAACAATAAATATAGCTAATAATCTTGTAGCTGAAGGAAATAAGTAGAGACTACTCGTATGGTTGCTCTAATTTTTATTCAAGTATTAATCGTCTTTACGACAATTCTTTGGTACTTCACAATGCAGCATGTAGTGAAGCGGAAGCCGCATTGTCAAGCTACAATTCTCTTGTTAACACCCCGGCCATCTGCTCGACCAATACGAGCTGTTGCATAAAATTACCTTTGTCGAATAATTTCCAATTTGTTCACTCGGCTGATGTTTATTTTTTATATTAGAAAGGCTTTTGTGGAATAAGTAACCATTGTTACTTAACAGAGCAGGTCTTGCACAATGATTGCTACATCTGTTGGCGTACTCAAATTATGCGCCCTTTGCTTACTTATCGACAACTTTTGTCTCAGGTTGATGGGACTAAATCAGCGCCTCCCATGCTGGTTACATCAAATGACAAAGAGGTTCCCAACCCTGAATATGCCTATCATTTTGCTTAACGCCTCCTTAACCGAGGAAGCCTTAATTACTGTTGGTCTTACTTCTGCTCGTGAAATTTGGTTGGCTTTAGAGAATGCTTTCTGCAATACCTCTATTGAACGAGTACAAAATCTCTCCGGCTTCTTCACAAAGGAGATAAGTCTTTGGCTGATTATGGAAGAGAATTCAAGGCCATTTGTGATCAGTTAAGTGCCATTGGTGGATCCGATGGATTTGTTGCATTGGTTCCTATTTGGTTTAGGTTTGGCATTTGACAGATTTTCTACCCACATGAGGTCTGTCCAGCCAGTTCCAAATCTCGCGGTTCTGGTGACCAAAGCCGAGAGCCATGAATTGTTTATCAAGGCCCTTCATGGACCCACCTCTGATGCTGTTGCTTATTCAGCCCAGTGTCGCCCAAGAACTAATACCAGGTCATCTCAGCCTCGGTCCAACAGGCCTAATCGTGGGATCTTCTAAGGCTCTTGGTTATGGTACTTCTCGGCCCAAAGACCACCCATATGTCAGTTGTGTAGAAAACATGGACACTATACTATGCCAACCGGTGTTATCAGTTGGCTTCTTTTGCATAGTTCAAATCCACACTTCTCAAGTTCATGGAGGCGAGATTTAGCAGCGTTGTTTTCTAACTGCTTGATTAGCTCGTGGGATGCGATATAGCTAGCTTCTGTGTCACCTATGACATCTCATGTATATTAGTATATACATTCGTGCCTCCACCAGGGAACATCACCTTGTTATTCTAACGTAAAAGCATTATTTGAATTCTTTTTATTTGTGATCGTCTTAAAAATGCTCTGATTTCTCAAGTTACTTCTTGTTTCTTTAGTAAACTGGAGTATGCAGAATGGATCTTTATAAGTATTGTTTGTGTTGTTGGTTCCATCAAAAATCCTAAGGTCACACTATTTACAAGACATTTGCACCACATTAGTTCTTCCTCTGTTATTAACTGTAAATTTGTTTAATTTTGGGTGGGATCAAGAGAGTAGACTAATGCAGTAAGATTAATCTGAAGAAATACATGTAATTCGAATTGTAACGATTTACTCAAATTCTGATACAAACCTCCTACTTTACATCTAGATGAGCTGAATTTTATGGGAGTCAAAGGTCCGGTCAAAGTCAAAGTCAAGAGGCTAAATTTAAGGGGCTGAAATTTAGGATTAGTAATTACTTTATTTTCTATTTAAGCAAATTTTCTATTCTAGTTTTGGATGTCTTGTTTAAGTTAATTATAAGTGTCTTTTGTATTGGAGACTAGCCCCTCTCGAATCGGGCCAACTATCTTAGTATTGTTTCAATAAAATCAGCCTTTTATTTTCTGGTTCTATCATTTGGTTCCATTGCCGGGAAACTCCGAGATGATTAATACCCGGAACGGTGCAGTAAAAGGAAGCATCACATTTGATTCAGTTGCTGCTCAGTTGGCTGAAATTGCAGCACGATTAGATGTTATTTTTGAAACGTTGAAGGATGAGGTTGAAGAAATCAAGGTTCAGATGTATGGAAAACCAACCCCCAACAAAGCACCACCATCTGCACCTCTCACACTTAGTCCACCACCAACACCCGCTACATCCTTGATTTCGGCAATAAACACCACCCCAGAACCAGCCTCCAAACCAGTGCCAAAGGAAGGAAAAAGTGCAGCAGCATTAGTAACGTGCAAAACATTGGCAGAAGAACTCACAGAGATGAGATCCCCTACTCCTAGAATTCAGGCGAGGTATTTCGTATCTAGGCTAATTCCTGCTCACAAGGACCCCCCTTATGAGCAAGAAGCCAGATTTCCTCAGCTTCAAACATTGAGCGCAGAACAAAGGGCAAAGTTGAATAGCAGCTTTATTCACTTTGATGAACCAAGCTTTTGTGAATGGATGCGTGGTCGAAGCCAGCTTCATCGTGTTCAAGACCATAGATGGTTCCTTTATTCAGTCGAAGACAGTTACCGTGTCCATGAAACGGGTCAGCCTACAATTGAATGGATGATTGCTTGGCACCAAGTTCCTTTAAACCGACTTGAGGACAAGTCGATTTTCCGGGCTGGTAGTATTGATACAAACCTCCTACTTTACATCTAGATGAGCTGAATTTTATGGGAGTCAAAGGTCCGGTCAAAGTCAAAGTCAAGAGGCTAAATTTAAGGGGCTGAAATTTAGAATTAGTAATTACTTTATTTTCTATTTAAGCAAATTTTCTATTCTAGTTTTGGATGTCTTGTTTAATTTAATTATAAGTGTCTTTTGTATTGGAGACTAGCCCCTCTCGAATCGGGCCAACTATCTTAGTATTGTTTCAATAAAATCAGCCTTTTATTTTCTGGTTCTATCAAATTCCTTCATGTTAAATAATCCAACATTTGCACAGAAATTTAATCAAAGGAAATAGGAATTCCAACTTTTAAACAAAATAAGCCTTTTAAATATTTGTTTTTCACAACTACTGCATTCATCATTCATACTGATTAATGTTGAACTACACAAAGCTGATAGGATCATAACGGCTTAGCTTATTCCACCGCGAATGACTAAGCTCGTGGCTTTTGAAACTCGTCATCTGATCCCTCATAATCACATTCCAGCTTCACGATTCCACCGGAATTCGACACAAAGTAACCTTCCTAACTTTGAGCTTCCAACTGGACTGTTCCATCATCACCATTGACCATATAGAAAATTGAATTCCATGTAACAAAACAACTGTCAATGCCCAACCTTTGTTCTCTTCCTTGGTATATAAGAAATGAACCAGGAAGGCTGTACGGGTCTAACATGACGCCCTGTGAATTGGTGTCTTTTTGTTTTGTGGATAGTCTGAAGGTTGCGAATACACAGACAGGGACTTTCTGCATTGTTATGGTGTTGGTGACGTGTGAGAGGGCTAAAGTTGAATAACTTGAATCCTGAGAAAGTGATATTAACTGGGAAATGAAATCTACGAGAATTGGAACGATCCAATCCAAAAGTGAAGTTGATGAGCTCGGTTGCAAGTCAAACTCGCCAACAGCCAATCCAACGAGCAGATACGGGCCATATAAAATTGCATAGAGGAAAGCATATTCGGGCTGATCATCTGAATAAGATTGATTCAAAAGTGAGCTTTGAGCATAATCAGGGGTGTAAACAAGCTGAGCCCTTCATACCAAGCTTGACTATGCTTGAGAGCCAAAAAAAAAAGCTTATTATTTATAAAAATATAATAATTCTTATTTCTCATAACAAGTATATAATTACATAATAAATATTAATATATTGTTGTTAAAGAAATAATTAAATAATAAGAATAATTTTATTTGTATATGATAAATAAAAATCTTAAAAAAAAAAATAACAAGTTGAGCTTACTGAAGTTAAATGTTCTAAGTTAAAGCGTGGGCAAGCTCGGGCTCAGCTTGGTGACTCGTTTACACCCCTAACTGCAGTCTATTGGAAAACACTGTAATATAAAAATGTAAAGATTATACCTTGGATAGCTTCCATCCTAAGAGTTATTGGCAGATCAAGGTTAATTATGTCATTTGAACTCCATTGTTTTGAGACTGATAGGAAAGTAATTGCACAGAACAGAGCTAACGAAACCCCTGCAGTGGAGACTAGAGGATTGTTTGAGTTTTTGTTTTTGATTCAAAGAATTATACCTGGAGCTGTTATAGGAATAGGTTGGCCGTTAAGTAATGCTTTTGCATTTGAAGTTGTCCAAAATGGTATTCTAAACTTCAAGGTAGATGAAGCTCGTTTCTGTAGTGTGTTTTCTAAAAATAATATTGTTACGATAATAATATAATTGTTTGAATAAAATGTTGTAGGCGGTTATACATGTTAGAAATGAACTTCGACAAGCCAAATCAACCAGTGTAAGTACAAATGTTTCTAGTTGTGTTTGCAAATTCAACTTTGCAGTTTTCCTCCATAAAGAAACAAATATCAAACAAATGTTACAAAAATCTTATCCATTCCTTGGTTTAAAAGTCATAACTCTAATATACCAACACCATGTCAGAGGGTCCACTGTAGGATCGATTTCGGACAACCCGACAACCACGAGCTTGATTGTTTAAAGTGCGGAATCCACTAAACAATGTTCGGATAACAAAAACGACAACAAACAATGATAAACGAGATATCAAATACACACGAATACGGTTAAAAGGTTGTTCTTGTATTGAAAACAGAGCTCGGGTGTTACAAAACAATTACAGACCTGAAAACTTAGGGCAGGGTGTTTAGGAATGTGTGATGTGATAGCTGAAATGATTAGGGCAATGATTGGAGGTATTTATACCTCTCCTAGTCTTCCAGGGCCCAAGGGGCTACTAGGAACTTAACTAACGATTAAGAAGGGCGACTAGCAAGCTAGTCGTCTTGAGACCCAGGCGACTAGCAAGGCTAGTCGCCCAGATGGTCGTAGTCGCTAGTTACAAACTCAGCCCAGAAACCATTCTAAACACATCCAAGCACCCATACAAACACCAAAACGTCACCTATACTAGGCTAGGGACATATTGTACTAACATCCACAAATGAAATTTTGAAATGAGGATGACGAAAAGGGTAGTAGTAATTAACTAGATATCAAAACTGATGTGGACATAGAAATGTTAGTATGGTATGGTATGGAATGTATACCTTCTTTGAAGAGATCATAACCGTCACTCGAAGGTGTGGAGAATCCCATGACGGAGTAAGAAAGGCCCGCCTGGATTTCCAGTCAACTAAGCTTGACATGTACTAAATGATGTAAAGCTCTTGACTGTTTCCTGCTTCTTTAAAGTATATTGAATCACTCATTTTTGAAAATGATTCGATCCCTAAAAAAGAATGATAATATGTTAAACAGATGCTTTTCATGTGAGTGGGGCCAACAAATTAGAAATTTCAAACCTGTTCCATAACAGCACCAGAAAGAATTAAACTTTGAACCCCATTTATGATATCCTGTAGCTTTTGATGATCCTGGAGCTAATGGCAGCATATATATATATCATCACTCCTGGTTCATTCCCTCTTTGAATGCTTAGGACACCATTAGTTAAAGCTCGTTCATAATAATCTGCATATGCCATTTCTTTAGTCCATCTAAACAAGTTACGGGAGACTGTTACTAATTAATAACGACATATCAAATAATCAAATGGATCCTGTAAAGACAATAACGCGTAGATTAGTAATTTTAACTTGGAAATCTTCTCATATAAATGTTGCAATTTTAGCATGAAATTCCAAACTATCATAACAACATTATATAATTAAACTACAATATCAACAAACACCTTTAGCATGTTGTAGGTAGTAGACGATTCTTCATTCTCTGTGTGTAAGGTGCATGCGAGTCTCTTCAGTTCTGACCTGAGAACACCAACAATATTTGCTAGATAAAAGGTCAAAAGCATATATAATTGATTAACCAAAATGAATTTCAATCAAATGCTATATATAGGAATATTATATTTCTACCAGAACTCATGGACTGATGTGCTTCCTGTAGAATAAATATGGGAAGAATTGACAATATCCATGAAAAATGTTCCAATTTCCTGGAAACCAAATCATATAAAAGCATTCGGATAAAATATAAGGAAGAGGGCCATTCTTTTCTATGAATTCATATCACGAGTAACGTCGTACAGCCTTTGATCTCCGATAACAATTGGAATATGTGTATTGGCATGATAACCAGATATATCATCGGCCTACATGTGGTTGCAAATAAGATAGACATATATAACACGTGCAGAGAAGAAAAAAAACACTTAACACACATTCAACACAAAACACATTCATCAACCCAAAACCATAAAGGCCCTATAAATTAGATGTACACACATTATCACCAAAGAAGCATATTATATAATCATGAGAAGTACACAAGACAGACGTACAGCTAGCAAATAAGAATTCAAAAGTCCATAATTATAATAATCCATAAACAAAATAATAATAATAAGCATAATAATAATAATAATAATAAAGATAAGTGAAGGAGCTAGGGAAGCAGCATAATCCATATTTAATTTGTTGGAGATTGCTGGCTCTCTCTTATTGGCTTCATTCAATTTCCTCATCATCTGGTAGTAGATCATCATCATCATCGGTGGAGACGACGGCGCAATACTTCTGCATAAGCATAAGCCTTGCGCCGCATCTTAAATGTCTCCATCATTTGCTTGTACTGTTCATCCTCCGTTAGTTTACTTTCCTCAACTGGGTATGGGCAAGGAAGAGGACACCATTCACGATGAATACCTTTTTCTGCACATAACGCCTCCATAGCGTGATTCTTGAACTCTGTACCGTTATCGCTTCTGATCCTACGGATCTTTAGCTGATATATATTTTCCAGTTAGTAAACAGATTCTTCAAGTAATCAAAAGTTTCACTCTTGTGCTTCATGCACACAACCCAAGAAAATCTAGAATAATCATCCGTAACCACTAAGCAGTATGAGTCACCGTTCTTGCTCTTTCGATTGACTGGGCCAAACAGGTCCATGTGCAGTCGTTCAAGTGGTAGACTAACTGAGTTTGTCTTCTTAGGCTTGTGAGACTTTCTTTTCTGCTTCCCTTTCTTACATGAGACACAGACGTCGTTTAAATGAAAATTCTTAACAGAAACACCTTCCACCAGTTGATTCTGGACCAGATGGTTCATTTTCCTCAAGTGGATGTGCCCCATTCGTCTGTGCCACATTATCGATTCCTTCTCTGTCGCCTTTGACAGAAAACAAGTGACCTGATCTTTCGCTGTCATTGCTCGGCTCATGTCCAGGACGTATAAGTTGTTGACCCTGGGAGCTGAGATCATGACCCACTCTTTCGGTATTTTGAATCCAGGCTTCAGAATGAAACATGCATTGTCATCAAAGAACACAGTGAACTTCTTGTCACATATCTGCGAAACGCTCAGCAAGTTGTGGTCTATCTGTTTGACAAAGCTTATCCTTTCAAAGCTTACAATGCCGTTTCTCATACTTCCTTCTTTTGTAATATAACCCCCTTTATTACCAGCAAAGGCAACATACCCCCCGTTGATATTCTTTATGTCAAAAAGCAGGGATAAATCGCCTGTCATGTGCCCTGAAGCTCCACTATCAACAATCCATAGGCTGCTGATAAGGCCCTGTGGAACTCCCTGCACAAACATTCAAAGTTCAGTGGTTAAGGGGGACCCAAGCCTTCACGGTGTTGGGTCTACCATCTTCATCTAACATCGGAAAGTCAACCCATCTTCCATTTGGTGTTGGCGTTGTTTCCGATGGTACAGCAGTGCTTTCTCCAGCAGATGATTCTCCTCCTTTGGTTGGTGACTTGGGTCTCCAAATCTGTTCAGGTTTCTTTGGCTTGGGCTTCTTCTTCGCCTGTGGGCTAGAAGGTCCAGCCTTGGATTCCTTTGGAGGAACAGATTTTGGATCCACTTCAGAATTAACTGTTCGTGGAGCAGCTTTGGGGTTGCCCTGCGGTTTAGCTGCAGCCTTTGCTGGTGGCTTAGGCGCTGCTTCACCTTTGGAGGAACAGTGCTCCCCCTCAGCTGTGGACCCCTACCATCAACTGGCTTTTGGTTCATAGCAATCTTGTTGCGGTTATCATAAACGACCTGCTTTCCCTTTTGTTTCTCTGAGAGTTTAGGGGAAACAGGTTGCTTGGATTTGCTAGAGCTGGGAGAATCATCCACCTTGATTCTTTCTCGTCTCAATTCAGGGCACGCAGCAACTAAATGCCCACGTTCCCCGCACTTGTGACAGGATCTATATTCTTCAAATCTAGGAGATTCGGGTTTGGTCTCTTTTTTGTTCCTTTTGTTAGATGGGCCGGCAAATGAGTTTTTGTGTTTTAGATCCTCAAGACATCTTCTTTGCTGATCGACTTGAGGATCGTCGTTTCTTTCAGTGCCGCTCGATCTAATGAACTCAGTTACGTGCTTCTTCGGACTTTTTCTTTGAGCCTGATTTTGAGGATTAACGGTGTTCGACTTTTGATTTTTCTTGTTATTTTCATTAGGCTGATTACCCTGATCCTTTCTACCCTTACCCTCAAGACATCTTCTTTGCTGATCGACTTGAGGATCGTCGTTTCTTTCAGTGCCGCTCGATCTAATAAACTCAGTTAGATCCTCAAGACATCTTTTTGTGTTTTAGATCCTCAAGACATCTTCTTTGCTGATCGACTTGAGGATCGTCGTTTCTTTCAGTGCCGCTCGATCTAATGAACTCAGTTACGTGCTTCTTCGGACTTTTTCTTTGAGCCTGATTTTGAGGATTAACGGTGTTCGACTTTTGATTTTTCTTGTTATTTTCATTAGGCCGATTACCCTGATCCTTTCTACCCTTACCCTTACCCTTCCTTTTATTCCAGGTTTCCTTTTCTACAGTAATGACAGATTCTTGCCAAATTTTGGCAACAAGATCAGGGGCGATACATCTGAGAGGGACTTCCTCATCAGCATGCACCCTTTCAGACCCTTTTAATTTATAAAACACCTTAATCCTCCTACCATCCTCGGTTTGCACTTTCGGTTCCAGTTCACTCAAGGTTTCAGTGGTAATGATATGATTCTCAAGAAGAACATCTTTAGTTTTGACCGGTGCATACCTAGGAGGTTCATCGAGCTCATCATCCGAAGTGTCAGTGTCATAAACACTGATATCATCAGCTTTCTCACACAGATTGATAGCTTTAGCAGGAGTAGCAGCCTTAGTGACCTCAGCAGGTTTAGCTGCTTCAGTAACCTTGGCCGCCTCTGCAGCTTTTGCTGCCTCAGCTGCCACGTCCACAAGTTCCTCCTTCGGCAAGACATCAAAATTATGATTTTCGAATCTCACCGGAGGTGGACATTGAGAGTATTTGGGACTGGTGGAGAAGCCTTCCTTGTCAGAGTGTTCTACTATGTGATCAAGGACATACTTGCAGTTTAAATAACTCTCAAGTTTCTTCCTGATCTTTTCATAGTCACAGTTAACAATGGCCAATTGCTTCTTAGTGTCTTCGACCTCATTGATGTAATTATTTATAGCAATTTGTTTGTTAGCTAAGGTTTTTGACAGTTCGGAAACATCCTTTTTATAATTTTCAATTGTACTAAGAAAATTTTTCTCCTTTTGTCTCAAGGAATCAATTGACCTTTGTAATGGACCAACATCAGTTTTTAAATTCAGATTTTCTTCAGTTAATTCTTTAATTCTGAATTTTAACTGATTACACTCTACACAATCTAATTTTGAATCAGAAGAAGAACTTACCTTGTTCGACGATTCAGTAATGGCCATCAATGCATAATGAGCTGCTGTCTTCTGAGCTCCAAAGAATTCGCCGTAGTTCTTCTCTGTGCAGTCAGCATCCACAATAAACGATCTTTTACCGATCAATGCATCTGCTTCAGCTAACAGATCCTCCAAATCTTCTCCACTATCAGAATCGCACTCCGAGTCACAGTCAGTCGCTTCGGTTTCAGAAGTGATGATGTCAGACTGACTCGAAGTTTCTTCAACTTCGGCTGGTGCTTCAGACGCTTGTTGAGCAAAACAGGCTGCACCACCTTGAGGAGCTTCTTCTCCAGTGATCAGATGGTTCCAGTTATAGCCTTCATCAGCTTGCATAACCATGGCTTGACCTTGATTGTTGTTTGCAGGCGGCCTCTGGTTCTGATTCTGGTTGTTGACTGGGACAATAGCACGCTCAGTATTAGGTTGAGCCTGAGCTTGCTGTCTCTGATTCTGATTCGCTCTGTTGTTGTTGAAGGGATTCTGATGTCCTTGCTGCTTAGGTCGGTCACATTCCCTTGCAAAATGCCCTTTTGTGCCACAGTTGTAGCATGTGACCTTTGTTTTGTCGAACCCAAACTTGGTGTTGTTATTGATCAAGACATCTCTCCTTCCCGTCCTGTCCATGTATTCCTTTGCCCTTCTCACCACGCTTGCGAAGTGCCATTGTATGTCTATCAGATCCATGTCATCCTTATCAATCTGCGAGTAATCCTCCTGTGTAAGATGAGGATTCCCGATCTGTCCAGCAACCAGTCCACTATAGGAGTTTACCAAGGTCGACAGTAGAGCCATATGTTCTTGAGCTAGCTCTACAGTCACCTTTTCTAAACCCGCGATGTTCAGCTGCTCTGGGACTGTATTGGTCCGATAGCCACCTTGATTAGAAGTAGAAGCACCTCCATATCCACCATAACTTGTAGTTGGAGTCCCGCCAAAACCTGAAGAAGAAGGTCCACTAAAGTTTGCAGTTGCCTGCGCTGGTGCTGCAAGATGAGAAAACGGGTTAACACCAAACTGGTTAGTATTAAAATTCAAAGGATACGGGTTTGGTCCAAAAGGATATGTAGGAGGAGGAACATCAGCTGGGGGACCATAATTGTCGAAAGCATAAACTGGGTCCGGGTTAACCACAAAAGCAGTTTGTGGTTTAGTGCCACCCACACTGGTGTCCTGAAGAGGATTCCCATAATAGATGCTGGGATTCTGTGGAATGAGCGCCTTGTTTGCTCTCCTGATTTCCTCTATCTCCTTGTTCTCCAGCTTGGTAATGAACTCGTTGATGGAGAGAGTCTGATATGCATTGCTTGACTTTAGAATATCCAACCATTGATGCCAGTGAGGAGGTAGCGCCTCAGCAAATCTTTCTACAAGGTCCGCAGATGAATATAAGACCCCGTACTGATACATTTCAGACATCAGATGGTAGTATCTAGCAGTCAAGTCCCTCAGAGATTCGTTCCCAATAGCATTGAAGTTCTCGAACTCCTTCTTGAGTTGATCCATTTTAACCATTCGCGTCTTCAGATTACCCTCATTTCGCTCAGCCAGTGCTAACCAAAGCATCTGTGATGTTGTGCACTGAGCGAATTGATGAAGGATATCCTTGGGAAGAGCTTGCTTCAATGCGCCATCGCCTTCTTCTCATAATTATACTTCTTCCTCTGATCTTCATTCATGTCTTCAATTGAGATCGGAGTTGTGGAGTTCTCAACCATAGGCCTACTATACCCAGTCTCTATCGCTGACCATACGAGACCATCAATACCCTCAACATACGTTTGAAATCTGCCTTTCCAACCATGGTAGTCTGACATGTATTGCAATTTCGGCGCCCTATTCGAACTACCCGTCTCTAAGTCACTCATGAGAACGGAAGACAGATGATTCGTCTGTGAGTTTGCAGCAGCCGCGAGTGCCCAAGGATTCGCGTTCATCGCTTGTTGTTGAGCCGCTAGCGCCCACGGATTGATTCCGGCAACATTCGCTTGCATCTGCGCTTGTTGCATCCGTTGCGCGTTTCGCTCGGCTGAGTATTGCCAAGGATTTGTGGGTACGTTCGCTTGATTGTTCAATTGTTGGTTATTATGTTGCCTTGGTTGGTTTAGATGACCCCACGGGTTTGCCATATGTTAATATTTGTCAAAAGTCCGATACTTAGTCAAATTTTTCAGTTTCAGGTCCTTTTAGGCGAATAGGAACTCTATTTGTGTGATTATAGGCGATTAGGGTGTAAATGCTAGTGTATGGAGACCTTTCACGCGAGTAGGAGCTATACCACACCTAATTTAGGCGAGTAGGCCTCTACTCGCTAGATGTATAGGCGATTAGAGGCTAAATGCTTGAAGGCACCTTGTAATCGCCTAAGTAAGAGGCGATTAGGAAGTATATGTGGGATAGGAGTTGTACTCGCCTAAATGATAGGCGAATAGTACCCTATTCGCTTGATATCTCTTGTATTCGCCTATATATAGGCGATTAGGGTTTCCTAAATGCTAGAATGTCTGCGTAATCGCTAGATCTGATCTGTAACCCCACTTTTGCTCAAAAACAGCCGTTTTTGCCTCAAAATCTTATCTAAAACAATGTGTTTATACCCCAAATGATTGGAAAAGTTTCCAAAACACTTTTAGAACAAAACCTAATCAAAAACACACGTTTTAATCCATAAACACACACCAAGAATTTGAAAATAAGGTTTTTATCAAAAACTCAAAGTTTCAAACTTCAAAACAGGTTTTTGCTTAAAAATCACAACTTTCCCATAAAAACCTACCTGTTTTTGCTCGTTTTTGCTATCAAAACACTCGTGATAAGAGCCTCGGCTCTGATACCACTTGTAGGATCGACTAACGTGTTACCCGACAATCACGAGCTTGATATTTAGAGTGCGGAATCCTCTAAATATGTTCTAATAACATAAACAAAGATGAAACAATGATAAACGAGTAATCACAACACACACACGGGTCAAAAGATTATAGATTAATCACTAAAACAGAGCTCGAGTGTTTACAGAGATCAAATCAGACCTTACAGACCATGGGAGGGTGTTTGGAGAGTGTGTGAGGCAAGAACTAATGATTAGGGCAATGATTGGGACTATTTATACCTCCCATACTCGTACAGACCCCTTTAGGCGAGTAGGAAGCTATCACACATGAACAACTAGCGAGTAGGGCCTATCACACTAGTATATTCAGGCGAGTAGGACCTATCACACATGTAACTATAGGCGAGTAGGGCCTATCACACATGTAACTATAGGCGAGTAGGGCTATCACACATCAAGACTGATGTGGTATAGGCCGTAAATGCCTAAAGCCACTCCGTACTCTCTTGAAGTGTCCCAAACGCCCCGAAACGCGTATCAACATCTCCAAACACCCCGTGACACGTCCAATCAACATATATACTAGCCTAGGGACATCATGCACTTACACTAATCACGTCTGTTCATATCCCGGAGTCCCGAAGATCGATCCGATCATCTGTTCCATCTTAACCTTGCTTGTTTATGGTTTGATTTCTTGAATCATTTCATAAGTTTTTGGTAGGTTCAAGTGTTGGTTGACTATTATATTCGTCTATGTATTAAGAACGAATCAATAAGCACTTTGTGCTAAAACAGTACTTAACTTGTTTCTTGTTAAACATGTTTATGTTATTTTTGGATGAATGAACCATTTAGCTCGATGGTCATGTTTAAATCTTCATGATTTGTATGCAAACAATCATGTTGTTGTTGTAGTCTCGTTTGATATTGTTGTGCCTTTGATGATTAGCAAAGTGTGGGTTAGATATGGTTAAAAACTCCTAGTTTATGCTTTGTTAACAAATTAATAACTTGTTAGTAACTTTGTGCCACGAAACTGTAACCGGGTATTAGTTTAGTAAAAGGTAGTTTTAATAATAATCGAGAGTATTGACTTACACGTAAAATAGCTTTAATTGGCTAAATGGTGTTATTGTGCGTCTTTGTCATTATTAATGATCTTTGTTTAGAGATTTTTGTTGAAATCGCTTTCCTAGTAGATTTATGTTCAAAGTGTGCAAGATGAGATTGATTGTGTATGAATCTAATTTATGCTCGTTGTTGTGGCTATATTTTGTTTATCGGTGTAGCTTTCTTGATTGAATGAGTTGAGGAGTCCCGAAAGGTGATACTAACCAATCTTTAAGGATTTAGTTGAGTGCATCTGTTTATGACACTCGCTTATGACCGCATTTATGACACTGTTTTGCGTGTCATCTGTTTACGACACTATGCGTGTCATCTTTTTTGACCAAAAAATAAAAAAAATTATAAAATTACTGATTTATTATGGATTCATATATGTATGTATGTGTCTGTATGTGTGTATGTATATATATATATTTCAATAAATCTGTTTCAAAATCAAATACATATATTGATATGGGTCATAATAAAAATCTTCGTGACATAAATTTAAAACATTGTCTCGATAGTACATAAAAACAAAAAGACCACCTTATTCACCAAATCAAGGGCTTTCGAGGCTAATCTTTCAAACCACTAGATAAGTCTTAAGGCATAACTGTGTTGTGTGATCTTCAGCAACAAATTGACAAGCCTCCAAATGTGAAGTTGTTGGTAACTTAAGTACAACAAACAATAAAACATAAGTTCCAACACTAAAATTGAAACGGTACAAATTTTGACACTAATAAGACTAAATGGTGTGCAAGCATGGAGATGGTTCGGGGAGGTGAGATGGCTTCGGCCCGGACATTGAACACCCCCCCCCCCCTCCCCTGATTTTTTCTCAGTGAAACCGGGGAATTTTGCCCGTTGGTACCGAAGCCAGCTATTGGCTGGATTTTTTGAACGTTGGAAGGTGGCCCCCACCAATTTAAAATATAGCCATTTAAAATTAAAAAAAAAATTAACCATTTACCTATATATAAAATCTCCTCCATATTCTTCCATACCCTACATTTTCACACATTATTTTTTAAACACAACCATATTTTTTACACACAACCATATTTTCATCCACCAAATTTATAAAAATCCAATTTGTTATACCATGAGTTTGTCGGAAGAGGAACAAAACGCGATAAACTTCTACGTTTGTGCGATGATGGAAACGGCAAAAATTCTAGCCGAGGTGGAAGACGAAAGCGATAGTGAAGCGTCTTCGGTACCATTGACACGGAGCGCGGCGCTTGATAGAGATCGTGAGGGTATGTTTTATTTTTTGTTAAAATGTTTTATTTTTTTAATATGTTTTATATTTTTTATAACATCTTTGAAAAAAAAATTATAAATCTAATTTATATTTTTTAAAGGTGCACATGAACGTTTGGTGGCCGACTATTTTGATGAAGACTGTGTTTACACTGACGAACAATTTAAGCGTCGTTTCCGAATGAGTAGAAGATTGTTCAAACGAATTGCCGATGATTTAGCTAATTACGATGAATTTTTTACACTAAGATACGATGATAGAGGGAAACGGGGTTTTACGACCCTACAAAAATGCACGTCTGCAATTCGTCAATTAGCATACGGCACTGCTAGTGATTCATGGGATGAGTATTTAAGGATGTCTGATAGAATGAATCGGGAATGTTTGTACCAGTTTTGCAAAGATATCGTGAAGTTATATAGCAAGGTTTATATGCGTACGCCAAGAAAAAGCGACATCGAAAAGCTCTACGTGCACCATGTAGAGAAACACGGCTTTCCTGGCATGCTAGGAAGTCTTGATTGTACGCATTGGCCATGGCGTAATTGCCCCACCGCATGGAAAGGTCAATTTACTCCGGGTGACGTGGGAGAACCATCCATTATTCTTGAAACCGCTTGCTCACAAGATCTATGGATTTGGCATGCTTTCTTTGGCGTTGCAGGTTCTTGTAACGATTTAAATGTTCTTGCAAGATCTCAGATTTTTGACCCCATGATTAATGGCACCGGCCCGGATGATTCTTTTTGGCTCAATGGCGTAAAATATAAGCATGGGTATTATTTATGTGACGGCATATACCCAAGCTGGGCGTCTATTGTGAAGACAATACTGAATTCTTCAGATGACAAAAGGAAAAAGTTTGCGAAGTGCCAAAAAGCAGCAAGGAAAGACGTCGAACGATTATATGGTGTGATCAAGGCGAAGTGGCATATAATAGAACGACTAGCACGTGCATTCCATCCACAAAGATTGAGATACATTATGTACGTGTGTTTGATACTTCATAACATGATAATTGAAGACGAAGGTCGTGCGATATGCATTTACGATCCGAATGAGGTTGAAGAAGTGCACGAGCCAGTTGAGTTGACGAGGGACAACAAGAATCAAACACGTGGGCGTTACGCGATACTACTATGAATGGAAACCTTGTTTCGGATCTCGTCGATCACATTTGGAATAATTTTCGTGTCGACAACAATGACGAGTAGTTTTTTTGGTTTTTTTTAATGAAGTTTACTTTGTAATTTTTATTATTTTGTGAACTTTAGTTTGTATTTTTTTTTATGAAATTTCGTTTTTTATAAATTTTGACGTTTTTTTTATTTATTTTTACGTTTTTTATTTTATTTTAATAAAAAAAATAATTATGAAATATAAATTATATAATTAAATAAAAAAAGAAAAAGAATAAAAAAAGGAAGGGGGAATGGGGGAGTTGGAGGAAACCATTTCCAAAGTTTGGGGGAGAAAATGGGGGAAATGACATGACGCTGATATGGCAGTTGGGGGAGTTGGGGGAAAAGGGGGCACAACATCTATATATATATATATATATATATATATATATATATATATATATATATATATATATATTGCAAAGGGATTAATCCTACATGTCATACTATTATGCAATCTCTCCTTTAAAAGATGCCACATAGGTTGTGATGTGGCAACTCTAAACCAATTAAAAAAAAGAAATAGATATGATTTAACCTAATCTATTATAATCTTTAACCTAATCTATTAAATACTTAGGTGCTGTTTGTTTTTTCTGCAGGAAAAGGTCTGCGGACCACATCTGCAGACATCTGCAGGAGAAGAGGTGGACCAAAGGTCTGCAGTCTGCAAGAAGAAGACTGTTTGTTTGTTAACGTCTGCAGGCTGCTGAAATAAACTTAAATTTAAACAAACTGAGTTTTTACAGCAGTCTGGTGGTAGATGGTGGTGGTGGTGGGTGGACCGTGGTGGTGTGGACCATGGTGGTGGGTGGTGGTGGTGGGTGGTGGTGGTGGACGGTGGTGGTAGTGGTAGTGGACGGTGGTGGGTGGTGGTAGTGGTGGTGGTGGGTGGTGGACGGTGGTGGGTGGTGGTGGACGGTGGTGGTGGTGGGTGGTGGACGGTGGTGGGTGGTGGTGGTGGTGATGGACCGTGGTGGGTGGTGGTGGACCGTGGTGGTGGTGGGTGGTGGGTGTTGGTAGTGGTGGTGGACGGTGATGGGTGGTGGTAGTGGTGGTGGGTGGACGGTGGACGGTGGACGGTGGTAGGTGGTGGTGGTGGGTGGTGGTGGACGGTGGTGGTGGATGGTGGTGGTGGTGGGTGGTGGTAGTGGGTGGTGGTGGTGGTGGACCGTGGTGGTGGACTGTGGTGGTGATGGACGGTGGTGGTGGTGAACGGTGGTGGTGGACGATGCTAGGTGGTGGTGGTGGGTGGGTGACGGTGGTGGTGGTGGTGGTGGACAGTGGTGGGTGGTGGTAGTGGTGGTGGGTGAGGAGAAGAGAAGAGGAGAAGACCTTTGAAGACCTTACAAGACTTTGGTCCAAGTCTGCACCAAGAAGAGGTCAGGAAGAGCTTTTGGAGTGAAATGTCTTCCGAAAAACAAACAGTCTGCCTGCCCCAAACGTCTGCCCGCGTCTGCGCGACGCAGACAAAAGAGGTCAGAAGTGCTTCTGGGAGAAAAACAAACACCACCTTAATCTACTAAATCTAAATATTAAACCTTTATTATTTTATCTCTCGTGTTTCCTCCCATAACTTTTAAACGTTAATATCTTTTATATACGAGATTTTTTAAATAAAAAAATTACACCAAATTAACGAGCGTTTTATTATCTTTACAACGAGTACCATAGTGCTATATAAAAATCGGAGAAAAAAATGACTATTTTTTGTAACTCGACAGGTATTGTGTCAGGTTTGAGATTAATTTAAAAAAATTGTGGGTTTGGGTCGGGTCTGGGATTAGGTGATACCCGACCCGATTACCCGAAACAACATATCCAAATACCCGAACTACATACCCGATATATACCCATGATTTTTTTAACGCATCACATAACCCTTAGACTAATGCGTTCGATATTTCAATAATTAACTTTTTTTTTCTTATTTCATGTTAGTTCTTTTTAGAATGATCGATTACAAACTTCCGAATTCATTTGTAATGGCACTAGATTTATACCCCGGCGCAGAGATTCGTTTTTTTTTTATATTTGAATATGATAACTTATGACAGAGATTTGTTTAAAATAATAATAATAATAATAATAATAATAATAATAATAATATATTTTATTATTTTATATTAGATATTTCAAGCCGGGACGCTCCCGGGATAAAAACTAGTTTAATCTAATATAGGCAGAAAAATAATCAAACATAAAAGCCTCATACCACTACCAAATCTTCGGGAACCTCTTCATTCCCTGTACAAAATCGGAAAAGGAGAAAAGATATAAATTGATTATACCCAAAAATAATATTAATGATACTACGAAAATGTTAATGAGATAAAGTTTGTAAATCATGCCTTTCCCATATAAATACCACAAAAGAGACCAAGAAGCACCCTCGTCAAGTAGCACCTTAGCCTTTTGTCTCATCAGTGAGTAAAGTTCTATTTGAGTCCCTATGGTTTTGTCATATTAACTATTTGAGTCTAATTCTAAAACTTTTAAATCTTTGAGTACCTACGGTTTCCAATTACACCTATTTGAGTCCAATGCTTTAACTCTGTTAGATTTTCTTAGTAATTTTTTTCAAAATGACCAAAATACCCTTAGTATTAAAAACAAAAATTACATATAATATTTTATTATATATATATATATATATATATATATTAAAATTCAAATAGATTTTCTCAATTCCCACCCAACCCTATGTTCTACTCTATTTCTCTCACAATCGACTAACCACCCCAACCTATCTCTGCCAGTCCCGGCAAGGATTTCGGCCACATTTAGTTCACCCAAATCTTGAAGAAGATCGTTCCCCCCCCCCCCTCTCTAAACTCACAACAATAAGATGTTAAATCTATGTTTTTCGCTCTCTCTAAACTTCATGCTCTCTCTTTTTCTATGAACTCCTTATCACTGTCGCCACTAAAACGAGTTATAGATCTGGATGTTTTTTTTCTAGAGAAATGCTTTGAAGGATGCCACAGTGACTGTCGGTGGTGCAGTGTGGTGTGCTGGTGCAGTGATGGTGCATTATAGGTGGTGCATGTGTAGTGGTGCGTTGGTAGTGGTGTGGTGGGGATGGTGAGATAGTCTAGATGAGACAGATAGAGATAGAGAGAGAGATCTAGTTGATATATTTGTGTGTGTATATATATTATAAAAATATATAATAATATTTATAAAATAAGTAAAATTATTTTTAAGTATTACGATGTAGGATTAGCACACTTATATGGATGGATTTATATATTTTTTATTTAATAATAACTGTAAAATTAAAATATATACCAGTGGTATTTTAGTCATTTTAATAAGGTTGACAAAGAAATTTAAACTGAGTTGGTAAATTGGACTCAAATATGTGCAATTTGAGACCTCAGGTGCTCAAAAGGTTAAAAGTTTTGGAATTGGATTCGAGTAGTTAAAACGGCCAAACCACCGGGATTCAAATAGGAATTTACTCCTCATCAGTTTGTCCTCAACAGTTCTGTCTTTCTAACTACAACTGTTACTGTAGACCAGCAAGAAAAAAAAGTTGTCAGCATGCTCATTAAGAGTAATTGTCTCTATTTAGCAAGACCTAAATTCTAGCATTATATTTAGTACGATTTTTTTAGGGTACTGTAAACCAAAATACATGATTTCGACTCCGTTTCCATGAAATATGAATACAAAATTCCATCTTCCCCTAAATGACCAATTTCAGTTTTGGGAGTCGAAGAAATAATTCTACATCATATTTGATACATTATAGATGGCAAAATGAAATTCTCCTTTTCAAAACAGTGTTAAAAGGAAGATAAAAAAATTAATATTTGTTTTAGCTTACAGAGATGGTTCTCCCTTGTCATGAAAGCTGGAACAATTTTCCATCTGGTATTAAGTTGTATCTATTTTTAATGATAAGTTTCTCTTATTTGATTGTAATTGATGGATTATGGAGATGAGCATTTCTCATGAAAAGGAGAGTGTTAGGCATGCAATGGGGAAACTAGCTTTGTTTTCTTTCATTAGAGCAAGTAACACAAAATATGGGAATTCTAGTAACATATGAGACATACTTGATTGACTCAGAAACATTGCGGCATGCTCCTTCAAGTCTTAATATCAAATCAGGAATGGACATCAATCCTGCAATACATAAACTTACTAAGCAATAAGGTACAGAACAGAACTAGAATTGAAAGGGAAATACTATAAGAAAGACCTTAAGAGTAATCATGATTCAAAACTGCTTCCAATTGTTGTTCACTAGACATGTGACACTACCTATCATGTTATGACTTGGAACACATAATCCATACGAAGAGAGAAAATTCATTTCCAAAACAAATAGATGTGTATCATCTCAATTCTCAAGTTATTAGCAACATAATCAAAACAGTTTCTTGTATGTTTGGCTATAAGTAGAGTCTAAACAGGCATTCGGGTACGCGATTTCAATCAACCTAGAGCAGCATAATTAATCAAAATTAGATAAACCACAGATTAACATCGCTTTGGCATAATTCCAAATCCACAGAAATTGAGATGACAAATAATACCTATAACCTGATCAAAGCAAAACAATTACAAAGTCAACATTTGACTTTTAAATCTCATAACTGGCGACTATAGGCTATAGCTTAGAACTCTACATGAACAAAAATTGATGCTAAACATATTACCTCATCACATGAAGCTTTTAACAGTAAATCCTAAATAGAAATTTGGCTTTTATTTTAAGTTTCAAACCAAAAAAGGTCGATATTTCGGTCAAAGTAACACACCTTGGTTCACAACAATACTCTTCTTGTTTCCAAGGATATACAGAGTCTTTTGTTATAGCTTTAACATCACAACCAATATAAAGAGGAACCTGCACTAACTCGAGAGTCTGTTAAAAACCTTCGCTGCACAGGTCTGCAAATGATTCTGATTTGCGCTTAATGTAAATGGGGCGAGCGGTTATATTTGGAGGGAAAGAGAGTATATCTTTTGAAAGTTAGTTATATAAAAAACATAAACTTTCTACACTGAATAATGAAGTGCTCGGCCCCTACTTATACTTTCTGAACCGGCACATACAAACAGACGCGTCCCCTTAAACATAAACATACTTAGGATACAATTATTATCTAACCGGTGTGTCACATAACCGGTATTACTAACCACTAGACTTAGGATATAATATTAATACATGTTTATTATATACATAACATAAGATAAATCAAGTTTATAAAATAAATCTTCTAACATTCTCCCCCTTAAACTTGATTTTTCTTCTTCAATTCTTCATTCGTCACTTGATGATGATCGGCTTCTCTTTTTGGGCAGCATATCTTCATTCTTCCACTTGTTGCCATCACTTGTGCTACCTTCTTCATTGTTGACTTCGACAACCAACTCGCGGCCTTTGTATTTGAGATGGTACCATTCCATCATCTCCAAATATCGGACATACACTAGCCTTAGTGTTGTTGCTAATCTTCTTTGCTTGCCAAACTTGGTAGACCTCTCCCATAACCCATACTCATTGCAACAATCGCCCAATTTTCATCCTTTGTGACTTTTTCATATCCACCAAACACTTGTACTTTAGTGTATAAATCCAATAAACATATTGGATAACCGGTTGTGTCTCGTGGTGGTATAGGGGCTTCGGCCCTTATCTTCAAGAAGTCTTGCATGAACCATTTAACAATTTTCTCAAATTCTAATTCAAACTTGCGTTTGTACCTTTCAACCGTTGTTGTGACATGAAGTAAATCCATGAAAACTAAGCAATCTTGTATGCAAGAACCATTGGTTGGGTACATGATAGGACCTTTCTTCATAATGCCTTCATAATTGTCCTTATCAATAGAGAATTCTTGAAATTGTTTGAACATGTAAGATCTTTCCTTGTCTTCAACACTTAGTGATTCTTTGATGCCTTCAAATCTGACCCGTTTGTTTGAGAACCTCTCTAGTGGTCCTTTTCCATCATTTTCAACAATATTTTCTCTTTCGGGGCATTTAAATGTGAAGTGACTTTCACTATCACAAATTCGGCATAGAATCATCTTTCTTTTTTCTTGTAGGATCGGCCTATGTATGTGACAAGTGTCACCATCGAATTCAACTTTTAGGCCTTCTTGGTTTAATCTTTCTATGCTTAACACATTTTTTCGAAGTGTAGGAACATAATATACATTCTTGATCTTGTGTACTTGTCCTCCACTTGTGATTATCACCGATCCTCTTCCTCTAAAATACTCTCTCCTATATCCGCTTGGTTGGCCTTCTACTCCAAATGATTTGCTAAATATGGCGAATTGATCTTTAAAGCCACATCCATGTTCTTTTCTTGTTAGACTTGCGTGCCACACATCGTCCCATCCCTTTCCTTCCGTTCCTTTTACCATGAATTCTGTTTTGCCCATCTTCTTCGGGCAATTTCTTCTATAATGAAAGGGTTCTTTACATTTACCACAACACATCGCGTGTGGGTATTCGGGGACATCAAATACTTGTTTGTTATACTCCTTCTGCGCCTTCTGCGATCTTCGGTTTCTGTCTACTATATTCTGTGGCGCTGATCCAATATGAAATCTGGAGAAGTTGATGTTCGAAGGGTCCACACACTCCTTCTTAAATTCTGCGATCTTCCTATCGAGAACAATTTGATCCACACGATCTTCTTCATTATATGGAAACATCGGCCTCTTGCCTTTGTCTTCGGGAACTCCGTCGGACTTCTCTTCACTATCGAATAAACCGTAAATCTTCTTATGATCGGGCTCTGATGCCATGTTAAAAACCTTCGCTGCACAGGTCTGCAAATGATTCTGATTTGCGCTTAATGTAAATGGGGCGAGCGGTTATATTTGGAGGGAAAGAGAGTATATCTTTTGAAAGTTAGTTATATAAAAAACATAAACTTTCTACACTGAATAATGAAGTGCTCGGCCCCTACTTATACTTTCTGAAACGGCACATACAAACAGACGCGTCCCCTTAAACATAAACATACTTAGGATACAATTATTATCTAACCGGTGTGTCACATAACCGGTATTACTAACCACTAGACTTACGATATAATATTAACACATGTTTATTATATACATAACATAAGATAAATCAAGTTAATAAAATAAATCTTCTAACAGAGTCGAGATCATAAGTTTACAACACACGTCCCTTCACAAGTTCCTCCTACATACGATTAGACATGTTAATAAATCATATTTCACATATAAAGGAGTATGCCAAGAAGCTTCTGTCGGAATGCATGTCAATCATAAAACAAAACAGCACAATCAATCATCCACAAAAAAAAATTGATTATCGACTCACCTGAGGTTGATCGTTTGTTTCGCATTCTAAAGCCATTGAGGAGGACTATTCTTAACCTCATCGGGCGGCTTCTCTAACTCTTTTAGTTTTGCTAGTTCTTGGTCATACTCACTCAAACACTTTGGACAACAGGGTACCTTTCTGCTCGAATCAAAATTCATCATCGTCGAGAAACTATTTAATGGATTAAGTGATAAACAAAACCACCAAGAACAACATTTGTCCCCATCCTATAATAAACCAAAACAAATTCATATATTTATATCCAAACATAGCTTATCAAATGAATCTAGTCATCTAAATAATAATACAACACACTTGTTCAAAAATTTGAATGCTTTTGTATTTTTGTAGAAAAGTTACCTAGTGAACATGTTTGTTGGTGGTGATCTTGATGTAATTGGTACAACTTATAAATCTCCTATGAAATCGCCTTTAAAGATTTGATATGCAACGGTTGTGATTGACAGCAGAAACATAACTATTAGTTAAAGAGTTAATGGCCAAAATCGTCCCTGAGGTTTGGTCAGTTTTGCTACATCAGTCCAAAATCGAATTTTTTTTACATCTGGGTCCTTCTGTTTTACATTTTGTTGCCAAATTCATCCCTGACACTAAACCCAGTTAACTATTGTCGTTAACTCTGGGAGTATTTTTGTCTTTTTAGCTGCCCTTCTTTTTACATCTAGGTATTTTTGTCTTCCGGGGGTATGAATAACTCTGTTTAAATTGGGTTTTAAAAAGGGGACAGTCAAAAAGACAAAAATACCCACAAAGTTAACAACAATAGTTAACTAGGTTTAGTATCAGGGACAAATTTGGCAACAAAATGTAAAACAGAAGGACCAGATGTAAAAAGTTTCGATTTTGGACTGATGTAGTAAATTAGCCAAACCTCGGGGATGATTTTGGCTATTAACTCATTAGTTAAAACAATATGGCAACACCCTTCAAGCTAACCATGCTAGTTCCTGTTAATCTGTTATCTAATCTCCAAATCTATCACAACCATTTAAATCTGATTTCCATTCAGTTTGGTGTCCTCCGGTGTATTTAATATCATTATCAAACTGGAAACCTTAGTGCACTTCATCGCATGATAAATTACATAGCTTTGTGATATCAATAGACTGCTAGCCAGCACCCAGTCACCCACAAACAGATTGTGCTAGAATAAAAATATGAAAATATGTCTAACTGTAATTAGCATGCAAAGCCTATGTAATTTCAATAGGTCATAAAAACTGAGCTTATTACACATTTATTTACAACAAGAAACACATTCGATAATCTTGGTTTTAAAAAGTGCGCCTGAGGCGTGCCTAGGCGCAACATGACGCAATGCATGGCGCCTTTGAGATCGGCGCCTAAGTAGTTTCCAGGAAGCACAGAAAAAGCACATTGTGCGCCTATCGCTATTTAAAACCAAGCCGATAATTAAAAGACACATTATTCACATATCAACCAAAAAAATTGCAGCGTACACCTGCCAATAATAAAACAAATATATAGCTTACCATTGTTAGCGATATAGTCAAAGGATTCCAAAGCCTAGCTCGGTAGTGTTCCAGTAGATGTTTGGTGATAGCATATGCACCAAATGAACATCAACCCACCTACATAATCCCACTATGCTTTAGCACCATGGACACCTCTAAATAGTCCATTAACATAAATTTTGCTGCTAAATGGCAGTGAATCAACTACTAATTCATAACAATACTCAAATGAAAGAACACAGCCACATCATTTAAAGGCTTTGAATCAACTAGTAATTCATAACCCAACGTAAGAATAATCAAGGAAAATACACAAGTCCCTGGATGTCACACCCCGCCAAGACGAAAACACGGCGATGTGATTCGAAAAGTTTTTAAGCACAAGGTTCAAGCAACACACAAGATTTATATTAAATAGTTACCATCGAAAGATAAACGATGTCATAAATTATTAAAAATATCACAACATTGTCTGAAAATAAGATATTGTCTGGAATCACATGACTCAAATACCAAGATAGAATATGACTGACACAACCAAATCAACGATGGTACCACCGAATGTAAGCTCAAATCCAACTCTCAAGTCTCTGCTCCGCATGATTAGTTACCTAAAAAACATGCATAAAAGATTTGTCAACATAATGTCGGTGAGTTCACAGGTTTTAATGTATTATTTAAAGTGCTCGTGTAATTCGTGTGTGACCAATCATAAGCTAGCTATGATTACTATGCAAACCATGAGTCCCATAACCAAACATCTTGACTGTTGTGCCTCGCGCTATCACACCACGCCAATGGCGGAAACACGTGGCGCAACACTCGAAAGCATATCAAAGTCAAGATTAACACAAACCATATTTAATTAGAAAAGATAATTTCATTAAGATGTTGAAAAAGAGTACCTTGACATAAAATTACACAAAACAACAAACAACAAGTTCAGACATGTGGTTTTTCCGTCTATGCCCCAACTGTTGGACATCAAGAACAAGAATCAAGAATCTATAAGATCATGTATACGATCATATGCAAGAAAAAGAAATTGAGAAACTGTTTTATTAATAATCGGACATAATGGTTCAACCAAAAGTGACTAATGGATATGACCAAAAGTAATTACAAATGAATATAAAGGTTCTATTTATACTAAACGAATGGACATGTCTGTTGACAGTTATTGAAGCAATCGTCGTGTCTGTTTGTATCATTGTTAACTGCCACCGGTTGGAACTTGGCACCAAATAAACTGAATTAACTGTTAAGGGTAATATAGTCTTTTCGCATATGAAGTTCTTGAGTCGCGCCTCCTGTTATTCGAGTTTGCTGCAGCCTCTATTGATTCTTTTGTTTGACCCATTTGCAGCCGAGTATATCGATCATCTTTCTTGTTAATAACTATAAAAGTATAGTTTATAATTCAACACCAACCCAATGGTAAATATAGATGAAACCCCCGACAAGTGTCTGACAATCCCATATTCCACCACACTAGCCCATATCTATTCAGGACTTAGTTACCTAAAAGATATGTTTAAAAAGACGTCAATATATAAAATACTGGTGAGTTCACAGGTTTTAGTTCCATAACAACAACATTTTAAGAACAACAACAACAACATGTGCAGAACAAACACAGCAGTGGCCATTGTAAGGAGTAGCTAGCTCCTACAAAAACTATGACGAGTAATCCCTTGAGCCCATAACCAAACCAAGACTAGAAATGCCCCGCGAGTAAAAGTTGTTTCTCAGTAAATAACAACTTAGTTCAGAATATGTGCACCTCTTGTCTTTACCGGGTTGACGCTATCAACCAGAGGTGGGCCTCGTCAGGCACCAATAGTACTATCCAAATATTCCTTCGGTCTCGATTTCACACACAACACACGAGTAAATGGTTACAGTAGCGAGGACTCACCCCGAGTGGTGTACAACAAACCCAAGTACTCATCATGCCCCATAACACATTTTCACATTTTACAACATTTTGACAAAACATATATTTCCCCCAAAATAAAATCAGTAAAATGGAGTCGTGAAACTCACCTTAGTAACAATGTGCACGCAACAGTAGAGAATAGCTATGGTCCACAGTCAAACACCTACAAGTGTTCTAATCATATAAGACACTAGGTCATTAGTGCGTGTTTTACCGGCAAGTTGTACGCCCAACTCCCAACACCACTATTTACATACAATTCCCCGTTTAATTAAAACATATGTCCTAGGTCCGTTGGTGATGGATTACCCTCGTTATAAGTTTCACATAACTTCTATTTTAATAACCGTTATTTTCAAAGTTAGTTCGTTCGTCGCAGCGAACTCTGATCATTGCCCGATTTCCTAACGTCATGATCTTGTTATTCAATATATATTTACAATATATATTTACTAACTTTAAATAACATTATCCCTGGCTCGACTCACTTTACCGTATAATTATTTTCCCATTAAATAGTTATACTAGGATCTTGTCGGTCGAGATTTCATTTTCAACATTCGACTCGACTCACTTTACCGTAGATTTATTTCCCCATTAAATAAATATACTAGGATCTTGTCGATTCGAGGTTCCATCTCAACATTCGACTCGACTCACTTTACCGTATATTTATTTTCCCATTAAATAAATATACTAGGATCTTGCCGATTCGACAACATATTTTTCTTTGTTAAGTTTGCATACTTAACTTAGTTTTATACATGTAATCGTTATAGATTATGTAACGTTAATTCTCCCACGAATATTTTCCAACACTTAGGAAAGTGTTACACATTTTTCACCCATAAGTAATCTTATATATTTTAGTCCATAAAATATATATTTCCATGTTCACATTCGACGCAATAACATATATATGTATCTTGTATGAAGTTATACAATATATACTTATTCGTCCGATTTACATTTTTGTCCGATAACCCGTTGTAACATAATACGTTCATATCCGATTATTCAAGCTTATATATTTTTTTGCATCTCGAACATTATAAGTTACACATATATATTTTGTAGGAATAATTACTTCTCATTGAAATATTATTTTTCCTACTTTACCGAAATATATATTTACTTATTTTTTTTCATAAATTCCCGACAATATGCTTTACTTGAAACTAATCAACTTTAATTTCTACACATTTCAATCTAGAAGTTTGAAAAGTAACTTTTGTATTTTCACAGCCAAGACTTGGTTATTTTTAACATAAAATGCTCTAACATTTTTATATTTCCATAGATATAAAAATGTTCATTTTTATACAACTTTTACCAAGTCTTTAAATTACCAATATTTGTAATAAAAACCTTAGTTTTTATTTTGATCAACATCTTTGGTAATTTACATTTTTATAAAATCCTATTTTATAAAATATATTTTATACAAAAATACACTTTTGTAAGTCTTATGGATATTTCCATAACAATTCTTGGAAAGTTGCAACTTTTCATGTTCAACGCTAACTTTACGAAAATCACATTTTTAGCCTTAGGTTTCCAAAATGGCATTTTACCCCCTTTAACTTTTAAAGTTACCAAATCGTCACTTTAACTTTTAAAAGTTGCATTTTTATCCCTAGACTTTCAAAAATGACAAGTTTTTCATCAAACCAGTTACTTTAACATATCAACTTTGTCATTTTATATTTTTATTAAGATCCATTATCATCCATGGTCTTTAAATGTCTCATTAGGGATATTAATAGGTGTATTAGTGTGATTAATTCCATATGTCCAACTTTGTGTCCTTTTTATCCATAATCTTTGAAGATGCAGCTTTTATATTTTTCATTTTTCAACTTATCCAACACGATATTTAGTTGTAGATGATTATATTATGATGATCAAGACCGTTTTTAAGTGTATCCAAGTCACTTTTATCAACCATGTCTTAGATCATCCTTATAACATATGTATTTGAACTATTATTAACTACAAAAATAATACAACATCACCACTCAAACCTACGACCCATATACTAGTTTTTAACCATCCATTTTACTCGTGTAAAAACATACAAAATCATATGTTTTAAACATTTGTTTAAACACCAATGTACAACTTGCTTTAAAACACTAAAAAATATAAATTTAAGCAAGAACAAGAATACGATAAAACTTACAACTAGCACGAGGCTAGGAAAGATTCACAAAAACACATGATTTTGGATGGGGTTTAGAGTGTGTTCTTCCAAAAAGGTTAAGCTCCAAGCTTGAAATACACTAAATTTTTGGTTTAATCTAGGATGTTTAGTGAGTTTGAAACATGAAAATGCAATGTGTGTGTGTAGAATACCCTACGGCCAAACACAACAATAAGAAAAAGGTTTTGTGTTTGTAAAATGGTAGGAATGACATGAGGAGATTTATAATATCTACCAAAATACAAATAATGATTTAAAAATCTCATGACCAAGCCAAGACCATAATATTTTGGACAAATCAACAAGTAGAAGAAATATTGGTATGGTGAAGATCTTAGGACTGATTGGTTTGGGTATGGGGTGGGTCCCCCACATTTTTTCCCATGTGCCAATTATGTATTTTATTATAATAGGTTCGGTTCGTTTTCGATCGGTTTCAATTCCAGGATATTTCGGACACTTTATTAGCCTCCAATTATACCTAAACATCGCCTAGTTTAAGTGTTGGTTGGTTGGTTAGGCTTTCGTTGGGTGAAATTATAATTTATACGTGTACCGGGTGCGGTACGCACGCTTTATTAATTACCGAGAGATTTGTATTTGGAGTTTCCATTTATGGTTTTGGAGTTCCAAAACACATAATATTTCATGAAAATACCCTTTATTTTATATCCCGGGTGTTCGGGATCGTTTTCAGTTAATTAATTGTTACCGGGTAATCACCAACGTCCGTTCTGGACAAGTTTGTTCGCACGCGATTTCGCCGTGCTTTTAATTAAACAAATGCATTCCTATGCATCCTATGGGGAATTTGCTATTCTCTAAAGGCTAAATTAATACA
The DNA here is from genome assembly GCA_028751855.1 of Ambrosia trifida. Taxonomy (NCBI): domain Eukaryota; kingdom Viridiplantae; phylum Streptophyta; class Magnoliopsida; order Asterales; family Asteraceae; genus Ambrosia; species Ambrosia trifida. The sequence goes on along the minus strand of CM054123.1, from coordinate 42,087,560 downwards.
AGTAATTTAGATTTGCACTTAATTATTGTTAATTACATATACTAATTATGTACGAAAACGTATCGATTTTTGTCGGATGTCACACGCGCATTGTACAATAAAGACAACGTATATATAGTAGAATACTAACACTCTTTTGCATGTAACCGGTTAGAGCGACTAACCAAGAGTGGGGGTGTCAACCCAATAGATCTATTAAAGTGTTCCATGGCTTTTGATAGCTAATGGTTACAGTGTAAATGTATGTACGAGGACTGATGAGCTCATGAACCAAATGTCTCATGTTCCACATGGTAGCCATGATAGAATAACACACCGAAATGAAATGTACTAAAATGTAGCATATTTATCCCCCAAAATGGAAAACGGTAAAATGGGGCCGTGAAACTCACCTTGCGACTGTAGATCTGGTCCGATAAAGCATTAAAATGGAAGAGCTATTGTCCCGAGTTCCGACAAATGGTACCCTATGATTATCAAGGACATGGTAAATTGTACTTTCTCGTCGTTTATCATACAAGTTATTCACCCGAATTGTGGACCCTTGTGGTAGTTAGATGTGGGCCATGTGCACGTGACAATTATTACCAGGTTCATGTGTACTTTTGTAAAGGTACGGTTTTCAGCGTTTTATTGTGAAAACGTATTTAGAGTGAATCAAAGTGGACCCCACATGTCGTCATAGGTTATGACTTGATCCCAATCTAACACGTGTGGTCGTTTTATAGTAAAACAAGGGTTTTAACATAGGTTTAAGCCTTTTTAAAGTCCAAACTAGTGTTAACACATGTTATGGTCTTTTTAACACATGTTATTATAGAGTAGCCGAATCCTTGGCATGATATGGACTTCAATTCCGATTGTTTAGTGGATCTAAAACGGCTGATCTATGTTTATCAAGGTATAATCAAAACATTACAATGTGTGTTAGTGTGTTTTTATTGAGAACCGATTATAAATATCCTCAAAATATAGCTTAGTCTCGGTTATACAAACAAGTATATGTTTAGCCGTATAATTGACTCCATGTTGCCCCTTGCAACTCGCTTTCTATTTGTATGGACAGTTATGTGTGTGCTCGTGTGTTTTGTTCATATGCATGTGCGTGGTATGTGTATAATTTAGTACCAACATTTTGTAAGTTATGTGATCTAAGCCGATTATTGTTCCAAGGGATTGAGGATCGGGTGAGCCATGGTTAGGTCTGATTTATGTGTAATCCAACAAGTGTTGGAGTGCAAAGTAACTTACCTAGATTTGGATGGTAATGGACCGGTTCCTAGAGGTCCAGTGATCCTTTCTTCAAGCTCGTATCCTCCAATGTAGCTTGTAGATGTTTGGCTTTAGTGTAGGTGCAAAATGGGTTTGGGTTTGGGAGATTCAGTCGATGGGTAGAAAGAAAAGGGACAAGGTGTTGGTTAGTGAGATTGAGAGTGTTGTAAGTGTGATAAAATTCAAGGCAAGACCCACCTTGGCATGTTTCACACCTTGATCCTAGTAACTCTTGATGGTACACTTCCTTTCTAGTGCTATAGTTTGGCAAAGTGATGAGGTTTAGAGCTTCATTGGGGATCGGCCGAAAGAAAGACAAGGGAGATCTTCCTCTTTGGGATTGAACCAAGGCTTAGGATGATGTGAGTCGGCTAATTGAGGCACATAAAGGTATAAGTGAGGTTCCTCTTGTCTTCTAATGACATGCATGTCTAATGAGGATAATGCCATTTAATGCTTGACAAAAGGTTTGGGGTGAGGTGTATTATCGGCCGATAATGAAGGGAAAAAGAGGTGGGATGTTTGTCTTATATAGGAAAGGGACTTATGATAGTTTTGTGGCTTCTTGTCTCTTGGCCGATGAGGTGTCATGCATTTTAGGGAACTTCAAGATCTAATCTTACTTGTCTTGGTAAGTTGTCATTAGCCAAATTAGTATAAGGAATGGACATAAGCAATGATTGTGACAATAAATGGTGGTGTGTTGTTGTTTTTGGCCATGGGGTGTGGACAAGAAGAGATCACTATTTTTTGTTAAGATTACACTTGGGAGATTGATTTGTCATAGATAAAGCTCAATTTGGTATAACTTTGTAGTTGTCATGGTGGTTTCTTATGTTGTAGCTTTCGGCCAAGGTGACAAAGTGGAAAAGAGACTTATTTTGGTTAGTGATACACATACACACACATGCTTGTCGAGTGTATATATATGAGTTGGTTTAACCATAAGTGTGGGCATAGGTGGGTTGTTTGATATAGGATGGATATGGCTTTGTGGATGTATGGTCGATTATACACACATATGGTTCATAGGCATAGTTTACTAGATAGATATGTATGTGTGTATATATATATGTATAGGCGTAGTCATGGCCGAGTATAAATGGATATATGTGGTGTATAGTGTTTTATAAATATCCATTGTCAGTAGTTCTTAGTTGTTGGATATTAACGCATGGTAATGTTTGTGATCATGTAAGACATATACATATGTTATTGAGAAGTTTTCATGTGTTATGGAGTATTCTTGACTTGTGATAACGTATGCTTGTTCTTTGGGAGTGTTATCCTCATGAGGCTTCTTGTAAATTGTTTGGTTTTTAGTGGAATTGTGTAGTTTTTCCACTTGGGCATTGTCGCGTGTATTGTTATTTGTTTGTGTATGGGAAATCGGGTATCTGGTTTCTCTCTGTTGAGCGTGTGATTGGCTTGATTGTTCAATGTCAATTACTTCGTGTAGTCCGGGTGTTGTATGCATAAACGGGTAATCTATTGAGCTTCCTCAATAACTCATGCTTTACTAGACTGGGGGCATAGTGTGTGCAAAATGTCTGATTATGCACATGAAATGACAATAGTAAGTAAAATGTGTACGAATGTTGACCTGGATCGTTGACTGGTGTCGCATTGGAAATTTTAATGAACGTGCAAATAATATTTTTTTCTTAGTGTGTAACTATAAATTCATATAGTACAAATCTTAAATGGATGAAAGCAAACTAAGAATCATCAAAATGAAAGCAAACTAAGAATCATCAAAATGTAAGTGCCAAGATTCAAATGAACCATATGTAATCTTCTAAATACCTAACATATATAAAGCTACCGATACGAAAACCCACCAGTAAACATAATATGTTTGCAATACTTCAATTAACTGCCAGGAATTGAAAAATAAACCCTAAAAATATAATAAAATTACAGATTAACCATAAAGACAGAATATTCACCAAATTAGGGCCTGAACAGCGTGTCTGAACAACAATACGTCAGAACCGTGGGTCCGATTGGGTTCGTCGTTGGTCCGATTGGGTTAGGGTTGAACGACGGGACAGGTATGTAGGGTTAAACGATGACACTGGTTGTTAGTGTCAATCGATGGGACTAGTGTTAGGGTTGAACGACGAGACTTGTGTTAGGGTTAAGTCAGTAAGGGATCGAATGGTTGTTTTGGTTAATCGAGGTGTGCAGACTGAATATGTTGAGAATGGTGTTAGGTACCAGAGTTAGTACTTTAGAGAGGAGAGGCGGGAGAATGAATATGATGAGAGGGAAAACAAATTTTTGGGAAATATATTATGACACACTGAGATGACAAATAATTTCTTAATCTGTCATGCTTTTTATTTATTGACACTAAATTGTTGACACCTTGGGGCAATTACATATATCCCCCTTTAAACTTTATAAATTACATATTTACCCAACACAAAAAATAAATTACATATTTCCCCTTACTAAAAGCTAAAAATATCAAATATACCCATTTCTTTAAAAACATACTAGAGAATGACTATTTTACCCTTATTTATCACATAGTATCTCCCATCTTGACTTAAACCTTGGCAAACCTACTGTGAAAACAAAAATCAGAAACATTGATGAATTCAAACATTGATTCAACCTCTTGTTTGTCTGTTACCAAATCAAATGCAAATAAGCATCATGAAAAGTTATTATGCCAAAAATCAAATTCCACGTGTTGTGTAAGTATACAAACAACCACCAAACCTAAATCAAATACAAACATACATAATTTAAACCTTGATTTTCCCCCACCATGTTATCTGCTATAAATATGGATATAATCATAAAACAATCGAATGTCATTTATATAAATTAGTATATATTTTGTTCCCCAAATTAGGTTCTACAAACCAATGAACATTGCAAATGAAAAAAAAACGCATCAGGGAGAGTCGTCAACCGGACAAGCGTATTCTGTCACGGTTTACGAACGTGATGATTCTTATCACCGGGTAGAAGCTAACCGGTAAGGATTCTTGTTGCCGGATTTTGAACACAAAGGTTTTGAACAAGATGTTTCTTATAGCAAGTTTGGTGGTTCGCCGGTTGTGACCAGAGAGTGCCGGAATCTTGTTGCCGGATGCTTCTTATCGTCGGATTCTCATCGATTTTAAACAAGACTATTCTAATCGCCACTTGGGTGGTTAGCATATAGGTTGTCAAACATGAAGTTGTGGGAAGGAAGGAACAAAAGGTTGTATTTTTTTTTTTAATTAATTAAGGGTAATTGTGTCATTTTGTAACAAGAAGGGGAAATATGTAATTTAATTTTTTGATTGGGTAAATAAGTAATTAGTGTTTCAAATAGGGGGATATATGTAATAATTCCTTAATTTATCATATTTTACAAACTATGACATTCTATTAATGACACATTCTTTGGAGTGTCATAAAATGAGTGTGTGTCATTGTTTGTGTGTCAAGGAAGATATATTTTCTAGTAGTGTTGAATTCCATGTAACGGAACATCTGCCAATGCCCAGCCTTTGTTCTTTACCTTGGTGTATAGGAAATGAACCAGGAAGGCTGTACGGGTCTAACATGACGCCTTCTGAATTGGTGTCTTTTTATTATGTGGATACGAGTCTAAAGGTTGCGAATACACATGTGTTTGAACCGGGCTTAGGGACTTTCTGCATTGTTATGGTGTTGGTGATGTGTGAGAGGCCTAAAGTTGAGTAACTTGATTCCTGGGAAAGTGATACTAACTGGGAAATGAAATCTGCGAGAATTGGAATGATCCAATCCAAAAGTGAAGTTGATGAGCCTGGTTGCAAGTCAAAGTCGCCAACAGTCAGACCAACAAGCATATTCAGGCTGATCATCTGAATAAGATTGATTCAAAAGTGAGCTTTTAGCACAATCAGGGGTGTAAACGAGCTCAACCCTTCATACCAAGCTTGACTACGCTTGCGAGCCAAAAAAAGCTTATTATTTATAAAAATATAATAATTTTTATTTCTTATAGTAAGTATATAATTACATAATAAGTATTAATAGATATATAGTTGTTATAGAAATAATTAAATAATAAGAATTATTTTATATATCAATCAATCAATCAATCATACCCAGTATATCCCACGAATAGTATAGACTATTGGTAGGGTCAGGGGAGGGTGAGATGTAGGCACACCTTTCCTCTACCCAAACGGATAGAGAGGCTGCTTCCAGAGAGACCCCCGGCTCAGAAAGAGAGAACAGAAAACAGGCAGGCATACGAGTAACGAGACAAGTACAACAGGGATATATCGCTATCGGCTAGCGGGCCAAGTGCAGTAATAAGCTAGTAAGATAGTGCATAAAAATATAATACAATGAACATCATACAAACATGTAAACGCGACTACAACCACATGTAAGTTTCACACTACTTAAGAAAACAGGATAAATAGACACATGAATCAAAATAGGTTTAGAAAACCTATAGGTAAGGCCTCATAATACCCGGTTATGCTACCTAAGTGTCAAATTAAGTGTCAAATCCTAGAAGTCACTTACTTTAATCCTACTTCTCCACGAACTCCTTTCTTGGACCATGTCCTCAGAGAGGTGCAACTCTATGAGATCCTGTCTAATTCGCTCATCCCAGGTCAATTTAGGTCTGCCCCTATTCCTTCTCCCCTCTACAACGCATGCTTCCACTGCTCTCACTGGCGCTGTTGTTCGTCTCCTCTTCACATGTCCAAACCATCTCAATCTCCCTTCCTTTATCTTGTCTGATATCCTAGCCACTCCAAACCTTTCCCTAAAGACCTCGTTTCTAATCCGATCCATCCTTGTGTGCCCGCCCATCCACCTAAGCATCCTCATCTCTGCGACCTCCATCTTGCGTGCGTGTGTCTTCTTGATTGCCCAGCACTCTGTCCCATACAACATAGCAGGTCTATGTATATGATAAATAAAAATCTTAAAAAAAAACAAGTTGAGCTTCCTAAAGTTAAATGTTTGAAGTTAAAGTGTGATGATGTCACCTTTAGTAAGTTGACAATTTTAGTCCTTGTATTTTCCATTGGCCTAATTCAAAATAAAACTCGAGTTTCACTTAATCATAATGTTTTTGCCTTGAAATACTTACATTTTAATTGAAAACATATATTGACAATGCGGCATTTATAAAAAAAAAAGTTCATTTTAAAGTTTATTTAAATTCTAAAGTTAAATGTTAAGGTTTATCAAAAGTTTGTGGAATATCAAGTTAAAACCTATAAAAATATAAATTCATTAAGTTATTTGTTGATAAAGAGTTAAATGCCATTTTCGTCCCTGATGTTTGGCCTTTTTTGCTAGTTTCATCTGAAAGTTTATTTTTTTCTCATCTGAATCCAAAAGTTTTCAAATTCTTGTTGGTTCCATCCAAGTGCCTAACTCCGTTAGTCAAGCTCAGTTAACTGAGGGGCAAAGTTGTCAATTCAAATCTTGTCATCATCATCATCATCATCATAATAATAATAATAATAATAATAATAATAATAATAATAATAATTAAAAAACCCCTCGTCACCAGCAACAAAACACCTGTCAAAACATCACCCACCGTCCATTGTCGCCTACCATCACGAACCACCCCAACAACCATCTCCCACTGTCACCGCCTACATTACAACCACCACCACTACCGTCCCAACCCAATTCCTGCAACCACCGTCGCCGCCGTCTAAAACCACCACACCCACCTAATCCAACCCAATCCCTATTTCGAACACCACCTTCAAAGTCTAAAACCACCACACCAAGACACCAAGACACCAAACCACCCCTAACATCATCGTCACCAGCTGCCATTACCAAACACCTAACCAAACGAAACCCACTATGGCCGGTGTTAAATTCCTTGTTCTTTTATCAATTTAATTTGGGTTCATTCTTGTTTTCTTTTCTCTTCAGGTTGTGTATCCATAAATGTTGAAGTTCTTCTAGAAGTGTTTATTCAATTATTGCTTCCTTTGTCTAGTTCCTCTCGCACAGCTAGATTTCCATATTGCTGGTTGTTTTTTTCTTTTCTTTTTTTAATTGCTTCGCTGCTGCTATAAAAGGTCTCGGTTTCGTTTGCTTAAGATGATGGATCAATATCTTTTCTTTACTTTCAATTAAGCTTCAAGCTTTCTTTCAATGTACACATTCTTTCAAGGTGATGGTGGCGGTAGGTTGAAGTTGATGATGATGGTGATGGTGATGATCGGGTTTGTTGAAGAAGAGACAGAGAGAGGTAGGAGAGACAGAGTAAAGAGAGGGAGAGTAGAGATAGGGGTAGGAGAGAGACTTAAATACACAGGTTTATTTATTAAACAATATAAAATATAAGGGTATTTTAGTCTTTTTACAAAAAGTTAATAGAAAAAATGGATGGAGTTAACGAGTTGGACGAAACCAGCAAGAATTTGAAAACTTTTGGATTCAAGTGAGAAAAAATAAAGTTTTGGATCAAATTAGCAAAAACGGCCAAACCACAGGACGAAAATGGCATTTAACTCGTTAATAAAAGTTAAAAAAACATTTTTAGTTAACTAAGTTAAACTTAGTTAAAGTTTTATAAAGGAAATCTTAACCAAAAACATAATATCATTAACTGGTTAGTATGGAGGGATTGGTTTTGTAAATCAGTGAAAATATATATATTCAGATATGCTTTTCCGACCAGGTCGCCGGCGGCGACCACCACAGTCCGGCCAACCTACCGGAATCACCTTTAATGCCGCTTAATTCCACTTTTAATGCTTTGTTTGGTTTTTCCCTATCATAACCAGCTTATTTCACTATTAATAACTAGAATTAATCGCGTTTAATAGATCTTTATGGCCGGGTCACCTTTGTGGCGTACACACCTTTGTGGATTGGTTACCCAAAACCCATGAAAACAAATTGTATGTTACATATACGTTCACCCAACACCCGAATGAATACAAATATCAAAACTCATTCACATAATCACGGTAAGACTATTAATCAACAACATTGTAAGTATAATTAAACAAAGGTTACTTAAACACTCCATGAATCACCTCAAAATAAAAAAAAAAAATATATGCAAAAAAGTAAAGCAGATCATTCGGCCATTAAATTGCTTAAAAAAAATCTCCTAAGTCAAAGATCAATTACAAGTGTCATGATCCTTTTTACCATTACTATAATTATAGTCGTAGGTGTCCTCATTATAATCATCATAGAAATCATAGTCATTATCAAAATCGACCTCGTAAGTTACTTTGCGAGGCATTTTCTGGTTCTGAATAAAAACAAACTATCTAACAAAACCCTCTAACATCTCCTACAGGTAATGACATAACATCATTTCTTGAACTTAGTCTTTGTGTCTTAACATAAAATTGTACAGTAATATCAAAAGTGAAAGAAATCTGGCTGTGAAGTAGACATTAATATCAACATATGGATCACGTAGCGAAACCTATGTTTCAAAATAAAGATCAAAAGCCATTTTTCACTTTGCGAGGCATTTTCTGGTTCAGAATAAAAACAAACTATCTAACAAACCCTCTAACATCTCCTATAGGTAATGGCATAACATCATTTCTGGAACTCCGTCTTTGTGTCCTAACATAAAATTGTACAGTAGCATCAAAAGTGAAGGAAATCTGGCTGTGAAGTAGACATTAAGGTCGTCATATGGATCGGGTAGCAAAACCTGTGTATCAAAATAAAGATTAAAAGCCATTTTTCACTTTTAGTTATCTTAAATAGATAAAAACAAACCTGTAACTGAGGTGGAAGTTGATTTATGTGTGCCTGAAAGTTCCGTATGAGACATAACAGATCAAATATGTTGTTTCCGAAACATACACTTGGGATCCACGACCAAAAAAAAAATCCAGGTGCACTTGAAGCTTCCACGTGTTGGTATAACCATAGTGTGGGTCATTTGCGCAATGTGCTTCAAAGGCTCTATAATGTCTATTCTTGCGGATCCAGTTATTACCGTCAACCAAGAAACAAACTCTTTTCTTTGCATACCAAAAAAATAGGCTGTGAAACCTATTTTGGCTGTACAATAATATGGATCGCGTAGCGAAACCTATGTTTCAAAATAAAGATCAAAAGCCATTTTTCAGTTTGCGAGGCATTTTCTGGTTTAGAATAAAAACAAACTATCTAACAAACCCTCTAACATCTCCTACATGTAATGGCATAACATCATTTCTTGAACTCCGTCTTTGTGTCCTAACATAAAATTGTACAGTAGCATCAAAAGTGAAGGAAATCTAGCTGTGAAGTAGACATTAAGGTCGTCATATGGATCGGGTAGCAAAATCTGTGTATCAAAATAAAGATTAAAAGCCATTTTTCACTTTTAGTTATCTTAAATAGATAAAAACAAACCTGTAACTGAGGTGGAAGTTGATTTATGTGTGCGTGAAAGTTCCGTATGAGACATAACAAATCACATATGTTGTTTCCGAAACATACACTTGGGATCCACGACCAAAAAAAAAAAATCCAGGTTCACTTGAAGCTTCCACATGTTGGTATGACCATAGTGTGGGTCATTTGCGCAATGTGCTTCAAAGGCTCTATAATGTTTATTCTTGCGGATCCAGTTATTACCGTCAACCAAGAAACAAACTCTTTTCTTTGCATACCAAAAAAATAGGTGATTCAGAATGGGTTTCGCATCTAGAATATTCTAAACCGCAACTTTGCATATTTAATTTTCGAGCGGCGTGGGACTCATAATACCATCAAGGAGTTGTTTGCAACCATAAATCATCCGCAACTATATGATACCAAAGCGACAACCAGAACACTTTTGAATGTCATGAAAACAATCGAGGGGTGACACCTATGCACAACCGCATTGTGATGCATGGTAATCTTGTGCCGGATAACATATACGTGGATACAAATGAGTGGCGTGTCAAGATTGGAGGACTTATCGGCACAAGTGAATTCGGTTTTAGAAGTGGAAACGATATGAGAATATTACCAAGCATGAGGTTGTTAAACAAAGCATAGGCATTTAGCATATTCTTCACCTAAACTTCTTATATCGTTTCCAGCCCTAAAACTGAATTCACTTGTGCCGGTAAGTCTCATATCTTGACATGTCACTCATTTGTATCCACGCATATGTTATCTGCACAAGATTACCGTGCATCACACTGCGGTTGCGCATACGTGTCACCCCTCTAACAATTGCTTTCATGACATTCAAAAGTGTCCTGGTTGTCGCATTGGTATCATATAGTTGCAGATGGTTTATGGTTGCAAACAACTCCATGATGGTATTATGAGTCCCACGCCGCTCAAAAATTAAATATGCAAAGTTGCGGTCTATCTCAACGCATGTGAGACTTAAAATGTAAAGCAACATTCTTCTTCATCTTACGGTCGTCGTCTCGATAGCATGTCGATTCAACCCTTTTAACCATAACCGGAAATCGATATTCGAAACTTCCTAATATCTTCCTTCCAAATATCTCATTACTAAGAGTAGAGCTAATAGGGGTTGATAATGTTACTCATTTGCTAACCTTTTTGCGAATATTAGAGCTCATAATTGTAGGGGTTATGTGTCACACCCCGATTTTTCCGGTCGGTTGTGAACGTTTGACACCTTTACTACGCAGCGGAATATTTTGAGTAAGACTTCTACATGTTCCGAACGCCTTTTTCTAAGCCTTCTAGGGTCTCCAATCCCAAGACATCGCTTATTTCCAACCATGTCGTTGCCAATATCTAGACCTGAAAGACATGCTTAAAAAGTCAACATTAAGCCGGTGCGTACTCATATTCTACGGCTACATCACTTTGTATTAATGGTTACAGTTAACTGCGGAGACTGCACGTCCCACTAGACTTTTACGATACCCATGTGCCCATCTTATGTACCATTTCAAGTTTCCCCACATTTAACTTTCATTTCCCATTTTACCCACGTACGATTTTATAAAAGCATTGTAACTTCACAAGTTTTTCATAAACTTTGTTATGCTTTAAAATAAACAGGTTTTCATAAAACAAGCATGTCTTCCCCCCGAAAACATTTACAAAACAGTAAAAAGTGGGGTCATGAACTCACCTTAATTTCCTCGTTTAGCTAGCAAATAAAGCCCGAAACTTTGACCGACTTCCTCGTGCCCTATTACCAACAAAAAACACCTTAAAAGTCTATTACATATAAACCTAGCCTATTATCCGGCTAAAAGATAGATCTAGACTCGTGTGTACTAACTCGAGTCTTAATATGTTTTAACTCGACGAACCGATCGTGACTTATCTTACTTACGCGTTAACACACGACATAGTACCCAAGTTACGCACTTGTTCTATTCGCGTGTAACCCACGTTGGACTAATACCTCGAAACGTATAACTTACCTTAAGCCGTAGCTCATCTCGTTAGTCGAATAAATGTATTAACGTGTCCGTTTATTTTAAGGAAAATAAACTTTGCAAAATATGATTCTTGCTATTAATTTCTGATTAATAACATAAGTTACATCATTTCCAAAATCCAAACATTTCAAGGTTTTCAAGACTTCGCTTTTTATACAACGATTACAAAATAAAATCGAATGTTCATAAGTTTTTGAATCCTAACAACAAACATTATTTAGTTACCGAAACCTTTCGAAAACTCGTCATACTTGACGTTTGGCAAAACTATATATCTTTATTTTGAAAATATTGTCCGGTATTCACTTATTATTGCTACAAATATCTTTTGTCAAAACGTCGCGATTTTGTATAAAAACACTTGAGAATTATTTATAAAAACATACACGACCATATTAATTGTGTTACGCTTCGGATTTTATAAAAATTTCAACAGAATTTCCTGTGTTTTTGTACAAACCAGACAACTCAAGTTGTCTACAATTTCCCAAAAATCAATGCCCACACAAAACAATAACTTATCTATCCGAAATCTAAACACCAAGACAAATATTATACGTTTCGACAACTTACAAAAATACTTATATATATATATACACACACACAATATCCAGTCAATTAGTCCGATATACGACATTATAAGTCACGCTTTTTAGTCACTATTACCAGTCGTCCAGTTATACTTATCGTTTATTATTAAAGTCGGTTCGTTTCGCGAGTTATGACCGGTTATTATTTTGGGTACTTATATATTAATAAATATATTTCACAAAAATAAATACAAATACCAAGCTTTTATACCGATAGCATACGCGAGCGTCTCGATCTACGAGCGAGCGTCTCGATCTACGAGTTGACCCGAACTTTAACCAGATTTGACTGAGTTGACTCAGTTTGACCGAGTGTTGACCAACTTTGACCGGGTCTAACCCGGGTTGACAAGACCCGAACCCTACGTGAACCCGGATCTGGAACTCGAACCACTCATGACTACAACCCACAACCAAGGTTGACCAGATCTGGACTTAGACCCGAGACCTGAACCAAGAACCAACTCGAGAACGAACCCATCCCGAGCCCTGCTACAAACTCGGTCACCAACTGTGACCCGAACCAAAACTCAATGACTCGGAACAAGTCCAAGAACTGACCCGAGAATGCACACTAACCAAGGACCACCAGACCTGCATCTCTTGGGCCACCGCTGCCGTGAACCTTCAAGCCTTAGCACCCTACACGGTCACTCATCTGACCCGTACCACCCACCATTGCTGAACCCGGGACCTGACCCGAAACCAGCCCAAAACAAGACCCGAACATGTCTAACCCGGAACCCAAATCCCAAACCAAACTTAAGCTCGTGACCAAAACCTGACCTGGAACAAACCATCACTAACCACACCGGTCACCACCTCCATTCAGCACCTGACACTATCATTAACCCACCAAACCAAAACTATAACCACAACACTGCAAATCCGTCACCTACACATCTCGTTCTGCTCGTTTCAGGGGCTAGTGACTTCACGCCGCCACCACCGAGGATAGTGGTGGTGGTGGTGGCGGCCGGCGTTAAAAACAGGCAGGAGAGATAGGGATAGGTTAGAGAGAGATTGGGGTTTTTAGAGAGAGAGGGAGGGTAGAGAGAGATAGGGGTTGCGGCTGCTTCTTAATGAAGGAGGAGAAGAAGTTCATCATTTTATACTTAGGGTTAATGTTAGGTATCTGTGTACCGCGTATCGAACCAGTTTTAAACGCATCTCGCTCGGTTTTATTTTAGGTTCGAAAATTAATCACAAAAATTAGTCAGTTTTGCTCGAAATTAAAAATATAACAAGACCAAGCAAAAATAGTATTATTTTCGGCATCTAACACGCGCATTCGACACACGCGTTTAAATCGCGTTAGTTATTTCGGTCGCGTTTTCCTTCATTTAAACGACCCATAAGCTTCCAAAACTTAATAAATAGTATTATTATTCAAAATTAGCTATAAACCATGCTAATTGCTTAAAAAAATACAATTAAAATTATATCGGACATTGATCGAGATTTGCCTGTTGTCACATTAGGAATGGAGGTTGAGGTGAGAATTGGGGTTGAATGGCGTACAACAGAGCCTCACAGCGTTGTAACAAAGAATGAAAGTTTCAAAGTGTTTAGAGTTTGGGTGTGGTATCAGACTATAGGGAGTGGAGGATTGGAAAGGGGGCATGTTACATACAAAATATGATATGGGCGTTTTATAATTGTAATAAAGTGCAAGGGTTGTAATTGTAATACGGTAGAGTAGTTCGTTTAAGTATACGAACAAATAACAGAATGCATTTCGCATAATTGATTTGCGAGAATTGAAATCTATTTGTCAATATTGCTTAAGAAATGCATAAGTCGTTTATCGAAATATCGAATGGTTTTGCGAAACTCGCATGCTTTTCCCCCTGAAAAGATTACAAAACAGTAAAAAGTTGGGTCCTAAACTCACTTTAATTTCATTAAGCCTTGATCGACTTCCTCCTGCCGAATAGTATTTGTCTTGTATAATTGTATTTTAGAAAATACTCTTTTGTGGAAAATACATATATAGTTGTTAAAATCAATTAATAACATTTGACATTTTTTCCTAAAATCCGAGTGCTTGAACGATTTCAAATTATTATTTTTCATCACATATTCCCAAGTAAATCATTCGTTTTTGTATTGAAATTCGAACAACACGTCACCACATAATGTTTAGTTACAAAAAAAAACCATTGAAAACTCGCCACGTTTATCACTGATAAGAACTATATATTTGTTTTGAAAATATTGTTCAGGATTTACTATTATTGTTACAAATGACTTTTTGGTTGAAAACGTTGCGATTTTGGTGTAAAATACATTTGTCAAGGCACTTGGAAAGTTATTTATAAAAACCCACAACAATATCGCATTCGATACGCGTAGGATTTTATAAAATTTGGACAAAGTTCCCTCAGTTTTCATACAACCTGGACAACACAAGTTGTCTACAATTTTTCCAAAACAATTTTCAAACACAAGAAAATCAATGTCTTCTTCTGTCCGCAATTTCCATTAATGAGATATTTACACGCTTTGAAAAATTATATAATTTAACTTTTTTAAATAAATATACATAACAATATATATATATATATAATATAGTCCAATAATAAATTTGGTATACGACATTGTAAGTCATGCTTTTATTATACAAATACCAATTTTTCGCTTTACCCTTATCGTTATTTGATTGTGTCGGTTCTTTCGCGAGTTAACAACGATGATTATCAATATTTATAATTATATTTTATAAATATAGATCCTAATATACGAATAAATTATACCTAATCATAGTGAGACTCGACACGCCTCGTCTCGAATGTTGCGCTGAAACTAGATCTGACCCGTTAACTGCACATTTGACCAGATCTGGTAGAGTTGACCCGAATAGCTGACCAGTTTTGACCATGCGTTTACCATACCAGCCATGAAACGAGACCATGTGGCCCAAAACGAACCCAACGACCCGAACTCCAAAACCAAACCACCATTCAGTTCCGGCTCAGGGCATGGACGAGGTGGGCGATCACTCCGGGCCTAGCCTCCGAAGGGCCCAAATTTTTTGAACTTTCTGTATAATTTGAAGATGGCCGGCAGGTAGTACCGGTGGCCAGTGGTAAAACCGGAAAACCAGTGAGATATGGCGTCAAAAGGTAAACATTTTGTGGATTGTGTTCTAATATTCATACTGGAAGTTCTATATCTATATTTATACTACCTTGTTAAGAGCCAAATATGGCTACAAAAGTAAATTTGCCCGACATACAACTTGTGAGGCAACATGTACAACAAAATAAAAGCTTATTAAAGTGGGTAGAATTGTAATTTTCATGAAACTTTAAGATGCTTTAAGGGTATTATTGTAACTTTATCATGCTCACATACTCACAATATAAAAACATATGCCAATCTTGCCCTTATGTATCATGCTCGACCAAAACCCAAGTAATCAATTTCTATCCTCCCCTTCACATTCTTGAACGTACGCCCATTTGATATTCACAGAATTTATCATCAACTTTTTTTGTTATTTGTTGTTCCAGATCTTTGTATTTTTTTTATTATCGATTATCGATTGTGTTGACTTACAATGGCTATTTTGATTTGTGTTTTTACATGCTATTTCTTTCTTCGTCTCATAATTTCACATTGACAGGAAGTTCGGCGTTTGTGTAGGTATACCGTTCATTTGCATACTTTAACATTGTTTACAGGTACAAATGAAAGTCAACATAGGCAACTGTCAATTTTGAGTATAATGCGTTAAAATTGTTAGTTGAAGTTTATGGTACTTTCAGGTGTTCAAGTTATCTTCAAAGATTGCAGAATATGGTTGTGAATTTGTGATATTGACTTCTAGCATCATGATAAGATTAAAGATCGGATGTTTTGTGATAAATTCAGCTCTAAAGTTACAATGTTAAATCCTATTTTCTTAATTGTATGTCAGCGTTAGTGTGTTCTTGGCTCATTTTTAAGTTCTGTTTTGACTTCTATAACGACCCCGCTTGCGACTGCTAGCATGTTGGTTATTACTCGGTCCAAGGTAGTCTACATAAACAAATATAACAATGACAAAACTTAACATTAAACTAAGAAAACAACCCAAAAACAATTAAAAAATTATGTTTAAGTAATTGGTAAAACATAGGTTATTGCTCTGTCACATTGCCGAACCTCTTAAGTCCAGTTGACATTAGTAGTAAGTGAATAAAGTCCCAAATAACAATATGTTTATATGAAACACTGTTACACACCTGAGTAGTAAAAATAGAGAACCAACCCAAGAAAAAGAAAAGCCGTTGTTCAAGCTTCAAAAGAGGTGCCATTAGATCCTTTGGAAGAGAAGTTGAGACAGCAGAGGTATGTCCCATTAATAGTGCAATCATACCTTTTTTATAGCTTCATACTGCCTCATTTGTATGACCACCAATCTAGCAATTTCCATTTGGATTTATTGGTTGCTTTTTACCTATTAACTATTTTCATGTTCTAGGTTAAGTGTATAGTTACAAGTTGTAACTAACTATAGAAACCAAATTAATTGGGTGGGTTTGGCAGATTGGGTAACCAACCAACACTTTATTATCGTCTCCTTTTTAACTTTTATTTGGGGTTTCATCCGGTCATTTTTTGGGTTATTCAAATTGGTAACTGAATTTAATGGCGAACTGATATTGGTTCAGATTCTTAGTTTTGCTCTGCACTTTTCTTGGTGGTGATGCTGATAGTGCAACATATGATGATGACTGTTGAACTATTATTAGAACTTGGTCATTTCCTCTAAACATGTGACATGATCCTTTTTTATCATTTATTTGTCAAAAATAAACCGTAAATTTTGTGGTATAAGAAATGGAAAAAGAAATTTAAATGTGTGGATTTGGACAAGAAGTGTAAAATGTGGTTGTTTTTTCATCTATAGCTCCACAAATATCCAAAAGTGTTCATACTGAGAAACAAGGGTGCCCTCTTTTGCATTTCTACTAGAGTAATTTTTTTCTTGACATGTGTTTAATGGGTAATACAAAAAAAAAAGTGGATCAAATGGAAACGGGTCAAATGGGTCTATACTCTATAATCACCCAAATTGTATTTTTAACATAAAACTCCTAAATCATTTTATATATAGAAACAAATAGAATTGAAATAAATTATTTTTTATAATAATCCGCGGATTATTTATATAGAACTTTTTAGACAAAATTTGTCCAGATTCAACTTGACCTAACCTATTTTCCATGTAACGCAACATCTCTACCCGCCTGTCTGTTTCGCCACCTCTCCTTCTTCAGCTATGGATGAGGCCGATAACAAACTTCTACATCTCTATATATATGAACACACGAGAAGCTCGGAGATTTGTAGATTAACTCTATTATGGAAAATAGAGTGATTGCTAATGCTTTTATGATATATAGATTTGAAAGTATAAGTAGTAATATCCTTATTTTTTTTTTCCAGATTGTAATGCAAAACCCAACGGCTAATTAGTTTTTTACATAAGTGATATCAAGTACATTTTTTTCCTAATCTATAGATGTCGAGCTAGGCCTTCAATATGTTGTTCGTTGCTGGGCGGTGGTGACCGAGTACATTCTCATCCAGAAGAAATTTTTGGATGATTAACCAAATTACACTTTTGACAGTCACTCGCTTGGGTCAGTCATGGCAGCATTGTTGGCAATGGTAGTGGAGCAACATCTGCTCTTTAATGGTACAATGGTGACCGGGTAATATTGATAGAAAAATGGTTCGTTGCTATTCAGGTGCGTCTGCGGTTCTGCACGGTGCATGTCATCAATTCTGTTGTTCATCAGGCAAGTTGTTTTGATCATTTAATTCATGAAAGTTATAATTGTGGTCAATCAAGTTTGAAGTTCACTAACACATGATGGTTTAAAATGGACCATACCACTGACCACTAAGTCGTGAATATTTTTCTTAATAAGCAGATGGGCAATGTTGTAATTTGGCATCAAGATTAACGTGTAGCCTTTAACTTGTAAAAAATTCTATAGAAACCTTTATCAAATAATGGAAGCCCCCTCTATGTGATCACTGTGCTGTGTTTGGTCATTCGCACAAGTTATGTACCCATAGGCCTAGAACCATGGCTGAACTTGCAGCCTTGGACAAGAAACAAACGAAAGGACAAGCTAAAAAGAGTGGAGGAGATGACCCTATAGTTAAAGAGGTAAGTGGAAGTGATACTAGTGACAAAGGTAAACAACCTGCTGTGAACACCCAAGGTGATAGGAATGTTAAGTCCCATAAGCCGGTCGATACTAGTGAGAAGGCAGGTTTGAAGTATCAGAAAAGTGGCAAACCAACCACCCAAGTCTTGGCCAAAAGCGGAGCTCAAGCTAGTTCAAGTGGTGTGAAAAAACCGAGTTCAGGTTTTAACTTTATGCGTGCAGTCCAGGGGCCGAAAGGTACTAAATCTGTGGTAAAACAGCCCCAAAAAACTACCAGCGATGCTGCAGAAAATATTGGGCAGCAACCCCAAAATCCGGGTCAGAAAAATATTGTTTCCACCAACAGGTTCGAGGTGCTTTCGGGGGTGAACGACAGCCTTGATAATTCTGTTCAGCAGCCACAATTCTCTTTGTTTGATCCTGCAGCTAGTGCTAAGGGGCACCAGTTAGTCGGTGAGCCCATGGACCTTTATTCGAATGCTGGAGGAGTTGAGGAAGTGTGTACTACAAACAAGCAGCGTATGATGGAGCCGGGCAGGATTTTACCTCATTGGAATGATCCGAAAGTGAATAATGGTTTCGCAGAGGACATGTTGGATAACATCATTAATTACTCAAACTCGGAGTGTTCGGACACTGAATACGACATAACGGAGGCTCAACGGCGTGTGATCCGTAGAGCCATTGTTAAGCACAAACGTGTTAAGTACGAGGATACCGTTAAGTGGTCGTCGGGTGAATGGGAATATTTCCACTTTCCAGGACCAGTGTGACATCCTTGGGATAGACCCGGACGGGTTAATAGAAAATGTGGGAGAAGATCTTAGTGGCACGGCTCAATTCTTTGCTCGTCAAATGAAGTCGGGTAGAGCTTTTGATCCAGTTGTCGCTCGTCCATCTTCTCGTAAGTAATCATGTGTTTATTCGGTGTTCGTAGTGTGTTGGCTGGGTTGGTGTCTTGTTGGTTCTCTTTGGTTTTGGGCCGTCGTTTTTTCTTAAAAAAGTTGCTTATCTTCGGGTCTTTTTCGATACTTCTTTTTGGCAAAAATTATATTTGCCGTTTTTCTCTCAAGCTGGGTCAATATTGGTTTTGTGGGTTTGGGCCTAGCATCTTTGTCTGGTGGTCCAGGTCTGGTTGGTTTGGCCCTCATAAGAGTGTTGTTGCTGCTGAAATAAAATGGTTTGGCTGGCCTGTTTTGAGTTTGGGTTCTGAGTTTTGGACCCTGCTTATCGGCCCACGCTGTTCTGGGCTTATCCCAGTCCAGTCCGTCAGGTTTTAGGAGCAGTTATTGGGCTCAGCTGTGAAGGCCCAATAGGGTGTTTCCTTGTTAGTTTCCTGGTCCAGATTCTGGTTCATGGCCCGATGTGAAGACCCTGCTCCTGCTGCTGTGTTGGGCTTCCTTTTGGGCTTCTTTCAAGGCCCAGTTTGTGGGTTAGCCCTTTCTGGGGCTGATGTGAATCCGAGTTGAAGGCCCACCTCTTTTCATGTGGATTTTAGTTAGTAGAAGGTTAGTAGTAATCCGGTCACACTAGCATTTGTATTGTTTTATTTTGGTAGAAAATATATGTAACCTACTAGGGCGACTAGTGTTGTAGTAGGATTTGTATGTTTTCTTTTTTAGAGGTCCCCGAAGCATGTTTCGGGTGGTGTCCTCTTTTAGGAGTTCTCGGGGGGTATGCCCCCTTAAAACCTGTACAATCACCATTTTGGGAATATATATTTGCCGGGCAATGCCCATTATCCAAAAAAAAAAAAAACGGTTAAAAGAATTTATTTGGAACCGTTACCAAGTAATGGATTAGCACCTGCGTGTATAGCAAATAAAAATCGGACACGGGTCGAAATGGATAAATGATATTATGTGTTAGATAATTTTGGGCAATTTGAATAGTGGAATAGGTTGGACTTTAGATATGTTTCAAGCAGGAACCCAACATGATGTGTTGATTTGGTAGTTAGTTTACATATTTGACCCATGTTTTCAACAATCATCTAGAGTTAACCTCAGTGTGTTAGTTATTGGTTATTATTTGTAATCTGAAAATGATATCATTGTTGTTGTGACACGCAGTTCAGTATGGGTTTAAGAATAAAACTGAGAAAAACCTAAATTAATTAAGGCACTTATTGTATATACTCTTAAAAACATAGTCGGTGAGCCATCTGATTGGGCCACGTGTCACTATTAGGGCTGTTCACAAGCCGAGCCGAACTGAACGGACCTTTGCTCATGCTTGGCTCATTTTCAAACCGAACCGAGCTGAGCGGCTTGTTTACCATCGAGCTGAAAGCGACGAGCATTTTTCGAGCGCAAATTTTTTCAAGCGAGCGTCGAGCGAGAAACGAGCGGAGATTAATTTAGACAACCATGAAATTCAATGTTTCGTTGTCGAGTGACAACTAAGGTGGAGCTGTCCGATGAGGACACTAATATTGAGGTCCGAGTGTTCAAGAATGAGGCTTAGGTTGAGGCAATGAGCATATTACAGAGAACAACTGTCGCATTGTGGCATAGGATGATATCAAGCGACGACTAGGGACGGACGACTAATAACATAAAGAAGTTAAGGCTGTCACGTTACGACTTACGTTTTTACTACTAAATCTTGTGTTAAATATTTATTTGATAAAGCGGACTAGTCGTATTTTATTTGCATATATTAGGCCAAATATTATGTATAAAGCTATAAATATTACTATAATTTGTGCGTATATATATAATTATATATATATTAGATAAATAATAATTTATTCGAGCCGAACCGAGCCGAGCGGACCTTTGCTCGTGCTTGGCTCGTTTACAAACCGAACCGAGCCGAGCGGCTCACTTACAACCGAGCGGACGATCGAGTGAGCATTTTTCGAGCATTTTCCAAATGAGCGGCGAGCGATCCACGAGCGACGAGCGATATAAACAGCCCTAGTCACTATCTAATTTGTCCACATTCTATTATTTTTTTTTTCTTAAGGTCCACGTTGTAATTTGTTTTCTTTTTCTTAAGGTTTCCTGACACTTTCGCCTTGATAAATACACCCACACAGAATATCATTTGAAATTCGACCATAAGCAACGTCTTCACCAGGAAACCCAACGGCAGCGACGAAGACGAAGGGTATTATTAAACAGATGGTGAAATACAGCCAAATGGCACCTCAGTTGGTTGTTCAAAGATTGACACACCATCCCCGTTAACCGTAGACGTGCTACCACCTTCACCGGCTACTTCCTACCATAAAAGGATGGAAACGGACGGTGGTGATGACCGGTAAAATGATGTCTGGGCTGTCTAGTGGTGGTTAATCCCGGTGGGTTTTTCTTGATGGAGTAAAGAGAGATAGAGGTAGAGTAAAGTAAGATGCTACTGATTTTTAAAATGTATAGGAAGTACTAAGTAGATTAAAATGATGTTTGGGTTGTGGATTGTTTAGTGGCGGACTTGAAGAAACCCTCAACCAAGTATATTGAATTCAAACCTTGAAATCATGAATTCTCACGTGATGCTCTGAACTTATTATGGTGATTCATTAAAATTTATTTTATTACTATATTACACATTTAGTTAATTTAATATGTACATTTTTTCTTTTTTCTTATTTACTACTTAAGACAGACAAAAAAAAAAAGTAAATATTTTCTCACTTTAAATAAGCAATTTTCTTACAAATTTATATGTACAAATTAAAAAAGTGGATTTTAAATAAAAAAACTCATTTTGGATATGTGAGCACAAGCTATATACACTATATTTAACATAGAAATCGTTAAAAACTTTGTCGGGAATGGTTTACGTTTTGACGTAATTTTGTTTAAAAATGAGTCAAGTTAAGACTATAAGGAGTGATGGGGGGAAAGAGGGGGATGAAGCGCCATGTGGCACTTGTGGGACCCTTGTGGGGGGAAAATAATTGTGGGGAGTGAAAGGGGGGAAGGAAATAATATTATATTGTGTTAAAGTTAAAAAAAAATCTGACCAATAAAAAGCTGCCACGTGTCAAACCCATCTCCCCCACGCCAGTGAAACCCCCCCCCCCCCCCCCCCGCGCGCCCCTCTCCCGCCCCCACTCCGCTTAGTCTAATTGTAGTATGTTTTCGTGCTTCTTTTTATGTAATGTTTCAACGGGATAACTTTTGTACTTAAATTTTGCTATAATAACATCTATGAGTGTCTTAAGAATAGTATCCATGGTTGTTTTTGTTCTTTTTTTGTTTTTTGTTTTTGTCACGTTTATACCCCTCAGCTTTCTAAAAACGTTGTAAAATGTCATTTTGACCCTTTCGAGTTTTCCGTTCTTATTTTATCTACGTGATTCAAAAAGAATATATTTCGTGCTTATTTATATGTACGTTTCCAGCTAATCTACAGTTTAACATAAATTTTGTTCGGAAACAAATCGGGTCAAATATATGTTTTACTAGGCGGTATAAATCTGAGTTAGTTTACGTTTCAAGGCCGCATTAACACGTGGTACCATTCGTTAACTTAAAAACACTATTTTTTTTTACATGCTTCTTTTTAAGAACATTTCGGTATAAATCCGAGTTGGTTTACGTTTTGACACATTTTTTTTCCTTGGTATTGAGTAAAGTCAAATATAATGTCTTTTCGTCTTTATCTTTATGTGTGTTTTCAATTAGTCTATATTTTTACGTAAATTTTGTTTGAAAATGAGTCATGTCAAATATTGACGGTAAAAATTCAAGTTGCTTTAAGTTTTGACACCGCCGCAACGCGCGGCCAACGGTAACATCCTAGTTTTAGTTTGAAAATAAAACTTTTGACATGATTGGGTTATAAACTTTAAAAAAATGAGAGTTTCTACCAGTTTGAAATTGGCACTTTTAGTGAGAAGTTGCTGCAACCGAGCTCTTGGGTAAGCTGGTTTCTTCTCTTGCTGCCGGATGTCCAAGTACACCACTGTTTTTAACATATTTCTTTTGTTGAATTTAGTTTCTAAGGTTGATTTGGGACATAGGATGGTTCTTGCATCTTTTGAATGGTTTTGTGTTTTTTGTAGTGGAATGTGCAGGGCAAAAAGGGAAATTACAGTTGGTATGTTTGGTATTATCATATTGAATCACTTAAAAGAATTTTTATTGTAACCATTACCATGTAATGGATAACTGAATGTCGCAAATACAATTTGGTTACTGGCCGGATTGGATAAAAGATGTAGAATATGGTTAATTTTTTAACGGGTCCACCGGATAAGCTTATGATTTAGGGGCACTCTTTTGTAACTTTACAACTTGTTTCTAGAATTGTAAATCCAAAGATGAAGTTATTTTTACTACAAACAAACTCACTTTTATCTCATTTGTCGGCATATAAGTATATCACATGCTGCAAAGTCATTTTATTTTGTTTTATGATCCTTTATTGTGATGGTGATAACTAATTGTATCAGTTGCTTGTAGTGTCTGCTAATTGCAACCAAGTGACCACATTTGCTGCTAATATTCAAATTCAATAGCGCTCGAGGCGTGATTGCGAAGTGGTGGACTTGGGCATAAATAGGGAATGGTATTGACTTTACCATGAAGGAATGTGACTCATGCATTGATTATTGATGGCACTCATCTTCTGTTTAACGTTTGCTATTTTAGACAAAATGATGGGATGGACATTAATTACTCAACAATTCAAATGTGGAAGGATATACCTAGGTGATCAAGATTCCCCTATTTTGACTTGTCTTTAAATAGAGCTCAAAACACAAGATAAAATGGTGAGATAAAGAACAAATTGTAGATCTTATGCATTCTAATGTAACCATAATATTCTCATTCACCCAATATTCATTGGTCACACTCCCTAACTTTATCAAACGGTATGATATATGCTGCCAAAATTCAGGGACCCCGAACACGCACCACATATCCGCCTCATTTCTATGTAGATGTAACAGGAATTGAAATATATTTGGGATGTTGCATAGTTTCACAATATGTCATACTACTTTATTATACACTTAATTCTAATCGTTTAGTTACCTATGTTCCGATGTGGATCATATTTTTCTCTATACCATAAAAGTTGCCCTCGGAGAGATGATCATCGAGACAAGCAAAGATTTAGTGAGTAATATTTTTTTAAAGAGCTAATTTGCTACATTCATCCTAAACACATTTTATGTGTAATGTGTTGACGATATAATGGGCTATTTCAATAATTTATATTATGAGTTTCAAATTTTAATAACTTGTATTTTATTTGGTTGTTACTTTCCTACATACTTTACGTCACCATAACGAATGATCCACAAATGCCACACAAACACACACCATAAATCACAATAACTGTGAGGCAACAAAGCAAACGCACTCGCAGCAACGCGCGGGTCTTTCCACTAGAAGAAAAGAATGAGGAGATGAAGACGATAGTGGCGGCTGGAAAAAACAAGATTGCTAATTTCTCTTTATATTTTAGTTACTTAGGTTAAAAGATATTCTTATTTAACCCCTTAACAAATATAACTAGAAAAAATTACACCGTTAGTCCTTATGGTTTCTACCAAATTTCAATGTAAGGTATTAAGGTTTTATTGTTTCACTTTAAGGTATTAAGCTTTTAATTTATTTCAATGTCAGGTATTAAGCTTTTAATTTGTTTCAATGTCAGGTATTAGGAACTAACTTAGTTAAAACTTAACTAAGTTTGAGGGGTATTATGGTCCATTCACCTGTTTATTTCTTTTAACCAATTAATACATATATTATAGATTTTGAGGGACTAAACCTGTCAAGTTTTCAAAGTTTTAAAACCAAACCTTCCCTCCCTCTTCTTTTGTTATTCCGATCATATTCCGGTCACCGGAGTAAAATTCCGGTGAGTATAGATTTTGAGTTTTAGTGTGTTTCATCTCGATTAAATGGTTGGTTTTACGTTTCTTCACCCCAAATAATTATTTCCCATCATAATATCGACTTAATAGCGTTGTTTAATGAAGATTGGAACCATAAGGGATGCACCTCCACCCATTGAAATCCCATGAACAAGAGCAACCTGGGGCTTCTTGTAGCTATGGATGTGATAGCAGGGCCAATAATATCTGTATACCAAACAGTAGCAGCAGGTGCAGATGCCGAACAAACCGAACCACTAACTCATCTAGTCTCCTGATCACACTCCATTTCCTCAGCCTTTAAAACAAAATACTCATTAGGAATCAAGCGATTAGGCGTAGTAATAAGATCTCCCCACTCCTCATCATCAACACACTCTCTAACAGTCTCTTCTTTCCCTAACATTTTGCTCACAAAACCCTAGCTAATATGAGTAATGACTGACACCGTGTGGTTAGAATTAATGATGGATCCAAACAACACACAGTATCAATGGAAGCTAAAGGAACGGATTAAAAGGCCATTGAATATATGTTGTAGATTTATAGAGTCCACTCATGTAATTTGTAGATTGTTAATTAGTGAATATATTGTGGATCGAAGAGAGAGATTGGAGTGTCAGTTACACTGTGTTCCTGAGTTTCATTAAAGGATGGAAGAGAAAGGATCTCCCTCCTCTTCCCTTCTCTCCAATTCCTTCCAAAATGAAAAGATTGAAAATCACACTAAAATCCTCTTTATTATCCCTCTCATTCCCTCCCTTTCCCTCCTACAAAAAACTCTGGAACACATTTTTTTCCCACTCCCTTCCCAATCCTTTCTCTTCCATCCTTTAATGAAACTCTGGAACAGAGTGTTAGCGTTAAAATTGGAAGGATCATGGCTCGCCGAGAAGTTTTGAGCGGAGGTTTGGATTTCTGCATGAATCTCTAGCCCCCCTGATTTTATTATTATTATTATTATTATTATTATTATTATTATTATTATTATTATTATTATTATTATTATTATATACAGTAGACAGTAGTAATGGTTTTTATTGATCAAGGTTTGAGGGTTAGGGTTTGGTTTGGGTTGAATCGGGGAAGATGACCTGCAACGATTTCATTTATAAAGAATTTGATCGGAATAATAACCATCTGATAGCTTAGATCAGCTGGTTTGCCTGTTCTTTTAATAAGCCAAGGTCCTAGGTTCGAGTCTTGTACAAGTGGGTTTTGGCTTTTATTTTGTTTTTCTTTATAAATAGGTGAATGGACCATAATACCCTTCAAACTTAGTTAAGTTTTAACTAGGTTAGTCCCTAATATCCTACATTGAAACAAATTAAAAGCCTAATACCCTACATTGAAACAAATTAAATGTCTAATACCCTAATAAGAAACAATAAAACATTAATACCTTACATTGAAATTTGGGGTAAACCATAAGGACTAACGACGTAATTTTTCATATAACTATGGTGTATTACACCCTCAAGTTTTAATAAAACATTTTTAAGCTTTCAGAAACATCCAAACAAAAACTACACTACATTAGCATCAATTGTTTATAATCTAACACTTATAAACTAATAAATTTACATACGAATAATAAATTTTTTTAAGCAAATAATATGTATAAAATTGAACTCTAATATAAAATAGAAACAACTTAACAACTATTTAGTATTTTCTATATGTACAAGCGTCCGGTTTAATATCTGGTCTGGTTATGAAAACATTGAGAAAAGTGAAGAAGATGATCTACGAAATGGTATTTGGCTTTTTATATATTTAACGTTTAATAATAAAAAAATTGCATAAAACTAATATTTTAATATAAAGACTTAACAGTGACAACTCCCGACATCCTTTCGTTATTGACCGTTTGATTTTGCTTCATTATTAGTATAATAAAATAAAAACTACCGAGTCTCAATATTTTCCTATTTATTTTTTTGATAAACATGTTATATATTCATATTTATATATTTGTCATTTAGCTTGTTATTTTCACTTTATATCTATATATATATATATATATCTATATATATATATACACTCGCTTATACCCCGGGAGCGTCCCGGGTTGAGAAATCTAGGTAAAGTAAATAAAATTAGAAGTATCTAAACTATAAAAATAGCATCTATGTATCAACTTACATTATATACTTTAAAAAAATATCTAATATGACAACATAATTAATGACTTGCCAGTATATAATTAGTGAATATTATTATTATTATCATTATTATTATTTTAAACAAATCTCTGTCATAAGTTATCATATTCTAATATAAAAAAGGGTAATTGGGTCGGGTATCACCTAATCCCAGGCCCGACCCAAACTCACAATTTTTTTTAAACTAATTCCAAACCTGACACAATACCTGTCGGGTTACAAAAAATAGTCGTTTTTTTTTTCTCCGTTTTTTATATAGCACTATGGTACTCGTTGGAAAGATAATAAAACGCTCGTTAATTTGGTGTAATATATATATTGCAAAGGGATTAATCCTACATGTCATACTCTTATGCAATCTCTCGTTTGAGAGATGCCACATAGGATGTGATGTGGCAAGTGTAAACCAATTAAAAAAAAGAATAAATATGATTTAACCTAATCTATTATAATCTTTAAGCTAATCTATTAAATACCTAATTTACTAAATCTAAATATTAAAACTTTATTATTTTTTCTCTCATGTTTCCTCCCATAACTTTTAAACGTTAATATCTTTTATATATGAGATTTTTTAAAGAAAAAAATTACACCAAATTAACGAGCGTTTTATTATCTTTCCAACGAGTATCATGGTGCTATATAAAAACGGAGAAAAAATGATTATTTTTTGTAACCCGACAAGTATTGTGTCGGGTTTGGGATTAGTTTAAAAAAAATTGTGGGTTTGGGTCGGGTCTGGGATTAGGTGATACCCGACCCGATTACCCGAAACAACGTACCCAAATACCCGAACTATATACCCGATCATATACCCATAATTTTTTTAACGCATCACATAACCCTTAGACAAATGTGTTCGATATTTCAATAATTAACTTTTTTTCTTATTTCATGTTAGTTCTTTTTAGAATGATCGATTACAAACTTCCGAATTCATTTGTAATGGCACTAGATTTATACCCGGCGCAGAGATTCGTTTTTTGTATATTTGAATAAGATAACTTATGTTAGAGATTTGTTTAAAATAATAATAATAATAATAATAATAATAATAATAATAATAATATATTTTATTATGTCATATTAGATATTTCAACCCGGGATGCTCCCGGGATAAAAACTAGTAGTTTTATATATGTGATTAATGAGTTTATAATATATGGTGGGTAGGGCCTAAATTTTATCTCGCCGAGGGCCCAGCTTTTTTTTTTTTGACATTCTCGGAGACGGGCCTGCCACCATCATCTGCTGCAACCCACTGTTATGTAACGACCCGAAAATTAACGAGTCATTACGGATTGGTAATCGTGACACGTATTATTAATTACCAATTTATTTATTCTAATAATTCTTTTATACTTAATAAAACACACTTTTATTTATTTCACATGGGCCGAGCCCATATAGACATACAACCGGGCCAAGCCCAAAACCATGATAATTAGGCCGAGCCCTTACATTTCATGTTCCGAGTTTTTAACACTTGGGCCGAAGCCCATTAAGACTTTAAAACATAGCTTTTAAACATCTCCAATTATTACACACTTGGGCCGAAGCCCATTTATTTTGTAAATCGGCCCAAAAGCCGTTTTCTCTTAACTAAACATTAAAACTTGAACTTGCACATTTTTGAGCTCGGGTTCCCATAATCTAATCAACCTGAAATGCATGTTAAAAATACGTTAGCCACAAAGCTAGTGAGTGATGCCAGATTTAGACTCGTTTATAAATAATAACAACAATTCTCATATGGTTCGGTCATTCTAAGGTGGAACATATTTAACGATGGAGCACCATACAAATGCTTAATGTGGTTCCAAACCTCTACTTGGTTTAGAAAAATACATCCCTTTGATACCGAATGGATCCATTCTACGTGATTTCTATTCGACCGATTCTATTAACTCTTTCATGATCATGAACCAATATTTTATCAAATCACACGTAAAAACTAACATGCATTCACCCCAAAATCATTTAAACATAGGGGTACATGCACTCACGTTAATTACTTCCGAGTCTACGGTTTCGTTCAAAGCAAGAGTTCTATTTTCCACGGTTTCCTGTTTCAACACAAATCAAGTTATATCACATATATATACAAATAATCATACGTATAGCTGGCCATTACAGCTTAGGCGTAAAGATCTAACTAAAAGCTGGCCATTACAGCTTGGCACACGACCTTAAGGGACTCTAGACACAACTTACTCAAGAAAACAACTTGATTCACAATTGCTTGGTTAATTATTATGAAGGCCGATTACTTTTGGGTTGGGTTTGGTTGGGTTTTTGTTGAGATAAGAGGTGTATTAGACTTTAAGGAGTAAGTGTAGAGGGTTAATAAGATAGGTTGGAGATGATTGCATAGTTGCCGATTGGGTTTAAGGCTTCAAGGGTGGTTTGCATGGTGTCTAAGTGGTTTGGAGAGTTTGAATGTAATTCTAAAAGAGATGGCCGATGGTTTTGAGGCTTCTTATAGGCCTTGGGTTCATGCATGTAATCATGCTACTAGATGTATAGAGGATGAGGTGTTTGTCTTATATCACTTGGAGTGTTGAGGTGTCTCACCAAGACAAGATAGAAGATTCTTGCATAATGGCGGCAACCTCCAATCCTCACACTCATGGGCCGATTACTTCAAAGGCTATTGGGCTTCATACTTATGTTATATTTTTGGCTTATGGCTTTCCTTTATCATTAAGTTATATTAATAGGTTAAGCCCAATTTATGGCCCATATATCTATCGGGTTCTATATAAAAGGCCCATTACTTATATATATACTTGGCCCACTTTATTTTTGCCGGGTTACTAGTTAGGCCCAATAATTAATCGGGTTCTATTTTTCATTCGGCCCACATAAAAAGGTTTATTGGGCCGGACTTATAGTGTGGTTAAGTTAGTAGGCCCATAGGTGGCCCAATTATTATAGTAATTAATTATTATTAATTAGCCTAATTATGTTAATTATGACGTCATAATTTTCCGGTTGTTACACTCTCCCCCCCTTAGGAAATTTCGTCCCCGAAATTTTTATTTATAATACCTGATGTTCAAATAGGTGGGGTATTTGGCTTTCATCACGTCTTCTCTTTCAAAAGTAATTTCAGGCCCCAATCTAGCATTCCATTTTACTTGTACAATTGGAATCTTTCCTCTTCTCATCTTTCTTTCTTGTCGTGCCATAATCTCTATGGGTTCCTCAGTAAAATGGAGTTGAGGACTAACTTTCACATTATCTAATGGAATGATAGTTTGGGTTTCTATTATACATTTCCTTAGATTTGAGACGTGAAACACATCATGAATTTCGCTTAACTCAGGCGGTAGTTCTAAACGATAGGCTACCGGTCCCACCTTATCTTTAATTTGATAAGGTCCTATGAAACGTGGATTCAATTTACCTCTTCTTTGGAATCTTATCACTCCTTTCCAGGGTGACACTTTCAATAGGACATAATCTCCTATTTGAAATTCCAAAGGTCGCCTTCGCTTATCCGCATAGCTTTTCTGCCTGCTTCTTGCTTCTTCCAATCTTTTCTTGATTTGCACGATTTTGTCCGTTGTTTCTTGGATAATTTCTGGCCCTGTGAGTTGGTTTTCTCCGATTTCGTTCCAACAGATCGGAGATCTACACCTCCTCCCGTATAACGCCTCAAAGGGTGCAGCTTGAATGGAAGCGTGGTAACTATTGTTATAAGAAAATTCTATTAACGGCAGGTGTGTATCCCAACTCCCACTAAACTCCAGGACGCATGCCCTCAGCATGTCTTCTAGTGTTTGAATTGTTCTTTCACTTTGTCCGTCCGTCTGAGGGTGATAGGCGGTGCTGAGCTTAATCTGGGAACCTAACGCTTCTTGGAACGTTTTCCAAAATCGGGAAGTAAAATGACTATCCCTATCCGATATAATTGAAAGAGGTATCCCATGCCGGGACACAATTTCTTTTATATAAATTCTTGCTAATTTTTCCGTTCCAAAGGTCTCTTGTATGGGTAGGAAATGGGCAGACTTGGTTAATCTATCAACGATAACCCAGATGGTATCGTTACCACTTTGGGTCCTTGGCAATTTGGTTACAAAGTCCATAGTGATTTGATCCCATTTCCAGACTGGAATCTCTGGTTGGATCAATAACCCACTGGGCTTTTGGTGTTCGACTTTCACTTTCGAGCAAGTCACACACTGAGCTACAAATTCTCCCACACTCTTTTTCATGCCAGGCCACCAGAAGTTTTTCCTCAAATCTTTATACATCTTATGGTTTCCTGGGTGAATGGAATACTTAGAGTTATGGGTTTCGCTCAAAACTATTCTTCTTTGTTCACCGTACCTGGGTATCCAGATTCTTCGGTTGTACCTAAAGATTCCATCTGTTCCTTCCTCTAATCTTGCTTCTTCTCCATTCAAAAGTTCTCCACTTAACTGGGTAGGTTCTAATGCTCTCCGTTGACTTTCTCGGAGTTGGTTTAAAAATTCGTTAATCAAAGTGACCTTAAAGGCTTTATCTCTTAAGGGTCTTTCTTTTCGACTTAAGGCATCTGCTACAATATTGGCCTTTCCTGGGTGATATTTAATATCACAGTCATAGTCACTTAGAACCTCTATCCATCTCCTCTGACGCATGTTTAACAGCTTTTGATCAAAAATATGTTGAAGACCCTTATGGTCAGTGTAGACGGTACACTTGGTTCCATATAAATAGTGTCTCCAAATTTTTAAAGCAAATATAATAGCTCCTAACTCTAAATCATGCGTAGCATAATTCTGTTCATGTCTTTTTAACTGTCGAGAAGCGTATGCTATAACCTGATCTTCCTGCATTAGTACACATCCTAACCCTTGTTGGGATGCGTCACAATACACAGTAAAAGCTTTTCCTTCTACTGGTAATGTCAACACTGGGGCTTTACACAATCTTTCCTTAAGTTCTTGAAAGGCTTTTTCTTGTTTTTCTTTCCACTCAAATTTAGAATTTTTCCTGGTCAGGGTGGTGAGTGGTAAGGCTAGTCTAGCAAAGTTTTCTATAAATCGCCTATAATATCCAGCTAGCCCTAAAAATTGTCGAATCTCACTTGGGTTTTTAGGAGCTTCCCACATCTGTATTGCTTCTATCTTGGTTGGGTCTACTTGAATTCCATGATCGTTGATCACATGTCCTAAAAACTTAATTTCTCTTACCCAGAATTCACATTTCGAAAACTTAGCATACAGTTTTTCGTTTCTTAAAGTTTCTAGGATTTCTCTTAAGTGCTTTTCATGCTCACTTTCAGTTTTTGAATATCTCAGAATATCATCTAAAAATACAATCACACACTTATCCAAATAAGGTCGACAAATCCTATTCATTAGGTCCATGAAAACAGCAGGAGCGTTGGTTAAACCAAATGGCATAACTAGGAATTCATAGTGTCCATACCTAGTTCTAAAAGCAGTTTTTGGAACATCCTCATCTCTTATCTTCAATTGGTGATACCCAGACCTAAGATCGATTTTTGAAAAATATTTCGCTCCGTTTAATTGATCAAACAGGTCATCTATTCTAGGTAATGGGTACCTATTTTTGATTGTCAACTTATTTAGTTCCCTGTAGTCTATACACATCTTCATAGAACCATCTTTCTTTTTGACAAAAAAGTACTGGTGCTCCCCAAGGGGAGGTACTTGGCCTTATAAAACCTCTTTCTATTAGTTCCTCTAATTGGTTCGTGAGTTCTTTCATTTCGGTGGTGGCTAACCTATATGGAGCTCTGGCAACAGGTGCGGCTCCAGGAACTAGGTTAATTTCAAATTCCACCTGTCGGAATGGTGGTAACCCTGGGAGTTCGTTTGGAAATACATCTTTGTATTCCGATACTACCTTAATTTCATTAATCTCTGCTTCTTTTTCCTCATTTCCTAAATTTACATGGATTAAAAAGAGTTGATGTCCCTTTTTTAAATACTTCGTCATTTTTGCGCTAGAGATTAAACTTAAGATACCTCTTGGTTTTTCTCCCTGGACTACTAAAGTTTCTTGATGGGTTAAGGGAATTCTCACAAGTTTTTCTTTACAGACTATCTCTGCTTGATTTGCGGCTAGCCAATCCATCCCTATAATTACATCAAATTCTCCTAGACTCACGGGTATTAAGTTTATTTTAAACTCTTGTTCTTCCATAATTAAAGTCAAATTTTTAAAGACTTCATTAGCTTGCAAAACTTTGCCATCAGCTATTTCTATTTCGTAGGTTTGAGTCATTGGTTCGGGAAGGATGTTTATCTTTTCGACTAACCTTTTAGAGATAAAACTAAGATTTGCACCTGTATCGAACAAAACATAAACAGGTAATTGATTGATATAGAACATACCCGTGACTAGATCCGGTTCGTCACGTGCTTCTGCAGCATTGATTACAAACGCTCTTCCCCTTGCTTGGTCTTTCTTGGGCTGATTCTTGAGTTTTGGGCATTCGTTCTTGTAATGCCCCGATTCCTTACACTCATAACAGACTCGTGGACGGTCTGGAGTGTATCGACATTCGGCCGTGGAGTGTCCTACCTTTTTGCATTTTTGACAATGGGCTCCCCTACACTCACCAAAATGGTACCGACCACAAGTATTACATTTCTGCTTGCACTCACCGACGTGATAGTACTTACACATGGAACAGTAGGGGTTATTTCCTCGGTAGGGTCTTTTTCCGGGATTTTCCTGTTCTTTGGGGGTTTCTTGGCTCTTTCCTGATGTATTATAATTTGTAGACCTAAAAATTTCATTCCATCCCCTTTTACTTCCTACCGACACTTTGTCCCTTTCCCTGTGTCTAACTATATCATCGGTCAAGCTTAAAGCTAATTCACAAGCAGTATCATACCTAGTCGGTTTAGCTCCCCTAACGATTCCTTGAATTTGAGGGATTAATCCCCAAATGAATCTCCTAATTCTTTTTGGTTCGGGGTTGACTTGGTGAGGTACTAATCGAGCAAGTTGGTTGAAACGGTTTATATAGCCGACACAGTCTAAACTTTTCATCTCGAGTCCTAGAAATTCCATTTCAATCTTTTCAATTTCGTTCATGGGACAGTATTTTTCGGTCAAAAGAGTTCGGAATTCTATCCAAGTCATAGTGGCTACTACTTCTCTACCTCTAACTTGTCGAATCATATTCCACCAGTTTAGCGCTTCAGCTCGTAAAGAGTGAGTAGCAAACTTAACTTGGTCTCTAGGAGCACAATTGCTTATTTCTAAGCTAGCTTCCATCTCTTCAAGCCAACGGATGGCTCCGGCAGCTCCCGTGCTACCGTCAAAGAGTTCTGGCTTACAAGCCATAAAGGTTTTGTAGTCACAAGGTCGAGGCCTTGACTGTTCATCTTCTACATTAACTACAATATTTTCCGGATTTTTCTCTAGAGTTCTTGAACCGGGTGACTTTTCTATCATACTTATAAGGGTAGGAATTGAATCTTGCAAACTTTCTAGAACTAACTTTCTCATTTTCTCCTCTAGTTCACTAGTTTCCGGAGTTACCGGGGTTTCTTCGGTCAAGGGTTCCTCGGCCGTGGTTTGTTTGGATGAAGAAGCGTTATTTCTTTTTGGTGTCTCTGGTTCTTTGCCTCTCTCGGATCTTCGCGGCATTTTTCTATAATAATACATTTTACTTAGGTTAGTATTATTGTTATAACAATTTACTACTATATTACTCAAATCCTTTATAATTTGCGCTTATTAATTAGTGCACATGTACTTTAACTTGTCATTTTATCGTTAAAATTTGTATAGTTATATCTCTTGTTGCTTCTTGATATATACCACAATCTCATTTTTAATTAAACACACTAGTTTATACATCCAAATATAACTATTTTATAACCAAAAATTTTGGATGTTACATATTCCAATCACCACATTAAACATACTACCATCATAACCACACAACTAAAGTACCACACATACCATTACCACAAAGACTTAAACTAACAACTTCACTCATACACACCAAACCCATTTATTTAACCCTCGCCACTACTCTCGCCCCACCCCTACCATACCACCCTTCGCTCCCTTCTAAGGAAGTGGATACTTCGACTCATCGATCAATTGTCGGGATTGATACCCGAATCGTTTGATCAACCTCCTTAAGTCTTCCGCCGTGTTTAGTGCTTGGTCTCTTTGCGTTTTCATTCGATAATAATTTTCCACAAGCTCCAAATAGTCTTTTCTTGGCACAAATTCGTTGGGTGGAAAGGGAATATTATTATGGTTAAACATGGCGGCTTCGTAATATGGATCTACCACGGGCGTAGGTGGCACCATTGGATAAGGGGCCGTGGGGTATGGGCCTTGCTGGGCCGTGGGGTATGGGCTTACAAACGGCGAGAGATATGGGCTCAAATTACTCGACCCTTCCATGGATAAATTACTTGATGCATTAGTAAAGTCTTGGAATGGCGAGTTCGAGTAGTAGTAAGGAGAGGGCCCGTAAAATGGCATCTCGGGTATAAATGGATTGGGTTCGGAGTTGGTGAGGATAGGCTCGGGGAGAGGACCGATTACGCCAACCCCTCCTAAATTTAACTCCACCCCGTTGTTTCCCCATGTTAGACCCGGGATTTCATTTACAAGCGCTTCTATGTCGGGGAAGCGTAAATTGTCGTTGTCTTCTACAACCTCTTCATTTCTAATTTCTCCTTCTTCATACTCCATCGGGGCTTTTCCCCGGTTGTCTTGTCTTTCTTGGTTTATCTCTTCCCCTCGAGTCATTCTATTACAAATAATCACAACAAGTATTATTAAGTTAGTTCTATAAACTCCCCACTATACCCGAACCCGAGCTCTGATACCAACTTGTAACGACCCGAAAATTAACGAGTCATTACGGATTGGTAATCGTGACACGTATTATTAATTACCAATTTATTTATTCTAATAATTCTTTTATACTTAATAAAACACACTTTTATTTATTTCACATGGGCCGAGCCCATATAGACATACAACCGGGCCAAGCCCAAAACCATGATAATTAGGCCGAGCCCTTACATTTCATGTTCCGAGTTTTTAACACTTGGGCCGAAGCCCATTAAGACTTTAAAACATAGCTTTTAAACATCTCCAATTATTACACACTTGGGCCGAAGCCCATTTATTTTGTAAATCGGCCCAAAAGCCGTTTTCTCTTAACTAAACATTAAAACTTGAACTTGCACATTTTTGAGCTCGGGTTCCCATAATCTAATCAACCTGAAATGCATGTTAAAAATACGTTAGCCACAAAGCTAGTGAGTGATGCCAGATTTAGACTCGTTTATAAATAATAACAACAATTCTCATATGGTTCGGTCATTCTAAGGTGGAACATATTTAACGATGGAGCACCATACAAATGCTTAATGTGGTTCCAAACCTCTACTTGGTTTAGAAAAATACATCCCTTTGATACCGAATGGATCCATTCTACGTGATGTCTATTTGACCGATTCTATTAACTCTTTCATGATCATGAACCAATATTTTATCAAATCACACGTAAAAACTAACATGCATTCACCCCAAAATCATTTAAACATAGGGGTACATGCACTCACGTTAATTACTTCCGAGTCTACGGTTTCGTTCAAAGCAAGAGTTCTATTTTCCACGGTTTCCTGTTTCAACACAAATCAAGTTATATCACATATATATACAAATAATCATACGTATAGCTGGCCATTACAGCTTAGGCGTAAAGATCTAACTAAAAGCTGGCCATTACAGCTTGGCACACGACCTTAAGGGACTCTAGACACAACTTACTCAAGAAAACAACTTGATTCACAATTGCTTGGTTAATTATTATGAAGGCCGATTACTTTTGGGTTGGGTTTGGTTGGGTTTTTGTTGGAATAAGAGGTGTATTAGACTTTAAGGAGTAAGTGTAGAGGGTTAATAAGATAGGTTGGAGATGATTGCATAGTTGCCGATTGGGTTTAAGGCTTCAAGAGTGGTTTGCATGGTGTCTAAGTGGTTTGGAGAGTTTGAATGTAATTCTAAAAGAGATGGCCGATGGTTTTGAGGCTTCTTATAGGCCTTGGGTTCATGCATGTAATCATGCTACTAGATGTATAGAGGATGAGGTGTTTGTCTTATATCACTTGGAGTGTTGAGGTGTCTCACCAAGACAAGATAGAAGATTCTTGCATAATGGCGGCAACCTCCAATCCTCACACTCATGGGCCGATTACTTCAAAGGCTATTGGGCTTCATACTTATGTTATATTTTTGGCTTATGGCTTTCCTTTATCATTAAGTTATATTAATAGGTTAAGCCCAATTTATGGCCCATATATCTATCGGGTTCTATATAAAAGGCCCATTACTTATATATATACTTGGCCCACTTTATTTTTGCCGGGTTACTAGTTAGGCCCAATAATTAATCGGGTTCTATTTTTCATTCGGCCCACATAAAAAGGTTTATTGGGCCGGACTTATAGTGTGGTTAAGTTAGTAGGCCCATAGGTGGCCCAATTATTATAGTAATTAATTATTATTAATTAGCCTAATTATGTTAATTATGACGTCATAATTTTCTGGTTGTTACATGTTATCACCATCACCACCACGAACATCCAGCATAACAACATCACCATCACCGTGGTCATCATCCACCAACATCACAACCACCGTCCACCTAAACCACGACCAAACCATCCCCGATCCAGCCACCATAACCGACTTCGATTTCTGAATCCCATCGAAACCCAAAGCCACCCCTACGACCAGCAACCACTCGGACATCAACACCACCTTCAGCTCGATCCTCCACAGCCACCCATTTTCGGGCAGCTGCTAAGGAAGGAGGAGGGAGAGACGAGCTGAAAGGGACTGGAGAGAGAGAGAGAGGGGGGGGGGGACCGGGAGAGAGAGGAGTGAGAGTAGGTTTGGTGTGGCTGCAAGAGAAATGGGGGGACTAGGAGAAAAGTATGAATTTATAGCAAGGGTTTTGGGTAGGTAAATACCGTGTAACGAACCCATTTAGACGTATAGTGCTTCGGTTTCATTTTCAGTTCATTATATAGCCGCGAAATTTAATCGGTTTTAAGCGAAATTAAAAACACAACTAAACCGAACATTATAAATACTATAGCTGTTACCTAACATGTGTGTTTAAAACACGCGTTAATATCACGTTAATATATTCAGTCGTGGTTTACTTTGTTTAGATTATCCGATAACTTCCGAAACTCAATAAATAACATTATTTATTATAAATAATTATTTGGAAAGTTTGATTACGGTTAAAACAACGCATTTTGACGCTCTATTCCCATGTTAGTTCTTTTCCGCGTTTTTCAAAACACTGTGTTTTTCCGTTTCTCGTGCCGCTTTCACATTCGATCGCTTCAATAGCTAACACGTTTTGTATTTACGTATAATAACCTTATGTTAGTCTTAAAATGACAAATGTTTACTCATGTCAACTCGTTAAAATTAGATAAGCACATATTTTTTTCTTTAAAAGCATCAAGGCGTCCACGAATTTCAAGTAGAGCATCATAGGACTCGTAACGGCCCAGTTAATTAAAATAACCTTAAACCATGTTGATTACTTCAAAAACATGATTTAAATCACATCAGACGTTGTATGGAATTTGTCGGTTGTCACACTCGAACCCGATAGGTAAACCCGAAACCGGACAAATCTAGGACGGGTTTGGGGTTGGGTAATCGAGTATGGGCCAGGTATGGGATTAGTTTTTTTTTTTTTTTTTTCTGGTTTGGAACAGGTTTGAGATTTGATGATATACCCGTTTACCTGACCCAATTACCTGATAAAGTATACCCGTTACCCGATTAAATATCCGATCTAATATCTTATAGTTTTTTAAGATATGTTTACATAATACATGTAAAATATCCATCTAGATTGATAGCTTCTGCTAAGAATTACAAAAAAAAAAAAAATGCATATGTTATATTTGTAATCTAGACATTTTGAATGTTTTTATGTGTTTAGGTATTTCATTTATAAACACTGTAATCATTTATACGTATTCATACTGCTAAATGTAATTACTTAGTAATTACCCGATTGATACTCGACGAGTTTTGGGTCGAATATACATACCCAACGGGTAATTTTTTAAAATCAACGAGCTTACCTGAAACCAATGAGTAAAGCCAATGCCCGATAGAAACCTGACGCATTTTGAGACGAGTTTGGGACAAGCATACCTAATCGGGTATGTGGTTGAGATTACCTAAACCCGACCTATTGTCATCCCTACTCATAACCTTCCGATGTGAAGGTCATAGATTTAAATCCGGACCACAACAAAATAAGGGGCTGTGTCCACGTTAGAGAGTTTGACTAGTTGGGAGTTTGACTAGGGTGGGCTGCCTTGAATGTTTTAGGTGTTTGAAACTCAGTTATCTTAGAATTCCCAAGTGTTGTAAATAAATGTAACCGTAGATACAACAATTAAGATAAGAAGGTAATGAATGATTTATTAATATAACAACCTACCTATCCTCAGGAGGGATCCGATGGTGTTCAGGTGAATTGTACAAACACTACAAAAAAAGTCATTTAATGTAAGAATGAGCATCACACAAAAAAAAATGTTACTAGAAACGGTGTCACTAAAACCTTTTAGTAGCACAGTTTTGTATGCCGCTAAAAAACTCTAGGCTTTTAACAACATTTTTTATCTACCACTATAAACTTTTGGGCTTTTAGTGACATATTTTGCCACAAAAATAACATCAAATTAGATGCAGCTAAGGTCTATCATATTAACTAGGTGTATTCACCCATGCGCGTTGCGCGTTCGTGCTAACCGAGGCTCAGATGAGGTGTTAATTATCACCGCCAACGGCAACACCTAACCAGTTGGTCTGAGATGGAGACGTTTTAATCATTACTGCCACCAACAATCCAACCAATTAGATAGTCATGTAATTTTCCTTGATCTGGCAAAAGATTAATGAAATTCAAAATTTAGCCATAACATAATAACAATATTTCAATAACATCCTATGCAAACACATTTAAAATGAAAGACTAAATGTCGCCATGTCTTTAATGACCAAGCGATGTTCCTGCATAAGAAAAAAAAACATTATGTAAAACGAACAGTATTAACTATATTGTCTCAAGAAGATAGGTGAGGAAAAAAAACATCGATGCTTCACCATGAATGCTCAAAAAAAAAAAAAAAAGACACTTTAACTATACAACATGCAAATTAAAACGATGCATCAAAAGTTTAAATAAAGCCACATAAGAATTATGAACCAAAATCTGTCAGAACACACAACATTTGTACAGGTTGTTGTTGTTTATCATTGTCGACCACCAATATTTGGCAGTGCTGGCACATGCTCATAGACGTTGACCAGATCTTCTGTAAGAACTTCTAATTTGTGAACCTTATGATACAATGCGAAGTACATTGATGGAATATTTCCTCTTAAGACTAGGTCAATGTTAGAGGATCTCTTGCTTTGCTAGAAGCAATTTTAGACTTATATTACATATTGGTCGCAACATTAAAGACTGCCACTGTCACTAATGTAGTCGTAAAATAATCACAAAATTTGCGATCTCTTAAGTCGAATCATAAACCGGTGGCAAAATTTTCTAGTAGTGTTTAGCATGGAATGAATTACTTTTGTTAATGGGCAACCATAGTAACGAGGCACATGTTAATTCCTTTCACATCCACATATCTGGCCGGAATCCACCTGAAAGTGACATGAGACGAATCGCCATCGCCAACGTCCTCTGCTCCCCAACCTGCACCCGAAATCCCGTGAACTGTTAGCCCAACAACTGGAAAATAAAATTAACTACCAAAAAAATAAATATAATACCTAAAATAAACAACTTGTTTGAAAACTTGGTGAATATAATCTTACATTAACATCTTTTATTATTTTCTTTCTAGGGCGATGTGGCTTAGTATTGTGTCATCAAGCTGCAAAAGGACCCCAACAGTGTTTTCATTCTTCACTATCTTATTATTCAATTTATAATATGTAACTTGTTTATTTGTTTACTTTAGTATATAAGAGATTGTTAGTGCATGGTGTCCTTAGGCTAGTATATATGTTGTTTGGACGAGTTTCGGGGTGTTTGGAGACGTTTATACGCGTTTTTGGGTATGATTAAGGCTATAGGCGATTACAGGATGGTGATAGGCGATTACACCCTATTCACCATCACTGTTCATGCGATTAGAAGATGGCTATAGGCGATTAAGGCTCAATCGCCTATATTTACATGTTGCATAGCATCCTAATCGCTAATACTGACCTGTACGAGTACGGGAGGTATAAATAGGCTCAATCATTGCCCTAATCATAAGTTCTTGCCACACACACTCTCCAAACACCCTCCCCAGGTCTGAGATTGCTTGGTTTGATCATTGTAACACTCGTGCTCTGTTTTAATGATATAAACGTTAATCTTTTGACCCATATGTGTGTTGTAATTACTCATTTATCATTGTTTCAAGTTTGTTTCTGTTATTAAAGCATATTCAAGGGATTCCGCACCTTGAATATAACCCTCGTGATTGTCGGTTGACATGTTCGTCGATCCTACAAGTGGTATCAGAGCCGAGGCTCTTATCACGAGCATTTTGATAACAAAAACGAGTGAAAACAGGTAGGTTTTTGTGTGAAAGTTGTGATTCTTAATCAAAA
This sequence comes from Ambrosia trifida, assembly GCA_028751855.1. Taxonomy (NCBI): domain Eukaryota; kingdom Viridiplantae; phylum Streptophyta; class Magnoliopsida; order Asterales; family Asteraceae; genus Ambrosia; species Ambrosia trifida. The sequence continues at coordinate 42,045,467 of CM054123.1, read as the reverse complement.
ACCTGTTTTGAACTTTGAAACTTTGAGTTTTTCACAAAAACCCTTATTTTCAATGTTGGGTTATATTGAGACCACAGTTACCAGATCATAGACTTTTGATGGTTATTGTATAGCTTGATAGTTAGAGGGTTAGTTATGCTATTTAGACAAAGTTGTATTGGGAAACCCTAGCTGCGCACTTATGTGGACGGGCCCTGCGCACTTATGTTAAGTGCGCAGGCCCAACTCGTGCCTATAAATAGAATGTGTGCGTGCAGCTTGTTTCTTTAGGGTTTTGGGATTATCTTTGTAGCACACTTGAATAGGTGCGTACTTGTCTGTGTATTCCAAGGTTATTCATCATCAAATCAGAAATGGAATCATCATGTTATTCATTTTGTGTGTTGGTTTTCTTCATGTTCATCTAGTTTCTTTTATTGTAGAAGATTAATCACTTAAAACACCTAATCCATAGGTGTTTCTAAGTTATAACAATCTCTTGCACTTAACAAGATCTAGTATTTTGGGACTACAATTTGGTATCAAAACCCTCATCTTGTTAGTTTTTATTATCAAGATTATTTTCTTTATAAAGTTTTAAATTTAGGTGTTTTTCTTATATTTTGGCTTCAAATTTCGTGGAAATTGTGTTTCTGAAGGTTAATAGTATGTTATTTTAGGTAGAAATTCAATCCAAGCACTTCAGAATGAAATGAAAATGTTTTGGAAAGAATTCAGCTGAGTTTTTGTGTTTTTCACAGCCTGTTCTGCGCACTTATTTCATACATTCTGCGCACTTAATTCATACGTTGAGCACTTGTTTCTTGGTTTGAGTACTTAGCTCATATATTGCATACTTGTGATTGTTGAGTACTTAAATCTCTGGTTTTAGTACGCAAACAAGTTTGTGCGTACTTATTGCTTTCAATCGTCTTGAGCACTTAACTCGGGTTTCTGCGCACTTAAACAGAAATCCTTGTTTTCGTGCGACTTATTGAGAAGTAGTAGTGTTGAGTACTTGGCTAGGGTTTCTGTGCACTTAAATCTTAAAAGAGAGTTTAAGTGTCTGCGTACTTCATTTAGTGCGCAGACTGATCAGTCAAGACTGAGCACTTACCATGCCCAAGTGTTGACTTATCTGCGCACTTATTAAGAAACACAGCTACACGTGTACTTGCAGGGATGCGTACTTATCAAAAGACTACACTTTGACAAGGCTGTTCACATTTTTACAGGTTGCTGCATACTTAATCTGGACCTCTGCGTACTTAGCTGCGTACTTAAGGACTTGGACATTTTTCTGGACTGTTAACTATAAAATCTGTTAAACAAAACTGTTAAAATTTACTTAAATCATGGCCGGTAACGATAACCACTCAACTGTAAATCCTATCACTCAACAAGAACTTGAAACCGGAACAACAACTAGAGTTCCTAATTAAAAGGTGTAGAAGACTATGGAACTTGGAAGAACAGAATGAGGTCATTCTTCTATGTCACGGACTTCACCCAATGGAATTCCATCCAGTTGGGTCCACACATTCCAATGAGAACCACTGCCACAGGAGAAGAGTTTAACCCTGATCCAACCACTTACACTGATGTCGATAAACAGCTTCTTCAGAGAGATCATAAGGCTTATGGTGCCCTTTCCATGGCCTTATCAAACGATGTGTATAACATGTTTGAGGAGTATGGCACTGCGCACGATCTGTGGTTTGCGTTAAATGAGTACTATGAAGGGAATGAAGAGATGCGCCAGTATAAGCAAGATATGGTGCAGAAAGAATATGACATGTTCGGTAGCATTCGTGGTGAAAGCTTGAGCTCACATATCGAGCGATTCATGAGTATGTTAACCAAGATGAAGAAGGCAGGAATTCCCGTTAACAACCGAAATTCCATCAAGAAACTGCTCGACTCTCTGCCCAAAGAATGGAGCATACAGTGCATGTTGATCAGAAAAGAGTACCTAGATGTTCAATCTACATTGGCTGATCTCATCAACACTCTAAAGTCTTTTAAAATGGACATTACGAAAAGAGAGAGGAACCAGACTGCTCCAAAAGCTGTGCCCACCACAGCTATGAAGAATCTGGCATTATTGACTCCAGTTGGAAACATGGGTTCAAGCTCATCACATGCATATGTGGATGCAATGGGCGGTAGTAGTTCAAGTTCGGGAAAGACTGTCTCATACTCTGACACAGCTGCTAAGACTCTCAACCCACGGCTCACAAAGCTTGCAAACGAACATGTTGAGCTCTTCAACACTTTCATGTCCAGCTTTGAGGCTTTAAAGACAGGTGAAATTAAGAGTGAGATGATGAATCCTAAAGATATGTATCAGGTTGACCCAGATGATATGGAGGAAATGGATTTGAAGTGGCAGATGGAATTGATTACCTTGAGGGTGAAGAGGTTTCAAGATAGAACTGGTCAAAGAGTTGGTATGGGAAAAGCGGGATTTGATAAGTCTAAGATTAGATGCTACAACTGCAAGACTCTTGGGCATTTCAAGTATGAGTGCCCCACTTTAAGTCAAGCAGAAATCAAGCCGGCAAAAAGAATGGTGGTCATAACTGATGGAAGGGAAGCAAATCAGCAGAAGGCATTGGTGGTTGAGGACTTTGACTGGGGAGAGGAGGCTGCAGCGACTGAAGCTGAGGTAAACAAGGCTTTGATGGCCAAAATCTGCACCAAATCCACACACGGCGTGAACTCTCTGGAAGGGCCGTCTGCGGAGATGCCAAAGAATGGAGCGCTGGAGAATGCAGGTCTGAAAGGAGTGCTAGTGGGCGATAAAGGAAAAGAAGCGACGTCTGAGGAAGCACTCGTGGCTGAGAAGACCTCCACCAGCAAAGCAAATGAGAAGCTGCAGAGCATGCCCAAGACAGTTGAGGAGAGAGATCTGGTAAGTATTCCTCTTGAAATAAAATCAAAGCTGTGCTCACCAAGGTGTGTTACAGTTGTTGCTTACTGTTTGTCCCACAATAGGAAAATTTTAAGAGAAATGGATGACATCCGAAAAATCAACACTGAAATGAAAGAAAATGAGTTAGCATATCAGCGAAAGTTAAATGCAACAATAGCTGAAATGCAAACTCTAAAAGAATTTGTTCTAAGAAAAGATTTTTTAATAAATGACTTAAATGAAAAACTAGAAATATCTAGAAATGAAACAAATCATCTCCAAATTGTTGTGGACAAATGGAATGTAAGCAAGCATGCTCATACAGATATCCTTGATTGTTCAAGGAAATCATTCGTCAAAGATGGAATTGGGTATAAGGATAAAAAGGGACTTGTAAAATCTCTGTTTTTACCTTTTAGCAAAAGTGAATATATACCCATTCCAAAACCACATCCAAAAAATGATCTTTTTGAAAAGGAATGTGTCAAATCTGAGTCAAACTCTAATATAAGTAAAAGCAGTGCAGATATGACCCAACAGGATCAGGTGGACGATGATGAGAGTTGTGGTGGACAAATGATGGGGTTAGGTCATCCAGGTGCCAATTACTCTACAGTGAATTGGTTCATCTGGAGTAATGACAAGTCTAAAACTATTTCGAATTCGGATGAATGTAATAACTTAACTAAACTGGATGATTGTAATAGTTTATCTAGGATGGATAACTGTAATAGTTTATCTAGGCCGGATGACTGTACTACATTAACTTCTAAACTTAATTTAAAGGGCGTTGTGGACCCTGATGATAGGAAGAATCCTATCAAACGCTCAGATATTTGTGTTGACAATGTTATGCCAGTTTGTGTTGATCTTAATGATGCATTCTCTGATAATGAAAATGTATATAGACCATCTCTGTTTGTACTAGAATTAAAAAGAAACAGGTTTGGAAAATTTCTTAGTGAAGAAATTCCAGAGTTTACTCCATTATCAACAGATATGTCATGTTCTGAAGAATCACAAAGTGAAACAGATAACACAATTCCTGAAGAATCACAGAGTGATACAGAAAGTGACATTAGCGAGCCAGACTGCAACACAAATGACAAATCAAGCAACAACAACATTGATGAACCATGTTCCAGTGAAAGCTCATGCTCAAGCAAGATCAAGAGAAGAGCATCACAACCATCATCATCCAGACCCTCTCCAAAGATCAAGCCAAAGCACTCAAAATGCTTTAGATGTGGAAATGAGGGTCATGTGGTTAAAACATGTCATTTAAAATTCAGTGATGTCAAAGCACTAAACTGTCTTTCTGATCAGATTAAAAACCTTCAAGAAACAGTAAAAATCTTTGATAAAACCACAAAAAGTTTGAAAAGACAAGAGTCAATTTTGGGTGAAAATCACGATAGATCAAAACTAAACCAAACCTGGATTCCCAAAGTCAACTAAGTAAAGGTTTGAGTCGTGATTGTACATAGAGTCTCTTGTATTTATATGTGTATTTCTTTTGTATTTCAGAATAAGTTACAGAAATGGCTGATCGCACTGATGAGATATCTATGGCATGTTGATAGCGGGGCTTCTAGACACATGACTGGTCTAAAGGAACTTCTCAAGAACTATAGATTTATTGATGGAGAGTTCGTTGCCTTCGCCGAAAATGAAAAGGGCGGAAAGATTGTAGGAATAGGAGATGTGGTCTCTGACGCACTGACGTTAGAAGATGTGAATTATGTCCCAGAATTGTGCTACAACCTGTTGAGCGTGTCACAAGTCTGCGACAAAGGAATATCTGTGTTATTCAATGACATGGAGTGCATCTTTCTGAAACCTGGATTCATTCCGCCCACCAATATGATCATGCTAAAAGCTCCTAGACAAAATAACACATATGTGATAAATATGAGAGATGCTAAATCAGAATGTCAAATGACATGCTTACTTTCTAAAGCATCCGAGTCAGAGTCACTGTTATGGCACAGGAGATTAGGACATGTTAACTTCAAAAACATTAACAAGCTTTCAAAACTAAATCTTGTCAGAGGTCTTCCTTCCAAGGAATTCCCTTTTTCTGAAAAATGTTTACATGTGCCAAAGGAAAACAACACAAGAAATCGCACAAGTCCAAAACAGTGAACACTATAGACTCACCTCTTCAACTATTGCATATGGATCTTTTCGGTCCTAGCAGTGTTAAAAGTTTAGCTAAAAAGTCTTATTGTTTGGTGATAACAGATGATTTTTCTCGCTTTACATGGGTGTACTTATTAGAATACAAAAGTGAAGCTGCCGAGATATTGATGCTGTTTATTCCTCTCATTGAGAACATAGTAAAGACAAAAGTTAGATCAATCAGAAGCGATCACGGAACTGAATTCAAAAATCAAAGCTTCGTGATTTTCTGCAACAACAAATGGATTCATCTTCAGTACAGTGCTACGAGAACTCCTCAACAGAATGGCGTTGCCGAAAGGAAGAATCGTACACTTATTGAAGCGACCAGAACCATGCTAATCGACTCCAAATTGCCGATCATCTTCTGGGCTGAAGCTGTGAATACCGCCTGTTATGTTCTTAACAGAGTCTTAATTGTAAAGACGCGCGGGAAAATAGGTTATGAATTGCTTTTTAAAAGAAAACCTCTGATTGACTACTTCAGGCCGTTTGGATGCTCATGTACGCTGCTTAACAACTACGAGAACATAATGAAGTTTGATGCAGTTGGAGACGAGTGTTTCTTTGTTGGATACTCTTCAAGTCAAAAGGCCTATAGAGTGTACAACAAACGAACCAAAATGGTTCTCGAATCTTTCTATGTTGATTGGCAGGAATCCAACTCTACTAACACAGGAGCCGGTCCTGACTGGTACTTTGACGTGGATGTTGTTTTCAACAATTTCAGTATCATTGAAGAACAATCATCTGACAATCAAGCAGCCGATCCTTCTCCTCTTGAAGATACTCTTTACTCTTCCGAAGACGATGCTGCACCTTTCACCACCCGATTTTCTCCACTCGTAGCTGATCCAATTGTTCCTCTTCAGTCCACAAATGGTGATGCAACTGTTGAAACTACTCCATCTCCTGAAAGTACTCCAGTTTCAGAAGAAACATCTTCAGCACAACAGTCTGCAAATGATCCATCCAGCTCATCAACTCCTGTAGATCACCTCTCTAATCTGCCTTCCCAAATTCAAAAAGAACAAAACATGGGATTTAAGTCATCTAAGAATCATCCTGTGGAGAACATCATTGGACCAATCTCTGAGGGTGTTCTCACTAGAAATCAGGCTGATAAACTTAATATTGCACTATCAACCTTCTTATCTCAGACGGTACCCTTCAGCATTGAAGATGCTGTCAAAGATGCAAGTTGGGTTGAAGCCATGCAGGATGAGCTGTATCAGTTTAGAAAGCTCAAGGTTTGGGAACTTGTGGATCTACCTGAAGGGAAGTATCCTATCGGAACAAGATGGGTGTTTCGCAACAAAATGGATGAAAGAGGGGTGGTGATCAAGAACAAGGCTCGTCTGGTAGTTCATGGATTTCGTCAGCAGGAAGGTATTGATTATGAGGAAGTGTTCGCTCCAGTTGCTCGACTTGAAGCCATCCGTATCTTCTTGGAATACGCCTCATACAAGAACTTCAAAGTCTTTCAAATGGATGTGAAGAGTGCATTCCTGTACGGGAAGATCAAGGAAGAAGTATACGTCTGTCAACCCCCGGGCTTTGAAGACCCTCATCATCCCAACAAATACTACAAATTGGATAAGGCTCTCTATGGACTTCATCAAGCTCCTCGAGCTTGGTATGAGACCTTATCTTCATATTTGCTGCAGAATGGGTACACCAGAGGGAAGATTGACATGACTCTGTTCACCAAAGAAGTCAACAAACATTCTATCCTTGTTCAAATTTATGTTGACGATATTATCTTTGGCTCTACTGATGAAAATTTGTGCAGGGAATTTGAAAGCATTATGAAGTCTCAATTTGAAATGAGCATGATGGGAGAATTATCGTTTTTCTTAGGCTTGGAAGTTCAGCAGAAAGAAGATGGAATTCTCATCCATCAAGCCAAGTATACAAGAGACATTCTGGCAAAATACAACATGACCGACTGCAAGCCGTCCAATACTCCTTTTGCGGCCCAAACAACACTTGTACCAGATCTTCAAGGCCTTTCAATGATTCCTCACACTTATCGATCAATGATTGGCTCACTGATGTATCTAACAGCCAGCAGACCAGATATCATGTGGGCAGTTGGATGCTGCGCACATTTTCAGTCAAATCCTAAGCAATCGCATGAAACTGCAGTAAAAAGAGTCTTCCGCTACCTCAAAGGGACACCAAAACTTGCTTTATGGTATCCTAAGAGTGATAATTTTGATTTAATCGCTTACTCTGATAGTGATCATGCAGGTTGTAGGATCGACAGAAAATCTGTCTCTCGTGGTTGTCAATTTCTGGGTAACAGGCTGGTGTCTTGGCAGAGCAAGAAGCAGACTACAGTGTCCATCTCCACTGCTCAAGCTGAATACACAGCTGCATCCAGTTGTTGTTGTCAGGTGTTATGGATCCAAAATCAGCTTTTGGACTACGGTTTGAACGTCATGCATACACCTATTTTTATTGATAATGATGCCTGTCGTGACATTGTGAAGAATCCAATTGATCATTCTAAAACCAAACATATTGAAATTCGGATTCACTCCATTCGCGATGCTCATGACAAAGGATATATACAGGTGTTGCCGATACTGCTGATCAAAAGGCAGATATCTTCACAAAAGCTTTTGACAAAACCCGTTTTCATCAGTTGGTTACATGGCTTGAGATGATAAATTTTGAATAAAAAAAAAACCTTGTGCATAATTTACAGAAAAATCTTATTTTTATTTAAAACAAGATTTTTGGGGGAGAATGTAAACCAGTCCATCCCTAATGCAAAATTAATTCAGGAAATGATAGAAACTAATCATATCTCGTCAGCATGTGAATAGGACCCAGAGGAGGTTGTAGCCTCAAGCAATGATGTGTCTGTAGATTCAGCCTGGAATCAAGTAAACTGCTAATAGGTGATTAACAATGAAGATCTACACGGAAAGCTGGATTCCCACTGTGCTATAGGTCTGCACAAGCTGAGTCCGGTCATACACAGGTTGAGAAATTAAAAGACACAGAAAATTTTGTGCATAGGTAAATCAAAAGACACGTAAGAGTGCAAGCTACCAATGCGGGGCTAAGAAAATTTTTGAAATTGAGCAGCAAAAGACACGCAATGTTTGTGACGTGCAAACATATTTAGATATCTCACCAAACGATCAGATGATCATCTTCTCTGCTTATGGTAACATAGACCTGAAGCTCTCATCATCTGATCAAGATAATGATCATCTTCTTTGCTTATGGTAACATAGACCTGAAGCTCTCATCATTATATTTCGATAAACCTTGAGGATCGGTAGGCCAATACCTAGCACACTGTGGGGTCCATAAAATTTTCGTCAATATTACCGAAGAACATGATAAACAGCATCACCAAACACATGTTGAAAGAGAAAAGGCATGGATTTAAGTGGACAAGCATACCGAAAATTGTTCTTAGGCTACAGCTATCCAACGGGAAGTTGAAACGGGTTCTGGCAGGTATGGTTAGTATGATCTTGAATGCAGAAGGTGAGATTTGTTGAATCCCCACTTATTAAAATGAATCTGGGTCTTTAAACTCTTGTTGGGCTTATTGTTTAAACTGTGCATACTTAATGGGCCCTGCGCACTTAACTCAAGTGCGCAGGCCCATATGACATATGTATATATACTGAGTAAAATTTTTTTTAACAGTATTCACTAGTAAAAACCCTAACTGCTTTTACCTCTCATCATCATCATCAATTATCCCCAAATCCTCATTATCACACTCTAGTCACCCCTTAATCACACCCTTTTCTTCATCTTGTTGATCCTTATTCATGATAAGGTAGTTGATATGTACTGATTATCCTTCATTTGTGATTACAGGGTCTAAAAGCTCAATTAAATGACTCAGTTGTGGATTTCATTGTATCTTTGGGTTTAAATTTTTGAAGGTTGCGCACTTAGGGATGAACAGTGCGCACTTGTCTCATGGAGACTGCGCACTTGTCTCATACTTATTCAAGCCACAAGAAACCCTAGAATATTGCGTACTTGTGCTGCGCATTTAAATCTTAAACGAAGGTTTAAGTATCTGCGTACTTGGCTAGTACGCAGATTTGAATGTGTTGCCAAGGGGTTACCATGCCCGTGTATGATTAGATCTGCGCACTTGTCTAGGGCCTGCGTACTAACCTAAGTGCTCAGTCAAGAGTGTGAGTACTTGACTGAGTACTTGGCTCATTAGCTGCTGATTTGGACTGCGCACTTAAAAACCTGCGTACTTGAGGATTAAAACAAAATGTGACCCTTATCTTGACCATTGAGACACTTGAACGGACTGCGTACTTAAACCCGGACGTTAATAATCTTAAAACTGAAAATCAAACGTATCATGGACACTGATGAAACAAATCCATCAAACCTCAATCTTATGACTGTTAAAAATACAAAACTTAAAAAAATAATAATAAAGTCTAAGTCTAAGTACGTTGTCCGTCGAAGTTTAAGTCTAAGGTCAGTCGTTGGTCGTCGATTCGTATTCAAGAGATCTAATTGGCTTTTCGTGCTCTTGGTTTAAACAGATGGCACTCGACTGGGATCCAAGAGGAATGCACAATCAGCCGATGAATCTTGAGACCGATGATGTCAAGTTTAAAGACGTTGTGACCTGGATCAGACGCAGCAAAGTCGGATACGCTGTGCAGCACATTGTACCTGTTTACTGTTCTCACATTGAAGACTTCTGAAGGTCTGCTCGAGTTGAAGTTGCTGGACAAGTCAAGCGAATCAACGCTACATTCAGAAACAAGGTTGTAGTCATCACTGAGGATACCGTCAGGAATGTGTTGAGACTTCAAGATCAGCCGGGAACTGTCAGATTTATGTCCAAAGCCGATGTTCACCAACAGTTCAAGAATTTCGGCTACAAAGGAGATTTTGACAAGAGAGGCGACATCAAGAAAAGTCAGCTGACAAGAGACTGGAGACTCATCAGTCACGTATCTATTATGTCTCTGTGTCATAGGAAAGGAGGCTACAACGCGCTCAGCACTGAATGGTCGACTGCAATGATAAAGATTTGCAAGAATGAAGCCTTCAACTTGTCGGGCATGATCTTTGATTATATGGTAAAGAATGTTGAGGCTGGGTCAGGCAAATGGGTTATGTACCCAAGGTTCATACAGATGATGATCAACGCACAACACGAGAATCTGCCCCTTGGTGATCAATACAATTTCACCAAAGGTGCACGATTCTTTAATGAGTGCAACATGCCTGACTGGGAACCCATGCTGGAGAATATGCATACAGCTCAGCGATATCCTTTGGTCATGGAGCTGTACAACAAGATCAAGAAGAGAAGGTTAGATGTTACAAAATCTCGTCAACAATCCACTGCTGCTTCTTGTAACACCCCAACCGATGGCGGAAACATCGAGGTGTCACGTAGTGACGATTGTATAACAACACATGGTACAAAAGATTTCACAAATTTTATCTATTTCAAAATTTAGTATATACAATAACAAATTGGGTAATATACAACAATCTCTAATTATTTTAGAGGGCTTCATGCATCCTATGTAATCCAACAGCTTGTAAATCCACCATGCGATAATAAACCCTGAAACATGTTAATTTGGAAAAATGGGGGAGGGGGGTCAACTATAAATAGTTGGTGAGAATACATAGGTTTTGTCATAGCATAAAAATATAGTTTGTATAGCAATTAACAAGTCAGTGATGTATCTAGGACAGCTTGTGAGAACAAAACCTACTGGGAATTGAGTATGGATACTAACCATGTGACTAAAATGCATCAATGAATCTTGTATCAATGAATCTCGTGTATCAATGCATCTCATGTATCTTTGCATCAATGAATCTCAAATAGCATGTTCACCACAGTTTAGTTCAAGACAAGTGCACAAAGATAACACACAAAGACTTCATGTAATTGCTTATTGAATCAAGAAAAAGAATCTGAACATGTTTCACCCCGAAAATGTAAAATAGTAAAGAGGGGCTATGTAAACTCACCTTGGTTGTGATGATGAACTTGAAAACAAACAAACAGCAAGAATCAATGCATTATGCTTGAACCTAATTAAGAGTGATGATTTTAGTATCTATAGTTATAATGTTTGTGTAGAGTATATATATCTATTTTATTATAAAAAAAAAATGATTGTAAGACTAAAAATCCTTTTACGTGGTTAAATTAATAAAGTTTGAGGTCAAGCTTTTAATTTGATGTAGTCAACCCGAGGTTTCATTCAGTTTGCATAGGCATTTACTTAAATACCAATATTGTCTATAGAAAATGCCATAACATCAAACTATAAAGATGTTATTTATTCTTAGTGGTCAATTTAACACAAACATAAGTAAAAAATTGACTCTTTAGGGAAGTTCTCGTTCGGGAGAGGTACACGGTCCGAATCATAGGGCCAGCAAAAATACATCCCTTCATGTTGAAAGGGCTTATGCCCTCAGGGACAATGCGGAAAAATGTGATTCGAAACGGAGTACCGATGTGATGTTCTTAGCCGATCCAATAATAATAATAATAATAATAATAATAATAATAATAATAATAATAATAATAAATAAAAATTGACTTTACGTGGCTTGTGTACAGTGTTTAATCTTGATTTGATAACATATATTTTTTTATATTAAATAAAAAAAAAGAAAACTTGTTTGTAGGAAAACGAATTGTGTACGTATGTATTACTTCTTATTTGATGGGCTTAGTAACCTTAAATAACTTCGTCGATGATAATTCAAAAGTCAAAACTACATTGGGGTAGAAACACCGACGATTCATATTCTAATGAACCCATTCATGTTTCCTTGAAGTTGGTTGTGTGATACTGAATATCTATACCATTTGTAATCAAACTAGGGGTGGAGAAAATAATAGTGATTAAATGTGTACCTCTGCAAGAGAATAAACTGTGATGTTTGATAAGTTTCAGGGCGCTCTTGCTTGGACCGGTGGGAGCGACGAGGGTGGTAGGTGCACAATAAAACGAGATGGATATAAAGCAACGAGTAGTTACGATAGTGGTCTGGGAGGAGTAATGGAACCGAAGGTAGGTGTTGTCCCGGTGGTGCCAGAATGGTGATGGTCGTTAGGTGGTTGTTTGTTTGAACCGGGATGTGTCGGTTGGAACAAGCCAAGAGAGGTGTGGCAGTGGTTTGATTGTGGGCGAGTTCATAGCAGAAGGTGGGTTCCAATTTATAACCAACCACCATAACGTGTTGGTTTGATAATTTTGGTAATGTCGGGAAGAATGGGTGTCAACATTTAATGGGGTTCAACGCGTTTTGACGGGTTAAACTTGGAGGGGAGTGTAAGGCCATTAAATTTGATGGAGTTTTATGTTTGGAAGGTGGCCGGAAAATCCGGGGTTGCTGGAGTTAGCGCTGGTGACAAGGAAGAAGAAGCTGGGCGGAAAAGGTTTGGTTTGAAGTTTTGGAGAGTTACAAGTTCAGTCCCTGGACTTTGGTTTAACATAAAAATCAGATTTTTTTTTTCTAATTATAATTATTATTATTATTATTATTATTATTATTATTATTATTATTATTATAAGATAATAAGTAGGTTTTAAATATGTATAAATTATTGAGAAAACTATGTATTTATAACAAAATTATAATTTTGACATGACTAAAAATTAAAATTCTAGGGGTGAGTAATTTATTTATAGCTACAAAATACATGAGAAAGTGACATAACAAATAAAGAAATGATTTTTTTATTACATTAAAATTTGAGGAAATTTACACAAGGTTACACTTCTGCACCTGGATCATCTGACCCTACTCCATCTTCAGCCCAGCCGACTGCTGAAGAGATAGTTCTAAAGAAGGCCAAGGGAAAAAGAGTGGCTACTGAAACTGCTCCATCAAAGCCCAGCAAAAGGAGGAGGCCAGCTGGTTTGTTACAAGAAGGAAGAGAAACACTGACACCTGAACAGCTTGAAACTGCTGAAGCCCTACAACAAGTTGCAGAGTTAAAGAGTGCCGAGAGAAAGAAAAGAAGAGAACAGTTACCTCAGTCGGAGATTCCTCGCGTAATGACTGAGGATGGTATCGAGCAACAAGTGATCTTGGAATCTATCTTCGGGGCAGAAAACCAGAACAACAAGGGCCTTCTACAGCTGCTGCTCCAGCCCCTAAAGCACCAACTCAACAGCCAGATGAACCATCCTCCTCAGCTCCTGCTGCACCGGTCTGCGAGAAGCTAGTAAAAGAGGTTGGAAAGATGGCTGCCAGGGAGATCTGTACCCTGAAAAGTGATGTGCACAACAATCAAGAGCTGAGAAAGAAAGTCAAGAAGCTCAAGCACAAGAACAGGAACATGGAGAAAATCATCAAGGATCAACGATACCTGATCAAGTTTCAGAATCAGGTTCAGATGAAAATGTTTGACATGTTCCAAGAGTTGAAGAAGCAGCAAACTGGTGCTCCTAGCACAACATTTGATGAGGTATTTGATTTTGGGAAATTTCTGGAAGAAGAAAAAGAGAAAGAAAGAGTTGCTGAGGAAAGTGAGGTTGATGAGATCAGTGAAGATGAGATGCCCGACAGGTTTATGGAGATGGGAATGGAAGAAGAAATTGTATACGAGACATCAGATGGGCATAAGTTGGATCCTGAAAGATCAACTTGGTTTCCTAGAAGGCCCATCACCATTCCAGCCCTGCATCAAAACATCCATCACACCAGGGAAGCTCACAAGGAGAGGATTATCTCCTGGAAGTATGACGAAGAGAAAAGGTTGTTTGCTGTGAAGAGACGAGGGGGAGTGATACAGTACTTCAAAGGTCAACAGCAACTGAAGTCTCTCCCTCGTTGGGATATCAGAGAACTCAGCAGAGCCCCATTCATCAACCACACCAACGACACCACGGGGTCCATGCTTGAGTGGTTTATAAAGAAAGAATGTGACACTGATTTCCAAATATTCAAGCCGCAAAAACCAAGGAGGCGGATCTCCAAGAAAAGAATCGATCCAGCAACAGGACAAGGCATGATAACTTATGTGATTGACCCTCCTCAGGTCGTCACACGAGTTCCTATTCGATCTGAGCTTCCAGTTATGCTGAGGGACTTTAAGAAGTGGTTTTATGACAGCAATACTGGTGAAGCAGTCATCAAACTGCAGGACGATTCGGAGGCTATAAGGATCCTGGATCCGGTAGATGTGTTTGCTTTTAATCTATCGGATCTGAATATACTCTTCGCGAATCAAATCAATGTAGGTGCTGGGCATGTCCTGTTTGAAGAAGCGGTGTTATTTAGGAGGGCTGTGGATCGGGCTATGAATCTGAAAAGGGAGCTGCTTGATATAGTTGACAGGATCAATGCAGCAGATAAAGAAAAGGAAGAAAGGGAGAAAGCTGCCCAAGCTGCTGCTGCTGCTGCAGAAGTTACTCAACCTGAAGTCGAGACCACTTCAGAGGCACACACACAAGATCCTACAACAGTAGCTGATCCGGAAAGACCTGCAACAGAATCTACTCAAGCTCCTCCAGTAGTTGAAGAAGATCCGGTCGCCCTGTACATTCAAGACCCCCCAGAATAGGCTGAGGGGGAGCAAAGCGAGGTTGAGATTGATTGAAGATGGAAGAACTGGTAGCTGTGGTCTAGGGGGAGTATTGTTGGGTTATATTGAGACCACAGTTACCAGATCATAGACTTTTGATGGTTATTGTATAGCTTGATAGTTAGAGGGTTAGTTATGCTATTTAGACAAAGTTGTATTGGGAAACCCTAGCTGCGCACTTATGTGGACGGGCCCTGCGCACTTATGTTAAGTGCGCAGGCCCAACTCCTGCCTATAAATAGAATGTGTGTGTGCAGCTTGTTTCTTTAGGGTTTTGGGATTATCTTTTTAGCACACTTGAATAGGTGCGTACTTGTCTGTGTATTCCAAGGTTATTCATCATCAAATCAGAAATGGAATCATCATGTTATTCATTGTGTATGTCGGTTTTCTTCATGTTCATCTAGTTTCTTTTATTGTAGAAGATTAATCACTTAAAACACCTAATCCATAGGTGTTTCTAAGTTATAACAATCTCTTGCACTTAACAAGATCTAGTATTTTGGGACTACATTCAAATTCTTAGTGTGTTTTTATGGATGAAAACATGTGTTTTTGATTAGGTTTTGTTCTAAAAGTGTTTTGGAAACTTTTCTAATCATTTGGGGATTAAACACATCATTTTGGATAAGATTTTGAGGCAAAAACGGTAGTTTTTGAGCAAAAGTGAAGTTACAGATCAGAACTAGCGATTACACAGACCCAGATCCTTCCAATCGCCCATCTATAGGTGATTAGAAACCATTATACACGAATAGACCTGTAATCGCCCTTCATTCTCAGTTTTTACACACGATTAGAAGCTAATCGCTAGTTGGATAGCTTCTAATCGCCTGAAGTGTCCCAATTGCCTATAAACTTGTAATCGCCAATAATTATAAACGAACGTCCCCAATCGTGTGACCTAATCGCCTGAAGTGTCCCAATTGCCTATAAACTTGTAATCGCTCAACTGTTCACTAGCAATTACACTCTAATCGCGTGTAATACTAATGATTACACCTGTAATTGCCTATAAAAATCCCTAATCGCCTATAAACACACAATTATAGTTCCCAATCGCCTATAACAACCTGAAACTGAAAATTTGACTAAGTGTCGGACTTTTAACGAACTTAAACATATGGCAAACCCGTGGGGACATCTGAATCAACCAAGGAAACAATATAATCAACAAATGAACAATCAAACAAACGTACCCACGAACCCTTGGAGTTGCTCGGGCAAGGTACGGAAGCATAAACAAGTTGAAGAATCAACATTCAAGGCCGAAGGGGGGTTTGGCGTATGGTACGCCAAAAGTGGCGTAGCCTACGCCACTTGCGTAGGCAAGGGGTGACAGAGTGGCGTAGGGCAGCAGGCTTCTACGTAGGCAAACCAGACTTGGCGTAGGCAAACCAGACTTGGCGTAGCCTACGCCAAAACTGGCGTAGGGTACGCCAACAGCAGGTTCGGTCAACGTTTTCCTTTTTTCAACTGTAACACCCCAACCGATGGCGGAATCATCGAGGTGCCACGTAGTGACGATTGTTCAAAAGCTCATGGTACTAAAATGTAAATATTATTGAATAAACCAATAACTGTCTTACATTGAAATAGAAATACAAAGTCTTAAATGAAATGTAACTGTTGGAATAACTGAATTAAAACAAAGCACTAAATGTCTCTTGCTAAAACACTAGATCAAACTGCACCTGAAACATGTACAAAATAGATTTGGTCAACATATGAAATGTTGGTGAGCATTCCTAGTTTTGATATATATAGTAGGTTAAAAAGTTATACAATTCAAGTGCAAGCTACGGTGCAAATATGTAAACCATGTATCAAACAAATGAGCGAAATCAACCCTGTGACTGTATAATGTACTGTATGAACTGTAGTGTACTCAACCAATAAATGGATGATAACTTAACACTGGCCACGGATTCTCCGATGAAAAAGGGGGAGAATCAACCTAGGCGGGTTGTCAATCCAAATAGCGCTATCCAATGTTAAGGTCGGCTTGTACCATGTTAATGATTTCACTAAGTACAAATGTATTCCACATGTATTGTCTAAGCATAAAGCACGTTGTAAGCAATGCACATAGTACTAGAATTGTATTTGTGAAAATGTAAAACTTGTATTTGAAATTGTAATAGTGTACATGTAACACCCCAAAAATGTATAAAAGCAAAAAGGGGTAGGAATACTCACAGTTTGCGAAAGCGATCAAAATCCAACTTAAGCGGTCGTGAGCTAAGTAATGGGAATTCCGAGGAATTCAACCTATAACGTATAAGAATACTAATAAGGGAAAAGTCTAAAAGTCTATGATATTTAGGGTCTATGGCATTAGGGTTTGCTAGGTCGATTTGGGGAATTTAGAGTTTTTTATGATAAGTCGCATAATATAATTATTACCAAATGAATATAAAAATATGTTTTGAATAATTAAGACAAATACTTTAGTTACTCCTTTAAAATGTGTAACTAAATAGTTATGTGTTTCACAATGATCTAACAAATAGTAATTAATATTTTCAAACATAAACATTTCTATGTTATAAGAAAAGCATTTATAAAATAGATGTTTAAATAGTGTAAATAAATAAATGTTCAATTATGTCTAATTAAACATAAGTAAGATTAAAAATACAAGATACGATCCAAAAATGTTATTTTTATAGAAATGGATTCTTTATGATGTAAATCAACGAGAATAATTTTCTCATAATTTTTATAAACTTATTTATTTTTAAAACTGATTTAATAGAATTAAATCATGTTTAAATGATTAAAAATAGGAAAATTAATAAAAATAAGTGTTTTCAGAACCAAATATTTTTATTTCAGTTCATAATAATTAGAAATAATTTATCAAAAATTTTGAGGTTAAAATCATTAAAAATGATTTTTTTATCAATTAAATACGATTAAAACAATTTAATTAAATAAAGATAAAAAAAAAAAAAAAAACATTTTCCAGGAAATAAAAGTGGGATAATTTTCTATGAGGTGTCAAGGAGCTACTCCTAAGTTTTCATAATTTTTGGGGTAAAAATGGATTTATTATGATTATTATAAGAATAATACATATATATATATAATGATAATTAAACAAACAAAAAAAATAAGGATAAACAAAAAAATTAGCTAGACCCGTGGGCATGAAGGCTCGAACCCGGGTCTTAGTTGGAACATGGCACACACACAACCACTAGACCAACCTTTGATTTGTTAATTTTAATGAAACAGATTTGTATTTATACATTATATTTAAACTTCATCTTCCTCCCCAAATGTTCCATGAAACCCTAACCCTAACCTGAAAATCAATCGCCCAAATTCAACAAGATTAACACATGAACTGAGAGGGCTTTCGATCGGAATTGATGAGGAAGCAACACGGCAAAAGAATAATGGACTTACAAGTCGTTTAAGGATCTAAAATAAAATGAATGTGGTCCGAACTTTGTAGAGCCGATTGGGAGCTTCCTGGACTCGTTTAAGATCGAATTTTTGTGGGTTTAGAATGTGTGAATGTGCAGAAACGTATGGGTGTGCTCAATTTATAACCAAACTATAAGATGGTATGTTTTTAATGTTTGACCAAGTCCGGTCAAACTGAACCCAATCAAGCTCGAATTGAGCTGATATCGCGGATGAAGGGACGGGTTTAACTCGTGAATTACAGTCGGTCAACAAGACCAATAAATGATTATGAAAGTCCACGCTTTTTAGCTTGATAACCAGGTCAGCTCGTTGACTTTCCTTGTTCTCCTTGGTTGGTCGTTGCGAGCAGCAGCAGAAGGAAAGAAGACAGGCATTTACGCGTGTGTTTTTATATTTTATGAGTTAGGATTAAACCAACAATGAGCTACGGCTCAGTTGGTTTGAGGCGTGTTTGTGTTTGAGAGTGGCCCGGGTTCGATTCTCGTGGGCAGCAATGTTTCTTTTCTTTTTTTTTTTTTGTAAACAGATAGGAGGGCTTGACTTGGTTGGGCCGGTTTTGGTGGGTAAATGGGCTGGGTAATTGGGCTGCAGGTGGAGTGGGCTCAGGGAGTAGGCTTTGGTTTGGACTATGGATTAACAAGTTTTGGGTGGGTTTGGCTTAATTATTTGTTGGGTTTAGTTTAAAAATGTGATCAACATTATTATTATTATTATTATTATTATTATTATTATTATTATTATTATTATTATTATTATAAATAAAAAGTGACGGATGTCACAGCATCCCCTACTTTTACGTAGGCAAACCAGACTTGGCGTAGGCAAACCAGACTTGGCGTAGCCTACGCCAAAACTGGCGTAGGGTACGCCAACAGCAGGTTCGGTCAACGTTTTCCTTTTTTCAACGCCATTCCTTTCACGCCATTCTTACCCACAATTCCCGACATTCTAGCGGCTCATTGACTAACTCTCCCACCCATTATTCCACACATACCTTGTTCAAGTCTCGGATCGAATGCACGCCCCTACGAGCTTCCGGTTTGAGTTCAAGTACCTACTATACTTGATTCGCTCAAACCTTGTCTACACTAGTTACATTTACAAAAGACAATGTCCAAGTTAATTACCATGTGAATCCTTGACCCATAACCAAACCATGTACTCCTTCAAGATTCCCATTCTATGTGAACATAATTCAATATCATAGATGCGAGTTAAGTTCGGGAATCACTTACCTCAAGTCCTCCAAGTTCATGCTTGTTCATTTGCCTCCTCTTGACCCATTAGCTTCCCATGGTTGAGTCCATCCTTCCTATCCTTTCATATCATCATGTTCACATCATTGTTAGCATACATGATCATAACACACTAACAACCATTCTCAACCAAATCTCACATTGACTTTCATTAGTCAACTTCTATCATATCTAAAACATACATTCACAACCACATTTATTCTCACATAGTGATACCACTTATTATCATATATGTCTCATAGTTTTAACATGTTATGCGTCACATAGTGTTTCTAATCACACAATCAAGTTTGGGAAGCATAACCATGTTATTTTAACATTGTTGACTTTCCAGAAAGTCAACTTCCAACTATACCAACATCCTACTTAGAAACATATGTCCATATTGATGTACTAGATCATATAAGATTCACCATAAACATCATATTCACATCTCATTAAGATACAAGATCATTCATCACACCAATTAATCAACACATCGTGTACATCATAATATTTAAGCATAGTGTACAACCTACTAATGCATACTTCTTACCAAATCATACAATCAACTAATCCCCACATGATTACTCCCTAAGACGCAATCCTCATGTTAACCTACTATCAATTGTATCCATTATCATACTACTTTCATACTTGTCCAATCTTGCCTACAATTTCATAAGTTAAACGAATCTAGACATTTCATCAAACACTTGGTGTGCATACAACATCTAAAGCACAATGTACAAGCATTTCATGCATACTTTCATAGCTTATAACATAAATCATCCTATTTCTTCCCTACATTACATACCATTCATTCAATAGTTATCAACATAGGAAATCATCACTTTTATTTTCAATGCATTCAATAATTAACCAAGAATGGTCTTGGATAACACCAAGACCAATACCCACTTCCAACATAGGTGTAAAACAATCTAATTAGCACATGAATCAAGCATAGCCTTATGTATTTTCATGAATTATGGTTCCTTTAGTGTCTATCAACATCTAGACACCTTCATCCATCCTTGATTCACGTTTTTCACATACACCCTAAATTTTCATCAAATCCAAAATGAATCATAACATCAAAATCTACCAAATAGAAGGTACCTTTGGGTTCAATCGACCTTAAATGGTCCATTTCTGGATAATGCATCGATTTCCCCTTCGGATTCTTGCTAAATCAAGCTTGGTAGTTGGACTAGGGTTGGGGCCCTTTTTCTTCTTCCCTGATGTCGACCAAAACACACACAAGTGTGTGTGTTTTTGGTGTTTAACTCTTATTTAATAATAATAACATGGACTTTGGGTATTTGGCAATTTCCACCCTCCAACTTACAATCCCTTGACCCAATATCATTTAATTAATCCAGCCTATCAACGTCTTTAAATGAAGCGGGTTTTCGGGGCGTTACATTTGAAAAAAACGATAGAGTATTCAAGTTGGATTTACACGATTAAGGTACGAACTCTAAACAACTTATGTGTAAAGATTTGAATTTTTGCAACTTCGTTGTTGGAAATTCAAAGTCGTTATTTTTATATGTTATGTGACCTACAATATTATGTGGTATTATATGTGTATCGAGTTATATTATTGTTAATAGATATTGAATATGATGTACCGAACCACCGAAATACCGTACCGATAGGTGACCACTGAACCTGTAAGTCCTTCATATACACCAATCGAGGGGAAACGAAGCCTTCCTTATAAAGGGGTTGATACCCTTTCATATTAGGGTGCGTTTCGCCTGGGCGAGCAACTCGTCGGGTGAGCCGTGAGCTTCTGGATGGGCAACCCATCGGGGGCAAAATGGTAGCGTCCTAAACCGGTTTGTGTGGGATGTTACAGAAAAGTGATCACTGAACCACAGAATTACCGAATGTGTTACCGAATGTGCTATGTTATAAATATTGTATGATATATATATATATATATATACAGATACAGTTTAAGCATCTTTATTATATACTTTTTGTCCCACTGAGTAATTTTACTCAGGCGTGCATATGTGTTTTATGTACGTTAGGTTCAGGAAAAATCTAAGAAGATATGGAAGTGGGCTCAAGGGAACAAAAGACTCACATGGATTTTATAAAAATTATCAATGTTTTGTATTGTAATGTAATTTTATTTTTTTTAGAAATTGTAAAGTTTTTATTATCAATGGATTGATGTATTGAATTCTGTTTACCGTTATAGTAACACGTCAGCCCTAGTACGGGCGGGGTGTTACAATTATGGTATCAGAGCTCAGGCTCTTTCTTGTCGAACTTATTTTCCAAAACTAAAACCTGTGGGTGATGGGTAGACGTGCAAGTTAGCTTATCATTAACCAGTAGTATTTTTTTTAAACGAGTGTTTCCGTTTATAGATATGTGGAAACTAAACTTTTTACTGGTCTCCGGATAACATAGATCATGTTCTAATTAGTTGGTGATTCTACTTAGTATTGATTTACTAATCAATTTTGAGGACAAAATTTTTTTAAGAGGGGTAGTGTTGTAACATCCCGAATTTTCAAAGTCTTAAACTTTTGCAATTACTATATTTTTATGTATTTGGCAAACTAACAAAAAGTCATTATTATTAGTTCAAATGTTTTGAATGGTTTATGTTTTGAATGGTTTTTAATATGACATTGATTTCAATATTTATATCCTTTTATTTTCAATAATATGTCTTCAATAGTCATCATGACTACAATTATTTTCCAACTTAAATTTTATTGAATCATGTGTTGTTTAAATGCAGATGAAACAAATGCTTTTTCATGATCACTATTATTTTTAAATAATGACAAAATTCCCTTCAACCGTCATATCATGTATTGGAGCATGGAGGTATCATATAGGATTTATATGCCACCAGGATATCAAGTTAATAGATCGATAAATTATTCTTTGGTTATGGGTATCTTTGAAAAAAACGATAGAGTATTCAAGTTGGATTTACACGATTAAGGTACGGACTCTAAACAAATTATGTGTACGGATTTGAATTTTTGCAACTTCGTTGTTGGAAATTCAAAGTCGTTATTTTTATATGTTATGTGACCTACAATATTATGTGGTATTATATGTGTATCGAGTTATATTATTGTTAATAGATATTGAATATAATGTAGGGTTCCAATTCCGGAGAACATTCAACGTCGAATCACAAAGTTTTTCGTAACCAATCTTCCAGAAGGATGTAGCGGGTCGGATTCGGCAAGTCATGTTCGATTGTTTGGGCAGATTTTTGATCTCTACATCGCTAGGAGAAAAAACAAGGGAGGTAATCGATTTGGATTTATTTCTATGCTTGATATCAAAGACAAAGAGGAGACGCTGAAGAGTCTGAGGGGTATTCGGATAGGAGATAGTAAACTTTGGTTTAATATCGCTCGGTTTGTGTTAGAAGATGGCGAGATTAATTCTGCTAACGAGGCATCCATTCCTAATGGTAATATGAATTCGTTTGATAGAAGTGGGCCGGATCCTAAGGGTGGTAATCTTGAATCACATGTTACAGGAGGAAGAACATTCAGTGATCTTCTTTGTGGGAAAGGAGTTAATATTGGTAGTCACATTAACGCTTTTTCCTCGGTGCATGGGAAAGCGTTAGTTGCTAGAATGGTGAACGTGGATGCCTTGAAGAATATTTACGTTATAATCGATTCTTTCAACATTGACTCAGTGCTCATCCAGTACATGGGTGGTTTGGATTTACTGCTAACCTTTGATGACGAGGAAACGGCTTTGTCAGTTCGTGATGCAGCGGTCTTGTTGAAGAATAGTTTTTCCGACGTTATTGTTTGGACAGGTCAGGTGCTGAGTTTCGAAATATTGGCATGGTTAAAGATTCAAGGAATTCCCCTACACTTACTCTCCAACGAAGTGATTGACTCGGTAGGCGGTTTATATGGAAAGATCGTGAACAAAGCTAACAGGATGGAAAATGAAGCAGATTTATCGTTCGATTATGTGGGTGTGTTAGTCGGTGAAGGCAAAAAGATTTCGGAAGAGGTATCCTTGACTTGGAAAAATCGGAAGTTTAGGGTTCTGGTGACAGAAGAACTTGAAAACTGGGTTCCAGATTTTGAACCTGTTGGAAGTACGGAGAAAAACGATAATACACATTCTAATGATATGGAGGAAGATACGGATGATGATTCGGGATCGGAACCTGAAGACGAGTCGGAAAAGTTACCGGAAGTTGACATCGCCGAGAAGAATGTACAAAAGGAAACTGTTGATTCTTCGTTTAATGCCATTAATGGGGAGCAATCAATGCCAATTATTGAGGAGAATTTGAATTCCCAAAATGTCAAGTCAACGCCTATTAATGAAGATGAGCCAGGAATGCTGATGATGATTTCATATCAGGGGAGGTTTTCGATTTTGATAAAACTTTTGATAATGCCCATAATAGTCCCTCCACTTCTAAAATTATTAAAAGAAAGAAAGGAAAGAAAAATGATGTGGGCCGATCCAGTATACAATATTTGAGCAGCAATGAAAGTATGAAGATAACCAAGAAGTCCAAAAAGGATGATGACCCATTTGGGCTTAACCAACTCTTGGGCCTGTCTGAAGATAACCCAACTGCTTCCAACTCTGTCGATATCGAAGAAAACAATGACTGCCATATCGATCTCAACAGCCACCCACCTTCGTAGGTGGAGCTCGTGGATCAAAGGGAGGTTAATGAATTAGAAGAGGTTAACGCCATCAAAGTTGTTCCTGCCATGGTTATAGAAGCTGAAATCGAAGCTACGAAGATTATGGGGGAGAAGTTGGGAGTTAATCTACTCAATCAAGATAGTTTGATTCACGAGTCGATCATTCAAGAGGGCTTACAATTAGGTAAGTTATGAATTTCTTGTCGATTAATATCCGTGGGATTGGGTCTCGGGGAAAACCGAGCTGGATTAACAAATTAAAGAATAAACATGGTGTGTCGTGTTTAGGCCTACAAGAAACTATGGCGTCTTCTATTCCGGTTAGTTTGATTGACAGATACTAGGGTGGCAAAGGGTATGATTTTGAATATGTTATGTCCGAGGGTAATTCGGGTGGCATCCTCAGTATGTGGGATCCAAAATTTTTTACCAAGGACAAAGTGGTAAAGGACAAGAATTACTTATTGGTTTCGGATGTGTTGGCTGATGGTAACAATCGTTTGAACGTGCTTAATGTTTACGCTCCTCAAACAAACACCGATAAAAGGGTTCTCTGGGATAAGATTGCGAGGGAGATGGTTTCGGGTCAAGGGTGGTGGATCGTTTTTGGGGATTTCAATGCGGTTAGATACGAAAATGAAAGGAAAAACTCAGTTTTTGACCAAGTTTGTGCCAAGGATTTTAATGAGTTTGTGGATGAAACGGGTCTTCGGGAATAAAATTTAAAAGGCTTAAAGTACACGTATTTGGTTGTTCGGGGCGGCGAATGCAAAATGAGCAAAATTGATAGGATATTCGTTTGTGGGAATATCTTCAACAAGTGGTCTAACGCTTCAGTTAGAGCTCTTAACAGAGAAAAGTCGGATCATGCCCCGTTACTTATTTCCTTGGTAGACTCCTATTTCGGATCCAAACCATTTCAATGGTTTGATTCGTGGCTTGCTAGGCCAGGTTGTGCGGAGGTTATAACTTCGGTGTTGGGTAATTGGACTTCATCGGACAAGGCTGACATGAATCTGTATAACAAACTTAAGGCCCTTAAAGCTAGACTCAAAGTTTGGATCAAAGAAAGTAGACTTGCGGAATTAGAAGAAGAGTCGAAATTAAAAAAAAAAAGAGAAGGAGGATCTTGAGCTTGTGATGGAACAAAACCAGCTAGAAGAGGAGGAGTTATGGGTTTGGTCAGAATGTTCAAAGTGTCTTCAAGAGATCGAATCTTTGAGAGCTAGCAATATCAGACAAAAATCCCGTTGTAAATCGGCTTCCCTTGGCGATGAGAACTCGAGTTTTTTTCACAATTTGGTCAAAGGTAGACATGCTAGAAATGCGATCCCGGGCATTGAAGTTAACGGCGAGTGGGTATCTAAACCGACTCTTGTCAAACGGGAAGTCCTTCGGTTTTTTAGAAATCACTTTAAAGAGAATGTACATGATCGGCCGAGCATTTGTTGTAGCGGTTTGAAAAGATTGAGCGCTGAAGACAGCTCGCCGTTAATAGATAAGTTCTCCAAACAAGAAATCAAAGAAGCGGTCTTCGATTGTGGTTCTAACAAAGCTCCCAGACCTGACGGTTTTAATTTCCGTTTTGTTAAACGGTTTTGGGATCTTTTGGAAGATGATTTTTATAATATCTTACAGGAGTTTCATGGTACGGGTACTATTAGTTCGGATTGTGGTCGGCTTTCATTACTTTGATTATTCCCAAGGTTAAATCACCTTTAAGTCTCAAAGACTATAGACACATTACTCTCATAGGGATGATTAGTAAGGTTATTTCCAAAATCCTTGCTAATCGTCTCAAGAAGGTGTTGGGAAAGGTTATTTCGGACTCTCAATCGGCATTTTTGTCTCATCGTTTCATTCTTGATGGTCCTCTCATGCTAAATGAGATTTTGGATTGGTTGAATAAAAGAAAGAAAAAGGCATTTTTCTTGAAGATCGATTTCGAAAAAGCTTATGATAACGTCAATTGGGACTTTTTAATTTCTATGCTCAATCAAATGGGTTTCCCGTCTTTATGGTGTCACTGGGTTAAAGGGATCTTAGTCTCGAGTCGGGCTTCGGTTCTAGTAAATGGGTCGCCGACATTCCAATTTACTAATGAGAAGGGTCTTCGACAAGGCGACCCGTTATCTCCCTTTTTGTTTTTGACCGTCATGGAGTGCCTTTCGTGGATGTTGGAGAAAGCTAAAAGTTTAGGGGTCTTCAAAGGTATTAGCTTGGGGGAGGAGGAATTGAATCTTAGCCATTTATTTTACGCCGATGACGCCCTCATCATGGGAGATTGGTCGGTGGATAATATCCATTGTTTGGCCCATGTTCTTAGAGTCTTTTACTTATGCCCAGGTATGAGAATTAATCTTCACAAGTCAAACCTTTTCGGTGTGGGTATTGATGATAGCGAAGTAGATAGCGTAATGGAGGTTCTTGGATGTAAAAGAGGAGCTTTTCCTTTCACATACTTGGGCATTAAGGTTGGAGCCAAGATGTCTAGAATAAATAATTGGACTTCGGTTGTGGAAATTGTTAAGAATCGGTTGAGTTCCTGGAAAGCGAAGCACTTATCTATTGGCGGTCGGGTTGTTTTAATAAAATCGGTTCTTGAAAATTTACCGATCTATTATTTTTCTCTCTATAAGGCCCCCGTGGCGGTTATTGAGAACATAGAGGCGTTAATGAGACGATTCTTATAGTCCAGCTCTAGTGATGGGAAGAGAATTAATTGGGTAGCATGGGATACTCTAACTCTGCCAAAAAATAGGGGAGGTTTGGGTCTGTCCAAATTACAAATCGTGAATGAAGCGTTGTTACTCAAATGGAATTGGCGCTTTAAAACAGAAGATCAAAGTTTATGGAAGAAAGTCGTGCTCGGGTGTCATGGTTCTAGTAGGGCTTGGTCATCGCTTCCATGTTCATCATCTACGTCCGGGTGCTGGAAACATAATACAAAAGTTGGTGAAAAGAGAATTCAAAACAGCAAAACTCTTAATAATTATTTTGTGGCTGTTGTGGGAAGTGGCGTTTCCATTAGCTTCTGGGCTGATCCCTGGCTTCATAACGAACCGTTACGCTACATATATCCCAACTTATTCAGGATCGAAAGACGGAAATGGGTAACCGTTGCAGAAAGATTACAGGTTACGAATGGTGAAAAGGTTCTGATGTGGGAATGGAGATCAGCTCCAAACTCTGCTGCTCAAGTCTCAGAGTTGTTTCAGCTGCTTTCAGATATCCATGATTACGAGTGGAAAGGCGGTGCGGACAGATGGATTTGGACAGCTGATAAAGAAGGGGTGTTCTCGGTTAAGGAGGCTAAAAAGTTGCTGCTTTCAGGGTCTAATAATCAGGTGAATCGTCATTGGTATTGGAAAGGATGGGTTCCGTTTAAATGCAAGATTATGGCGTGGAGGGCTTCTTTGGACCGGCTGCCTACAAAGACTGAGCTTCTTAAACGAGGAGTTCCTTTGCTTTCTGACATGTGCGTCTTCTGTAACTCGATGGCTGAATCTTCAACTCACGTGTTTACCGGATGCATATTTGCAGCAGAGATTTGGTCTAGGATCGAATCGTGGTGCCATATAGCACCTATCTTTGCCTTTGAAGTTTCGGATCTTCTTAAGATTGCAGACTATCAAGGTAATTCGAAAGTCAGCAAATTCATATTAAGAGGTATCATTATCACTACCTTATGGGCCATGTGGAATGAAAGGAACAATCGCATTTTCAATAACAAGTGTCGTAGATCCATCGAGGTTGTGGAGCACATAAAATTGACTTCGTTTTTTTGGGTTCGAAATAGATCGAGATTTAAAGACTTAGATTGGATTGCTTGGTGTAATGCTCCTTCGAACACTTTGTAATTTGTTTGTTTTTGCCCTTGGGTCCTTGCTTTGTGTAACACCCCAACCGATGGCGGAAACATCGGGATGTCACGTATTGATGATTGTTCAGTAGCTCATGGTGAATAATAAATTTCATTAAATAATTTAAATATGTTACATACAATTGTTCTAAGAATTTGTACATCAAACAGAATTAAACTATGCAAACATCTTCAAGCATCAATTCAAATCTTCAAGCAACTAGAACCTGAAACATGTTAAGTTGAAAATATTTTGGGTCAACAAAAGTTAGTGAGAATTACATAGGTTTTGATAATCGAATAAAATTGTTGTGCAATTCATGTGTCATGGCAATCTAGTCCATATGCGAAAACATACTAGAAGTAAATCGAGTGCATAATCAACCTTGTGACTGTTGTATTGTGGTACATCCCATACGCTCATGGTTCACTCGTTTATATTGCAGTAACAAACACCCACGCAACCTTTGTAGGAGGCACGTATCCGGGTGGGATTGTCAGTCCAATAGATCTATCAATGTATACCGTTTGGCTGATGAATGTTTATGCTAGAATTGTGCTTACCCTAGTCATGTTCAAGACATAATGCAACATAGAAATACACATAGACGCATTGATGATTGAATTGCATAAATGATGTTGTAACATGTTTCACCCCAAAAATGGTGATAAATAGAAAAGGGGCTATGTAAAACTCACCTTAGCAAAATGTTATGTCTCGTAAAAAAAATAGAATAATGTGTTGTGAATGTATGTGAGGCGAATCCCAAAGACTCAACAACGTAGCTAGTCCAAATTGAAGAAAACGAAAAAGAAAGAATATCAAGCTTCCAATTCGCCAATTACAAGAGCTTATAATCAAAGCTTCAATTGTAGAAGTAATAGACTATAGAAGAAAGGTATGAGGGAAAGTTTAATCGGATTGAAACAATCGATTTAGAGGTGCAAAGTATAATGGGTCATAGGTGGGTTTTTATACTAGTTTTGGAGTCAATTAGCCATTAAAATTGGTCAACACCATAAAGTAAGATTTTATGAAGAATTGACTATTTGACTAAGACTTTGACTGTTTGACTAAGACTTTGACTAGGACTTTGACTATTTGACTCAAGGTTTTATTTAAAAAAAAAAATTCTTGTATGTGAAAAAAAAAAAGAATTTAGAATCATATTATTATTATTATTATTATTTATTTACATTTATGTATGTATATAAGTTGTGAGTTAGGATAAATAAAGACTTAGGCACATTTGTATAATATTAATGATAAAGGTGTAATAAAAAAATATATATATATATAAGGGCTTTTTATGTATTAAAATTCTGGGGAAAATTTTGCGATGTTACACTTTGAGGTCCCTTGTGGCGTTTTTTAATGAAGTTCAACTTTTCAAAAAAAAAATGTACCGAACCACCGAAATACCGTACCGATAGGTGACCACTGAACCTGTAAGTCCCTCATATACACCGATCGAGGGGGAAACGAAGCCTTCCTTATAAAGGGGTTGATACCCTTTCATATTAGGGTGCGTTTCGCCTGGGCGAGCAACTCGTCGGGTGAGCCGTGAGCTTCTGGATGGGCAACCCATCGGGGGCAAAATGGTAGCGTCCTAAACCGGTTTGTGTGGGATGTTACAGAAAAGTGATCACTGAACCACCGAATTACCTAATGTGCTACCGAATGTGTTACCGAATGTGCTACCGAATATGAAATATCGAATATGTTATAAGTATTGTATGATATATATATATATATATATATACAGATACAGTTTAAGCATCTTTATTATATACTTTTTGTCCCACTGAGTAATTTTACTCAGGCGTGCATATGTGTTTTATGTACGTTAGGTTTAGGAAAAATCTAAGAAGATATGGAAGTGGGCTCAAGGGAACAAAAGACTCACATGGATTTTATAAAATTTATCAATGTTTTGTATTGTAATTTAATTTTATTTTTTTTAGAAATTGTAAAGTTTTTATTATCAATGGATTGATGTATTGAATTCTGTTTACCGTTATGGTAACACGTCAGCCCTAGTACGGGCGGGGTGTTACAATTATGGTATCAGAGCTCAGGCTCTTTCTTGTCGAACTTATTTTCCAAAATTAAAACCTGTGGGTGATGGGTAGACGTGCAAGTTAGCTTATCATTAACCAGTAGTATTTTTTTTAAATGAGTGTTTCCGTTTATAGATATGTGGAAACTAAACTTTTTACTGGTATCCGGATAACATAGATCATGTTCTAATTAGTTGGTGATTCTACTTAGTATTGATTTACTAATTAATTTTGTGGACAAATTTTTTTTAAGAGGGGTAGTGTTGTAACACCCCGAATTTTCAAAGTCTTAAACTTTTGCAATTACTATATTTTTATGTATTTGGCAAACTAACAAAAAGTCATTATTATTTGTTCAAATGTTTTGAATGGTTTTTAATATGATATTGATTTCAATATTTATATCCTTTTATTTTCAATAATATGTCTTCAATAGTCATCATGACTACAATTATTTTCCAACTTAAATTTTATTGAATCATGTGTTGTTTAAATGCAGATGAAACAAATGCTTTTTCATGATCAACATTATTTTTAAATAATGACAAAATTCTCTTCAATCGTCATATTATGTATTGGAGCATGGAGGTATCATATAGGATTTACATGCCACCAGGATATCAAGTTAATTGATCGATAAATTATTCTTTCGTTATGGGTATCTTTGAAAAAAAACGATAGAGTATTCAAGTTGGATTTACACGATTAAGGTACGGACTCTAAACAACTTATGTGTACGGATTTGAATTTTTGCAACTTCGTTGTTGGAAATTCAAAGTCGTTATTTTTATATGTTATGTGACCTACAATATTATGTGGTATTATATGTGTATCGAGTTATATTATTGTTAATAGATATTGAATGTGATGTACCGAACCACCGAAATACCGTACCGATAGGTGACCACTGAACCTGTAAGTCCTTCATATACACCAATCGAGGGGAAACGAAGCCTTCCTTATAAAGGGGTTGATACCCTTTCATATTAGGGTGCGTTTCGCCTTGGCGAGCAACTCGTCGGGTGAGCCGTGAGCTTCTGGATGGGCAACCCATCGGGGGCAAAATGGTAGCGTCCTAAACCGGTTTGTGTGGGATGTTACAGAAAAGTGATCACTGAACCACCGAATTACCGAATATGCTACCGAATGTGTTACCGAATGTGCTACCGAATATGAAATATCGAATATGTTATAAGTATTGTATGATATATATATATATATATATATACAGATACAGTTTAAGCATCTTTATTATATACTTTTTGTCCCACTGAGTAATTTTACTCAGGCGTGCATATGTGTTTTATGTACGTTAGGTTCAGGAAAAATCTAAGAAGATATGGAAGTGGGCTCAAGGGAACAAAAGACTCACATGGATTTTATAAAAATTATCAATGTTTTGTATTATAATTTAATTTTATTTTTTTTAGAAATTGTAAAGTTTTCATTATCAATGGATTGATGTATTGAATTATGTTTACCGTTATAGTAACACGTCAGCCCTAGTACGGGTGGGGTGTTACAATTATGGTATCAGAGCTCAGGCTCTTTCTAGTCGAACTTATTTTCCAAAACTAAAACCTGTGGGTGATGGGTAGACGTGCAAGTTAGCTTATCATTAACCAGTAGTATTTTTTTTAAACGAGTGTTTCCGTTTATAGATATGTGGAAACTAAACTTTTTACTGGTCTCCAGATAACATAGATCATGTTCTAATTAGTTGGTGATTCTACTTAGTATTGATTTACTAATCAATTTTGAGGACAAAATTTTTTTAAGAGGGGTAGTGTTGTAACACCCCGAATTTTCAAACTCTTAAACTTTTGCAATTACTATATTTTTATGTATTTGGCAAACTAACAAAAAGTTATTATTATTAGTTCAAATGTTTTGAATGGTTTTTAATATGATATTGATTTCAATATTTATATCCTTTTATTTTCAATAATATGTCTTCAATAGTCATGATGACTACAATTATTTTCCAACTTAAATTTTATTGAATCATGTGTTATTTAAATGCAGATGAAACAAATGCTTTTTAATGATCACCATTATTTTTAAATAATGACAAAATTCTCTTCAATCGTCATATTATGTATTGGAGCATGGAGGTATCATATAGGATTTACATGCCACTAGGATATCAAGTTAATAGATCGATAAATTATTCTTTGGTTATGGGTATCTTTGAAAAAAACGATCGAGTATTCAAGTTGGATTTACACGATTAAGGTACGGACTCTAAACAACTTATGTGTACGGATTGGAATTTTTGCAACTTCGTTGTTGGAAATTCAAAGTCGTTATTTTTATATGTTATGTGACCTACAATATTATGTGGTATTATATGTGTATCGAGTTATATTATTGTTAATAGATATTGAATATGATGTACCGAACCACCGAAATACCGTACCGATAGGTGACCACTGAACCTGTAAGTCCTTCATATACACCAATCGAGGGGAAACGAAGCCTTCCTTATAAAGGGGTTGATACCCTTTCATATTAGGGTGCGTTTCGCCTGGGCGAGCAACTCGTCGGGTGAGCCGTGAGCTTCTGGATGGCCAACCCATCGGGGGCAAAATGGTAGCGTCCTAAACCGGTTTGTGTGGGATGTTACAGAAAAGTGATCACTGAACCACCGAATTACCGAATGTGCTACCGAATGTGTTACTGAATGTGCTACCGAATATGAAATATCGAATATGTTATAAGTATTGTATGATATATATATATATATATATATATACAGATACAGTTTAAGCATCTTTATTATATACTTTTTGTCCCACTGAGTAATTTTACTCAGGCGTGCATATGTGTTTTATGTACGTTAGGTTCAGGAAAAATCTAAGAAGATATGGAAGTGGGCTCAAGGGAACAAAAGACTCACATGGATTTTATAAAAATTATCAATGTTTTGTATTATAATTTAATTTTATTTTTTTTAGAAATTGTAAAGTTTTTATTATCAATGGATTGATGTATTGAATTATGTTTACCGTTATAGTAACACGTCAGCCCTAGTACGGGTGGGGTGTTACAATTATGGTATCAGAGCTCAGGCTCTTTCTTGTCGAACTTATTTTCCAAAACTAAAACCTGTGGGTGATGGGTAGACGTGCAAGTTAGCTTATCATTAACCAGTTGTATTTTTTTTAAACGAGTGTTTCCGTTTATAGATATGTGGAAACTAAACTTTTTACTGGTCTCCGGATAACATAGATCATGTTCTAATTAGTTGGTGATTCTACTTAGTATTGATTTACTAATCAATTTTGAGGACATAATTTTTTTAAGAGGGGTAGTGTTGTAACACCCCGAATTTTCAAAGTCTTAAACTTTTGCAATTACTATATTTTTATGTATTTGGCAAACTAACAAAAAGTCATTATTATTAGTCCAAATGTTTTGAATGGTTTTTAATATGACATTGATTTCAATATTTATATCCTTTTATTTTCAATAATATGTCTTCAATAGTCATGATGACTACAATTATTTTCCAACTTAAATTTTATTGAATCATGTGTTATTTAAATGGAGATGAAACAAATGCTTTTTCATGATCACTATTATTTTTAAATAATGACAAAATTCTCTTCAACCGTCATATTATGTATTGGAGCATGGAGGTATCATATAGGATTTACATGCCACCAGGATATCAAGTTAATAGATCGATAAATTATTCTTTCGTTATGGGTATCTTTGAAAAAAACGATAGAGTATTCAAGTTGGATTTACACGATTAAGGTACGGACTCTAAACAACTTATGTGCACGGATTTGAATTTTTGCAACTTCGTTGTTGGAAATTCAAAGTCGTTATTTTTATATGTTATGTGACCTACAATATTATGTGGTATTATATGTGTATCGAGTTATATTATTGTTAATAGATATTGAATATGATGTACCGAACCACCGAAATACCGTACCGATAGGTGACCACTGAACCTGTAAGTCCTTCATATACACCAATCGAGGGGAAACGAAGCCTTCCTTATAAAGGGGTTGATACCCTTTCATATTAGGGTGCGTTTCGCCTGGGCGAGCAACTCGTCGAGTGAGTCGTGAGCTTCTGGATGGCCAACCCATCGGGGGCAAAATGGTAGCGTCCTAAACCGGTTTGTGTGGGATGTTACAGAAAAGTGATCACTGAACCACCGAATTACCGAATGTGCTACCGAATGTGTTACCGAATGTGCTACCGAATATGAAATATCGAATATGTTATAAGTATTGTATGATATATATATATATATATATACAGATACAGTTTAAGCATCTTTATTATATACTTTTTGTCCCACTGAGTAATTTTACTCAGGCGTGCATATGTGTTTTATGTACGTTAGGTTCAGGAAAAATCTAAGAAGATATGGAAGTGGGCTCAAGGGAACAAAAGACTCACATGGATTTTATAAAAATTATCAATGTTTTGTATTATAATTTAATTTTATTTTTTTTAGAAATTGTAAAGTTTTTATTATCAATGGATTGATGTATTGAATTATGTTTACCGTTATAGTAACACGTCAGCCCTAGTACGGGTGGGGTGTTACAATTATGGTATCAGAGCTCAGGCTCTTTCTTGTCGAACTTATTTTCCAAAACTAAAACCTGTGGGTGATGGGTAGACGTGCAAGTTAGCTTATCATTAACCAGTTGTATTTTTTTTAAACGAGTGTTTCCGTTTATAGATATGTGGAAACTAAACTTTTTACTGGTCTCCGGATAACATAGATCATGTTCTAATTAGTTGGTGATTCTACTTAGTATTGATTTACTAATCAATTTTGAGGACATAATTTTTTTAAGAGGGGTAGTGTTGTAACACCCCGAATTTTCAAAGTCTTAAACTTTTGCAATTACTATATTTTTATGTATTTGGCAAACTAACAAAAAGTCATTATTATTAGTCCAAATGTTTTGAATGGTTTTTAATATGACATTGATTTCAATATTTATATCCTTTTATTTTCAATAATATGTCTTCAATAGTCATGATGACTACAATTATTTTCCAACTTAAATTTTATTGAATCATGTGTTATTTAAATGGAGATGAAACAAATGCTTTTTCATGATCACTATTATTTTTAAATAATGACAAAATTCTCTTCAACCGTCATATTATGTATTGGAGCATGGAGGTATCATATAGGATTTACATGCCACCAGGATATCAAGTTAATAGATCGATAAATTATTCTTTCGTTATGGGTATCTTTGAAAAAAACGATAGAGTATTCAAGTTGGATTTACACGATTAAGGTACGGACTCTAAACAACTTATGTGCACGGATTTGAATTTTTGCAACTTCGTTGTTGGAAATTCAAAGTCGTTATTTTTATATGTTATGTGACCTACAATATTATGTGGTATTATATGTGTATCGAGTTATATTATTGTTAATAGATATTGAATATGATGTACCGAACCACCGAAATACCGTACCGATAGGTGACCACTGAACCTGTAAGTCCTTCATATACACCAATCGAGGGGAAACGAAGCCTTCCTTATAAAGGGGTTGATACCCTTTCATATTAGGGTGCGTTTCGCCTGGGCGAGCAACTCGTCGGGTGAGTCGTGAGCTTCTGGATGGCCAACCCATCGGGGGCAAAATGGTAGCGTCCTAAACCGGTTTGTGTGGGATGTTACAGAAAAGTGATCACTGAACCACCGAATTACCGAATGTGCTACCGAATGTGTTACCGAATGTGCTACCGAATATGAAATATCGAATATGTTATAAGTATTGTATGATATATATATATATATATATATATATATATATATATATACAGATACAGTTTAAGCATCTTTATTATATACTTTTTGTCCCACTGAGTAATTTTACTCAGGCGTGCATATGTGTTTTATGTACGTTAGGTTCAGGAAAAATCTAAGAAGATATGGAAGTGGGCTCAAGGGAACAAAAGACTCACATGGATTTTATAAAAATTATCAATGTTTTGTATTATAATTTAATTTTATTTTTTTTAGAAATTGTAAAGTTTTTATTATCAATGGATTGATGTATTGAATTATGTTTACCGTTATAGTAACACGTCAGCCCTAGTACGGGTGGGGTGTTACAATTATGGTATCAGAGCTCAGGCTCTTTCTTGTCGAACTTATTTTCCAAAACTAAAACCTGTGGGTGATGGGTAGACGTGCAAGTTAGCTTATCATTAACCAGTAGTATTTTTTTTAAACGAGTGTTTCCGTTTATAGATATGTGGAAACTAAACTTTTTACTGGTCTCCGGATAACATAGATCATGTTCTAATTAGTTGGTGATTCTACTTAGTATTGATTTACTAATCAATTTTGAGGACAAATTTTTTTTAAGAGGGGTAGTGTTGTAACACCCCGAATTTTCAAAGTCTTAAACTTTTGCAATTACTATATTTTTATGTATTTGGCAAACTAACAAAAAGTCATTATTATTAGTCAAAATGTTTTGAATGGTTTTTAATATGACATTGATTTCAATATTTATATCCTTTTATTTTCAATAATATGTCTTCAATAGTCATGATGACTACAATTATTTTCCTTAACTTAAATTTTATTGAATCATGTGTTATTTAAATGGAGATGAAACAAATGCTTTTTCATGATCACTATTATTTTTAAATAATGACAAAATTCTCTTCAACCGTCATATTATGTATTGGAGCATGGAGGTATCATATAGGATTTACATGCTACCAGGATATCAAGTTAATAGATCGATAAATTATTCTTTCGTTATGGGTATCTTTGAAAAAAACGATAGAGTATTCAAGTTGGATTTACACGATTAAGGTACGGACTCTAAACAACTTATGTGCACGGATTTGAATTTTTGCAACTTCGTTGTTGGAAATTCAAAGTCGTTATTTTTATATGTTATGTGACCTACAATATTATGTGGTATTATATGTGTATCGAGTTATATTATTGTTAATAGATATTGAATATGATGTACCGAACCACCGAAATACCGTACCGATAGGTGACCACTGAACCTGTAAGTCCTTCATATACACCAATCGAGGGGAAACGAAGCCTTCCTTATAAAGGGGTTGATACCCTTTCATATTAGGGTGCGTTTCGCCTGGGCGAGCAACTCGTCGGGTGAGCCGTGAGCTTCTGGATGGCCAACCCATCGGGGGCAAAATGGTAGCGTCCTAAACCGGTTTGTGTGGGATGTTACAGAAAAGTGATCACTGAACCACCGAATTACCGAATGTGCTACCGAATGTGTTACCGAATGTGCTACCGAATATGAAATATCGAATATGTTATAAGTATTGTATGATATATATATATATATATACAGATACAGTTTAAGCATCTTTATTATATACTTTTTGTCCCACTGAGTAATTTTACTCAGGCGTGCATATGTGTTTTATGTACGTTAGGTTCAGGAAAAATCTAAGAAGATATGGAAGTGGGCTCAAGGGAACAAAAGACTCACATGGATTTTATAAAAATTATCAATGTTTTGTATTGTAATTTAATTTATTTTTTTTAGAAATTGTAAAGTTTTTATTATCAATGGATTGATGTATTGAATTCTGTTTACCGTTATAGTAACACGTCAGCCCTATTACGGGCGGGGTGTTACAAAGATCATGACAAACAAGGCAAGGATCCCGTAGCAGGTTCTTCTACTCAGGGGAGCCAGGGCCTGTGAAAGACAAGATTCAGCAACTACGGGACGCTATGAAGAAAGCCATAGTTCAAGTTGAGTATGTTGACCCTTTAAACTGTTACTTTGCTTATGATGACGAAGGCAACCTACTCCATCCTCCTGCTATTCTTGAGTATGACTTGGAAGAAGGTGAGATACCTCCTAAGATGACATCTGATGATATGAAAAAGGTGTATTGACACGCACACGAAGAATCTTCCGGTGCATGTCAAAGTCCTCCTCCAGAGATGCATCCAGAGAACAACGAGGTTAATTTAGAAGAAGGAACCAGTGTGCCAACTCCGAAATACATGGTTGATCATTCGGGCATTGGGATTCCTAATATTTCTGAGGAGATGATTTATGAAGCTGAAGAAAAGCTAAAGACTAATCCTGTTCCTGATAAAGTGAAAGAAAGACATGATAAGATTAGGCAGAAATATCCCAAATGGTTTCCATCAGTAGAAGAGGAAAAGAAGAAGAAGGGTCCTGTACAAGCTTTTATCTTTAAGAAACGTCTGTCTAAGATGTCTGGAAACGTTATCAGTTGGGCATATGTGGAGAAGACGAAGATGTTGGGCGTCAAGTGGGAACAAGGTCTGTTATACTTTAATCCCTATCGGAATGTCCTCAGTCTCCCCTTCTTGTATATCCGAGATCTTATCAGACTAGATTTTCCTCTGTACTATGAGAAAGAGTCTA
Source organism: Ambrosia trifida (assembly GCA_028751855.1). NCBI lineage: Eukaryota > Viridiplantae > Streptophyta > Magnoliopsida > Asterales > Asteraceae > Ambrosia > Ambrosia trifida. The sequence continues at coordinate 42,007,122 of CM054123.1, read as the reverse complement.
GCCTAGATAGTTTTTACAACATTCTAGCTGAAGAAAGTCAAACTGAATGGAAAATCTTTAAACCTCAGTATCACAAGTCTTACAAAACAGACAAGATTCATACATCCACCAAAAGTCCTATTTGGGAACACAAGATCAAGCCACCGAATTGTGTTTCGAAGATTCCAATTGTCTCGGTTAAGCAAGACTTCTCTTCAAAGTTTTATTACTAGCATTATGATGCAACTACAACCGACGCAGTGATAGTCTTGAGCAACTCACCAAAACCTTGCAGGAAAATCAGGATATGGGACCCGATGTGGCTTATTAACCTCTCAGCAAAAGACGTGGAGACGTTGTTCCTGCATCCCATTCAGCACTTGAAAGCCGAAGCTGATCAAGCCTTGAAGTTTCAGAGAGTGATTCGCTTTTGCCACGCCAACAAAGTTCATACTGGATGCGACAGGTCGAGACTTACAAGGATCAGGACGATGTCACAGTGATGAGAAGACTGAAGATTGCTGCTAGTCGTTTATGTTTGTTTCTATTTTCGTGTCTGTAAAGTTGTTTTTGCTGTGTTATAAACTTTGTCTTTTGATGTCTCTGTACGTATACTAGCCTGGTCCAAGGGGGAGTCTGTTAGTGCATCCCTAGGCTAGTATATATGTTGTTTGGACGAGTTTCAGGGTGTTTGGAGATGTTTATACGCGTTTTAGGGTGTTTGGGCAGTTCAGGCGATTAGGAGATCATAGGTGGCGATTGGATGTATAATCGCTAGTACCTATACGCGATTAGAAGGCTAATCGCTAGTTGTTTCATGCGATTGTAGCCCAATAGCCAATACTGCATGTTGCATAGCCATCCAATCGCCAATACTGGTTTGTACGAGTACAAGGGGTATAAATAGGCCCAATCATTTCCCTAATCATTAGTTCTTGCCACACACACTCTCCAAACACCCTCCCCTGGTCTGAAAGGTCTGGTTTAATCATTGTAAACACTCGTGCTCTGTTTAAAGATAAAATCTTTAATCTTTTGACCCATTTGTGAGTGTTAATTACTCGTATATCATTGTTTCGTGTTTGTTTCTGTTATTAGAACATATTCAGAGGATTCCACACTCTGAATATAACCCTCGTGATTGTCGGGTGACCCGTTCGTTGATCCTACAGAGAAAAGATATAAATTGATTATACCCAAAAATAATATTAATGATACTACGAAAATGTTAATGAGATAAAGTTTGTAAATCATGCCTTTCCCATATAAGTACCACTAAAGAGACCAAGAATCACCCTCTTCAAGTAGCACCTTAGCCTTTTGTCTCATCAGTGAGTAAAGTCCTATTTGAGTCCCTATGGTTTTGTCATATTAACTATTTGAGTCCAATTCTAAAACTTTTAAATCTTTGAGTACCTACGGTTTCCAATTACACCTATTTGAGTCCAATGCTTTAACTATGTTAGATTTCTTAGTATTTTTTTCAAAATGACCAAAATACCCTTAGTATTAAAAACAAAAATTACATATAATATTTTATTATATATATATATATATTAAAATTCAAATAGATTTTCTCAATTCCCACCCAACCCTATGTTCTACTCTATTTCTCTCACAATCGACTAACCACCCCAACCTATCTCTAGCCAGTCCCGGCAAGGATTTCGGCCACATTTAGTCCACCCAAATCTTGAAGAAGATCGCCCCCCCCCCCATCTCTCTCTAAACTCACAACAATAAGATGTTAAATCTATGGATGTTTTTTTTTCTAGAGAAATGCTTTGAAGGATGACACAGTGACTGTCGGTGGTGCAGTGTGGTGTGCTGGTGCAGTGATGGTGCATTATATGTGGGGTGCGATGGTAGTGGTTGGGGTGGTGCGTAGTGTACCGGAGGTACGGTAGTGGTGTGGTGGGGATGGTGAGATAGTCTAGATGAGAGAGAGAGAGAGAGAGAGAGAGATCTAGTTGATATATTTGTGTGTGTATATATATTATAAAAATATATAATAATATTTATAAAATAGGTAAAATTATTTTTAAGTATTACGATGTAGGATTAGCACACTTATATGGATGGATTTATATATTTTTTATTTAATAATAACAGTAAAACTAAAATATATAGCGGTGGCATTTTAGTCATTTTATAAGGTTAACAAAGAAATTTAAACTAAGTTGGTAAATTGGACTCAAATATGTGCAATTTGAGACCTCAGGTGCTCAAAAGGTTAAAAGTTTTGGGATTGGATTCGAGTAGTTAAAACGGCCAAACCACAAGGACTCAAATAGGACTTTACTCCTCATCAGTTTGTCCTCAACAGTTCTGTCTTTCTCACTACAACTGTTACTGTAGACCAGCAAGAAAAAAAAGTTGTCAGCATGCTCATTAAGAGTAACTGTCTCTATTTAGCAAGACCTAAAGTCTAGCATTATATTTAGTACGATTTTTTTCAGGGTAATGTAAACCAAAATACATGATTTCGACTCTGTTTCCATGAAATATGAATACAAAATTCCATCTTCCCCTAAATGACCAATTTCAGTTTTGGGAGTCGAAGAAATAATTCTACATCATATTTGATACATTATAGATGGCAAAATGAAATTCTCCTTTTCACAATAGTTTTAAAAGGAAGATAAAAAAATTAATATTTGTTTTAGCTTACAGAGATGGTTCTCCCTTGTCATGAAAGCTGGAACAATTTTCCATCTGGTATTAAGTTGTATCTATTTTTAATGATAAGTTTCTCTTATTTGATTGTAATTGATGGATTATGGAGATGAGCATTTCTCATGAAAAGGAGAGTGTTAGGCATGCAATGGGGAAACTAGCTTTGTTTTCTTTCATTAGAGCAAGTAACACACAAAATATGGGAATTCTAGTAACATATGAGACATACTTAATTGACTCAGAAACATTGCGGCATGCTCCTTCAAGTCTTAATATCAAATCAAGAATGGACATCAATCCTGCAATACATAAACTTACTAAGCAATAAGGTACAGAACAGAACTAGAATTGAAAGGGAAATACTATAAGAAAGACCTTAAGAGTAATCATGATTCAAAACTGCTTCCAATTGTTGTTCACTAGACATGTGACACTACCTATCATGTTATGACTTGGAACACATAATCCATACGAGAGAAAATTCATTTCCAAAACAAATAGATGTGTATCATCTCAATTCTCAAGTTATTAGCAACATAATCAAAACAGTTTCTTGTATGTTTGGCTATAAGTAGAGTCTAAACAGGCATTCGGGTACGCAATTTCAATCAACCTAGAGCAGCATAATTAATCAAAATTAGATAAACCACAGATTAACATCGCTTTGGCATAATTCCAAATCCACAGAAATTGAGATGACAAATAATACCTATAACCTGATCAAAGCAAAACAATTACAAAGTCAACATTTGACTTTTAAATCTCATACTGGCGACTATAGGCTATAGCTTAGAACTCTACATGAACAAAAATTGATGCTAAACATATTACCTCATCGCATGAAGCTTTTAACAGTAAACCCTAAATAGAAATTTGGCTTTTATTTTAAGTTTCAAACCAAAAAAGGTCGATATTTCGGTCAAAGTAACACACCTTGGTTCACAACAATAATCTTCTTGTTTCCAAGGATATACAGAGTCTTTTGTTGTAGCTTTAACATCACAACCAATATAAAGAGGAGCCTGCACTAACTCGAGAGTCGAGATCATAAGTTTACAACACACGTCCCTTCACAAGTTCCTCCTACATATGATTAGACATGTTAATAAATCATATTTCACATATAAAGGAGTATGCCAAGAAGCTTCTGTCGGAATGCATGTCAATTATAAAACAGAACAACACAATCAATCATCCACAAAAAAAAATTGATTATCGACTCACCTGAGATTGATCGTTTGTTTCGCATTCTGCAGCCATTGAGGAGGACTATTCTTAACCTCATCAGGCGGCTTCTCTAACTCTTTCAGTTTTGCTAGTTCTTGGTCATACTCACTCAAACACTTTGGACAACAGGGTACCTTTCTGCTCGAATCAAAATTCATCATCATCGAGAAACTATTTAATGGATTAAGTGATAAACAAAACCACCAAGAACAACATTTGTCCCCATCCTAAAATAAACCAAAACAAATCCATATATTTATATCCAAACATAGCTTATCAAATAAATCTAGTCATCTAAATAATAATACAACACACTTGTTCAAAAATTTGAATGCTTTTGTATTTTTGTAGAAAAGTTACCTAGTGAACATGTTTGTTGGTGGTGATCTTGATGTAATTGGTACAGCTTGTAAATCTCCTATGAAAGTGCCTTTAAAGATTTGATATGCAACGGTTGTGATTTAATAGCAGAAACATAACTATTAGTTAAAGAGTTAATGGCCAAAATCGTCCCTGAGGTTTGGTCAGTTTTGCTATATCAGTCCAAAATCAAATTTTTTTACATCTGGGTCCTTCTGTTTTACATTTTGTTGCCAAATTCGTCCCTGACACTAAACCCAGTTAACTATTGTCGTTAACTCTGGGAGTATTTTTGTCTTTTTAGCTACCCTTCTTTTTACATCTAGGTATTTTTGTCTTCCGGTGGTATGAATAACTCTGTTTAAATTGGGTTTTAAAAAGGGGACAGTCAAAAAGACAAAAATACCCACAAAGTTAACAACAATAGTTAACTGAGTTTAGTATCAGGGACGAATTTGGCAACAAAATGTAAAACAGAAGGACCCAGATGTAAAAAATTTTGATTTTGGACTGATGTAGCAAATTGGCCAACCTTAGGGACGATTTTGGCTATTAACTCATTAGTTAAAACAATATGGCAACACCCTTCAAGCTAACCATGCTAGTTCCTGTTAATTTGTTATCTAATCTCCAAATCTATCACAACCATTTAAATCTGATTTCCATTTAGTTTGGTGTCCTCCGGTGTATTTAATATCATTATCAAACTGGAAACCTTAGTGCACTTCATCGCATGATAAATTACATAGCTTTGTGATATCAATAGACTGCTAGCCAGCACCCAGTCACCCACAAACAGATTGTGCTAGCTAGAATAAAAATATGAAAATATGTCTAACTGTAATTAGCATGCAAAGCCTATGTAATTTCAATAGGTCATAAAAACTGAGCTTATTACACATTTATTTACAACAAGAAACACATTCGATAATCTTGGTTTTAAAAAGGGCGCCTGAGGCGTGCCTAGGCGCAACATGACGCAATGCATGGCGCCTTTGAGATCTGCGCCTAAGTAGTTTCCAGGAAGCACAGAAAAAGCACATTGTGCGCCTATCACTATTTAAAACCAAGCCGATAATTAAAAGACAAATTATTCACATATCAACCAAAAAAATTGCAGCGTACACCTGCTAATAATAAAACAAATATATAGCTTACCATTGTTAGCGATATAGTCAAAGGATTCCAAAGCCTAGCTCGGTAGTGTTCCGGTAGATGTTTGGTGATAGCATATGCACCAAATGATCATCAACCCACCTACATAATCCCACTATGCTTTAGCACCATGGACACCTCTAAATAGTCCATTAACATAAATTTTGCTGCTAAATGGCAGTGAATCAACTACTAATTCATAACAATACTCAAATAAAAGAACACAGCCACATCATTTAAAGGCTTTGAATCAACTAGTAATTCATAACCCAACATAAGAATAATCAAGGAAAATACACAAGTCCCTGGATGTCACACCCCGCCAAGACGAAAACACGGCGATGTGATTCGAAAAGTTTTTAAGCTAAAGGTTCAAGCAACACACAAGATTTATATTAAATAGTTACCATCGAAAGATAAACGATGTCATAAATTATTAAAAATATCACAACATTGTCTGAAAATAAGATATTGTCTGGAATCACATGACTCAAATACCAAGATAGAATATGACTGACACAACCAAATCAACGATGGTACCACCGAATGTAAGCTCAAATCCAACTCTCAAGTCTCTGCTCCGCATGATTAGTTACCTAAAAAACATGCATAAAAGATTTGTCAACATAATGTCGGTGAGTTCACAGGTTTTAATGTATTATTTAAAGTGCTCGTGTAATTCGTGTGTGACCAATCATAAGCTAGCTAAGCGAATGATTACTATGCAAACCATGAGTCCCATAACCAAACATCTTGACTGTTGTGCCTCGCGCTGTCACACCACGCCAATGGCGGAAACACGTGGCGCAACACTCGAAAGCATATCAAAGTCAAGATTAACACAAACCATATTTAATTAGAAAAGATAATTTCATTAAGATGTCGAAAAAGAGTACCTTGACATAAAATTACACAAAACAACAAACAACAAGTTCAGACATGTGGTTTTTCCGTCTATGCCCCAACCCAATGGTAAATATAGATGAAACCCCCAACAAGTGTCTGACAATCCCATATTCCACCGCACTAGCCCATATCTATTCAGGACTTAGTTACCTGAAAGATATGTTTAAAAAGACGTCAATATATAAAATATTGGTGAGTTCACAGGTTTTAGTTCCATAACAACAACATTTTAAGAACAACAACAACAACATGTGTGAAACAAACACAGTAGTGGCCATTGTAAGGAGTAGTTAGCTCCTACAAAAACTATGACGAGTAATCCCTTGAGCCCATAACCAAACCAAGACTAGCAATGCCCCGCGAGTAAAAGTTGTTTCTCGGTAAATAACTACTTAGTTCAGAATATGTGCACCTCTTGTCTTTACCGGGTTGACGCTATCAACTAGAGGTGGGCCTCGTTAGGCACCAATAGTACTATCCAAATATTCCTTCGGTCTCGATTTCACACACAACACACGAGTAAATGGTTATAGTAGCGAGGACTCACCCCGAGTGGTGTACAATAAACCCAAGTACTCATCATGCCCCATAACACATTTTCACATTTTACAACATTTTGACAAAACATATATTTCCCCCAAAATAAAATCAGTAAAATGGAGTCGTGAAACTCACCTTAGTAACAATGTGCACGCAACAGTAGAGAATAGCTATGGTCCACAGTCAAACACCTACAAGTGTTCTAATCATATAAGACACTAGGTCATTAGTGCGTGTTTTACCGGCAAGTTGTACGCCCAACTCCCAACACCACTATTTACATACAATTCCCCGTTTAATTAAAACATATGTCCTAGGTCCGTTGGTGATGGATTACCCTCGTTATAAGTTTCACATAACTTCTATTTTAATAACCGTTATTTTCAAAGTTAGTTCGTTCGTCGCAGCGAACTCTGATCATTGCCCGATTTCCTAACGTCATGATCTTGTTATTCAACATATATTTACAATATATATTTACTAACTTTAAATAACATTATCCCTGACTCGACTCACTTTACCGTATAATTATTTTCCCATTAAATAGTTATACTAGGATCTTGTCGGTCGAGATTTCATTTTCAACATTCGACTCGACTCACTTTACCGTATATTTATTTCCCCATTAAATAGATATACTATGATCTTGTCAATTCGAGGTTCCATCTCAACATTCGACTCGACTCACTTTACCGTATATTTATTTTCCCATTAAATAAATATACTAGGATCTTGCCGATTCGACAACATGTTTTTCTTTGTTAAGTTTGCATACTTAACTTAGTTTTATACATGTAATCGTTATAGATTATGTAACGTTAATTCTCCCACGAATATTTTCCAACACTTAGGAAAGTGTTACACATTTTTCACCCATAAGTAATCTTATATATTTTAGTCCATAAAATATATATTTCCATGTTCACATTCGACGCAATAACATATATATGTATCTTGTATGAAGTTATACAATATATACTTATTCGTCCGATTTACATTTTTGTCCGATAACCCGTTGTAACATAATACGTTCATATCCGATTATTCAAGCTTATATATTTTTTTGCATCTCGAACATTATAAGTTACACATATATATTTTGTAGGAATAATTACTTCTCATTGAAATATTATTTTTCCTACTTTACCGAAATATATATTTACTTATTTTTTTCATAAATTCCCGACAATATGCTTTACTTGAAACTAATCAACTTTAATTTCTACACATTTCAATCTAGAAGTTTGAAAAGTAACTTTTGTATTTTCACAGCCAAGACTTGGTTATTTTTAACATAAAATGCTCTAACATTTTTATATTTCTATAGATATAAAAATGTTCATTTTTATACAACTTTTACCAAGTCTTTAAATTACCAATATTTGTAATAAAAACCTTAGTTTTTATTTTGATCAACATCTTTGGTAATTTACATTTTTATAAAATCCTATTTTATAAAATATATTTTATACAAAAATACACTTTTGTAAGTCTTATGGATATTTCCATAACAATTCTTGGAAAGTTGCAACTTTCCATGTTCAACGCTAACTTTACGAAAATCACATTTTTAGCCTTAGGTTTCCAAAATGGCATTTTACCCCCTTTAACTTTTAAAGTTACCAAATCGTCACTTTAACTTTTAAAAGTTGCATTTTTATCCCTAGACTTTCAAAAATGACAAGTTTTTCATCAAACCAGTTACTTTAACATATCAACTTTGTCATTTTATATTTTTATTAAGATCCATTATCATCCATGGTCTTTAAATGTCTCATTAGGGATATTAATAGGTGTATTAGTGTGATTAATTCCATATGTCCAACTTTGTGTCCTTTTTATCCATAATCTTTGAAGATGCAACTTTTATATTTTTCATTTTTCAACTTATCCAACACGATATTTAGTTGTAGATGATTATATTATGATGATCAAGACCGTTTTTAAGTGTATCCAAGTCACTTTTATCAACCATGTCTTAGATCATCCTTATAACATGTGTATTTGAACTATTATTAACTACAAAAATAATACAACATCACCACTCAAACCTACGACCCATATACTAGTTTTTAACCATCCATTTTACTCGTGTAAAAACATACAAAATCTTATGTTTTAAACATTTGTTTAAACACCAATGTACAACTTGCTTTAAAACACTAAAAAAATATAAATTTAAGCAAGAACAAGAGTACGATAAAACTTACAACTAGCACGAGGCTAGGAAAGATTCACAAAAACACATGATTTTGGATGGGGTTTAGAGTGTGTTCTTACAAAAAGGTTAAGCTCCAAGCTTGAAATACACTAAATTTTTGGTTTAATCTAGGATGTTTAGTGAGTTTGAAACATGAAAATGCAATGTGTGTGTAGAATACCCTACGGCCAAACACAACAATAAGTAAAAGGTTTTGTGTTTGTAAAATGGTAGGAATGACATGAGGAGATTTATAATATCTACCAAAATACAAATAATGATTTAAAAATCTCATGACCATGCCAAGACCATAATATATTGGACAAATCAACAAGTAGAAGAAATATTGGTATGGTGAAGATCTTAGGACTGATTGGTTTGGGTATGGTGTGGGTCCCCCACATTTTTTTCCATGTGCCAATTATGTATTTTATTATAATAGGTTCGGTTCGTTTTCGATCGGTTTCAATTCCAGGATATTTCGGACACTTTATTAGCCTCCAATTATACCTAAACATCGCCTAGTTTAAGTGTTGGTTGGTTGGTTAGGCTTTCGTTGGGTGAAATTATAATTTATACGTGTACCGGGTGCGGTACGCACGCTTTATTAATTACCGGGAGATTTGTATTTGGAGTTTCCATTTATGGTTTTGGAGTTCCAAAACACATAATATTTCATGAAAATACCCTTTATTTTATATCCCGGGTGTTCGGGATCGTTTTCAGTTAATTAATTGTTACCGAGTAATCACCAACGTCCGTTCTGGACAAGTTTGTTCGCATGCGATTTCGCCGTGCTTTTAATTAAACAAATGCATTCCTATGCATCCTATGGGGAATTTGCTATTCTCTAAAGGCTAAATTAATACAAGTAATTTAGAATTGCACTTAATTATTGTTAATTACATATACTAATTATGTACGGAAACGTATCGATTTTTGTCGGGTGTCACACGCGCATTGTACAATAAAGACAACGTATATATAGTAGAATACTAACACTCTTTTGCATGTAACCGGTTAGAGCGACTAACCAAGAGTGGGGGTGTCAACCCAATAGATCTATTAAAGTGTTCCATGGCTTTTGATAGCTAATGGTTACAGTGTAAATGTATGTACGAGGACTGATGAGCTCATGAACCAAATGTCTCATGTTCCACATGGTAGCCATGATAGAATAACACACCGAAATGAAATGTACTAAAATGTAGCATATTTATCCCCCAAAATGGAAAACAATAAAATGGGGCCGTGAAACTCACCTGGCGACTGTAGATCTGGTCCGATAAAGCATAAAAATGGAAGAGCTACTGTCCCGACAAATGGTACCCTATGATTATCAAGGACATGGTAAATTGTACGTTCTCGTCGTTTATCATACAAGTTATTCACCCGAATTGTGGACCCTTGTGGTAGTTAGATGTGGTCCATGTGCACGTGACAATTATTACCAGGTTCATGTGTACTTTTGTAAAGGTACGGTTTTCAGCGTTTTATTGTGAAAACGTATTTAGAGTGAATCAAAGTGGACCCCACGTGTCGTCATAGGTTATGACTTGATCCCAATCTAACACGTGTGGTCGTTTTATAGTAAAACAAGGGTTTTAACATAGGTTTAAGCCTTTTTAAAGTCCAAACTAGTGTTAACACATGTTATGGTCTTTTTAACACATGTTATTATAGAGTAGCCGAATCCTTGGCATAATATGGACTTCAATTCCGATTGTTTAGTGGATCTAAAACGGTTGATCTATGTTTATCAAGGTATAATCAAAACATTACAATGTGTGTTAGTGTGTTTTTATTGAGAACCGATTATAAATATCCTCAAAATATAGCTTAGTCTCGGTTATACAAACAAGTATATGTTTAGCTGTATAATTGACTCCATGTTGCCCCTTGCAACTCGCTTTCTATTTGTATGGACAGTTGTGTGTGTGCTCGTGTGTTTTGTTCATATGCATGTGCGTGGTATGTGTATAGTTTAGTACCAACATTTTGTAAGTTATGTGATCTAAGCCGATTATTGTTCCAAGGGATTGAGGATCGGGTGAGCCATGGTTAGGTCTGATATATGTGTAATCCAACAAGTGTTGGAGTGCAAAGTAACTTACCTAGATTTGGATGGTAATGGACCAGTTCCTAGAGGTCCAGTGATCCTTTCTTCAAGCTCGTATCCTCCAATGTAGCTTGTAGATGTTTGGCTTTAGTGTAGGTGCAAAATGGGTTTGGGTTTGGGAGATTCGGTCGATGGGTAGAAAGAAAAGGGACAAGGTGTTGGTTAGTGAGATTGAGAGTGTTGTAAGTGTGATAAAATTCAAGGCAAGACCCACCTTGGCATGTTTCACACCTTGATCCTAGTAACTCTTGATGGTACACTTCCTTTCTAGTGCTATAGTTTGGCAAAGTGATGAGGTTTGGAGCTTCCTTGGGGATCGGCTGAAAGAAAGACAAGGGAGATCTTCCTCTTTGGGATTGAACCAAGGCTTAGGATGATGTGAGTTGGCTAATTGAGGCACATAAAGGTATAAGTGAGGTTCCTCTTGTCTTCTAATGACATGCATGTCTAATGAGGACAATGCCATTTAATGCTTGACAAAAGGTTTGGGGTGAGGTGTATTATCGGCCGATAATGAAGGGAAAAATAGGTTGGATGTTTGTCTTATATAGGAAAGGGACTTATGATAGTTTTGTGGCTTCTTGTCTCTTGGCTGATGAGGTGTCATGCATTTTAGGGAACTTCAAGATCTAATCTTACTTGTCTTGGTAAGTTGTCATTAGCCAAATTAGTATAAGGAATGGACATAAGCAATGATTGTGACAATAAATGGTGGTGTGTTGTTGTTTTTGGCCATGGGGTGTGGACAAGAAAGAGATCACTATTTTTTGTTAAGATTACACTTGGGAGATTGATTCGTCATAGACAAGGCTCAATTTGGTATAACTTTGTAGTTGTCATGGTGGTTTCTTATGTTGTAGCTTTCGGCCAAGGTGACAAAGTGGAAAAGAGACTTGTTTTGGTTAGTGATACACATACACACACATGCTTGTCGAGTGTATATATATGAGTTGGTTTAACCATAAGTGTGGGCATAGGTGGGTTGTTTGATATAGGATGGATATGGCTTCGTGGATGTATGGTCGATTATACACACATATGGTTCATAGGCATAGTTTACTAGATAGATATGTATGTGTGTATATATATATGTATAGGCGTAGTCATGGCCGAGTATAAATGGATATATGTGGTGTATAGTGTTTTATAAATATCCATTGTCAGTAGTTCTTAGTTATTGGATATTAACGCATGGTAATGTTTGTGATCATGTAAGACATATACATATGTTATTGAGAAGTTTTCATGTGTTATGGAGTATTCTTGACTTGTGATAACGTATGCTTGTTCTTTGGGAGTGTTATCCTCATGAGGCTTCTTGTAAATTGTTTGGTTTTTAGTGGAATTGTGTAGTTTTTCCACTTGGGCATTGTCGCGTGTATTGTTATTTGTTTGTGTATGGGAAATCGGGTATCTGGTTTCTCTCTGTTGAGCGTGTGATTGGCTTGATTGTTCAATGTCAATTACTTCGTGTAGTCCGGGTGTTGTATGCATAAACGGGTAATCTATTGAGCTTCCTCAATAACTCATGCTTTACTAGACTGGGGGCATAGTGTGTGCAAAATGTCTGATTATGCACATGAAATGACAATAGTAAGTAAAATGTGTACGGATGTTGACCTGGATCGTTGACTGGTGTCGCATTGGAAATTTTAATGAACGTGCAAATAATATTTTTTTTCTTAGTGTGTAACTATAAATTCATATAGTACAAATCTTAAATGGATGAAAGCAAACTAAGAATCATCAAAATGAAATCAAACTAAGAATCATCAAAATGTAAGTGCCAAGATTCAAATGAACCATATGTAATCTTCTAAATACCTAACATATATAAAGCTACCGATACGAAAACCCACCAGTAAACATAATATGTTTGCAATACTTCAATTAACTGCCAGGAATTGAAAAATAAACCCTAAAAATATAATAAAATTACAGATTAACCATAAAGACAGAATATTCACCGAATTAGGGCCTGAACAGCGTGTCTGAACAATAATACGTCAGAACCGTGGGTCCGATTGGGTTCGTCGTTGGTCCGATTGGGTTAGGGTTGAATGATGGGACAGGTATGTAGGGTTGAACGATGACACTGGTTGTTAGTGTCAATCGATGGGACTAGTGTTAGGGTTGAACGACGAGACTTGTGTTAGGGTTAAGTCAGTAAGGGATCGAATGGTTGTTTTGGTTAATCGAGGTGTGCAGACTGAATATGATGAGAATGGTGTTAGGTACCAGAGTTAGTACTTTAGAGAGGAGAGGCGGGAAAATGAATATGATGAGAGGGAAAACAAATTTTTGGGAAATATATTATGACACACTGAGATGACAAATAATTTCTTAATCTGTCATGCTTTTTATTTATTGACACTAAATTGTTGACACCTAAAAATTTGTCATTAATTTATCATATTTTACAAACTATGACATTCTATTAATGACACATTCTTTGGAGTGTCATAAAATGAGTGTGTGTCATTGTTTGTGTGTCAAGGAAGATATATTTTCTAGTAGTGTTGAATTCCATGTAACGGAACATCTGCCAATGCCCAGCCTTTGTTCTTTACCTTGGTGTACAGGAAATGAACCAGGAAGGCTGTACGGGTCTAACATGATGAGAATGGTGTTTTGGTTAATCGAGGTGTGCAGACTGAATATGATGAGAATGGTGTTAGGTACCAGAGTTAGTACTTTAGAGAGGAGAGGCGGGAAAATGAATATGATGAGAGGGAAAACAAATTTTTGGGAAATATATTATGACACACTGAGATGACAAATAATTTCTTAATCTGTCATGCTTTTTATTTATTGACACTAAATTGTTGACACCTAAAAATTTGTCATTAATTTATCATATTTTACAAACTATGACATTCTATTAATGACACATTCTTTGGAGTGTCATAAAATGAGTGTGTGTCATTGTTTGTGTGTCAAGGAAGATATATTTTCTAGTAGTGCTGAATTCCATGTAACGGAACATCTGCCAATGCCCAGCCTTTGTTCTTTACCTTGGTGTACAGGAAATGAACCAGGAAGGCTGTACGGGTCTAACATGACGCCTTGTGAATTGGTGTCTTTTTATTATGTGGATACGAGTCTAAAGGTTGCGAATACACATGTGTTTGAACCGGGCTTAGGGACTTTCTGCATTGTTATGGTGTTGGTGATGTGTGAGAGGCCTAAAGTTGAGTAACTTGATTCATGGGAAAGTGATACTAACTGGGAAATGAAATCTGCGAGAATTGGAATGATCCAATCCAAAAGTGAAGTTGATGAGCCTGGTTGCAAGTCAAAGTCGCCAACAGTCAGACCAACAAGCATATTCAGGCTGATCATCTGAATAAGATTGATTCAAAAGTGAGCTTTGAGCACAATCAGGGGTGTAAACGAGCTCAGCCCTTCATACCAAGCTTGACTACGCTTGCGAGCCAAAAAAAGCTTATTATTTATAAAAATATAATAATTTTTATTTCTTATAGTAAGTATATAATTACATAATAAGTATTAATAGATATATAGTTGTTATAGAAATAATTAAATAATAAGAATTATTTTATATGTATATGATAAATAAAAATCTTAAAAAAAAACAAGTTGAGCTTCCTAAAGTTAAATGTTTGAAGTTAAAGTGTGACGATGTCACCTTTAGTAAGTTGTCAATTTTAGTCCTTGTATTTTCCATTGGCCTAATTCAAAATAAAACTCGAGTTTCACTTAATCATAATGTTTTTGCCTTGAAATACTTACATTTTAATTGAAAACATATATTGACAATGCGGCATTTATAAAAAAAAAGTTCATTTTAAAGTTTATTTAAATTCTAAAGTTAAATGTTAAGGTTTATCAAAAGTTTGTGGAATATCAAGTTAAAACCTATAAAAATATAAATTCATTAAGTTATTTGTTGATAAAGAGTTAAATGTCATTTTCGTCCCTGATGTTTGGCCTTTTTTGCTAGTTTCATCTGAAAGTTTATTTTTTTCTCATCTGAATCCAAAAGTTTTCAAATTTTTGTTGGTTCCATCCAAGTGCCTAACTCCGTTAGTCAAACTCAGTTAACTGAGGGGCAAAGTTGTCAATTCAAATCTTGTCATAATAATAATAATAATAATAATAATAATAATAATAAAAATAATAATAATAATTAAAAAATCCCTCGTCACCAGCAACAAAACACCTGTCAAAACATCACCCACCGTCCATTGTCGCCTACCATCACGAACCACCCCAACAACCATCTCCCACTGTCACCGCCTACATTACAACCACCACCACTACCGTCCCAACCCAATCCCTGCAACCACCGTCGCCGCCGTCTAAAACCACCACACCCACCTAATCCAACCTAATCCCTATTTCGAACACCACCTTCAAAGTCTAAAACCACCACACCCACCAAGACACCAAGACACCAAACCACCCCTAACATCATCGTCACCAGCTGCCATTACCAAACACCTAACCAAACGAAACCCATTATGGCCGGTGTTAAATTCCTTGTTCTTTTATCAATTTAATTTGGGTTCATTCTTGTTTTCTTTTCTCTTCAGGTTGTGTATCCATAAATGTTGAAGTTCTTCTAGAAGTGTTTATTCAATTATTGCTTCCTTTGCCTGGTTCCTCTCGCACAGCTAGATTTCCATATTGCTGGTTGATTTTTTCTTTTCTTTTTTTAATTGCTTCGCTGCTGCTATAAAGGGTCTCGGTTTCGTTTGCTTAAGATGATGGATCAGTATCTTTTCTTTACCTTCAATTAAGCTTCAAGCTTTCTTTCAATGTACACTTTCTTTCAAGGTGATGGTGGCGGTAGGTTGAAGTTGATGATGATGGTGATGGTGATGATCGAGTTTGTTGAAGAAGAGCCAGAGAGAGGTAGGAGAGACAGAGTAAAGAAAGGGAGAGTAGAGATAGGGGTAGGAGAGAGACTTAAATACACAGGTTTATTTATTAAACAATATAAAATATAAGGGTATTTTAGTCTTTTTACAAAAAGTTAATAGAAAAAATGGATGGAGTTAACGAGTTGGACGAAACCAACAAAAATTTGAAAACTTTTGGATTCAAGTGAGAAAAAATAAAGTTTTGGATGAAATTAGCAAAAACGGCCAAACCACAGGACGAAAATGGCATTTAACTCGTTAATAAAACTTAAAAAAACATTTTTAGTTAACTAAGTTAAACTTAGTTAAAGTTTTATAAAGGAAATCTTAACCAAAAACATAATATCATTAACTGGTTAGTATGGAGGGATTGGTTTTGTAAATCAGTGAAAATATATATATATTCAGATATGCTTTTCCGACCAGGTCGCCGGCGGCGACCACCACAGTCCGGCCAACCTACCGGAATCACCTTTAATGCCGCTTAATTCCACTTTTAATGCTTTGTTTGGTTTTTCCCCATCATAACCAGCCTATTTCACTGTTAATAACTAGAATTAATCGCGTTTAATAGATCTTTATGGCCGGGTCAACTTTGTGGCGTACACACCTTTGTGGATTGGTTACCCAAAACCCATGAAAACAAATTGTATGTTACATATACATTCACCCAACACCCGAATGAATACAAATATCAAAACTCATTCACATAATCACGGTAAGACTATTAATCAACAACATTGTAAGTATAATTAAACAAAGGTTACTTAAACACTCCATGAATCACCTCAAAATAAATAAAAAAAATATGCAGAAAAGTAAAGCAGATCATTCGGCCATTAAATTGCTCAAAAAAAATCTCCTAAGTCAAAGATCAATTACAAGTGTCATGATCCTTTTTACCATTACTATAAGTATAGTCGTAGGTGTCCTCATTATAATCATCATAGAAATCATAGTCATTATCAAAATCGACCTCGTAAGTTACTTTGCGAGGCATTTTCTAGTTCTGAATAAAAACAAACTATCTAACAAAACCCTCTAACATCTCCTACAGGTAATGACATAACATCATTTCTTGAACTTAGTCTTTGTGTCTTAACATAAAATTGTACAGTAATATCAAAAGTGAAAGAAATCTAGCTGTGAAGTAGACATTAATATCGTCATATGGATCGCGTAGCGAAACCTATGTTTCAAAATAAAGATCAAAAGTCATTTTTCACTTTGTGAGGCATTTTCTGGTTCAGAATAAAAACAATCTAACAAACCCTCTAACATCTCCTACAGGTAATGGCATAACATCATTTCTTGAACTCCGTCTTTGTGTCCTAACATAAAATTGTACAGTAGCATCAAAAGTGAAGGAAATCTGGCTGTGAAGTAGACATTAAGGTCGTCATATGGATCGGGTAGCAAAACCTGTGTATCAAAATAAAGATTAAAAGCCATTTTTCACTTTTAGTTATCTTAAATAGATAAAAACAAACCTGTAACTGAGGTGGAAGTTGATTTATGTGTGCCTGAAAGTTCCGTATGAGACATAACAGATCAAATATGTTGTTTCCGAAACATACACTTGGGATCCACGAACAAAAAAAAAATCCAGGTGCACTTGAAGCTTCCACGTGTTGGTATAACCATAGTGTGGGTCATTTGCGCAATGTGCTTCAAAGGCTCTATAATGTCTATTCTTGCGGATCCAGTTATTACAGTCAACCAAGAAACAAACTCTTTTCTTTGCATACAAAAAAATAGGCTGTGAAACCTATTTTGGCTGTACAATAATATGGATCGCGTAGCGAAACCTATGTTTCAAAATAAAGATCAAAAGCCATTTTTCACTTTGCGAGGCATTTTCTGGTTCAGAATAAAAACAAACTATCTAACAAACCCTCTAACATCTCCTACAGGTAATGGCATAACATCATTTCTTGAACTCCGTCTTTGTGTCCTAACATAAAATTGTACAGTAGCATCAAAAGTGAAGGAAATCTAGCTGTGAAGTAGACATTAAGGTCGTCATATGGATCGGGTAGCAAAACCTGTGTATCAAAATAAAGATTAAAAGCCATTTTTCACTTTTAGTTATCTTAAATAGAAAAAAACAAACCTGTAACTGAGGTGGAAGTTGATTTATGTGTGCCTGAAAGTTCCGTATGAGACATAACAGATCACATATGTTGTTTCCGAAACATACACTTGGGATCCACGACCAAAAAAAAAAATCCAGGTGCACTTGAAGCTTCCACGTGTTGGTATGACCATAGTGTGGGTCATTTGCGCAATGTGCTTCAAATGCTCTATAATGTTTATTCTTGCGGATCCAGTTATTACCGTCAACCAAGAAACAAACTCTTTTCTTTGCATACCAAAAAAAATAGGTGATTCAAAATGGGTTTCGCATCTAGAATATTCTAAACAGCAACTTTGCATATTTAATTTTCGAGCGGCGTGGGACTCATAATACCATCAAGGAGTTGTTTGCAACCATAAATCATCCGCAACTATATGATACCAAAGCGACAACCAGAACACTTTTGAATGTCATGAACACAATCGAGGAGTGACACATATGCACAACCGCATTGTGATGCACGGTAATCTTGTGCCGGATAACATATACGTGGATACAAATGAGTGGCGTGTCAAGATTGGAGGACTTATCGGCACAAGTGAATTCGGTTTTAGAAGTGGAAACGATATGAGAATATTACCAAGCATGAGGTTGTTAAACAAAGCATAGGCATTTAGCATATTCTTCACCTAAACTTCTTATATCGTTTTCAGCCCTAAAATTGAATTCACTTGTGCCGGTAAGTCTCATATCTTGACATGTCACTCATTTGTATCACGCATATGTTATCTGGCACAAGATTACCGTGCATCACACTGCGGTTGCGCATATGTGTCACCCCTCTAACAATTGCTTTCATGACATTCAAAAGTGTTATGGTTTATGGTTGCAAACAACTCCATGATGGTATTATGAATCCCACGCCGCTCAAAAATTAAATATGCAAAGTTGCGGTCTATCTCAACGCATGTGAGACTTAAAATGTAAAGCAACATTCTTCTTCATCTTACGGTCGTCGTCCCGATAGCATGTCGATTCAACCCTTTTAACCATAACCGGAAATCGATATTCGAAACTTCCTAATATCTTCCTTCCAAATATCTCATTACTAAGAGTAGAGCTAATAGGGGTTGATAATGTTACTCATTTGCTAACCTTTTTGCGAATATTAGAGCTCATAATTGTAGGGGCTATGTGTCACACCCCGATTTTTCCGGTCGATTGTGAACGTTTGACACCTTTACTACGCAGCGGAATATTTTGAGTAAGACTTCTACATTTTCCGAACGCCTTTTTCTAAGCCTTCTAGGGTCTCCAATCCCAAGACATCGCTTATTTCCAACCATGTCGTTGCCAATATCTAGACCTGAAAGACATGCTTAAAAAGTCAACATAAAGCCGGTGCGTACTATCCTCATATTCTACGGCTACATCACTTTGTATTAATGGTTACAGTTAACTGCGGAGACTGCACGTCCCACTAGACTTTTAAGATACCCATGTGCCCATCTTATGTACCATTTCAAGTTTCCCCACATTTAACTTTCATTTCCCTTTTTACCCACGTACGATTTTATAAAAGCATTGTAACTTCACAAGTTTTTCATAAACTTTGTTATGCTTTAAAATAAACAGGTTTTCATAAAACAAGCATGTCTTCCCCCCGAAAACATTTACAAAACAGTAAAAAGTGGGGTCATGAACTCACCTTAATTTCCTCGTTTAGCTAGCAAATAAAGCCCGAAACTTTGACCGACTTCCTCGTGCCCTATTACCAACAAAAGACACCTTAAAAGTCTATCACATATAAACCTAGCCTATTATCCAGCTAAAAGATAGATCTAGACTCTTGTGTACTAACTCGAGTCTTAATATGTTTTAACTCGCGAACCGATCGTGACTTATCTTACTTACGCGTTAACACACGACATAGTACCCAAGTTGCGCACTTGTTCTATTCGCGTGTAACCCACGTTGGACTAATACCTCGAAACGTATAACTTACCTTGAGCCGTAGCTCATCTCGTTAGTCGAATAAATGTATTAACGTGTCCGTTTATTTTAAGGAAAATAAACTTTGCAAAATATGATTCTTGCTATTAATTTCTGATTAATAACATAAGTTACATCATTTCCAAAATCCAAACATTTCAAGGTTTTCAAGACTTCGCTTTTTATACAACGATTACAAAATAAAATCGAGCGTTCATAAGTTTTTGAATCCTAACAACAAACATTCTTTAGTTACCGAAACCTTTCGAAAACTCGTCATACTTAACGTTTGGCAAAACTATATATCTTTATTTTGAAAATATTGTCCGGTATTTACTTATTATTGCTACAAATATCTTTTGTCAAAACGTCGCGATTTTGTATAAAAACACTTGAGAATTATTTATAAAAACATACACGACCATATTAATTGTGTTACGCTTCGGATTTTATAAAAATTTCAACAGATTTTCCTGTGTTTTTGTACAAACCAGACAACTCAAGTTGTCTACAATTTCCCAAAAATCAATGGCCACACAAGACAATAACTTATCTATCCGAAATCTAAACACCAAGACAAATATTATACGTTTCGACAACTTACAAAAATACTTATATATATATACAATATCCAGCCAATTAGTCCGATATACGACATTATAAGTCACGCTTTTTAGTCACTATTACCAGTCGTCCGGTTATACTTATCGTTTATTATTAAAGTCGGTTCGTTTCGCGAGTTATGACCGGTTATTATTTTGGGTACTTATATATTAATAAATATATTTCACAAAAATAAATACAAATACCAAGCTTTTATACCGATAGCATACGTGAGCGTCTCGATCTACGAATTGACCCGAACTTTGACCAGATTTGACTGAGTTGACTCAGTTTGACCGAGTGTTGACCAACTTTGACCGGGTCTAACCCGGGTTGACAAGACCCGAACCCTGCGTGAACCGGGATCTGGAGCTCGAACCACTCGTGACTACAACCCACAACCAAGGTTGACCAGATCTGGACTTAGACCCGAGACCTGAACCAAGAACCAACTCGAGAACGAACCCATCCCGAGCCCTGCTACAAACTCGGTCACCAACTGTGACCCGAACCAAAACTCAATGACTCGGAACAAGTCCAAGAACTGACCTGAGAATGCACACTAACCCTACACGGAAACTCATCTGACACGTACCACCCACCATTGCTGAACCCGGGACCTGACCCGAAACCGGCCCAAAACAAGACCCGAACATGTCTAACCCGGAACCCAAATCCCAAACCAAACTTAAGCTCGTGACCAAAACCTGACCTGGACCCTTGAACCTGCCGGATCTGGAACAAACCATCACTAACCACACCGGTCACCACCTCCATTCAGAACCTGACACCATCATTAACCCACCAAACCAAAACTATAACCACAACCCAATTATAACCACAACCCTGCAAATCCGTCACCTACACATCTCGTTCTGCTCGTTTCAGGGGCTAGTGACTTCACGCCGCCACCACCGAGGATGGTGGTGGTGGCGGCCGGCGTTAAAAACAGGCAGGAGAGAGAGGGATAGGTTAGAGAGAGTGTGTAGAGAGAGATTGGGGTTTTTAGAGAGAGAGGGTAGAGAGAGATATGGGTTGCGGCTGCATCTTAATGAAGGAGGAGAAGAACTTCATCATTTTATACTTAGGGTTAATGTTAGGTATCTGTGTACCGCGTATCGAACCAGTTTTAAACGCAACTCGCTCGGTTTTATTTTAGGTTCGAAAATTAATCACAAAAATTAGTCGGTTTTGCTCGAAATTAAAAATATAACAAGACCAAGCAAAAATGGTATTATTTTCGGCATCTAACACGTGCATTCGACACACGCGTTTAAATCGCGTTAGTTATTTCGGTCGCGTTTTCCTTCATTTAAACGACCCATAAGCTTCCGAAACTTAATAAATAATATTATTATTCAAAATTAGCTATAAACCATGCTAATTGCTTAAAAAATACAATTAAAATTATATCGGACATTGATCGAGATTTGCCTGGTGTCACATTAGGAATGGAGGTTGAGGTGAGAATTGGGGTTGAATGGCGTACAACAGAGCCTCACATCGTTGTAACAAAGAATGAAAGTTTCAAAGCGTTTAGAGTTTGGGTGTGGTATCAGACTATAGGGAGTGAAGGATTGGAAAGGGGGCATGTTACATACAAAATATGATACGGGCGTTTTATAATTGTAATAAAGTGCAAGGGTTGTAATTGTAATACGGAAGAGTAGTTCGTTTAAGTATACGAACAAATAACAGAATGCATTTCGCATAATCGATTTGCGAGAATTGAAATTTATTTGTCAATATTGCTTAATAAATGCATAAGTCATTTATCAAAATATCGAATGGTTTTGCGAAACTCGAATGCTTTTCCCCCCTGAAAAGATTACAAAACAGTAAAAAGTTGGGTCATGAACTCACTTTAATTTCACTAAGCCTTAATCGACTTCCTCCTGCCGAATAGTATTTGTCTTGTATAATTGTATTTTAGAAAATACTCTTTTGTGGAAAATACATATATAGTTGTTAAAATCAATTAATAACATTTGACATTTTTTCCTAAAATCCGAGTGCTTGAACGATTTCAAATTTTTATTTTTCATCACATATTCCCAAGTAAATCATTCGTTTTTGTATTGAAATCCGAACAACACGTCACCACATAATGTTTAGTTACAAAAAAAAAAAAACCCTTGAAAACTCGCCAGGTTTATCACTGATAAGAACTATATATTTGTTTTGAAAATATTGTTCAGGATTTACTATTATTGTTACAAATGACTTTTTGGTTGAAAACGTTGCGATTTTGGTGTAAAATACATTTGTCAAGGCACTTGGAAAGTTATTTATAAAAACACACAACAATATCGCATTCGATACGCGTAGGATTTTATAAAATTTGGACAAAGTTCCCTCAGTTTTCATACAACCTGGACAACACAAGTTGTCTACAATTTTTCCAAAACAATTTTCAAACACAAGAAAATCAATGTCTTCTTCTGTCCGCAATTTCCATTAATGAGATATTTACACGCTTTGAAAAATTATATAATTTAACTTTTTTAAATAAATATACATAACAATATATATATATATATATAAATAATATAGTCCAATAATAAATTTGGTATACGACATTGTAAGTCATGCTTTTATTATACAAATACCAATTTTTCGCTTTACCCTTATCGTTATTTGATTGTGTCGGTTCGTTCGCGAGTTAACAACGATGATTATCAATATTTATAATTATATTTTATAAATATAGATCCTAATATACGAATAAATTATACCTAATCATAGTGAGACTCGACACGCCTCATCTCGAATGTTGCGCTGAAACTAGATCTGACCCGTTAACTGCACATTTGACCAGATCTGGTAGAGTTGACCCGAATAGCTGACCAATTTTGACCATGCGTTTACCATACCAGCCATGAAACGAGACCATGTGGCCCAAAACGAACCCAACGACCCGAACTCCAAAATCAAACCACCATTCAGGGCCGGCTCAGGGCATGGACGAGGTGGGCGATCACTCCGGGCCTAGGCTCCGAAGGGCCCAAATTTTTTGAACTTTCTGTATAATTTGAAGATGGCCAGCAGGTAGTACCGGTGGCCAATGGTAAAACCGGAAAACCAGTGAGATATGGCGTCAAAAGGTAAACATTTGTGGATTGTGTTCTAATATTCATACTGGAAGTTCTATATCTATACTACCTTATTATGAGCCAAAGATGGCTACAAAAGTAATTTTGCCCGACATACAACTTGTGAGGCAACATGTACAACAAAATAAAAGCTTATTAAAGTGGGTAGAATTGTAATTTTCATGAAACTTTAAGATGCTTTAAGGGTATTATTGTAACTTTATCATGCTCACATACTCACAATATAAAATCATATGCCAATCTTGCCCTTATGTATCCTGCTCGACCAAAACCCAAGTAATCAATTTCTATCCCCCCTTCACATTCTTGAACATACGCCCATTTGATATTCACAGAATTTAAGTTCTGTGCAATCTAACAGAGAAGCTGCAACAAAAGCTTCTGTTACTGAGCAATTCGTTACCCCTACCAATTTAATGTGAATGATTCAATTAAAGACAATTATATGATTCAATCCTAGACGTTACCCTATTTCCACCCATTTATAGGATTCAATCCCCTTGTATCTTTATTTTCTGCAAATTGTCCGACCAATATACTAAGGTTTGTTGTTTATCATCAACTTTTTTTTATTATTTGTTGTTCCAGTTCTTTGTATTTTTTTTAGAGTAAATTCCTTTTTGAGTCCCTGAGTTATATTGATTTTAACTACTTGAGTCCAACATTTTCATTTTTAACATTCTGAGTGCTTGTGTTTTATTTTTGTTATGGTTTGAGTCCAATTTTCTAACTCCATCCAACTTTTCTGTTAAGTATTCCTCACGTGCAACACACGTGAGGGTACTTTAGTAAATTCGTCTTGTCTTTTATTTCCCCCCATTAAAACCCTGAAACTTCACATTTCCCACCATTATCAACGAACCATCAGTCTCTATAATCCCCAAAATTAACCTAACTACTACAATCAAACGAACGATTAAGGATGATAGAGTTTTCATTGTGGAGCATACGTGGTGTAGCAGTACATTTTGATCCATATGAGGAATACGGTAAGTGTTTGATTCATAAACCCTAACTTATCTGTTGTAAGAAAACTAAAATCCACAATCGTTTTTTTTGCAGTTGATGATCCAACAATGTTCAGCATCCAAGTGTTTCATGGAGGTCAGTTTGAGAAAAAACCTACTTTAAGATATGTAAAAGGTAAAACCTGCTACTTTGATAGGGTAGATTCAGACGAATTCTCAGTGATGGAGTTTAATTCCATGTTTAAGATGTTACGTTATCCAGAAGATGAAGTACTTTACTATCACTATAGGATTCCTGATAAACCCTTGAATGAAGGTATTAGAGCACTTGGAACTGATCAGGATGTGATTGACATGTGTCAATATGTTCGTAGGGTAAAATTAATTGAAGTGTATGTTGAACATTCGGTTACAAAACTGGACACATATTTCATGTCACCACCAAAACCTACTTCTGGGGTGATCATTGAGGAGATTATTGATGTTCAACCCCCATCTGTAACTAATGTTAACAGATCAAAACCTTCAAAACCTAGACCTTGTTCAAGTAGGAGACAACTTGCACTAACATGGTTAGATGTTGAGGATGGTAATACTGATGTGATTAATCATGGTGGTGGAGAGAATGTTAATGTTGATGGGATTAACACAGATGAGGGTGCAGGGGATGGGAATGATGATGAGGTTGCAGTGGATGGTAATGATGATGAGGTTGCAGTGGATGGTAATGATGATGAGGTTGCAGTGGATATGAATGATGATGATGATGAAGGTGCAGGGGATGGTAATGATGATGAGGTTGCAGTGGATATGAATGATGATGATGATGAAGGTACAGGGGATGAGTTAGTTTTTACTGATGATGAAGACGATTCTGAAGATCCAGATTATAGTGCTAGAACACCTGATGATGATGAATTACATATGGATGAGGATGATATGGTGCAGAGTGCTAATAAGGGTAAGAGCTCTAATGATGCTTCAAATGTAGTTGATGAGGATGATTACATAGTTGACAAGGACAATCCTATCCAGGAATATGATGTAGACATGAGGTCTTTTAAGCCAATTAGTGGAACTGAGAATCTGAATCTTGATGAAGAACAGGCTGATGATGAACAGTTTGATGAAACAGAAATTGATTTAGAAGACTTTGATAGTCCTGATGATGAGGATGACCCTCAAGTGAAGAAGGATTTGAAGAAGTTAAGAAAGAAGCAGAGGGGTGTGAGCTGTCCATTTCATGTTGGTCAAAGCTTTAGAGACAAAGAACAAATTAGATTACTGGTAAAGAAGCATGCTTTGGAAAGTAGAAGGCAACTTGTTATATGCAAGAATGACAAAACCAGATTTCGTGTGGTATGTCATGGGATTAATCCAGATGGTTCAAGCTTAAATAATATGCAGGGGCAAATTGGTAACTTAGGTGAATTGTGTGGACCTATTGTTAAAAATAAGGGGGAATCTTCAAACAGTGCATCAATAAATGGGCCAACCAATACCACTGAACCCAATGAAAGCACCAAAGCTGCAAAGATAAGGTTCCCAAAACCCACATGTAATTGGGCCCTACATGTTTCTAAAGCAAAACCTACTTTGCCATGGATTGTTAGAACTTTCTTTAATGTTCACAACTGTTTGCAGACAAGAAAGGTTAGACTGTATACAGTAAGCACTGTTGCAGAAGAGGTGGAGAAGATCTTAGAGGGTAACCCTACAATTCCATTGAAATCCCTGCAAGATCAGTTAGAGAAGAAAAATCAGATCCAGCTCAGCTTACAGAAAACTTTCAGGGCAAAGGTGGTGGCTGTTAATAAGATGGAAGGTGATTTCAAGGCCCAGTATACAATATTAAGGGATTATTGTGAAGAGTTACTAAGGTCCAACCCTGGTACAACTGTAAAAATTGATGTTGAAAGAGCATGTAACCCATCTAGTCCAACAAGACAGTTCAGAAGAATCTACATTTGTTTGGGACCATTGAAAGCAGGATTCAAATAGTTGGGTAGGAATTTGTTAGGGTTAGATGGGTGTTTTATGAAGGGTACATTCCCTGGACAAGTTTTAACAGCTGTGGGAATTGATGGAAACAATGGAATATATCATGTTGCATACTCTATAGTGGAGGCTGAGACAACTAGTTCATGGTCCTGGTTCTTGGATAATCTTGGAGATGATCTAGATCTGACTGTTGATTCTTATTTCACTTTTATCAGTGATAGACAAAAGGTAAATGTATCCTTGTTAACTGTTATGTTAATTCATTATTACTTGCATGCTAAATCATTATTAATTGCATATAGGGTCTGCTACCTGCAATTGCAAAGATGTTTCCACTAGCTGAGCATAGGTATTTTTTAAGACACATACATGAGAACATGAAGCCTACATGGAGTGACAGCTTGTATAAAGAAATGTTATGGGAGTGTGCTTGTGCAACTACAATTCCACAATTCAACAGACATATGAAGGCTATCAAAAGGGTAGATGTTAAGCTTTATGAGTGGTTATCAAAGATTCCAGCTAAAGGTTGGGCAAGGTCACATTTCACTGGTATGTGTTTATTATCTTCTCAAATATAATTAGTAAGTTAAAGTCTCACATGTTTTGACTTATGTGTTGTTAAACAATATGTGTCAACAGGAAGGGCAAAAACTGATGTGTTGTTGAACAATATGTGTGAATCCTTTAACAAGCAGCTTGTAGGAGGAAGGGACAAGCCCATAATAACCTGTCTGGAGTACATTAGAGAATACTTGATGAAGAAAATTGTTGTGGTCCACAAACAGATTTCAAAATGTAATGGCCCTTTGACTCCTTATGCTACAAGGGTGTTTGAAGAAATTAAGACAGAGGCTAGTCAATATTCTGTTATGATGGCTGGTAGGGGTAAATTTCAGGTAAGTGGGCCTTATATGGACCAATGTGCAGTAAATGTGAATGAAAGAAGTTGTAGTTGCAGAAAATGGGAGTTAACAGCCATGCCATGTAAGCATGCTGTTGCTGCAATATGGGATATGGCAAGGAATGGGATAGAGGTTGGTGTAGTTGAATCTTGGATTGATAAGGTGTATTGGCTAGACACTTGGAAAGAGGTGTACATGAACACCATAGATCCAATTAATGGCAGGGACTTTTGGACACCTTCTGAATGCCCAACAACTCTAACCCCTCCAAAGCATCATACTCAGGTGGGAAGGCCAAAGAAGAAGAGGAAGAAGTCACAATCTGAAGTTGCAGAGGAGATGGTCAAGAAAGGGAAGTTGACAAGGAAGGGAGTAAGCAAAACTTGTCAAAAATGTGGGAATGAGGGACACAACTCAAGAACTTGCAAGGGGCAGGGTGGTGACAAGGCTGCAAAGTCCACCAAACCTGCAAAGTCTACCACATCTGCAAAGTCTACCAAACCTCCTGCAAAGTCTGCAAAAAAGAGTACAAAGTCTGCTGCTGGAACAGGGTGCTCACAGGTCACTCAAGATGTGTAGCCTGTCCAGTTGTGTCTGATCCTTGTTATTAGTATTGTCTGTTTAATGAACACTGTCTTATTTTGGTAGGTTTGAACTATGTTTGGTTGCTTATGACAATATTAATGTTTTGGTTATTGTTGGGTATGTTATGGTTAATGACAATATTAGTGTTTTGGTTATTGTTGTGTAGGCTGTTTTGTTTTTGCATTGTGATATGGGGATATGGGTCAATTGTGATATGGGTATGTTTTGGGTATGTTTTGGGTATGTAATGGACTGAAGTTGCATTGTGATATGGGTCAAAACACCATTTCATGGTCTGAAGTTGCATTTTCATGGTCTGAAGTTGCAGGACTGTCATGGGTCAAAAGTGAATTGTTTTGGGTATGTAATGGTATGAAGTTGCATTTTCATTCATGGGTCAAAACACCATTTCATTGCATTTTCATCATTCATGGGTCAAAACACCATTTCATTGCATTTTCATTCATGGGTCAAAACACCATTTCATTCATTCAATGGAAAGCAGGACTGTCATTGTCATATGGGTCAATGGAAATCAGTACTATCATGGGTCAAAACACCATTTCATTCATTCATAGCCAATTCTTTAACATTAGACCAACTTGACCTTTACAACCATATCTAATATCAAAATTAGGTCAAGTGGAAACAGACATACATTACAAACAATAACTTCAAGTCATGCAAACATACATACATACATTACAAACAAAACCCAACTACCAAACAAGAAAATTTTCAATTTTTTCAACTTTTTGTCTCTGATCCGAGCCATTTCTTGATGATTGTTGATGGATCTTAGTAATCCAGGTATAACTTGACAAGATCGTGCACACATTGGAGGATCAGCCCACGTTACAAACCCATAGCTTATTGCTCTTGCACAGCAATGGAATCTTCTTCCAGGATTTGTTGAAGTCCATGATGTTCGAATGATTGTTGGAGCCCCACATGCACATTGGATGTTCATCATTTTTTTTGATCGTGGGTTGTGTCTGGATCGATTAAACATAAATTAGGGTTTAGAGGTGGGTATCAGGCTTATTATAAAGGGGAAGATAAAAGACAAGACGAATTTACTAAAGTACCCTCACGTGTGTTGCACGTGAGGAATACTTAACAGAAAAGTTGGATGGAGTTAGAAAATTGGACTCAAACCATAAAAAAAAAAAAAACACAAGCACTCAGAATGTTAAAAATGAAAATGTTGGACTCAAGTAGTTAAAATCAATATAACTCAGGGACTCAAAAAGGAATTTACTCTTTTTTTTATTATCGATTATCGATTTTGTTGACTTACAATGGAATTTTGATTTGTGTTTTTACATGCTATTTCATTCTTCATCTCATAATTCCACATTGACAGGAAGTTCGGCGTTTGTGTAGGTATACCGTTCATTTGCATACTTTAACATTGTTTACAGGTACAAATGAAAGTCAACATAGGCAAATGTCAATTTTGAGTATAATGTGTTAAAATTGTTAGTTGAAGTTTATGGTACTTTCAGGTGTTCAAGTTATCTTCAAAGATTGCAGAATATGGTTGTGAATTTGTGATATTGACTTCTAGCATCATGATAAGATTCAGTGGCGAAGCTTGACCCGAATGTTCGGGGGTCGGAAGTCACCGGGGGTTCAGAAGTCACTGGTTTCGGGGGGTCGAAAACCAGTTTCGGGGGGTCGAAACCCTATATTTTCAAAATTTTCTATACGAATACTATATAATCGGAACTTCTGCGCGAAAATCCGGGGGGTCGGCCGCCCCTCCCCGCCCCTACAAACCTTCGCCACTGATAAGATTAAAGATCGGATGTTTTTGTGATAAATTCAGCTCTAAAGTTACAATGTTAAATCCTATTTTCTTAATTGTATGTCAGCGTTAGTGTGTTCTTGGCTCGTTTTTAAGTTCTGTTTTGACTTCTATAACGACCCCGCTTGCGACTGCTAGCATGTTGGTTATTACTCGGTCCAAGGTAGTCTACATAAACAAATATAACAATGACAAAACTTAACATTAAACTAAGAAAACAACCCAAAAACAATTAAAAAATTATGTTTAAGTAATTGGTTAAACATAGGTTACTGCTCTGTCACATTGCCGAACCTCTTAAGTCCAGTTGACATTAGTAGTAAGTGAATAAAGTCCCAAATAACAATATGTTTATATGAAACACTGTTACACACCTGGGTAGTAAAAATAGAGAACCAACCCAAGAAAAAGAAAAGCCGTTGTTCAAGCTTCAAAAGAGGTGCCATTAGATCCTTTGGAAGAGAAGTTGAGCCAGCAGAGGTATGTCCCATTAATAGTGCAATCATACCTTTTTTATAGCTTCATACTGCCTCATTTGTATGACCACCAATCTAGCAATTTCCATTTGGGTTTATTGGTTGCTTTTTACCTATTAACTATTTTCATGTTCTAGGTTAAGTGTATAGTTACAAGTTGTAACTAACTATAGAAACCAAATTAATTGGGTGGGTTTGGCAGATTGGGTAACCAACCAACACTTTATTATCGTCTCCTTTTTAACTTTTATTTGGGGTTTCATCAGGTCATTTTTTGGGTTATTCAAATTGGTAACTGAATTTAATGGCGAACTGATATTGGTTCAGATTCTTAGTTTTGCTCTGCACTTTTCTTTTCTTGGTGGTGATGCTGATAGTGCAACATATGATGATGACTGTTGAACTATTATTAGAACTTGGTCATTTCCTCTCTTCACTTTAGACAAGCTAATTTACAATTCTAAACATGTGACATGATCCTTTTTTATCAGAAATGGAAAAAGAAATTTAAATGTGTGGATTTGGACAAGAAGTGTAAAATATGGTTGTTTTTTCATCTATAGCTCCACAAATATCCAAAAGTGTTCATACTGAGAAACAAGGGTGCCCTCTTTTGCATTTCTACTAGAGTAATTTTTTTCTTGACATGTGTTTAATGGGTAATACAAAAAAAAAGTGGATCAAATGGAAACGGGTCAAATGGGTCTATACTCTATAATCACCCAAATTGTATTTTTAACATAAAACTCCTAAATCATTTTATATATAGAAACAAATAGAATTGAAATAAATTAATTTTTATAATAATCCGCAACACGGATTATTTATATAGAACTTTTTAGACAAAATTTGTTCAGATTCAACTTGACCTAACCTATTTTCCATGTAACGCAACATCTCTACCCGCCTGTCTGTTTCGCCACCTTTCCTTCTTCAGCTATGGATGAGGCCGATAACAAACTTCTACATCTCTATATATATGAACACATGGGAAGCTCGGAGATTTGTAGATTAACTCTATTATGGAAAATAGAGTGATTGCTAATGATTTTATGATATATAGATTTGAAAGTATAAGTAGTAATATCCTTATTTTTTTTCCAGATTGTAATGCAAAACCCAACGGTTAATTAGTTTTTTACATAAGTGATATCGCGTACATTTTTTTCCTAATCTATAGATGTCGAGCTAGGCCTTCAAGATGTTGTTCGTTGCTGGGCGGTGATGACCGAGTACATTCTCATCCAGAAGAAATTTTTGGATGATTAACCAAATTACACTTTTGACAGTCACTCGCTTGGGTCAGTCATGGCGGCATTGTTGGCAATGGTGGTGGTGCAACATCTGCTCTTTAATGGTACAATGGTGACCGGGTAATATTGATAGAAAAATGGTTCGTTGCGTCTGCGGTTCTGCACGGTGCATGTCATCAATTCTGTTGTTCATCAGGCAAGTTGTTTTGATCATTTAATTCATGAAAGTTATAATTGTGGTCAATCAAGTTTGAAGTTCACTAACACATGATGGTTTAAAATGGACCATACCACTGACCACTAAGTCGTGAATATTTTTCTTAATAAGCAGATGGGCAATGTTGTAATTTGGCATCAAGATTAACGTGTAGCCTTTAACTTGTAAAAAATTCTATAGAAACCTTTATCAAATAATGGATTAGCACCCACTTTTACCCATGTCAAACCGGTTAAAGGAATTTATTTGGAACCGTTACCAAGTAATGGATTAGCACCTGCGTGTATAGCAAATAAAAATCGGACACGCGTCGAAATGGATAAATGATATTATGTGTTAGATAATTTTGGGCAATTTGAATAGTGGAATAGGTTGGACTTTAGATATGTTTCAAGCAGGAACCCAACATGATGTGTTGATTTGGTAGTTAGTTTACATATTTGACCCATGTTTTCAACAATCATCTAGAGTTAACCTCAGTGTGTTAGTTATTGGTTATTATTTGTAATCTGAAAATGATATCATTGTTGTTCTGACACGCAGTTCAGTATGGGTTTAAGAATAAAACTGAGAAAAACCTAAATTAATTAAGGCACTTATTGTATATACTCTTAAAAACATGGTCGGTGAGCCATCTGATTGGGCCACGTGTCACTATCTAATTTATCCACATTCTATTATTTTTTTTCTTAAGGTCCACGTTGTAATTTGTTTTCTTTTTCTTAAGGTTTCCTGACACTTTCGCCTTGATAAATACACCCACACAGAATATCATTTGAAATTCGACCATAAGCAACGTCTTCACCGGGAAACCCAACGGCAGCGACGAAGACGAAGGGTATTATTAAACAGATGGTGAAATACAGCCAAATGGCACCTCAGTTGGTTGTTCGAAGATTGACACACCATCCCTGTTAACCGTAGACACCACGACTAGGTGCTACCACCTTCACCGGCTACTTCCTACCATAAAAGGATGGAAACGGACGGTGGTGATGACCGGTAAAATGATGTCTGGGCTGTTTAGTGGTGGTTAATCCCGGTGGGTTTTTCTTGATGGAGTAAAGAGAGATAGAGGTAGAGTAAAGTAAGATGCTACTGATTTTTAAAATGTATAGGAAGTACTAAGTAGATTAAAATGATGTTTGGGCTGTGGATTGTTTAGTGGTGGACTTGAAGAAACCCTCAAGTATATTGAATTCAAACCTTGAAATCATGAATTCTCACGTGATGCTCTGAACTTATTATGGTGATTCATTAAATTTTATTTTATTACTATATTACACATTTAGTTAATTTAATATGTACATTTTTTCTTTTTTCTTATTTACTACTTAAGACACAAAAAAAAAAAACTAAATATTTTCTCACTTTAAATAAGCAATTTTCTTACAAATTTATATGTACAAATTAAAAAAGTGGATTTTAAATAAAAAAACTCATTTTGGATATGTGAGCACAAGCTTTATACAACATAGAAATCGTTAAAAACTTTGTCGGGAATGGTTTACGTTTTGACGCAATTTTGTTTAAAAATGAGTCAAGTTAATTGTAGTATGTTTTCGTGCTTCTTTTTATGTAATGTTTCAACGAGATAACTTTTTTACTTAAATTTTGCTATAATAACATCTATGAGTGTCTTAAGAATAGTATCCATGGTTTTTTTTTTTTTTTTTTTTTTTTTGTGTGTGTCACGTTTATACCCCTCAGCTTTCTAAAAACGTTGTAAAATGTCATTTTGACCCTTTCGAGTTTTCCGTTCTTATTTTATCTACGTGATTCAAAAAGAATATATTTCGTGCTTATTTATATGTACGTTTCCAGCTAATCTACAGTTTGACATAAATTTTGTTCGGAAACAAATCGGGTCAAATATATGTTTTACTAGGCGGTATAAATCTGAGTTAGTTTACGTTTCAAGGCCGCATTAACACGTGGTACCATTCGTTAACTTAAAAACACTATTTTTTTACATGCTTCTTTTTAAGAACATTTCGGTATAAATCCGAGTTGGTTTACGTTTTGACACATTTTTTTCCTTGATATGGAGTAAAGTCAAATATAATGTCTTTTCGTCTTTATCTTTATGTGTGTTTTCAATTAGTCTATATTTTTACGTAAATTTTGTTTGAAAATGAGTCATATCAAATACTGACGGTAAAAATTCAAGTTGCTTTAAGTTTTGACACCGCCGCAACGCGCGACCAACGGTAACATCCTAGTTTTAGTTTGAAAAGAAAACTTTTGACATGATTGGGTTATAAACTTTAAAAAAATGAGAGTTTCTACCCGTTTGAAATTGGCACTTTTAGTGAGAAGTTGCTGCAACCGAGTTCTTGGGTAAGCTGGTTTCTTCTCTTGCTGCCGGATGTCCAAGTACACCACTACCTATGAGGTTAAGACCCACTGTTTTTAACATATTTCTTTTGTTGAATTTAGTTTCTAAGGTTGATTTGGGACATAGGATGGTTCTTGCATCTCTTGAATGGTTTTGTGTTTTTTGTAGTGGAATGTGCAGGGCAAAAAGGGAAATTACAGTTGGCATGTTTGGTATTATCATGTTGAATCAGTTAAAAGAATTTTTAGTGTAACCATTACCATGTAATGTGTAACAACCGGCAAAAATAAGGTAATTCCGTACAGATTAATTAGTATATGATTAACGTAATTAAACGCAATTATGTGTGATTTAATTATCAAGGCCTTAAGAGATAGCAATTTCCAAATAGTGCATAGGAATGCATACGTTTAATGGTAAAACATGATTGGATCATGTGCGAATAAGCTATCCGGTATGGACGTTGGCAGTTACCCGGTAATAATTAAATAAACGAAACGGATCCCGGACACCCAGGATATAAAATAAAGGGTATTTTCATAAGATATAATGAGTTTTGGAACTCCAAAACCATAAATGAAAACGTCTTGTACAAACCTCCCGGTAACGAATAAAATGCGCGTATCGCACCCGATACGCGTATAACTCATAATTTCACCCGGCAAAGGCCTAAATAACCAATCAACGCTTAAATTAGACTATATTTAAGGGTTATTAAAGGTATTTTTAATGTCCGAATAACGCGCGGTTAAAACCCGAAAAATACCCGAACGGCACCCGAACGACGGGGGATTAAACATAACAAATATTGGGTAAATATTTGAAGTTGTGGACCCCACATAAACCCACATGGGGGGCGGCCTAAAGGCCAAGGGATGTGTCCATGCAAGTGTTGAAGTAATAATAATCTACACTTAGGTAAAGCATGCACATGTGTAAGATAAAGTTGTAAGAAAACATTAGTACAAAAAGCAAGCTACTTTCTTGTCCCCCCCTTGCCAAAATTTCGGCCACATGGCCATAGGATCCAAGGCAACACTTAACCATCATTACACTAGTGTATGCATGCATGGTGGGTCTTGTATAAAGATCATGATAAGATTTCAAGGATTAACCAAAGATTTGCAAGCAACCTCCTCCATACACACATACATATACGGTTATATACACACACACACACACTTCATATCCTTTCAAGATTCCCAAGTACACATACAATCCTTCATAAGATTTCTTAAAATCTTTGGAAGATTACATGTGATAATTATATATAAACATGTGTTAGAGGTTTGGATATCAAAACAAAACTCTTCTCCTTCCCTTGTTCCTTTGGCCGTGGGCTTCTCACCTCCCCCATACTCCATTCTTACAAGTTTCTACAACTCCAAAACACTTAAAACAATCCATCATCCAAACCCCTATTGTGTGTTTCAAGCTTGGAGCTTAACCACTAAGGAAGAACACACTAAACCCCTCTCAAAATCAAAGGTTTTGTCTTCCCTAGCCATGTGCTAGTAGTAAGCTTCTTAATCTTGTTTTTGATTGTTATTATTCATGTATGTGTTCTTAGAAGCAAGTTGTACATGAAGGGTTTAAAAGGTGGTTTTGAACATAATCTTTAATAGGTTTTACATGTGTAAAATGGAAGATTAAAGATATGAAAATAAACCATGGATTTGTGGATGATGATGTATTAATCTTGAAAATATGTAAAGCTTGCATTTAAAACTAAGTAGAATGATGTTTTGGTTAAAAGTTGTGGGATGAACTTGAATATGTTAAAAGTGACTTTAAACCATCTTATTATGATCATTCATGTTATAATCTGTGGTAAAACATGTTAGAAGTTCATAATTAAAGAAGATGGAAAATTAAAGTTAGCTTACTTAGATGAATGATATTTTGTTAAAATGGACAAATACATAAAACACACACATAAGTAGTCTTCTATATGAAATACAAGACTAACAAAGGTGTTTTGATACAAAAATAACTTACCAATAAAAAGTTGAATCTTCAAAGTTTACTATTTTGAGTGAAAAATGTTAACTTTGGAAACTAGAGTGGAAAAATGCAACTTTTGGAAGTTAAGGGACTAAAGTTGTAACTTTGAAAGTTAAAGGACTAAAATGGATATTTTAGAAACTATTAGTCCAAAAATACAAGTATGGAAAGTTTGGTGTCAAAAATGTAAGTAATAAAGTCTAAGGATGATTTTTGTAAATACTAGTAGAAATACTTGGGTATTTTGTATAAAAGTGTATTTTTGAAAGTTATAAAAATACAAAGGGTTTTAAAATAAGGATTTTTATAAAATAGAGATTTTATAAAAATGTTAATCAAACTTGAGAAACTTATACAAAAATGAATACTTTTATATACATGGGAATATAAAAGTATTGGAAGCATTTTTGTATCTAAGTTAACAAGTTGGGCTAAAATACAAACCTTCCAAGTAACATGGGTTAGAAATGTGGATAATATTTCTATAAAGCACATGTTGGGAAAGACTTGGAAGAATTAACTAATCGAGTTAAGATATCGAACTAAGACGCGTTAACGAACCGTACACGGACAAATCGTGAGAAAAATGCCATTGCGGCAAGATGAGAAAATATATATTTTTTTGGAAGTAAAATATATATATACATGGGTGAAAACTAACAAACACTTTCCTAAGTGTTAAGGGAATTATTCGTGGGAGAAAAGTATAACATAAGCAAATAAGGCGTTAAACAAACGTATATACTTAACAAGAAAAACTACACATTTATATATATGTACGCTCGTCTCGGCAAAATTCTAGTATATCTACTTAATGGGAAAGTAGATATGTGGGAAGGAAAGCCGCGACGAGTAGACAAAGATATATATGTGTATGCCGTACCAACAAGATCCTAGTATATTTATTTGAATGGGAAAATAAATATACGGTATGGTGAGTTGAATCGAGTGTTAAGAATATACAATCGAACGACAAGATCTTAGCATATTTGTTTAAATGGGAAAACAAATGTGCGGCAAAGTGAGTCGGGTCGGGTGTTGAAATATATATATTATATCGAGCGATGCGATCTTAAGTATAATTATTTAAATGGGAAAATAATTATATGTTAAGTGAAGTCGAGTCGATGATAATAAAATACAAGTTAAGGAAATATTAACAAGAGTAATATATAACTTGTAACACAAAGGGTAATGTAACGCCAACGAAACCTAGGATACGCGCTTAATTAAACGGGATTTGGAATAACTTGTGGTCGGGAGTTGGGTGTACAACTTGCCAAGGCACATGCACTATAGGAATAGTGACTCATACGTCCAGGACGTTTGTAGGTGCGAGGCCCTCTATGCTATCTACCTAGTGAGCCAGACAGTGATTCAGGTGAGTTTCACGGCCCCATTTTACTGTTTTAACTGGGGGAAAGATATGTTGGTCAAATATTGTCACATGTTGAAAAGGGTTTTCAAAGGATAAAATGGGATAAGTGGTATGATGAGTACTTGAGCAGTGATCGCCACTCGGGGTTGAGTCCTCTCTTCCGTAATCATTAATTCAGGGGAATGAAACCGAAAGAATATTTGGATAGTACTATTGGTGCCTGACAAGGCCCACCCCTAATCGATAGCGTCGATTATGCATTAGGTTATGCCTGGGGTGCATATATTCTGAACTTAAGTCGTGGGAAAACCGAGTAACGACTTGGAGCGGGGCATTATTATTAGTCTTGGTTTGGTTATGGGGCTCAAGGGATTGCTCATCATTATAGTTTGTAGGAGCTAGCTACTCCTTACAAAGGCCACAAGTTGTGCAGGTTTCGCACATGTTGTAAAAACGGAATATCGATCGACAAGATCCTAGTATAATTACTTAATGGGAAAGTAATTATACGGTAAAGTGAGTCGAGTCGATGGTTGTGAAAATGTTGCTGTTATGAAACTAAAACCTGTGAACTCACCAATATTTTATATATTGACGTCTTTTTAAACATATCTTTCAGGTAACTAAGTGCTGAATAGATATGGGGCTAGTGCGGTGGAATTCGGAATGTCGGATACTGGTCGGGATTTCATTCACTGTTACCTTCGGGTTGGAACATAAACGGAAATACCCACATTGAAAATTAATGTTCATCGTTTTAAGTAATGCCTTGTGCAATGTTGTAACGAGATACTCATTTCCAACATTCTAATAAATTGATCTTTTCTAATTAAATATAGTTTGTGTTAATCTTGACTTTGATATACTTTCGAGCGTTGCGCCACGTGTTTCCGCCATTGGCGTGGTGTGACAGAAGTGGTATCAGAGCCAAGGTTGTAGCGAACTAGCATTTTTGAAAAATCTAGACTATAACCGGTTTTGGCTCGAAAACGAAGTTTTCAAAAATAAAACACAACAAAATATTTTTAGAAAAGAAAGAAATTGTACATGGATTGTACAAGGGGGAAATTCCGACCGACTAGCCATGTGTGTCAATATATGAAGTATTAGAAAATGCGGATAAGATGTCTATGTTGCATAGGAATCCGATTTTCTAAGATTAAGTTAATACATATACGTAGTACGGATATTTTGCCAGTAAGGTTGTTGTATCACGCTTCACAATAGTCCGCGCTCTTGCATCGATCACCGGTACCAGCCAAGAGGAAGGATACTGTGGTCTACGAGGAGCCTACCTGCTTGCCTGTAGACGGGGTGATCGGAAGGACTAATCTCTATCGCGTTAATGGATGTCGCCACGTTGTTTATGATTTGGAGGCGAAACTAGATCAAGTCTTTGTGGTATGAAATCTCGGTTTGGATCAGGAAGCTCGGAACTAGCGGGCAACAAGATTACCCGGCAACACAAATTATCATTACGGGTGCACACGTAATAATAGTTTGGGGTGCACGGTAACCTTGGTGGGCGCTAGGGCCGGGATTGGTGATCACTCCTTGTCTTAGTTGTTCTTGTTCTTTAGATTCAGTCTTAGTTTTGATTGATCAATGGGTTAAATGAGAGGTCTCGCCGATGTTCCTTGATCTCGATCCTAGCAAACCTAATGAGCTTTCTTCGACATCACCTTTAAGGTACGAGCACGGAAGAGCTCGAACGTCTACTCATTTGAGCAATCTGACGTAAATCTTCGCATCGGATAGAGACGGGAGACGAAAACTTCTTTGCATAGGAGTTAAATGCCTGGTACGATGCGGGGAATGCTAAACTTGGAACCCAGTGAAGACTTAGGGTGCGTCCCTGCTAGACTAGTGCGTTTAGAGAACGGGACCCTGCGTGGATTAAATATGAGACTCGTGGCCGTGTGCTGCGGTGTTATCATGGTGAATAAGTCATGTTCGATCTAACGCATGCCCAGGTTGTCTTCAAGGGTCGAGTATTTTCCTCTTCCGGTAGGGAGAACAGAATCGAAGTTACGGGATTAGGAAGCTTGATCATTGTTAACCTGAAAGCTCGATAGCCCTTGTCTGAATCAACAGTATTGGTTGTTCCCAGGCAGTCATGGAATGCTGATGAAATCAGCATGCCGCATTGCACATCCGCGAGTCATAGTGCTTTGCTAAGCTTTGATGATGTCAGGATTTCGGCCACTAATCATGACCGCGACATGGTCTGCCAGTGAAAGGATGACGGCGTATAGTAGAACAGCAAGCCCCAGTCGGTGTTTGGCAATGGACTCACTCGGAAGTGCATACGATTAACTCGTGGGAAGCCACTACTCGGTGTATTGAGTATTCTAGTATGGATTAACAACCTTTGCAATAGCGCTGGATCGTGTTCGGAAGATGAATTGTGATGGACTCAGCATGTTGGTACTTATGTCATACTACCTTCCTGAGGTGCAAAGGTTATCATAAGACTCCTCTATCTACCTCCTGTTCGTTTTCAAGGATTGTTGGTGGTCTCGCTTCAGTCGAGGAACGCCAGAGTAGGCTCGTTACATGTACTGTGCCTGAATCCGTCATAAATCCTAGAAAGTGGAACCACACTTTGGGAATCGTAATCGTAAAAGTGTTCTGTGATTGTCAGAATGTTGCAAGACGCTTTTGCTGACATTGAAATCCCCCCCCCCCTCGAAAATCGAACGACGGACTACTGGAAGTGGTCACGTTTATCTGGTAAACTTACCCAAGGGACGGAAATCCCATTGCTCTTGTGGCAATAACGTTCGTCACCCTCGTCAAGACGACGAGACTAGTAATCTATTAGGGGCGGCAAATGACGAGAAGTGTTTTCCATCAATCCCCATAGATATTGAGGCATTGCGTCCCCTCGTTACGGTGATTTATAAACTAAGGTTGCAAGATCCATTCGTTGTGGACACGGTGACCTGTCTAATCTCTTGCCGTATTTCGATACTCTCACGGCATGGCCTATCAGGAAGAAAGTTCACCGGCCTCGCTTGAGTGACAGAGAGACATTCCAGCTAATTACTATCGGTGCTAGATAGCATGTAAGGAGACCCTAATGAGAAGAATGACTCGGCTGGTTTGCCAGAGTCGGTATCGTCTTCATTTTATCGTGGTATATCGATAAACCGTGATCCATCTACCTCTACTTGCTATGCTCGTTGTGACCACTATCCTTGTTATCGGGGAAGTTGTAGGTTGGTTTCCAGGTCCTATGGATACCAGTCACCACACATATAATAGCTACGACGAGTCTAAGGCTCCGGTCGAGCCTGACGTTGTTGCTCCTATTATTATCCTATGGCTCAAGCAAGTCCTGTTGACGCTATTAAGTGTAGCTCTCGCTGAGTTTGTTGTTGTCAGTGGTTCGATAGCACTTATCGAGCTTGATGTCATCGTTTCTATGTCTGTTGTTGAGTTTATTGTTGTCATTGTCTGTACAGTCCATATTGAGCTTGATGATGTTGCTCTATGGCTCTGCTCGAATTGACGTTGTTGATCTATTTGAGGCTCCTGCAGAAGTGAATGATATTAACGAAGACGTCTCTATGACCCTTCCCAGGCCGCTATGAACATCTATGTGTCTTTGTGGA
Organism: Ambrosia trifida; assembly: GCA_028751855.1. Lineage (NCBI taxonomy): Eukaryota > Viridiplantae > Streptophyta > Magnoliopsida > Asterales > Asteraceae > Ambrosia > Ambrosia trifida. The sequence goes on along the minus strand of CM054123.1, from coordinate 41,965,737 downwards.
GTTTGTTGTTATTAATTCCATTCTCTTTGAGGCTTTCATTGAACTACTAGTTATCATTCCTTGGGCTCTTAGGAAGCCTAACACTGTCAATGGTTCTCAGGCCTCAGTGGAAACTGTCGATGTTTCTGTTGCCATTGTTTGAGTGACTCATAACAAGCCTATGGTCGTTCTCTCCATGAACAATATCGGCTTGAGAAGTCAGCTAAATTATGTGGAACCCATCGTTCCCATTCATGTTATGACGATTGATGCGCCGGCCAACCCAACCATTCCTACCATTGGGCCTATGGAGGATAGACTCGAGGCTGAAGGTACGAATGCAAATCCCACCTCCACAAGTGATCTGAGACGCACGGGGATGCGTGCACACCATAACAGAGCTTTATGGTAGTGTGGACTATGGGATTCTCCATGTTGAGCGTCATATTGTCGCGTGCATTCGTGCTACTGTGTTACCCCCCCCCCCCCAGCCATTGAGCATGCTTGCAGTTGCATTATTTTTGCTAGTTGCGTATCCAGGTGGTTACGCTGCATTGTCAATGATGCATTCCTGTTGATTACTGCTCCTGCAGTAGTGTAGCCTTGCCATCGTATTTCTCTGTGTCGTACGGTTCCTATTGCGGCGTTGCCTTGTCGTCATACTTCTCTGTTGTCATGTTGCTCCTGTGGGGTGTTCCCTAGTTGATGTGCTTTGTGGATATGTTGCTGACATTGCCATGTTGTTTCTACTATCGTGTTGCTCAGAGGGCGTATTGATTACCTCGATGACGTGATGATTTGTCGTTTGCATCGCTCTTGTTTCTCTCGGAATGGAGACATCGCCTAAACCCCTCGTGCCGTCATTGTTCTATTTGTTTGATTGTGTAGTGCCGACATTGATTATGTAGGATTTCCGGTGTTCAACGGGCTTTCTAAAAGTCGTGCTTAGACACTCTAGCCTTAGTGGTTACATGTGTATTCCCCTAAGGTCTGAATCTCGTGGTCGTCTGAGTAAGTGACCGAATCATGTGCCGACCCCTGTATATGCTCACGCATTTCGTGAACGGTACATCTTCGGAATCCGAGGCACCAGTGACGCTATGTCCAGCACTAACCTGTTACGTGCAATTTGGTCGCCCAGCGATCGGTTATGCAAATCAATGTCGGGAAGAAACCCTATGATCTACACGTGACAAGGCGAGACGTGCCTTTGTGATAAGGGATTTCGAATACGTCTCGAACCCGAAGGTATCGAGTAATTATGAGCGATATTATGATCTATACCTTTGGGACTAGCAAGAGTTGAAAGGTTCAATTCATTTATTGCTCACACCAGTGGATTCATTTGGAGTCATACGTACCATACTGATGGTTATGGGAATACCGTCGTGGACCCACCCATGGGCGTGCATTGGTGAAGTCCCTGGTACATGATTAAGAGGTTTTATGAACCCTGAATCCAGAAGGGCATGCAGCATTATCTACTCTTTAAAGGTGCCACACTACTGGGTTGAGATGGTTGATCGTCTCGACCCATCGATTAATGTTGTTATTCCTTTGATGGAAGGTTTATCCTACCTTGGTGTCGTGGCGTAGATTCTTGGATCAATGGAATACAATTTCGACCTTGAGTCGATAGTGGTGTTCCCAGTCATCTTTAAGTAGCATTGCTCACACTAGAGCAAAGCCCCTTATCCTTGATAGACGCTGTTAGAGACACCATAGTAATGTGAGCTGCCAGGTCAGGGCGTATGGCACCAGACTAATCAGGACAAACTTGAAGGCTTACATATTCCGCCCATATGTGTGACTACTGAGGCATTGAATGGGATGCCTTATGGGAAGGCTCAGGACTATTACTTGTGGTACGATATCAGTCGCTCGCCTTTTTAAGTAACGACTTGAGCGCATGAAGCCGTCAAGCCAAATGTGAAATCTATGCTAAATACATGCATCTATGACCCGATTTCACCATTTACATGAAAAGATTCCGAAAGGATGGAACCTTCGATGAATGAGGGTTTTGGTTTCAGGATTCCTTTCACTCAGATCTCTGCATAAGATCTGAAGGCCAATGTAAGGGCATGTGGCCTGTATTATTCGGAATCGATTTACTAGGTTGCTATTGACGATAGAACACTAGTGCCCATGAAGCACATATAACAGAACTGGTACTGGATACCCATGGTTGGGTAGCTACTGGTGTTCTGTATACTTGTCGCAATGGGGGCCAACGTGTTGATATGTCATAATAAACCTTATACGTTGTTCATTGCGACAACAATTTATGATGTTTCATATGACTCTTTTCGGTATAGACCCATGTGCTGGAAGCATCTTGTCGTTGGTGATGAGTCGACTCGTTCTACTCGAGGATTGTGGAATTGTACGGCCCGGGCGCCATGTATACACTGCTTAATGTAAGGGGACTGAGGGGTGAAAGCGACGCAAAAACTTTCGACCTCCATCAGTCCATAATAAGCATCCTAGTACCATTAACCACAATTACTCAGGAGGAAAGCAGCAATTCAATACCCAGAGGATTCTACGGAATTAAAGTCCCATTTTGAATGTGATTGTTCGGTCGACGAGAACCTAGTATATTTATCTTAATGGGGAGGTAAATATACGGTAAAGTGAGTCGAGCCGAAGGATAAATAAAATGGGATACCCGACGAGGTTTCCAAGGGGACTTTTATGTGGTGCGGTAAGATCACCTGTTTGACATCACCATGACACCCGAGGTGTCCCGGGGTCAGATGTGACCCAAGTGATGATTGATTGTTGCTTGGAGCCCTCTCATTCCGTACTCATCTGTGGCTTCGAGATGAGGCATACGGACAGTTACCTATACTCTCGGAGAGAGTTGTGGCTAGACACCGAATTGCCAACTTACATTATATCGGATTGTAGTGGTCACTCTACCTCAAGTTCGACAAACTCTGTACACAAGCATGGGATACTCGATTTGAGACGAGTATGGTTTGTCATTCTCGGACAAATTGAATGTACTGGACGGAATTGTTCCGTGTTGACACGATTGATGTTCGTGGCAGATCGAATCCATGAGCTTCATCACCAAAATTTCCTATGTGATAGGAATTAGCATCCCAGTGTTCGGGGTGTACTACTCAAAGCCCTTGGAGGGCATACGTGTAAATCTCCAAGTGCGTCGATTGACAGACGGAGATAGATACATAACCTGGTTTAGGTTATTCGAGAGATGGCCAGTAGATCTTGCAGATTAAGGGCTGTTTGGATGAGATGCGAACCTATTAAGAAGTCATACAGACAAGGCGTAGGCCTTAAGAACTTCGGTCAAATAATAGGTTTTCACTGAGAATCATACTCCGAGGAGGTGTCAATAAGCTTAGAGTTTGTAGTAGGCCAAGTTCCTAATACTTCGGTGGTACGGAGATATCGATCGAAATTGGTCTCGTAATGATTAAGCTCGGACTATCGTAAGAGCTTGGTGGGACTCTTAATGAATCCCGCAAGTCTGGCCTGAGGAAGTTTTGGTCATTTCCTCGACCGGCGGAAGTCCGGTTGACGATAAGCTCTACTACTTCGGGAAACCGATAGATGTGTCAAGGTGGGATGACCAAGAGCTTAGTCGTAGTTGAACTATGACATTGTGTTTGTTAGAGCACTAAGCGTGAGCCGAGCATGAATCTGGGCTCACTAGGAAAGAGGAGATCTCATGAAGCGCAAACACCTCGCCCTGTTCAAGGATACTATTGTGATGGGTAACTTGAATTGAATTCCGGGACGGAATTCTCTTAACGGGGGGAGAATGTAACAACCGGCAAAAATAAGGTAATTCCGTACAGATTAATTAGTATATGATTAACGTAATTAAACGCAATTATGTGTGATTTAATTATCAAGGCCTTAAGAGATAGCAATTTCCAAATAGTGCATAGGAATGCATACGTTTAATGGTAAAACATGATTGGATCATGTGCGAATAAGCTATCCGGTATGGACGTTGGCAGTTACCCGGTAATAATTAAATAAACGAAACGGATCCCGGACACCCAGGATACAAAATAAAGGGTATTTTCATAAGATATAATGAGTTTTGGAACTCCAAAACCATAAATGAAAACGTCTTGTACAAACCTCCCGGTAACGAATAAAATGCGCGTATCGCACCCGATACGCGTATAACTCATAATTTCACCCGGCAAAGGCCTAAATAACCAATCAACGCTTAAATTAGACTATATTTAAGGGTTATTAAAGGTATTTTTAATGTCCGAATAACGCGCGGTTAAAACCCGAAAAATACCCGAACGGCACCCGAACGACGGGGGATTAAACATAACAAATATTGGGTAAATATTTGAAGTTGTGGACCCCACATAAACCCACATGGGGGGCGGCCTAAAGGCCAAGGGATGTGTCCATGCAAGTGTTGAAGTAATAATAATCTACACTTAGGTAAAGCATGCACATGTGTAAGATAAAGTTGTAAGAAAACATTAGTACAAAAAGCAAGCTACTTTCTTGTCCCCCCCTTGCCAAAATTTCGGCCACATGGCCATAGGATCCAAGGCAACACTTAACCATCATTACACTAGTGTATGCATGCATGGTGGGTCTTGTATAAAGATCATGATAAGATTTCAAGGATTAACCAAAGATTTGCAAGCAACCTCCTCCATACACACATACATATACGGTTATATACACACACACACACACTTCATATCCTTTCAAGATTCCCAAGTACACATACAATCCTTCATAAGATTTCTTAAAATCTTTGGAAGATTACATGTGATAATTCTATATAAACATGTGTTAGAGGTTTGGATATCAAAACAAAACTCTTCTCCTTCCCTTGTTCCTTTGGCCGTGGGCTTCTCACCTCCCCCATACTCCATTCTTACAAGTTTCTACAACTCCAAAACACTTAAAACAATCCATCATCCAAACCCCTATTGTGTGTTTCAAGCTTGGAGCTTAACCACTAAGGAAGAACACACTAAACCCCTCTCAAAATCAAAGGTTTTGTCTTCCCTAGCCATGTGCTAGTAGTAAGCTTCTTAATCTTGTTTTTGATTGTTATTATTCATGTATGTGTTCTTAGAAGCAAGTTGTACATGAAGGGTTTAAAAGGTGGTTTTGAACATAATCTTTAATAGGTTTTACATGTGTAAAATGGAAGATTAAAGATATGAAAATAAACCATGGATTTGTGGATGATGATGTATTAATCTTGAAAATATGTAAAGCTTGCATTTAAAACTAAGTAGAATGATGTTTTGGTTAAAAGTTGTGGGATGAACTTGAATATGTTAAAAGTGACTTTAAACCATCTTATTATGATCATTCATGTTATAATCTGTGGTAAAACATGTTAGAAGTTCATAATTAAAGAAGATGGAAAATTAAAGTTAGCTTACTTAGATGAATGATATTTTGTTAAAATGGACAAATACATAAAACACACACATAAGTAGTCTTCTATATGAAATACAAGACTAACAAAGGTGTTTTGATACAAAAATAACTTACCAATAAAAAGTTGAATCTTCAAAGTTTACTATTTTGAGTGAAAAATGTTAACTTTGGAAACTAGAGTGGAAAAATGCAACTTTTGGAAGTTAAGGGACTAAAGTTGTAACTTTGAAAGTTAAAGGACTAAAATGGATATTTTAGAAACTATTAGTCCAAAAATACAAGTATGGAAAGTTTGGTGTCAAAAATGTAAGTAATAAAGTCTAAGGATGATTTTTGTAAATACTAGTAGAAATACTTGGGTATTTTGTATAAAAGTGTATTTTTGAAAGTTATAAAAATACAAAGGGTTTTAAAATAAGGATTTTTATAAAATAGAGATTTTATAAAAATGTTAATCAAACTTGAGAAACTTATACAAAAATGAATACTTTTATATACATGGGAATATAAAAGTATTGGAAGCATTTTTGTATCTAAGTTAACAAGTTGGGCTAAAATACAAACCTTCCAAGTAACATGGGTTAGAAATGTGGATAATATTTCTATAAAGCACATGTTGGGAAAGACTTGGAAGAATTAACTAATCGAGTTAAGATATCGAACTAAGACGCGTTAACGAACCGTACACGGACAAATCGTGAGAAAAATGCCATTGCGGCAAGATGAGAAAATATATATTTTTTTGGAAGTAAAATATATATATACATGGGTGAAAACTAACAAACACTTTCCTAAGTGTTAAGGGAATTATTCGTGGGAGAAAAGTATAACATAAGCAAATAAGGCGTTAAACAAACGTATATACTTAACAAGAAAAACTACACATTTATATATATGTACGCTCGTCTCGGCAAAATTCTAGTATATCTACTTAATGGGAAAGTAGATATGTGGGAAGGAAAGCCGCGACGAGTAGACAAAGATATATATGTGTATGCCGTACCAACAAGATCCTAGTATATTTATTTGAATGGGAAAATAAATATACGGTATGGTGAGTTGAATCGAGTGTTAAGAATATACAATCGAACGACAAGATCTTAGCATATTTGTTTAAATGGGAAAACAAATGTGCGGCAAAGTGAGTCGGGTCGGGTGTTGAAATATATATATTATATCGAGCGATGCGATCTTAAGTATAATTATTTAAATGGGAAAATAATTATATGTTAAGTGAAGTCGAGTCGATGATAATAAAATACAAGTTAAGGAAATATTAACAAGAGTAATATATAACTTGTAACACAAAGGGTAATGTAACGCCAACGAAACCTAGGATACGCGCTTAATTAAACGGGATTTGGAATAACTTGTGGTCGGGAGTTGGGTGTACAACTTGCCAAGGCACATGCACTATAGGAATAGTGACTCATACGTCCAGGACGTTTGTAGGTGCGAGGCCCTCTATGCTATCTACCTAGTGAGCCAGACAGTGATTCAGGTGAGTTTCACGGCCCCATTTTACTGTTTTAACTGGGGGAAAGATATGTTGGTCAAATATTGTCACATGTTGAAAAGGGTTTTCAAAGGATAAAATGGGATAAGTGGTATGATGAGTACTTGAGCAGTGATCGCCACTCGGGGTTGAGTCCTCTCTTCCGTAATCATTAATTCAGGGGAATGAAACCGAAAGAATATTTGGATAGTACTATTGGTGCCTGACAAGGCCCACCCCTAATCGATAGCGTCGATTATGCATTAGGTTATGCCTGGGGTGCATATATTCTGAACTTAAGTCGTGGGAAAACCGAGTAACGACTTGGAGCGGGGCATTATTATTAGTCTTGGTTTGGTTATGGGGCTCAAGGGATTGCTCATCATTATAGTTTGTAGGAGCTAGCTACTCCTTACAAAGGCCACAAGTTGTGCAGGTTTCGCACATGTTGTAAAAACGGAATATCGATCGACAAGATCCTAGTATAATTACTTAATGGGAAAGTAATTATACGGTAAAGTGAGTCGAGTCGATGGTTGTGAAAATGTTGCTGTTATGAAACTAAAACCTGTGAACTCACCAATATTTTATATATTGACGTCTTTTTAAACATATCTTTCAGGTAACTAAGTGCTGAATAGATATGGGGCTAGTGCGGTGGAATTCGGAATGTCGGATACTGGTCGGGATTTCATTCACTGTTACCTTCGGGTTGGAACATAAACGGAAATACCCACATTGAAAATTAATGTTCATCGTTTTAAGTAATGCCTTGTGCAATGTTGTAACGAGATACTCATTTCCAACATTCTAATAAATTGATCTTTTCTAATTAAATATAGTTTGTGTTAATCTTGACTTTGATATACTTTCGAGCGTTGCGCCACGTGTTTCCGCCATTGGCGTGGTGTGACATAATGGATAACTGAATGTCGCAAATACAATTCGGTTACTGGTCGGATTGGATAAAAGATGTAGAATATGGTTAATTTTTTAACGGGTCCACCGGATAAGCTTATGATTTAGGGGCACTCTTTTGTAACTTTACAACTTGTTTCTAGAATTGTAAATCCAAAGATGAAGTTATTTTTACTACAAACAAACTCACTTTTATCTCATTTGTCGGCATATAAGTATATCACATGCTGCAAAGTCATTTTATTTTGTTTTATGATACTTTATTGTGATGGTGATAACTAATTGTATCAGTTGCTTGTAGTGTCTGCTAATTGCAACCAAGTGACCACCTTTGCTGCTAATATTCAAATTCATAGTGGCTCGAGGCGTGATTGCGAAGTGGTGGACTTGGGCATAAATAGGGAATGGTATTGACTTTACCTCATGCATTGATTATTGATGGCACTCATCTTCTGTTTAACGTTTGCTATTTTAGACAAAATGATGGGATGGACATTACTCAACAATTCAAATGTGGAAGGATATACACCTAGGTGATCAAGATTCCCCTATTTCGACTTGTCATTAAATAGAGCTCAAAACACAAGATAAAATGGTGAGATAAAGAACAAATTGTAGATCTTATGCATTCTAATGTAACCATAATATTCTCATTCACCCAATATTCATTGGTCACACTCCCTAACTTTATCAAACGGTATGATATATGCTGCCAAAATTCAGGGACCCCGAACACGCACCACATATCCGCCTCATTTCTATGTAGATGTAACAGGAATTGAAATCTATTTGAGATGTTGCATAGTTTCACAATATGTCATACTACTTTATTATACACTTAATTCTAATCGTTTAGTTACCTATGTTCCGTTGTGGATCATATTTTTCTCTATACCATAAAAGTTGCCCTCGGAGAGATGATCACCGAGACAAGCAAAGATTTAGTGAGTAATATTTTTTTAAAGAGCTAATTTGCTACATTCATCCTAAACACATTTTATGTGTAATGTGTTGATGATATAATGGGCTATTTCAATAATTTATATTATGAGTTTCAAATTTTAATAACTTGTGTTTTATTTGGTTGTTACTTTCCTGCATACTTTACGTCACCATAACGAATGATCCGCAAATGCCACACAAACACACACCATAAATCACAATAACTGTGAGGCAACAAAGCAAACGCACCCGCAGCAACTTCCACTAGAAGAAAAGAATGAGGAGATGAAGACGATAGTGGCGGCTGGAAAAAACAAGATTGTTAATTTCTCTTTATATTTTAGTTACTTAGGTTAAAAGATATTCTTATTTAACCCCTTGACAAATATAACTATGGTGTATTACACCCTCAAGTTTTAATAAAACATTTTTAAGCTTTCAGAAACATCCAAACAAAAACTACACTACATTAGCATCAATTATTTAGGGTGCGTTTGGTTCGCATGAATTGAATGGAATTCAATGTAATTGGAATTTGAATTCCAACTCTTTAGGTGTTTGGTTCATTGAATTTGTTGGAATTGGAATTTCAATTCCAATCTTGTGTGTTTGGTTGACAAAGGAATTGTAATTGTAATTTGGTATGAATTCCTTCAAATTCCTTTACCTAAGGGAATTCAAAATCCTTCCAATATTAGAAAGAATTCAATTCAATTTATTATAATCTTCGAACGGTTGGCATCATTTTGACCCGAACCGATTCGAACCATGTCATTTCAACGCGAACCGCTTAGATCCGAACCAATTCGGACCGTACCAGTTTCGACCCGAACCGTTTCGTACTATACCAGTTTTGACCGGTACCGTTTAGACTCGAACCGTTTTGTACTGTACCAGTTTTGACCGGTACCGTTTCGGACCATACCAGTTTCGACTGATACCGTTTCAGACCGAACTGTTTCGGACAGTACCAATTTCGACCAGTACCGTTTTGGACCGAACCGTTTCGGACCAGTTTCGACCGATGTCGTTTCGACCTGTACCGTCTCGCCCATAACGTTTCGGACCGAACTGTTTCGGACCGTACCGGTACCGTTTCGGACCGACCCGTTTCGACCTATACCGTTTCGCCCGTAACGTTTCGTACTGTACCGGTTTTGACCGGTACCGTTTCGGACCAGTTTTGACCGGTACCGTTTCGGATCAGTTTTGACCGATACCGTTTCGACCGGTATCGTTTCGACCTGTACCATTTCGCCCGTAACGTTTTGGACCAGTTTCGACCGATACCGTTTCGACCGGTATCGTTTCGACCGGTACCGTTTCGCCCGTAATGTTTCGGACCGTACCAGTTTTGACCGGTACCGTTTCGACCGGTATCGTTTCGACCTGTACCATTTCGCCCGTAATGTTTCGGACCGAACCATTTCGGACCGTACCAGTTTCGACCGGTACCGTTTTGGACCGGTATCGTTTCGACCTGTACCGTTTCGCCCGTAACGTTTCGGACCGAACCATTTCGGACCGTACCAATTTCGACCGGTACCGTTTCGGACTAATTTCGACCGGTATCGTTACGACCTGTACCGTTTTCGTACCGCACTGTTTCGGACCGTACCAGTTTCGACCGGTACGGTTTTTACGGGTACCGTTTCGCCCCGTACCACTTTCGATTGGTACTGTTTTCTACCCGAACCGGTACGGGTCGAAACGGTGCACGTTGAAACGGTACAGGTCGAAACGATAGAGGTATCAACAGTTCGAGTCAAAACGGTACTGGTCGAAATGGTACTTGCCGGTACCGGTCGAAACGGTACGGGCCGGTACGAGGCGAAACGGTTCGGGCCGGTACGGGTCACAACGATGCGGGTCTTGGGGGGCAAAGGTGATAGATTCCAATTTATTAACCAACCAAACACAATAATATAGGATTTGAGAATCCAATTCCAACAATTTCCAATTACTTTTGGAATGTTTGAATTACAATTGCAATTCATTCCAATTTCAATTCCTTCACAAATTCCAATTCTAAACAATTCCGTGAACCAAACGCACCCTTATAATCTAACACTTATAAACTAATAAATTTACATACGAATAATAAATTTGTTTAAGCAAATAATATGTATAAAATTGAACTCTAATATAAAATAGAAACAACTTAACAACTATTTAGTAGTTTCTATATGTGCAAGCGTCCGGTTTAATATTTGGTCTGGTTATGAAAACATTGAGAAAAGTGAAAAAAGATGATCTACGAAATGGTATTTGGCTTTTTATATATTTAACGTTTATTAATAAAAAATTGCGTAAAACTAATATTTTAATATAAAGACTTAACAGTGACAACTCCCGACATCCTTTCGTTATTGACCTTTCGATTTTGCTTCATTATTAGTATAATAAAATAAAAACTACCGAGTCTCAATATTTTCCTATTTATTTTTTTGATAAACATGTTATATATTCATATTTATATATTTGTCATTTAGCTTGTTATTTTCACTTTATATCTATATATATATATACTCGCTTATACCCCGGGAGCGTCCCGGGTTGAGAAATCTAGGTAAAGTAAATAAAATTAGAAGTATCTAAACTATAAAAATGACATCTATGTATCAACTTACATTAGATACTTTAAAAAATATCTAATATGACAACATAATTAATGACTTGTCAGTATATGATTAGTGAATATTATTATTATTATTATTATTATTATTATTATTATTTTAAACAAATCTCTGCCATAAGTTATCATATTCTAATATAAAAAAAGGGTAATTGGGTCGGGTATCACCTAATTCCATGTCCGACCCAAACCCACATTTTTTTTTAAACTAATTCCAAACCTGACACAATACCTGTCGGGTTACAAAAAATAGTCGTTTTTTTACTCCGTTTTTTATATAGCACTATGGTACTCGTTGGAAAGATGATAAAACCTGACACCAAATCAACGAGCGTTTTATTATCTTTCCAACAAGTATCATGGTGCTATATAAAAAACGGAGAAAAAATGATTATTTTTTGTAACCCGACAGGTATTGTGTCGGGTTTGGGATTAGTTTTATAAAAATTGTGGGTTTGGGTCGGGTCTGGGATTAGGTGATACCCGACCTGATTACCCGAAACAACGTACCCAAATACTCGAACTATATACCCGATCATATACCCATGAATTTTTTAACGCATCACATAACCCTTAGACTAATGCGTTCGATATTTCAATAATTAACTTTTTTTCTTATTTCATGTTAGTTCTTTTTAGAATGATCGATTACAAACTTCCGAATTCATTTGTAATGGCACTAGATTTATACCCCGACGCAGAGATTCGTTTTTTGTATATTTGAATATGATAACTTATGTTAGAGATTTGTTTAAAATAATAATAATAATAATAATAATAATAATAATAATAATAATAATATATTTTATTATGTCATATTAGATATTTCAACCCGGGATGCTCCCGGGATAAAAACTAGTAGTTTTATATATGTGATTAATGAGTTTATAATATATGGCGGGTAGGGCCTAAATTTTATCTCGCCGAGGGCCCAGTTTTTTTTTTTTTTTTACATTCTCGGAGACGGGCCTGCCACCATCATCCGCTGCAACCCATCGTTATCACCATCACCACCACGAACATCCAGCATAACAACATCACCATCACCGTGGTCATCATCCACCAACATCACAACCACCATCCACCTAAACCACGACCAAACCATCCCCGATCCAGCCACCATAACCGACTCCGATTTTTGAATCCCATCGAAACCCAAAGCCACCCCTACGACCAGCAACCACTAGGACATCAACACCACCTTCAGCTCGATCCTCCACAGCCACCCATTTTCGGGCAGCTGCTAAGGAAGGAGGAGGGAGAGACGAGCTGAGAGGGACTGGAGAGAGAGAGAGGGGGGGGGACGGGAGAGAGAGGAGTGAGAGTAGGTTTGGTGTGGCTGCAAGAGAAATGGGGGGACTAGGAGAAAAGTATGAATTTATAGCAAGGGTTTTGGGTAGGTAAATACCGTGTAACGAACCCGTTTAGACGTATAGTGCTTCGGTTTCATTTTCAGTTCATTATATAGCCGCGAAATTTAATCAGTTTTAATCGAAATTAAAAACACAACTAAACCGAACATTATAAATACTATAGCTGTTACCTAACACGTGTGTTTAAAACACGCGTTAATATCACGTTAATATATTCAGTCGTGGTTTACTTTGTTTAGATTATCCGATAACTTCCGAAACTCAATAAATAACATTATTTATTATAAATAATTATTTGGAAAGTTTGATTACGGTTAAAACAGCGCATTTTGACGCTCTATTCCCACGTTAGTTCTTTTCCGCGTTTTTCAAAACACTGCGTTTTTTCCGTTTCTCGTGCCGCTTTCACATTCGATCGCTTCAATAGCTAACACGTTTTGTATTTACGTATAATAACCTTATGTTAGTCTTAAAATGACAAATGTTTACTCATGTCAACTCGTTAAAATTAGATAAGCACATATTTTTTTTCTTTAAAAGCATCAAGGCGTCCACGAATTTCAAGTAGGGCATCATAGGACTCGTAACGGCCCAGTTAATTAAAATTAACCTTAAACCATGTTGATTACTTCAAAAACATGATTTAAATCACATCAGACGTTGTATGGAATTTGTCGGTTGTCACACCCGAACCCGATAGGTAAACCCGAAACCAGACAAATCTAGGACGGGTTTGGGGTTGGGTAATCGAGTATGGGCCAGGTATGGGATTAGTTTTTTTTTTTTTCTGGTTTGGAACAGGTTTGGGATTTGATGGTATACCCGTTTACCTGACCCAATTACCTGATAAAATATACCCGTTACCCGATTAAATATCTGATCTAATATAGGTTTTAGGATATGTTTACATAATACATGTAAAATATCCATCTAGATTGATAACTTCTGCTAAGAATTACAAAAAAAAAAAAAAAAAAAAAAAAAAAAAAAAAAAATTGCATATGTTATATTTGTAATCTAGACATTTTGAATGTTTTTATGTGTTTAGGTATTTTATTTATAAACACTGTAATCATTTATACGTATTCATACTGCTAAATGTAATTAGTTAGTAATTACCCGATTGATACTCAACGAGTTTTGGGTCGAATATACATACCCAACGGGTAATTTTTTAAAATCAACGAGCTTACCCGAAACCCATGAGTAAAGCATTTCCACCAGTCCTAAATATTCTCAGTGTCCACCTCCGGTGAGATTCGAAAATTACAATTTTAATGTCTTACCGAAGGAGGAACTTGTGGACGTGGCAGCAGCAGCAGCAAAAGCTGCAGAGGCGGCCAAAGCAACTGAAGCAGCTAAACCTGCTGAAGTTACTAAGGCTGCAACACTTGCTGTAGCTGTCAAACTTGGTGAGAAAGCTGATGATATTAGTGTGTATGACACTGACTCATCTGATGATGAGCAGGATGAACTTCCTAGGTATGCACCGGTCAAGGTTCAAAATATTCCTCCTCAAAACCATATTATCACTACTGAAACTTTGAGTGAACTTGAACCGAAAGTGCAAACCGAGGATGGTAGAAGGATTAAAGTGTTCTATAAACTTAAGGGGTCTGAAAAGGTATATGCTGATGAGGAAGTCCCTCTCAGATGTATCGCCCCCGGTCTAATTGCTAAAATCTGGCAAGAATCTGTCATTACCATTGAAAAGGAAACCTGGAATAAGAAGAACTTCTTATTTACGTGACATGAGTGAACTCAAAACAAAATGGAACAGTTATTGTGCAATAAAGCTATTAGTTGAAGAACACAAAAATTTGTTATATAATTTATTTTAACTAACAACGATTTGCTTTAGTTAATATATATAAAGATATTTTAATGTTTTAGAACAAGAACAATTTCTAAACAAGTATTAACACTTAACAGAATGTGAAAGATGCAATGAACTTTAGGATTTAATGGATCAAAGCTTGATACCATGAAAGTGTAACAACTTTGATGATTTCTATTGAGATATTACAAGGTTTATATACAAGAAATGTTACAAGTAATTAGGATAGAAATCCTCCTATGACATAAATGAAAATTCTATACATAAAGGTCATTGAATGTGTTGACTAGAATGAGAGCTTGGAGGCATATGTCTTGGGATGCCTTGAATGTGTTGACTAGAATGAGGTATTGGAGGCATATGTTTTGGGATGCCTAATATGAAAGATGCAATGAAACATAGCATTGTACATGAAACCAGGGATAGAACTTACAAGATACAAGTCGACTTTCGGAGTGAGTGGCGAAGATAAACCGTAGTTTGATCGTCTTCTTTGGAGAGAATAAGAGAAAGCCAAAAGTCCAAAACTAAGGAATGCATAAGGTGTGCCGTCAATTGTGTAATAATCAAAGTTTTTGGAAAGTTTCTTTAGGAAATTTGAATAAAATCGTAGGGGATTTGGGGTGACTTTTGAGTTTCCTTAATAAAATAAAGGGAATATTGAAAAAATATAAAATCAAACTGTATCGGGTATACGATCGGGCAAATGGGTACACTTTATCGGGTAAGCGGGTACACTTTATCGGGTAATCGGTTCGGGTAAATGGGTACATTTGATCGGGTAATCGGGTCGGGTAAATGGGTATATCATCAAATCCCAAACCCGTGAAATTTTTTTTAACTTACCCCAAACCCGGTCCCAAACCCATTTACCCGTCCCAAATATTTTGGGTTTCGGGTTTACCCATCGGGTTCGGGTATGATTGTCATCCTAAGGACAAGTGTCACCCCTCTAGTGACTAATCAAGCGGGTATCGGGTGGGTTCATTATCGGGTATTGGTTTGGTCTCGCAACGCGTATTAGTGTTTTATTTTGCAAGAATAATTATAGAATACTTTCACTCTCGGTCTTGTATTTACATATTTCTTATTATTTGCATTTATCATTATTAATTTCTTCGTCATTCTAATTTTAGTCGTGAAATTTTTTTTTGCCTAGTACCAGGGTGTTACAATACATCTTGCCGAATGACTTCTTTAACTTCAACAAAATACTAGGCTATACAAAGAAGGGTATCATAGTCGAATAACATAAAAATCATGTCTTTAATAATGCACCATAAAAACAATTATACAGAGCACGAAGATTCGAATTCAATTATGATTTACAAATGCCACGTGTTTAACCAAGAAAAAAAAAGAAGCCGAATGAATACAAATATCAAAACTCATTCACGGAATCACTGTAAAACTAGTAATCAATAACATTGCAAGTATGATTAAACAAAGGTTACTTAAACACTCTATGTATCAAAGTCTCTCTTAATCACCTCAAAATAAAAAAAATGCAAAAAAGTAAAGTGGAATCATATCTATCTACCTCTCCCTTTTAAAAAAAATATTTATCTACCTCTACTAATAAATGAGTAACTAGGTGGTGGGGTGGCCCCTTTCTAGGGTGTCCACATAGGCTTCAACCCATATATCAAACACGTGGTGCCCCACCCGGATCCAAACTCTAACCCTATCAAATCTTAACCCGATGTATATAATGATTTCCATCTTATGTTTTTAACCCTAATCACCATATCTTACCTACCAATCTCATCTCTTTCCTTTTAGCCGCTTTTCAATTAGGAGTTCTGCACACATATCACATAACAAAGGTATTGCTAGAGCATGTTTGGGATTGAGTTTGGAAACAACTTATTGACTTATTAGCTTTTTGAAAAAGCAATAAGTCAATAAGTCATTTTGAAAAGCCAGGATTTGGTGCTTTTCCAAATGACTTATTGACTTATTAGTTTTTCAAAAAGTTAATAAGTGAATAAGTTGTTTCCAAACTCAATCCCAAACACCCCCTTACTATAATCTATTATCTTTCCTTTATATGTTTTTCCGATTGGAAAATTTTCATATTCATTTATGTTTTCTGATTGTCACCCGCCTCTCCCTCTTCCATCTCTCCTACAACGATTTGAAGATCCAAATAATCTAAACCAAACTGAATTTCACCTAATCAATTTTTCGTCTGTCTCCTCTGTTAATCGGTCTTCTTTTATTATTCATTGTGTTCTCCTATGTATTTTCATTTTTTTTACTTTGTACAAATACTTCGATTCTAAATATTATTGTTCTGAGATCTGGTTTTTTATTGTCTTTTGATTTGTATTCTCTGATGTATTTTGCGTTCTCCAGTAATGGTTGGATGACGTTCTCAGATCTGGGTTTTTTTATGTCTTTATGTGTCGAGGTATTGTTCTTGGAGTCGAATGTTTGTTCGTTGGCATACATGAGGTATTCATGAGTTTTCATGAGCTGTTCTTGACAAGCATTATTAAAATCGATCCTCATATTTGCTGGTGTTTGTTTAAGTGGTTTGATCTATGATTAGTTATGAATGTTGGTGGGTTTATGTTTTCGGATTTAGGGGTGGACCCGGATCCGTTTAAAATTTGAACCATAGCATTTATGCTCATTAGTTTGTTTCCATAAATTCTACCACTTTTTTTGGAAACTCATTTAAAGTTTTGAATAATTTGAATCTATGAGATTGGGTATTTAACGATGAGTATGTTACCATATTTGAGGTAAATTGGTACGCAAGTATGGAATGCATTTAAAATATGAATTTTGGGGCCAAGAAAAATAATAAGTTGTATCTTTATGTGAGTAGAACATGAGGAGCCTTAATAGAATTATAAATACTTAAGTACTTATAATGTAGTACAAATAAAAATATAAATGACATATACTGCTGTAATACTATCATGTATGTATTAAATGCAACTTCTGATAGCTATTGATTTGTGTAGGTGTTGGAGAGTGTATTGCACATGAATCATTTTCCCTATGTTGGGAGTAAACGTTCCTGTTACATATCAACTAGGTGATTGTTCGGATGCACAACAACTTGATAATAAAAGGTACGCTTCTTTCTCTATTTGTTTCCGACTCGGAAACAAGTTTGTGGTTTAATTCTATTACATAGTGATCGCCTTTATCCAAATACAAATCTCTGAAAGTAATTACATCAAAAATTAAACAATACCAATATTTATAAAAACAAATACCTTAAACGAAGAGGTTTGTAATATCGATTTTAACTATTTGTAATATCTAAACATTGATGTTGCATTTGTGACTTGAAGACTTTCAACAGATTCAATGGTCTCTGCATGTAAATTTTGTTTTTTTGAAACACAATGTATTGTATTCTTGAAGTTGTGTGTTGAAGGCTGGAGAAATTCTAGGGTTTATCAATGTTTATGTGCTGATCATAGATATTTTGTATTGTTATATGCCAAAGCTTACATGGTTATATCTTTTATTATTAATTAGTAACAGTTAATCAATGTTTATGTGCTGATCATATATATTTTGTATTGTGTTAATATAGGTTGCTGATGATAAAATTGCATAATTTGAAGCTACAAGTGAGTAAGTGACTTATCAAGGAAACATATTTGTATTGTTATAATTTTGATGCTCTTTTTTTATTGCTGAATTTTCTTTCATAATTTGTTTTAGTGATATAATAGTAGTCTTTGTAAAGGTATTAGGTAAATGATGCTATAAAACTTATTTGTTTCTAAATATTGGGTAAATTTGCTTTCATAATTTGTTTTTGTGTTATAATAATGGTTTAAAAAAACGGGTGAGGCGCACGCCTCGAGACGCGCCTCAAGGCGAATCTGTAAGAAAAAGAATCTAAGGCGGCGCCTCATGGTGTTATTTTGTACGTGCGCCTAGAGCTGAGGTGGTAACAAAAATCGCGCCTCAGGGGCTTTTGATGTTTATTTTTTATGTTTTGGACTTTTTGTGTCAATTTCAAGCGTTCCATGTCTTTTTAGTGTGTGTTTTTGATGAATATGATGATGAAATTAGTTAGTATTTCATTTTTTATAAGATATATAATTTTTTTTAATTCCGCCTCGGGCGTACGCCTAGTGAGGCGAAGGGAAAATGCCTCGAGGCACGATTCTGTACTTTTAAACCTTGAATAATAGTCTGTGCAAATGCATGTAATTCAATTTAAGCCACATATAAAGCTTAAATTGATGTATATATTTTTTTTATGTTTTGGAGTTTTTGTGTCAATTTCAAGCGTTTCATGTCTTTTTAGTGTGTGTTTTTGATGAATATAAAGTACCTGTAGGGATGAACCTGTATGTAGCAAGCTGGACATGCATATGCATACCTATAAATTGTTTTTGTAATCTTATTAATCTTTATGGATCATTTATGTCATCAGTTGCAAATATTTGGAAATAGACGTGCGTTTTTTATTCAACAAATTGAAGTTTCATCATTCATTTATACTTTTTTTGTGTTGAGCAGCATATAAGCATGGCACGTGATCTGGAAATTGTAATGGTGAATGCATTAGCTCCTTGGGGAAACCATCATTTACTACCCTATGGACTTCTGCGTTGATGCTGCTGTAATCCATCATGCCGACATGGTATGGCGAATGCCGAATCTTATTACTTGACTGAAACTTTAGGATGGTGATATATATGCATTAGATTCTTTTTTTTATTTTTTTTCTGACAATTGTAGGTATTGGATGAGAGTGTTTCTGCAATGACTCCTTCTCACTTCTTTTAAGGCACCAAATACCTCATGCCAATTACCATTAGGAGTTATATTTGAAAAATTGTTTTAGGGGCCTGCAGGTTGGGAATGGGCTCTGCTGCAGGTGTGGGGTCGATCTCGAGTCAGCCTCGCACATCTTTTTGGAGTGTATTTGGGCCAGATCAGTTTGGTGGAACGTTTGTGACTGGTTGAAAATTCAGTTCCCGTCATCGGCTTCGTCAATTCAGCAGGTACTTCAGGATATTCTCAGCCGAAACATGGTAACTAAAAAGACAGAGGCGATATACGCGGTGTTTTTATTGGTTACATGGAAAATGTGGCTCGCTAGAATCAAGAAGACGTTTGATGATGTTCATTCGGCAACACCGGCTTTGATCGAGGATATTAAGGTCGAATCGTTTTGGTGGATGACCAAGAGGGCAAAGAACGTTGGGATGGATAAGGCGTCTTGGTGGAGTTTCGCTTGTTTTGATAACGGTTAGTTCGAACGAACGAATGCTTGCAGGTGGCACTGGTGGGCGATTAAATTTATGCTTCCTGTTGCTGTCTTTTATTTTGTTTTCCTACTGTAAGTTATGGTCTATTTTGGTAATGCTCTATTTGGTTTTGTAATGGCCTGGTAGCCTCTCGCTGTTGGGCTATGGGCAAATTTTGTGGTGATGAAATATATGTCCCGTTTGAATGTTAAAAAAAAAAAGGTACGTGCAATTGGTTCTCCTAATTCATTTGTGCAGAAAATTCAGAAGGTACCATTTGTTCTTTTTATTATTTTTTTTCTAGAGATGGCGATCCATTTAGTTATAAAAGGCTCGAATTAGGATGAGCTTTATCTTAAACGGGTCAAAGCAAAGAATCTAACCAAGGGTAATATGTGTCAAAATTCATCCAATTGTTTTTAGTGCATACAACCTTTCAAATTGCTTTATAAAATAAACTAGCTTATACCCCGGGAGCGTCCCGGGCAGTGGCAGATCTAGAAACATTTTTCAGTAGTAATGTTTTTCATTTTTTTTCATTTTAGTAGCAACGTTTTTCAAATTTTGGAAACAAAAAACAAATTTTCCAATAATTTTCCACTACGCGCGCAAAGTTGAGCTGCAACGTCCGCACCCCCTGGTTGTGTGCTGGATCCGCCCCTGGTCCCGGGTTGAGAAATCTAAGTAAAGTGAATAAAATTAGAAGTATCTAAACTATAAAAATGGCATCTATATAGCAATTACCTGTTGGAGAGCGTCCCGGGTTGAAATATCTAATATAACATAATAAAATATCTAATATGACAACATAATTAATGACTTGTCAATATATGATTAATTATTATTATTATTATTTTAAACAAATCTTTGCCATAAATTATCATATTCTAATGTAAAAAAAATGGTAATTGGGTCGGATATCACCTAATCCCAGGCCCGACCCAAACCCACAATTTTTTTTTAAACTAATTCCAAACCTGACACAATATCTGTCGGGTTACAAAAAATATTTTCTCCGTTTTTTATATAGCACTATGGTACTCGTTGGAAAGATAATAAAACGCTCGTTAATTTGGTGTAATTTTTTTTCTTTAAAAAATCTCGTATATAAAAGATATCAACGTTTAAAAGTTATGGGAGGAAACATGAGAGAAAATAATAAAGGTTTAATATTTAAATTTAGTAGATTAAGTATTTAATAGATTGCCATTGGGGTGGTGGCCCAATGGTAGAAGCAAAGCTTCTAGGAACACCTAAGAGGAGGTCATGGGTTCAAGTCCCACAAGGAGTGAAATTTGCCGTTCAAAAAAAAAAAAGTATTTAATAGATTATGTTAAACCATATTTATTCCTTTCTTTTAATTGGTCTAGAGTT
The DNA here is from genome assembly GCA_028751855.1 of Ambrosia trifida. Lineage (NCBI taxonomy): Eukaryota > Viridiplantae > Streptophyta > Magnoliopsida > Asterales > Asteraceae > Ambrosia > Ambrosia trifida. The sequence continues at coordinate 41,944,541 of CM054123.1, read as the reverse complement.
GTCACATCACATCCTATGTGACATCTCTCAAGAAAGAGATTGAGGGTTGGGGCCTCCATTGAATGTCACCTCACCAATATTCAATTCTTTTATTATAAGTTATAGATTATAGATTTAATGATTCTTGCAGTGATATACTTTTTACCTTTTTGGTGATCACATTTTTCACCTAGCTATTTATAAAATTAAAACTTACAAAGAAATACTTATGGGTCAACCGCACCTGACTACCTAATAATCGATATGAGGGGAAACTTATGATATTACCAAAATAGCCTTAGGAAATATGATAAGGTGACTTATAAGAACACTGCCCATGTTTAGCATGATTATAAATCTTTGGACTGACTTGATTCTGATGTATGAATGGATTTTTACGATATTCTTTTCATTCTTTTCAGATTATGATTATGAAAAAGGTTCATTTTTTTTGTTTGTAATTTGTAGTAAAATTTTAACTTTCATGCTCATAAACCATCTTAAGTTGTCTTAAACAGGTGTGTTTAGTTATGCAGGTCATCAGAGAGTATCTTGTGATGTTGCACATATATGTTTTATTGCTTGCTCAGATTATATACAAACTACATGCTGCACAAAAACTAGATTAGTTGCAGCCTTTTGTTGTATATATTAAGTTTTTGTTGATAGATGGGTCATAAACTAGCCGGAGATACCCTAATATTGTATGGATTGGAGGTAGAGAATTGTAATTCTGTTTCGGACAGATATCAACAAGCTTCAGGGCAAAATGATTCGGTAATTTTGAACCGGTTTTGGAAATAATTATTCAGCCGTTGATGGCAGAAATCGTCAGCTTTGCATACAATTTATAAACATGCTCAAGTTGGTAAAATTTTTAACTTAGGTTACCATTATCACTTGCAAACTAAGTTTGACTTTTATAAAATCAAACAGTTCATAACTTGGTAAGATATAGCTATATGTACATTATGACCTGTCAGCCATGTAATGTTATGTTAGATGGTTTGTCACTTGATTTGGGGATGCACCGTGTGTATACACAGGACTCTAACCTAGTGGCCATTAAATTGCTAAAAAAAATCTGCAGGTCAAAGATCAATTACAAGTGTCATCATCCTCTTTGTTTTTTTTTTTTTTTTTTTTTTTTGAACGGCCAACGAATCAATTTCCGAGCAATCTCGGGCACCCTTTTGCCGAATCAGGTACTCGAGAGTACCCGGGCCACCAATTGCCACCAATTTCCGGGAAAACCCGACCACTTACTCGCCCGAAGGCACGACAGTGAAATAATCGGTAAAACCAGTCGAGATCAAGACTCGAACCCAAGCCAATGGCCGGGTCATCCCTCATTTCCCCTCCACCAATGTCCTCCAAATGTAGTTAGTGGGAATTGAACCCAAGCCTCTCATAAGAAACTTTAGGCCCTCAACCAACTGGGCTACAAGTGTTGGACGTCATCATCCTCTTTGTCATTGCTATAATTACAATTGCTATAATTGCAATCGTAGTTGTCCTCATTGAAATAATTATAGAAATCATAGTCATCATCAAAATCAACCCTTACTTTCAGAGGCATTTTCTGGTCCAAAATAAAAACAAAATATCTAACAAACCCTCTAACATCTCCTATAGGTAATGACATACCAACATTTCTTGAACTCTGTTTTTGTGTCCCAACATAAAAGTGTATAATAGCATCAAAAGTGAAGGAAATCTGGTTGTGAAGTAGGCATCAAGGCCATCATATGGATCGGGTAACGAAACCTGTGTTTCAAAATAAAGGTTAAAAACCATTTTGCACTTTTAATTCTTTTAAATAGATAAACGCAAACCTGTAAATGGGGTGGAAGTTGACTTATGTGTGCATGGGTGTTTCGTATGAGGCATAATAGATCACATATGCTGTTTTCGTACATACAGTTAGGATCCACGGCTAACAAATCCGGGTGCACTTGAAGCTTCCATATGTTGGTATGACCACAATGTGGGTCATTTGCGCAATGTGTTTCAAAAGCTCTATAATGTCTATTCTTTCGGATCCAGTTATTACCGTCAACCAAGAAACAAACTCTTTTCTTTGCACACCAAAAATATGGGTGATTCAAAATAGGTTCCGCATCTAGAATTTTACCACATATGAGGTCGTTAACCAAAGTATAAGCCTCTGGCATATTCTTTAACTTGTGAATATAATAGCGATGTTGGTGTCTGAGGACAGGATCGAGTGGATACTCAGTGTTTACCAGACAATAATATAAAACCTTTCCTAAACTTCTCATATCATATCCGGTCCTAAAACCAACTTCACTTGTGCCGGTAAGTCCTCCAATCTTGACATGCCACTCATTTGTATCCACGTATATGTTATCTGGCTCAAGATTACCGTGCATCACACTGCGGCTGTGCATATGTGTCACCCCTCTGACGATTGCTTTCATGACATTAATAAGTGTTCTGGTTATCACACCGGCATCCCATAGTTGCGGATGGTCTCTTACTGCAAGCAACGTCTTGATAGTGGTATGAGTCCCACACAACTCGAAAATTAAATATGCAAAGCTGCGGTCTGTCTCAACGCATATAAGACTCAAAATGTAAGGAGACCACCTCATCTTACAATAATTTTGAAGCTCTTCATTGGCAAGATTCCTCTTCATCTTACGGTCATCGTCCCGATAGCATGTCGCTTCAACCTTTTTGACCATAACCGGAAATCGATATTCGGTACTTCCGAATATTTTCCTTCCAAATATACCATATCTAAGAGTATAGCTAATAGGAGTTGTCAATGTTAGCCATTTGCTAACCTTTTTACAGATATAACCCATCAACCCAAGTTCAAGCAGGTCCAAAGGTTCCAAAAAAAAAACACTAAATCTGCAAAAGTCAATTAATATGAAGATTAATGAAAACAATTAGAAACGACCATAAAAAAAAGAAAAAGAAAACAAACTTTAACCAATAACAAATATCATCCCTAAATTATAAGTTCAAAGCAGATTATAACAAAACAAGTTGCATGAATAGTTATTTATTTTCAGGTTTATTTCACAAGGAGCCTTGGTTTGAAGAAACTTGTTAGTTGATTAAGCACAAAGAAAAAACTAGTACAAAATGTAGGGAATATATTATTGAAAGTGATGTTTGTTACAGAACCCTATATTATATTATTGCGAGAACATAAAAAAAATATATAAATCTTTCTTGAATCAATGATTCATATGTAAATATTGTACTCTTTATATACAAATTTGTGCATTGTGTTGTGAACATAATCAACGTACATATTATTAATCTTCCCTTCCTACTCCTACAAAGCTAAACAACATTGTGCACTATGGTTGCCCATTAACAAGTAGGTAAAGCTGGGATCCGTGTATTATTGCTGCAGATCAGACATCGCCAGGTTGGGATATCCGGTTGGGTAGGAAACTATTTAGATAAATGCAAGCGTCGTCAGGTCCTCAATGTGGTTATAACATACAGTGACGCAATACATGGTGCAGCATCAAAAGGCTTCTTTTGTCTCATCCTAAAGTGTGAAGAACTTAGGATGAGTTGTGAAGAACATTGTGCACTATGGTTGCCCATTAACAAGTAGTTTAGTTTATTGAGTTTGCTATATGTATTATTTTCTAATTACCAGCATCAATAAGTAATAGGATGAGTTGTGAAGAACTTAGGATTTAGCATTACAATAAACTAAACTAGTCCGGAACATTAAAATCCGATTCAATCAGCCACAAATCACAATATGATCCTGCAAAACATGTAAAACTAACCCTATTATTATTTAATCTCCTAATCAACCAATTTATTAGTCTTCAAACTCAACAGAAATCAACAATCAACCTCACTCATAATTTCTAGCTAACATCATTTTCCATTTCAATTCCACCAAAACCCTAGAATTAAAGTATAACAATTGATACAATCATGAAGCAGAATTTTAGGTGGAAGAGCTAACCCTAGATATAGAAGGAGATTTAAAAATGTAGTGTGTGGTTGTGAATGGAGGAAGGATGGAGTGCTTACCGGAAAACGGAGGAGACGGCGGAGCGTGATCGGAGGGAAGAGGGGAGGGAGCTGATACTTTTGGATTTGTTATCGTATGCAAAACATGTAAAACTAACCCTGCCTGGTTAATTTTTTGGCTGGGCTGGGCTGTGGTATTAAAGCTCTTGCGTCCTTGGACCAATTTCGGTATTTTATTTTTATCTTTGCTAAACTATCCTAACGGTGAGTGCACTTTTCTTGACGTGTTGTAGAAGTGATTGTATTTTATCGTGTTTAAAAAAAGCTGCTCAATTTATATAATACTAGTGGGAATGCTCGCGCGTTGCGGCGGGAATTCGGTCGGTATTTATTCGGTTCGTTATAATATCACTACAATATGGTATTAACGGTAGTCGTATAACAACCAGATGTGAAAACCGAAAGAATAAAGTCATGATACTGATATTGTTCAATCGGAATTTATTCGGTCGGTCACGACACTGATACGTCACTGACACTCGCTATATCTTATAGTATCATAAAATCACTCTATTTTAATACGAATATGTTAACAATGAAATTAAAAGCGTGTCTTATTTATAGTATATATAATATAAAAAAATAAATAAAAGAATATTAAAGTTGTTTATAAACTACACTTTTCATATAGCCTTACAATCCGTGATGGGATTTTAGTTAGTATAGTTTCATTTTTTTAGGATATAGTTAGTTGCTGCGATGTCTGCTCTCGTTTCATCCAGTGGGGATATGGGAATTTCACTCATAAATGAATTTGTCGTTTTGTCTCATTCATTTATGTGCTATAGTAGGGAAGCCGCCTATACGAGACACGAACATAATTCCAACTTTAAAGCAAAAAATAATCATATACAAGTTGTGCGTGTATAAGCACCCACGTTTTGCGGCGGTGTTAGTTTTTAATGGCTACAAGGGCTAGTCAAAAGATAGCATGTTGTGTTGTATATTCATTCTGGCACAACGAAATGAACATAGGAAGCGGAAATTGTGATAATAAAACAAAAAGGCGTAGGCTTTTTAAATTAGATCCATGCAACGATATGAGCACCTCTATCACCTTAAGTCCTTAACACAAAATTAAAAAAAAAAACTTTACAGTATTATTAAAAAAATTAAGAAGCAAGTTAACGATGCAAAAGATAACTTAAGTCATAAATTGAAATGCAAGGGTGGTGATGTCTATATGTTCCATAGTTCCTAGTATATATCATATATAAGATGACAATGTGAATATCCAACAAACAAAAGTATACATAGTTTGCATTATCTCTATAAATTTCCTCCCCAACAATAATTTGATTATGCTGGAAACATTATAGTTTTAGTTTGCATAGAGTTCCTGAAAGGTTTTATAAGGAAACATTATAGTTTTAGTTTGCAAAGAGTTCCTGAAAGGTTTTATAAGGAAACATTATAGTTTTAGTTTGCACATTATAGTTTTGGGTCTGGTTTACCCAAAACAGTTTTTCTTTTTAATTTTAAAACATTTGTTATGTAATATACAGTTACAAAACTTTTGAACCACTAATAATAAAACAAAACAAATTGACTCGTTCACCTATAAATGGGTAAAAAACATTACCTGTCCTTTCGGTGATCTGAAATTTGGATCATTGCGGCTTTGCTACGAGCCTTTGAAATTTATCAGCTTTCTTATATTCCAACTTTTTCTTTATGTTTTAACAGCTTCCAAGTTATTTGTGATCTTTCAAGCTTCTGCAAAAATAGAAAAAAAAAACCTATATTAATGTCATGACAAGGGACCACCTTTTGTTCTGTTACAGTAGTAGTCAGCAGTCAGCTGACAAGTTTTGTTATGATTTTATACCATACCACTATTTTTCTCATTTTCAATTTATTTGATGTATACATTACATATTCAAGTGATGGTCCTTCCTAACCTTTATGTTCTCAGTCTAGTATCAAATCCCGTTCACTTTTGATTTGGTAGTTATAAAACTATAAAGCCTAAATAAATTTATTTGATTCTGTTAAATGGATACTGTTGATCAAGTTATAAATGTATGACAATGTTCTTCTCCACCTTATTCAAACATACTATAATAGTCAAATGAGATACCGTACCAAATATATTTATACCTATTGTATATAGAAAATGCCCTTGTTCTTTTACCCTGACCACAATTTTTTACAAGTTGGCCTAAAAACTTCTTTACCTTTTAATCTGATAGTGAAGCTGAGGAATTAAACAGCGTTGTGATATCAATTCACCCAAATCGCAAATGGCGGTAAACATAGTTGGTGAGTGAACTAAGAGACTAACCATGAGTGATGCTCGTATTGGAGCCGGATTTGCAACAGCCACCGGAGTTTCCGTCTTCGATGGCCCTGTAACAAACACAAAATTGTTCATGTTCAATTCGCATCAAACATCAGCATCTAGAAATTCAGAATCATATATGTGTTAAGCAAAAATAAATATTTTAAATGTAATACAAAGGTCACTATAATAATGCGCGGCCAGAGGACGTGATCGAAGGCCGAAACGACACTGGGTTGATGTCCCAATTATGACAATCAGCCTCAAGCTCTGCAAATTACGTCAAAATCTCAATACATGAACTCAAATCAATCTAAAAACGATTGATTAAAACAATATTAGACGATTCATAGTAGAGGAAAAAGAAGCGAACCTATTTATATCGATATGCAGACCCAATTGTGGGCACCTAATCTCTGTTGAGGGGTTCTTAACAAATGCGAGTATACAAACCTCGACTAAAAAAACGGGTGAGGCAGTGCCTCAAGGTGTTATTTTGTACGTGCGCCTCAGAGAGCTGAGGCCGGTAACAAAAATTGTGCCTCAGGGATGCCTCATGGGTTTTTGATGTTTATTTTTTATGTTTTAGACTTCTTGTGTCAGTTTCGAGCATTCAATGTCTTTTTAATGTGTGTTTTTGATGAATCTGATAATGAAATCAGTTTTTTTAACAGCCAAACGAAATTTTTTTAAAAACACAACCAACCAGGTTGCTGGCCACATATATATAATAGACCAAGAAGAGAAGACTCACAACTAACCCACAAAGCATTCAGCTCCTATGACACTGTTATCACGTTCACATTTGCCAATTTGTTTTGTATTTGTATTCTAGATGCTTTTTTTTGTGATGTAGGTGGGTCATTTGTTTATTTTGTGTTTTAGCAAAGTTTGAGTTTAATTTGATTGGTTTCGCATTCTAGAATTTGTGTTGGTATTTCTGTTGGTGATTGTTGTTTCTAGCGTTCTAATTATATGTTTGTTTTACTAAATTTTGTTGCAGACTTACAAAGGGGGAAATAGTGCAAATCAGTAGAAAGAAGTCTCTCTCATTACCTATAATTAATTATTTTAGTTTCGTGTTTTTTAGAATATGAGAATGCAATCCACTTTTTTTATTTATTCCTCAAATGATTTTTTTTTCCAACACCTCCTGCTCTTCTTGGTGGTGTAAAGTCTTAAGGTGTGTGACCTATGCCTTTGTTAGAATTGTGCTTTAGGTAGTAGGTATGTATATGAAATACTGTGTACATACTATTCTAGCATGGTGTGTTATAGTACGGTCATATCATGTACTACATTTTTATAAAATCATCATTAGTATTCATGAAAAAACGTGAATTTGAATAAGGGTTTTATTAGAATTATTTAGGGTTGTTTGGTTTTTTCGAAAGATTGGGTTTTATTAGCTGTAGATGGGAACCATTTTCACTAACTGAACAACTTTTTTGTTTTTGAGATTTCAAGATTAGGTTTTTGGGTATTTGGTGTTGTTCCACCGGCATATCAAGTGCACTAACTTAGTATTTTAAAATTTTGCATTTATAGATTAGTTTGTGTAGCATATTTTCTGATTAATAACATGATCATGATGTAATAAGTTGGAAGATCCGTTTATGTGGGCGCATTACCCCAGAAAGCGAAATCTCGGATTAACTCTACCTCACTGCCAATCATATGTTAAACCCATATATGAAAACACAAAATGCAGCAACAACTCCTCCGCCAACGACCACAACAGGAAAAAAGAGTCCTAAAACCGACATATGAAGTTCCTTCGGCTTGAAGAACTTTGTTCCAAGGTAATCCAGACTCAACTTACAATAAAATGCTGCGATATGATTTGCCATGCAAAGTTGTGTGATATGATGAATGAAATTTATGGTTATGCAACAACTCTGACCTTTGATTTATGTTTGAAGCTGATCCTACCAAATTAGGTGACCAGGAGAGGGTGGCAATGGATTCTGTGAGAGTGGCATTCGTTTCGGGGCTATCCAAATCTTTGCGTGAGTTCGGTAGTAAGTAATCCTAACCCAAACTTGAAATTGTTGTTTTTCTTTAGTGATTCAAGACATAGTAATAGTCAATTTGGTTAGGTTCTAGGTGGTATCAATGTGTCAAATACATGTTTTTGCTTCGTCTCTGAATCTATTATGTTAACAAAAGCATAAAACTTCTTGAATGGTATTTTGGGGAGGCGGATTTATTTAGTTAGTGACTTTAACTTCCAATATTTAACTAAGTGGTAAAATTTATTAGTGGAAGTTGTTTGCTGCGCGGTAAAGGAATAAAGATTTATATTATTTGGTTCACTTGAAGTAAATAATATATGGATTGAAGCTATGCAGCATGTATTTGTTGCTTATTTTAAAATTGAATAATCATTTTTTTGTTCACTTGAAATACGTTTCTTGATGAAATAAAAGGATGCAAGTAGAGCTGCAAAAATATGTAGTTCTTTTTTTGTTTCCTCATACTCCTTTTAGTGAGAGGCACACTCTTCACTTATAATTGTCTACCTCAGTTTTGTAGGAATACCTGCTAGCCAGGGTAGAGCAAAAGAACCTAATGGTGCTCTACAGTTTACATTGTGTAGTAGGAAGAGAGGAATTCAGCTACTTCACATGCAAACGAGATGGTTGAGTTGCTAAGATATATGGCCTGCTTTGCTGGTAAGTAGGATGGTAGGATTAGCTGAGTTGTGCTGCTTTGTGTTTCATGTACGATTCAAAACATCATGTTTTGTTTGACTAATGACTCAATTAATAGCAATGAATGCATATAATGATTTGGTGTTGCTATTGTATTTGTTGGTCACGATAAATTCGAGCCGCTTAACTTTCGCCGCCGCCGCAATGCGCAGCGGGTCACAGTACTAGTTATATATAAGGATTAACATAAAAATTTAAATATTTATTTGTTTATAGTAAGTTTGATAAAATATTTGTTTAAAAATAAATAAAAAAGATATGCATATCTTCTAATTTAAAATAGAAGATTTTATTTACAAATTAATTTAATATAGAATTATTGAGTAGCCATTATAAATATATAATTACATTAACATCAAACCATTCATTCTTAAAAAGTTTCTGAATTCTCCTTCTGTTCATCAAGAAGTAAGTGTTAAATTTTTTTAAAAGACTTTAAAGTTTTTTCTTATTCGTTGATTATTGAAAGTGATTTATGTTTAGATTAATAAACATTTATTAATCTAAATTCATGTATTCAAAGAAAATTCGTATATGCTTTTCTTTACAAAGTCACTGTATTGAAATAAGTGTTTTTGTTTTCAATGTGATCATGAATTTACATCTATATAAGTCAAAGTCAAATTGTAACATATTTTAAATTACGTGAAGATGATTATATGTTGAAGGTTATCCTTTTAATACCATATCTATAATCTATAATCTATAACTTATAATAAAAGAATTGAGTTTGTATGAGATGGCATTCAATGGAGGGCCGCCATGTGGCATCATGTGAAGCTTTCTTTTAAATTTATTTATTTTGTATTTTTAAATAAAATTTATATCTATATTATCTTGAAATTTCAAATATGTTAATTAATATCTTTTCCTTATTTTCCTCTCACATTTTTAAAATGTTAGTGAACTATTAATTATTTTAAAATTTCAAATATGTTAATTAATATTTTTATCTTTATTTTTTTTCTTATTTTCTGCTCACAATTTTTAAACGTTAGTAACTTTTATGTATGACATTTTTTTGAAAAAAAAAATTACACCAAATTAACGATCGTTTTATTATCTTTCCATCGAGTACCATATATAGTGCTATACAAAAACGAAAAAAATATTTTTTTAGTGAGTTTTTGTTCATGCAGAAAAAAACACAATGTATTTAGGTAATTTCTTATATAGGCAAGTCACTAATCATGTTATGCTAGTATATATGTTTTTGAACCTACTATTACATATATGATTGCCCATGTTCATGTGCTATAACGATATGCTTAGCATTAAAAGAGGTTGAGATTTTTTAATCTGCTGGGAACGTAGCATTAGAACCCTTTTGATAGTATAAACATTTGTACAACTTTTTTAACATTAAAAGAGGTTAAGACTGTTTACTTCTTTTATCATTTTTTTGTTAAGTAATATTAAATTTTTTAACCCTGGGACACTCCCGAGGTAATCAGCTAGTTATGTTTAATATGGTTTATGCTTTTTATTTTTTTAACTTTTAAAATAAACGTTTTTTTTTAACTAAGATTGATTATGTGTAACTTATTTTACTCTTTTCGTGATTTGAGTTTTCTTCTTTTATCATTTTTTATTAAATCATATTAACATTTTCAATCCCGGGACATTCCCAGGGTAATCAGCTAGTCTCTAATTAAAGAATTGAATTTATATGAGGTGGCATTCAATGGAGGCCTCAACCCCTTATTGAATGTGTCATGTGACACTTTGAGGTGATAGTATTGAATTTATTATTTTAAATAAAAGATAAATTTTTAAAATTTTTATTTTCTTTTTTTTAATAAAATCTATATCTATATTATCTTAAAATTTCAAATATGTTAATTAATATCTTTTCCTTATTTTCCTCTCTTATTTTTAAATGTTAATTATTATTTTAAAATTTCAAATATTTTAATTAATATTTTTATCTTTATTTTTTCATTATTTTCCACTAACAATTTTTAAACGTTAGTAACTTTTATGTATGACTTTTTTTTTTGAAAAAAATTTTTTTACACCAAATTAACGATCGCTTTATTATATTTCAACGAGCACCATAGTGCTATAAAAAAACGAAAAAAATGTTTTTTAGTGAGTTTTTGTTCATGCAGAAAAACACACATGTGTTTAGGTGATTTATTAATCATATATAGGCAAGTACTAATCGTGTTATGATAGTATATATGTTTTTAAACCTACTATTATATATATGCTTAGCATTAAAAGAGGTTGAGATATTTTTAATCTGCTGAGAACGCAACATGAGAGCCCATTTTCGTAGTATAAACATCAGAACAACTTTCTTTAGCATTAAAAGTGGTTGAGACTATTTACTTCTTTTATTCTTTTTTATTAAGTCATATTAGATTTTTTAACCCCGGGACACTTCCGGGTAATAAGCTAGTATATAATATGCACAAATTTCCGAATCTTGAAAATTATTATAAAAAAACATCCATTTTTCAGTCAGATCACACCTTCCTATCCTAATTTCCTTCCTTCACCCACACACACAGAGAGAGATGTCGACGAAGAAGGTTAAAGACCAACCTAGGGTTACATCATCTAAAGGCAAGGAGGAGTCTAGGGTTTCATCATCTAAAGGCCGTGGTCGTCGTTCACCAACGCCACCCGAGGAGTCGGCACCGTCATCAATAGGAGGCCGTGGTCGTCGTCCACCACCGCCACCCAAGGAGGAGGAGTGTAGGGTTTCATCATCAAGAGGCCTTAAGGAGGAGTCTACAGCAGCAGCATCGTCATCAATAGGAGGCCGTGTTAGTAGTAGTGAACACATCCAAGAGGTTATTGTAAGAGTACTCTCCGACTTTGTAAAAAGTGTAAATAGGGATGGATCAGTTAGGCCTCTTCGCCGTGAAAGCTGTCCTCTTCCTTGCCCATACCCTGTTGAGGAAAATAACCTAACGGATGCTGAATGGCACAAGCAAATGATGGAGCAAGCTAAGATGCGGAGCAAGGGTTATGCTTTAGCAAAAGTATTGCGCCGTCGTCTCCACCGATGATGATGATCTACTTCCCTCCTTCAGTTATCTTTATTATTATTATTATTATGCTTATTATTATTGTTTTGTTTATGTTTATGGATTATTATAATTATTATAATTATGGACTTTTGAATTCTTATTTGCTAGCTGTCTGTCTTGTGTACTTCTAATGATTATATAATATGCTTCTTTGGTGATAATGTGTGTATAGGGGCTTTATGGTTTTGGGTTGTTGAATGTGTGTTACTGTTTTTTTTATTACATCAATGGCCTAAATCATGAGTTTATACCCTTTGGACCTGTTTAGCCAATTTTGACCGTTCCCGTTGTATCTATTTTTTATTTGACCCGCTGGAGATAAAATACAACCCAAATAGACCCATTCATAACTAAACGGGTCAAACTTTTGACCTGCAGTTTTAAATGCTGAACTTGGTTTACTGGATTTATGACTTTAATCTTTTATTTAACTATGACAGTAGCAGTTGCCAATGCCTAGTTTAATTCCAATAAGTACCATGTTGTGATACTTGATTCCCTGGGCCATAAAGATTTTGTTCCAAACTTGATTTCTGGTGCAACACAAGCAGATGCAGCAATTCTTGTTAACCAACAACAATTAGTTAATGATTTGATCTAAGAACAATAATAATAATAATAATAATAATAATAATAATAATACATTGAACCCAATGCTGTCTTCGCTGTTTATTAAACGGTTCGGGAGAACAAAGAACATAACAAATAGATCTACAAAGAAGTATTTAGAAGAAGCTCTTTACAAGCGGCTGCTCAACGATGGATGATCAGATGTGAGTGTCCATCAGAATTTGAATCAGTTTATTATGTCCAGAAAGAAAGCCTACAAATGGGATGCCGATCACACTCTCAGAATCCTTCGCACTCTCAAGTGATACGCTCCAGCCTTAAAGGTTTGGTTTGATTCTTAGATTTTTTTTTATTTTTTATTTTTAATAATGTATGATGATCTGATTGTTTTATATAATCTGGGAATTAGATGTAGCATTAAGTTTTTAGTGTAAGGTAAATGTTACCTAATTACTTGTTACTAGTTAAGCTAGTGGAATAGGAATGGGTGGAATTCTAGTTAATGAGTGGAATTCTGCTTTACATTTCTATGGAAGTTTATTGAATTAAAACAATTTGGGCTGTACAGAAAAGCTAGTGGAATAGGAATGGGTGGAATTCTAGTTAATGAGCAGTGGTATAAGTTAAAAAATCTTTCATGTTTGATGAACAGACTTGATATAGTTTGTATCTAAGGTAGCATTAGTTTCACGGAATCTGGATGGAATTGGAATTGAACAACAACTTACGGAAGGGAATCTACATTCCAATCCATCCAGATTCCATTCCGTTCTTTGAAACGAACATACATTCCAAATCAAATTCCAGTTGCGAGAATTCCAATTCATACTTCAGTTCCATTACATTCCATGAAACGAACGCTAACTAAGTTTTGATTGTAGATGAAAGTTTGACCTGTTACAAGCTAAATTGTTCTGCTTTAGGATATCTAATTTGTCGCGTTTTTATGGAATTTTCTTGATTTTTGGACTAAAAAGTAGGCAGATTGAAGAGTTGGAGATGAGTTAAAGAAATTTAAGTGGCACAGAAAAGCCGGCGGAATAGAACTGGGTGAAAAATGTTTAGTGAGCGGTTCTATCAGTTAGAAGAATGCTTTCCATGAACTCTCACTCTTATCCATGTATAGGTTTCTATGTCATGCATGACATGACATAGAAACCTATACATGGATAAGAGTGAGAGTTGTAAAGGCGATTCACGTAACACCAAGGTCATGGTCTTATTTACCGGTCAAAAGCTCATTGGGCGGAGTATGGAACTCGATTGTCAAGATTGAAAAGGACTTTAATGATTTCAACTCAAGCATTATGGGGTTAATTAAAGGGGGGTTGGGCAATGGCGTCTCTATACGGTTTTGGGTGGATGTTTGGGTTGGGAATGAACCATTGAAGACTGTTTTTCCTGACTTGTTTCTGTTGGAAGTAGATAAAGCATGCTCTGTTGCTGAAAGGCTGCAGAGGGGTGGGGGGGGGGGGGGGGGGGGGGGATGGGCTGGGCGCTGGAACTGGAAAAGAATGCTGGTGCACGAAGCCGAACACATTCAGATGCAAGATTTGACAGAACTGATGCTGAACGTGGGGCTGTCTTTATCGGCAGATCAGTGGAAATGGGTGCTGGAACCGGATGGGAGCTTCTCAGTAAGATCGTGTAGGATTTTATTATCGAAGACGGCTGTCCCGTACCATCCTTTCGAGTGGTCGAAGTGGGTTCCAAAGAAAGTTAACATAATGGTTTGGCGAGCGGAACAAGGAAGAATTGCAACACGTGATGGATTGAAGCGAAGAAACATTTTGCAAGGGGCGGATACTTGTGGGCTTTGTGACGAAGTTACGGAATCGGCAATTCATCTCCTTACCTCATGTTTTGTGGCGTCTAACATTTGGAACAAGGTTAGCGAGTGGTGTAATATTCAGCCAATCTATGCGTTCTCTGTCCGGGATCTATTAAACATTCATAAAGCAAATGGTTTGGGTCGGGTCAAAAAAAAGGCGGTCCACGCGATAGTTCTCACCACATGTTGGGTCATATGGAAAAGCACAAATGAAAAAATCTTTAATGGGAAAAGAACGGTACTGGATCAGTTTCTGAGCGACATCAAAACAATGTCTTATACCTGGGTGCGGAACCGTATGGCGACACATGAGCGCTACGTTATTCGCTATAGCGGTCACTATTAACAACTATTTGTTATAGCTATAGAATTAAGTTTTCAATAAGATAAATGCTACCAAATCACCCGGCCGAGCTTTAAACGCGCTTCAGATTTTCTCCCGAATGAAAGCCGAGCACGCGAATGAGTTTGTGTTTGCTAGTGCTGTTAGTGCCTCTGCTAGTTTGTTGGCCGGTAGTGTAGGTAGAAAGATTCATGCACAGGCTGTGGTTGTTGGGTATGCAGGTGTTTCATTTGTGTCTAACTCCCTTGTTTCGTTGTACATGAAATGTGGCCGGTGTAGTGATGCATTGTCGGTTTTTAGGACCAGTTTTGAGCGAAATGTTGTTGCGTATAACGCGGTTATTACAGGTTTGGTTGAACATGAGCAAGTTGAGAAGGCGTATGAGATGTTTAGACTTATGTGTCAAGAAGGGCTTGTTCCGAATCGGTTTAGTTTAGTGGCGCTTTTGGGAAGTTGTAGTAAATCAAATGATATTTGGGTTGCCATGGAATTGCACTGTTTAGCGGTTAAACTCAGTCTTGATTCGATGGCGTTTGTTGGAAATGTGTTAATTATGATGTACTCAAAGTTTAACTTGATAGAAGATGCTGAGAAGATTTTCTGGTTGATTGAGGAAAAGGATATGATCTCGTGGAATACGTTCATTGTTGTGTGTTGTCATGCTCTTGATCATGCCAAAGGTTTGAGTGTGTATAGTGAGATGATAAAAACACATAGTTTGACTCCTGATGATTTTACAAACACGAGTGCTTTATCTGCATGTTCGGGCCTTGCTTCATCTATTTACGGGAGACAGATTCATGGGAATTTCATAAGAACAAGGTTGAACTATGATATGGGTGTTGCTAATGCACTTGTGAACATGTATGCAAAATGTGGTTCAAGAAAACACGCGGTTACTACTTTTAACCAAATGGGGCTTCGTAATCTTGTTTCATGGAACACCCTCATGGCTGGATTTGCAAATCATGGATACGGGGAACATGCGCTTGAGTTATTTGATCAGATGATGAAATCAAAAGTGAGACCTGATTTTGTCACGTTTATCGCACTTTTAGCAGCTTTGAACCACACGGGACTTGTAGAAGAGGGTAAGTTTTACTTCAATGCAATGCAAGAAACTTATGGCATTGCTCCGAATGTTGACCATGTGTCGTGCATAGTCGACTTACTAGGCCGAGCACGCAGGGTAAAAGAGGCTGAAGAGTATATGGAAAGATATTCTTTTGAACAAGATCCTGTTGTTCTTGGGTGTTTATTGTTTGCTTGTCGAGTGCATGGTGATCTTGTGGTAGGCAAACGGACAGCTGAACGTTTCTTGAAGATTCAGAAAGTTTCTACTTCACCTTACGTGTTGTTATCGAATCTTTATGCTTCAGAGAGCATGTGGGATGGTGTGGCAGAGGCGAGAAAACAGTTGAAAGATAGTTTAATGAAGAAGGAACCGGGTCATAGTTTGATTGAAGTTAAAGGGGCTGTAGAGAAGTTTACTGTTGGCAGGATTTCTCATCCTCGAATCGAAGAGATCCTGGGCCTGCTTCAAATTTTGAGTTTTGCAGAAGATGGGTTTTCTTGGTGTGACTAATGTTTTCGTGATTTCTTCGTGTTTCACTCGTTGCTAATTGGTTACGTTTAATATTGCTGGAAAAACTAGCCAGATTATGCATCGCGAGGTCAAGATGGAGGATATCGAGTTGAGTGATGAAGGTAAAGTTCTGCTTGAAAAGATATCTGTCAAGTAAGAAACTTAATTGTTGTTGCATTATATGAAGGGGAAATGGATTTAAATACTCCCAACTATCGCCTATTGGCGGATAGCACTCCCAACTATCACTTTGGCGGATAGCACTCCAAACTTGCAACTTGTTGGATTTTATCACTCCCGAACTAACTGAGGTCTAACCCAGTTAGTGTTTGTGGCCAAAATGTAAAAAACAAAAACTTTGGGACATTTTTGAAACTTATTATTATTATTATTATTATTTTTCTTTTTTAAAGCTTAACCCCCCCCCCCCCCCCCCCCTTTCCTTCTTCAGAAATCAGAACTACCCTCACCCTCTCTCTCTCTAAACCACCACCACCCTTCACCACCTTCATCCACCGCCCTTCACCGTCATCAACCACCACCCTTCACCACCACCAGCACTCCACTGTCATACCCCATAACCACCGCCTCCACCATTATTATATAAAGCAACAGATCTATTGAGAGAGAGAGAGAGGGGGGACACCATCAGTCATCTTCTCCGGTCACCCTCGCCGGTGACCGGTTCCGAGCATCACGACAACCCACCACCTTCTTCACCAACACACCATCATTCACAGCCCCATGATTCTGTTTAGGGTCGGTTTTTGATGAGGATTAAAAGCCCCATGGTTCTGTTTATCATATCTATCGTTTTCATCTTCAATTGAAACGATTTGGGAACTAGGGTTCAAAACTTAAAGGAGACATAATGTAAACTACACCTCATCCCTGCATATTATATATACTACGTCAGATTCTGTTTCGATTTGCCTCTTTCTCTCTCTCTCTAATTAATGGAACTCTCATACACCATCTTCCTGCTTTTACTCCTCATCATCACCGGTAATTTCTCATCTGAAACCTCCAATCACCGGTAACATTTCACCGGCATATTAATATTATTCCTCGTAACAAATCATAACTGTGTGTGTGTGTGAAGGTGAAACTGTCTGTGCTACCGGTGGAGTTAAACCAACGAAGCTTTTTGTGTTCGGAGACTCGTATTCGGATACAGGAAACAACCCCAAGGATTAGTGGTGGCTACGGTTGTGGTGATTACGGCTATGGCGTGGTGGTGGTTGTGGTGGTTTCCGGTGAGGGGTGGTGGTTTCCGGTGAGGGGTGGTGGTAGGTGGTGGTGGTTTCCGGTGAGGGAGGAGGTGGTGGTCTAGAGAGAGAGAAGGGAGGGGTGGGGGGGGGGGGGGTTGCAGAATATGAGGGGGGGGGGGGTGGGTGGGGGTTTTATAAGTTAAATGTTTTATTTCAAAAATGGTCCCTTAAGTTTTGTTTTTTACATTTTGGCCACAAACACTAACTGGGTTAGACCTCAGTTAGTTCGGGAGTGATAAAATCCAACAAGTTGCAAGTTTGGAGTGCTATCCGCCAAAGTGATAGTTGAGAGTGCTATCCGCCAATAGGCGATAGTTGGGAGTATTTAAATCCATTTCCCCTTATATGAAAGATCTTTAAAAGTTCCATTTGTTGCCTGTTTGCATTTGGATCTTGTAGTAGCAATAAGGGATTTACTTTTGTGATTTTTGTCTTACTCATTTTAAATTCCATCAAAATGCAACATCTCAAATTAGGTTCTACTGATTTATGTTGTATAAGTTTTTTTTTTTTCTTCTATTGTGTTCTATGCAAGTGTGTTTCAACGCACAACCGTTTTCGCTCGTCGACTCCTCCCCTACCATGAGTAGTACTATAAGTCCGGGTGTAGTGGGACAATTGGATAGCGCCCCCCCTCTTTTTTCTATTGGTTGAAACCAGCTGGCACACCCCCCCAAAAAAAGTGGCGTTATATAAATAACGCCTGACACCCATTTTTTCAATTTTAAAGAAAAATAGCGCCTCATAAAGCCCCCCGTAGCGGTGTTTGGGTGCTATTTTTCAATTTTAAGCCCAAAAATATGCTGCTCAATACTCAAAGGATCGTTTTGATACTATTAAATTGCAGCTTGGAACATTTCTTCGGTTTTGTAATTTTAGAGATTCTTCTGTGTCGTGGGTTCCGTTGAGTGCCATGGAAAACCAAAATTTGGTGTGACCTGCTTCTGATTCACGGTTTTCTTGGTCAGTTATTATTGTTATTTAATTTGCATGTTTAGTCTTACAAGTTTTTAAATAATACGTTTTCTTATGTGTATATGTGGATGTGGCACTTTTGACCCACTTCTTAAGTAACTGGTGGGTTGGTATGCGTTATGTTTTATCTGTAACGGGTCAAAACTGGAACAAAAAAACATTTTTTAGAAAGGGAATGTGTCAAATATGAGGTGAAAAATTGTTCATTGAATGCATAAACTTATTAAACCCTTTATTTTAAAAAATGGTATTATTGAAATGGTATAGTGTGATGTCTGGTGGACCGTCGATCACTTTCCTTATGTTTATCCTTTCACTTTGAAAAGTAGTTATGGTTGGCCCTTGATGTGAGTGTCGAAACATGCATTTTTTATGAGAATAAAGTTTGGAAAATTAACGAGTTTAAATTGACAAAGTTTGAAAAATCAAGTCAAGAAATAAAATTCAAAATTTCATGGGTCAAGATTGCGCATTTTTGACAAGTTCGGGTGTTAAAATTAGTGTTAACGAGGCTTAAGGGCAAATTGGCAATTTCTCTTAGTCACCGATGCGTTCTGGTGACTGAGGGATTGTACTGAAGAATGGTAAGCCTCACCGTCGGTCGCCTAAGAAAATAGGTTCAGTACAAAGT